>CM077593.1:109511412-110778912 GCA_039654915.1 Aquilaria yunnanensis
TGGCGGCTGGTAACGGCATTGATAAATATCAATTTATTAGTATAGTGTAATGTATGTTGACCTGGCTAACGAGAAGAGAACACCTTTAATGTGACGGTGTTCAGATTTGTCGATCGACTCATTCTTCAACTGATCATTTAGATCTCTTGAATGGAGGGGAAAAAAACTCCTTTCAACTTGTTCCCACCTCTGCAATCTGCCGTGATCGAGTAAAAATGGGAGAAAGACTGAGGTATCGGCCTCTACATCTTATAAAATGATTTGATATTGGAATCCTATCTTTAATTACCACTCTACCAGAAGTTGATTTTGGAATTTATATGAATATGCTTCTGCTTTGAATTAAAATATAAGGAAAGAGTATATTTGATAATTTGAATTCTACAATGATGGATAAAAAAAAAAAAGAAATACCAACACATATTGACTTGCCGCTTCCCATAAGCTTTACAGTTGATTGAGGAATAGACAATGGTTGTAGCCTATAATTTCCCTTTTTTGTTTTTTTTTTAATTCAATCGACAAACAATCAGTTTTTTCTGTCAATATTGCAAAATCAGTTTCAACCTAATCGTTACACAACCAGTTTTTTGGGTGAAAATTGAAGCACCAGTTTACTTGCAGCGGCTGGAAGCCTAGAACATTGAAAGTGGCCATCTTTTCCTTCAAAACTAGCAATGTCGAGCGATTTTGATTAATCATTTTTTGCACGAAAACAGTAGGAAAAATTATTGCAAGAAAAACGTATGACATAAATTAGCCTTAAAATGTCGGACACTTTGGCTCTACAACATCATTTAATGATTTTACTTCAATTTATTTGTCCTATAATTTTTAGTATAGGAAATGGCCGTAGGAAATATTTTTCATCTTTATAGTACCATTTGATTCATCATTTTGTTTTGAAATGTTCAAGTAAAAGTTACGATTTTGATAATTAAAATAAATAAAAGAAAAGAAAAGGAAGAACATTTACTAACTAAACTAAAGACTTTTTTGTTTTGAAACAATAAGTCAAAGAAAAAATGATGTACTTGTTGTCTATAACTTTCCGTAACTTTTTTATTCACTACTAGATAAATAGACACGTAACAGTAATATACGAATGGAACATGGAGGGGATAGGGAGCTTTGGAGCTTTGGGGACAGAAGGTTTTCGTTCAGCAATGTGAAGTTGAGGTTAAAGTTAACGGTTTGTGTTGTTAAACTTAATACCATGAAGTTAAAGGTGCTGAAAAGAGAATAGAAGTTTCCAAATAAAACTGCGTAGAAGAAAAAAATTTCACTCCCGGGTGAATAGGATATAAATTGATAATTAAAATAGTCCTTCCATATACATATACTTAAACATGCACGTTAAGGAGGTGTTTAGATGTGAAAAAAAAATTATTTTATTTTACTTCAAATTTTCTTTAATAAAGTTAAAGCTCAAAGCTTATTTTAAGGATGCATAAAATTTGATTTTATAAATTTTAGAAAACTCATGTATTAAATTGAAACATTTAGATGTTTTTCAAATTTTAAAAAATAAGTTGTTCCACATCCTTTAAATAAGCTATATATTTGAAGTTCAATAAAAATTTTATAAAAGAAAATTAAGAACAATTATCACAATTAAAAGCACAGTTAGTTTTCAATTAAAATTGAATATATTTTTCATATATTTAGTGATTATTTTTTTAAATTATCAATTTATTAGAACTGTACACGAAGAGGTAAATTCAATTATATATCCCTCAGCTTATTTTTATATCTTAAAATAATGTCAGACTTTATGGGTTTTTTTATCAAAGTCCTTTCCCTTATATTACGGCCCCAATTGAGACTTTTTTCATCAGGTGGAAATTATTGTTGTGACATTAATTAAATCTAAACTAAATTTAAAATACCAATTTTAGTCCTTAAACTTTCGCAATTAATTTTAAGCCTTAAAATTCTAAATCGATCATTCTTCGCCAGATTTGCCATCCAGCCGGTTTCTGCTCAAGGTTGCTGATCGATTGTCATTGCCGTTTTGTGTGAGGCAGATTTAATAACCCTCATCAGATCCAGCCGGCTTGCTCGTCGCGTCTTTGCTCGAAATGTGAATGGCTCCTTTCTATCCGTCTGGGACCCCTTGCTCGCCGCCGTTTTGTGGAAGGGAGGTCGGATTTGCAAATGTCTTCCGATCCAACCTCAGATATAGTCAGTTCCGCAGAGTGTGAATGGTCTTCTCCCTCTGTCATCAATCTACTCCACCTTATCGGACGCCGCTAGCACAAGATTGCCAGAAATGACAAACTAAGGGGATGAGACTCGCCAGATCTGTCTACAATTTGACGATGTTCAGAGTAGCGACTTCAGCATCCACAGCAGGTCAGCAATATTTGGCTCGTTTTGTTGTTTATGTTGTTTTTTTATATGGATAAAAGAGTACAGGTATACGTTGAACGGAAGCGATTTTCATTCCCCATTGAAGAAGGGAGTTTGCTTCCACTCTCGCCAAAGTGAGATCCGAGAGATCCAAGATCCAGAGGAGAGAGATCAGAGCTGTTAAAAGGAGAATATACCTGGAAGGGAAAAAAAATTTAGGAGATCCAGAGGAGAGGTATGATACACAGGGGAGGGATGTTAGGAGAAAGATTTAAGAGAAGCGGGAGGAGGCAAACCAGTCAATAAATTTGGGGTAGATAGTTGATTTAAGATTTTAATGTTTAGAATTCTTAATTGGAAAAGTTTGAGGAATAAAATCGGTATGTTAAATATATTTTAGTCTCAATTAATGTTACACTAGTAATTTCTATTTCATTTAATGCTGAATTTGATAGAAATAACTTAATTGAGATACACAATATAAGATAAATGATTTCGATAGAACAACTTTAAGCAAAGATAGAGCCAGAAAATCATTTTAGTAAGGGCAATCAAAACTAATTTCATTTATTTTGTAATAAGTAGGGTCGTTATTTAAAATTTTATGGGGTCATATTGAATATTTTCTATAAAAATATGTCATTTATATAGTTTTTTCAAATGCCACCACTCGCTTGTATGTGGCTCTCCTTGACTTTAAGGTGGGGTACCAATTTAGAATATGAAAATAAATTAAATGACCCATGATGAAATGTTTCTCTTTAAAAAATCAAAAAAATTATTTAAAAAATATATTTTGTAAAAGATAAGCATGTTTTATTAATTTTCTTATTTAAGGTTGGGTAATTTAAAAAAATCAATGAAAAGAATTTGCTTTTTAGAAAATACTTTTAATCATTTTAAAACTTTTAAAGTATAAAAAATTTCAATAAATTGATAGTTTGAACAAATAATTATTAAATATAAAAATAATATATAACAATACGTTAAATTTAATTTAGGCGTATGACCCCTTTTGCACAATGAACTTTCCAATTCAGCCCTTTTCACCATCTGAGCTTTGACGCTAGTTCATTCACTCCTCAAACTTTTTAAATTGGTACTTTTTACCATCTTAACCCATTTAAATGAGACATAAATGGCTCTTTGAGTTATATTAGAACCCAAACAAATATAAAGGAAAGATGAAGTGTGAATTAACTATTTGCCTTACATAAATCTCTTATTCTGGTGTTTTGAACAAGAAAAAAAAAAGTTATCCCACAATTACAACAATTTCATTAACTATAGATCTATAGCCTAAAAAAAATTAACTTAAAACATTTTACCTCCTAAAGAAAATAACAATTTAGCATATAATATTAGTTTTTTTTGTTTGTTTCATATGTTGCTTTGGGTTATAGCAGACGTTGAAAAATTCATTTCATTGGTGCTCATCGTGAAGAATTTTTTTAAGATGATGACTAGGATTCAAAAGTTTGTGATTACTCTATTCAAAACAAGGAAACCCTTTTCTGTTCAAAATAATAAAACTAAAACTTTATGTGAGGTAAGTGATTCATTAGTCATTCATTTTTTCTTTTATTTTTATTTCGGTTCTCATATAACCTAGAGTCATTTATGTTGCATTTAAGTGGATTGAAGGGAAAAGATGCCAATTTACAAATTTAAGAGGTCTGAGCTGAAAAAGTTAAAGTGATAAAAGAGGTTTTAGGCCTTTAATTTATGGGGGGGCTTAAGAAGGAAGCTCATGCAAAAGTCGAAACCGCTCAATGCAAACTGAATCAATTTGGATATATATTATATTCATCAGGGGCGTAGCTTCTTAGGGGAGGAAGTTCGTAGCCGCCCTTCCTAGAATTTTAAAAGTTTTCATTGGGTTGTTAGATATGTAATAAAATTGTAGAAAGACTAAAGCTAGGTACTTATTTGTAAATTTTATAATTAATAAGGGGTTTTGGTATATTTTATCTTTTTAATGTTTCACTGCGATCTCTCATTTTTTTTATTGAGTAAATTACGTGATAATTCTTAACTGTTAATTATTATTTTGTTTTAGTCTCTAACATATTAAACATTATGTTTTGGTTCTAAATGTATTAAAAACATTTCATTTTAATCCTAAATCTATTAAAAATGTTTCATTTTGGTTCTATTGCATGAAATTTGTTAAGCCAAAGTATTTGTCTAGTAACAAATTTTTAGATTATAATTTGAACTATTCAGTAAGTGTTATATAATAAATTTAATTTATATAATAATTTTTTTATAATTAATAGAAAATTCAAATAACCATTTTTATTATATAAATTGAGCTTATTTCATACATAAAAAAACTACTAATTTCAATTTGAATTTTTGAATTGAACTTAATTAATATAAACTTTCAATTTCCATATGTTTATATATGTAAACTATTTATTGAATTTTGAGTTATAAAATTTTGAAATGAACCTAATTATTGTAAATTTTTAAATTTCATGTGTTTATATATAATATTATTTAATATTTTTCTATTATTGATTATAAACTTATACATATTAACAAGCAGCCCACACCACACCCCCGCTCCTATGCTCAATTTCTAGCTACAGCTTAGTGATATTCATAGTAGAGTAATATTAATATACCATAAACGTGTGGATAAAAACAAAATTACCGTATCAAATTGTAGGACTTTTTTTAACTTGAGACTGCGAATCAGACAGCGAAACAGCTGGCTCTGGGCTGCGGTGTCTGTCTGTTTGTAACTTTGTATCAATCAGATCACGGAGCAACAACAATGACGTACATCTCCTCATCGCTAAATACAACACTTCACTACCTCCCCATTGAGAGAATACCGCTGCAAATCAGACCACTTCGGAGTCCGAAGTTCGGACCAGAACAAAACTTTTCTTTCGACTCCCATGTTCCAAAAATTCAAAGCAAACTTCTACCTCTCTCTCTCTCTCTCTCTCTCTCTCTCTCTCTCATGTTCCAATTAGCCTCCCTAATGCTCCCAAAATTCCCAGTCTTCTTCCATCGACCCCACGCGCAAAACACGTGTTTTCCTTTTTTTTTTTTTTTTTGTAATAAAAAAAATTATTCTACCAATCCTGCTTTCTAGGTAGTTAGCTATCTAAGAATTTTTTGGTTAGAGATTTTTTAAAACACGTTGCATTAAGTATTGTAAGTTAATCTTACCTATTCCGCTTTCCTCTGCATTCTAATTTTTGGATTACCAATAAGTCACTGCCTTTAATTGGGTTGTTCCCTTATTGATATGACAATCATCATAATTGGCATGATATCTACGCAAAGATCTCCCAAACGTAATAACGGAATACACACATACATATACATATACATATACATACATATATGTGTATATGAGTCTATCTTTGTCAAACACAAACAAAATTCCGGCTGCTAATTACTCTTATAAATTCGCTCAACAAAACTCCCTGTGCAACACCCGCACGATTCCCATCGACAACACTTCAAGAAAACATGTATAGGCGCAGGTTCTTGGCCTCCTTCCTTGTCATTGACTTTCTCCTCCTCACTTCACTGCCATCTCACATTCTTCTCACCCTCGCCGCCACCGGCCGGTGGCAGCTCCTCCAGAGCTCCATCGGAATCTCCGCCATGCATATGCAGCTCCTCCACAATGACCGGGTTATCATTTTCGACCGCACCGACTTCGGCCCCTCCAACCTCTCCTTGCCCAGTGGCAAATGCCGCAACGACCCAAACGACCTCCGCCTCAAAGTCGACTGCACTGCCCACTCAGTCGAATACGACATCGCAGCCAACACTTTCCGGCCCCTCATGATCCTCTCCGACACCTGGTGTTCCTCCGGCGCCGTCTCACCTGACGGCCGCCTCATTCAGACAGGCGGCTACAACGACGGAGATCGCCGCGCCAGAATCTTCAACCCATGCTCCACCTGTGACTGGCAGGAGTTTGAAAACGCTCTCGCGGCCAGAAGATGGTATGCCACAAATCACATCCTGCCGGACGGAAGACAGATAGTCGTCGGCGGTCGGCGGCAATTCAACTACGAATTTTACCCGAAAAGCGCTGCCGCCAACACTTACAGTTTACCGTTTTTGGTCCAAACTAACGACCGTGGAGCCGAGAACAACTTGTACCCATTTGTCTTCCTTAACACGGACGGGAACTTGTTTATTTTTGCTAATAATAGAGCCATATTGCTTGATTACGCAAACAATAAAGTGCTCAGGAATTACCCGGCCATACCTGGAACCGATCCGCGGTGCTACCCGAGCAGTGGCTCCGCTGTTCTGCTGCCGCTGAAGAATATTCAAGCTCCCGAACTGGAAGCCGAGGTTTTGGTCTGCGGAGGTACGCCTAAGGGAGCTTATATTCGGGCGAAGAGTGGGAACTTTCTCGGAGCCTTGAATACCTGCGCGCGGATCAAGATAACCGACCCGAACCCTCAGTGGGTCGTCGAGACGATGCCGCATGCGAGGGTGATGGGAGACATGACGCTGCTGCCCAACGGCCACGTTCTGATAATCAACGGCGCGGCGTCCGGCGCCGCCGGCTGGGAATACGGGCGGGACCCGGTGTTCAGCCCGGACTTGTACCGACCCGATAACCAACTCGGATCCAGGTTTGAAACCCAGAATCCGAGCAACATTCCGCGGATGTATCACTCCACCGCGGTGCTCCTCCGAGACGGTAGAGTTCTCGTCGGTGGAAGCAACCCGCACGCTTTTTATAATTTCACCGGCGTGTTGTACCCGACGGATTTGAGCTTGGAAGCGTTCTTCCCGTCGTATTTGGACGCTCAGTTGGCCAATGTGCGCCCGAAGATCGTTTCACCGAGCACGCAATCCGAGATTTTATACGGACAGATGTTCAAGGTTCGGATAGTGGTGGCAGCTCCGGTAGTGCAAAATGTATTGTCGGTGACGATGGTGGCGCCGCCGTTCACGACGCATTCATTTTCCATGAATCAAAGGTTGCTCATGCTGGGAATTAGTAGGATTGTGACGTTGGGTAATTCGGTTTACGACGTCTTCCTGACGGCACCTTCGTCAGGGAATCTTGCGCCGGCGGGATTTTATCTACTTTTTGTGGTACATCAAGACATTCCGAGCGAGGGTATTTGGGTCCAGCTACAGTAAAGTGCAAAGTGGTAGTTTACGGTTTTTTTTAAAAAGAAATTTAATTTACACGTGGGGGATTAAATGAATAACGGATTGATATTCTTGGAAAATCCTTGTAATTTTCGATATTGATTTTGTACAATATTAATTTAAGTATTCCGCAAGGAATACTAGTACTGTACTTGCAAAAATGATCAGCAATAAATAAAATTCACCATTTTTATATACTCCTAATTTTTTGTGTAGAGTGGGTAATGTTAGCAAAATAGTACTGCGACAATTCGTTACTCAATTTAGCACTGGCGGACTAATCTCAATTACCTAACAATATTGAATCCTTAAACTGTAATTAAGAGGGCCTATCTACCTGGAATCGTGGATGAATGAGATTTGAGATTTCTGTGTCCTATGGAAACGTCCAATGAAACGAATTATATATAATCCAATATTATACATAATAATTGGTAATTAAGGAGATATTGAACACAATTGAATTAAAGATAAATGATCTTAACTAATTATAATTAATTTGGTTGTTGGGGAGGGGACTTGTTGTGGTGGCAGCACTCCTGATCTAGCAACTTCCTGCTATTATTGTTGTTTGTACGCTTTTTGAATTTGCTAAAGACGCAGGGACATTTAATGCAAACTGAATGGCTGGTGAAGAATAATAAAGAACTTGGTAAGAAAGAGTAGAGCGCTTTCACTGATTTCCTACTGGAAAAATGCTCAACAGACTGAAACTAGTGTATCTTGGATATATTTGATTTAGAATAGTTAAATAGATATTTTTTTTAAGAAATTTGTGTGAACATGTATATAGAAAATAGTATGATGAACTGTTCTGTGCTAGTATTAGTTAAGATTTTCGTTTTATTATATATATATATATATATAGCTGGGGAGAGAGGGGGGAGTCTATTTAGAAGCTTCCACTTCCACCGACCGAAAAAGGCAACTGCAGGTACATGAGAGCAACACGGGGCAGATCTGGCGAGGTTTTGTTTTGTGCAGGATTCGCTGCTTTATGAAAGCTTTAGCGCCACTAACCTGCCTTGCAAGTTTCGGTTTACGTCGTCAGGGATTAAGCTTTTCCCATTTCTATCACCTCCCAAATTCAAGAACAGGGAAATCAAGTATGAAGTGCAGCGTCCACTTGTCCACATTGCCTGCATGCTCCGGATCAGCCCATTAATGAAAGAAAGAGAAAAACAGAAAAAAAAGGGGATTTTTATGAATTTTATATCTTTTATTTGTTTTCGCATGAAATTAATGGTGGCATAAATAAGATAATTAAGAGCACAGTTGCCTGCCTTTCGCATTAAAAATAATCCATTTGTTTTGTTTTCGTTGTTTTTTTTCGTGTAAAATTAATGTTATATAATTTAAATGTTGCAACGATTTGTTACCAAAATCATGGCAGAATTATCGTATAGTTCAGTTTTTAACCACTCAACTATACCGAGAGCTACGATATGTCTATGCTACGATTGTAATTTGTAGCAGTTGGGTGTAGAAAAAGCCTTTCCCTTTGTAGTGTTTAAATTGATCATCCGAATAGTTTTTTTTAAGTACTCAAATTTTTTATGAATTTTTTCCCATATCCAACGAATAAAAAATATATTAATAAAAAGACCTACTTTTCCAAAAAAAAAAAAACTTTTTTAGACTTCTATATGTATAAACTTTTTTAAAAAACATATGTGTATAAATTTTTAATTGGTATATAAGTTGAGCAAATAATAATTATACATACCAAAGTAATCACTTATAACTCATAGGGATAATTACAATTTACCCCTTTAGGTTTAGGTGAAATTATACTTTGCTCCCTCCTATTTTAGAATACACTTTGCGCCCTGCCTTTTTAATACTATCCGACAGTAACTTCTGAAATCTTAATTTAGATATTACAATAGCCATCTTCCAGTAATTTTAATTTATATGATTTTTTTTTACAGTTAATGGGCATTTTAAATTATCAATATTTTCTTTCTGTATTTCTTTCAGTTTTTTAAAATGATATTTTTTAAATGTCAATTAATTATAAAAATACCATACAGATTAAAATTTATTAAAGATGACAACCGTATAATTTAAATTAAGATTTTAGAAGTTGCTTTTAAGCTGCATTACAAAGACAGGGGGTAAAGTTTTTATTTTTTAAACTAAAAGGCAAAGCATAATTTTACTTAAATCTTGGGAAACAAATTGTAATTAACCCTAACCATATTAAAAAATCATATCAAACACTTGGTTTATTTCGTATGAAATTAATCAAGTAGTTATTGGCCCTATTTGGCATTAGCGTCAGCAATTAGCGTTAGAGTTTTGAAAAAGCTATTAAAGGGTAGTTTTTAGCTTTTAGCTTCAGAGTTTTCATCTTAATCGTTAAATAATTTATCCAAAACTCTAACACTGATGACAAAAGCTGTTCTCAAACGGGGCCATTGTTATTTAATCACGAACGTACAGTGGGTAGTGTACAAATAACTTGTCTGGCCTTAAAATTTTTAAGGTTAATAAAACCACGGACGTACGGTAACAAATATGAGTTGGTAGCGTACCTGAAAGGAGAGGACGACGCAAATGACTCAGAAATGCTTCCTCACTTTGATGAGCTGCCTAGCTTAGCTAATACGGAAGATCTTTGATCTCAGCAAATTTAAGACTGAGGAAGGTGTGTGGTGGATCATCGATCTACATTTTAAAAGCTCAACAAGTAGAACAACAAAAACAGTGATTACGAGCAATCAATTGAGATCTGGCCCAATTCATTTTAGATTCATGCAGCCCAATTAACGAATTTTTACGTTTTACAGTTTACAAATAGATGGAATCACCTCTTTCTGACCCAGCAGCGCAGACCAAATACAACGGCCTCTCTTCCACACAATCAATAAATAGGAGGCTCTCCGGAGGCTGTAGGGCATGGATCTTGTTACGGTAGTCGGGGCGGTAGCTGGCAGCGGTTAGCACTAAAAGGGAGAGACTTGAATGGCAGATATTGTAATTTTTTTTTTTGAAATTTGATGTCCAAATGCATTCAATTGAGAAGCGGGCCTAATTATAACATAGGTCCATTAACTTCAAACGAACATGCTATACAGTAGTAAGCGCTAGTTAAAGAAACAAAGCAAAACAAACTACAATAGCACTCATCAAGTACTGGGATATATATAGGGTATATGGTATATTTTGGTGCCAGCTTAATTAATTTATCCAAATCCATCCGGTGGGATTGTTATAAAATGGCACTGTATAAGTGTTCTGACGTAAAAAAAAAAGGGTTATTATTAACTACCACAACTAGTCTACTAATATAGAGTTGAAGGTAAGGGAAAAGACATATACTAGTCTAGTTTTTGAGAAAATGATGTCTAATTATTGAAACTGTAACTTTTCATAGTAATCAACTGACTAGGAAAAAAGAGAGGATAAAAAAATCGTTAACGTGCATGGGCGTCTAATGGGTTCCGAGGTAGCCCAGTAACTAATCTTTTCTTAAAATCATTTGAAAACAAGGTTTAATCCTGGTACGTGGCATTGTTATTCAGCCAGACCCTCCATAGAGATTTCCGAAGAATTGCTCTATGGTACATTTTACCGTGGCACGAGACAGTTTCCAGCCCAATATACCAAGGATAAGTAGAACTGCGAAAAACGCAGAATTCTGGAAATCAACAGGAAAGATTAACTGTGATATAGTCCAAGAACACACAATGAACTCATAAGCTCTAGCCAACTTTTCCATAAGCATCAGGCCCCGAGCACCAGAGTTCCAGGAGGCATTCTCCAGGACTTTCCCACACAAATAAATCTTTTCTGAAGATCTTTTAGAAAACCTTTGGAAAACATTTTTGAAAAACTCGTTACTGGATTATCCGGACATATCACCGGGGATCGAGACCGGTAGATTACAACAATTATGATTGAAGGCAGAGGACGACTTGAAGAGAGGATCCACAGAGTGGCAACTCCTAAGTCATCATTTGCCTTCAAGCTTAATTATTATAAGCTTGAAGATGATCTAAACCTGAGAGGATCCACGAGGGTGGCAACTCAGATTATCGGACAGAGTTGAGAAAGTAAGAACTTCTGCTTCACCCCTTAGCCAGAATTTTTTAGTGAGAGAATGAGAACATAGAGAAGAAGATAAGAAAGGAGTTCTATATTAGCTCCGGGATATCTTACAAGAGTAATGAGGCCTCCTTATATAGGCGGAGGAAGGAGAAAACAAACAAACTTAGTGACGTAAGAGCTTACGTCTAAAACTAATAATGCTAGACCGGAAGTGACAGGCCACTTAACCGGAATCTTATTATTACAAGCATTAAGAAGCCAGCTGTAAAATAGTACTGTGCCAGCTGGAGATCACTTAATTCCATTTTTTGTTGTCTCTGAAAGCAGGCTCTGGAAAAGCATATGGGTCCAGGAGCCAGTTGTGGTTTGAATCTTCAGAGTCACTTTGGGTTTGTCTTTCGCGCCAAAAGTATGGGTCATCGATTCGCGGGTCATCCATTGACGGGTCATCCGGGTCAGGTCCATTGAGACGCTTCCAGTGAATGCAGATGAATCCGCAACCACAGTCAGGCATGATAAGGTGTTCGCTTGTCTGGGTCAACGGAAGATCTTCGTCTTCTTCTTCTTCGATGGTCAGTGGTGAAGAAGGAGTCGGAGCAGGGCAGTTGATTTGGTTAATAGCCTTCTGAGTGGCTATAGCTCTTTCTTGGCGTTCTTTATGACGGCGGAGACGTTGATGATCATCAAAAGACTGGAGGGCTTCATGGATCATTTCTTGGTAGTCCATTGGATAGGATGGCCATTCAGGAGAGTCATGGGGCCAGAGCTCCATAGAGAACACAGTGTGGTTGTATCGATATGCTTCCCGCATAAAGGCACGGTATTCAGAATGTCGTTGCCATGGAACTTGGGCTAGGTTGAAGTCTAGGTTCTTATAATGGAAATAGGAGGGAGAAGGGATAAATTTAAGGCCAGAGGGAGATTTGGTAAAGGTGATAGGCCTATGGAAGAAATAAATAACATGACTAACCCCATAATTCATACAGGAGTTAGCGGGAGAAATATTATTTAGCTGATAGCCTATTCGGCGGTCTGGGATAGCAGGGTTGAGAGCTTTGTAGGATTTATGAAGGTGGCCAATCCATGTGCAGATTGGATCAAACCAGGAGAGAAAAACAGTGAGGTCAGAAGAGAAATCAGAGTGGAAATTTGAGGAAAAGGAGAGAAGCTGGTGGAGTTCTGAAATATTAAAAATAATACCTATGGTATGAACAGAGCATAGGTACCAGAAAAAACAGAGGGCTGAAGGAGGAAAAGTGAAGACATCAGGGATGGAGAAGAGATGAGCAAAAGGAAACTGGGGATGAATCCCAACAGGTTTAACAGGGCAGTCATCGAAACCATACCTCTCAATGAGGGAGACATGATAGTGGAAGACTCTGTGTCTCTGGGTGAAGGTGAAGGACTGATGCTCATATCTTTCAACATCAACCGGGAGATTTTCATCATTGTTAAAAACTGGGGGACTGGAAGAGGAGGAAGAAGCCATCTCAGATTTTTGGTTTTGGAGGCTTTGGAGGTTTGAGGAAGGATTTTGAAGGTCTGCTCAGGATATCGGCAAGAGTGTTGGAGGTGCCCTTTATATGCTTAACGTCAAAGCTGAAGCGGACGAACCATTGTTGCCAGCGAAGCAGCAGATAATTAGGAAGTTGTTTCTGCCTGTAGTTCAGCATACGAGGAAATGCTGACATATCCATCTCGACAAGGAAATGGTGACCAATGAGGTGGAACTGGAACTTCTCAATCCCACGTTTAACGGCCAAGATTTCTTTGTAGGTGGAATGGTAGTGCTTCTCTGACTCTTTGAATTCTCCACTGTTGTAGCAGCACACGTGTCGAATACCATTGATTTCCGTCTGCCCATTTCCTCTGTCAAGGAAAATGGGTTTCTTTGACTGGACTGGCTCTGTCTGCTGATGGAGAGATTCATAAGTAGATATCCAAGAGGCAGGGATCAGTCGTTGGAGTTCCTCACGAGGTATCTGTTGAGGGACATACGTCTCGTTCGGAACGTGGGTTGTATCCACAGACAGATACAAGGCATCATTGTTCATATTGGGCATAGAGAAGTCAAGAGCATGGTTCTGGACTCTGTACGCCATCTGATAGTGTAGAGTAGATGCCAGGGTGGTAGAGACTTGTTCTGCACCAGTTATCTGAATCTGGATCTTCAAAGCTGATAGGAGATGTGGGTCTTGAAGAGCCATACAGAAATTGGGGAAGAACGTCATAAGGATTGTACCGGCGTTGAGAGTGGTCTCGACAGTACCTATACAGGCATGCTTGTACTTCTTATACCGAGAGTCAAGCAAGGCGAGACGAGCAGTGACGGACAATCCTTTTCTCCCATGGTAGGTGAGAGCAAGGCGAACAGCACCAAAATGGAGATGGGTGTATCCTTCAGCATTAGAAATGGAAAAAGTTGTTAAAAGTCATCAACGTGGGCGTCTTCACGTGCATTAGAAATGGAAATTAAAGTTGCAAATTAGTTGATGCATCTCACTCATTGAAAGAATGGGATAATTACGACAAAATGTGAAAAAAAGGGCAATTTTTGTATTGTTCCTGATAAATTGTTATAAAAAGATATATAACTTTTAGAATCAGTGAGTGAGCTGTGATCGAGCAAATCATTATATTCATCGATCACTTACTTTTAAAATTTTATAAGTCCTAAAATACGTGTTACGTTTTCATATACACCAGTCTATTATATTTGAAGGGGGAAAAAAATTAAAAAGACGACAAGAGTGAGAAGAATTTTCAATGTATTCTTTTGGCATAAGTGGGGAATCTGTCAAATCTGGTGCTGTGTCATAGTTGGAGAGATATGGAAGAAAACCTTTCGGAGGGGGGAACGGAAAGCTGTGCTAGAGGGAGCCAGGGGTTTGGTTTTGCAGTGAGTGATCCTGCATTCTGTAATGAATTAGCTAGGATTAGGAACTTGAGCATGCATGCATGAAGTTGATCCGGAATTCCAACATTTATGGGCATGGTTGGCAGCTTTAAATGCTGCATTGGCTGGCTAGAGAAGTGCAGCCGCAGAACTCAGCGGTGAGGCCCATCTTTCCAAAGGCATGACCCAACGACTTGCCATTAATCCACACAGTATATTTTTTGAATGGATTGGACACACACAATTTTTTAATAATGTTGCTTATAAAGACATTGTGTCTTCTAAATAGCACCCTCTCTGCATATGAATCCTCTGTTGTGTGGGAACCAACAGGATTACAGGGGGATTTTAATGTATCAATATTGGGGAGGATTTCTTGTTTCGAATCAAGATAGTGGAAGATCTGCATACTGTGGTCCCTGATTTGTGGAATAGTACAGCTTAGATATGAGGCTTTTGTGCCCCTGTTTTGACCTATGAACGGCTGGATTTGCTTCAACTGCTTTCTAGGTTCGTCTCCTGGGACTTCATATGTATATGTGCAGCTTTAAGATCCTCAAGAAACTTGGAGACCGAATAAGGGCACTTCTGAAAACGGGTGCAAGCGCGAGGGGGTTTTGGTGGGGGGTGTTTTCAAGTGGATTTACATAAAGTTGGTTAAGCAACATGAAAGGGTAAGTAAACAAAGTGCACATAAACCGTGTCCGTAATTATCATAGGAAGAGGAAGCCTAAATGGCGAAGAGAACTTCGTCGTTAACAAATAAACAAGGCGCAGGCTCCATTACCAAAGAATTTTAGAGAAATTTGGCCCTTGGTTGCATGTAGCAAAAGGTCCGTGATGAACTGTTGTACTAGAGACCCTTGTTCTCGTAGCAAAAGGTCCGCGATGAACTGTTGTACTAGAGATCCTTGTTCTCGTAGCAAAAGGTTAGTAACTAAGAAGAGAGTCATAATCATGGAAGAAGTTTTTTTAAGGGGGGTTTTAGTAACCTGGGCAATAACTGGGCTGCTGGAAATAAATAACTAGGCCAAAGTGTTCTTTTATCCACAGATCAACATTTTAGGCTTTCATCCACTAGAAAGTCTCTCAATCTTTCGCAAACCAACAACCATTTGAATCGTTCAAGAGATCATTTCCTTTGACCATTTTGAATGGAACTATTTTCAGTTTTATATGCCCAAAGCTATTTCTAATTAAAAAAAAGATAGTATACATACCCAGCATTGTTACTAAATTTCAAGATGTATTAAGTTTCAGAAAGTTATATATATTTAAATGTTATAGAAAATTATTATAAAAATATTACAATAAAACCAATAATTTAAAAAGCGATGAATTCTTCAAACATTGTATCGAGTATCACCAACAAATGTATCCATTATGTCAAATTATTAATTATTAAATTTATTAATTAACAAAATCTTCCAACAATGTATTGTACATAAACGACCATGCTGCTTTTCTTTCAGGATTAAATGGAAAATATCAAATATTAAGATAAGTTTTGTGTTTATTTATTCAAATAAGAGTTATTTTGCTTAGAAAAAAAAAACATAAGTAGAATTTCTCATGGAAGTGTATTCTTTTGCAAATGAATTAATTTGCAGCTGGTGTCACCTCACTCAAGCCTCTGTTCTTTAGAATGGAGAATGGAGAAAAACCAAACTTGCAGAAATGTTGGAGCTTTTACCTTCTAACGGTTGTTTTTCAATGAAACAACAGATTTCAAAGGAGGGAAAGGGTGTTTATTTGCATTTATTGAACTTCCTCATTGGTGATAGCATCTGCCTCCTAGATAAAGCCTTAGCAAAATACTTGAAATCAAAGAGCTTGTAGCTGAGATGGCAAAAACTACAATATAATGGGAACGCATACCAGCTCGAGAACGGTAAGAGAGGACGTGAATACCAAATTACTTGAAATAAAAAAGATTGTAGCTTATACATCATAAAAAATTACTGCACCTTTTCTGCTTCCTGAGATGGTAAATTTCTGACACATGCTAGCCTTAAATAGTCATGGATAAAATTGAGGTGCTTTAATGAATTTTTCTTGGACAGATTCATTGAGTAATGTTCACCGAAGCATTTCCACCTTTCTTTATGCAGTTTTGAAAGAGTGGCTAGTTGAAAAACTAAATCAAACTTCAATGGCACATGTTCTTACCTAAAAATCTAATGACCACAATGCTCTGTGGACCTGGTGTTGAAAAACATTGTTCTGCCTCAAGCAAAGCAAGGACATCTTTCTCCCAGGACACGGGAAAATGTCTATATGATTAGAAATGCATGTTACTGATGTTATACAGCTTTTATGACCAGAGTGTGAGCCAAAACCTGAATAAAAGTAGCATATTTCTTCAGTTTTCCAACTGAGAATCAATGCTCTTGTTCCCCTCTTCTGATTCATACTTCTTGGCATTCTTGGTAAACGCCTTCTTCTTGGACTTGCACCAGTTTTTGTAGAACCTTCTTCTAAACCCTTCACTCAAATGTTTTGCCCATATGCTATTCAAAGAGCAGAGGCCACGAGGTCCCTTCACATAGCCCACGGCTCCAGCAACCACCATTGGAGGAGTCTCAATAATTCTGATGGAATCATGAGTCCCCTTCTTGTGAAGCTCTGCACAAAACAACGTTGATATTAGATGAACTATTGTACACTATCACACAGAGAACAATGATTGGATGAAGATGACATAAAATTATATCATTCTTAATTTGAACACATTAAAACAAACACATACTTTAGATGATTGCAAGGAACCATCCGATTAAAAGTTTGAATCAATTATCGCCAATCACATTAATCGAAATCCTTTACACTATTGAGACAGAAAATCCAGTTAAAAAATGAACTTCGAAACGATGAAATTAGAAAAGTTCACTCACTAAACCCGGGTTTGTCAACCTCTCTAAGATGTGTGCCATGCCAACCCTGTAGCCCAGAAAAGCAATGAGCCCGGGAGGATTGGATGGATCATCCTTGGGGAAGGCCTGGGCCAAACAAAGAAGTGCGCAAGCTAATGTAATTATTGTTATGAAGCTAGACCATGTCAAACCTCAAAACTTGCAGACAAATAATGCATTCACAATGAAACTGATAGGCCAGCTTTAAGACAATGAAAATCCAGAAACTTAGATGAAACTAGGAATCCATGGGAACATTCAGTTAATTCACCAGAGCCAAATATATATCACATAAAAGTACCATGAACTTCGTAATCAAATACTTTTAGAAACCTACAAAACCAGTTTTCAGCCAGACTGGTCTCCATTAAAATAAATGTAAAAAATCACACAAGAATCCAAATTGCATTCCGTAAAATTCAGTGAGAACTAGACAGATAGGACTATCACATATCTAAATTGCGGCCAGAGATATAGAGTACAGAATCTATACTTCAATTTCTAATGTTGCTGTTCTGTAGAACCAGTATTCAGGTTTCCAGAATTCATCTACACATGTCATGCTTATTTGGTGCTTTTAGTTTCCACACAAACAGCACGCCACCAAAACTTTAGGAACATCAACAACATACAGTCTTAGGTGAAGATCAACACATGGGAATAATTGGAGGTCACTACTACCATCAAAATGCATGCCACTAATCTCTTTGGGGAATTGATACAAGCAGAACCTGGATATCTCACATACCTTCAATACCAGCAGCACATGCAAACCTGTAGAACCAGTATTCAGGTACCTTTTTTTTTTTTTTTGTGGTTTCTGTTTTTGTCTTCTAAATCAATGATCATATCTGCGAGCATGTGTATGTGAGGAATATTATTTTTTTGATAAAAGTGAAATAGGAAAAACAGCAAGCCCTGGAATGCAATTTTAACTTCTGAAGGTTAAAATATAAAAATGGTTGGTGCATGAAATGAGCCCCAGTGATTATTAAAAGCTTAAGATTCTTCTTGTTTTCTTCTCACGTTCTTATGATTTTGTTGCGTTGATAATTAAATGTCCCAATAAAGAGGAAGCAATGAAATTATAAAACTACCTCCCGTCATAGCACCAGGTCCTGCATGTAAGACATATAGATGGTATATCTCTGCCAAGCTGAAAACAGACAGTCACCCCCCTTCCCACCCCTCTGCAAGAAGACATCTCATTTTTCATTCCAATTAAGCATGGTAACTACATAGCACCAAAAGCATTAATTAAACAATTCCTGAGACAATAGCTTTGAAAATGATTAATCTTAACAATGCAGAATAAGCTATGAAAGCATTCCCCGTATAATTATTTAAGGAAGTCTCACCGATAGCACCAAATATAGAGAATATGGGTAAAAAAATTGTGCACCAACAGACCTCGATGAAGAGGAAAGAACAAACTATATAGTGCCAAGTACTCATTCAACTCCATCCATCCAATCCCAGGTTCAACTGCCACATCCATGTCCTCAATGAGCAATGCTTTAACACTCTGCATTCAACCAGTAGAAAGAAAAGAGCGAAAAATTGTTCTCATCTAGACTTATATTTGTAAGTTCCTAGATAGCAACTGCACTTCTTTCACCCAAATTTTGACCCGAATTTGACCTCTTCATTTCCCCTGCATAGTCTCTCAATAGAGGAGCATACTCATGCTCATAATTTCCTTCCAACTCATGTCTCACTAGTTTCCTAACCCTCTTACTCATTCTCACAGCAATATGCAGCTTTTTTCATCTGAAATTGCTTTATTCAAATTGTAGGTTCATCCTTTAGTGTTTTGTGAAACATCTTAGCAATCCACTCAGTTGTTACCAGCCTTAACTTAAACATCTTCCCACAATTGTGCTCCAAATTCTGGTTCTTGATCTGCCAACACTTCAAATTCTTGTTGTATAAAACTCACATATGAAATGGGCAATTTTTTGCACACTTCAACTTAAGCCTTTTACTGTCATTTACTTTCCACCATACATCTCTATGATTTTGTACTGCATATTCAATAGCAGCATCTTTAAACTCTCTGCTTCATGCCAACCTCAAACTTAACAACCTTATTGTTGGGATTGCACTTTGGGCACTTGCTCCTCCTCACTTTCAGGTTTGCTTCTGTCATTTCCCCCCATCATCTCCATCTGAAGCTTCCTCCCTAGGGTCATTAGAGTCTAAGTAATCAGTGCCCTCTAAATCACAGACCTCATTTATGTACTCAGTATCATCTTCATCTAACTCATTCTTAATGTTAGACTTCCTTGCCTCCTCACCCTTTACATCATAGTCGTCATCTTCTGACTCACTACCTGTTGCCTCATTCCTCTTCACCCTCATTATTACATACAAAGTTGAAGTCAAATTGGTCATTTTTCCTTGATGGCCCTACATCAAACACCCCTGCATCGTCATTTTCGAAGCCACTCCCAGCATCGTACTTTCCACTGACCACTACAAGCGAACCACCTCCTTCCTGACCAATGATGCCATTGTCATCATCTTCCTTTCCAACCTCTACTCCACTTGTCTTCAAACCAGACACTCCTACATCTGTTGCCATATCCTCTGCAATTTTCTCCACTCCAGCATTGGTAAATGAACCAAATTTAGTAGTATGTTCTACATACAAGGGCAACTGACCTCTATCATACAGAAGCTGTAATGCTTCAACAACTGAATCTTCATCTCAGATCAACTTTACATCTGAATGCACCTTTATAACTACCTAAGTTTTTTGGAAGTACACTGACTTCACATTTTTAATACCTCTTCTTCTAATGAAATTCTCAAAACCAACTCATAATCTGAAAACCCCAACGAACATAAACACTCGTCTGACAAACCCTATCAAATATGTGTTGATTTTCAGGCATAACAACCACCATATTTGTGCTAAGAAAGCACTAATTTCTCTTTCACTACAATAGAACTTGATTTTAGTGATTGATTATGGTGATCGATTAAGTCGTCAAAAAGCTTTCGGTCACCAACTTGGTTAGCAAAAAGTGCAATGGGCTTCCTAACAAAGATACTAACCAACTAGTAACCAGATGAGTTTTGATCACTAAGGCCGGTCACTAGGTGGTCAGTAACTAGTCACTATAGTGACCAACCTAGTGACCAATTTTTCGGTCACCAAAAAGCTTCAATGTTGGCAATCTGTGCAAATTATTCTAACCAATCAACTTTCTCATACCTCTCCCATGTAGATTAAAATTGGGGTTCTCGTCATTCTCACCAATCTCACATCCCTTAGAATTTTACTCTCTGCAATCTTTTCCCCTTTCACACTATAGTTTCTCACTACTGCTGACGAAGCATGGGAAGACCAACTGGTGGAAATCTGGAGAAGGATGAGCCAGAGATTGATACCTAGAAGGCAGAGTCGAACAAGCAGTCTATTTGATCTAGATGAAGAGACAAGTGGTGGAGAAGATGATGTTAGATTAGGGCCGTTTTTTGTTTGGTTCTAAAGAAAATTCATAAGTGTATTTTCAGAAATGATGAAAAATATGGAGTTATTTGAAGTTGAAGTTGTAGAGACATACCAATTTAAATGATGGAGCAAATATCTTAAATTCCTGTAAAATTGAGTTGGGAGTCTTCAAAGAACTTACACGAAACTTCATCATAACTAAAAATTAATGAAGAATAAAAGAATTGTTAAAAGGAAAATTCAATGAAAATCACCAAAAAAAAAAAAAAGAAATCAAAGAGACAATATGAGTATTTAGTGTTGTGACCAGTTTGGTGACCGATTTTTTTTATCACTAGCATTGGTCACTATGTCGATCACTACTCCTTAGTAACCAAGCATTTAGTGATTGATTGGTGACTGACTTTTTGATTACCAAAAAGAAAAAAAAGTGACTGATTAATAGCCAATTTGTTAGTCAATTTTTGTACTTTTCTTGTAGCGTTTTATTAACACTTATATGAACTGCTTATTGTGAATTTCATCATAACAAACAACAGAGCAAACTTCCCTCTTCGGATGACCTATACTTGAGTGGTTCTCCGCCTTCATTCACTGGTTTGACCATGATCGCTAGCCACCGGTGATCTTAAACGAGTTAAGCAGGTTTGTTTCTCCCCCAACAAATCAACAACCCTGGCTAAACTAGATTAGGGATTTTCCTCACAAAACTAGTTTTTTGGCACAACCTAGACACTTGAGCTTCTACTTTGGGCAAGAAGAAAAATGCCACATCACATGCAAACTCACACTTTCTTTTACACGTCAGCAAAACTAACGGCCTAGCGGCTAACTTGGAACCACACACTAACGTTAGTAATGATATCGGAACCACCATCAACTTTTGTAACCAAATCAGTACAACGCAATAACTATGGTGACCTTTTTGATACTTTTCCCTTTTCTTTTCGGGGGACCCTTGCACCTTGTAGAAAGAAGGTAATACTAATCCGATTGCTTAATTTTCTTGGCTACGAAACAACACTTTCTGGTCAATGTTTTAGCGAGTTTGGAATTATGATGGTGAAATCCCGAGCTATAATTGATTTGATTAATCTGAACAATTGCTTTTGTTATTTAATTAGTCTCGCCATTTGAGGAGCCGATTAAGTGCATTGCCTGAAGAATTGCTGGTTGAAATTGTGTCTAAACTGCCCTTAAAAGACACGGCCAGAACAAGCGTCGTAGCCCGCAGATGGAGGTACTTGTGGGCGTATACAACCTGCTCTCTGGACTTCGATAATTTCAATCTCGACGGAAAGCCCTTTGTAAGATCCGGGTTTGCTGAATGGGCAGAAAGAGTGTTGAAGTCCCATAGAGGCCACACGCTTGCCCAACTCAATCTTTCTCTGCGATTTTGTGATCATGACAGAGGCTATATTCACACTTTGATCAGCCATGCGTTTGAAAAGAATGTCAGGAAGCTTATGTTAACTCTCTACCCCATGGTCGACCATACAGGCGTCTGGCCAATGCCGTACATCCAGGCTCGTGAGTTTACTCACAAGCACTTGCTCAGGCTCAGTTCCCTGGAAGCCTTGTCCTTGTCCGGGTGGTTGCAACTGATGAAGATGTACAGATTGTTTTATCGAATTGCTCACTGCTTGAGAGTTTTACCATTGAAGATTTTAATGGTGTGAGGAATTTGAGATTCTGGGGCCACGCCTGTCCCAGACTAAAGCATCTGGTGGTGCAAAATTGCATTAGTCTGTGGTCTGTCGAGCTTGTTGGTTTAAGTAATCTTGTCTCGTTTGGGTATGAGGGAACAGATGTAAAGGATGCTTGTGAAAGATGTTACCTCTCTTATAGAGGTCTACTTTTTGGGTCAATTTGCACGTTCTCTACTAGAAAATCCAGCAGCTCATCCATGGTATCTCATCCTACCACAAAAACTTAGAATAGGTTATATTAGTGACCTATTCTGCCGTAACCAGGTCAGTGTAAAACTATCATCTTCAAGCTAGCTTCACTATTGATTTGTTTATTTATTCTTATTTGCAAAAAAAAAAAAAGAGCAATATCACCCATGTCATGTCGTGTCATCTGTGATTATTTTTCTTTGCTGACTTTTGTGCAGACATTCACCATAACAAAAGTTTCCTGAACCCGTAAAATTTAACAATGTCAAGGAATTGGAATTGCAATCGTCGCCCACCACAAAAATTTTTTTTTTTACCAACAGGCAATTTTCCAACGGCTTGGCCGTTGGAAATTTCCAACGTTCTAGGCCGTTGGAAACTGCAAAAAAAAAATGATCCTTGTGAAAAAAATTCTCCAACTACTTGATTGTTGGAAGTGTTGAAAAATTTCCAATGGGCACCTTTCCAACGCCCTAAACTGTTGGAAAATATGTAAGTTAACTGTGTATCTCAATATTTATTGTTTCCAACGGCTTAGTCCGTTGGAAACTATTTTTATTTTTCCAACTGCTTTGGCAGTTGGAAATTTTGTTTATTTTTCCAACTGCATAGGCCATTGAAAAATACACACATTTATATATTTTACTTTTCCAACTGCCTGGCCATTGGAAACTTTTTTTATTTTTCCAACTGCTTTGGCAGTTGGAAATTTTGTTTATTTTTCCAACTGCATAGGCCGTTGGAAAATACACACACATTTATATATTTTACTTTTCCAACTACCTAGGCCGTTGGAAAATACACACACATTTATATATTTTACTTTTCCAACTGCCTGGCCATTGGAAAGTTTTTTTTATTTTTCCAACTGCTCAGGCCGTTGGAAAATACACACACATTTATATGTATGCATATTTATATTGCATTGATATTGATATTTATATATATTTACCATAATACATATATATTAATACGTATATATCTCTTACACATTATTATCATATTTATACTTAGTATATTTTTGTACATACTATAATACATATCATATTTTAAACATATCATAATAACATATACATAGTATATGATATATGATGTGTATGCCATACATATATTATTATTATTATTATTATTATTATTATTATTATTATTATGATATATGTATGTATCACATATGTTAATGTATCATATATATGATATATATTAACATATATATATATTACATATATTAATCTATCATATATATTATAGTACAGTGTTTTATATATTATAATATATGTTTTTATATATTATAATATATGTAACATATATATTAATGTATATAAACATATTATAATATATATATATATATATATATATTGTATGTAACATATATTTTCTACTATAATATAACTTAACCCATATATATTATATCTCAGCCCAAATATTAAAGCCTAGCCCATATAGCCCCTATATATACATCTTAACTTAACCTAGGCCTAATCAATCACAATCTCTTCCACTCCTCTGCCGCTCACAATCTGTCTCTCCCCATCTATCTCATCCATTTCCTCTGCTCCTCGCTCTCGTTGTCTCTCTCTGCTCGCTCTCCCTCTTCGTCGCCGACCGACCGCCTAGGCTATCTCTGCTCCGTCGCAGTCTCTGTTTCGTCGCTCACTCTCTCTTCTCGCTCTTGCTCTCCGTCGTCGGCCGACTGCCTTGGCTCACCTCGCGCCAGATCCGCCGGTGATTTATCGCGCTGGCACGCACCAAATCCGCCCGCACCACCTCTGCCTCTTCTCCGTCTGGACTTCTCCCTCACCTGTCTCCGTTCTCGGTGCTCCGTTTGTTCTCCGTCTCGGCTCTTCGTCTCGATTGGCTCTCCGTCTTGGTGCTCCGTCTCGGCTCTCCTTCTCGGCGCTCCGTCTCCGCTCTCTATCGCCGCTCTCCGTCTCGGCGCTCCATCTGCTCACCTATCTCCGCCTCATCGCTGCGCTCCCCTCGCCGGTCATCGCCCAGATCTGCACCAGATCCGTCGTTCTCCTTTGTTTGTCGCTGCTTGCACCCAGATCCGGTCATCGCCGTCGTTCCTCGCTCCGCCACCCTCCCCGACCGCCGCATTTGCAGACTGCCGTTTTAATTTTTCTTTTTTCTTTTTTTCAATTTTGGGGATCTGTTGTTGTATTTGTTGTGTTTTATTTTATATTAGTGCATATTTATTTTCAATATAATTTTTCTTATTTTTTGTTGTTTATGTAATTTTTTTGATTTTATTATTTCTGTATTTTTATGTGTTTTTTATAATTTTGTGATTTTTTGACTTGTTTTGAATTTTGTTGTGTAATATAAGATATAATTAGTTTAATTTTTTTTGTCATCTTATAAAATATAAAATATAATTTAACATTAAAATATACGTTATATATATATACATATTTTTTTTATTTTTGTATAAAAAGTTTCCAACGGCCTAAGTAGTTGGAAAAAAAGCTAAACTTCCAACTGCTTAGGCAGTTGGAAAAAAAGGCTAAATTTCCAACTACCTAAGCAGTTAGACAGTTGAAAATTTTTCCAACTGCCAAGGCAATTGGAAACGTGAAAAAAAAATTTATTACAACCGTTGGAAATTCCCAACGGCTGACAGTTGAAATTTCCAACTGCTCTCATCTGGGCCGTTGGAATCTGAACTTCCAACGCATTGATTACCAACGGCTTGGTTTCTAACGATTTCACATTGGAAACTTCAAAATTTCCAACGACAAGCCGTTGGAAAATGGCAGTTAGAAAAAGGCCATTTTTTAGTAGTGGCCAACGCATATCAACCAACTCCTCCAATGGATGTATCTCGTAGAAGCATGTCCTATACTGTATAAATTATCCATGATTGTGGATGTGGCAGTAAGGGCAGCCGACACATATCTTTCCTTTTAATGGCCACATTCAAAGAGGCCGCTTTCTTTTCTAGTGAAGTTTCTTCATCTACAAACAAGCATGGTGCGTGGGTGAAAGAGTGACGCGTACGGTGAAGAAGATGGAGCCTCCACTTGGATGTTTGAAAGTGGTTGAAGTGGTTGGCTTTATTGGGGGCAAGCTAGACACTACTTTGGTTCATTACATACTGAAGAGTACTGAGGCAATCCAAGAGATTGTTCTCAACACTAGCCTGCCAGAACGATGGATGAAGTCCGAGACCAATAGCGGATAGCTAGTGAGGGCTTGTCGGCACTTGCACGAGAGACTTCCACCCGGAGCAGACTTATCTATCATTCGCAATGATGGGGTTTCCATTAGGTGCGAGCAGTTTCCAAGTGTAGGGTATTGCTTACAAGTTGACCCTTATGACACCAGCGATGATGAGCTTCTGCTTCCAAAAAGACGCGGTTTGTCAAAGAAAAACAAAAGAAGCTAATAGACAGAGATGTAGCCAGGATTCGCGACAAGGGGGGCAGGGCAAAAAGCATGAGTGTGAGTGGCTTGCTAATCATTGCTATAAAAATAAAACTCTAACAGTTCAGCAATCATAAAATAAGAAAAATTTCTATATCCTTCAACTAATTTACGTAAGAACAACAACAAATATTCTCAAATTTATTCTTCTACTTGTTATGAAAAATCGGACAAGAACAACAATGAAAAAAGAAATTATCATGATGATTTGGGAATCACAAAGCAAGTAAATTTAAATCATCCTAAAATTATGAAAAAAATTATAATGATAAATTTGTTTATAATTAATACTAACTTTTATCTATGTTTCTTCACATGTTCTCCAATGACATACGCAAACAAGTCAATTACATAAATGTTAAGCACAATACGCAATATTTCATTACCATAATTCTCATTTCTCAAGCAAAGTAGTATGAAAATTCAATTTCAAGAACAAAGGAAGCTATAAACCCGGAATCGGAAACATAGGAATTAGGATCTTACATTTTAGCGTCACTATTGACTAATTCAGTACACTTTATTTACAAATTTGAGTGAGCAATTGATAAAGAAACAAAGAATTAAAGGGAAAGAAAGAAAAATTGAGAAAATGCCCAACCTCTGTCGCAACTTAGCTGCCAGACATGCGGGGGCTTTCTTCAAAAACTCATACTCGAAGTTGGAGGTGGAGATGGATCAAGCTGGCTGGGTCATCGCTATCCATCGGCAAGCTAAATCAAAGAGAATTGTTGTCGCTATTGAAGAATAGAGAGATGGAGCATTGGAGCCAAGAGGGGCTAGGCCTGGTTCGTTCGCGACTCACAATCTCCGTGTTTTCTTGCTTTTTCTCTCTCCCTCTCGGTATTGGGTATTGGTTTGCTCATTGTTACGTGGTTGATTTACCCTTTCATATAACTCCGTGGGAATTTGATTTTTATGGCTAGAAAATAAAAAGATTTAAAAATAAAAAAAAAAAGTAACCAGTAACATTTTCTGTGCTCATGGAATAAGGCGCAGTATCTCATATGAGTTCAGACTATTATTTGCTTGATTGATCATTAGCTCATCTCATCTAGTCACTATACCAGTGAGGTCTTGGGGCATTGCTCTTGAAGGTCTCACGAATCATGACTTCCCTTTGCATGTTTGCCAACTTAATTTAAATGACTCGGTAGGGAGGCTCAGCTTCCAATCGCAGATGAATTGAAAGGATGAAGTGACCAAAGTTAAATTTTAAGATAGGAACTCTCTCTCTCTCTCTCTCTCTATACACACACACACACATGATTGTGGTCATAAGAATATATACAAGTTCCAATATAGCGATTTTTATTTTCTAGTGAACTGGACATTTGTCTATTGGGTTAGACTGTTGGTCGTCATGCAAAGATGGTATTACATAGGATAATTTGTTCGTTTATACATTCGTTCGTTTCAAATTGTTTGCCTTTGGCCATCAGAATCACATGCTGCTTCTATTCCTGGCCAGTAGGAGAATTTTATTTAAAGCACCAGAAAATAACCGGCGCTTTGTTGCGGGAAAATGTTGCAGACTGTTTTGCTAGGTATATGGATTGAATAGAAGACAACATATAGTAATTAGTATCATAATAGCAAAACAGAACAGGAGTGGAAACATTAGTATGTTCGCTTCAGTATGCTCACTTCAACATGTGAGCTACAGTATGCATTACAAAAAAGTGTAAAAAGGAAAAAACTGCCGGCAAAGGTAGGCAAAAGAATTTCTGCAGAAATGAAGAGGAAAGAAATTAGGTTGCGAGCAGAAACTTGACAATTGCTGTGAGACTGTGAGGGAAATTAAATGAAGAAGGTGCATATTGTCTGTCAGGTACACTAAAACATAAAAGATGATGGAATCTGAGGTAAGGTGGTACGTGGCAACACCAAGAAGCAAAGAGTCACCATGGATATGCAAGAATCATCAAAGACAGACCAGAGAGTGGACATAGGTAAGTGAAACAAAGATCTTACATGGATACTGTGTCCGTGATCAGGCTAGCCGACGCAACAACAAAGGCATGGTGAGGGAAAGCAAACATAAGAGTAGAAAACTCAGAACACCTGCAAAAGAAAAATGATGGCAAAAGAGGAAATGACGACAGATAATGGCCAACCAGAATAAGATAGAGAAATAACAAAAAGGCAATGTAAACAATCAGAATAAGCACGGGCCAAAACCAGCAATAACAAATGTGAACTGAAAGCTTTTACCTGAAGACGCAGAAAAAATTGAAATAAAACATAACCTGAAGACAGAGGAGACTCCCTATAACTGAAGCCACACAAAAAAACTCAGCTTCTGTATCCAAGACCCGCTTTCTATAAAAAAAATCTGCTTTGCCAACTCTTTTTTCTGCTGTTACATTTCTTATTGAAGGTTAACGCTGTTATGATTCCACTCTGATAGCATCTAGTAGCCATAAACTAAGCACTGCAAAGACATAGAGACACCTGCAACCATCTATGAAAGGGAAAATCAAGGGGAAGAGCACAAATACCAAACTATTCGCACCACGAACTCAAGTTTCATTCTTCAGCAACTCGAACTATCGCCCCAATCTTTCAATGGGTCAAACAGAAAAAAAAAGAAGTAGGAAAAATTAGAATTAAGTACCATTAGAGCCTTTAGATCCCAGAAAGCTTCGTGCAAGCTTTTTGTCAGTGCTCTCCCACATCTCCAGCTCCTCACCCAAGTGTTTTCAACAACCCCACCATCCTATGGTTTATACCCCTCCAGGAGTGGAACATGAAGCTGAAACACAGAAGTTCGAAGTACGGCCACCCACCCAAGCCCTCCCCCACCAACATTCCCAAAGCTTACTGAGAAACCCCTCCCCACCCGCCTTTTCCCTCACGATCACCTCTAGCTACAGTAACATGCGTGCATAACCAAAACAAATCCTAGTGCGGAGAACAAAGCTAACGAAAATAAAACACATCCCAATCAACTCACCACTCTCAAACATAGATAAACACATCGCATCCATTCTCCTTTTGTTGGCCCACCAATAGCAACCAGCCATGCATCAACATTAAGTTGGGAATGTTTACTAAGATCATCTCCATGATGATGTTAGAGACGTCAGCTAGGCATCATCTCCATCAAGCTAGGTATCTCTCTTAGAAGACATTTGCAATTATTATCAAGAACCATGATATTATTTTATACATACCCTAATGTTGTTAGTTTTTATCATATTGCTAATATGTTAAACAATTTGTTCAATCTCCCCATAATATTTAGGATTTAGTAAATTATGCCAGCATCTTTTTAATTTATTTTATTTTTTTGAACAAATAATGTTGGGTTTTTCAATCTGACTTCAAATCTATTATTTTTGCAATTATACCCTCAATTTAATAATTTATTTCATTGTGGACTATAATAGACTACAATTTATACAATTAAGCCCTTAACTTTTGGTTATAATGTCAATTTCACTAGAATTTTCAATTTTTTTTCAAGCATGCCCTCAAATTGATCCTTAATTTCACTTAGCCCTCTAACTTATCTAATTTATTCAACTGTGTCCTAACATTTAGTTTTTAACACTTTAATCCTTAAAGTGTCAAGATGTAGTTAGTACCTGCAACTGCCTATACAAGTCCAAAAAGCTCTAATTAGTTCCCTTTTTGGTAGTGGGTCATGTATAGAACTCGTGTCATTCGATAGGGTTCCCTCAATTCTTGACAATCTATTACAAAAAAAATGTACTTAAGTGAAAGATAACTACTGTGTATAAATTATAATTTGGAAATTAGAGATAGTAAAATTGGTACACCATCTTATTATAAACAATCTCTTTGGCCTGACCACCTAAGAAATGCTTCAAGCCAATTGCACTTGGTAGAGCATCCTTCCCAACCTTATTCTTTTTCCCTAGCTTACTCCTCCAGTTCCACTTAAGGGGTGTTCCAATGATCACACAACTACTGCCAATCCTCACTAGTAATTTGAGGTGGGCGGAAAGGAATGATATGGGGTGTTCATCCAACTCGCTCAACCCATGAAATCACACAGACCAAACTGAATCAACCAGTTGGCTATGCGAGTTTATACGGGTTATGATGCAGTTTAGGTTTTAAAAATTAAAAATTGATGTATATGTGGTGTGGTACGGGTTTTAATTTTGAAACCCTGTAAACCAAAACCGAACCGCAACTTTAATAATCTCGTAAAAACTTAATCCCATCCCCTTTTCTGATCAAAAAAGAAAAGCCTAGTTATATCAGGTTTGGCCTTTCCTTCTCTCCCTTGTTGCCGCACGACCTGCACTTCCATTCTAGCATTCTCAACCTCCACACCTCTTGCTACACGCCGCACACCCTTGCCCTTCCATCGTCTATTCTCTCAATCTCTAATCTACGTTGCCTCGCCTTTTACTCTTTCACTTGCAACTTCTCTCAGCCTTACGTCTACTTTCTTAGCCTCGTGTCAGTACTCATAGCCACATCTTTCTCGGCCTCTTCTTTTTTCCTCTTGTAACGGCTTCAAAGTTGAAGCTTTTCTCAATGTTCGTCTATACAGGGGAAAACCTATTAAGTACCAATTTCATAAAAATAATCGATTTTCTTTGGTTGCTTTAGGGTCTTTGAATTAACTATTCTGGAAACAACTTGAGGTTGCTCCATTTATTTCGATTGACGTTGTTTGATGCTATATTTTTCTAGCATGTAAAACAAACTAAAGATATTGCATTATTGACTTATAGATGTCCCATTCTAATTTGTTCTACTTTCATTCTAATTTGTTCATCAACATGGTGATAGTTAAGGAAATGAGAAGTATAGATGTTTGAGTTTTCCAAAATTAAAAATAATAATTGTATGACAGATAAGCTTTGGATTTCAATGAATTAGCTTAATAGCGCTTTTTCTAGTTGTTGTTCATCTTCTTTTTTTTTTTTGTTCTTTTGTTGTTTTTTGTTTTTAATTTTCAAATTACTTGTTGTTGGTGTTTATTGATGACCACTCCTCCACTGCATATTTTTTCTATGTAAACATGTTCTCTTATTTAGGAATTTATTGTTCATAAATTTAATTCGTTTTAAATGCCTTGAAACTCACACTTAGTGGTTTAATGTAGGTGAAGTCGAGATCATTACATATAAAAAGCTGATGAATTTTGAAGTAATTTTGTACTCTAATCAAGCATGAGCTTTGGCAACATTGTGGGCCAGGAGCTTTGGACTCCATATACTATTTTTTGTATTTTGTAACAATAAGTCTATTTTGTGCTTATGATGTTCTAAAGTACGGAATTGTTGATGTTTCATAAAACTATTTAGTTTTGAGAACAATGTATTAACATTAAGACAAGTGTTGTAAAGTAGCTTAAATTGTTTTACAGGATAGAAAAGATAAATCGATCAAACCGAACCGCACTAAACCGCATTCTATGCAGTCTGGGTTTCAATCGGAGTTTGTAATAAACGGTGCGGTTTGATTTTATATTATGTAATCCGGTCACTTATACGGTACAGTTTGGGTTTAGGGTGAACTTGATCAAACTCGCACCATGAACACCCCTAGATACGAAAGTCACCTTCTACAAGGTAGAAGTCTTGTCCCACCTTATTTATCGTAGCCATCTAAAACTTATGAAGCATACTCTTGTAACCTCTACCTAAGACCTTAAAATAAGCTTTGTTCACTGTAAAGCCATCCTCAGAATCCCACTGGTATATTTGCTAAAACATCCAAAACACGAATAAACTTATATGTCTTTCCACAAAAAAATTGTAGCATAAGAAAAACTACTAAGTGTAATGAAATAGTCATACCTATAGTTTCACTAAATACTCCTCTCTTATGCTCAATAAGAGATCCATGAAATCATTAACCTTGCCCTTGAAAAGTGACTGGGAAATCTCGCTCACTTTATTGTGCACTTGCTAGTTGTGCAAAAAACTGCATTGTTAAAATCTATAATGTCTTTAATAATGAATTATTAAATGAATATGTAAAGTAACTAAGTAAATTACTATTAACAAATTGTAAGACTTACTTGGACGAGGCAATCTGGATCCACTTATTCTTTCATGTAGAAGGTTGCTGCTCCTACAGTGGTGGCTCGTGGTGGTTACCACCTGTATGGTGTGAACCCTTTGACTAGTTTAGCCTAGTGATAGTGGAGGCAAATGTGTGGCAGGAGAAAGCAAGGACAGAGGAAGTGACAATAGTGACTTTAGAGGCATAGTTGTATCAGACGATAACAAGCGGTGTAGCTTAGGATAGCAAGAGGGAAGAGGGGTGACTAGATCTAGCCGACGACGTGGAGAGCCAAGTCGAGGATGCCAAACCAGCATCAGTTTACCCAGGTAGGGTGTGGCACTGGTGGTACCGCATGGAAGGGGTACCGAAAATTGGAATAAGGTGGCATTGATGGTGTTGCTGCTGTGTTGGCATGGAATGATGTTCTACATCTCAGTACAATTGAGGCTTGTGTTTTTTGGAATAATCATGAGCCTTAATATCATCAAGTTTCAATTTTTTCTCATTGTTCAATTTTTTTCCTTAATCTTTATATCATGATTGATACTTAATTCTTTTTTTCCCTTTTCAGTATGATTTTATTGAAAATAATGACATTGTGGTATTTATTAGAGCCATCTATGAATAGAATTGTATACAATTCTTCGAATTGGGCCTTGCTTTTTCTTATACTCAATTTTTATGTTTTTTTTCTTATATTAGATGTTTAATAAATCTTTTGTTATATGTATTTTTAGTGTATGTAGCAATTTTTTAATTTTATTAGTTCATTAAATCAAAGAACCAATTAAGATTTTTTTAAGCCCATATATGTCCACATACAAATTGAAAATTGGAAACTCTTATTACTTCCTAAAATTAGTATCTGCTATTTTGTGTCTTCTTCATCGCCTGGGAAAAAAATGAGAAATTTGAGATTTATCACTTCCTATAATCACCCTTTCCTTATTTTGTGTTGTCTTTTAATACATTAAGGCAAATATAGGCTTAAATTGTATCAATAGTTTTAGAAATCTTGGTTTCCTATTATACATTATTTTTATATTGTTAGTCCATGCTAGCATTTAATGTTTTAGTTCCTCATTCATATTTTTTTCGTTGTCTCTATTGTTTGAATCCAATATTTATTATTTTTTAGAACTTATAAAAGAAATCTAGAATCCTGATGCAACGATGGACCTGTAAATTAGTTTTTTTTTCAAAGAAAACGAGAATAATACAAAAACTGAAAGACAATGTAAAATAATTAAGAACGGAAATAATACAAAAATGGGGGGAAAACTGGAAACAAAAATGAAAAAAAAAAAAAACTGGAAGGGGAGATGTTTTGGGATTCAATCCCGTCCCGCAGCCAACTTCCCTCAAAGACTTTAACAGTTTAACCACTCCGCCACACGCTCAATCATAGAAAACCGCCTAAAACACTGTATAGTCTAAATGCGTGTCCCGGCAGACAATCTGATCCATGGGAAACAGTAGGATAGCAGGATTAATACATCCAGTTGCCGATTGAGCACACAAAAAGACTTGCACGGCAGACATATATGAAAGTGCTTTACCTGTTAGTACTATCCTATGGTTGTTGAGTTTATTTGCAGGTTGTACGTGTATGAGTCTGGTTTTGCAGGCCCCTCGATCCCTCTCTTCTGCTTTCTCACAAATTCTACAAACATGATTGCTGTTGGTCTCCACGTGATCCTTCTTACTTCGCATTCCATTGTAGCTCCTTCATAATCCCTGACTAAACAACCCTAATCGATCGTCCCGCTCTCTAGAACACATTCATAACACAACAACCTTAATTAATGTAACGATACACCAAAAACCACACAGAGGGAAGTGAAACTTGGGTTTGAACATGTTATTTAAGCCTTCAAGGAAATTAGAAAACAACAAGAATCTGACGGGTAATTTACCTAAAATTGTATATCTATTCTCCTTCAAACTCTATCGATAGAAAACAAGCAGTGCCGCCACCCATATATATATATATATATCCTATGAATATTCTTAGACGGACCTAGCTATCTAAACACACGCATATAATATATATTTTGATCTCTAAGCTCGCTCTCCGCGAATCCTCCTGGCGAGTTGAAAGTCCTTGGGCATGACGGTGACCCTCTTGGCATGAATCGCGCACAAGTTGGTGTCCTCGAACAGACTCACCAAGTACGCCTCCGCCGCCTCCTGCAGCGCCAGCACCGCGTGGCTCTGGAACCTCAAATCGCTTTTTGAGGTTTGAGCGATTTCACGGACGAGTCTCTGGAACGGCAGCTTCCGGATCAGAAGGTCCGTGCTCTTCTGTTACTTTCGGATTTCCCGAAGCGCCACCGTCCCTGGCCGGTACCGATGCGGCTTCTTCACTCCCCCGCTTGCAGGAACCGATTTCCTCGCCGCCTAAAGAAATTACGATTAAACAACAATTCAGGAACCATTCTCACAATAAATTCAAGAGACCCATATCATCAACCAAACTAGAAGAGAACAAAAGCTTACTATGGTGGCGATCTGCTTCCTCGGAGCCTTTCCTCCGTGCGATTTCCGAGCCGTCTGCTTCGTACGAGCCATCTTCGCCGCTATCGATCGAGAAGAGAAGAAGATTTTGGGTTTCTCTTTCACTTGAGAAAGATGTGAAATCGCGATGAGCAATTTTTTTATGCTGGTGCGTGCCCTTATATAGGTGATGACGTCGGTTTACCTGGGATTCGGAGAAGTGGCTTAGGATTGGATTTCTTGGGCCTCAAGCCTTTTATGAGAGAGTAAGCGAATTCGAAACCTTATGGATCCACGCGTCTGCATTTGATTGGTTGATTTCGTTGGCCACGAATCGCCGGCTTCGAAAATCGGTTATGTTTGTTTTATGAGAGAGTGGATGATGAGTTGTGCCGGATGACTCAACCGAGTCAATACCATTCTGCCCTTTTCCGAAAAATTAAACTAGTCATGCTTTCATGAACCAGCCCAATTTGAGCTCTTTAGTGGCCTCTGAAATTGATTTGGGCCTTTTGGACTTGTTCACATGATTTTCATTTCCCTTTAGAGGCACAAAAGTTGTCAATCGTTCAGTTAAAGCCCATTAAGAGTAAACTATGCATTTACTCGCCATTTGAATTGGATTAATGACAAGCTCAAAAAAATTCTCCAAAAAGAAAATTATGCAGATTTTTTACTTGGTTAATGGGAATAATTTAACTATATCTACGGTTTTCCTAGCCGTTCAGCCTCGAGCCTCAAACTCTTTATGGGAGCTTGTCCGGAAAAGCTAATAGCCATTCAGATCAAGAATGGGGCTAAAAATGAGTTAGGTTGAGCCATGCTGAATAATGAGTTGATTACATTTAGCTTAAAATGTCTATCAAATTTGTTCATGTTTTGATTGAAAAATAAATAAAAAAAAAGTCACAAATATGAGCTTTAAATTGATCACGCATGAACTATTCATTTAAATCAAGGAAAAAAGTCAAAATCGAACCGAGCTGAACTGAGTTATAGGTAGCTTGAGATTTTTGTGAATTAGGTGTCGGGCTTGAAATTCTGTTTAAACTTGGGTTGATAACAATCTAAATAGTATTAAACCAAGGTGAACTTCAGCAATTCATTCATTTTTCACTCAGTATCTAGATAACAGCTAACTGATATTCAAGTATATCTCTAATCCTATGATTTGTTTTTCAAATGTGTTTAAATTAGTGTATGAGGTACTGAATTCTTACAATTTTTAATAATTTGTTATCTATTATAAGTATAATAATCTAATTTTAATTAGGCAAGATAAGTTTATGCCATGGCCTTCCCTTGTGTGGAGGTTGAGTTCAAACCAAATGTACGTTCATCTCTTATTGAAAATAGATGAGATAAGTTTATGTCAAAACTTCATTTCAAATTCTTGAAGATGTTGCAGGGTGATCTTGGGACAATTGGAATGGTTGTGATGGTCATCCTGTGGCTTCTAGCTAGTATCTAGGTTGATTCATAGGCTTCAAAAAATTTAAAAAAGTGTTAAGACAATTTAGTGACATGAATTTCAAAGATATTTCTTGCATATTGAAAGATAAAAAGCAGCAGTACAAAGGATTGTTGAGGCATTTCCAGCAATGCACTATGATCCCCTTAATTGTTGAGAGCTGAACAGTAGTTGATAAGGGGAATATGGCAGTTAATGCAACTTGAGGAGGCATTTCTAGCTCAGAAAGCTGCAATGCCAGTGGCTAAAGATAGCAATGCCAAATTTTTTCACACAAGAACGAGATCCAGAAAATATACAGCAGGTCATAAGTAATATGTTCTCTTCAATGGGCAAAAAGCCAACCAAGGCAACAGGGATAGGTATTCTTTTTTTCTTCTCCCACTTATTTGGTTCAATTGCTGATTCTTTATTTTCTGTTAATGGTTGTCCCACTCCCAACTTTTTTTTCATAATTATATGTATGATTCATTTTTTTTAAAATATTTCATATTATTTTTATATATACCATTTACTATTTAATTTTTTGAATATTCAAAAAATTAAATAGTAAATGATATATATAAAAATAATTAAATAGTAAAAAAATTAAAAAAAAATCGGTTTTACATTTTTTTCATATAAAAATGTATACTTTCATGTGTATCAAAAGAACCTAAAAATATATTTGAATGAATTTGGATAAGCTTTCACTCATATATAAAAAGAATTGTGAAAACAAGTCTCCTACTGCCATAAATAATGAGTTTTTTTTATGAATATTACTTAATTGTTTACATTGAAAAGGAAATAGCATATTTTTTTCCTGCGGATGAGTGCATCGATTATTTCTACCTAGTGAAAGAAAGGTATTGAACTGTAATTCCGTAAGTCATATTTAGCTTTTAATATTTTTTTACATAACTTTAAATCATGTCTATATTCTTAAGTGTTAACTATTTGTTATTGATAAAAAAGCTAGTGATATATTATGGAGCTAATGCTTCAAATTTTTACATCGCTATGAATTGAGTACGTTTCAACAATTTTTTTAATCGTATATACTCAAATTATAATATTAGTATATTTTTTCCCTATAATTTTACTAAAGTTATTTTTATATAAATTATATACAAGGAAAAGAGTCAATTTTGCCACTAATGTTATATCAAAAGGGCAATTTTACCATTAATGTTTCTTTCAATGCAAAATTGCCACTAACATTACGGGGTTGACTTTTAATGCAAAATTGCTACTAAAATTACAGAGTTGAGTGCAATTTTGCCACTAATTGTCAAATTTACTTGTGTTGGAAGCGGAAAAATGAAGAAAATGCAAGTTTTAAATCTCAGTTTACTTTACCTAACACCTTAGCCCCTAAATTTCTGAATCTATCTTTTCACAATCATCTTCAATATTTCATTCCTTGGAACAACAACTCAAATTCACATAAATAAATGGCTAATGGTTTAGCAACAAGTTTTTAGAGTCATCATTCATCACCATAGAAGTAGTTAGCTAACTCTGGTTATCATTTAAAAATTGACCAATGAATGTATGGTTACTAAATCACGAAAAACAATCAAAATTATAGAAAAAAATAAGTGAAGCATGAAAAAGCTGTGTTATCAAAGCCGGACTGGACTGGCTAATTCACCTGGTTTAACCGTGATCTACCCATCCTTCTGGCCTAGTTATTGGTACATGTTGTCTTTCATAAAAAACCAATAAAAAAAGAGAAACTGTTTGAAACCATGAACCGATGGACTATCAAATCCAAACAAATCGGCAGTCTAAAAGCTCTTATTTAATAATTGTAAAAAAAAAAACAAGAACAAGAAGGGAAAAAAAAAAGAAATTGATGATGAAACAAAAAAAAAAGATGAAAGGAAGAAGAAAGAAATGAAACAGAAGGAAGAAGAATAGATGAAAGAAGCAAGGGAATGAGAAAGAAGCATTGAAGACAAAAGAAATGAGCAATTGGAAAAAGGGGGGCAACAAAAGAAAAGACAAAACAAAGGTGGAAGAAGTAAGGAGCAACACGGGTGAGTGGAAATGGAAAATGAATATTTATATTAAGGTTTGTACTTAATATTTTAGGTAAAATGTAAACATAGTCCTTATGTAACGCCCCCAATTTTATGAACCTTAATTTTAAAAGATATCTTAAATTCCCAGAATTATAAAGCATTTAATTAAAATAATTTAAGAAATGTGAAGTAAAATATTTTATTTTAAATTATTTTCCAAACAATAAGAGTATTAAACGAAATCAGAGTAGTTAAGTGACAATCCCAGGAAAACTAATATGCGGATAAGGTGCCAATTTAAACAAACCATATGTTTCTTTAGAAATCAAATAACACAAAGTTAAAACCCAGTCCCAGCCAGTTCTACTTTCGAGGGGCTACAGCGTACCCTCACTCAGTCTGCTCCACATCTTGAACTTCGTTATATGGTTCAGTGTACTCTGTCTCCTCATAGTACTCACCTAAAAAAACATGTTAAGAGGAGGGATGAGCACAACTTGCTCAGTAAGAGAGAAGTATCAGGCCCATCACGTGGGTCCTAATATTCCCGTAACAAACAACAACGAATAATAAACTTTAAGCTATAGCAATTTACTTAAAGAACAATTTCATACAACATCATAACAACAAAATCAAAATTCTACTAGCATGCTTGAACTACCATGCATATGCATAATTCTTTTTACCGATTAAATAATATCTTCTTGATCGATCACTTAATCCAATAATTAATTGCCGTCGGACGAACCTAGGGTGGTGAGTGTGTACATCACCCACTCTCGGGATAACTCTTAGGCAGTGCCACTAGGGATGCCACCAAGCCAGAGCCTCTCGGGATACCTACGCCGAGGTAGAGCCTCTCGTGATAACAGCCATAAGCATGGTCCCTCGCCAGCTATGGTCTGACAGCGCACAAATCATATCTCCATACTCTGTGTCAATATCGGGTCATGACTAGGGACGGTCCGCCGCCACCCTAACATGCCTCTCGGGTTCGAATCGTCCGTTCTGAACCTCTCGTCTAAATTTACGGCTTGTTAGGTCATGTAGATATGGTTTGTCACCAACCTTGCATGCATCGTATTTTATCTTACTCTTCAAATCTTTTACTTAATGCAATCTTGTGTATGACAAGCATCAATCATATGCAACAACCAATTGATGCATGACCGTAGCTCATTTTATTTTAGCTCTTTTTAGTAGAATGCCATGATTATAGTGCATCTTATTTCTTTTATCATGTTATCTTAGTTTAGTGTTACATGATGTCATGACAATCAATGATATCTTTTAAGTGTATTTGTGATAATTATTCATCTCATTTCTCGTGAATTCTTTCTAAATTGGTCATTTAGTATTTACGCTCCTAATCCTTTATCTATCGGCTTATAATAATTTATTACGGACCTAACATGCCACTAACGGTTTCTTCCAATCTCATCATGTTGCTAATAAGCTTGTCGGCCCTAACATGGTACTAGCGGTGTTTGTCTCGCCGGCCCTAAACATGCTACTAGCGGTGTTTATTTAGGCGGTCCTAACATATTTCTAATTTAATTCTTGTTATAAGCGGTCCTAGTATGATACTAGCGCCAAACATACATCATTACAACCATACAACCAACCAACCAAAATTACATCTCAAAGGAAGCGAACTAAAATAAAATATAATAAAATAAAATAAAATTCTAGAAAAACAAATTAATTACCTAACCCATGTTGCCCACGCATTTAAAGATTTTGTTTAGCCAAATTGTTTATTTAGAATTTATTATTCGGGTTGAAGCTTATTTTGGGCCTAAGAGGGCCCACGAGAATTAACCCACTCTTCCCTCTTACCTAGTTCGGAGTAATATGGTGAAATGGGCGATTTCCTAGGACGGTCCTACAAAATGTTAGTAGGGTAGAAAATTAGAAAATATGCTAAAATTTAGAAATTTTCCTAAAGGGTACTTGGAAAGTTCATGTTCTTAACAACTAGGCGGAAATTTTACCTAGTGGGCAAAAAGGGGCTCGGGGCGTCTTCGGTGGCCTCGTGCCTATTCAGGATCGTGCCGGGAGCCTTCTTGATATTAATTCTAAAAATTACAGCAGCCATACACTAACTTATAAGCTCATTTAATGGCTGTAAAAATTGATCTTGGAAGGAAAAAAAATTTTATTTCGGTTACCGATGTGTTTTCGGGATCTCTGACACTCCGGGAGTCCAACGAAGCACCAAACCTTCAAGTAAGGATTTTCTAACCCTTTATAACAACATGGACAGCAAAGATGAGATAATTGTTAGGGCTGTAAGATTTGAAATTAACAGCCAAAAGAATTTTAAAAAGACTACGGTGGCTTACCAGGGTTTAAGAGCAAGTATGGACCCGATTGCACTGGAAACGAGTACAAAACCTAAAAGTTGGATTAACGATAACCTACCAAAAAAATTACAGCAAAGATATAAGGCTTTTAGGTGCTGGGAAAAAAATTAAAAGAGTGATATAGAATGATGTGGACTCACCCAGATGAATTTGGGATGGTCGGTATGCGCAGGATCGATTTTGGTATCCGGATGTGGTTTCCCTTCAACTTAGTGAACCTAAGCAATAATAGGGAATTAAATAAAATAAAAATAAATAAATAAAATTGCTTGGATGATGGAGAATAAAGCCCAATGGCCGGACTTACGACGGTTCGACAAGGAACGAAATCGAGTTGACAACGATACACAATGGTGTGATGATGATTCTTCTAGTGCAACGACTTCTCCTCTCCAAATAGCAAAAACCAGCAATATTGGATCAATTAAATGGTTGTGTAGATAAAGTAAGAAGAATTTTGGAGAGAAATATAGTAAAAATATTAGAACTAATTCATTTGGCAAGAGTAGGATTAATGGCCATGGCGTCGGCCTGTTGTGGTGCGGCTTGGCGGCTGGAGAGGAAAAAGAAATAGTTGAAGGCAAAACGCATATGCCTAGGTTTTGTTTTTCTGGGGAAGGTTTCGGATTCCTAACTTAGCTGTAGTTACGGGGAGAAGGGAAGGAATAAAAAAATAATAAGGTTAATAGGATAATTAGTCAAATAAGAAAAAGGCAAGTAGATTAAATTGGTTTAATATGATAAATAAAGAAGATAAGGAGATAAAATAGATAAATTAATATTTTTTAAAAAATATATATATATATATTCCAAGAGGTGTTGCGGCTGGGTGTTTTATAAGAAAGAAATTAGGGTTAGTTGGGAAATTATTGTATACAACAAAAGCACGAACCCGGTTTAAACCCTACACACGCGTAAGCTAAATTTTTTGGAAATCTAAGCAAACGAATTCAAAATTGAGTGAGGTAAATTTCTCTTGACTTATTTTTTTGAGAAGAATCTAATGGTGCTCCTAGATTTTCCATCCGATGCTCAGTTGTAAATGACAAAAATGCCCCTAGCCTAAAGAAAATGACTTTGAGCTTCCGGTTTGGAATTTGACTTAATAACCGCTAAAGGAATCATCTAAGAATCAAGATTCTTAATTTTATATTTTATTATTATTATTATTATTTTATTATTTTATTTATTTAATTAATTAGGATAATTTGGTGATTTTATTTTACTTAATTTCTAGGGTTATTACACCTTACATTATGTGGAAATTTTCATTTTAGTCCGTTCTTTTCTATTTTTCCAAGTCACTAAACACTTATGTAATATAAATATAAAAGAATAATAAACCAATGGTTCAACCGATAAAACCGGTTGGACAGTGGTTCGAAGATCTTGTAGGTTTGAATTTGATTTGATTTTAAAAATAATGGAAGAACGGGATGGTAAGAAGGGAAGAGAATGAGGGGGAGAGAAAAAAATATCATAGCAAAGATTTTTTTGTTGTTTTTTCTAATTTTCATTGTAGAAGATGGTTAAAACAGTTTATTTGCAAAGTTGAGTACCTAAAGCCTAAGGACCAACTTTTTTTGGACTAGTTTAAAACGTTCTCAATTTGCAAGTTGTTGATGTGTGTTGGCGTGTTGCAAGCGTGGTAAAGAATATTATCATTTTGGACAAAATATTCTTATCATTAGATAATTCGTTAGAAGCTTGGTGGCTATATCATTCCTTTTTCATAATTTTGTGGCAAAATTGCTCTAAACCCATAACACTAGTGGTAGTTTTGCATCGAGAAAGCATTAATGGTAAAATTGCTTTTTCAACATAACAATAGTGGTAAAATCATCCCTTTTCCCTAAATTATATATCAAAAAGTCATAAATCTCATATCTAATTGAAATGTTGACTCTTCCCTTACATAGGCTGAATGGGGAACAAAATGCTATGTTGGATAATCAAGTATCTAGAAAGGAGTTAAAGTGTGCACTCTTTAATATAAATGAAGGCAGAAACCTAGGCCCTAATGGCTTCTGCTACCCTTTCTTCTAGAAATCCTAAGAGGAGGTAGTTGATGATATCATTAATGCAGACAATGAAACGTTAAAGGAAAATAAGATCCCCATGACATTCTTTACCATAACCAGTATTTTTAAAGCCAAACCGTATATTAAATCACCAAGGTCTTTGGATTATGGTTCAACTGGTTTAATCGATTGAGTTGTTAGTTTGCTATTCTTTTGTATTTATATTATGTGAATACTGAGTGACATGACAAAACAAACAAAAAAATGTGACTAAAATAAAATTTGTACATTGCATAAAGACTAAATTTACATTTTATGTAACACATTAAATTACAAACCTTAATATAAGTTGGTTCTTTTTTCATCTCCTAAAGCAGCACCACCTGAGTTTCTGCCTTTTTTTTTCTATCTTTGTTCTTCTTTTGTCTTATTCTTTCCCTTTTATCTTCTTTTTTTTATTTGTATTATTTCTTTATTTTTCTTCTTTGTCTTCTTCTTTCGTCCTTCTTTTATCTTCTTCTTTTTTATTTTTTTATTTCTTCTAACTCCTTATTTTATTTTGTATTATCTTCTCTTCATCTTTTTCTTTTTCCATTTTTCTTGTTCTTCTTCTCTGTTCTTCCATTTTTTTAATCAATCTTCTTCTGTTTTTTACAATTCTTAAATGATTATTTCAGACCATTGGTTTATTTTGGTTTTACGGTTCATTGGTTTGTTGGTTTTAGCTGATTTTTCCTATTTTGATCAGTTTTTTACTAAACATAAATTGGGTTGCTAACTAGGCTGACAATGTGGCCGGTTTGCAGTTGGATCAACCTATTCAGTCTAGCTTTTAACATCACTAGCTATAACTACCCATTTAATCCATAAAACACGTGTTTCATGTGATTATGAGTTTAGGCCAATTGCATGTAGTGTTGGATCTATGATTTTTGTCAGAAGTTTAAATACATAACTCAACATCAAATAATGAAGCTTATAAATCCACATAATGATGGAAAATAATGTTTTTTAGAATGAATTTGAAAAATTTTCTAATTTAGCATTGATTTTTCCTAAAATTGGTCGAACAGTTTCAACCTAAGTTAAAATATCATATATGAATTATGAAGAAAATGAACAAAAGATGCACATGGTATATATAGAATGTAAAAGATAACACTCTTTTTTTAGTCATTAAACTTCTAAATTCCTTCCCACATAGCTTATTGATTTTATCTTGTTTTTAACTAGCTCTTTAATTTGTTTCATATATCTAAAGAGAAAAAAGAGTGAAAAAAAATTCAAGATTTAGGTAGAAAAACATATGAAAATATAGGAGGCTAATATAAGGCTTTTATCATTAGAAAATATTTATAATAGAGATAAGACAAGAGACCTATCCATTTTTTATCATTAAAGCTTTATAACAATGCACAAAAAATTAAAAAGGTATCTAATTGTTAAATTACCCCATTAGTGCAAACGACAAATACATCTACTTCTGGTGGAATTGTGGAATCTCTTGCATTGCCAATAGTTTCTGCCATCATCCATATCTCCTCTATTATAGCAGAAACTAATCAATCTCAATTTACATAGGTAAAATTATTTTTTTTAAAAAGGCTCATATTTATGACTCATGATTAGTTTGGTTTGTTTTGGCTCAAAAAGACCACATTTGTCTTTAAGTTAGTAGTAGAATGTTCTGCTGAAAATGAGTGATGTTCTGTAACATTAATTACCCATTAGTCTCCAAAAAAATCCCCTTACAAATAAATAAATAAATAGAAGTTCATATCACTTACAATTAAAATGCAATCTCATCATTCTTTTTAATCCTTCACAGTGACTATGTAATTCTGGGAAGTACTTATATAAGCTCTTTCATTAATAGAATTACATGCATATTCTATTCTTGGTTTGTTTCATAAATGAAGGCACCTTATGTTTCCATGATTTAGTTGAAGCTACACTTCACCTATTTTGATTCCAAAATTTACACTTTTTTCAAACATCTTTTAGCAGTGATTTTTTTTAATAGATTTTTCAACATTGTTAATCACTATAATAAAAGAGCTACACTAATATCTTGACATAGATAAAAAAAAACACATATGTTTGAACTTTCCAATTAACTTTTTTGAAGATGAAGCTATAGCCACCATAATATCAAATTAGGAAAAAAGACAAATAAGCCCCTAAGTTTTGGACAATATCGTACATTGGCCACCATTGTTTTTTTACAGTTAAATCCATACCAGAAATTTTCTTTGTGGGCATACCACCTACTGATGTTTACAATTGTAGCAAATTGGCCACTCGGCAAACTAACAAACAGATTATTTTGATATCTTCATGAATACTATGTGTATTTTTTAGATTGTGTGGCATGTTGCTTCAAACGACATCACATGTATGCAAAACGCAATCTGAGTGGAAGTGAAGCATCAGAACATCTTACCATGTCGGAACAACCCATCCACTATCGTCTTCCTATCACTAGTGAGATTCCCAAATGCATCAGGGAACTTTATGTCAAGAACGACACTAACCCACTTCATGACCCCTTCTCATCCATCATTGCCTTATCTCAAGTACTTCTGATTTTTACCAGATGGGAAAAAATTATTGGATGCTAAAATCTTGGTGGAGTAGCCTAAAATAATGCACAATTTCACCATTGCAAAGAGATTCGTAGTGAGCTAATGAAGATGATCGGTGGCGAATTTGGCAACTGAAGATAAAGTCGAGACTGAGTCGAATCTAGTAGATATCGGAAAATCTAATCAATTTAAGGTAAAACTGGTGATTAATGAGAAAGTCGACACTGAGGAGAAAATCTGGCGACTGTGGATAAAGTCGAGGTCGAGGCCGGAAAATCTAGTGGATGGCCAGTCATTTTGGAACCCGATCAAGTGAACCTGGAGGCCAAAATGGTAAACCGGAACTTACTCAGGAGGAAGACCCAATATGCTGGCAACTGAGGAGAAAATATACCATGTTCTGAACAATGCATCCAATCTAGTGACCGTAATGGGGTGGCCAAATTACATTAAACGATACCGTTAGGGATGGTTTTAACTACAAAAAAAAACAATAGTGGCCAATGTACGTTATCATCTAAAATTAGAGGCTTATTTGCCTCCTTTCCCTATCAGATTCATTGACAAACAACATTGGAAATTCAAAATCAAAATCATCCTAGCACTTGAAATACATAATCAAGCATCACTTAAAAGAAATAAACTAGAGAAACACAATAAAAATTAAAATTAAAACATTAATTAAGAGTTAATTGTGTGGGGTGGGCTCAATAGCTTGATAGCTTGACAAAATTAGAGTTAATTGTAACTTTTAAAACCTTAATTAAGAGACTATATGTAATATTTATATATCTCTTGAGGGTAATGCGTAACTAATCCTAAATATTGGTATTTTTCAACAATTGGATTGCTGCAAGTTTTGAAACCTAAAGGATAAATGTGGTTATGACTTAAACTCATGTTGTGCATTTGTAATTAATTATTTTTTATAGAATAGTAAAAGCTCAATAAACTTAATAATAATCAAAGCTAAGTTTGGTAAGGCTAGAGCTATCAAATAAAATCTTGATTCAATTTGTGGTGGAGGAAGTGGTACTTAAATGGGTAGGATTATGATAGGGATTGCAAGTTCAAAATTTGGAAGAGATGAAGATTAGTTGTTTCCTCCATGCAAATTACAAATCAGTTGCTCTATAATTTTGACCGTATCAAGGAACTGGCCTGAAGATAGGGTTGTAAACAAACTGAACAAACATGAACGAGAACTGTTTGTATTCGTTCGTTTAGGTTATTAATGAACACGAATACAAACATGAAAAAACATTGTTCATGTCCATTTGTTCTCTTAATGTATAATGATTGTTCGTGTTCATTCGTTTATGTTCATAAAGAGCAATAAACGAACGAACTTGTTCATGAACAGCAATACATGAACACAAACATGTTCACGAACAATATATAAAATATGTTCGTGAATGATTTAAACAAACGTAAATGAATGAACATATATATATATATATAAGTAAACAAACGAATAACGAACGAACATAAATGAATAATAATCGAACTGTTCATGGACATAAACGAACGAACACAAGCTTATTTTTATTCGTTCGTTTAAATAAATAAATAGAAATTTATGTTCGTGTTCGTTCATTTAACTTAATAAACGAACATAAATAAACTCCCACCAAACAGTTCACTGAACATTCTATTTATTTACACCCCCTAGAGTGTAAGATCGACCAACTCTTACACCTTTTACTTATAAAAAGCAGATATGACCTTTTAAATTAGCACAATAACAAAAATTAGGTACTTAATTGATCATTGGTAGCATAGCCGATGTGTGTTTCTGCAATCTAGCCTAGCGGCAATAAAACGACGCAGCGGCATCGGACTGGCCGAAAACGGAGACCCTTGGACCTTGGTTCTCACGGCGATGGAGGGTAGCCGGAGGATAGGTTACACCTGGGCGATTTCAGCTGGGTTCAACGCCGCGCTTGCGGCCGTCTCTGCTAAATTCGTCTATCATCAGGTTAACTTTCTCTGGCTTTCGACCTCTTTATTTCAATGAGCTCTGGTCAAAGTTCTAAGCTTTGATCGATTTCGATTTCTTTGAGCAGGTTATTAGATATGGGTTGGTCGTATTGTTCAACGTGACGATGTGGGGTTGTTATGTCAACAGCTTGAAAGCACTTTCTTCTCTGCAAGCTACTGTTACCAATTTTGCTACCAATTTCCTCACTTCTGGCCTTGCTGGCTCCTTCCTGTTTCGGGAACCTCTGGCCTTCAAGGTTAGATCAGTTACTGCAAGTGATTTCTAGATGATGATTTGTCAGCTAGGATTTATCATTTCTGAAAAATGATACTACATAATTATGTTCGTACGTATTGTGCAAATGCAACCTTCGACAAGTAACTGACGCTATCAACTTCGTACCAAACCGAAGCATTGATGATTGTATGGTTTGGATTGAACTGCAATATGTATTATTATCGAGGATCTTATTTTCGTCAGCAGACTCGAGTAATACTGGCAGCAATATCCTTCAAACTTGGATGTTAAAACCCCATATCCTTCAAACTGGGAGGCCTCAATCGATTAACTTGAAAGATCGAAGCATCAATTGGATGCTGGTGCAGTTATGACTTGATTTCGTTGATATATATCACTGTACTGTGGAAGTGTGATAAATCTTCTTAAACAAAGTCATTTCTGCTTCTAGTGTTGCTAAACTGGAGCTTCATTGAAGTCAACCTCACAAGATGGTTCAACATTTTTGTCATGTTCAGAAATGTTCCCTCTCTATAGCTATTTTGGAGATCAGATCAGATTTACACATCCTGTGTTCTTTGCAAGTAAACATTTCAGGCATTGGGCTGCTTAGAAATTAAAAAGCCAACATTTAGCTGCTACATATCTCCGTCCCAATCTAGAAAACTGAATGGCTTGGGCATTTGGATGATCAGAAATCGTTTACAGTGGTTTGCAGGTGCAATCCTCATTGTGATTGGCGTACTTGTGCTCAGCAAATCGAGCATAGAGAAGAAAGAAAGCACTGATTAGAGTTTTTTGTGAACGGTAGAATCTATTAGTCTTCTTCGCTGGCATTGCGCATCTTGCAACACTGAGGTAGCCATTCCGCAACTATGACTCACAAATCTTGTTTTAGGTGGCTTTATGTCAATTTGTTTTTTCATTGCCAACCTGAGAACTGCTTGTAGTTTCAGTGTTCTCATTGCATTTACTGTCATTCTTTGCTCCACCACATGTGATTTCTGGATGCACGGATGTGGTAAAGATTATGTTGTCCTACAGATGATTTTGTGTGTGTGTGTGCCCTTAAGATTCTTGATGCAGTTTCATACATTCTGATTACAGCAAGGGAATGCTGAGCATTAGCACATTCCATTTCAATTTCACCATGCTAAATGGCTGTCGAATTGAGCTAGCACTCTAGCGCAAAAGTTGAAAATTCGAGTAGCATTATTATTTATTAGTCAAGGTAAACATATGGAGGCTGCATTTTATTTGTGCACTTTTCATGCTATCAGAATGGTTTACAAGGAGTTTTTGTCTAATGAAATGATAATGTTTGGTCAATTTTAGAATGCCAGGAATTGAGAAGCGATAAAACGTACAAGCAAATATAATAACACCTTAGAAGAAAGTGGAGCAAAATCCATGACATGGAAAAAAGAAATTATTATTCTAACTAAAATTTTTTTAGTCCAAAATTCTTACTAATATTGAAAATGTGTAACAGTTCTTACTAATTTATGTTGTTTTATGATAAAAAGTAGAAAATTTAGTAGAAAATAAAGGTTTATGACTCATTTCTTGGAACCTGAGTGCTAGATTTGGAGATAAGCCTCTATGATGGGTTCTCTGAATTGGAACAAATTACATATGATCAAAAGAGGAATTCTGCAAATTTTGACCAAATTTAGAGCATTAGAACTCAAGAAGATATTTTGAGTTCTAGTTTTCTGATAAGACTACCTGCAGAAAAAGAAATGCTTCAATCTCTGGGTTGAAAGCTTTAAAACTGGAGTTTTGGGACTGAAACACTTTCCTTATGACTAAAGTAAGGTCCCTGCAAAGTTTCATCCAAGTTAGAGTAGTAGAACTTAAATTCACTTCGCAAATGCAAGTTCTGAAAACTATGGCCAGCAGAATTGGTTAGGCACCAAATTCTGGCTCTGAATCCTTAAACTGAGATTTTAGGGTTCAAACATGACTTATTTTGTAATGGAACTTGACTGGAATGTTTGCATGGGATATAAAAAACAGAAGTTAGTGAACTCATCAAAAAGCAGGTGTTTAAGCTTCTGTTGCTGCCAGAATTGTTTCTGCTTCAAACTTTGGAAAGATGAACTCAAATTTGAGGTGTAAGACCTGGAACAAATTTCATATGATAAAAAGGTGCAGACCGGAAAGTTTGGAGTCAATTGGAGCACTAGAACTAAAAAAAATGAATCCCTTGAATCCAAGTTTCAAGTTATTGGCCTGCAAGGAGGCAGATTAGTGTTTGGGGCTTGAGCATGAGGTTTTGATGTGAATGATACTAGTTTAAGGAGTTAGGAAGGTTCTACAGAGGTTATGAACATTGGTTTCATAATTTTTGCAGCAAGAAAATTGGTTTGAAAGAGAGTTGGTAGGCTGCCAAGTAAGGAAACTTGTGCATTGGCCTAAGAGATGTAATGTTGACTAGGAGTTTGACTTTAAGATTGTGATGGTGTCTTGAGCTGAAATTTTGCAGTCATGTTTAGCTGTATAATTAGGACTTTTCTGCAAAATTTGAATGAATTTGAGGCAGCACAACTCAGAAATCACTTAAGTTTAAGTTATGCTGGAAAAGTGGCCAGCAGAAATGTTTTTGCTTCAAACTTTAGGTAAATGGCATCAAATTTTGGATTTCTGAGTTTGGACAACTTTCATATGTGTAAAAGAAGTTTCCTGCAAATTTTGGTGGCATTTGGAGCATAGGAACTCAATTAGGCCCTTTGAGTTCAAGATATTGCTCAAACGACCTGCAGAAGAAGAATCACTTCAAACCCTTGGAAGAGGACGTATAAATTGGTGTCTTGCGGCCAAGGCCAGTTTATTATACCAAAAATATGGTGACTGGAATGTTTGGTGTTAATTGAAAGACTGAAACTCAAGATACCCTTTAAAACCAAGGATTTTGCTAAGACAATCAGCAGAATGAAACAAGCTTCAAACTCTTAAAAGAAGGCTTCAAAATTTAGGGGTTGAAGCTGGAATATGTCTTAAATATCTGAAGGAGGGTTACTGCAAAATCTTGTGCCATTTGGACCACTAGAACTCCAAAAGACCCATTGAGATGAAGGCTGCAAACTGCTGGATCATGCATAAGTGACTTGTTGGAGCAGGTTTGACTCAACTTAACTTTGAGAAATAAAGGGAATTTTGGAGTGCAATTTTACAGATAATTTTATACTGCAAAAATGAACTCACTCATGTCCTTAAACCAGATTTAAGGCATAAAGAATCTGGTTTTGTATATGGCAAACTAGTGTAACCCGCAAAAAGAAAATTTGCATCAAAATCTTAGAAGACGGTTTCTAAGTTGAACTTTTTGGTTTTAAACCAGTTTCTTATGTCAATGGTTGGTTTTTGCAAAATTTGGGATAAAAAGGGGTTGTAGAACCTGAAATCACACCTAAATCCACTTCTTTTCTGCTAAAACTACCAGCAGAGGTAGAGTTGCTCAAACTCTACGATTCAAGCTTCAAAATGGGAACTTGCAGATTTGAATAACTTCCCAATGGATATCAAAAGGTGACTGCAAAGTTTGGGACTGTTTGAGGCACTAGAACTCAAAAGACAACAATGAGTTCAAGTTTTTCATTGAAAACACTAGCATGGAAGATTTTCTTCAAACTCTTGGAGGATGACTTCCAGATTGAAGTTATGGAGTGCAAACAAGTTTCAAATGATAAAAGGATGGTGACTGCCAAATTTTGAGGCATTTGGAGCCTGAGAACTCAAAATGACCATCTAGTTTCAAGTTTCAAGTTTTCTGTAATAAGAGCCTCACTTTCTACAGTTTTGGGAATTGTGATCTCTAACTTGAAACCTTAGGATTGAGACAAGTTTCCTATGATGTAAAGGAGATGGCTTTAAAATTTACTGCCATTTGGAGCTGCAAGTTGAACAGCCTCCATAAAATGAGTTGATTGAGTTTGACTTTAAGGAGGAAAAAGAATCTCAAAGTGAGATTCTCTAGATTTATTTATGGTCTTAAAATGGATTTGTTCATGCCTTTAGACTAGAACTTTGGCTTGGGAATCCGATTTTTTTTTCTTCCTACTGTTGAAGCTGTTGGAAAATTTCATATGGGCAAAGTTTGACTCTGAGCTAGGAAAAGGTATTGAAACTGAAATTTTGTAGGCATGTTCTAGAAGTGAAATGGAGTTTATTGAGCTCAATAGGGGTGCAAGGAAGTCTGGTCTAATAGGAAAAATAAGAGGAAAATTATTTCAGCAGTCATTAGCTAAACTTTATGAGTTTTGAAGGCTATAAGCTAATCTAAATGACACAGCTAAGATTTATGGAACTGAACAAGTTTCCTATGAGATAAGAAATCAAATTGCAAGGTTCAGTTTGAAATTTTGCAGAGAAACTAAAGAAGACCTCTAAAACCTAAGTTGCAAGAAAGCTGAGAAGCTCAGAACTGAAGAGTAGTTTCCAGCTTCTAGCTTTGTTCTTGGATAAGAAGAAGCTGCTAAATTAACATACTAAAAATGTAGAAAGTGAGGCTTATGATTTAAGTCAGAATTTAAAATTTCTGGTGCTATAGGTACTGTAGAGGTAGCAATAACAGCAGCATTGAAATTTCAGGAATGTATTGGACTGATAGTTAAAATCTGATTCTGAAGTTGAAGTCTTTCAAATGACTACATGTGAATGTTAGAAAACCAGGGATGTAAAATGGTTGTACAAATTACTGGAGCTAAAATAGAATTAAAGGAGCAGAATAGATGGAAGTCTGAAACTAATATGACTGCTATAGTAGAAATACTTGCAAAAACCATTCGAGGAGTTGAAACCTTGACCACACTTTGACTTTCTTTGAGGGTTAGCTGTTAAGTTTGAAATTTTGTATGAAGTAATGAGCCTAACCATGTGGTTGATGGCAAAGCAGAAACTTCACATGAAAATTCTGAATTGATAAACAAACATAGATGGAACTAAGAAACAGTGAGTCAGGGTGCATTAGGATGAAGAAACTACAGAATTTATCGGAGCTGTTCATTGTATGATTGAAAAGAGAGAATGAAGCAATGGCAACCTTTAGAAGTACATAAAGTAATATTGGTGGATTCATTGTATGAGAATCTCAACCAACCAAGCAAAGGAGGACTCCTGAATGTTTGTATACTAGTCTAGGACATATAGAACTCATCTAAGCAGACATTGATGGAATAAATGGTTATAATTTCGGTTTCTTGAGTAATAAGCAACAAGAAATTTGGAAGACCAAATTTCTTAAAGTGGGGAGATTGTCATACCCCAACCTAGTGTAGGCCATGGCTAGTTTGAGCATTTTAAAATTTTAAGGAAAAAGGGCTAAATTGCGAGGAAAATAAATGGTTGGGTAGAATTAGAGAACTAAGGACTTAATTGTTAAGGAATTTAAGCCTGTGGGCCAAATTACAAGTAATTATGAAGTTATAGATTTAATTGTAAACAAAGTGAAACTTAAGGATCACTTGGAGGAATAAGGATTTAATTGCCAAGAAAGTTTTATTTGAGGGCTGAATTGAAAAATTGGAAGACAAATTGTGCAAGGGCAGTAGGAGGAATCAATTGGACAAAAGTGAGAATTGGGGGTTCAATTGGAAATAATTGAGAAGAGGGAGGACTAAGTGAGAGGTTAGCCCCCCACTCACAATTCGAAAAACAAGGCTTGTCTCAACAGCTTGTTTAATTCGACTGGGATTTGTTCTCTGGCTGGGCGCCATCCAGAAACCACAAAGGAGAGGACGAATGGCTTGATTCGAAAGATACAAAGACTGAGTTTGGAAGAATTCAAGCCAAGTTACATGTTTCGGTTGGGGAGAAGCCACGAATCTACAAGAAAGGGGTGAACATGGAAGGAATCAAGGAGGAAAAGTCTTGGTTTGCTGCTACAAGCTTTGGGTTTGTGAAATTTTAGTTTTCCTACAGTTTTGTTTCGGCTAGATAGCTAAGAATCATGATTATATGTTAGTTGATGGTTAATCGGGTGATGTTATGATTTCCAATTAGAGCTGATTCTTGAACACCAAGGCAGTAAGCTTCGGGTTTGTTGGATTGTTGGCTTGAAGGGTTCCGAGATTGAGTTTTGAAGAATTCCAACAAAATTCATTTTGGTTATTGCCGCTACTTCAAATTTGTGAAGTTTGAGCTTCTTTGAGTCTTTAGCTTGCTTGTAGGATTAAGAAACCATGATCTCTGGTTACAGGAAGGCTCGATGGGGCTGGAAGGATGAGTTTCCTTCGAAATATTGTTATTGTAGGCCCCGGATTGTTGGAGCAAGTAAGTTATTTGATAACCAAGCTTGAGTTTCGATTTTCATGGTTACCAGATCAGGTTCAGCTAGCAAGTTTAAGGTAAGGGACAATCCTACAACTTGTGATTCTGATCCTATTTAAAGATATATTGCTGGATTTCTGATGTTGCTGGTGGTGAGAAGCTGTTGATTTCCTAAAATAGGAGTTAGGCCAAAAGGCTATTGATTTCCTAATTGTTATATGAATTCAATTTCTAAGTAATAGGGAGATGTATGTAAAGTCCAAATGGTTATATAAAAATACTGGGGGTAAGGGACACCTCGGGTTATATCTATGATTATATGGATACCTACGGGTGTCTATATAATATTTTAGCTAGATATGTTATGAGCAAGCATTAGAATTTTGATTTTAGGTTAGGACAACCCAACTTCCGGATCTGGAGCTCTATGATTTTTAGCTGAATAACTTAAATTAAATTAATTAAAATGAATTAAGGCGGTATGAAATGCTTGCTAGGCCCCAAGGTTGTTTAGCCGGTATTGTGATGTGTGTGTTTGTGTGCTTATGTGATTGGATGCTATGTTGACTATATTATGAATATGCTTATTTATTTGTTATTTGTATATTGTGCATGTTTTCTATGTTTTCCTTTGGATGCAAGTATTTTGGCTAAAAGCCAATGCAATTATTGTTGTTAAATTGAAATCAGAATTCATAATTGTTAATGTCTCTTACTAAGTTTTATTAGTAACTCATCTACCAAATATTTACATTTCGTGCAGATAAAGTAGCTGCTGTTGTGGTTAAGCTGGCTTGGAGTTGGATAAATCTATGTCTTGGATGTTGTATTGAAGACCAAGTCCTAGATTATAGACTTGTGAGTCCAAGGTCCTTACTATAATTATGTGGTACATTATGTGCGTAGGCTGAAAAGTTAGTTTCTAATGTACTATACCTGACATTTTTTTTATGAAAATGGAAACGATTTGATTTTACTTCAAGTTTTTAGTTACATTTCCACTTATGGTCAGATAATAGTTTTGTATTTTCATGTCTTAAATTTCCAATTTATACAATAATCTAATAGAAACTTTTAATTTAAAAAGAATGTTATTAATGCATAGACTAAGGGCAATTTAGGCCATGACAACATACTTTTATATATATATGCACAAGTCAAGTGAGATATATATATATATATATATATATATATATAGAAAGCGGGATTTGACGCATTTAACACTTGTTTTTCAATGGAAGGTTAAACTCATATATACTATTGAATATATTTGTAACATATATGTGATCTAATTTTTACATATATCACACAATGTTCGTACAGATCCTTGATTGTTTTTGTATATCAAGTTTATCTGATATCTAATTTGTATATATCTCTAATTTTGTGAGCACGAGATCTGATATATTCATATTTATTTTATACTATGAAGAGTAGTATATTATGCTTACCCTAAGAATATTATATATATATATATATATATATATATATATATATATATATATATATATATATATATATATATATATATATATATAAAGGATATGATACATATTATGCTTACCCCTATGAATATATAAAGTATTATTTCATAAAGATCCCAAGAAGAGGAAAATCTTGCCTTTGTTGTTGAAAAAAAATCTATTGTATAATCCCCTCTCTCCCTTTCTAAAAGAAAAAAAATGAAACTTTCTAAAAGAGAAGAGAGGTAGAGGTTGTTACGGAAACAAGCCAGAGTAGAAAGCAGGGAGAAAAAATGCAGACTGAGACCGCCACTAGATTGCCAGAAGACATAAAAAAAGGAGCACAATTTGTTCCCTTTCTCAACTCCCATTGTTCCTTTGCTGTTTAATCTGCGTAGTATTAGGGTTTGGGCTTATCTTACATTCAATCCCTTCAGCTCCATTTGTTTCGGAATTAATTCCATAGCAATCCTTTTATTCCATTTGTTTGTTTACAAGTTCATTCTGATGGTTGATAATCGAATTCCTAATTTTCTTTCCGAAATTGGGCAGTGATACATCTCGAATGTTGCAAATTTAGCTTAGCTTAAATCGATTGCTAGGTCATTTCAGTTCTATCTTTCTTAATTTGAATAGTTGCTGCTTTTGTGTACAAGTCAAGCATGCCTTGAACTTGATTTACTGTGGGTTTTGATTGCTGGTCAATAGCTGACTGTCTATGATTGTTGTCTTGTCTTGGTCCTTGGACGATGAGGATAAGGAAAATGATTTTACGGGGATACGATTATGAAAATAGAAGGTAGGACTGATTGATTCCTCTTGTTTTTTGGGTTTCCGAAGATGATTGAACTTCAAATTAGTGTATCCTATGACTTATAAATGTTGATCCTATAATTCATACTGGCTCATTTTGCTCTTACTATTTGCTTGAACCTTTGCATTTGTTTTTGTTTGTTCATGATGTTAGAAATTTGTAGTGCCTGGTAAAATATTTCTTGTTCATCCATGAAGTAAAACAATAATGGAAAAAGGAAGCATGAAAGAAATTTTATAAGCTTATGCATTAATCAATGGTCGAGGAACTTCTTGCACTATCAATTATGTCCCAAATCACTTCATTGAGTGTGAGATTTTTTTACTGTCTCTAATTGAGAGACACCATAGGCTTTGGTGACCGTTAGTTGCACAGCTATTAATTTTAGGACTTTTTTGCATATTTGGCATTCTTTGGTTTCTATTTTCCTGAAAGATTGTTTGTTTCTATTCCATTGGTTTAGGCTTTTGCTAGATTCCTACCTTTAAATTGCTTTTCTTACAACACCAGCATAGTTGGATTCAGTTAGCATACTTTTTTTTTTTATGGCATACGCTCACATATAAAGAATGTTCTTGTTAGGTCTTTTATATTTCAGCCACTTTGTGGCACATTACTTGTTCCTTATTTATCCATATACTACTGCTACTACTATTGTCCTTTCACTGTAAGTTGATAATGGAAGTCATTCTTTGTCACAACATTTTTCAGGCTTTTTTCAAGTTTCTCCTGCAATAAAAATTGAACAACTTTATTTTACTTAGTATTGGATTAAAAGGATCTTAATCTTTGGAGGTGTTAGGATGCTCAATTTGCTGAGGGTACATCAAAGGGACTAGGGAGATCTTCAACAATCTTCTATAATCAAAATTATTTCTAGATCTCAAACGGATGATTCTAGACATTGAGAAAATGAAAGACATAGACCAGTACATGGTCAGGTAATTTTGTTAAACTTTTGTGCATAGGGGTGAATAAAATTTTAGTTTTATCTGAAATAACCGAATAACCAAAATACAAATTTGGTTTTGATTTTCAGTTTTCTCTATTAAAATTTGGTTAATCGAAAAAATTGATTTTTTTCTACTAGTGGATTTAATAGGCATAATCCTTTATATATATTCGTACATTTTTTCCGGTGAGTTGTACTATTGAACTAACTCAATCCTAAAAGCCTGATGATGAAAAAGAAAGAGGATGGGGGGACAAACAGTGTTATTTCTCCTGTAAGCCATTTTAGTGCCTGTACAATTTGGTTATTCGATTAAAAGCCAATAACCAAAATTTGGTTTTCGGTTAATTTGTTTTCACGCTTAATTTGATATATTCGGTTATTATGATATAAAATTGAAAACCAAAAAATTTTGACTATTTGATTTCGGTTAAAACCAAATAAACCAATTGATTGCCCCTATTTGTGCATAGTAAAATAACTTTTGGATGTAGAGGTGCAATAAACATATATCTCTGTTGTTATTATTTGAACAAAAATCTTCAACTATGTTGTGCAATGGCTTATGCATTAACCATCAATAAAGCAGATAATGACTATTATGATTTAAAAAGATGCTACCATACAGGAGAGGAATATGGCACTATCTGAAAAAAAAAGACAGCGATTGCAGGGAGAGATATGACATTTCTACAGTGAGATACTGCAATTGCAAAAAGAAATACTGCTGTCTTAGAGTGAGACAGCGCCATTACAAACCTTCAATATCAAGATAACTCGTTTCCCAGTGCCAATATGCCCTCTTATCTGTCAAGATGCCACATCTCAAATAGAATCAAGTATATGTGCCACTCAGAGTAAAACTTGCACCACAAAACTAGTTTGAGTGATGCTTGTAATGCACAAGAAGTGTACGATGGTGATGCTCCACTTGCGAGCAGGGCCAATGGTCCACCTGATGATGCGAAGCCAAAACACGGTAAAAGACCTAAAGACACGAGACAGTTATATTTAATAAAAAGACTTCAAAACCCTTTAATAAGGTTAAAATGGATAGTGAAGACTTGAACCAGATGATGTTTGGTATTCCACATGAGTGTAAGAACATGCATGGCAGAAGTGCTATTAACAAACAGACTCTAACATCAAAGCCCAACTGGAAAGGCCAAGATTTAAGGTTGAATCAAGTTACATTTGATGACTCAACTATGTATTCACCGGTTTGCTCATGCACCAAGGTCTTGAGGCAATACTATAAATGGGGAAAAAGAGGATGGCAGTCTACATGTTGCACAACTAGCATATCTATGTATCCCTTACTAGGTTTTCCCAACAAGCCGGATGCCAGAATCGGTGGTAAGAAGATGAGTGGAAGTGCATTTATCAAGCTACTAAATCAGCTTGTAATCGAAGGCTATGATATTTCAAACCCCGTCAACCTAAAAGATCACTGGGCAAGGCATGGGACAAACCGTTACATAACAATCAAGTAGCATCTAAAATCTTAAACTTGATTGAAATTGGGGGTTGAAGACTGGGCTTTATTATATAGTATTAATAATGAAGTTATAGAATGCTCTCCTTGTTTCGGTATAGCATATGCAACATTAATATAGTTTAAGGAGAATGATTTAGTTCTGTTCTTTTCTTGATTTTGCTTGAGCTCACCTGTAGATGATATGTAAAGGGTTTGATCACTTTTATTGTACCCAAAGTTTTTATTAATTTCAAAAAATTCCAGAATTATTTATATTTGACTATTTTTGTGTACTTCACTAATACATATCCATTATATGTTCTTGTGTGTATAGTGTACCTTATCCATTTACTAGAAAGAAAACATATTGGTAATTGCCAACTGTTGTTTAACCATTGTGCATGGATAGTGATTGAGCACTTCGACATATGTTGAAACAAAACCACAAAAATCTATAAAACACTATCTTGTAATACCATGCTACTAGCGTGTACAATGACACCTTTTCCTACCGAGAAACAACACAAAACTTTTTCGATTCTAAACCAAATAACTGTAAGTGTGTCAAATTACAAGTTTTCATTATAAATAGTCAGCCAGGGATAACTACAATGAAAATTATTCTCATCATCCACAGTTCTAGACAACCTAATGATTAAAAAATCTTGGAAAATGGAAAAGTGACTTTCGTTCCTTTCATTTTTTTTCCTCGGAGCAAAACTAAAAAGTGAACCCAGACCAACAAAAACAAAAGAGACACCTTCAATAGAAAGGAGGCATCAGATCTTCTAATTCAAATGAAGGACTTCATTATACTTAAAGCTTCCAAGTATTCATCCATCTAAGATTTCTTCACTTACCCCAACAAGGAAAAAGAAAAGTGGCAACAACATCAAAATTAATGACGGATATATCTGTCCAACAATGATAGAAATTAACACCGAAGGAGATAGCTCGAAATGTTAATTGTCGACTAGTAATCCAAGTCCAATTGGACCGAAGACAAAAAGAATAAAAACTCCCTATAAAACCCTAATTGAGCAACGGGAGCAAGATGACGGCTACTCATCGAGGGGTTCATAAATTGCAGCCTAGTTTCTTTTATAGGGGACTTTCAGATATATCCGTTATAAGATTGTGATGGGATAAATACACCAGACGTATGGAAACATGCCACATCATGCTTTGTTAGGAATATCTAAGAAAAAATTATAAAAACCTCCATAGGATTTGGGTTAATCTACATTTTGCCCCTCTATTTTCGAAAGCCTACATTTTACCCTATATTTTATTTATAGTGTCTGACAACAACTTTTAAAATCCTAATTTAAACTACCTGGTAACCATATTTCAGTAATTTTAAGATTTTAATTTTTTTTTCACAGCTAATTAATCTTTAAAAGATACTGATATGCATTTATAAGGAGAAAAATGTAATTATCGAAAGAAAAAATTGATAATTTAAATTTTCTATTAATTATAAAAAAATATTTAAAAGATTGAAATTACTAAAAAAATAATTATCATATAATTTAAATTCAGTTTTAGAAGTTGTTATTTGACAGTATAAAAAATATAAAACGACAAAATATAAATTTTTAAAAATAGAAGAGACAAAAAGACAAATTATAGGTTATAGTATATCTCAAATACAATGGATATAATGGACATATGTCCAATTAAACATAGTGGTCATTTTACAATTCTAATCCCCAAATTTTTTCTCCTCAAATTGTTTTTCTCTCTCTCTTTCTCCCTCTCAGTGTCGTCGCTCCTTTCTCTCCCTCTCATCGCCGGCGCCGCTGATAGCCGCCGTTTTTCATTTCAGATTGAATTGCCACTTCGGAAATCACGTCTTCAATCTTCGTCCTTCGAATCCCTGCTTCAGTTTTCGATCTCTAATCTTCGTTCTTCGAATCGCCACTTCGAACTTCGATTGCCACCAACCGAATCGTTCACCTCCGATCAAATTGCTCACCTTCGATCGAATCACTCACCTGCGATCAAATCACTCACCTCTGATTGAATCGCTCATCTCTGAATCGCCATCGATCGAGTCGCTTCTAATCCAATCTCTGATCTTCTTTCTTCAAATCGCCGCCAATCAAATCTCTCACCTCCGATCTCCGTCGTGCCGCTCTAAACTTCAAGCTCCAAATCATTGGCAATCGAATCGCTCTTGTTGATCACATGTTTCAATCAGAGAATGGATTTTGGTGATTTGTGCTTTTTTCTTATGAACAAACAAAAAAATATTTATTATGACAGTTTTATACATTTATTTAGACATTTTGATTTTTTTTTCAGACACTTTTAAATTGAAACGAACAATTTTTCTACATATTGTTAAGGTTACTTTTACAATTTGAGTTAGACAATTTTTAATATTTGTCCAACACTTTCATTTTTTTTCTTCAGACACTTTCACTTTTTGTAGATTAATTATTTGCATATTACTTCAGATACTTTTATATATTGTTGAAAACACTTTAATATATGTATTCATACACTTTTACACATCATATTTAGACACTTTTACATAATTATTTAGATACTTTTACTTATTGATTTAAACACTTTTATTTTTTAATATAATAAATTATTTACATATTACTCATACACTTTAATATATTTCTGTAAATGCTTAAACATATCTACTCAGATACTTCTACAAGTTTACATATCATTTTGGCAGAGAATAAATAATTTGCATATTATTGAAAAAAAATAAATAATCTTCATATTATTTTAGACATTTATATATACTTGTTTACACAATTTTCCCAATTGTTTTAGATAATTTGCATATTTATCTTTGGCATTTATGAAACTGTGAGTAATGATAGAAAATCTGATAGTCGCGGTGGTAACAGTGGTGGCAACCTTGGTAGCAGCGGGATTGAGAGTGTTATTTTTTAATGGAGAGAGTGTGCATTTTAGTGAGGGACAGTTTTGTCAATTCATTTTTTTGTAAAAGTGGATTATATATAAATATTTAGAGGTGAGTTAGCATATTTAATTAGACATATACACATAGTATAATAACTATATCTCAAAGGTGTAATTGTAAATTCCCCAAAATTTAAATGAGCCCGGGGTCGAGAAGCCCAGCTGGCATGCGGCCTCATTTATCTTTGTTTTTTCTCTACAATAATGCTTTGCTTTTGGTTTGGGGGACATCTGAATTTTGTTTTGTCAACTAAAAGATGGACTATTTATAAATTAGAAAGAATCTGGTAATTGTCTGGGAATTTGAAGTATTGCACATGATAAGCACCCAATGTGCTACGAAATGTCATAATTACGCCCAAGCAACTTAAAACTAAGGTGTTGTTTATGCCATTTTAACCCATTTTTTTTATCGTATCATCATGTCTCTGTACTATACTACGCGAGATACAACGCACGGCAACTTGTTATGTTATTCATGATCATGCGTGGAAGTCAAATACGTCTATAGATGGTGTAAAAATGATCTTCAAAAAAACTTTGAAGCTGAAATTATATATTTTCCTCAATTCACCTTCCCTAGCCCAAAATCCCAATTCAGAATCTTTTATATTAACAACCATAGCTGGATTTGTGTTTTCTTCCCGGGAAAAATTACTCTTTACACATGAATTGAGTAAATTTCATGAATGGTCCTTAACTTTTAGTCATTATTTCCTTTTAGCCCCTAACCTATTGTATGTTCTATTTTAGTCCTAAACCTATTAAAACGTTTCAGTTTGGTCCTAAATTTATTGAAAATGTTTCATTTTAGTCTCAATTTGATGAAATTTGTTAACTCAAAATATTTGTCTAATAACAAATTTTTAGATAATAATTTAAATTATTCAGTAATTATCTTACAATAAATTTAATCTACAAAATAATTTTTTTATAGTTAATGAAAAATTCAAATCACTTTTTTTTTTCTATCTATAAATTGAACTTATTTCATTCAGAAAAAAAACATTATTAATTTAAATTTTATATTTACTATAAAAGAATATTAAATTGTTTAAATTTACTCAAAGATAATTACTAAATATTTAAATTAAAATTTCAAAAATTTATATCAGATAATTATTCCGAGTTAATGAATTTCATTTGATGAGGGACCGAAATGAAACAATTTTAATAAATTTAGGATCAAAAGAAAACATTCTATATGTTAGGGACTAAAAAGAAACAATAACTAAAGATTAGGAACCATGTATTCATTTACTCCACGTGTATTGAAATATTTGGAAATAATACTTACTACCTCTTAAATTATTTCCGGTTCCTGTTTTCATAAAAATTTAAGACGTTGCATCTGCTAATTGAATTATATGCGTAATGATTTAGGAGTGAAGGGACATCAAACAAAGGCCGATAATTCAAACCCTACCTTTGTCATTTTTTCTTTAAATGCCACATATGCTAGTTCAATTACCTTCTAGATTTCAAAAAATTAGATACCTCATTTCTCCTAAATATCCATGTACAACTCTATACTCTTGTACAGATATCACTATTTGGTAATGCTATTATTGCAACAAATAAAGCTGTAGCCTAACTATTAGAACTTCTTGCCTGTTACCAGAATGTTTCTTCCTTATGTACCAAAAAGATAAGGGTTAATTACAGTTTTTTCCTTCAGGTTTAGGTGAAATTACATTTTACCCCTTTTATTTCAAAAATATATACTTTACCCCTACCTTTTTAATATAATCTAATAAAAAATTCTAAAATTTTAATTTAGACTATATGATTTTCATCTTCAAGCAATTTCAATTTGTATAGTATTTTTTTATAATTAATTAAACTTTAAAAAATATTATTTCAAAAACTGAAATAAATACAGAAAGGAAAAAATGATAATTTAAAATGTTTATTAATTTTTAAAAAATATTATACGGATTGAAATTACTAAAAAATAACTACCGTAATATCTAAATTAAGATTTCAGAAGTTACTGTTGGACGGCTTTAAAAACATAGGGGTAAAGTGAATATTTTTGAAATAGGAGTAGTAAAGTGTAATTTTACCTAAACCTTAGGGGGAAAATTGTAATTATCCCTAAAAATAATGTACAAATGTTTCTGATTAAAAAATTATATATTTTTTATTGATTTGAGGTAATATAACATCAATTATTGTGATACAAGAAAAAAGTGTTGAACATTTTATTTTTTATTTGTTTCGACACTTTTGAAACATTTATAAAGATAATTAAAATCTTGGAACCATGGGTGTGGCGGCTTTCCATTGGTCAACACCAAAATTTGCCAAGAAAAAGTGTACATAGAAAAATAAAATCTTCAAAAAAAACAAAGGCTGAGGTGTTTGAATGGTCTTCCAACTTTGTGGAATCGAACAGGTTAGTCCCTAACCAAGGCTTGGTTCTATTTAGTTCTCTAACTTTGATTAGTAGTACAATCTAGTCCAAAAAGGACTTATTGAGCCGCATGTGACCAAAACTGCCATTAAGTTCGACCTTAGCATCCTTACCTCCTTAAATAGCATAATTTAGCAGCTGGAGGCAAAACATGGTTAGGACTTTTCTGACAAGTTGAGCTTCATCAGAGACCAGAAATAGCCTTCTCTGCTCCCACCCAACCTCTACACTGAGCCCCAATTGAACATGCACCCAAACCTACACAAAGATCATTTGGCCTTTTAGCAACAGCATTTCCAGCAATTCCTTACTCACGCGACTACCTAATCCGCTCCCCACTTTGCCCTCCAGTAACAACACCTACAATTTGCACCTCAGGTTCTCAATTTCTGTCAACTGCACCTACTTTTCACGTCTCATTTCTAATCTCAAGTGCCTTCATAGGTTTGCCCACATCAACAACATGTGAAGGCCAAACTTTGATTCTCTTTAGGTCTTTTGCTTCACAAGATGAGCCACTTTTCTTTGCTTCCTTGAACGAAACAAACATTCCAATCAAAAGATTGATTGATTTTTTTTATCAAGATTCAGATGAGAAATTGCTCATCACAATTCAGACAAGAAAGGATAAACTAGGTAGAGGGATTAATAATTAATTCACTAAACTTGCATTTTTTGATGAAAAACATTACCTTCTTCCATGGTTTGACCTAATTGTCCTAATTCATGAAAGTTGCCGGACTCAATTGACTAACTTATGTAGTTGGAGGACCAAATCATACTAAGTCATAGATGGAGGACAAACTCGTCCGAATCCTCAAAGTTGGAGGACCATTCAGACATTTAAGCCAAAAAAACAGCAACGGGTCATCACTTTACCCAAAAATTGCCGGAGATAAAGGGAGTGGATTGACAAAACGCGTCCCCCACTCGGTATTTCCAAATTTTCGCTCTGACAAAGGAAGAAAAAGATACACCACGCTGTGGCAAATGTCTTTTGGGTCCCCAATTCTATCCAATTTGTTTTACTTGTGTCCACATCTCTCACTTTGTTGCGTTTTAGTACAATGCGTACGCTTCAAATATTATGTTCATGTTTTTAGTGATTGTGGGTGATGCGGAACCCAACTAAGTCGGATTCTTGCTCTTTGGAATTGAAAGGTTGCAGGGTATCGCGCCAAGAACCTCTTCCAAATGACAAGGTCATGAACCGTAGGATTCAAAGAGTTGAGCTTATTACTTTGAAAATATTGTCATTAGGTCCATTCTGATCATAATGATCTAAGAAAAACATACACATATATACTTTTTTTATCATAAACCTAAGTGGCCCGCCCGTCCCAGCTCAGGAGATAAAATGAAAAACATGAAGGACTATGGTTCCTCTTAGACATTTTTACGCCTTAAACATGAAGGGCAACGCACAAATTTATTTCCATGATATTCCACAATATTATCCTTAAGAGAGCCTTTGATCTCCTTAATTGATTTGAATTTCTTTGTTTCTTTATCTTTAAAGGGAACTCATTCCTTTGAATCTTAAAGCTCCTTTTACTGTTGGTTGGCACCCTTAAGTATAGTACCATGGGATGATTTGGGACATCTATCTCTAAAATGTCATTTCATGTCATGTTCTTTCCCCAATATTATTTGATACGAATGCTATAAACTTGATAAAAAAAATTTCTATACTATATCTTTAAATTCTATATTGTCCTCTATTTGAGTCATAATTGTCACTGCATGTGAGATTGTATATATTGGTTCTCAATAAGTAAAGATGGATCGATATTGCTTCCTTGGTTTGAACCAAGGAATCCCGTATATAATGCAAAATAGATCTTATTTTTTTTACGGATGAATTAGACGGATGAAGTATAACAGCTGCATTTGAATAGATGAATAAAGTTAGCCTCTAGGTATTAGTAGTTAAAATGAAAGGATAGGCATGGAAGTGAAGGGAAGAAATAAGCGTGAGGGTTTCAGATGCATTTACCATTTTGTCCATCGTCGCCTGCAGCTACCGTCTACGTTTGGGCAATTAAAGTCATAAATACAGTACCAAAACCTTACTTTCGTTTTTCAGACAGCAACAAAGAGTTGGTGTAATCACCGCCACGTTTGGCTATAATTATTGGGTCAATCCCTTGTGATTGCACTTTGCATATTTAGCTAATTTTGCCGTGTACGGACATTTCAGTTTTTGTTTATGTGATTCATTGTACTGGAGGGCAAACAAAGAGGCTAGCTTGCTAGGGTTCTGTCTTCAGGTACTGCAACCTATTCGCCATCTCGCTTATAATTTATTCAAAGTGCTTTCATTTTGTGGGTTCTTGTAATTGGGTCTGCTTCAGAAGCACTGGTTATGGTGTAGGAATTCGTGGGTCGATAGTGGAACTATGAGAGGTTATGGTTATGGATGGTTTTAGTGATAGTGGAAGAAATATGCAGAAACTTCAATCTTCTTCTGTTCAAAGACCACCTAGCTACTTTGATTTGCCCTTTCTCAATGCGCCTCAAATGGGTGCTCAGATGCGACCCTCGTTGCTGAATTTGAGCCCAGATAATGTTGGTAAGCGGCCTGGGATGCCTCCTCCGCACCCCAATAACCCTGGTACTTCGCCTTACTCTCAGATCGTGGGGTCTAGACCCAATTCTCCGCTGCCGGCTTCGCAGAATTCCAAACATGGGCCGTCCCATTGTAGGTCCTTGTCTCAGCCGTCCTTCTTTTCCCTTGATAGCTTACCCCCATTGAGTCCTTCACCCTATCGAGAGGCATCCGTGCCATCTCCCTCTGAGGCAACCTCTGCTGATGTGCCCATGGAGGATAGGAGCGCGAATTTGGGAGTTAGAAGAAATGCTACAGCCATGGGCGGAGGGAATGAGTTTGGTGTTGGGGAGAGTTTCCCTCCGCGTAAGGGTCACAGGCGGTCTTGCAGTGACATATCAATGGGATTTTCAGCCATGTTTCAGTCATCTCCTCAGTTGATGTCTGTTGGGAGTCGTGGGGCCATAGATCGATCAGGGTATGGAAAGGAGAGTCCTGCAATGGAGAAGCCAATCCAGTTAGTGAAACGGGAATCTGAGTCCAGCAAGGATGGACATGGCAATGCTGAAGGCATGGGCGAGAGGAAGTCTGAGGGAGAGGTAGCGGACGACTTGTTCAATGCATATATGAACTTGGATAACATTGATACTCTGAACTCTTCTGGTACAGATGATAAGGACTTGGATAGCAGAGCCAGTGGCACGAAAACTAATGGAGTTGAAAGTAGTGATAATGAAGTGGAGAGTGGAGTAAATGGATATCCAGTTGGCATGCAGGGAACAAGTTCCCATATTTCAAATGATAAGAGGGAAGGACTCAAGCGAGGGGCAAATGGAGATATAGCTCCAACGGCGAGGCACTACAGAAGTGTTTCAATGGATAGTTACATGGGAACCCTGCAATTTGATGATGAGTCAATAAAGCTCCCTCTGGGAAATCATGCTGGTCAGCTCTCTCCGGGTAACTCAGCTGATGGAAAGTCAAGTAAATTCAATTTGGAGTTTGGGAATGGTGAATTCACTCCGTCAGAGATGAAAAAGATAATGGAAAATGACAAGCTTGCTGAAATGGCATCAGTAGACCCCAAGCGTGTTAAAAGGTGTCCTACATTTTTTTCTCTTTTGCTTCTTTTGGTATTTAGATTTGTCATTTACAGCAGTCATGTAGTCTCTTAAGTCGTCTATCATAGGATACTGGCTAATCGCCAATCGGCTGCTCGGTCCAAGGAGCGGAAGATGCGGTATATTGCAGAATTAGAACATAAAGTCCAGACTTTGCAAACAGAGGCCACAACATTATCTGCCCAGCTAACAATGTTGCAGGTGGGTGTTCACTGCTGAAAATTTAGCAGGATAATCAGTTCTTTGAATTGTACTGCCTAATTTACTTTCATATTCCTTTGGAAGTTTGTTTGTTAGACTTAATATTTTCCCCCTCTTTTGTGTCTTTGCTTTCAGAGAGATAGTGCAGGGCTTACAAATCAGAACAATGAGTTGAAATTTCGGCTTCAAGCCATGGAGCAGCAAACACAGTTGAAAGATGGTATAAACATTTTTCCAATACACTTTAAAATGTCTAATAAGGTGCCGGCAATACAATTATGCTCCTTTTCTTTAGTTTGATTTTATGGCAGCACAAAATGTCATTAGGGCTCAATCGTGTTATAATTTTATGTAAACCTGTATTGTTGATGGGCATGTACAATTTGTTTTTAACTCAACCTTTGTTTGAATATTTCAGCATCTTCTTCATCTTTTGTCAGTTGCTACTACACCCCGATATCTATGTACTTCAGCTGCTCTTTTTGCTTTAGACAAGCCTAAGCATGCCGGGAATAACTTTGATATTCAGCTATGCATATAAGGAGTTTATGTATTTTGTTGTGTTCTGCACCCTATCTGGTTTATTGAATGTGTTTTTTATTTGTTATTAAAATGAGCATGCCCACATGTATTCCATTGCTTTCTATTTCTATAGTTGCTCCGTGCACTAGGTTTTTTCCTTCGAATGAAGTGGTGGTGAGTGGCTCTTTACATCTAGGAAGAAGAACAAACAGCTTCATTCTCTGCGCTGAATCAGATTTTTGTTTATGAATTTAGATTATTAGTTGCTTGTTTCATGAGCTCATCTTATCTGGTCATAATGCTAGTGAGGTCGTCGCAGTTTTGCTTTGAAGGCTCACGAGTCATGACTTCCCTTCGCTGTTATGAATCATTCATGGACTAAAACTTTGTGAATGGTTGGCAGCTTTAAATGAGGCATTGGCTGCAGAAGTTCAGCGCCTGAAGCTGGCAGCTGCAGAACTCAGTGGTGAGGCCCATCTTTCCAACCGCATGGCCCAACAACTTACCATTAATCCTCAGATGTTCCAGTTGCAGTCTCGTCAGGCAGGTGGATATCAGCTGCCAGAGCAAGGTAGTCAACCTTCTCAGCTGGAATCACAGAAAGCTCAAGCCGGTGATCAGTCGCAGATTCAGCGGCAAAACAGTGAGCATCCTGCAGATGAATTAAAAAGCTAGGGTGGCCAACGTTAAATATAGCATAATATCCATATATATTTGCATTATCATAGCCATACTTCAAAGCACATATAGAATCTACAATATAGCCATTTTTATTCTCTACTGAACTTGACTATTACTGCTCATTGGGTTAGACTGGTTGTCGTGCAAAGATCGCAATATAGAGTATGCCTTCTTCTGCTGTCTTTTGGGCTTACACACTCGGTTAACAGCAAGGCTTGTTCGATTATATATTTTGAATGGACATTGAGCAATATCTTTTATAAGAAATTGTTTTCTGAATGATAGCCTCGCTGCATATAAATCCCTGTTAAGTTATGAGGAAACCAGCAGGGGAGTCTCAATTTATCGATGTAGGAGAGAGACTTGTTTGGATTCGAGGTAGTGGAAGATCTGCACAAGTTCCTCTACAGGGGAGAAAACTCTCTTAGCGGTGGAAGAGGAAGCCCAAATAGTGAAGGGAACTTTGTCCTTAACAGATAAACAAAGGCAGGCTCCATTACCAGAGAATTTTGGAGAGAAAGTCGGCCCTTGGATGCATATACCAGAGGTTAGGTTAGTAAGAAAGGAGTCATAACCAGGGAAGAAGGGGCCACTGATCCTGCACCAAGCATCGTTGCTGATCACAATAATGCTGTTGCTCCTAGCAGACCTGATACTTCCGTTAGCAACAGGCCCAAATTACCCCAACGGGAAAAACCCTAATCCGGATCCACAATTCATGCCGAAGCAGAGCATTAGGCATGCGTGTTGGTCTTGTTGTTCAACGCCGGTATTATTGTAAATCTGATCATAGTCACAGTCAAAAGCTCTCGAGAAAGCTGGAGCTTCACGTGATGCTTGGTAAGAAAACAACCTCGAAGCCAAGTAAGGATATCATATCAATTCCTGGAAACGGGTTAAATTGAAGCAGGAAGGAGTTGGTCGTCCTCTCCAACCCCTCTTGTTCACTGAATTGAATGCCTGGTGTTGCCTATGCTCCCATTAAAGCCACCCGCGCGCAGGATACTTTTGAGGAGCGCTCAAGAATTAAGGGCAGTTTTGACGGCACTTGGTGCATTTTAGTCAAGATTTTCAAACATCTTTAGGAATACGCCCCTATGAATTATGGGTATATTATATAACATACCGTGTTTCATACCATTATCATTTTTGTATTATATATATGTATATATTATTTTAAGATAAAAAGCATCAAACAATATTTTTTTCACATTTTTATATGAAATTCTAAATTTTTTATTCTAATTTTTCTAATATAAATGAAATATATATGAAATGCAATATTTTTATGAAAACACAAAAAGTAGAATATATAGAGTAAATTAAATATTATTCAAGAATAAAAAACTAAGAGACGGTTCATTTTAACTCAAGTTAATTTAATTTAAAATGATTTATTTTTATTTTTACATCTTTTTTATCTATAACTAATTTTATTTAAAAGTCAATATTATGTAGATGTAATAATTTATTGAAAATAAATTTTTCATAATATTATTTAAATGGATTATTACATCTATATAATATTTGCTTTCAAATGGAATTTGTTCAAGTTTAAAAAAATGTAAAAATAAAAATAGATTATTTTGGATTATGTTGACTTAAGTTAAAATTAACCGATTATAATTTACTAGTAGTACATTAAAAAAAAAGAAGAAGCAATGCTCTAATAATAATAGCACACTTTCTAATATCACAATGAGTTTTTAAGTTGCTCAAAGTATGATACTTCTATCCTAATTTATTATTTTGATGTTTTATATATGTACGTGCATCATACATTCATGTAAAATAAAAAATATAACTCACGATATGTGGTAAAAAAATAATAATAATAAAAATTAGCCATAAGTGGTAAAAATAAAAATAAAAATACAAAGCTCATTTCAATTTTATATATCTTTAATAGTACAAAGAGTATTTAATTTAACCAAGTGTTAGTAAAACATAGCCTCAATCCCATCAGCAAATTACCCCCAAATTCATATTCAACATGTTCCCTTATTCTAATGTATTCAAGTTACATTTTTTAGATTAGGATTGATTCAAGTAAACTGAATTTTCTCACTTACGTTAGATTGGATTGGACCAAGTTTATTTAAGTTCAACTAAATATAAGTTGGTTATTTTCCCATGTGACTTAATTATGTCCTGCATATCCACTGCGGAGATGAAGAAAGATAGAGAAATTCAATTCTACTGGAGGACTCCGATAGAGTGATCCTTTATCTCCTTGTATTTTTATCTTGCACTTGGAACACATTGCTCACGAGACCCATATAAATGCTGAAAATGGAGATTGGGAGAAAGTTGAAGTCACTGGGCATGCCCCTAAACTCTCACCTTTTTTCTCAGCGGACGACATTACTCTCCTTCCTAAGGCCACCTTCAAGAATGCTCAGACCATCTGTTTGGTTCTTACTAATTTCTCTAACCTTTCTGGTCAAAAAATAAACTTTAAAAAATTCAAAAATTCTTTCTCCACTCAAGAATGAATTAAAGAAGGAATTTCAGATTCGTAGGATTCTTGAAGTTGAACAAGTCCAAGAGGTTAGCAAATATTTGGGTTTTCCTGAAGCCCACAGGAAGTGAAATAGAGAACACAGTGTAATTATAAAAATTTTATTGAGTAAAAAAATAAATTAAACCCAGTATCAAATGTCAGGCCTAATATACACAAGTCTATTAATTTTAGATATCACATGCTCAATAAGCTTAATTTTTTTAGTCCAAACATGCACAATCGGAGGTCTGAAATGCAAATTTGTTTCACTGCTTGGATTAAAATATTGGGCCACATTTGCAATTCCATTAAAAAACAAGATAACTAAATTCTCTTTATTAACAGCAAAAAAAACAAAAAATAGGCAGGAGAAAAGGCCAAAGCATTCTAGACATTTCTTTTAATTATCCTTCTTTAATTGATTAATTAAAAATAGATAATTCTTAATTATCTCTTGAGATGAATGAAAGAGGTAGTTAAAAGACAATTGTCACATGTGATTTTTTCAAATTAAACTACTTCCTCTATAAACCTATAAATACCCTATTGTCGGTTTAAATGACACAAATATGAGACAAATTGGATGAGGAGTAGGAAGAGGAGTTCAGTCCAAGAGCCAAAGAAATGTCTCCCCACCAATAAGTTCTTTTAAGTCCATCAAGCACAAACATTGAACAAGAAGAGATATATGTTCAAGTCAAGTCAAAATGAAGAAGTTCTTCTAGCTGATCAATCCTAAACACCTAATGTGAATAGAAATCAAAACCAAATAAAATCAAATCCCAATCTGAAGGTCAAATTTTAAAAATGCAGCAAGGAAGCGAAGAACACGCGATAGTGCTATATTAAGCCCAAGTTCAGATCTAATGAAAGTGACAAGCAACATTAAGCTTACATCAAGTGCAGCTCCAAGTGAAGTGATAAGAAAGTGGTAAAAAGTGCAAGAAGTCCTAAGTTCGAAGGAAACGGCAAAAAGCACTAAAAGTCCAATTATGAGGCAAATATGTCTTAAGGGATTTAATGCATAGGCCTCTAACTAAATGGGAAGAGAGCTTTATGGTGGAAGAAATTAGGACTTAGATTGAGTGGGGTTGGTAAAAAATTTCCTTTGTACTTGGTGCTAATATCAAACATAATATTAATTTATCGTCGAAAATTACTTATTTTATGGGACTTGTGTGACATTCCAATAACTAGCCGCCTGTTTGTTTTAAGTTAACACACACCATTTAATATATTAAAAAATTACCCAATTTCCAGCTAAATATATTTGGGACTTAAATTTCAAATAATTACAATATTTGCCACTAAAATTTCTCCCCAATTTTGCATTCCCCCATCGGAAACCGCCCTTGCTCCGATAACTAGATCCATACTTATACAGCCTCCAGTGAGCCTTTTTATGTATCAATCCAACCGGAAGTAGTTAGGCAACACGTGGGAAGCCGTTGGTCTGCTCTTACATAAACTTTAAGCCCCGACGATGGTTTTGAGCAAGAATTTAACTAGGATGGTCTCGCAATCAACCAAGCTCTTCCTATGCTCTTGCAATCGGCCGTCGAAATCCTTCAAGGCCCATCTCTTCCTCTGCTCTGCAATCGATCAAGTTGCGAGCCTGATGGTGCTGTGGAAGAGACAGAGTCATGTTGTGAGGATTGGGATTAACTATAGGTTGACTAGGGGTGTTCAACGATCGGTTATGTGGAAGAATATCTCTGAAGAGGCAAATCCTTGGCTTGTTAGAGACGTGATGAAGGACAGGACGAGAGGGCTCGTCGGATAAGTGATAAAGATGAACGGTGATGAAACGATAGGATGGGACTTCATTTGGCAAAGGGGAGGATAGGTGATTTCGTCTATTTGCTAACTGGGTCAAATAAAAAACCTGACCCAGGACATGAAAACGCGTTAATTTAGTTGTAAAAACGTGAAATGAACTGGGCCCTTCTTTACTGTAGGAGTGGTCGGCAGTGTATTCTTTATCCCAAATGTGATGATAATGTCAAAACTGTTGATCACTCATTGTTTTATCATTTCATTGCAATTGGATTTCGAGATCCTCAGGATAAATACCATTGGGCTGCGTGAGAATTGGGAAAGTTGGTTTAAAAAATGGTGTATAAATTCTGATATTTCTCATGTTATTGGAATTCTTTACTGAAGGCTTGTTCCTTTTGTTCTATGGCACATATGGAAAAGAAGGAATACTGTTTGTTTTTAGAGCTTCTTTCATTCTTATGATTCTATTTGTGATCAAATTAAGCACGGTGTCATGATTTTCTATGCAAACTAGTGACAATATCCACCACAGAATATTTTGAAATTAAACATTGATGTTTCGATGATGATCTAGCAGAGGGCAGGGGCGCTAATAAGGGAACAATGCTGGGAATTTTGTTATTGCTTACATTGGGAATATAGAATTGGAGCAAGACAGACCTCAATATTTGGATAGTGTTCCAAACTCATGCTTTTGTCTATACTATAGGGATAGGACGGGCTCTATTATGGTGCCAAGAACTTGTAAGAACAAAGAAGTCTTTGTGACCACTAGTACGGCTCTGCATTAGCTCTGCTCTGTCCTTTGCTTGTATTTATATTTATACAATATATCCCCTTCTACCAAAAAACAAAAAAAAAAAAAAAAAAAAAGAGAAAAGAAGATTTATGCGGTGTGAAATGGAGTTGTGAATTGTCTTGGTTTTCTAAAAGCTACGAGTGTTGAAACTACATAGGTTAAATTCTTACTTCTTTTCTAAGGTTAAGAAAATTCAATTAAAAGGACGATCTTCTATTATATAGTTCAATTAGATCTATGAAATCTTATTGTGCATGAGATTTTACCTCAAAGTAAAATTCTAAATTCATTTTACATGACTCAGCCAATTTATGGAACATTGCATCTGCATCCTCATATAATTATAAATTTCTCTGATGAATTTATTAGTTCGTTTGTACGAGTACCGTACCTAAAAAATGAAGAAAAAAAAAACATTTGTTGATCATGAAGTTTTTTTTTTCGTTAGCGCACATATAGTATACTTTCCTACCCTAATTGTGAATTTCATGTTACTTTAGTAAGGGTGAGTATGAGTTGGGTAAATCTGAAACCCAACCCGAACTATCCATATTGGGTGGGGTAAAAGTGGACCATAGTTTACGGGTTGATTCCACATATAGAGAAACTGATGATTTTTTGGTTGGTTTTGATTCTATATAAAACCAATCTGAAGTGAAACCGAACCTGAGGTACATATATAATTATATAATAAAAATTATAGTATTATTAAATTATCCATATATATATGTATTTATTTGATGAATTATGATAATCATCTTGTGTTTTATATTAAACCCTTAAACTGATGTCCTAAATTGAAATAACATGAAAATTGTAAGATCATTTACGAAATTTCTCTATATTCACTTCGTTTTCTAAACCGACTACTCCTAGGCCATTTTGCTTTCGATCTCTCTACTCCAAACTACTCTCTACGACATAATCCTCATATTTTTTTCATTTATGAGCCATATGAAATTAAAAATTCATGATATCAACATATTTCAGGTTTTAATATTGAAGAAGTTGATCTTAAAGGCTCAGATTTTCATGTTAAATGTCGTGTCAACATTGATTGAGTTAGAAGATACTTCACAAGCAACTCTTTTAAATTATTTTGAGAGCATCATGTTAATTTTTTTTTAATATGTCTAAGTGAATGTATTTAAATACTAATTTAATTATATATTATATTGAATATTTCTTAAATTGGTTATGGATGTAATTTTATTAAATTTTTTTATTGTTATAGATATACAATATAAACCGAAAAAATCCGAGAATCAGAACTGAAAAATAAGGTTCTAGGTTTCTATTTGGTTCTTAAGTTTCAAGTTGGATAAAAAAATTTTAGAACCAAAGTCATTCTGGATTGGTTCAGTTCTACTATAAAACTGAATTAACGCGAATCATACTCACTACTATACTTTAGTGACTAGGTTGAAAACAAATAGTATATTTTTGGGCCAAAATTGCTAAATTAACTTTTGTAGATAAGAAGTAAAGGGCTTCTACAATTCTTTTATTGAAAAATGAAAAAGTAAACTACACAAAAATCTATTGCACCGCTCGCACTCTCTCTCTCTACAAATTATATCCTTTATTAATACCACCAGCAACTAGTCGCTATTTCCGAACAATCCCTTCAATTTGCTTTCGATTTGAATTAGGGTTTTCTTCAACCTTTTTTCCTCTCATCTTCCTCCTTAAACCCTCACCCCCGATCCGATCCACAACCTTCTAGCCGTTATTCTCAGTTTCCCGCCATTTCCGTTGTTTCTCTGCCGTTGGTTTCTCCACCTTTCAAATTTAGCCGTTAGATCCGGAGCATTTCGGTCGGTTGTCAACTTCTCATATATCCGATCACTGTCCCACCGTAACTGACCGGAAAATGTCGGATACGGTGGCGGAGAAGAAGGTGCCAGAGGAGGGGATTAAGGGAGGAGAGCTTTTGTTCTGCGGCGGCACTGCCTGGGATATCCTCGGCCGACGCAAGGTCGTTTCTGAAAGCAACCTGGTTTCTCCCACTCGTTTGCGCCCGCTGGTCGGAGTAAACATCCGGTTTGTTGCCACAGGTTGTGGTAAGTGTGCATTTACTCCGAATATCCGCATTTACGCGCCATTTTTTTTTTTGTCAGCTTCGATGCTGATTTTTGTTTTTGCTTGTTGGCCATACAGCTTCATGTCATTGTGTGGCTTTGGATGATGAAGGGCGTTGCTACACATGGGGACGCAATGAGGCACGGTTAAACTCTGCTTCGATCTTTTAGTTTTACAGATGAGTGTGCTAATGGTATTATAGATATTGATATATAGTTCATTAAGTTAAGCTTGTGACTGCAGAAAGGGCAACTGGGTCACGGGGATACAATACAGCGAGATAGGCCGACCTTTGTCTCTGAGTTGTCAAAGTATTCCAGGAACTCTCTATTTGTTTAAAAAAAAAGAACAATCTAATTTTTTAATATGCTTCTCTAAAAGTCGGTACCTTGTTTTGAAGGTATAAAATCGTCAAAGCTGGAGCTGGAAAGAACCATACTGTAGTAGTAACTGAAGATGGCAATTCTCTAGCATTTGGGTGGAACAAACACGGACAACTAGGTTCAGGTTCTACAAGAAATGGTTGGTCCAGTTTTTAATGCTTCTCAATCTATTCTGGAAGTTCAAGAAAGCCTCTCTTATTCTTATAAGAAAATGAGATGTTGCTTTCAGTTGTTCTCAGCAAGGGGTTTATGTATGAAACGAATAAACAATGTTACTTGCATGTATATCTCAGTTTATTTACCATTTATCATACTGTAGAAATTGAGTCATCCCCTGTACGTTGTCAAGTTTCTGAAGTGAAATATACAGCATGCGGAGCGGACTTCACTGTGTGGTTGTCTTCTGTTGAAGGAGCTACAATACTGTAAGTTCTCTGGATATATGTTTTGCTTTTGTTTTCTTATGTTTTTTCACTTTCCAAGGTCATTCCCTCCGTTGTTCTACATTTTCTCGAACTCAATTTGTTCATTGCCTTTGGTTGTTTCTTTGAATCTCCTTCTTGGTTTATAGAACTGCAGGGCTTCCACAGTATGGTCAGCTTGGGCATGGAACTGATAATGAGGTATACATAACGGAGAGTATATCTGAGTCTGTATCATTTATGTTTACTGTAATTTCTCTTCTCAAAAAATCTATTCACTGAATTTTTGTATCTCAATTGATCAAAATCAACTTCTCATAGAAAAAGAAAATCTATAAAGATCAATGTCAAAGAGGCTTGGTCTGGCTAACTTGATCGCATCCCCATTATGCATTTTTAATATTATCATATAGGAAGTTTCCTTTGGCAAATTCTGTACAATCCTAGTGCCGGAATACTGGTTGATTTATGCAGCAATGCTGCAAAAGAGAACTGCTAATGCATAAAAGTGGGCAAACAACTTTTTCAGCAATTCTCCTGGTTATATCTCACGATGCCTCACTTACTGACTTTTTCTAAACTCAAAGCATTTCTTGACTTTGTGAATTTCTGGGACCTAGTTTTATAACTCTGCATGTAGTAGGTGCATCTCATATCCTAAAGTTGCTATAGTTTCCATATTCTTGAAGACATGGTCTGAATTTTACATCTCATCAGCTTAAGAGCTTTTATACAGACTGGAGTTATGAGTAGATATGATTTTGATGTCAATATTTATGTACTTAAGACACTTCCACCATCTTGTTTTTGATATATTTGCTTATTCTCTTGCAGTACAATACTAAGGACAGCTCTGTTAGGCTTGCTTATGAAGCCCAACCACGACCTAGAGCAATAGCTGCCCTTTCTGGGGAGACTATTGTTAAAGTTGCTTGTGGAACAAATCATACAGGTACAGAGTTCCTGCTTCACATTCTCATCACAAACATTCTATACAATCACTTGGTTCATCTGTTGTTTCAGTATTCCTTGTGGAGAACTTGTAAACAGTGCTAATTTTTACTTGTTAATTTTAATATGTTCATGTATCCAGTGGCTGTAGATGAAAATGGACATGTTTACACGTAAGTTTCATGATTGATAAGCTTTCGTCTAAAACTTGCTTTTGTGTTTTGGTATCCATGTAATTGATGGAATATGCTTTTCACTTCTAGGTGGGGATTTGGCGGTTATGGAAGGTCTGTGCTGGCTGTGTCATGTATAATTCTTGTGCTAGCTATGAGCTTACCGGACAAGATGAGATGATGGAAGAAATTAATTATACCTGTATGTTTTGCTTCATTCTTTTCCATTGATACTATGCTTCTGATTACTAATGCACAGGCTTGGACATCGAGAGCAGAAAGATGAATGGATTCCACGTCGTGTAGAGGTCTTTCAAAGGCAAAATGTTCTGCCTCCTGATGCAGTTATTTCAGCTGGTGCCATGAACTCTGCATGTACTGCAGGTATCTTTAGCACCTGGGTGGGAGGTGACCCCTTGTATTTCTAGGTGCTGGTAATATCTGTGCAATGCATGAGTATTCAGGTATCTCCATATAGTGTTCTCTGATGTCGTTCTTGAGGAGAAAAGATCATAATGGAGACAGAGGAGAGGGAAGCCTGCTAAATACTTTGATTCATCAATCAATCAGCTTTGCCTTACATATGTTTCTGATTTTCCAGGTGGTGGGCAGTTGTATATGTGGGGCAAAATGAAGAATACTGGAGATGATTGGATGTATCCAAAACCTGTCATGGATTTAAGGTTTGCCCTGTTTTTCTTTTTTAAAAACTTAGTGAAAGATGTAGTTTCCTGCCTGCCTAAGTTTCATTTGGCTTTGATGATTCAGGAGCAATGGAAGAATTTCACCTGTTTTCTGTTTCTGCCCAGTCAATGTGGCTTTTCTCGCTTTTTTAATTTTTCTTTCTTCTATCCTGTTCTTCCTGATTATTGTCTCCGCTCTTGTTGCCAGTTTTACTGGCTTTTTCATCCTGGTTAAGAAACCTATTACAAAATGGGCTAGAAGTCTGCAATTTTGTTTCCGTTTGGTGTCTTGGAGATTTTGGATGGATTTTTGTTTTGTATGTTACGTTCTTTCTGTTGGTGCTGAGATATTAAATAGAGTTAGATAACCTTCAAGAGAGTATAAAACTGTTGCATAAGATTGATTACCAGAGGTTGTTTCTTGCAGTGGCTGGAATTTAAGGTGCATGGCTTCTGGAAGTATGCACCACATTGTTGGTGCTGATAACTCCTGTATAAGTTGGGGGGTTGCACAGCATGGTGAGCTAGGATATGGTCCTAATGGGCAAAAGTATGTCTCCTTGCTTACAACAGCTTTGCTTGCATGAGCTATCTCCTCTACCTCTCACTCTGCTGCTTTTTTCAGATCTTCATCAATCCCAAAGAAGGTGGATATTTTGGAGGGCATGCATGTTATCAGGTCAATGTGTTAAATACTTAATTTATGCTCCACATACCATTTATTTCCACTCCGTCTAGATTTTTGACTCTTTTTTTTTTAATCTTCAGTGTTGGATGTGGTCTTTGCCATTCCATGGTCATTGTGAACAGGGAAAATGTGACTGATCGACTTGATCAGGTAACTCAGAATTGGTAAATAAATTTGTTTTTGTTAAGGACCAACTATTTAGAGTGGTCTGTCTTGTTAAAGTCAAATGTGGTTTTCATGTTTTTGATGTCCTCATTCTATTTTCTTTTGCCTAACATAATTATATGCACGGGTTTTAATGTTTTCTTTGTATCAGAAAGGATGATTGGGCTTTTCCCATCTTGCAAACAAGCTTCCCCTGTGATAGGTTCTAATCTTGGAAAATGGATTTCTGATACATTCAGAGATTTATTGGACTTCAATTTTGCCTTTACTAAGCTACACTCAGATTTATAAACCACCTTACTCAGCTACAGGAGGAATTCTTTTTGTGTGTTTGTGTGTGTGTGTGTGTGTGTGTGTGTGGTTTTGCCTTTATGATATAGGAATGTAATAGCACTTGAGCCATGCTGACCCTGTGAATTGAATGTGGCAGCGTTGTTTGTGCTCTTATAGCACTTACATGCATGGCTGCTGGTTTCACTACATTTGATACATGAATATGAATTCCCGTGGCTAACATATTAAGTCTCTTGACAGCTTGATATATATGATGGCAAAGCTTCTACAGAAGGTATGCCCTTTATTCTTTTTGTCTTTGAGTGGGATGGAATTTCAAGTGGGTATTAGAATGATTAGCAAGGTCTTAGCAGCAAGATTGCCATTCTAGATATTCTGGACCTGAATGTCAGGCTGGAAGAGCTAAGATCTCGTGAAGCTTGAAATCTACCACACATTTTTTACGCTGTGGAAGTTTGTCTTAGTGACTATAGTTAAATGCTCTGCAGGGAATGAAGACGTAAGCAAATCTCCAGTTGCTAATCATAATAAAAAGAAAGCTGCTAGAAGTTCTGATGGCTCCAAAAAACGAAAGAAATCAAAAGATCACTCCAATTCAGAGGAGGAAGAAGAGGAAGAAGAAAATGATGATGAGAGTGATGACAGTGACGATCAGGCTAATGGGCATACAGAGCAAAAGCGAGGTGGTAAAGTTTCTGGCAGAGGTAAAGGGAAAGCTTCTGGGCGTGGACGTGCTCCCCCTTCAGCTGCAAACAGGAAAACACAGTCGGCACAAGGGAAAACAGTTAAGAGAGGTCGACCGCGAAAGTGAAGTATCAAATCATCCTGGATTTAAACTGAAATTTTTGTTCTCATTAGAGAAAGTTACTGGTATGTTTCATACATTGATGCTGCGGCTGCATTATTTCGGAAGATACCTTTCTGTTTCTTGGACGAACGAGATATTTCTGAATTACTTTTTTTTTGGAAAGCAAGAATTCACAACCCCCCCTGCCGCGGGGCGGTTCTCTTATTTTTGACTGATATTTCTGCTTATTGGACGAACAGGATATTTCTGCATTGGCTACTGTTTCTGTTCCCTTGGCTTCTGTGCTTTGTAGATTTTGGTGCTCTTCCGAATTTCAACCGAGCTTCTTATGAGCGAGCTGTCTCTAGTAAAATTTTAAGTATGTTTTGACGAAAATCCTTGCACTCGTCATTTTATGAATATCCAAAGGTCAAAGGATTGGCCTGACAGAATTCTTAGGTCTCTGGCGATGATTTCGTTGTCAACGACATGGAACATGGCCCAATGAAATTCCCTTAGCGCTTCAGATCATGCCTAGGTTTTATTTTTTGTTTTTAAAGAAAAAAAAAATCTTCCGTACTAGCCCGATCCAGGCCATCTCCCACATCCAGAAGTCTTCTGCTGTTTGAGTTGGGTGAAAAAAATCCTCGTATCAGACAAATACATTGAGGGACTTAAGAAGGCGGTCTCTTTTAGGGCTGTAAATGAACTAAACGAACACGAACGAGAGTTGTTCGTATTTGTTCGTTTAGGTTTTTAACGAACACGAACACAAACAAGCCTTGTTGGTGCTTGTTCGTTCATTCAGTGTAAAATAGTTGTTCGTGTTCATTTGTTTATATTCGTGAACTATAAATGAACCAAACGAACGAACTTGTTTATGAACAGCAATACACAAACACCAACGCATTCATGAACAATGTATAGAATATGTTTATGAACGATTTAAACGAACATAAATGAACGAACATATATATATATTGAACAAATGAACAATGAACAATAATCAAACTGTTCGTGAACATAAATGAACGAACATAGACTTGTTCGTGTTTGTTTGTTTAAATAAACGAATAGAAAATTATGTTCGTGTTCATTCGTCTAGCTTAATAAACGAATATAAACGAACTCCCACCGAACGGTTTACGAACAGTTCATCGAACGTTCTGTTCATTTACACCTTTAGTCTTTTTGTAGATTTCAAGGGAACATCATCTGACAAACCATTAATGATATAAGGCTCTGACAATCTGTTTGAATACAATTAATAAGAGAAAAAGAGTGAAGGAAAGGGAAAATATTTGAATGGTTGAGTTATTACTTTCCAATTTGGAGGGATGAAAAATACCTATAAAGAAAAGAAGTGGTGGAATAATAACTCTCTTTCTACCTCTATTGCCTCCTATCCAAATAAGATAGTCATGTTAATTTCCTCTCACTCCCTTTCCCTTCTCTCAATTCAAATTGACTGTAAGGATCAACAAGAACATTAAATTAGATATAAAAAGACTATTTGTTTATGTGATACTAAATGAATTGAAAAGAATAGGGTCAATGGAGGTTTTCCTAGTAAGTTAGAATAAATCTAAAGTATATAACTTACAAATAATTTGAACAAAGTCTAGAACAAATCATAAAAAACTAAACAGTACTAAAACCAACTAAATATCATAGATTTGAACAATACTATTTATAAAAATAAAATGACCACCAATAAAAACTAAAAAAGTAAATATTGATTTTATTTTCTGTAATTGCCTCTATATCTGTTGCTAAGCATTAAAACACCTAAGAAGAGCCGAGATTCCGGTGAACCCAAAAGAAAAGGCCTAAATGCACATATCATCCCTAAACTTTTCAAACTTGCACAAGTTAGTTCTGTAACTTGGACTTAGTGCAACAATGTCCTTCACCTTTATGAAATTAGGTGTGTTAGTCTCTCAACATTCCAAAACTAAGCGGCTTAATCCATTGTGGGAGGAAAATGACGCACGTGGCTTGATGGAAACTTGATGCCATTTGTGTTTCGCCTATGTGGTTTGAAGTGTGCTGGTGGCTACGTTTCGGGGATGTGGGAGCTTGGAATTTCCCAAAGTTTCTCTTATTTGCCGTTGCAATTGCAGAGCGATTCGAAGGCCACATCAAGCAAGTGGCAATGTTTTCTGATGCCCATCCAGAACTCGTCCTATCTGGCTCCTTTATCCTTCCTATGTCTCTCCAGGCTGCCGTGAGGCTCGGCATTTTTTATATTTTGGCCCTCCCTGGCCCGGAGGCCAAGCTCTCGGCGAAGGAGATAGCCAGTTAGATGCCCGCTCGAAATCCGGATGCGGCGTCGATGCTCGACCGTCTGCTTCGGCTTCTCGCCAACTTTGGGGCTATTCTTGCTCCGCCGGTTTCCTGATTCTTTGCCAGAAATCGCCAGGAACTGCCGATTTCCCGATTCTTTTTCAGGAATGAAGATGGTGTTTCTCTAGTTCCAATGATCGATATGCTGGAGGATAAAGTCTCTCTGTAGCTGGTCAGCGTTCTTTCTTCCTCTGTTTGTCATATTGTTCCCCTTCAAATTTTGCAAAGGTTTCTACTTTTTCACACAAGATCAATTTTTCAGGTAATCTGATAAAAAGGGATCAGTTCTTCAGGTAATCTCATAAAAATAAAAAAAATAAAAGAATAAAAGAAAATCTTCAGGTAATCTATCCCATCATTTGTACCCAATACCACTTCCATTGGAAGATGCGACAGTGGATTTGCTTTGTTTATGATGACTCATGTCCCAGGAGGAAAAGAACGAACAGAGGATGAGTTCGTAGCCTTGGCAACCAAAGCTGGATCTGGCGATGCCTTTGTATCTTCTGTTTTATCACTGTTTGATTATGGAGCTTTCAAAATAAGTTTTTAAGGGTTCAAGAATTAGTATGTTTTCTTTCAATGTTTTTGCTCAATAAAGGCTGGGACTGTGTTGGTGGTGATTGAGGATCCTCTGGACTCAAGTTGTAATTTTCCTTTTGAAAGCTCTGTTTCTTCTTCGTAGTTCCCCTATTCTTGGACAAAGCACCCAAGTCTTTATATGGACCACAACTTCTTTATTCTATTCACCAATAAGGATGCCGCCAAACTCTACTCCCTTTTTTTTCCCCGTTATTTCTGTCTCAGCCCTCATGGCACACATGCTCCTTTCCCCATCAGCAACACATATAAGCCTGTTTTCCTTCCATCCAAAAATCGACTAACACACTACATTTTGCAAACTTGAGGACCGACTCTCACCGAGTAAAACTCAAGGTACTAACTTGTTAGAGTTAAAAAAAATTAAGAGACCAAATGGGCATTTAAGCCAAAAGAATACCTAGATCTATCACTACACGAATCCAATTAAAGGTCGATCTTAAATACTAAAATTTGAAAAAGATTACATTCACTATAAAATCTGATACATAATATAGATAAATTTAACCAAATAATAAAAAGATTGAAATAGAACTAGCCAGATTCAGATTGAAGTCCAAATCTAGTTGAAAACTGCAGAGAAAGATGAGGGAGAAGCAAAAGGAGGGAGGCAGGGCTTTTTACTTGGAAGGTTTCTTACTTTATTGATGTTTAGGTTAGGATTCATGATATTTATCCCTAAATTTAGTTAAATTTATATTTATTAATGTAGCTTTTAGCTTTTAATTTCAACATTTTTATTTCAACCGTTAAACAAATTATCCAAAATTTTAACACTAATCTCAAAAGCTATTTCCAAACGGTGTTTGAAAAAATCTAGCAAAACATATCGCTTACTTGGAACATGGTTTATCAAAAAGTCTCAGTCCATACATAGATAATTTTTACAAATGAAAAAAAAAGAGGGTTATATTAGAGGAGAGTTTGATGAAACATTTCAATCTGTGCCGTACAAATTAGAAGATCATTCATGCATATCCCGTGCAAAAGCACGTATTTTTGTAAACTGGACCTGGTTGCAAAACAAATTAAAGGAATTTGAGAAGACTGAAGCGTGTGTGTTGCGTGCGGACGGAGGCTAAGGAATTGCAGTGTCAAAGTCTCAACCATTAGCTTGTTTGCGCCACTAGCGTGGCAGTTGTAAAGCTACCATCGTCACTTGACTCACTTATGAGTCATGACTAGCTATCCACTTCCTTCAACCCACTCTGATTTCCTGCTTCAAACTTGAAACTACTTGGGTTTGGTCTGGACATGTCATCCCCTTTTAGATAGGCTATGTTACTGTTATATGGTTGATTTTTTTGCCAACTGAAAGATATCTTTATTTCCTAAATTAAGGAGTATTGTATAACAAGTCTCATCTAATCAGGTCTATAAAAGGAGATAAGAGATTGCTAGTTCATTCAAATGATCTCATCTCCTTCTTATACCAAAATGCAACAATACTCACACAAGAGTTTGTGTTCCTATAGATATAGTAAGATACACAATTTAAATCCACTGCATTTAGATAATAACAACTTTTGAATATCTTAAAGAATAGGTTTGACCTCCCAAGGCATTTTAAGCAATCTTATTAATTGCTGCAAGTTTAATTCCAGATCCACTTCCTTGATTTTCTTTTGGGCCTATTTAATCCCTTCTATAATAACTTCAGCTTTCTGATACAAAATTAGTGTATATTAACAAAGGAAAAATTACTATAAAAAACCTTTGAGATTTTGGGCAACCTACAGTTGTGTCATCTATTTTTTAAAAACCTACACTTACCTTTCAATATTTTACTCTGTTAATGGCCGTTATTAAAGAAAAGAGAAAATGTTCAACTTTGCTCTACCTACTTTCCTTCTTTAAAACTTTGCCCCCCAATTTTCTAATGATTTGAATTGCAAGCTTCCATTTGATTTTATTATCAATATCATACCCTAAACCTCCGAACTCATCTCCCTACCACCCTTTATCTTCCCTTTCGGCTCTCCGGCCCTTCTTCTTCTTCTCCCGCAAACTTGACTCCGACGACCCTTCGCCTTCGTTCTCTATTTCCTTCACCCTCACCTCTGTCTTCATCTCCGTGTCCATATCTTGTGTCTTGAAGGTTCAATGAGGCGAGGTGTAGCAGCTTCATCACCATCTGATTAAGAAGCAGATTCGTCTCCGTCTAATTGAGATGTGGTTTCATCTTGAAGGTCAGATTAAGATGCGGCTTCACCATCATCCAATTGAGATGCTGCTTTGTCACCAAAGATGTAGCCAAGATTTGTGCTTAGGGGGGCGGGGTGAAGGCGTGGATGTGAGCATATTGTTCGCTCGCCATTCACTCTACTAAAGTTTAGGAAACTTACAATTACCCCCTGAGATTTGTCCTAATTTATAGTTTGTCCCATTTTATTTTTGAAAACCTACACGTTGTCTCATGTTTTCTTTACACTGTTCAATAACAATTTCTAAAATTGTAATTTAAACTATATGATAGTCATCTTCCAATAATTTCAATCTCCCTAATATTTTTTTTTGTAGTTAATAGACATTATAAATTATCAGTTTTTTCTTTTTATGAATGTATTTTTCTTCTTATAAATACATATCAATATTTTTTGATAGTCAGTTAGCTGTAAAAAAAATATCAAAAATCTTGGAATTTCTGGAACATTAATATTAGTTAGTTTAAGTTAGGATTTTAAAAGTCATTATCAAACATTATAAAGGAAGAATTGTGTAAAGTGTAGGTTTCTGAAAATAGAGGGGACAAAGTATAGGTTAGAGCAAACCACAGGGGGAGTTTTTGTAATTTTCTCACTAAAAAACTTATTTGCGTAGGACATTAAAAAAAGGATAAAATCCACCAAAGCTCCTCATTAATTTTATAATTTACAAACAAGTACCCAACTTTAAAATTGTTACAATTTTATATCATATTAACTACCACTAATAAATAATTTTGAAAAATCTAGAGGGGGAGGGAGCCCCTTCCCGCCCCTATATAGTTCCGTCCCTGCTCGTCACCGTCCAATTGAGATTCCACTTTGTCATAATCTGATGAAGATTAGTTTTCCAATTCATTTCCTAGGTGATTCGGTCTCCGTTTCATTTCTCAAACGAATCAGGTTAGAGGGTATAAGTTAGGGGAGTGATGAGTTCGGCAAGAGAGATGGGCAAACAGAATCAAAGCTCAACGGAAGTGGGGCTTCTAGGTTGTTCCCGGTGTTGGGTAGCATGGCCTTCATCCTCCGGCTGGTCCACAAGCAGATTGAGTGACGATGTCGTCGGATTAAGTGACAGTGGCATCGGATTGAATGACAAAAGTTGGAATCTCTAGATGTTTAAATTTTTTTTTTTTTCACTTTTAATTGAAGCTTCTAATTTATTCATTGGATTTACTTGTATTGATACAATAGTTAGGAGTAAAGTTTATAAAAAAGAAAGATTGGAGGACAAAGTTAAGCATTTTCTCTAATTTTTTTGTAATGGTGAAAAACGGTGTTAATCCTATAGGGAAGTAAGTGTGGGTCTTTGAAAAAAAGGAGAATAAATGTAGGTTTGACCAAAACTCAGGGGAGTTTTGGTAATTTCCCTATTAACAAATGACCGTCTTGCAGTTATATGCGAATTGGGTTGGAACTTGGAAGACATCGATATTGTACTCTAGGTCAGCTTATGTGTAATAGATTTTCTGCAACAATTAAATTGTAATAAATTCTTATTAGCATGTAACTGAGTGCCATTAAGTTTAATATATAAATCTTTATCATAGTGGTTCACGTTAATGAATCATCACTACTGGCCAATCACATCGTATTTACTATTCACTTTCGCATTACATATAACAAATGTGTACATACATGTCAATACTTCCATTAGGGAACATTAATAATGTGTTTTTAACAGCAACAAGAAAATTTATCAGAGAGAATCGTAGCGGGTTAAGTGTAAAGGAACACCATAAAAATGACCAAGTTCAAGCGGTTGTAACATCTTATTCTTCTCAAGCTTTGGCTTTATATAGTTGTAAAATGGGCTGAGGTTTTTTAATTTTCATGCAACAGTCACTTTTCCCCCTAACTTCTTTAATTTCCTAATATACTCTTTACATCCCTATACTTGTAATGTTTTTGAACTTAAAAAAAAAAAAACAATGTATTTACCTCTTCTCATTTAATAATCTTTTAAGTAGTCACTTCTCATGCACTGTGCATAAATTACAATTTAACATGCACAGGTAATTATTCCTTTGGTTTTGAAATGTTTATCACTTTCAGAATTTTTTTATTAATTTCATAATTTTTTGTTTGTAATCACAGTGGTCTTAAGACTCTCGACCTTAACCCAGTCCCTTGTATTGTTGTTTGTTGTTTAATTAGTTTGGTTCTCTGCGACAACCTCAGAGCGACACGGAAACGTTTTAATTTGTTAGTAAAATGTGGTTGTTGACATGTAATACTATATTAGATCATGAAAACCCATGAAGAAGACATCAGACCAGGCAAGCAACCCTGTAAATATACAACAGAACTGAGGAGTATTATCCGACTTGATTTTATTTGTACTCTCAAGTGGAAGGGTTATAATCATATGACCAACAACAGATACAACAAACGCTCATTTTTATGTGACTCACAATAATGAAGGCTCAAATGGATCCAAAGTGGAAACTGGAAAGTGGTTGATATATGATGAGGTTTTGAATTTTTTAATCATTAAGCTGATGATCATCATTTTCCCTTCAGTTAAACTTAAATAAAGTCGATTAAACACCCATGATTAACGATTAAAACTACCAGATTAACTTGATTAATCACATCACATGTAGTTATCAATTATCATTTGATGTGATGTGATGTCCCACTTAATCACTTGTAGCTTCCGTTTGCAAATTGCAATACATGCACATGTACGTGTACGGTAGCACGTTGGTTCAACTTTTTTGTTATAGGCTGTTATGTTTTCCAGTGAAAACCATTAAAAAGCCCGGGTCAAAAAACTCAATATATATATATATATATATATTCCGCATCATCATTGTCCCCGTCGGCAGTTTTAAACTTTACAACATTTTCACATTAAATAAATTATTTTACCATTTTACTGTTAAAATTATTATTGTAATATTCATTTCCTTCAGATAAAAAAATTTAACATTCACTTTTCCTAATATAAACTTTTTCATATTCTTAATCTATGTGTCAAAATCAAACAATTTAATATATATAAGACTGAGGAAGTTCAATTTAACAATGTACTATTATAATTAATCTAAACAAGGAATGTTTACTTTTTTTAAGACAAAAAAAAACATGAGAACTTATTATTTTAGTGGCATTGGGGGGGGGGGGAGGAAGTCAAATCCCTGATATCCTTCGAGCCATTTTGTAATGACACATTTGCGTATCCTCATTTTGGCAAAACATGGTTTTCCTCCTATATGAAGTCCCTTTTACCCCTAAACTTTGACAACTTAAACCTTTTACTCCTTAAATTTTGATTTGGGTTCATTCACCCTTTAAGATCTGGAAAGTAGTATCTTTCATCCTTTCAAGCACTTAAATGAGTATTTAGGTTATATGACAACCAAAAGAAAAAAAAAAGTGGAAGATAAATGATTAACTAGTTATTTTTTTATGAACAAATAGGATACTAGAATTAAATGAATGATATTTTGGTGTAGAATGCTGATTAGATTGGATAGATTATACAGGATTAGTGGCTCCTTAAATTGCTTGAATAGAGAAGATTGAAGTAGATAATCAAGATAATGTAAAAGTCTAAGTCAAATAGTTAGCTAGCCATGCATCTTCCATTTTGTCTTCATTTTTGTCCCTATATAACTTACGCAACCATTTAAGTGAGTGGAGAGGTAAAATGCAAATAAGAATGCACATAAGAAGGCACATGTTTTGAAATGACGAGTATTTTTTTGTCATTAAAAAATAATACACTAAAAAGTTACACCTTTTATCAACTTAAATGATAATTTTTAAAGTCAATGAGAATTTTATTTGAAAAAAATCATTTTTTATTTTAGCAATTATAGACCCAACTACTTTATTAAACCATAAAGCTACCAAAGTAAATAAGTTATACTACAAATCTCAATCATCAATAATAAAAATATACGAAGTCTATAATATTTAGGAAATTGCTACTTACTTCTAAAAGGCATGGAATGTTTCTGTTCATAAATAGTTTCACTCTTTTTTTTTTTCCTTTATCTTTTCACCGGATGCAATCGAATCTTTTTGAAGTTCGTTCCCACTTTCTGAAGGTGATTATGTTTCTGAGGGCCTTTAATGTCATTTACTCGTTTTTAGCCTTTTTAACGTTTTTCTTGGATAAAAATCGATTTCGGTCTCTGAATTTATACTTTTTCCCATTTCAGTCCCTATATTTGACTTATGTGACGTTTAAGTCCCCAAACTTAATAACTACTTGGTCCCCAAATTTTAGAAATGACTAAGGGTTTATTTTAGAAAATAATGATATACAAAAGTAACAAAGAAATTTGGGGACCAAAACAAGATGTTGAAAAACTTTAGATATTAAAGATTTAACAATTGACTTGATAAATAAAGAAATAAATAAATGATTTAACTAAAAAAAATCATATTGCCCAATATTTTAATTTAGAATATAATACATAAAAAAATTAAAAAATAAATTTTAGGGACCAAGGAAACAAATAGAAAGAATTTAGTTAAATAGTTATTAAGTTTGGGGACTTAAACGTCACATAAGTCAAATATAGGACTGAAATGGGAAAAAGTATAAGTTCAGAGACTGAAATCGATTTTTATCCAAGAAAAACGTTGAACAGACTAAAAACGGGTAAATGACATTAAAGGCCCTAGAAATACGATCACCTTGAGGAAAGTGGAACGAACTTCAAAAAGATTCGATTGCATCCGGTGAAAAGAAAAAGGAAAAAAAAGAAAAAGAGTGAAACTGTTTATGAACAGCAACATTCCATGCCTTTTAGAAGTAAGTAGCAATTTCCTAAATATTACAGACTTTGTATATATATGAGTATTCTTACTTTGAGGATTCAAAACTTAAACAACATTAGTAGAACGAATCGTAGAAAATTGCGAATAATGAAAAGTTTTAGGTTATATGATCGATTTATTAGATTTAAACACTGATCCTGAATTTAAATGGGTGATCAATAATGAATGAAAGTATTATTATTCACAAGGGAAGGAAATTCCATTATTGCCAACATTTGGCCAGTAAATTCGATATTTCAACCCACAATTAATTTCCTATAAGTGATGTTTTCCTGTTCTCAAATAAGTACTGCAACTTGACGAAAATTAAGTCTATGTTACTATAACCTTAAGCAATTGATTCTAGAATGCATTAATTAAAAAATTGTGAATGTAATAAATATGCTTTCCAAGGGCAAGGAGCAAGGAAACGAAATGGCATAGCAAACTGTATAATGCTCCAACACTAACATAAGGTTCTTCTCGTAAATACAATAAATATTCAGATAAAGTCACACACTCAACAACAAAAATTCATCTGGAAGACTTCCATGTCTTGCTTCCAATAAACTTTTACTCGTGAAACCGTCCTACCACAACTATCATCCTGCCTTTGGAGTCCTCATACATATCTTCCAGATAAGACACAGGGCGATTATTTGACTCACTTGAGTTGAAAAAAGTTAAACAAAGTCAATCAATTCTATAAATTTGTAGACTGGATCAAGTATAGCAATTTTATAAAATTTGTAGGATGGATCAAGTATGGTAATTTTATAAAATCACCCGAACCTTCAACTTAGGATCCGTAAAATGCTGGGAAACCTAGTCACATAAGACCAATACCACAAAAACCAGAATGCTCAAACACAATGCAAACAATTTATGGTGATTTTAACAGCTCTGCTATTTGCACAGGCCTACTGCCCAATTTTCAGACATAGTAGTTCTCCTTTATAAAATCATACAAATGACTAGTCCATAATATAAAAACATGTAACACCCTCATAAGGACTTCAAGCTCAACAATCATAGTACATAAATTGCCATAATTTTTGTGAGTCCGGTTATCAAGCAGGAGTGCAGACAGAATCTCATGTAAGCTACCCTATGATCTAACAATTTTATAAAATCACAAAAAAGTTTAAATGAAAATCCAGAAACTTAAGATGAAACTAGGAATCCATGGGAACACTTCGTTAATGCACCAAAGTCAAATATGTATCACATAAATTACCATGAATTTCGTAATCAGATACTTTTAGAGACCTACAGAACCAGTTTTTGGACAAACTGGTCTCCACCAATATAAATGTATAAAATGACAAAAAAATCCAAATTGCATTCTGTAAAATTCAGTGGAAACTAGACAAACAGGACTTTCACATATCTAAATTGTGGCCAGAGACATACAGTACAGAATTTATACACTGCAGTTTCTAATGTTGCTGCTCTGCAGATCCAGTATTCAGGTTTCAAGAATTCATCTACACATGTCATGCTTATTTGGTGCTTTTAGTTTCCACACAAAAAATAGGATACCAAAATTTGGGAACACTAGCACGTACAGTCTAAGGTGAAGATCAGAACATAGGAATAACTGGAGATCACCACTACCATCGAAATCCATGCCACTAATCTCTTCTGGGAATTGATACAATCAGAACCTAGATTTCACACATACCTTCCGTTCCAGCAGCACATACAAACCTGCAGAACAAGTATTCAGGATTTTTTTTTTTTGGTTTTTTCGTTTTTGTCTTCTAAATCAATGATCGTATCTGCAAGTATGTTTATGTAAGGAATAGATTTTTTTGGATAAAAATTAAATAAGAAAAATTGCAAGCACCGGAATGCAATTTTAACTTCTGAAGCTTAAAATATAAAAATGGTTGGTACATGAAATGAGCCCTAATGATTATTAAAAGCTTAAGATTCTTCTTGTTTTCTTCTCACGTTCATATGATTTTGTTGCAGGTAGTTGGTAATTAAATATCCCAATAAAGAGGAAGCAATGAAATCATAAAAGTACCTCACATAATGAGCCACAGCAACGTGTGGCACACATACCTGCTACGGTAGCACCGGGCATGTAGATGGTATATCTCTGCCAAGCTGAAAACAGGCAGTCTCCTCCCTTCCCACCCCCTTTGCAAGAAGATATCTCATTTTTCATTCCAATTAAGCGTGGTAACTACATAGCACCAAAAGCATTAATTAAACAATTATAGAGAATATAGGGAAGTTTAAGGGAGTCAGTAGCTTTGGAAATGATTAGTCTTAACAATGCAGCATAAGCTATCAAAGCATTCCCCATATAATTATTTAAAGGGAGTCTCATTGGTCGCACCAAATATAGAGAATATAGGTAAGAAAACTGTGCACCAATTGACCTGGATCAAGAGAAGAGAACAAACCATATGGTGCCAAGTCCTCATTCAACTCCATCCATCCAATCCCAGGCTCAACAGCCACATCCATGTCCTCAATGTGCAATGCTTTAACATTCTACATTCAACCAGTAGAAACAAAAGAGCAGAAAATTATCCTTATATGGACTTATATTTGCAAGTTTCTAGAAAGAAACTGTACTTCTTCCACCTAGAGCTTTCTAGGTTTGTTTTAAGTATGCAATAAAAGCTATAAATGGGAAATACAAGAAATTAGAAAAAGTTTAAGCAAGTGTTACTGAACAGTGAACTCCAGAGCCTAGCACTATCACATCAAAGATCAAAATGAATCACTTGGAGTCAAGAGTTAGAGCTAAGACATTCTTTGCATCAATCACAAATCCAACCACATAAGGTTGAATGCATCAACTACTATTGATTCACAAAATAAACCAACCCAAAATACACCTCAAAATTGTAGGAAAAAACTATGAAGCACAAAGGCACAGGTTTTGCCATAAATCAGTATCTCTCACACCAAAACTTTCGATAATAATTTAACGTTGGAGAGGCTAAAGTTTCTTCATGGAATTGCCACCACACTTCCGCAACCAAAACCCAAAAATAAGATAAGACCAGAAATGGAGAAAGATATTTTTATCAACATCCTTAATATCAAGCTCCCAGTTTCATTGAGGGCGCAAAGAAAAAGGGGAAAACCCGCAGATACGATATTTCATAAAAAAACCAAATGAAACAAAACCTCCCCCCAGACGATAAGATATATCCCCCATGACATATGATGCAGAATTCCTACAACATTCCCGTTCATGGAAGATTCCCAGATGAACAAACTAGCAGGAACATCGACAAGCTTCAAGTCAACTCACAATTGGATTGAAACACGAAATCAAAGACCAGATCCCAACTCCATCATTTGATCAAACACATCGGTTCACAGATAATGCAAACAACCAGAAAGTAAAACCATCACTTACCGAGTTCATTCTCGACGAGTTAATTGAAGGTGTGGCTGTCGCAGTTAAAGGCAAACTTATTATTGGAAGCAGAGAGCTTCTGTGGGCATCTGATGGCCCAATAAAAAATATATATACATTTGGGACTAAAATGATAAAAGAAGAAAATTTAGTTGGAAAGAGTAATTTAGGCCAAGATCCAATCTTCATGGATGGACGGTTGTGATTAGGGGTGTACTGATACACTGCCCGTATTTCAGAAACTTCCCGTCTTGGTGGATGGTGGGGGCGTAGATCTGAAGCTGTTCCAACCCTATTCCTGGTCGCTGCTGAACTGAAACATGGGTCTCCGAAGCAGATTCGCGCTCCTTGTATATACTGAGATTGGTTTCTGTCTTCTGCTATCCGGTTGTTCCACAGACAAAGATCATGAGGAAAGAGTACAAGAGATATGATCCGCTGGCTGAAGCGATTGCTGATAATTTTCAGGGGACCCTTGCATCTTGTAGAAAGGTAATACTAATCCGATTGCCTAATTTTTCTTGGCTACGAAACGATACTTACTGGTCAATGCTTTTGCAATTTTGGAATTGTGATGGTGAAATCCCGAGCTATAATTGATCTGGTCAATCTGGCTAATTTGAACAATTGCTTTTGTTAATTAATTAGTCTCGCCATTTGAAGAGCCGATTAAGTGAATTGCCTGAAGAATTGCTGCTTGAAATTGTGTCTAAACTGCTGTTGAAAGACGCAGCCAGAACCAGCGTCCTAGCCCGCAGATGGAGCTTGTGGGCGTACAGAACCGGCTCTCTGGACTTCGATAATTTAAGTCGCAACCAAAAGCCCTTTGTAAGATCCGGGTTTGCTGAATGAGCAGAAAGAATGTTGAAGTCCCATAAAGGTCACACGCTTGACCAACTCAATCTTACACTGCGACTGTGTGATAATGACAAAAGAATGTCAGGAAGCTTCTGTTAACCTTCTACCGCATGGTCGACAATCCAGGCGTCTGGTCAATACCGTACATCCTGATTCGTGAGTTTCCTCACAAGCACTGGCTCAAGCTCAGTTCCCTGGAAACCCTGTGCTTGTTCGGGCTGGAGGCGACTGATGAAGATGTACAGGCCGTTTTATTGGATTGTCCACTATTCGAGAGTTTAACCATTGGAGGTTCAGGTGTTTTGATGAATTTGAGATTTTTTGACCGCACATGTCCCAGACTAAAGCATCTGGAAGTGAAAACCTGCTTTAGTCTATGTTCTATCGAGCTCGTTGGTTTAAGTAATCTTGTCTCGTTTACATATGAAGGAAGAGATGTAAGGATGCTTGTGAAAGATGTTACCTCTCCTATAGAGTTCCACTTTTGCGGGCAATTTGCACGTTCTCTTATAGAGAATCCAGCAGCTCACCCATGGTATCTCATTCTGCCACAAAAACTTAGAATAGGTTCTGTTCGGTCTTGCTGAGGTCAGTGTAAAACTATCATCTTCAAACTAGAGCTTTATTATTCATGTGTTTATTTATTCCTATTTGTGACAAAGGAGCAATATCTCTGATATCATGTCATGTTATGTGTGATTTTTTTCCTTTACTGACTTTTGTGCAGGAATTCATAGGAGTGATTATTTGGTTTGTTCGGTTTAAACCAAACCGAATTAGTCGGTTTATTCAGTTTTCAATTTTGGATGCTAAGAAACTGAATTAACCGAATTAGTATATAAAATTGAATTCAAACCGAACCGAAATATTTCGGTTCAATTCGGTTCAAATCGAATTAACCAAAAAAATGGTAGTTAAATTCTATAAAAGATTAAATGAGATAAAGGTATTGTTTTACTTTTCAAATTCTATTCAATATAGAAGATTCATTGTCCATGGAAAGAAAAAAAAAAATAAGAATCCAAGCTAATTTGGGTTACTTGGTAGAATTATTGTTCATGAAACAAATAAAAAAAAATTTTGTATAAAAAATTTCGGTTATTTTGGTTACCGAATTAACCGAACCAAAATAATAGAATTCTAAAACCGAAACAAAAAATTTTGTTATTCGATTTCAACCGAAACCGAACCGAATTACCAAATTACCCGAACCAAATTTCAAAAATTATTTCAGTTTTTCAGTTTTTTCGGTTTGAACCGAATACTGATCACCCCTAGGAATTTACCATTACCAATTTTCCTGAATCTGTGAAATTGAGAAATCTCAAGGAATTGGAATTGAAATTGTTGCGGACGAACATCAATGAACTCCTCCAATGGATGTATCTCGTAGAAGCATGTCCTATGCTGTATAAATTATCCATGAATGTGAGTTTTAAACACAACGTGGGCCAAATATTTAAAAACTATGCAGGAGTGATTATAAACTGTTACCAGTGCATGCTTTATATGAAACATGGGATTTTCTTATATCTTCTTTATATATTGAGGACATGGAAGCAAGGGCAGCCAACATATATGACAATGTTTGTTAAGTTGAATAGCATTTGATTCATCAAATTGGATTCCTTGATTTCTTTCCATTTAACGGCCACATTCATGGAGGCCGCTTTCTTTTGTGATGAAGTTTCTTCATCCTTGAACAAGCATGATCAATTTAACTTTTGTGTATGTTTTGGACAGCTCCGAGGAGCAGGAGGCGTGTGCCAAAGAGTGACACGTACGGTGAAGGAGATGGAGCCTCGACATAGATGTTTAAAGGTGGTTGAAGTGGTTGGCTTTATTGGGAGCGAGCTAGACACTGCTTTGGTTCGTTACATACTGAAGAGTACTGGGGCAATCCAAGAGATTGTTCTCAACACTAGCCTGCCAGAACGGTGGATGAAGTCCCGAACCAATAGCGGACAGCTAGTGAGGGCTTGTGACCGTTTGCACAAGAGACTTCCACCCGGAGCAGGCTTATCTATCATTCGCGATGATGGGGTTTCCATTAGGTACGATCAATTTCCAAGTGTAGGGTATTGCTTACAAGTCGACCCTTATGACAGCAGTGATGATGAGCTTGTGCTTCCTAAAAGACGTGGGCACTTGCCTAGGAAAAACAGAAGATTTCGTGGGTCAGTTCAGTAGAAACAAAAGTGGCAGACATTTTGTGGGCTGCAACTTTATGATTTTCAGGCATTTCATTTTTTGATGAAATAAAAAGTACAAAACAGTTTTGCATAGAGCTCTTCTTCCAGCTGAAAACATTACTCCTAGTTTCATCCAGGTGGCACTTCTATCTGGCAACATGCAGGGCAGGCTTCTCTAGATACTTGGGTCAAGCTAATAGATTGCTAGCAGAACTATGGGCGCCTTGTGAAGGACTGAAGTTAGCCAACAAATTAATGGATTTACATGTAGTCCTCAAACTTAATCCTATGTTATCGTTTTCTTTTGCACTCTTATCTGTTTTAATTACTGAGCCTATTCGTTTAAATTAAGGAAAAAAACTTACAATCAAATCGAATTGAGCTAAGTAGTAAGCAAATCAAGTTTTATTTGAATTATATATCAAACTTTAAATTTTATTTAGATTTGACTTAATAACTTTTTAAGTGAGTCACAAACGAGCTTTAAATTAAGTCGAGGTTGAACTTTGTTTAGTTTTCATCTCTGATACAAAGGGATTAATGTACTAAATATTATAAAAATTCAGTAATAAAATTCAATAATAACAGTTGAATTGGACTTAATTTATTTACTTCAACGTTTGAATCAGACCAAGTTATTAACATTAGTAGTTTAATTGGAAAATAAAAATTGAGTGGCACAATTGAGTTGAAAGAGAAATGTAATGTATATATAAAGGTAATGTGTTCTTTGTCGGTGTACTAACCTAGCTGCAAACTAATTAAAGATTGGATTAAAGATAAGGAATGATGTGATAAGCATGTTTAAGAGAAGTGAAGGTGAGCAAAGGAGACAGGTGGAGCGTGGATACCAGAAAACTTTACAAACAGTTGCATACAGTAGGCAGCATACGGGGAGTGATGTGAACTTTTCATGGTAGGAGGCCCCGCTCTCAAAGCCGAGAACATAAGGTTAGAGCCCAAACAAAAGATGTGGTCCAAATGCCCAAGAAAAATATAATACAAAGAAAGTGGGAATATTTTCCAGACTTGGATATATATATATATATATATATATAACCCTAAACCCATTTACAAATCCACTGCCAAAACTGCCCAAAATCCACCAAATCCATATTTGAGTTTTTGTGCGTGCAACCTTCGTGCTTAATTTGTTGTTTTCTTCGCTTCAAGGGAAGACATGCATGGAAACAGAAGAAGTGACCTTGTTTTGTTGCAGATTTTTTGCAAAAATTTCAGGCAACAAATAGTGGTGAGTCTGATATCAAATCAGACTCTGTTTGTTGGGTTTTATCATCGAAAGTTTCTGCAAGTTCCTTTTATTTTTTAATCCCATTCAACCAACCTCTTGCTACTTAGTTTTTGATAAATCCTTGTCTTACACATTGACCAAGTCTGCTTACTTCATTTGGTAATTGGAGCCTTTTTTTAAAAAAAATAACTCGATTCTGTTTCTGGTATTGTTTGTCAACAACCTTTTTAAGTTTTACTGGACAGAAATGTCGATTGTGCTGTGTAGATTAACATTTCCTATTTTCTTCGATGCTGAAAACAAAACACATGCTTCTTGTGTACTGTGTGGGGTGCGTGTGTGGAATGTTGATCTGTACATGTTTGCCATATTTTAAGTGAGATGGGTCTGGCCCGAAAAAAGTCTGGCCCAAACGTAAGCATATAAATATATTACACATTGGGCCCAACAAGGGCCACGGCAACTCTCACGGATAAAGAAACTCCGTAGGCCTTGCTAATTCTATTCTCTCCCTTCTCATTATCTCCCAATCTTTAAAGTTTTAAACTACCTTTTTTGTCCCTTCATTGTTTTTCTTTTGAAAGAAAAGAGTAATAATTAAATTAATGAGAGCTCAAAGCAGTAGATAACTAGTCCAGACAAGGAGAATCCCAAAGGACTCTACCTAGAGAACAAAGGCCGTTTCTTGCTATGGTTTAAGCGATCCTACTTGCTGAAAATCTAGAAAATGAAAAAACACAATGGGAGAATGAATGGCCTAAGACACACGACTTATCTAACAAGACTCCAAAGTAAAAAAAAGATGGAGATAAACCCAACCTTTGGAACTCGAAGTTCATGTAGATCGGCCTCCTTTTTGGGTATTTTCTTCCATTTGTTTTATTTTTGTGTTTGGTTAGGGTTTTGATATGTTTTGGGTGTTTTTTAAATTTTCATGAGTTCAAATCCTTTTTGGGAGTAGATGGTGAGAGAATAAACAGTTGAGCATTGGCCATAATGCTTTTGAGGAATAATGGCTGCATCGCCAACGGGGGCACTGGCTGATTTTGATATATTAACTCAGCTAAGCTTACAACCCGGTGAGGTCCCGGTCAAGAGGACCATGACGTGGGCCGTGGGCGTGGTAGCTCTTCTGGGCCTTTTCTCTGTTTCCTAGATCTCTTCTCAGGTATTTCCATTCCCTCATTTGCGTGTTAGTCGTGATCTAGTTCCGTTTCTTATTATTTTATCATTCATTTATCAAGGCCACAACAAAACTTTGTCCTTATTTGACTAGTTTAGCACCAATGAATCTCTTGTTCCCTCTTTAAGGAGATAAAACAAATCTCAAAGTAAATCTTGAACATGAAGAGTTGTGGTTGCATGGTCTTAAAATTTGATCTATGCGATATCTGAAGTTTCCAGATTATATATTGTTTTAAATTTGGATGTGTGGATTATATCATTGCAGGTGGTAGCTATGAAATAGCTTGACCAAAATAGCTTGTAAGGAAATAGAGAATTTCGTGTGGAAATTCTCATGCTTAGCCTATTACACCATCCAAACCTAGTCAACTTGATTGGCTATTGTGCTAATTAGGATCAAAGCCTTTTTCCAAGGAAATAGAGAATTTAAATGGTAAGATCACCAGCATTGTTTGTTTTAAAAAATTCACATATTTTTCACCTAAGGTATAGCCATTTCTTTACTAGAAGGCTAGGAAGTAAGAAAACAATTAATTGGAGGTGAATTGGCCATTCAGATTGTGCCAACTAGGGGGACTGTTGTGTTCCAAGGGTTTTAATGGTTAACTTATGTTGTTAACTTGCTTAGGAAATGATACTTTAAAGCTAGGGAGTAAGGGAAACAACTTGTGCTTCTGGATATCTGGAATGACATCCAATATCTTGTTTTATTTTCCCTCAATTTATTTTCAGTTTTTTTTTTTTTTGTATTTTTTGTTTACAAGCAAATCGCATTCTACACTATCCAAAAAGTAATCAATTTGCTGCAATGCAATTAAATCAAGAATCAGATGATGATGATCTTGTTGCATCAAAAGAAACCTCAATTATCGAGTTTTAGAGTGGATTTTCCTAGCTAGTTGGATTATAATATAATATTTTCAAACTTTTTATTATTTTTAAGGAAAAATTAGTGAAGGCTGGTCGTCATTAACTTAGTGAATGCAAGTCATCGCTAACTTAACCATTACTAATGACAAAATCTTACCAACGGTTAGTGTTCACTAAATTTAGCAACTGCTTGCCTTCATTAAATTAGTGACAATTAACCATAGCGAAATTACCATCAACATATCGGTATTGGAAAATTAGTGATCACCTTGGTTGCCGTCACTAACTGCATCATTAAGATGTTAGCGGTGAGAAAATTAACGGCAGTGAATTTGGTGACATTCAAGAGAAAAGAAAAAACCCCATGCTAACCACATTCCTCTTCATTCTTTATCCACCCCACGAAATCCAAGCAATTGTTTAAAATTGACAAAAGTTACATAAGAACTGAAACGTGTTTTGGTGTTGTCAGACACCCGGTGGACGCAAGTCTTTTCCAAATTAATAATTTTCATACCACGCATGTTAAAAAAAAAAACATAAAACTTGATACTATTTTGTGATCATCAATAGTTTCCTCATTTTTGGGTTTTCTTCTCAATATTTTTATTTTGTCTTCTTCTTCCTTTAGTTTCTTACAACCGGTGATAGAGATTGGAATCCAAATTTGGGTCTTGGTGAGTACATGTCCTCATTAACAATGGATGAATTCTACATAATCTTTTTGCTTTTTATATATACACATTTATAGTAACAAAATCCAAACAATCAAATATTAGCACATCGTTTAATAATAATAATAATAATAATAATAAGCTGAATCTTGCATGCACCTATTGAATTTGTGCGCTGGGCCACGTGTTGGACAAATATATAAGAGAGTTGGTTTGTGAAGCCCATGATTGGCCTAAGATTAGGAGTTCAATTCCACGTATCCTTTACTTTGTGTCTTTGTTTTCTCCCCTTTCTCTAATATTCATTTTTTTATAACATCAAAAAAACATATTGATAATGTTGAAAGAACATATTAGAAACATTAAAAAAATAGATTAGTAACATTAAAAGAACAAATTGTTTTTTTTTCTCTTTTTCAGTTCCTATACCTTTTACGTATTATTGGTGTGTCATCATGTTTATGTTGTTCTGTCATAAAATGATATTTCTTTCTTTTATTTTTTCATTTCTACTCTTATTTTAGTCCTTATATGTTCTTTTATTCATTGGTGTGTGTACTCTTTTAGTTCTTATATATGTAAAAAGATCTAGTTACTCTAAAATAATAATCAGGAACTGATAACAAAAATTACTAGTAAAAGAATTGATAACTATTAATAAAAAATTAAATAATTAGTTTATTTAAAGAACAATCAGTAAGTGATGAAAGAATAAATTGCTACTAGTAAAGAGCAAAAAATTAATAAAAAAATAATTTATTTATCTAAAAGAACAAACAATAACTGATAACAGAAAAAATAACTTGTAAAAAACAAACATGTATTAGTAAAAGAGCAAACAACTAATTTATCTAAAAAAAATAAAAAGAAAAATAGTTGTTAATAAAAAAACAAACAACTACTAATAAAAAATAAAAAGTAATTTGTCAAAAAGAACAAGCAAAACTAATAAAAGAACAAACATATTATATTAAAAGAACAAACAACTCTTGATAAAAGAATAAATAGAAAATTCATCTAAAAGAATAAACAAGACTTGGTAAAAGAACAAACAACTATTGATAAAAAACAAATAACTACTAATAAAACTAATTTATCTAAATGAACAATTTGAAATAAAAACTGATAACACAACAAAAAGCTACCAATAAAGTAATAATAACTAATAATAAAAGTGTAATTTGCTTATCCAAAAGAACAAGTAAAAACATGAAGTTTAAAATAAGAAAAAAAATCACAGCTTCTAATATTTGAGAAACAAAACTAATTGATTAAAGAATGGAACAAAAAAACAAAGGCTGATGAAGAAAAAAATAACAAAAAGAAAGGTAAAGCAGTTGGACACAAAGAAAAAAAGCAAAAATAACGAATACAAAAGAAAAAAAAATTGAAAACCAATAAAAGTATAAAAGGACAAATATGTTCATAAGATAGAAAGGAAAAAGATGCTATAAAAAAAAAGAAAAAGAAAAAGAACTTGTATACTTGATCTTACAACACGTGCTGACATGTTCCTTAACCACAGCCAATTGGCCATTACACCAATAGAAAAACCATTCACCAACCAATAGTATTGGTAGAATGGCATAATTGCTAATTTATTGAATCTTGGTAACACGATAGCAATTTTACTTATTTAGGAGGATGGCTTTCCATTCAAGTTAAGTTCATAAAAGGGACCCTTCTAAAATATAAGGGGTGTACCAATACCTCATTTTCACTTAATATCCTTAAAATTTTTCACTTTTTACACAGAATGACCTAAAGGTTAAAACATGTAATTAAGTCTTATATTTAAATAAACACATGGCTCTGATACAAAAAATGTCTAGGTACACAGATAGGATATACAAAAATCAAACACAAATATAAATTAGAATTGAATACATATTATCTAAAACACAAACTTACAGATAACTAGTAAAAACTAGTTTAGCACATGTAAACTAAGAACTGTGAGATGATTACAAACTTGTACTATTGAAGTAGCAGCCCAAGGTTCAACAGAACAAATATGGCATTAGGATATCATATCCAAAATAGGAGCAAAATCTTCCCATTTATTTTCTAATTGTTAGTCTTTCCTTCTTGACATGTTTCTGCCATTTTAATTCATGACACATTTTTAGACCAACTTCTTTAATTTCAGTTAAAATCTATCCATAAGTATAATTTTCTAGGTTAGAATGACCTTGATTCTTCTTTTTTTTCCTGTGATCCATAACTAATTGACCAAAGTATTTTGGCAATCCTTGAATGAATTTTTCCTTATATATTGAGGACTTACAATCTTCTTTTTCATAGACTCTTGTTAGTAATGTGTCCTTGTACCCTTTTGAATCTAATAAAGTTTTACACCTTATATTTAATAGGAATTCCTCATTTCTGTTTTCTTTATTTTCTATACTTCCAATAAAATATGAATCATTAATACATAGCAAAGTATTCACTACATCAAGTTCACTTGTCCGTAGTATTTGCCCTTCATGTTGAACAGCTTTTATCTTTCTTGCATTTTTAATTTATTGTCTTGCTTGTTTAGTCAAGCAATTTTCCCACCAATTTTTTAACTATCTTGTGAATCCAGTTATAACCATTTCTACTATACCTGGATCTGAATTATTCACTTCTTTTCTTACAACTATTCCAAACATAATCATATGTTGGATAGTATTTATGTTTTGGTATTCTGACAAACCATCTATATTTCATTCTTTTATGGCATCTCTTTTATATTTTACAAAAGCATATGGCTCAGAATAGTTATTTAATCTTATATCCATTGGAGATTATTTTGAAGTATAGGGATGGGGTATATTCCAAGTGACACAGCCCCTCATGGTCTTGCCTAGGAAACCTATGAGAACAAGTCCCATTTTGGTTGTGATTGACTAATTAATTATGTGCACCCTTATTAAAACTTCATGCCACTAGTTATTTAACCTAAAAATGCAATCATGCACGTAAGAGTTACTTTGACTTGGCAAGTAAAAATCCATAAAACATTTACATGGCCTAGAAGTTTTCTATAAAATTGATTCTTCAAAGAGTCAAAGCATACAAAACCATCATAGTATCATGATTATCCTGCACATAATTAACCATGTGAGGGATTTTAAACAAAAGAAGACTATGCCCTCACCCAAGGGCAACCTTAGAGCTTAATACTCTATCCATTCACATTGGTGGCTGTTAGCATACATTATATATACATAGGGCTAATACTGCTGAGATCCATTCAACTAGTTCCCACCTTAGATGAAAAATCCCGGTGGCAAGCATCATAAGTCCTCCACGTGCTCATTAGCCTCTATGGCTAAGAAATTTATAGTTAGTAAGGTAACTAGTTAAATTAGAATCTTAAGATTCTCATAAAAATGTACTTGCAACAATAACTACCTTGACAACCTTTAATGATTGCTAGGTTTACAACCTCAATATCTACACAACATGAAGCTAAAGGAGTGAAAATCTATGATTCTCAATAAGGGATCTCAACCTGCAATGAAAATACTAAGGAGAACATATATATATTTATATGTAATCTACTGTGAGCTCAAAACAATGTAAGGCTAAACTTATGCGCATAATGTTTCAATCCTTTAAGACTTTCCTCTGCCTAGTCTTCAACTATGAAGCATAAACTTCTTTACTAGTAAACTTAGCTTACTAGTTCAACTCCTTTCAAATTTGTACAGGTAACTTGGTGAACACTCTATACTTGAGTTCCGTGAACCCTCGCTTAGTGCACTGTACTCCCACATAGTGTCTCATGTTTTTAGGCTTGGCTCTAACACTAATGTACTAAGCCTTCACCTATAATCTTATTAAAGGTGTACTAGGCTCCACTTGTGTCTCAAATAATTTACTTAAGTCACATGATGTAGTAAACCTTCACCTATGATCTATAAATATTCACAATTTCCTAGTTACCATGCCAAATTAATGCTTAACCATTCATGGCACCCTTTAGCAAAATAAACTATAAACCCCAAGGACTACCCACATCATTAGGACACAAAGGAACACAAATTCCAACATTTTTCCTTGATACTATTGGTGTGATTGTAGTTCAATTCAGCAGCCTCTCTGGAATTGGTGCGGTCGCACCTACCCTTTTGGTATGACTACATCATCCCCTACAGCATATGTTCAAGCCCTTCTTTATTCCTCTTTGCATTTTGTACCATGGTTGTCTTTCTTGTGCCTTATTCCATGGATTTTTCTTGCAATTCAAGGTACCATGAATGATCAACAATCATTATTCACAACTTAGCATACAAAAACAACAAATCTCTTACCTCAATTTTAAGCCACAAGAAAAGATCAAGCAATCCATCACCAAGTATATGGCTTCACTAATTTTTTCCTAGGTTCTAACAATCCAAGGTTCACGACATCAAAATAAGACCAAACAAGCAAAATGCTTCAAAAGGCTAAACAAACAAAAAATCTTCAAGGAATTAAGGTTACCTCACGTACATAACATGACCCAAACAAGAAAATGCGAAAACAAGCTTCCAATGCATGAAAACTCTTTGAAATGAGCTACCCATTGCTTATACACTTATGGAACCTTCAATTTTCATCAAGAACTCTTGAATTTGAAAAGGAATTGAAGAAGAAATGAATAGGGATAGGTTGAGCTCAGGTTTTAAGAGGACAAAAGTGAATAGTGGCAGGTAAAACCACCTTTACCAAGTTTATAAAGCCCTTTAACTTATAAACCCTCAAACTTTCATTAAGCTGTCAAAAAATCTCCTTCCCAAAATATTAACATTTGGTCAAATCATGATCAAACCTTCAACACTTAATCAAATTTTTTGGTGCTAAGCAAGGGTTAGGTTTTAAAACATGTTTTCGGCTTGACACCTCGATATGAAAAATTACCATTTTACCACCGGACTTTTTTTGATGCCATTAACTTCTTGAAACCTGGTAAACCTTGTCTAACTTACTTGACCTTTGCTAAGTAAACTTAAAATAAGGTTCTAAACTAGGGATTTGTCAATTTATACTTTTTAATCGAGCTTCTTGCTATTAGGGCTATAACACCAAATTTTTCTTATTGGACTTCATCTCTCCTCTTATGAATAAAGATGATTTAATTTTAAATTCCCATCCTGTACTAAATAAGAATTAACATGTTCTAGGATACTTGTATTTTCACCAATAACATTTATTTGAAGGCATTTTTTTTTTGTCTATAGATTCTTTCTCAGATGATTGACTTGTTAATTTAGCTATTTGGTTAGCTAAATATGCAATTATATCATTTGGTTCTAACTTGAATTCTACAGGTTTTTTGGGATAACTTATTGGTGACTTTGAGGTTTCTAGCAAAAGTTCTGGTTTAAAGACTAAAGTCTTTATAAAACTAAACTTATGCTTATCTAAAGATATTTCAATACTATTCATTTGTTTACTTATGAATTATAGGTAAAGATTTGCATAATTATTTTGTTCTATAATGTTCTGCAGATCTTTCTTATCTACAGGCTGTTTGGCACTATCAAAATTTTTTGTATCAAAAGTTTTAAAGAGTGAGGCAGATGTTTTCATTTTTTCTCCTAATATGATTGTATTATTACAAGGATATGGAGTTGTAATTTCTTTGTCATCTTTGGTTTTGTATGTGGACCAAGTTTTCTTTAATACTTCTAATTTTAAAGGTGAGGCAAATGTTTTCATTTTTTCTCCTAGTATGATTGTAGTATTACGAGGATATGGAGTTGTAATTTCTTTGTCATCTTTGGTTTTGTATGTGGACCAAGTTTTCTTTAATATTTCTAATGTTATTTCTTCATCCATTATGCTCGAAATAAACCATTCAAAGAATTTTGAATTTCTTTTTATCCTCATAATTTTCTTATACCAAAGATGTTTAATTCTTTTCGTATCCTCTTTGGTATACGTATAAAAAACTATTTTCTCTTAACCTCATTTACTTTTGACCAGAAATCTTCATTCAAACTCTGGCTATCAAATCTAAATGGTTCTATTAATATATTTAGTTGGGAATTTGAGAAACTATGATTGGGTGATCATGTGGATACAAATTTTGTCTCTTTTTCTTGTTGTTTATGACTTTGATTTTTTTATAATATAATTGGGTCAAGCTTTTAAACATAATGTAAAACTTGTTCTATAGATTTTTTAATACCTCATACTAATTTCTCATGCTCAGATTATGGAATATAAGACACTGAAGCTCTAGAAGGTTTATAAGAAATCCTTGATGGTCCCTTTGGTTCTAATTTTGAAAAATCAATTTTTGTAATTATATCTTTGCTAAACCTTATCTCAACTTTTCCATTTCCATATTTAACAATTCTTCTTAACTCTTGAAACTTTAGAGGTTTCATGGGCTTTTCATTCTAGAAAATCTATTTTTCTGGAAGCCTAACATCACTCCATTTAATAGGCTTTGGGATAACAACATGACTCTTTTCTGTATGAGCTTTTACCAACAATGCTTCTCCTTTTGTATAAATTTCTAAAGATTTTGGTTCTATCTGTATTGTCATGACTTTGTAATAAATTCTATAAATAAGAGTAAGATTTTGGGATCCTTCAAGCATATCAAAACTAGATGTTATGATATTTGTAGTTAACATTTTAATGATATGAGCATCTTTCAAAGAAACAGTGAAGTTTGGATGGCAATTGAAATATATTGGTCCATTGCATAAATTTGATTCTACTATGCCTAATAAAGAATCAGACAATTTATTATGTTTACAATCACTTAAGGCAATGATCATAGAACTGTTCAAACCATTTCTTGTCAAAGGTTTCAAAGCAATTTGTACCAAACAAACATGCAAATAATTGTAATAATTTTCTAGATGATCATTAATCATGTATTTTGAAAATAATTCAAATTTATGGTCCTCTTCCATTATTGGAACAATCTTTTCAACCATTTTGATTTCATAAGTCATTCTAAAAGCAAAAGTTCTCTTTTGGTAAACTTTATATTTATTAATCTTCGGAATATTCCAATTTTCTAATTTTTTTCTCAACATCTCTTATTAAAACTGCTTGTGAATTTTTAACTTTTCTATTCCCTAAAATTTCTTCTTCATCTTGTATGTTTAAAACAAATTTAGAAAAATTTCTAAAAATTTATTCATCAGTAACTATTGATTAGTATTAATATCTTTACCTGTTGTCTGTCAATGTTCTACTTGATCTGATTGCTCTTTTTACTTCAACAACGGGTCTTACGGTCAATACGCGACTTGGGTGATAGTCTGGAAAGATCTTAACAATAATTTTCTTTATGAAGATCGTAGTAATAATCTTTAATTACTAAAAGAATAAAAACTTTTGAAAGTTGTCTAACTCTTAAATCAAAAAAATAAGATAGAGAATAAACTATAAGGACTGGAGTGTCACAAGGATGGAATTTCTGGTTGCAAACAAAGGTTTACCGAATCATTAACTTTTTCGATCCAACAGTGGAGAAAGAGGAGTATCATTACAGGGGCCGCATTTTAGAATCTTCCTCACAAAAGAACTACTTAAGATCTTGTGCCTGCAGAGCTGCCATGATATCCAAAAAACTGATAAGAAGATTTATGGCATCATTTTCCCTTCCGAATGATATGGCTAATGCCATGGAAGATGTAGAAGTGGTGTGCAAGTCATTGAATATTGATATCCCCGCTGCACAGGTAATCGAGGATTTTACCTAATGGTGTTCATAGTGCGGTTTAGGACCAAACTCGTAATCACATCGTTTAGTAAATGATTTTAGAGTTTAGAAACCGTAACTACACCGTTTTGTATATAAATCTGAAAAAAATTGCAACGTATATATGCAGTTTAGTTGCGGTTTTTTTACGCCACAAATCTATCATACTAAATCTAAATAATTAATATAAGCACATAACATAGACAAAAAATAAGAATATAATTCAGTTCATGAAACCAACATATATAAGAAGTACAAATTTCAAATAAGTCAAATTTATCATCCTAAATCCTACATACATAAAAAACCTATTATCTGTTTTCCATCACCAAGACACATAAACAATAAACTTCTTGTCTGCAACATTTGATCAAGATAGATCGTAAAAGCAAAAGCTAATTCCTCATACCTCAATGCCTATACAATGATGCCAAAAATATCATCTACAACCGAACATAACAACATCAATCTATCATATTTAAATGAGTTAGGAAAACAAAAGTAAAAAAAAAATATATGCATCCTTACATAAAAGAGGAATACAAGAATAATATTTCAGTTACCATTGATATTATGAGAAAATGGGGACTTAAGAGGTTTTGCGGAAAAATCTGTGAAAACACAAAATAAATAATATCAATAAAATTTTCATAAGTATCAATATGGATTGGACATTCTTTTAAGTATTGGACTTTAATTTTGGGTTTAAGAAATTAGTTTAAAATGATATAATTAGAGAGAATTAGCCAATTAGATATATAATTTTAATTTATATTAAATTAAACCTCTCTTATCGGGCCGATGTAGTGTTTACCAGTTATTACATTCAAAAACCATAACTGTATCATATGATATTTGGTTTGAAGATTTCTAAACCCGGACTATAACCGAAACAGCATAAAATCGCATAAAACCGCATATTATTGATTTGGTATGGATTAATTTATATGGTTTGCGGGTTGATCGGGTTCCATACACACCCCTAATTTTACCTGTTTTGAGGTTAAGATTAGCATCACTCAACTAATGATTCGAGCATTATGGTATGATGGGGCAGCTAAATGTCACACGATAGCGAGGGCTAGGTTGGCAACTTTCTGAGTTCAGAGAAACACCTATCAGGAGTTTATATGCAGAGCAGAGAAGTTGACTGACGTGAAATGGTTTTTGGTGAGAAACCATCCGTAGATAAAGGTTATGGCTCTCATGAAGCTAATGAGAGGTCTCGTCAATCAATTATGGGTTAATCCAAATCTTCTGGATGATGTGAAAGCTTCTTTATTGTCCCGTAACGGATATCAAGGCTTGTTAGTCACTCTTGATCTTCCAGGCCTTGACACCTTCCCCTCTTTCCATACCCCATGAATCTTGTGTACGACACCCCTTTGGCTCGAGTACTATAAATGGCATAGATGATGCTCTTCTAAATGGTGGTTCTTAGGGCTAGGGCTAGGCTGATGTTGTTGATATTAACAAGCATCATTAGGCTTCAGGTTTACAAGAAATTGTTGATTTGAAAGACTGTGTTAGGTTTTCAGAGTCATTTTAATTTAAAATAACTTATTTTTATATTTATATCTTTTTTTATCTGAGTCATTTTATATGAAAGCTAATAATACTTAGATGAAATAATCCATTAATTGTAATTTTTTTTGTGATACCATCAATTTTTTATGAATTTTTTAGGCATTAAAAATGAAAAATTCATAGAAATTCAATAACATGATAAAAATTTTGTTTCAAATGAATTATTACACTTATATAACTTTGGCTGTCAAATGAAATTTGTGCTAGGTGAAAAAGATGTAAAAATAAAAATAAGTCATTTTAGATTAAGTTGATTAAAGTTAAAATGAATTAGCTAATACTTCGAAAGACTATATCATTCTTACAAGAAAATGAATCTTTCTTTTGGTTTTTGAATAATTACAATTTGCTCTCTAAGGGTTTAAGTTAAATTATACTTTGCTCCTCCTGTTTTAGAAATATACATTTTTCCCCTTTCTTTTTAATACAATTTGACAACAACTTTTAAAATCTTAATTTAGATATTACGGTAGCTATCTTTCAATAATTTCAATTTGTATGAAATTTTTTTATAGTTGATTGACATTTTAAATTATCGGTTTTTTAATTACTTGAAGATAGCAATCGTACAGTTTAAATTATAATTTCAGAAGTTGTTATTGGATTGTATTAAAAAGATAGAAGGTAAAATGTATATTTTTTAAACAAGTGGGAGCAAAGTGTAATTTTACCTAAATCTCATGAGGCAAATTGTAATTAACCCTTTGGTTTTTATCAGTATTCTCAATCTATTTATACTTTTATCGTACTGTATGGTTGTATGCTGTCAAGCTCTATGAGTCATGCTGATGAAGCCCAACCATGACTTAGCGTAATAGCTGCCCTTTTTAGAGATACTATTATGAAAGTTGCTTGTGGAACAAATCACTTAGGTACAGAGTTCTACTCTACATTCTCAACACAAACATTGACCCTATTTGGTTAACATGCTTCTTCCTTCACCAATATGATTTGCTAATCTAAAAATACTCTATGCATGCAATATACTGTTCTGTGTGTGTTAATTTTGGCTTAAGATTTAAAAATATCTTGCAGTTTCATTCTATCTAATATTTTATATTTGTGTGTTTCTTGCATAATAAATTTATTTTCCAATTTTGTTATTATCCTCAGATAATTGCTGTTGAAGATCATTGTTTAATGATTATTTAAGTCTTATAACTTCAATTTCTCTTAGATTATTAGTTGTCTGCTAGCAGGTGCCCGTTTTCCTATCTTGTTTAAAATTTGAAACTACAATCATTAGTCTTAAGTTATATCTGAATTTTTTTTTAACATAGGTACTATTATATTTGTAGGTGTTCAACATGCTGCGATATGAAATTGGACAAAAGTATGACTGTCATTATGATCGATACATTTAACCCATCTGAATAGGCTCCACAGTCAAGCCAACGGGTATGCATAAGCCCTACAATTTTAACTATCACCATCTAGTTTCAGTATGGATAGTTTACAAATTAAATGATCGGCAGACAATTTATTAGTTGTTCACTACAAGAAAATTGGATAGATGTGACTGAAGAATCAGTGGCATTCAATTGCACCATGCAACTGAAATGCCACAGGAAAACTCAGTAGCAAAAATGCTAGTCACATGAGTCATGCCACTGTCATGCGATTGAAATCTGTCACTATCATGCGACTAAGTCTAGCAGTAGGATAAAATGGGCCTGATGAATGTATGTGACTGAATTTGTTAGTCGCTTCATGTGACCAAAATTTTTAGTCACATAAGCTGTGGGGTCAATCAACCATGCGACTAACAAATGTGACTAAATTTCAATTACAAGATGTGACTGAATTTCAGTCGTATAGCTTATGCATATGTTTTTTAAAAAATAATTAAATTTTTTAATAAAATTAAATTACAATTATTCTAATAATGAAAATATATAATTATTACATTAACATTAGAATTATTAAAATTGCTATTTAGTAATATTAAAAATAAAATAAAAATATTATTAATATAAATTGTCATTTAAATATAATTTAATTTCTTTAAAAACCCTAAATAAGAATACAACTAAACAAATTGCAAGATTACATTGGTGTCTTGCTTATTATCATCCTGAGTGTCAATTTAATGGGTTGCATAGTCCTCCAGGTGCTGGTCCCCTCAATTAGATAGGAAGGCATCATCTCTTGAGTCTCTAGTACTCTAGTCCTGAGTTAAGCAGCGTCAGAAACATTAAGCCACACTGACGTCATATCTAGAAAATAATCCTCTGCCAGAGGACACCAGGTTAGGATGATAAAAGGTCGTTATTGGCTGATGGTGAACAGTCGAGAATGAAGGATGCTGATATGTTGAGGTCGGCTGAGATTGACAACTAAAATTAACACTAAAATTAAGTTCTAAATTTATGTTCTAAAATTAACACTAAAATTAAGTACTAAAATTAACACTAAAATTAAGTTCTAAATTTATGTCATAAAATTAATAATAGAATTCACACTAAAATTAAGTTCTAAATTTATGTCCTAAAATAGTATTAACACTAAAATTAATTTCTAAACTTAAAAATAAGATTAACACTAAAATTTCAGCCTAAAATTGACACTAAAATTTCAGCAACATCAATATTTATCCAGCACTCACATTCAACACTAACATTGCATGTAGAAAAAAAAAATTAAAAGAATTGAAAAAATGAAAGGAAGTACAAAAAAATTAAGGACGCAACACTAACAATCAAGTTTGAAAATGAACAATAAAAAATAATTAAATATGCAACAATAACATTAATAAACATAGAAAATGAATTGAAACAAAAAAAAGGTTGATTTCCTTACTAAAAGTAGCAAATGGTGTGATAAATGCCGGAAATTGGACGAGCAAAGAAGAATGAGGAAGACGGAGGAAGAACTTCAAAGAAATTTGGGGAGAATGGAGGAGTAAGAATGGAGAAGGATTCAGTTGAAGTGTAGGGTTTTTAAAGGGGTTGAGAATGATGAGACTGACGTGCTACTATTTTTTAGTCACATGGGGCCCATGCTATTGAATTCTTTGACTTCTACAATTGACATTCAGTCACACGTTTTTTATGCAACTAAATATGTCAGTCACACGATATTAAATTCCCAAACTTGAAAGGACACTTGACTTTAGTTGCATGGGCCAAAAATTCAGTCGAACAACTACATGAATTTAGTCATATATTCAACCGCACAAATGTTCAAAATTTCTTATATATAATAATTATACATATAAATTTTTTATATAAATAATTATATATAATAATTATCTATTTTATGATACTTAAATATATATGATTCTTATATATATAAATTATATATTATATAAAATATATATAAATAATAACATATAATTCTTATTTGGTCTTTATATTGTGCAAAAAATTATCGAATAGTACATGATAATTTTAATAGAGGAAAATTCTATGAATAGTGTGTAATCATTTGTTAGTGTCGAAAGAATTTTTATCATAACTTCCGACATCTTCATCAAAAGGTTCATGAGATTGACCCGTGTGATCAAAATTAGTCAACATTATTTCTTATTGTGAAAGTACTTCCTCATTTGCGTTCAAGTCCACCAGCACAATGGTTAGTTCAACGTTAGCATATTCAACCAATACGTCATCGTGTTGAACATCAGGTTACTAGTATAGTTCTTCCTCAATTACTTGCAAAGTGCTATAGTTTTGTTCTTCTCACGATTGATCAATGACATCAATGTCAATGTACTCCTGTGGTTTGACCTTAATTACTGTCCACCACTGCTAGAATGAATTATGAGGATATTGACAAAAGTATAGTTGTATCACTTGGCAGGGAAGAATGAAAGGTTCAGGTGGACTCAATCTAGAACGCCATTTAACATTGGCCACACCAGATTACGCGTGTCTTCGAACTCTACGTGTAAGATCAAACCATGTACATTTGAAAACTGTGACAAAGTTTGGGATGCTTTATGAATATTGCCACCTTCATTATCATTTTCATGACCATATATATTAGCATCCAAGTAAATGTTGCCACTTTCATCATTTTCAATTCTTTCATTATGGTAGAGATTTGGGCCAATTGAATTAATAATCATTTGCTCATACGCAAATCTATTGTTATAATTAATATCTCTATTAGAAACTATTCTTGAAGATGATGTATTTGATGCTTTGCCAATATAAAAATTACGAGACCACAGATCATATCATTTACTGTGCCAGTATCATACAAAATAGTTTTCCACAAATTCATATTCACATAAATGCATTTCAACTACATTTTGTTATCGGTAATGTCTATTTTGACATCGCCGACATAGACATTTTATTAGTTGTGTTGAACCACTACATACAGCTTTGATAAAATTTTCTACGCTGTTTATGAAATTTGGGTTCATGTATCTATCCATCAGTAAACAATTATACATCCATTCACATCCCATTGCCATTGTCTTGTATATTTCTTACAATTGAAATTCATAGATATTAAACTAAAAAAATCATTACAACTCAACAACTTGTAATTTTGTACTAACATTGATATGCTATATATGAATATCAGCCTATACCCTAATCACCAATCTCTACAAGGAATGACCCTAACCTATTCAGAAATGAAAAATTTGAATTATACTTTTAAATTATCAGTTACCTTAATAGTCTAGACAAATTTTGATAGCATCTCACCTTAGTTCCTCAGAATTCTCAATTATTTGAGACAAATCACTCAAACATGGTTTTTCAAGGAACGAGTTTTAATTTCCAAACTGTCTAGCTTAGACAATCAATGACTCTCAAATATAGACATATTACGTATATACATTAACTACATATCCTTGCAGTTACAATATATCTATAATACTTCTCAACGTACCAAGAATCATTGACAGGTAATCTACGGTTTATTTATATGCATATATATGTAAATAAAACTACAAATAAAAAATTGATCATTTATAACAAAATCTTGGCTAGAAATATAAGTTACTTCTATGCTGATAACTAGAGATTCAAATGATGCAGTTTAAAGGTAGCAAAGCTTCAGCCAAAGAGGATGAAGAACTAGAAAAGTTGAAGCAGAGATGGAGAGGAGAGACATAGAGCAAAGATGGAGGAAAGAAAGACAAAATCGGAGAAGGTGGAGAAATGAGGAAAAGAAACGAATGTGGGAGGAAAAGGCAGTTTATACAATTGAATTTGCCACTGATGTGCGACTGAAGGTAAATATATTTAATTTATGTGACTATCATGCGACTGAAAAGGAAAACATATTTAATATGTCACACTGTCATGTGTCTGAAATTAATTTAAACAGCGTGTCTAACAAGTTGTTATTTTTTAAACTGTGCGATTGACATGCTACTAACATTTTTATATTTTTTAAATCATGCTACTGATATGCTACTGACTTTTATGTGACTTCCCATTTCAGTCGCATAAATGACCATGACCCACTAGATGTGCAACTAAAATTTAATATTTTTTAAATTATTATACTGGCATGCGACTAATTTTTTTTTTATATTTTTTAAATCGTGCTACTAATATGTGACTGACTATTTCAGTCACATAAATGACTGTGACCTATTGCATATGTGACTGAAATTTAATGTTTTTTAAATTGTGCTATTGATATGCAACTGACTTTTATGTAACTGAACATTTCAGTTGCATAAAAGATTGTGGCCCACACTTATGCTACTGACGTAGGACTAAACTCTCATGCTACTGACTTTCAGTCACATAAACTTAGTTGCATTTCAGCATTTCTCTTATAGTGGTTCTGCTATATGCTTTAATCCTTTATGTTTAACCGTTCAGTTCTAAGATACATGGGTAGGAGAGCTGATCATGATTGGTTGTAAACTGATGGAAAGCCGATGAAAGAGATTCTCCCTTTAGTGTTTAGCGATCAACTAGATTAAGAACTTAATATGTGTGCTCACTTATAGTAAATTAGTTTTATTTTACTATAAGGTTGACGAATCATTTTTCATCAAATGTACCTTGTTGGTCACTTGTTGGTTTTTATGTTCTTTCACTGTCTGATGTAGAAAAGGGCGGTGAAACCTTGTTTCCTTTTGAGGTGGGTAAAGTCACTCTATTCCTCATTTTTGTTTGTTTTACATATTTTATGGTCACAACATTTTCCCTTTCTTGCAGAATAGCTTGAGAGTTAAAGGTTATGATTGCAGGCAATGCATTGGCTTAAAAGTAAAGCCCCAAAGAGAAGATGGACTTTTGTTCTATTCACTATTGCCTAATGGAACCATTGATTGGGTAAATTTTCTTCTTGCTAATCAATTTATGAATGTAAATTATGCAATGTTTGTAACTTAAGACTTTTAAGTCACATAAAAAAAATTAATGGGGCAGAAAACCGTAAACTCCTCTATTCTTCATTTGTCCCTTCATTGCTTGTACTACATGTAACACCAGGGCAGGGGATTAAATTTCTAAATTACTTTTGTAAAATTATGAGCAGCCATTAAGGCATATGAAGATAGTATATTATTAGATAAATTGTACACGTTAACCCCAACCTTTTAATTCTATTTCAGTTCTAACCCCTACCTCCATTTTGTTCATTCCACCTCTCTAACGTGGCTAAAACGTTCCATTTTGAACCTTTTTTAGATGGAATCCGTTATATTGGATGGAAAATGACACATCAACATAAGATTGTAGGGAAAATGTTTGTTTTAACCCTTGTAAAAATTTCCATTGCAAAAAAAAGCTTTAGAATTTTCAAATCTCCCTCTTCTCCCTCCCCGACGGTCCCATCTCTGGTGGCCCCATCTTCAGCCTCCCTCTCCTACAACAACCTTATACTCCATTCGCTCACTCTATCCTTTGATTATTTCTCACCATCGCCACTGTGATACCCTCTCTTTGAAATCCGTCTAACCTTCTTCCGCCTTACCATGTCCACTGTCGATCCATGGCCTTTCTCCTTTACCCTGTGACCAAACCATCCCCTTTTGTTTCTTAATTTCCGAGTAAGCGCAGTTCATAGCCAACTGGACAAGCCATGAGAAAGATGAAAGGTTTGAAGATCGGACGACATTTGTTCCAGATTTCTAAATGGGTCTTCTACAGGACCTAGACCCGACCAAGGTACTAGCAACTGAGCTTAGAGGATGCTCCATGCAAGTCTAAAGCCATCTCTAAGATCATCAGCTGGGGTAGGTGCTTGCCTAGCAGAGCCAACTCAATCTATTTCGTGAGACTCGGATCCAAGTACTTGCTAATAGGTCAACACCTCGTCAATGACAATCAAGTCCATGTGCCTAAGGGTCACTTGGCTGTTTACGTGGGTCAGAAGGACGACGACTTTCATAGAGTTCTGATGCCGGTCATTTAACCACCAGGGCAGGATTATAATTTTTTGCTGTTATTTGGAGTTTGAGCGGGTAAAGACTCGGATTGAGGTTGTTTCAGGTCAGAGAAAGAGGATGTTCCTCCTCTAATGTAACCTACAGCGTGGGTTTAATGACGACGACGATGAATTGATGATTGTTGTTATAGCATACTACTGTAAGATTGTCGGGCAGAAAAGAGGTTGTTGCGGCGATGAGTGAGGTGGAAAGTGAGGAGGAGGAAGAGAAGTGAGAGAGATGAGTAAAAGATGAGGGAGGAGAGGTACAAGAAGAAGATTTGAAAATTTTAAGGCTTTTTTTGGTAAAGGAAATTTTTACAGGGGTTAAAACAAATATTTTCCCCTACAATCTTATGTTGACGTGTCATTTTTCATTCAATATAACGGATTCCACCCAAAAAATGTTCAAAATGGAACGTTTTAACCAAGTTAGGGAGGCGCAACGAATAGAATAGATGTTGGGGTTAGAACTGAAATAAAATTAAAAGGTTAAAGTTAACACGTGCAATTTACCCGTAAATTGTTTAGTAAACACTACTGCAAAAACTCCCCTATTTTGAAAGGATGATACAACTGATTTGCCATATACTTTGTTTCTGACGTGGTCATGTCTAAGGCATATCCTCCAGTGGGCCTCATGACACAAGTAGATGATTTTCCAAACAAAAACAAATAGTATTTGTTAAGAAGTAAAAACTCTATTCATGTCAAGCATATATATGTCTGCAATTTTGCTCTCATTTCAACCCTCCCAGTTAATCAGAACTTACGAGTCCGCCATTTTTGTTTTCCCTCCCATATCCCTTATTTTCTATACATCTTGTAGACATCGCTCCATGGAAGCTGCCCTCTTATCAAAGGTTAGAAATGGGTCACCACAAAGTGGATTAGAGATCAAGAGCAATATGATTGAATGCCAGTAAGATCAACATTCTCATTGGTTCTACATTGTTCGAATCTTTCTGATCGGAATTTGTAGTTCCTTTTATCGGTTAATACATGCTTGCAAATGTATAGGTTTGCAGGATGAGAATCACAAGGATTACATCATGTAAATACTGTAAAAACTCTCTGCTCTTTTCGTACTTATGAGAGCCGTGCCTGCCCATTCATCATCAATTCAAGAAACTATTTAAAATACAAGTGCTTTTAGGAGAAATAGATTATGAACTCTCGGAACATCAAACATGTATTGTCTTTTGAAAGTTGACAAGCAGACATGAACGATCCAGGTTTTATCGCATTAAATCAAATAATCAGACTCCACTTATGTGCCATTAAAATTAGCATTTCCTAAATGTGCTAAAAAGTATGTACAAAAGCCTTACTAACTCCCAAGTGTCAGTGTATGATTGGATGGGCGGAAGCTGGCTTCCTGTTTACTTTTCCATGAATCAATCAGAATATCTATATAACATACTGTAAAGTGTGTGGGGCGAGACAAGGACGCTCCATGTGTCCTTAGGAAGCAATGTAACAGGCACTAAATGAGTCTCGATATCTTCTTCAGATTTCTTCTCGATTTACCCGTGACGCTCAATTCTTTTCCAGATTTTTGGCTAATGAGTTTAAGACCCGATTCAATCAGACGGAAAAACTATTTCTTTCGGGTCCGAATCCTCTTCTTATTTGACATTAGCCTTCCGATTTTGATCGGGTTGTGTTTTCTGGATGACGACCCACCGGCGGCGAAGGTCTCAGCCGTCTCAGCGAAGTAATGTTATAATTCGCTCTTTGGCCATCGATCACAGGGTTTGGGTCGGCACAAGCTCGTCTGGCCGATTCTGGGTATTCGAAGCAATCGAAACAGAAATTTTTGTGTCATACAAATTTCTTTATTTTAGACATAAATTATTCTTGTTACTTCAGTGTTCATGATGGTTTCTGTGCTATTTCTAAGTTTGGTGTTACTAGGTTCCGCCGCTACAGATCGACCCATACCTCAATGAACTCATAAGCATGCTTGAACACAGTACCGAGAAGGGCACTGTCTGGGTTGGAATGGAAGAGAGAGGGAGAAAGCGTTAAATCTAGAGGCTTGAGGGTGATTTGAGTGAGAGGAAGAAAATTTAGGAACCAAAGTTGGCATTTCTCCGAGATTCTGTTAACTTTAACCGTAAATTTGAAGGAAGGATCACACTTAGGACAAAAATAAAGATGTTAGGGACTTTAAGAGCATAAAAATAAAGCTTGGGACCCACTTAAGATAATATGAAAAGTTAAGGACCATATATGAAGTTTACTCTCTTCTGATTTCTCTGCTTTTGTTGCCAACTATTACTTTCTCATCTTGGTTAAGAAACCTTTTACGAAATAAGCCAGAAGTCTGCAGTTTTGTTTCCATTAGTGTCTTGGCGTTTTTGGATTCGTGATTTCTTAGCATATAGTATTCTGTTTTCTATACTTTATGTTATTTTTTGTCTTGCGCAACTATTAGATAGCCATCAAAGGGAGTATAAAAACATAGCATAAGATTGATTATTTGAGGTTTTTCTCGCAGTGGCTGGAAAAATAAGGTGCATGTCTTTTGGAAATAGGCACCATTTATTGGTGCTGATAGCTCCTGTATAAGTTTGGGTTTTTTCTTCACCATTTATCTGGATTAGTGAGTTTGTTTTTATTTTTTATTGAAATGAGCATGCCGACATGTTTTCCATTGCTTTATATTCCTCTATTTGTTGTGTGCATAGGATTTTTCCTTTCAAAATACGGGTGGATTTTTACAAGTGGGAAAAACAACTATCAGCTTAAGTCTTTGCGGTGAATCAGATTTTCGTGTATGAATTTAGATACCAGTTGCTTGTTTCGTGAGCTCTTCTTATTTAGTCATAACGTTAGTGAGGCCATCGCAGTTGAATCCAATTCCACTGTGTCATATTTTCTTGGCCCCTTCCTATCTCCTATCTTCTCCTTCTGCCACATCTCCCACTTAACACAGATTTTTTTGTGTTAAAAGCAAACGGACACAGAGTTAAAACAGAGGAGGAGATGGAGAGTTAAATACAAACGGAGGAACCCAAATCCATTTCGGTTCCTGGGACCTCTCTTCTCGTCTCCCATCTTAAGTTATTTGTAAATATCGTTTGTCTTTTTAACTTAATAAAAAATATACCAGATGTGATATTTTTCTTTAAAAATAAATATTAAATACAAAGTTTCAAACGTGCAACAAATAAATGGTTCATGTGCTAACAAGATATGGTAATTGTGGTACCAGATAAATGGTTCTAATAGTGCCAGCATATAGTCCATGTAGTACTAAATATAGTTTTAGTAGTACCAAGAAATGGTTCTAATGGTACCAAATATGGTTCTAACAGTACTAAGATATAGTTCGTGTGATACCAAGATGTGGTTATAGTAGTGCTAGATGCGGTTATAGTGGTACCAAAATATGATTTATATGGTACCAAGATATGAATATTTTGGTGCCAGATTTTGTTATAGTGGTGCCAAGAAATGATTCTAGTGGTACCAAGATATAATTATTGTGGGACAAAGATATGATTATAATGGTACCAATATATGATTCTAGTGGTGCCAAGATATAGTTCTTGTGGTACCAAGATATTAGTACTACGAAATTGCTCTAGTTGTTCCAAGATATAGTCATAGTGGTGCAAGATATTGTTATAGTGATACCAAAAAATGGTTCTATTAGTACTAAAATATGGTTATATAAAGTGATACTAAGATATGGTTTTTTTTTGTTTTGAAAGGAAAGAAATTTATTGAATAGCAAAATAATACACCAAGTAGATTAAGATGAGCAAAGTCCATGGAGACAACAAATGACCCTACTTTAGCTTATTCACTACATTCCTATGCAAAGCCACTGATTATAAAAAGTTATGCAGTTCGATCCATTTCCCAAGTTCTCTACCTCTTGCTAGCCTTCTCCAACTCCCTCCCTATACCCAATTCTCACCTGACCATTCACCCATTTCCATCACGGTACCTCCATTGTTTAAGGAAAATCTGAATAATTGTGGAAACTTAACTTTCAAGGAAACACTTCTTAACCAAACATCATGCCAGCAACGTATGACCACACCATTCCCTAATCTCCAACCTATACAATTCTCTAAATTAATTCTCTATTCATTAAGAGTGTTCAATGCCCCAGCAATAGCCTCCCATAATGAATCGAACTACACCCTAGACTACCATCATCCTCATACACTGACACAATTACTCTCCTCCACAATGTTTTTTCTCCAATAGAAACCTCCACCACCACTTTGCTAAGAACACTATATTTTTTCCATCTAACTCTAAGTTACCCACACTCAACTGACCCAATTTCTCATCCGCCCACCCCTTACCCCATAAAACCCAATGAATTTTTCTACCCCTTATCCCCCCCAAAGGAAAGTTTTTCACAACGATTCAAGAACTCATAGCACTGGCAGGTAGCAAAACAGTGAAAGGAAAAATATCAATAAGCTTAAGAGACAAGATTTAAGAAGAGTGATCCATGCTCTGAAAGACATAAGTCTGGAACTTTGTTTCATCTTATCCACTACAATCTTCCAATTTGAGGCTTTTTTCATTAAATGTCCCATGGGAAGCCCGGGGTACTTGAAAGGAAGATCTTCTACTTTGCAACCAATGACTTCAGCCATATTTTGAACCTCAGCTGGTGCTACATTCAACCCCATCAAACTATTTTTAGATAGGCTAATTTTTAATCTATAGATCAATTGGAAACACCTTAAGATCCTTTGGAATTGAATAATGTTGTGATCATTTTAATCTCCAAAAAGGAGCATGTCATCAGTGAACTAAAGATGAGTTATAACCACATCATTTGATCCCATCCGAATACCATTAATTTCCCCCAACTCTTGTGCTTCCTCAAGGAGACAATGAAGAACTTCAACCACAATTAAGAACAAAAAAGGTGAGAGAGGATCACATTGGCGAAGACCCTTATCCAATGAGAATTTCGGCGTAGAACTACCGTTAACGAGCATCGACAAGGATGCTGATGAAAGGCATTCCTCAATCCAACCAATCCACCGAGTGCCAAAATTCATCTACCAAAGAACATTCAAGAGAAAATGCCAATTAACATTATTGAATGTATTTTTCAAAATCTACCTTGAAGGAATAATGGTTGTTAACTTCTAGTATGGCGTTGGGATTCAGTTGTCAAGACTCCTCTTTCTCAAGACCAAATTTTGCTTGCCTAATTGAACATGATTAAAATTTGAAATTTGTTACAATTTTCTCCTTTTATTTTAATTTATATTAGGGAAAATATCACGAAAATAACTAATGTACATATAAAAATATGTAAAAAAAAAAATTGGTTTGATGTTTTCTTCTTAAAATAATAGTTTAATATATTTATTTTATGAATCAATAATGTCATGCGGTATAATATAATACGTAATATTACCAGGGTGTTGTATATCTGACAATAATAATATTAAAATAGATAGTTTGGAAATTGGAATCATTAGAGAAAGAAAAATATAACGCCTCCGATTTTACAACCTAACAATGTCTGATAATGATTTTGGTAGACCTGAGAAGCGTTGATGTTTAACTAACAGTTGCGGGCCATGATTATAAGTTATAAAAGTGACAGCTATGTTGTTGGTTGGTAGATTATATAAACTTTGCTTGGTCAAATCTTTGTCAATTATGTTACTTCAAGAAAAGTTAATTCAAGAATCTGCATCATCACATGGCCGGGGTGGGGATCCCATGGTCGGGGTAGCATTTAACAAAATTATGCACAGAAAATAACCTTCTCAAAACCGATTTCCCTCATAGAAAATTATACCGATAATATGTTTTCTTTTCCTGTAATTGCTCAATTTAATATATGTTGTGTAAACTATGAATGTCTATTTCAGATAGCATGCTTTCAGCAAAGTAAGTATAGTAAAAAGTAGAATACCTACTACTATTACTACTACTACTACTATTATTATTATTATTATTATTGTATGTCATCTATCTCAAAATATTTATTATTTTTATTATTCTCATGTCATTAAATATCTGTAACTTTTCTATTGTTATGCATATTATTTCAAATACATATTTCCTATTATATAAAACTTATGAATGTTTATTGCTGTAATTATATGAATTGGTAAAGGATAAATTTCACCGGAGGTTTCTTAACTTATTTTTTTTTTCCCAAACAGATATCTTGCCTTAAGGTCGTTCTATCGAAATTCTTATCTCATATTGTGTGTCCCAATTTGATACTTTCCGCCAATTTCATAATAAAAATAGACAAATTTTACTTAGGTGGCATTTATTAATATTAAAATAGATATAAAACAACAATTTTGGTCATTGGGCTTTTTCAATCAATAGTTTTAACCATTCCAAACTTCCTGAATATAAAAAATGAGCCAAAACTTTTGATTTTATCCTTCTAGACACAAAAACATTAACAAACTAAATTTGTTCGTCAAAAAACCTCAAATCTGGAGTGAGAACAAACCGAATCCCTTCTCCTCTCACTGACGCTCGCCCTCACCATATCGCTAACGCAAACCAGCGCCCCCTTGCAGTTAGATTTGAATTGCAATTAACAGGCCCCCTCGGATTAACAAACCCCCTTACTACCTTCACTGTCTTTGATCCTGAACTTGTTTGGTAAACATGAATCGTCAGAAAATGACACAGCCTTCTTCACAGTCTCCTCCCAAATGCCGAACCCTGGTCTGTTTGCCGTTGTTGTCGCCATGAAATCGCTAGCACCACGAGATCTTTAGTTTACTCGTTAAAGTTTGCCCTCTCTACCCTCTGCTTCACCGGCGCAGGAGATGAAGCGCCTCTACCTCCACTGCCACCTCCACCGCCGCGATTCCGAATCTCCGTCGTAGCGAGATCGAGTCTCAGTCATCCATTGTTCTCGATTCGAATCTCAATCGTCCACCGTCGCGAGATCGAATCCACCGCCACCGAATCTCAGTCATCGCCTCGTCGTCCTCCTCGATCTCCATCGCCTTCCCTGTACGTCGTTCGCGTTCGCGATCCCAACCGCCAACCGTTCCAGTCGTTCTCGTCGGTCGTCCTCGATTTGTTGGCCGCTGTTCGTGATTCCAGCCGATTTAAAGAAGAGCTCCTTGCCCTTGTTCAGCGAGGCCCGATTCTAAAACCCCAGCGCCTGTCGCCGCCTGGTGGTCTCGAACGAACGACGATTCGATGAGGGATCCTATCGGACACGAGAGTGAAGAGAGAAATCGAGGGGATCCGACAGCGATCCGATGTGTCATTCGAGAGGAAAACAGTCTGTTTCAATCTCGTTCTTGTTTTACTTCGATTTTGTTTTTGTTTCAATTTCGTTCCTGTGTCAATTTTATTTTATTTTCACTCTCGTTCCTGTTTCGACTTCGTTTTTGTTTGGATTTTGTTCCTGTTTCAATCTCATTCGTGTTTCGATGCATAAGTTTGAGAAGTCAAAGCTTAGAGGGCAAAGTTAGATGCAAAGTTTGGCGGTCAAATTATCGAAATAAGAAGACTAGGGGAGAAACGAAGTTTTCCTTTTTTTTTTTAATAGGTTATTAACGGAGTTAAACTTGGAATAGTAAGTATAGATATGCTAAACTTTTAACAGGAGTAGTTGTGGATATTTAAAATAGTGAGGACAAAACTTAAGGTTTTATCGAGTTTTAAGAGGTTTTTTGTCATTTTTCCAATGTAAAATATGTTTTCAGTGTTATTGTTCTATTAATTTTTTATACCCCTCTGCCCCATATTTTCTATTCCATTTGTATTTGACACGGAAATTAAGAAACAATAAAAATATGTACATACAAAACAAATGTGCACAGTAGCCACCATCAAACCCATATTCATTGCCATCCCCACTAGCCACCGTCGCACGTTTTGTTGTCTCCACGTTAGCCTCACTGTACTCCATCCCTGTCATACGTTGTCCACACCTTCTGTTGCCTCATTCATCTTGACATCACCTTTCGTCTCGAATCTTGAACCCAATTTTGCCAAACTTAAACCTCGCCCTTCAATTTCACTGTCTAGTCATCTCCTCGCTAGCCTTATCCAGTTGCTTCCCTTGGTCACTTGCTTGTCCTCGCTTCCCTTGGTCACCCACTCATCATTTTCTCGCCTCTATTTTCTCTCAGCATTAAATTGGCTTCACATTCGATCTCTCACGTCGAATCACCTTCTTTCCATTTGATCTCTCAACCCATCGTCCGCTGTTGACCTCCTTGGCCTTTTCACCCTGATCTTTTCAAACCGTCACCCATTGCCCAACTCCCTGACCTCTTTGCCCAAATCTTCTCGCCTCGTTGCCCGCCGTCCCAACCTCATCACCCTAACTCTTCACCTCATTGCCCCACCTCACTGGCCTCCTCACCCAGTCGCTTGCTGCCCCAGCCTCCTCTTCCTGTCACTCACTGCCTTGATTGACCATGACCATGTTGGTGGTGGCCAGCAGGGGTATCGAAGAAGCATAACAAAAACAAAATGAATTAACAATAGTAGATGGAAGGGGTATAATTGTAAAGTTATCTAGTAAAACTTACTAAAAAGTCAAATGGTGCAAATAATTTGGGACGACCCAAAATGGCAAATGGAGTAGAAAACCTGGGACGGAGGGAGTAACCATTATCCAAAAAAGAAAAGGCCTAATCATCATTGGGGCATCTTAACTTATGTGGCTTACATGAGTCAGGCCCTAAACTTAAACTCGACAATAGTTGGTCCTCCAAGTTTGTGACTCTTGACGAGTTGGTCCGTAGGATAACGGGGCCAGAACACATGATTGCACATGATCAAATGCCATTTACCATTTATCTAAGACTAATATCTGATGTAATCGTGAAGGGAAGAAGCCAACGTAGAGTTAGCCAATAGTGGGAAAGAAGAACTAATCACCCAGTAAAAACACCGTCTACAAAGATAATTAAAAGGCATGTTCAGTGACAAAACCAAGGGGGGATTAGCGGAGACAACTTTCGGCCCACCTCAAAAGCATCATAATCTGAATGTGAGAATGGTGAAATTTAATAGTGAAGTAAAGTAATTGTTATTGCAAGGTAATTATTTTAGTGAAGTTATTATTTAATAGGGTAGAATGTTACATGGGTGGGTACAAAAGGAAAAGTATTTTATTGTCTGGTTTGTTGAGTAGAAGCAAAGTTATAGGGTTTTGTGTTGGAAAGAATGGTTATAAGAAAATAATAACATAAGGCGAAAAATTATGTGTGTGCATGTGCAAATTCCAAATGGTGGAATTTACATTATTAATTCATCGTGGTGGAAGGTTTAGTGGAGAGGAGAAGTAGAAATATCCTAATGGTTGTGTTTATTCCTATAAGTTCAATGAAGATATGATTTCCTATTAGTGTGTGAAAGAAAAGCTGAAGAAATAAGGCTATTATTGTGATGAGCTTGTGAAGACTATTTATTACAAGAAATATGGCGTGTCAGATGGATGAGAATTTTAAGTTTTATATGATGATACATTAACAATTGACATGCTCTATAATGTCGATAAAGATGGAAAAATTGAAGTATACATTGACCACAATTATAAGGGCAGGTACATAAGTTAGAAGGTGGGAACAAGTGAAAAAGTGGGAAGCTACCATGTTAGGTGGGCAGCAAATAAACAAGTAAATGGGAATTTAGAAGTTTGAACTATTGTACAGTAGTTTCATTTTGATATTGATGAAGCCTTCAAGAAAATATTTGGACAACTTAATGCAAAAGTTGAAAAAATTGGTGGAAAAGCTTAAGGAAAAATAGTTGAGCAATGAGCAAATGTAGGTGATAGTGATTACATTGATAGTGGAGAAACAGAGAATAGTGACGGCATTGATTTAGAAGAATAACATGATGCAGAGTTGAGTAGATTGGACCTCGGTTTACAATTCGATGAAGATGATGAAGTTATGGAGGCAATCAATGGCTTTAAGTAATTCGATGATAAAGGTTATATAGAACAAATTTCTGGGGCATATGATTATCTAAACAAATATGTTGTAGCTAAACCTTTATTTAATAGGATGAGCCTATGGCAACTAAAAGAAAAGTCTTATGGTGTAAGGTAGAAATGGCTGAGATGATTCCAATGGTGTTACTATTTTGACCCAAGAAGTTCAGTAATAGAAAGCGATGGTTAGGGTAGGACAATTAAGGTAAGGATGAAGCATAAATGGCCAAGATACAATGAGAACGTGAAAGTCTATCACATTGAGCAACTTCAAAACACTGTTGTTATCCGAATCATAACAGATCTTGAGGAACTTCTATTTTGATGGCTACAGAGTGTGCAAAATTGCTTGAAGGACATCTTGGGATTAAGCCAAGTTATAATAGGCATCATGTTAGTAAGGAATTTAGGATAGAGTTCTCCTTAAACTAATGTAGGAAAACCAAGACTCGTGTGGTCCAAAAGTTGAAGAGAAATGTTGATGAGGAATATGCCAAGTTAGAAGATTATTTAAATCTTCTCCTTACCAACAAGCACCTTCAAAGAATCAATGGTTTTTGATATTTGTAACAAGTTCATGCTTAGATGGACAATCACTGTGGTAATTCACCATTTTTAATTGCCTTCTCAACTCTGATATCTCAAGATCTTGTTTCATTATTTCGGCTTCCTTCATCCCAATCACAATAGCCTTTCTTTCAATCTCTACTTCCTTCCTTCTTTCTTTGTCTTTGAGTTGTTTAATGACAACTTTGACTCGATAAGAAAACTCATCATCAATCCACTATAAGTACCTGCATCCTTTCCCCTTACTCATATATGTGGTAGCCTACAATAAGTTTCAACAATCCAAAAACTCAAGCTTCGTCCATCGTACTTTCACAAAAAAATGATTGTTATTCAAAATAAACTTACCTGGTAATATGGACAACCAAAAAACCTCATCCTTGCATTGTATGTGTTTTTCCACTCCATGTAGATACGCGCCACCAATCCATAGTTGCAATGATGGCGTTCTTCACCTTCGTATTCCATATTCATGCTCCTTGATGATCTCCAACCGTCTGATAAACATGACATTGTTCCCCCACTTCAATTTCCTTGATTCCCCAATTTGGCCAATTTGGGATTCTCAAGCCCTAAACTCAATTTTGACTAGTTTGAAACTTCACAGACCCAGCTTTATATCCTTTTTTATCCATATCCGAGAAAAGTCGACCCCGTTTCCTCATGTGTCCGTTGGTTTGTAACTCTTGTCAAAGTGTCTATGTGGAGATAAATAACTAACCAGCCACCTTTATTTCTAATGCAGTTAGTTTATGCTACATTTTGATCACCACCTCAACCTTGGCAACACTATACCTGTCCTTTATCACTATTTTCTTCGCTTTGTAATTTGGAACATTTCTAATAAAGAATATTAATGGCTCTGTTCTTGTGCAAGTGGACAACAATAGCAATTGAAAAAACTACTATCAATCTGATGTCTCTTGCGAATGGGAAGACATTATTTTTTACCTTTGTAAATCATTATAGACTGTCATAAGCATGTTATAGTAAGTGAAAGATATGTATACTTATAAAGATTTGTGCTCAATAATTATCATCTCAATCCATATAAGAAAGTTCAATAAATTGTATGAACTAGTTAATTCCTAACAATCATTGTTATCGAAATCAAAGTTATGGAACAAAGGGAGAACGAAAAATAGAATACAAGTTCTCTGGTGCAGTTAGACAGGATTGATTGAGTCAATGGCAAACTTTGTATCGTGAAACAGGAAATATTTTTATTCTAAAAATCTAAGCAACAATTTAAAAAAAAAGTAGTGGAAATTTAGGAGTAGAGGTGGAAATGAGCCAAGCCGAACCTAAACACTCATAGGCTCGAAGCTTGACTTATTAAAAATTATGGCTTAACTTAAGGCTCAGCTCGAGTTGGATGAGCTCTGGAAAACGGGCTTAAAGTTCAGCTCGAAAAATTTTGGATTCAGCTTGATAACTCAATAGACTCAGAGCTTGAATCGAGCTCGATTTGAGGGACATGTTAAAGTTTTCACAACAAACAAAAAACAAAAAAAGATCATACAACTTACATAATTTAGTCCAATTGAACATAAAGTTAACAAAGCAAAATCCACGTTCAACAATCAATAAACAAGTTCATGAATCATTCAAATTAACAAATTAATTCAAAGTTTTAAAGTTCATTCCAACACTTTTGATTATGACATCATTTTGCTACCATTAAGAACAAATTAATGTACAAATAACAAAATGCAATGTGGGGACCAGAGGTTGGATTACAGTAACTAAGAGTATAGGGATAATCTTTTCTCTTCCAAACTACTAACAACTTTTTTTCTGCTTGACACCATGAAACATTAATGCTTTAATGAAGGGAAGAAAACTCATCTTTTGTAAGTTAATTAGTGAAATCACATTAAGGCCCTGTTTTTTTTGTAAATCTGGAAAAGAAAAAATGCGTTAATTCAAAAAAAGTGGCGGCAGAGAACAAGACGGGTCAGGGGAGCCGGGTCGGTTCAAATGTGTTGGGAATGGCAATGGGTTTGAAGTTGTCGGGTATTTACAAATTTGCCACCCATTTGACTGCTGTATGAAGGATGGATCCGTTTCGCGATCGCATGTCTGGATTGGACAATTGGGCGAAAAAGAGCCTTATTTGCTGAAAGAGGAAGGCCGAAAAGTGGATTAAGGCAGACCAAGTAAACGGTGGGAAATACCTACTGGGGACTTGGGAGAGATTTCGCAAAGGAATGACCATTCTTCAAACACAAATTGCCTGCTTCTGCGGCAGAGAAATCGGACCTGATCAAGTAGCTCGACGGAGGTAAGACAAAGGAGTGAAAGAGTCCATCGACGGCGGGGATGCGTCGGAACAGAGAGATAGAGGGAAACTTGTGGTGGCCGAAAATGAACAACGCGAGTCTGGGAGACTGGGGGCAGGGAAGAATCAAAGTGACGCGTTTAACTTGGTGGCAAATTTGTAAATACCCAACAACTTCAAACCCATTGCCATTCCCGACACATTTGAACCGACCCAGCTCCCCTGTCCCATCTTGTTCTCTGCCTCCACTTTTTTTGAATTAACACATTTTTTTTCCCAGATTTACGAAAAAAACAGGGCCTAAGAAAAGACGGAGAAGAAGACAAAGTCTTACTACGCATTCTGATATAAGTAAACAAGTATAATGGCAAAATTGAGCGACAAGCATAAAAAAAAACAACATACGGGTCTCCAAAACTTAATTCAATAGAACGAAGAGATGATGGGTTACGTGTGTATGGGTGGTCAGTGTTTGTGAAGATGGCTGCCGGCCGGTGGGAGTCGCGGTTGCAGCCCTAGCTGGTGTGCGTGCAACGTCGGGCTAGGAAGAAAGATCTAACGATTTGGACTCTGAACTCTGACACGAAAGGAGATAGGGTCACAGGAAGCGAAGGGCAACATATAATATTTGGTGTAGGAATTTTAGGGAAATAGGTAATAGGGTTAGATAAATTAAATTAAATTATTTTAATTTTTTTTACTAGGCTCCTTAAGGATTCGAGCCAAACACTGCCCGGCTCGAAACTCAGCTCGTTAAAGATTTAACTTATCTCACAGCTCGAAGCTCAGCTTAATAAAAAAAAATTGAGCTCAAGCCCGAACCATTTGATAACCAACTTGGCTCGTTTTCACCCCCCATTTGGGAGTACTATTTATATGTTAGAAGGCGGCAGGGAAAGGAAGAAAGAACAGGCACGTTGGGCTTAATAATGTTGGATTGGAGCCCAATATGTCTGAACTGTGTTTTCGGCCCAAACTTCAAAGTCATTTGGCCCAAGTATGGAAAAGTTAAGTCCAGTCCACGTGGCAGAGTTAGTTATGGTCAGACATAACTGTTTCGGAGTTGACTAGACTGTGGAGTGTAGTCGGACTTAAAAAGGATACCAAAACCTACTAAGAAATAAACCACACCCGCAACAACAGCGCGTGAGGTTCGCTCCCCACATAACCCGGTAAGCCACGTTGTCCGCAAAATCAACGCGTCACGTAATGGCGTCTGGTGTGTGCCAGCCCTCACTTCACGTTGCAGCCTTGCAGCAAAGACTCAACACCGCTAGAAAGGTCGAAAAGATTTTCTTTTTTTATTTTTTGTATTGCTAGTAAAAAATCCAGAACGAAAAGAAAAGGGAAAAAATAGTCATATCGGAACGGCGAAGCAATAACAGGGGATCTAGGGTTTACTTCCTTGGATCTCTGTATGTGTGGGGTTACGTAGATGTAGATACTGGTGGCGCGTGTTTTCTTGTCGGCGAATCGATCACTCCATTTCCGTTTCCGTTTCTCCTCCTCTTTGTGGGTGGAGTTTCGCGGCAATTAGGGTTTTCAAATGGGTCAGATTAAGCCCTGAAACCGGTGAATTGGGAACTGTTATTGTTAATTTTATTGAGAATCCAAACTGAAAAAAGGAAGGATTTTGACGGATTATATGTGCTCTCCGTGATCTGTGAATATGCGAGGGTCGAACAAGTCGAAAAGGCTTTCATGGGCACCGGATGCTAACCTTTGTAAGGTAAATTTTTTAGCTTTTTAAGGGATTTCTCTCTATTTCTGCTTGATGGCAGAGTTCGAAAATCAGACAGCAAATAAGCGAACTAGAAGATAATAAATAAAAAAAATTGGGTTTTTGTGTCTGTGGAAAATGTCTGCACCTGATTTTATGTTTTTTTCATGGTTTTTTTTGTTGGTCAAGTCCTTGTAGGCCATTTCCAGTTTGCTTGGGAAGGTTACTTTGGATGTCTGTTTCTCTTTCGTGATGTTGTCAAATGTAGTCGTAGTGCTTTCCAATGCAAGGGCCTTTGGGTTCCTTAATGGGTACTGCATTTTACTTGTCATTCCGGTGGCTTGAGATTGATTGTGCAGCTTTCATGTCCGTTCGGGATGTTAATCATGTAAATGATATGAAAACATTTGAAAAATTCTTGTGCATTCACCAAGAAATGGCAGGTTCATCTAGTGCAATTTCGGCTTACTCTGAACGGCTATTGAAAACATATGCCTAAAAGTATGTATTCCACCAAACTTTAGTTTCATGCATTTCTTAATCTCTGAATTTTGTGATGTATGCTAATCTTGATCACTTGATTGAAACAGGAAATTTTATCTTTTCTGACACCTTAAAATTCTTTGAAACTATTGATAGAAATTTTCGGGCTATCCTTCTGATTCATCTAAGAGCTACTTGCTTGCAGTGAGAATATGGATGAAAAAGAAATGGAAGTAAAAAAAAAGCTGCATGGTTGCTTGTTACTGGATGGATACTGGTTTATTGTACTTTCGAGATATTATATGTTGTTTGGTGTTTGATTACTTGTCAGAACACTCAGGTGCTAGTCTACTTCAACTCTGTCTGTTCTTCTGTCAGAAAAAAATATCAGTTTTGTCTAGTCGGTGATGTCTAATTCTGTGGAGCAAGATTCACAATCTTCTGTTTAGTGTTTATGCATTGTGCAATATAGTGATTATGAAGACGAAATGACAGGTTAGGTTATTCCTATCAGAGGAATCACCTTCTCAAGTTGGGTTGGGTGCTGAAGATCACCTACAAGCTAAGATATCAGGGCTGTCACATTCAACTGGAGCAGCTGGAGATGACATTCTTCCCCCGGGTTTCGAAGGATCATATGCCTCAAGTCACTTACAGATTAATCTGTCTGATATCTCTATTATTAAGTGGAGATGTCCTCCTAAGGTGAGTAAGGATCAGAGATATTCTAACATGTTCGTTCTGTGCTCTTTGTTTACATTCACATGTGCATCGTTCTTAATTTACTGAAAGTTTGGGACAATGTGCTGCAGATTAATAAGAGTTTCAGCTAATCTTTTTGGCCATGTAGTAACTTGTTACGTTTTACAATAAATAGTTGTTCACAACTTCACGTTTTATGACATCATTACTTCGCATTATTGATAGTTTTATTATTATTTTCTCTGAGATAATTATTCTTGCGCATTTCTTTTAACTCCATGAGTGTAATGGTGAAATTCCCATGCTGAATATATTGACGCGTCATTGCTCTGTCATCACATTAAAACTGTGATATTTGAAGATAATATGGAGAGTGTCATGTTCTCTAGTCCACAAATTTAGAAAATGCTATGATATTTAAGTATCAATCATCTATTAATTGGGAAATCCCACATTGTTGAGAAAAGAGGTTAGTCAATATTTTATATTGTGATTGGGGCCTCTCCACTCATTTTCAATTGGTTTTGCGTTAAATGCTTTAATATGGTATCAGAATCCAAAGTTTGTCATTGGCCTAGCAATTGCCATGATACCCCACATTAAGGGTGAAAATTATTTGGACAAAAAAAAATGATTATATTTGGATAAAATGGTTCGATTATATTTTTTTAATTCAGTTGGTTCTAACCAAAATTGAATTTTATGTTCGGTTATTGGTTCCTATACTTGAAACTGAATAAATCAAATAGATTAAATCGTAGTAAATATTTTACCATTATTCATATAGACACTACATATGCCTAGGTCTTAGAATGAGGAACCAAGGAAACTGAACTAAATAAACTAAATGTAATTCAGATCAATTCTGACATGTAATTCTAACGGTTTGAATACATTTTGTAAAAACTGAAAACTGATCATATAATTGTGTTTGGATTGGTTTCAAATCGAATCAACCAAATGCGCATTCCTGACCTGCATGATAGAGCTGAAATGGCCAGGGCATATTAAGCTGGAAATCCCCATTGTCAAGAAAAAGGGCCAGCTAATGCTTTATATTGTGATTAGGACCTCTTTATTCATTGCCAATTAGTTTGGATTTAGATGCTTTAACATCATCAGGTCATTAGGTCGAAAAGGACAGAAAAATTCACAAACCTGGTAGTGTTTAACTGCTAACTTAGAGTTCTTCTTCGACTGGCACCTATTACACATGTTATTCAATTCTATTAACTGATCATTTGTCCGTGAAACCTACAGCCAACATAACCTGCACTTTCTTTGACTTCAACAAGGAGTGCAGTATTTTGTAATTAGAAGCTTTTGTAATTGGTTCATATGTTTCAAGAGCAAAGCTCTGTTCTGCTTGGTATTGAAGTATTCCATTTTTACAGTTTGGGTTGAACCTGACATGGCAAGTGGTTGCTGGAGAAGAAAGTAAAGAGCTGGAGATTCAAAGTCAGAGGGAAGTCAGAGTGCTTGAAGCATATTACCCACGGCCATCGGCAATCCCTCCGAAGTTTGATACTTTCTGTTGCTTTCTCTCTACATTCATCCTACCTTCTCTATGCTGATGCTATCTCTTGCCTTTTTATGTTTTCCCTCCAGCCCTTCTGTTTCAGCAGATATAGAAAATGCCAGCTACATTGATCAGCAGACTCCATTTATACCTATTACTCCAATTGAAGATGATGATGCTGCAGTCGAGATGCCATCTGATTTCACGGTGCCGTTCAATATCTCTGTAAATTCACAACCTGGCGTTCCACTACCACCTTTTGTCTGTGCTCCTGCCAATGAGAAACTGACAGCTGGAACGGCCGTCAGTGCTGAACCTGATATGGTAGCCGCTGCATCTGCTGCCTTGACAGCACTTGCAAACATCAATGAGCGTGGAAGCATGATTGACCAGGACTTGCTCGTAAAGATCCTTAGTAATCCACAGTTGGTTGAGAAGCTAATGGCAGATTATGGGACAACTTCTAATGCACAGAACTTGACCAGGTCGGCTTCACATTCTGTTCTTTCTTCTGATCCAGTACAACCTTCATTAGATCCATCTCTCGTACACATCAACAGAACAGAAAACAGTTTGCGATCGACTGTGGCCACGTCTAGCGCATCGTTTCACACACCGCAAAGTGGTGTTGGAGTTGGACCTCCACCCAACTCCCAGGCACCCTTTCCCATTTCCCTTCCGGTTTCATCTGCTCCTGGTATTGGACTCCCACAGGCAAGGGACATGAACTACTATAAGAACTTGATTCAGCAGCATGGAGCAGAAAGGCTAGAACCTCCCCAACAATTCAATAGCCGATACAATAGCCAAGTAGGAGCGAACCAAGAAATAGTAAATAATCATAAACCTAGAGAAACAAGGCTGAAGATCATGAAGCCCTGTATTTATTATAACAGTCCGAGAGGATGCAGAAATGGGGCTAACTGTGTGTATCAGCATGATGCGTCGTCCCAGCAACGAAGCCATAGCATATCAGAAGTACCAAGTGCAAAAAGAATGAAAATGGATAGGGAGATTAGCAGTTAGAATTATACGCCAAGTCATAAAGGCCCTCTCGCCATAAAAGCTCTTTTTTAGCAAAATTTGTTGCCGTTTATGCCTGCCTTTTTGTCTGCATATAGATGAAGTTTAATTTTGATTTATATGTTGCCATGAGCATTAAGGTTGAATTGTGTTATTTTGGGGTGAGCAATTTGATTTTGATTTAATCTTCAACCAGCAATAGACGTCCCTCAGTTAGAACCTCCACTGACTCACTGTCCCAAGCTCAAAGACTCTTTTGATTTCATTTTTCTTATGAATGGATTTCATTTTTATCTAAAATGCCAGGATTGGAAGTCTTCAATCGTAGGCCCAGAGCGTGTGCAAGGCCATTGGCTGCTCTCTAGCAATGGACAATGTTCCACGTCCACCCAAACTTCCAGCTTTGACGGAGTTCCTCACCGCCTGCATTTATGGTATAGGCATAGCTCTGCTCCGGAACTTATCGGGATAGACCCTCGAACTGCCTCCACTACCAGCGTAGCATCCAAGGACCGAATCAACAATCACCTTTTTCAGACCCATCTCCCTCCTTGCGTAACTGCAGAGCTTCTCGTATCGCAAGGCTCTGCATACAAAGTGTTATCTGCTCCAATCTGATGAATGGCTAGGGCATACAAAACTAAAATATTTGTAACTCCTTCCCTTCTAAAATAGATAAATCATAATACCCCTTCTCTTTCAGTTTTTTTTTAACGTAAATGAATTATGAGTTTATTTATTTCATTATTTTCTAAAAAAGTTGAAAAATTATATTTCAGAATTACAAGAATTATAGTTATTAAATGTGTTTTAAAAATTTTTATTAAATAATATTATAAATAAACTCAAGTCAAATTTAAGTGAAAAACATGAAATAGAGCAAAAAATTTTAGGACAAACGGAGTATTTGTTTTTTGGCCTCCAAAATATGCTTAATTGTTTCTTCTCTTTATGAAGTTTTTAATATCTAATTTACCTTAATATTTTATTTAAACCTCGCTACATAAAACTAAAAAAATGAATTTTTTTTAATTATTTGTACTCTCATTACAAAAAAAAAAACCAAAAACTAAAAAGAGCTTTTTTACTATTAATTTCAGACGAAAAAATGAAAATAACAATATAAACTGCGCACATCTAATCTCCATATCTAGATATGTGTTTCATCCATTGTGGAACAGATGAAGTAATTATTAAGTTGTATATGTTTCAAAATTAACATTTAACATGGATATAACCTAAACTTATTTATTCATCTCCGTTTACGTCCATATTAAGATGAGATTGAAGAGAAACTAATAGACTTATACTAAAGAAAATATCTGCGATCAAATAGTCTCTTAAAACAAGCAAAAATAACTTGACATTGCAAGCAAAATGTGAACGAGCAGATAGTAAGCCCATTTAATTAGCCCAATGGGCCATTTGAGTAACTATTTATCACCCGATTGACCCATTTTCGGGTTCTCATCTCTGCGAAATGGACCGGGGAGTTTCCTGGGCCAGAAACAGCCCGACCCGTTTCAATGCTCCATTCTCATTGTTGGGGTTCCGTTCGTTCTCAGTTACTCGCGGAAACCTTATTAAGTAAATGACTCCGGTGATTTGAATCTTCGGCTATGTGCGACGACTGGGTGAGAAGCTGAAGGGGTGTTGGAGATGTTGAAGTTTCTGTCGAAGGTTCGGGTTGAATTCAACGCGAGGGACGCGCGACTGGCGTCGTGCATGGAGTTCTTGGCCCAGTGCAACGAGACGAAGGCGAAAGAATCAAACCCGGCGTGCCAGGTCCAGGTGAAGCGCCGGACCGATGCTTTCCCGCCGCAAATCACCGTCACGTTCGTCAATGGGCACGAGGAAGTCTTCGATGCGGCCTCGACTCCGGCGCAGACGATAAGAAGCATGATTCTGGAGAAGGGCCAGACACTTGAGACCGAACAGATGTTCCGCGAGGCTGGGGAGAAGTGGCCCGTTGTTATTCCCGAAGAGGAGCTTCATCAGCCGGCGCCCGGAACCAAGGTTTGTTTCCTTCTGTGATTTATCTGCAACTGCAAGTAGTTTTTTTTTATTTTGTCTAATTTGGGGGATGTAGAGCATTTTGTCGAACAACTGGTGTGCGTGCCTGTGAATCGCTTCTATATGATTCTTTTGTGATGTTTGTGCCCATTTCAAGTGTATGGCTATTGTGTTTTATTCTTATAAATATGAGGCTCAACGTTAACAGTAACATCAATTAGAGCACGTTGTTTAATGAATTTAAGGGCATGTATGGATGAGTTGCTGCGAATTGAAGACATGTTTACTTGACCTATTTGCACAGAGCTACAGTTAATTGTGAATGAAAAGCAATTTGGACAAGTGAGTGTGGCCAATCCATTGGGTCTCATTTATTTTCTGGTCCATTTTCGTTTGTATTGAGGGTAGCAATTTTTGGGAGATTGTTTGCTTATTTGCACGTTATGCGAGATCTATGTCAGAGACGTCGGTCTGTTCTTGTGATTTTGCAAAATCACAATTTAGAGCCCAGATGCAGGTCCACCTGTGGTGAAGATGCGATATCTGTAGCTGGTTAAGTTTGAGTCATTGCTCCTTGCTCCTCCTTTTTGGGATGCATGCGCATGGAACTAGACTTTGAACTGGTTCATTTGAAAATTAAATTTAGCTTCCTTGAAGTATAAATCAATGTGAGCTGGTAAAATAAATGCATCCTTTTTTGTCTCATTTGATTTGGGGCTTCTTTTCTACCTAGATCGAGGGAAACATATAGGAAATGTAATAACTTTGACAGCAGTAGCCAATCTCACAGGATTTGATATCCTATATATCTTGCGCTCTTCCACTTACAGTTTAGAACCTCATAGATGCATGTTCATTTGAGGTCAGAAAGAGTCGGCAATCCATTATGGTACCTGTAGTTAAGGTCAACATATAGCTGCTTACTGCTGCTTCTCTTGCTTCATTTCTGCTCCGGTTTTGGGCCACTGGTAGAAAAAAGCCATAAAGTCATGAATTTTTGGAATTCTACATTGTTTTGGGCCAGCATTGAGGTTCCATTCCTCAACTCGTGACCCTGGCAATTGACTGCAAAGTAGTAGCTTGTTGGATTAACCAAAATGCTTTGCTTGTGCCTGGTTTTGTGGCTCTCTAATGTTCAGCTTCCACATCCTTTCCTCTTGTTTTTTCAGCCAAGAAAAGCAGAAGAGAAGAAGCAATGATGAGGTTGCGTCGTGAGGTAGATGTCCTGAGCGATGCTTGAGAAGTTTCAACGTTGACGTTCATGAAAAGAGCTACGATATTTGAGACTTGAGCTGCATTTCTATTCCAGGCGTCTCGTGGATTGGCGAATTTCATCAGAGTTGGAACATTGAACTTGTGCTTTTTACCTTTAAGCATGCAGAAGATTGTTGCTGCGTGCTTGGGGGATGCAAACGAAGTAGAGTGTTCTCCCCCAAGTTTGTTAAGATTGCTTGATCACCTAGAGATAGGATCGCAGTAATATCTATATTTGGATTATGGGATCAATAGGATTGAAAAATCCTCCTAATCCTTATGCCTTTGTTTCTTATATGAATTTTGTTTGTCCAACTGAACCGTCCAATCCAAAAAAGTTTCTTTCTAAAACCAGTTGGGAATTTCCCTTAAGCCCAAAAACTTATGCCCAAATTCTGCTGCTTCAAAAAGTCCAAACTATACCAAGAAACATATTAAAAACTTAAAAGAGATAAATAAAAACTGCTCTACGTGATGGTTTAGTACTTCAGTTACTTGACCATTTCGGTGACTTGTGGGAAATATAATGCACAGGGACAAATCCTATATGATGAGAATGTATATTGGGATTTTGTGTTCGTCACATTATAGGTATGCACATCAGATGGCAAAGTTTGTGTCGTTGAATATGTGTGTGTGTGTGTGTCATTTTTTATCAAGTGGCAAAGATAGAGGTTGCTGATGGGCCAACTTGGTCGGGCTTAGGTCGAGATTCCAAACCCCGTATATAGCCCTGCTAGGTTGGGTCTGGGCTGGATCCGAGCTAGACAGAGTTTTCCTAATTTGTGAAAACAAAATTATTGAACATGTGTCGAAACATTATTTGAATGTAATTTGATCAAACATGTTTTTATTTGAGGAAAAACACTACTACTGATGTAAATTTTATAAATGAAAAAGTTAAACGACACTTACATCATTTGGAATATGCTTTATACTTAAAAATGACTAAACGTTCTAGAAAAAAAGGGAAAGTAAAACATAATATCTATACTCCACAGCATAATCAGATTGATTACAATCTAAAATTTGCAATGAAAACTTATAATTTACTCTTGTGCCCTGTCATCGGATAAGACATCATCATCCGAGCTCTTCATGTCTTGCTTCCTTAGAACAGCAAGAACCCAATCTCGGTTGCAGACACAAACCTCAATAGTAGAGACCAAAATTGCCAAGATCTCTTACACGATTATTGACAAGATTGAAAATCTTCCTTTCTTGTTCTTCCACCACTCGATGATGTCTTTCTCATTGTTTTCAAATGAAGTGCGGAGGTAATTATTTCATTCTACCAATTCTAGGTTTGCGGGTCTCAGTTGTTTGAAGATATATGCTGCCGAGTTGAACCTTGATGATGAGGAAGAGGTGGAATGTCGGGTGGACGTTGAATCGAATGATCTAACCTTATTAGAATGCTTAACGGAGTAGAATTTGTATAAGTCTCTTAAATTGTGGTCAGCTTCAGCAAAAATTGCAAGTGCAGAAACTTGTGACTGTCCTAAATACATATGATAGTATGGTTTTAACAATTGCAGACATCCTATGATTTTGACATTAGGATCTAATGCACATGCAACAAGATAAATTATCAAAATCTCTCTTAAAAATAATCAAGCCATTTCTTTTGCATTGCTTCAGCAGTTAGTTGTAAAAACTCATTGTTCGTGTATTGGTTAAAAACATAGATGATATTTATAAAATATAACATTGCTTACTGCACGGCTGGATAATAATCCTCAGAGAAAAAGTTTGTTGCCTCGTAAAAATATTTAACAGCTCCACAAACTTAAAATATTTTTCCTAAACCTTGTCAATTAGCCATTCATCTTGTACTCTTGAGTTTACAAATATAGTCCAAAGATTTGCCCATGGTTGAGTGTCATTTAACATTCAAATGTTGAGTTCCATCGAGTGGGATAATATATTTTAAACCGCTTTCAAGAAAAACTCATCTCATTTTCAATACAAAACATTTTAAAATCATAAGTCAATTTGTTCATTATTTTGACAAAATGTAAAACATTTCAAATTGGCCCGATTTCATTTTACAATTGTTGTAAACCATTTTGAATACATAAATTCAAAATGTGACACAAGCAACAAACATGAAAAAAATTATCATCAATCGGTAGTTTTAATTATTTTATCGATTTTCTCACCAACAAATCATTGTTTGAAGAACTATTAAAAGAAATTGATAAAACTTTATCCACAACAAAAAAATTCCCACCTATCAAATGCAAATAGCAGACAATGATCAACGGTAGAAAATATACTTACAAATCACTTTACCTAGCTTCATACAGTTTAAAGTTTTATCTCCTAGATATTTACCTAGATGTTATTTTATAAGCAATATTTATAGTTTTTTGGATAAATCTTTCTAAGTATTCATTCTCAACTTGTTTAAATGGTTTTTCCATAATCATAGACCATCGGAGCTCCCCATGCCCATCAATTATGTTTGTCCATCGGATGCACAGACGAGATCTCCAAGGACTTTGCTTAAGTGCCGCATAAGGGTGCCTATCCTGGAGTTCAACTTGTGTGCGAATTTGCTATCGCAGTGTTTGCACTTGGTATATCTCGTGTCGTCTTCTCAAACTTGCTTAAAATGCGCCCAAATAGAAGCATTCAAATTCCCATTCTTGCCTTGGGTTGCTCACTTTGTAGTGTTGGTTGGGACCCCTATGCACTTTCTTGGGTTGGTGGAACTTTCTCGATGTCATAATCGGAGAGTTGATCGTCGAGGCCTAAGTCATACCCTGTCATGTCGATGTTGGGATCCTTGTCGGCAACCTCTTGTATATGAGGGACTTGGCTTTTACGGAACACGCCCTCGAAAAAATGACCCAACTCCGGTGTTGGATGAGGAGGAGGCAACACCCTTGCCTTTGCCGGAGTTCTACCCTCATAAAGTCATTAGTGGAAGAAAATAATTAAAAATGTGGAAAGATCATTAGGAGGGGATTAAGAAAATATTAGTGAAAGATTAAAAAACTTGGAAAAAGCTAGTAGAAAGAATGAGAGAATATTGTAGAAGTTTGGAGAAGAAAGTATTGGAATGAAGAAGTATGGGGAAGAGGCTACTTATTTATAAGAGACGAAAAATTATATTTTGTCCAAAAAGCCCTAAAAAACCTAGCTGTTAATGACTGTTGGGTGAAGGTAAAAAAGTATGGGAAAAAAAATATTTCCATTTTTTTAAATTTTCAAAATCGCCAACGATTTCTTAAAACGTTTGACCCTGCTTGACTTGACCAAGCCGTGGCGAGGCTGATCCAGTTTGAGTTATTCGCCTTGGTGGGCATGTCTGTCCTGGCTTGGGCTACACCCTCTTTAGGCCCATATTTTACCCTACATAATTTCGAGTTCAATTCGTGCCAGGCCGAGTCCGGGTTTGACCAAGCTAGGTCCAGATCAACCCGGCCCATTAGCCACCTATAGGCAAAGATAAGGAATAAATTTGAGTTTTATTTGCCACATAAATACTCTATGATTAATCTGATTTTCTATTTAAAGAATCCTGAATTGCAGTGAAAGTATGGAACTACATGGTTGTGCTATATTATTATTTATGTAGCACTTAAATTTTAATAGCATTTTTGCTATAATTGGTTTGTGTATGAAGTATAGTCTTTAGTCAATGACTTATAAGCTAGCTTTAGTAAGATCCTATGATCTATTATCTCAAGCTTTGCAAGAAAAAAAAATTTTGGGATAGATCCTGAGCTTGATAAGCTTGGCCTCCTATCTCTTCTTGCTAAACCAAGAAACAACTAAAATTATTGTTACCTGGTAATTCAAGCGGATCAAGGCATTAACACAAAATGACTTTTCTAAAGAAAATGGTAAAAAGAACACGAAAATCTGAAATGCACTTAGGTGTTCGTGCACATAGTGGATGCATCAGAGGATGGGCAATTTCCGTTTGGGTTGGGTTATTTATGGTAGATTTGCTTATTAGGGGTGTAAGATTTAATTGGATAATAATTGGAATATTAGCTTTACTTGAAATTTTTAACTATTAAAACTTAGTTGTAAACGTTTCCTGTTTTTTAAAAAAAAAATTCCATCATCTTCAAGTCTTCATTCGATTGGATGATTTTTAAGAAATTAACTTTGTTCAAAATTTATAATTATGGCAATTTAGTTTGTATACGTTTCCTTTTTATTTAATTCTTTCATCTTCATTTCTTATTCTCCATGTTGAGTTCACCGCCTTTCTATTTGTTTTTTTTTTTTTACCAATTGTCGTTATATTCACGATTTCAAGTAGGGAGTTAAAAGGTCTATATAACTATGCAATGTTTTTTTCTTATATGATGGTTTGATACACAGATTAATGCATTTGACTTACTGTTTAATATGTTTCACATAGAGTCTAATACATAGCTCACATAGTTTAATATAATTCAATTTCATTTTAATACATATCCCACACAGTTTAACACATATCTCATATACATTAATGCAATTCCTTTCAAGTTTAACACATATGTCACACCATTAAATACGTTTTATTTCTAATTTAATATATTTTGCTTCCAATTGTTGCTGATGGTGATGACAGTGTCGATTATGGTAGTAGTGGGGACGATGAGTTTGGTGGTTTCATTTTTTCATGGCAATAACATTTTCTCGTGTGATGATTTTGCCACACAGATTAATACATTTGACTTTCAGTTTAATATATTTTAGATATAGTCTAATACATAGCCTACATAGTTTAATATAATTCATTTCTAATTTAATACATATCTTACACAATTTAATACTTTTCACTTCCAATTTAACACAGATCCCACACAGATTAATACAATTCACTTCCAGTTTAACACATATCCCACGCAGTTTAATATATTTCCATTCCAGTTTCATACATTTTGCATCTAGTTATTACTGATGGCAATGATGATATTGATTATGGTGTTGGTGGTGATGATTAGTTTGTTGGTTTTATTTTTTTCATGGTAATTTCATTTTCTCGTGTGATGATTTGTCACACAGATTAATATATTTGACTTCCAGTTTAATACGTTTCACATACAGTCTAATATATAGCCCAAAAAGTTTAATACAATTTATTTTCAATTTAATACATATCTCACACAGTTTAATGTATTTCACTTCCAGTTTCACACATATCCCGCACAGATTCACATGACCATACATTGTTGTCCCTCCTGCACGCATACAACTTTTCAACCGTAACATGATACTACACAAATCTGTCATAAGAACACACAATTGCCATATACAAGTCCAGTTTATTGAACAATACAACACAAAACTAGGAACACACAACTGAAACAATTACTCCACACAAATTCTATGTATGTTTTCAACAAGCACATGTATTTTTTTTTAAATTGTCCTCTTCCTTGAATTTGACTTCATCTTCATGGTCAATCCTGTTCACCCAAATCTCCATCGTCCAAATCTTTGTTGCCCTTATTCTCAAAATCTCAATCACGCTCTATCCTCCATCGGTCCTGTTCACCCCCCATGCGCACCACCGTCATTGTCTTCCTTTCACAGAACCCCCATCGTGCCATCGTCCTGATCTCTATCATTGCCTTCCTCCCACAAAACCCTCGTCGTCATCCCAACTAGCCTTCCAATGGCTCTTCACTCCCAAGTTGCGTTTGTGTGCTTCCGGGCACTGTCAGAACAAAAGAAAGCTGGAAGAAAAGAGATTTAGTTTTGGTTTGTTTGAGACAACAGAGCCATAATCGAGAATGAAACTGTGGGTTTAGGGTATGAGAGAGATTTTTTGGAAGAGTTTGTATAGAATCAAGGAAATCCTACAAATCTTGCCCCCATTATGTTCGCTTCCATATTCATTTCAAATTGGGTTGAAGGATAACTCCTATTGGTAACACCGTTACTAAGTGTACAAACATATAGGTGGATAGTCTCTAAACTTAAAAGGAATATCATTGTTACAATTACAGGAGAGAAATTTTAATCTAAAAATTTTTATAGGCACATTTAAAAAAAATAATGGTGCAATACCATTAAAAAATGGGGGGACAGGTAACGAAGTTTTGGCAAAATTCTGTGACCTGAAATTTTTAAAAAATTTTTTGCATTCACTTATTACTATAACTTGCAGGTATGTCTCTTATAAGTTGCATATTGGGACGGTTAGGCACAAAAGAGTTGAGGTATTGTTCTTTGGGAAAATTACAATTCACCCATTGAGATTTAAGTGAAATTAGACTTTGTCCCCTCCTGTTTCAGAAATATACACTTTGTCCCTATCTTTTTAATACAATCTGGCAGTAACTTTTGAAATCGTAATTTAGACTATACAGTAGTCATCTACAGGTAATTTCAATCTGTATGTTACTTTTTAATAATTAATTGACATTTAAAAAATACTTTTTTAAAAATTAAAAGAAATACAGAAAGAAAAAACTAATAATTTAAAATGCCCATTTAATATTAAAAAAATACCATGTAAATTGAAATTATTGAAAGATGGTTACCGTAATAATTAAATTAAGATTTCAGAAGTTACTGTCAGACTGTATTAAATAGATAAAGGTAAAATATATATTTCTAAATTAAGAGAGGGTAAAATATAATTTTACCAAAATCTCAATGCCAAATTGTAATTTACCGATTGTTCTTTTTATTTTAAGAGATAATGTCTGCTATAAATTTGTAAGATGGTATTGACTATTGCGACCAAACATAACAATGAATAGTACATACGTTATCGTAAGTCGAAAAAATTATATGTACATCATGCAGGGAAATTTCTAATAATGAATTTCATTTTCGGGAAAAAAATCCAAATTTTGATGTGATTTAACAGTTATAGTACACTCAGAAAAATAAAAGCGTACTAAAAACTGAGCATTTATAGCCGTTACAGTCAACTGATGCCGCGATTAATTTGATCGGACATGTGTCGTCTTCTTCTTAACTGCACTTGCCAGTTTTCACAGTCCTAGCTAGAAGGTCCAGAAAGCAACACAGCCCAACGCTCTGCTCCTCCGCAACAAACATTCTCATGCTCCTCTTCGTCATCGCAACCAATCTATTCGCCTTCTAGGCCTTCACTTCCTCGCACCCACCTCACCAAAGGCCCTCTCCCTCTTCTCTCACCAAGTCTCTGCCATTCTCGCCGAGATCGAGTCTTCTCAGAAGAAGCTCACCCAGTTGAAAAAGCAGCCTGTTTTGCATCAAAGTGTGGATCTTTCCTTCACACCTAACTCACCGAGCGAACTCAAGTTGTTTCTTCTCCGTCATCAGCTTCCTCTGGGGAAGGACTCCAGAGCTGGGATAACGGAGATGGTTGCTTCCGTCGGACATTCTTGCGACAAATCGGTCGAATTGTTGTCTCAATACATGAGCTACAAGGTTTATCGTCCCTGCCCCGACGACCGGTGCTTAGCCCAGAAACTGATTTTGCAGGGCTGCGAGCCTCTGCCCAGGAGGAGATGCCTCGCTAAGACTGTTCCCAAGGTTGGTCTTTTTCCTTTTCCTGATTCTCTCTGGAAACCTGTGAGCAACAAGAGTGTGATTTGGAGTGGACTTGATTGCAACAACTTCGAGTGTTTGAATGGGAAGAAGTTGGGTAGAGAATGTGTTGGCTGTTTTGATTTGGGTAATGTGATTGAGACACGGAAATATGTCAAAAGCTAGGAGCAAGAATGATTTCGTCACTGATGATGTGTTGGCAATGGGAGGTGGTGGGATCAGAATCGGGCTCGACATTGGAGGTGGGTCTGGGACTTTTGCTGCTAGAATGGCTGAAAAGAATGTGACCGTGATCACTAACAGATTGAATGTTGATGCTCCATACAGAGGATTCGTAGCCGCCAGAGGGCTTTCCCCTCTGTACCTGAGCTTGGACCATAGAATTCCTTTCTATGATAATGTGTTTTATTTGGTTCATTGCTCTAGTGCTTTGGATGTTGGTGGTGAAAGAGAGAAGCTGGAGTTCCTGATGTTCGATTTGGATCGAGTTTTGAGGCAAGGCGTTCCCTTTTGGTTGGACAATTTATTTTGTGCTAGTGATGAGAACAACTAGGAATTGACTGGTTTGATTGAAAGGTTAGGGTACATGAAGTTGAAATGGGTTGTGGGAGAGAATGTTGATGCGGCAGAATCAGGCAAACCTGAAGTGTTCCTATCTGCTGTTCTGCAGAAACCAGCAAGAGTGTGACGGCTGGGAGCTGCAGATGGTAGAAGACAATCGGTGCGTGGTATGGTGCACTCACTCAGTTCCATCACTAATGACCATAGGTAATTAGTGCTGCAACTAGTTTCGTCATGATCATAGCAATGTTAATTCTATAGCGTGCCATATCCGTTACCGGTGATGCGCTAGAGCAAATGTACCGTAACCACATTCCTTGCCTGGGTCCGTCGTCTTGATGGAAACAGTTTGTAGTTAGTTACTGTAGACTGATTTTCTAATGAAAATCTACACTTATTCCATCTATCTTCAAAAACCCACACTTTTCCCCCTGAAACATTATGCCCGTCACCCGTGAATGTTGTCCATTAGCCAAAAGAGGAGAAGAAATCCAACTTTTTTTTTTTTACCTTCTCTTCATAGAAATTTTGACCCCTAAACTCTAGCCCTCTCCCTCAACTTGCAAATCTTTTTGCAGTGTTCCTCCACCCTCAACTTTTTGGGAACTTTACCAAAAGTTCTCTCTCTCATGTCAATCCAATAATTGCCATAGTTAAAATATTTCCAAATTATCAATTTTGGGGATGCCTAAATTATTAACAGCCTCATTATACTTTTTTCCCATTCTCTTGTTCCTTTACTTTGCATATTGCTCTGTCCAGTATCCTTGTTGCTCCCTTCATTTTTTTTTCTAAATTATTATCCTCCTGATTTGTATTAGTAGAGCTATCCAACTCCCCCAGTTTCCTTACTGGAAAATTCTCATCATATTTGGTTTTTCAAAATCTCATCCTCAGTCTCACAGTTACAACCTTCAACATCAGGCTATCCATTGCTCTCCCTCCATTCCCATTCCATCCTCCACGAGAGAGAAGGATAGCCACATTGCCCTATCGGTTGGGTTGATCCCGCTCGACGAGATTAACCTTTGCTCTTTTCAACCCTAATCTTAATAAAAGGCGAGACAGAGTCTTACTGCCCCATTCGGTTTTTCTTATTGCATTAATATAGTGACTTTTTTTTGTCTAGATTGTACATTTATTATTTTTAAATAGTCAACTAAATTGTGCAGTGTTGAAGCAATACATTTTAAGAATTTATGACTTTTAAAATATAGTATACAAAAATAAGTATAATTTATTAATATTTTTCATTAAGAAGGCTAAAAATGTACAAAACACTAATTGCCATTTGGCTAAAACGTATTTAATTACTGATATAATGATATCATAATATACTTACTTAATAAATATTTCCTCCGTCCAGAGGATTTGCTCCATTATATTTGGATTTGCACGCTTATTAAGAAAAGTGGCCATTTTCCTTATTTTTTCAATTTTGCCCTCCTATTCATCATTTCTCTCCATTTTTTGTATTCATCGTCTCTCAAATCCCATAGTCCCTCGGTCATCTGAATTTGCTCTTTGTTCTCTCTTTAATCTCTCTCCCAAGAGTCCAATTTCGACCCCTCCCAATTGAGATCGGATTGGAACCTGAAGCAACAACCCAAACCAACGCAATCGAGGAACAGAAGAGAGATCGAAGCTAGAGAAGAGAGAGAATTCTGCTAGAGATCCAATTTCCATCAGGATGCCAAAACGACCCCCAACATGCTCACCCAACTGACCAAGCAAGAAACCGACCAAATTATTCCCTCCACCAAGAGGACCGAGCTCGCCGTCGACAGTTTCAACACTAAAAACAAATGGAGATCTCACGATTTCAGTTGCAAGATGCTAACCAATGTCCAACACCAAATTTTGCAGCCAGAGATCTCCCCGTAGGCGCCCAAGACGCGCATGTCCCTCTTTCTTGACATTGGGCTCCAATCGGGGAATGTGAAGACACCGGAGCTGGAGACGTGCACTCCGAATCATCAACTTCTACCTAAAGAACCCGAGTAAATAGGATTAGGGAGTCTTACATTTAGGTCAATTGGGTTTTCTTTTTCTTTGTTGTTCAATCTTTTACTAGAAGTAGCACATGGGTTTCAAATTTGTTAAAATAATAAATGGGGGCACAATTGTCATTTTCAGGGAAAAAACTTATCAAATAAGAAAATGATGCAAGATTGGTGGGATATCCAAAAAGGAAAATGGAGTTAGATGTTGGACGGAGGGTATAATTTATATTATAGAATGTGTAGATTATTTTATATGGTGAGAATTAGTTTTTAAAATAAAAAATATTTTTCTATTTAAACTAATTGAAAAGAGATATTAAAAATTAAATATTAATCACAAACATAAACTTGATTCATAAAAATGTAAATATATTATAGGTTTAGAAATTATTAACAAATTTAAAAATATAGAAATTATTTGGAAGCAAAAAATTATAAGAAATATGTTATATATTTATGGAAAATTAGATTGGATGTGTGTGGCATGAAATGAATTGTGGTTGATTTGCATGATTTGCAAATCTTATTAGGGCAATCAAAACATTTGAGCATACAAAGTGACAAAGATTACTAAAAGGGGCAAAGTATAAGTTTTAAAAAATAGAGAGTGCAATAGGTTAGACTAAACCTTGGTTAAGTTTCCTTTTTATCGATTGCCAATAAGTTAACATATTATCATCTACTGGTTGAGTTTAATCATGAATGGCCTGTTGGCAAACACGAGTTTGGTCAAACCACAGTTCTTTTTCCCCTCATCTGCTTATCTCAAAGTAACATCGTTGCTGTTCATTATGCGTGCTCCACCTTTGCTTGAATATCAACTATTTAGGCATGTTGAAATTCTGAAATTGATAAAGAGACTTGGCAAATAATAAATTTTCATGAAAGATGACTAACTTCTACGCATAGGCCCACTATAGATTTTTTTGAAGAACATGGTAATTAGTTGGTTGTCCGTTGTTGAAATGGTGAATTTTTTACTTATAGTACTAGGAAGTGAGGAAACTTGTCAAAGCTTGACAAGTCATTAATGCATAGTAACTTTTACTTGAATTGGCCGAAAGTTGCATATGTAAGTTGAAATTGGGTTTTTGTATTCACATGAAGAAGAGAATTCAAACTAAAGGACTTGATGTACGATACATTTGGAGGCTAAGGTGGTTTCACATGATAAATTGATTAAAAAAATGTAGTTTAGTAATAACCTCATTGAAGAAGATTAAGATGTGTTTGCTCTCATCACAAAGTAGAGAATACATGTATATTGTGTGAGTGTGAATAAAGTAGCAGGGCGCTGTCAAGCACCAAGTAGTAGGAGAGGATATTTTATCCATCATGTAGATGTGTTTACTTGAATTGGCCAAAAGTTGCATGTGTAAGTTGAAATTGGGTTTTTATGTTCACATGAAGAAGAGAATTCAAACTAAAGGACTTGATGTACGATGCATTTGGAGGCTAAGGTGGTTTCACATGATAAATTGATTAAAAAAAATGCAGTTTAGTAATAGCCTCATTGAAGAAGATTAAGATGTGTTTGCTCTCATCACAAAGTAGAGAATACATGTATATTGTGTGAGAGTGTGAAATAAGTAGTAGGGCGCTGTCAGGCACAAAATAGTAAGAGACGATATTTTATTTATCATATAAATATGTTTACCTTATACATTACTAAGAAAAGAGACGTGTGCATTATGTCAAGATTGTTCACTATGTAGAAAGGTTGTTTCGAGCACCGAGTAATGAAAGGGTATTTTGTTATGTGTTATACATTAAGCACCTAAGTCTTGTACAGTTTGTATGTGAGAGATGTATACGTGAGAGAAAAATCAAATGTATAGTGGACAAAATACGAGGGTTATCAGTCATCAATATAAATTTGAGGCATACAGTAAGAACGGCATTTGGACTAGCAATCTCATCTATTTAGTAATTGTGGTTAAATGCGTATGCAACGAATTGGGGTGTAGCTTGGAGGGGCGGCTTCGGTGGTGGTTATGACATATTGGCTGGGCCATTAAAGTCTGGAAATTTATGAGATTGGCTGAAAGTTTCCGCATTGGCCTCTTCTTATTACTTAATGTTGTTGATAATTGACCAAGAACACCAACGAATGCCGTGAGTGGATAGGATAGGAAAGGAAAGATGTGGTAATTAATTAATGACGTTTGTTTTGTTGGCGATTGGATGTTCACATCCAATAACTGTGACTTGTCATCCCCTGCCTGCACGGGCTTCTTGCATCCAAAACAAATGACATGTAAATAATGAAACATGCTTCACTGCTTATTCTAGGCTACTCACAGCGCACAACATTAAACTAGCCACTTTTGAAAGACAGGACGGAGGCAGGCATCAAACTGTTAGCTAGCAGCAGCAGAACCCAACAATCAACATGTTTCTCAAATCTCTGTGTTGCCACCTACATGACAATTTATATCTCCATCAACCCCCAGTTTACCTACTAGTTTTTAACCAGTCCCCCTAACTCTACCCACAGGCCACAAGTAACCTAAGTCCAAATCAACAACCCAGTGAGGCAAGTCTGAATTCAGCTGTATGTTCGCTAACAATTCCCCAGTCAATATATATATAGTGCAATCCTAGCTAGCTAAACACTGATCATTAACAGAAATTTAACAAACAAACACTTAATAATACTACTATATCAATAAATCTCCTAACTCAGCGTATTTTAATTCCAACATGGTAAAACGCACGCTCGCGCACACACATACATTATATATACATATGTCCTTCACTTGTTGGCTTGATCAATCTCAAATCGACAGACAGGGCAGGTGTTCATCCCCTCCAACCACGACACGAGGCAATTTTCATGAAACACATGAGAGCATGGCATTTTAACCACCCTCTTTCGCTTCCCCTCGCACAATTCTTCCAAGCAAATCATACAGTCGCCGGCGGCTACGCCCGCAACGAAAGCTTCTCGCTTCAACCTCTCAACCACAGCCGGCGGCGCGCCCCGCTGGATTCCATCTTTGCAATCCTCGGCCGGCACAATCTCATCCATTTTCTCTACATCCACCAACTCAAGTTCGCACTTCACTGTGATGCCCTTGCGGTTGAAGGCATCGATCTTGACCAGATAGAGGTATACCTCCGCGGCCAACGACACTCGCAACCGACGTTCAAGATCGAGGCTGGAAAACGAACGGATGAAATGAGTTTTGCATAAACAAGGGAAAGGTAGGAGGTTTCGGTGAACTTGGAAGGAAAATCGAGAGGGCGGTGGCGGTTCGGCGCTGTAGCAGACTAGAAAACTGGTGGAGCCACGAATGGGGTGCCACATCTCATACTTGTGCTTCAAGAAAACCTCAATTTCCAGCCCGTGATCCAAACCAGGCGACGAATCTTCTGTCCAGAGCTCTAGCTTCCCCTTAGAGCGATCCATGAACAAAAAATCATCAGGATGATCCATGAAAAAAAATTAATTAGGACGAACAATGAGAGAGGGATTTGATGAGGAAATAGCGGCAGAAGAGATCGACGTGATAAAGTTACTAAACAGTTGTGTGTGTATATATACGTAAAAAGGGCGCCCTAACCCTAATTGGTTTACTAATTCTAGTATGTAAAGGTCTGATTCACCCTAATAAATGGATTGATATATCCCTCTTTATTTTTCCTTTTTTGATCAGCTGGTCTATTAAGCTGATGAAATTTTGTTAGTATATTCTATCCTTTCTTTATTAATTTCCCGTAAAATGTACTTAGCATTTAATTACTAATGATGACGCGGAACTATCCTCAAGCTAAGCTAGCTTTCCTCCATATATATCAACTAAATTTACTCCATGATTTGTGGTGATCTTTAAAGGAGTGGCTCTACTTCCAAATCTAAACTTATAAACCTAAACAATACTAATAATTTCTCTCCCTAAAAAACATGAATCATTCCCTTTTTACTAAACTAAAAAGGTTACTAAACAGCTATGGATTCACCATAATAATTCGATTGATATATCTTTTGTTTTTGAGTGATAAGACGGTCTATGTATTAAGTGTTGTCTACATGTTTAATGACGTAATAATTATCTCTAAGGACGAGCTGGTGAAATTTTAGTATTATTTTTTTATTAATTTCCCTTAAGAAGCACTTAGTAATTACTAATGACGACGCATAACTTCATCGCCAAGCTAACTAGCTTTCATTCATATATATCAATTAAACTTTCTCGATGATTTGTGGGGATCTTTAAAGAAGTGGCCCTAGTTCCACAAATAAACTTATAAACAAAGACAACAGTAATAATCCCTCTCTTCGAGAAAGATGAAGCAAATTACTCCTTCTGTTTTACATTAATTGATCATTTTACTTTTTATTTTTATTAAAATTTGACTTAAATATATTTATATTAATATGTATTGGAAAAATTTAAAAAAAATATTATTTAGAAATTATAATCTTTAAAGTTTCATTTTCATATAAAATATTCATATTTTTATAATAAATTTTGAAAAAAAATTATAAATTAATTTATGTAAATAATAAAAAACTCAATTTTTTTGAAATAGATGGAGTATTTTTTAGGTTATTTTAAAAATATTGAAACTTTCCCCTTTCAAAGAGCTTTTTACATCCAAGTTATCTAAATATCCTCATTTAAATTTTTACTACACTAAACCTCAAAAGTAATTATTTAATTTTTAATTTTTAATTTCAGAGATGAAAATGAAAATAAAAAATTCAATATAAATTATACATACCCTATTGTCCGTACATTGAAAAAAAATGTTTTATTACTATCTGACGGAGAATAAAAGTAAGGAAGTTAAAAGTAGATCCATTAAAGCCCTAATTCCAGTGAGTCAGCGCCAGCCCATGACTATGGCCCATAGGTTTTGAGTTCTACTCATTTTTTGGGCCAGGATTTATGCACAAGGCTGTTGTGTTTTGAGCAAAGAACATGGATTCTGGCCCATTCCGATTTGTACAGCACCTGTACTTGTAGTATCTTAGTATAATGCTAAAAAGAATAATCTCTTGAAACCGTTCATTTTTCATAAATCTTTATAGAAGAGACAAAGGTTTTCCTTCAATAGATCTTTCCAATTAGTAACTACCCACTAATACTGCAACGGGGGACACCTTTAATTGCTCTACTAGCTCCTTTGACATAAGATTAGTGGGTTGAAGGTTAGAAAGGCTATTCAAATGCAATTGTCAGTCCTCACCACCTAGTCGGGTTGGTAGCGAAGGTCATTCTCCCTTCCTCAGCCGGGGTGGCAATCAAAAAATTACTAAATATGGCCAAACATCCTCTAGATTTTCATAAACATGCAATGAATCCATCATCCGTCACAAATGTTTCCTGATCGATATATTTTATTGTCCATGCTTTTGAGTAAAAATATATATATATATGTCAGTAGTTAAAGTATGATCCCTTACTAATCAATTAACTTAACGTTTCATGTTAATCACAAATATTGTTTTCAATCCAAGTGTTATGTATAATCAATGAAAAGGTAGAGAATGGGAAAAACCCACCGAACGTAGCGTCTAAAACTATGTCCACATAAGAGAGAAGAAAGCAAATGGATTTGTAAGTGTAATGTGTCATGTTTCCAGGATGGGCAGCCAACGCTAGAAGCAAATGAAGCGAGCGAATATAGGAGTAAACTCCTAGGGTAGTAAAGGCTTGTTAACTCATAGGATTTAAACCCAAGCCAGGCTGTTAAAAATGGGATGTTATGATTTGGAGGGTGGTGGTCTCTTTATCTTTGCTAGATGAAAGTACGAATCAGGTCGCTTAGGCCCCTAGACGGGGTGTTTGTTTGGCTCCTTGCTGCTAGTTGGTTATAAGGTTGTATTTTTTTTTATTGATACTTGATAAATTTTTCTTTATTGTTGGGTCTCTTGGGTTGTTTACTACTTATCAAACATTCATAAAGCTGAGATCATGCTTTGAACAGAGCAAAAAAGTTAAAGGGAAATGTGTATGGCAAGATTTCAACCTTATTGTCTACCATGTTAAGTTGACAGCTTATATGAAGGGTTTTACAACTTAAATTAGTACAAATTATAACCAAAATGTCTCTTAAGAGGAAGTGAAAACTTGAGAAGGACTGTCATAGTGTTATCATAGTGATATCATGTTCTTTTATTGAATTATTGTGACCAATCCTAATGAAATCACGGCTGTCACATTTCATTTGATTGTTTGTGTGAATTGAGGACAATCCGCCCGGATGCGAACTGTATAAACCCTGGAGGTTAAGGACGTGTGTTGTACGTTTTTCTGATTTTTCTCTTTGTTAATGCATCTGCCCTTTTACCAACCAAAAAAGAACATTAATTGGTGGGCTGGGAAGCGAAAGCAAAACATGTTAGAGGAAAAGCAGCCGGAGCCTGGACAGATGTCGTGTGGATGGCCTAGAAGAGAACCATTAATACCTAAACAGATTCTGAAGAAATCCATCCAACTCCTCTCTAATCATTGGTGGGGGGGCCAAGGAGGGATCAATTAAGAGCTCAATAATTTGCATTAATTAATTTGGGTATGTCATCTCAACTACGTACACTTGGATACGTACGTTACGTACATATTTGCTTCTCAATAGCAAAGTTTGCTTATATATGAAGTAGATCAAATCTCAGCGTTTTGAAATAGAAAAAAAAAATGATGTCAGAATTGGCGAATCAAATCTTGGACTGAACGTATCTCTAGTCTGCCAAATGTATGTATGATTGGTATTGGCATTCAAATTTGCAATGGGCGGCGCCAGCTGATATTGTTAAAGAATTTGTTTTACCATTTTCCACGATTAATTTGAGGTATGGACTTCCCTTTCTGTTTCTGAACTGAATCCCACCGAAAAAAGAAGTCTGGCCCTACATCTTCCCTCTATCTTAATTATCATTTCTCTCAAATTGAAGATAAATATAATTGCTGTCCTACCACATGTTGGAGCTTTTTTTTTCAAGGAATTATAACTGTAATATAAAACTACTGTTGTACACTTTGTAAACTTCTATCGTATATACGAACTAGTCTGAAACTAAAATTTAGCCAATGGGGACATGAGTTAATTTTTTAACCTTTTGAGACAAGTCTCATTGTCGATTGAGCGTCTATGGTCGATGAAATAAACTAACACTACACGGAGGGGGAGAGAGGGGCGGAGTTATATATATGAGATTTAAAAGGAAATGGCGAAAATTTAGACAATGAGATATTAAAAAAAAATCAATTAGTCTTTATAGGTTTAAGTATTCTCTGGAGAAATAAAAAATGAACCAGGTGGATTGGATTGTGGTTTATTCTTTAGGATAATTTTATTATCCTAATATGAAACAGAAAGGGTAATAATTAATAAGTAGGCGGCGAACGAGTGCGAGAAGAGAAGGGTATACCATGCGGATTGGTTGATTATTCTCTGATCAGTCACTTCGAACCAAAGGCCCATGTGCTAATGTGATTATTAATTTTGGTAATCATTAATCAAGTAGAAGAATACAAAATTACGTGGCGACCAAAGTTCCCGTTCAACAGGGACTTGGAACGTAACATGCTTCTTGTAATCGAACTTCAAACTTTAAATTAACGTCTGTCCAATAACTAAAAGAGTTTGGCTAGCTGCCAATTACTCTTAATTATGAATTCCGAAAAATCTATCTCTTTAAGCCGTATCCTCTTTTCTTACGAATCTTTAATCTATCTCTGTGTGTGTGTGTGTGTGTACTCCTTCAAGTTAGAGGTCGTATTGTATAAAAACATAACAGTAATTAATTATAGGTTATGGTTCCAATCTTTGTTTGGTCCTATTTCGTTATCGTGGACTGTTTGAATTTCTGACTCTCTCTGCGCTGCATGTTCGAGGAGATCTTTTTCCAGAGGCAACCACTATTTTCTTTGTTTGTTTAGTTTTTTTTCGTTCTGTATGTAAATTTTAAAAGAAAAAGCTTTATATTATTTGTTTTTTCTGTAACTATTTTAAATATCTGGCATTATCATGGGATCTAAACAGGCAGGAACATGGAAAGAAAGTTATAGTAATTATTTTATTTTAAAAAATTGGTAAAAAAGGACATGAACCATAAGAATATTATATGTTGTTCATAAAAATAAGGTTATATTTTGAGTTCAACATTTTTAGAGTACAAAGAAACTTTAAAAAATGCATGTACTAACATAATGGGAATGACAAGGTTTTTATCCCGTCTATGCACCCAAATAATATAAATTATTATGACTGATATAAATCTATTAAAAAAAAAATAATGGGATTTTGCTTTTGTATCATTAATAATGATATGCAATAATCTAGACAAAAAATCAATTGTTACAAACTTATATCATATATCCAAAAAACTCTGCAATATTATGCTATCAAATTCAAAAAAAAATATTTTTGCCATAATAAACCCAATAAATGAACCTAAATTTAGATAAACTCAGTTAACCCGTCTAGAATTCTCTCAAAATGATAAAATAACCTAACTTATGTTGACACAAACATAAATAACTTTGTCCAATTGATGAAAATCCAAATTATCTAAGTCATCTTGATTAAAAATAAGGTAACTTTAAGTTTATTAGAATAATTGAACCATGTTTTATATTGGAATTGAACTTGACATGTTACAAAACCATTATAATTACACAAATATTCTCTGTTACCTTTACAGAATTAGTAAAATTTTATAAGCAGCATCTTCACATGGTAGCAAGTAGGGAAAGACATTTATCTCGTTAACCTACTTATAATATACTAATTAGACTAACATATAAACTATTTGAAGAAGTTTGTCAATTAATTTTTTTCCTTCACTCATTATGATCTACAATAACTTAGCACAATCAATAACAAAAAATCCACATACACTTATATTCTAGAACTACTATAATATACTATAACATACTATATAAATTCAATAAAAGACTTTTATCCATCAAATATACTAGTATAATATACTACAATTATATACCTTTGGTTCATAGAATTATGTTGACTTAGGTATTTTCATCCTCATTTCATGACTTGAGAAGATCTGATCCTTGAAATATTGATTGTAGAGCACTTTGTCCTTTTAACACTATGAAGTTTTTAAATGTGCAAACCCATGTTTGTAAGAAATTAAAGTTTGAGACCCTAAATTACAAATTTTATAATTTTAAGCACTTAGTAATATTTAAACTTATTAGATGTTGAAATTTTGTATATAATAAAAGAAAAAAAAAATAAAAAGACAGAAACTTTGAAAATACAATATTTTCACTTTCACTCCACATAGAATTAATAGCATTTGGATGTTAATACTATATCTACATAATAATAGTTACTTAAGTTGGTAAATATTGTCTAACAATAATTTATGGAATAAATTATTTAATTAATTTATGTTTTAAGTTTTTTAATTTTTAATACTTAATTTTCCAAAATTTGTATACTATTTTACAAAGAAAATTTATTTTCCCTTACAGTGTAATTATCTAATCATACAATGAATTATATTTACTTTTCATGTCTAATTTTTTATTTTTATAGTAACTTTTTAATGTTTTGTTTTTATTTATTTAATATTTTAAAAATGCCATATTAATTGGTCTTGTCGGGGTAGACCAAAAAACTTAGAAAAGAAATGGAAAAATGATAATTGGATCCATAATTGTAAAACATATGAGTCAACAATATTGGCCCATAACAATAAAAAAAAAAAAGAGAAAAAACTTGACAATTGGATTAGGCCCAATACTTTAAGCCAATTATCTTTATAACACGAATGAAGTTGTGATAAGAAAAACAGACATAGAGGCGGCTGTAACGGAAAATTAGAAAACCATGTGGACCATTGGCAACTAATATAGAAATTTAGGGAGCTACAACGTCAGTTAGGGCATCTCCAACAGCTTCCCCAAAATTTCTACATAATGGGGAAGCAAAAAGCAAGATCTCCATAATTTTTTTACTCTAACTCCAACAGCTTCTCCATTTTGCAGAATTTTAAATTTATTACACAACAGATAAATATTATAAATTTAAAGTAAATTCAAATTAATTTCTATTTAATTACTATATAATTAAATATTCTATATTTGAAACAAATTTTAAATAACGGCTAGTTTGTAACGGCTAGTTTACAACGGCTAGTTTGTAACGGCTAATTTATAACGGTTAGTTAAGAATTACTAGTTAACCTCTATTTCTATAAATAAGAACAATTCCATAATTTTAGCTATCTTTTCTCATACTTTCCATTCCATTACTACCAATTTTCTTTCTTACATTGAAAATAATTTTATGGCTCGCCGTTCTTTAGCAAGTCGTTATTTACGTGACATGTACTTATATGATGATGACGATAGTGATGAAGCATATGAAGAATCATTAGTTGTTTGTATAGAAGAAGAAGAAGAACATCTTGCCGACAAAGGTAAAAGGAAAGGTTATCGTGGTTCTGTGATGGGTCACAAAATTGTTGATCGTGAGTTAATCGAGGCTCACGAAAGACTATATCGTGACTATTTTGCCAATCCTCCAAAATATGGACCTCGTCTTTTTCGAAGGAGGTTTAGAATGAAGCAAGCTCTTTTCCTTCAAATTCATGATGCAGTGGTTGCACATGATTCTTATTTTGTTCAAAAAAGGAATGCTTCTGGACGTCTCGGCTTGTCATCGCTTCAAAAGGTAACAGCTGCTTTTCGAATGGTTGCTTATGGTGTTCCTGCTGATTATGTAGATGAGTATGTGCAAATAGGTGAAAGCACTGCTATAGAAAGTCTTAAACGATTTGTCATAGCAGTTGTTGAAGTTTTTGGCGATGAGTACTTAAGATCGCCAAATACTGAGGACCTTGCAAGATTACTTGCAAAAGGTGAAGAGCGAGGTTTTCCAGGGATGCTTGGCAGCATTGATTGTATGCATTGGACATGGAAAAATTGCCCAACTGCTTGGCATGGTATGTTTACTGGCCACACTCGTGAACCAACTATTATTTTAGAAGCTGTTGCCTCATATGATCTTTGGATATGGCATGCTTTCTTTGGGTTGCCTGGGTCTCTTAATGATATCAATGTGTTAGAGCGCTCTTTTGTATTTAGTGAATTGGCTGAAGGGCGTGCACCTGCTATTAGCTATATGGTCAATGGTAGAACATATAATATGGGATATTATCTTGCTGATGGTATATATCCGTCGTGGGCAACGCTGGTGAAGACTATTCCAGCTCCACAGGGAAATAAAAATAAACAATTTGCTAAAGAGCAGGAAGGGGCAAGGAAAGATGTGGAACGTGCATTTGGAGTATTGCAAGCACGATTTGCTATTGTCCGAGGACCAGCAAGATTCTGGGATAAAGATACTCTAAAATATATAATGACAGCATGCATAATTATGCATAATATGATTGTTGAAGATGAGCGTGACGAGTGTCAAGGCAGACCAAGACAAGTACATGAATTTGAAAAAGAATATGACAAAGTTGATGGCATTCCAAGCATATCACCTTCACTTGATCGTGCCCCAACACTGATGAAGTTCATTGAAAATCATCATAGGATTAAAGATAAACAATTGCATACTCAACTCCAAGAAGACCTTATTGAGCACTTATGGAGAATACACGGAGGACAATAGTTATATTTATATAGAACAACTTCTTCCAATCTTAGTGTTTTCAGTCAAATTGAATAAGTGTAACCAAAATGGTATATGTTCTTCTTTTTTTTAATGGAAAATGGTATATGTCCTTGAAAGTCTTATCAAGTATTAGTTAATCTCGTTGTTCCTAAAAATCTTATCAAGTAATTTTCAATTCATCTGTCGAAAATACTTTCTCTTATAGATGTTCTCATGATACATACTTTGAACTATTTTTTCCTACTTAGTGTTGTGATGCAAAATTGTACTAATTTCAATCAACTATAACCATTTTATTTGGTTTAAAATTGACCTCAAATTTACTTTACATTTAATTGTGAAAGAGACCACTAAAGTGAGCCTAACCCGAATACTTTTAGTAAACTAGATATTTTTTGCTACGATTTTTTTTTTTTGCAAAGAAAACCATTTTTTTTGTAACAAAAAAAATTGTAGCAACTGAAACATTTATTTAGATGCCAAAAAAACTAACACATGAAATAAATAAAATTCACATACAAGAAAAGCATGTCATAAGTGATCAATGACTCTGGTTGCTATAAAAACTCATAAGTGGTCAATTACAATTAATCGAGCAACCTGTAACATTTAGCAGAGATATAAGTAATTACATGTTTTAGTTTCACACGCAATGCAACCAAAAAATTTGTCGATCGATTTCAGTACTTGAAAAAGTCAACATACAAACTAATAGAATTGACCCCAATTTTCTTTCCTGATACCTCCAATACTAGGAAAAAAAAATAAAGATATAAGGAAGAACAAAACCATATAATCCCATGATTCAATTTCACTTAACAGTAGTAATAAAAAAAACTATTTGTGAAAAACTAAACTTTTTGCTAAAAACTAACACAATTATTACATATCATTACTGGTAGCTCTTTTTGCCAAAATTTCCTTCTGAAGACTGATGAAATACTCCGCTTGCATTGGAGGCATGACACTAGTATCCATAGCCATTATTTTAGCATCCTCACTTCGAGTTTGAAGTTCAATTTCCTTCTCTCTGAGAGCAACTTGCTTTTGCTCAGTAGCAAGTAGCAACTCAAATTGTTCAATTCTTCTGCATTCACTTTCTAATTTTTTGGCCCTAAACTCTTCCAATAGCTCACGGCTTTTTGAAGATGTCTCATTTCCACTTCCTTGTTCTTTGGATTTTGCTTTCTTGATCACTTCCTTCGAAGCCTTTCTCCCCATTGGTCTCTTCAGGCCTGCAGGTTCTGGAGCTTGTTCAGTGTCATCTTCTAAATTGATTGAATCTGGTGTCTCACTAGAAGTAGGCTTGAACTTTCTCTTGGTCTCGAGTTTTTTATGTTCATCCATCCATTTTTGTTGGAACCTCATAATAACCCAACAATGGTCAAGTACAAAGGCATGTTTCTCCTCTTTCTTGAACTTCTCTTTTGCCTCTGCAACCTTACAATGTAATTTTACCACTATTAAAGATATAATCTATAAGATATAACTAAGATATAGCTTTCAAACGAGAAGCTCCAAATAACATAAAAAGAGAACAAAATTTAACAAGTTTCAGTCATTGTTCGTACCTTGTCTTGTTCTGTGTAACCACTTTTTCGTAAGTGGTCAATTTGAGCGTAATGTCCAGAAAACTTGCTCACATCCTTACTAATTTTTGACCAGCGATTAGTCAAGAATTTTTCACTTCGTTCACCGGACCACGTCTTGTTTTCTTCAAAGTACTTCCAGAATTGTGAATTTTTTTGGTCACGTCCTTTCACTGCATCTAAGCTAACATTAAGCCATGCAGATACAAGAAGTTTGTCTTCTTCAGTTGTGAAGTTGTCTTGCCTTTGTGCCACTTTCTTGTTGCCAGGTGCAGAATACATCTCTTCATAAGTGCAATCTTCATTTGTTGGCTCTTCACAAGTATAACCATTAGAATGGTTCTGATTTGCTTCAAAATCATGATTTGAAGGAAGTTCGTTGAGGTCAGTGAACACTGATTCACTGTTAAGAAGGTTCACGTAACTCATTTGATCCGAATCCATCTGGAAACATGGCAATATTTATTCAGATAAACAAACATCATATGAGAAAAATAAATTCAGCAGTGAATTTAATTTTATCATGGATTAGTCTTAATCTACAAGTGAGAAAGGAAAAAAAAATTCTTCTACCAACTTTGGAAGATATCACACCTCTTTGGAAACTACAATTGTTGCTCAAGCAAACTTAGCTCATCAGAACACATTAACACTGATTCAACCACTTTCTGTCATCCCATAATTCAAAGGAAAACAAAGCATACAACCATCTCTTTCCACAAACTTTTATGCACCATGCTTGGGTTAAAAATTGTCTACCATTCAAAGCCTTATCTGATTCTTTGTGGACAAGTTTTCCTTTCCAGGAAGATGGATTTCTGGACCCCAAGAAATCGTGCAACACTTTTCATTTATCATTAATTTACACCTTTGTTTAATTACGTACATTTTACGTGTTTTAATTAGTACATTTAAACTCACTGAAAAGAACACAAGGCCCAAACTCATTGAAAGGCTAAATCAACTTATCTCAGAAATAAGTAGACCAATTAGATTCCAATTCGCATTTAATGCAAAAACTTGCAACTACATAAAAACATGAGCAGCTAGTCACATAATAATGATTACATAATGTGCATCTATGGAAAAGAAAAACCATCAACTGTCAAGTTGCCAATCAAAACTGATCAGGATACATTATGAAAAGGGTACAGGTATCTCTCTCTCCCCCCCTCTCCCTTTCCACTTTATGTAACCTTGGCTACTTTTTAATCTTTTTTCATTCATCTCACTCCCTTTGGTTCTTTCTACAAATGGAGGATGATAACATGCAATCTTCCTATGCTTAAAAGTATTTTATTGTTTCATTCACAATTATCCGTGGTCTTCTTTGGCAATTGGGCATCTATTGATGTTTCAGCACAAAAATGCTATTTTTCAGTGTATTGTTCATCTTTCTCAATTTTAGGTTTATACGTTTGGAAGAAGATGATGCTAATAAATCCTGGGAGCAACGGCTGGTGAAACGTTACTATGATAAGCTTTTTAAGGAGTATCCTTTGCTAGTTTAATTTCTTATTTTTGTGGGATAATTAGAGTTTGTAAAAGGAAGTAGCATAATGATATGTACTTTCATTTTCCTAACGCTCAACTACTTTAAGGAAAAGGCAGTTGGAAGTCTGAAAGTTGTGTTGTTTGGTAGAACTTACAAGACATTGGAACTGCAAGCACTAAATCATAACTGAGCAGCAAAACAAATTGCATCTTATTAAGCATAAACAGAACTCATTCATGCTTGGTGGGTATGAAAAGTGGTCAAGTAGCACTAACACAATTCAAAGAATTTCCCAGAAAAAAGAAGTGTCAATTCACCAATGAACTGAAAATTCAGCTGTAGGAAACTAGAAATACGACACAGCACAGAATTCAACATATGCAACCAAATCAAAAGCAGAAGAAGTTGTTTTTATCTAAAAGAAAGATACCCGTTTATTCCCTGTACTAAACATGAACAGATAAATAAACAATTCCCGAGCGCCTCAAGAGCATCTTTCACGAAAGACCCAGGATTTAAACCGATCATGAAATTAAGAATTTCAGCTAGCAAATTCCAAGCCAAACCAGTTGCCAACAGGAACTGATGCTTGCTGTGAAATGCTAAAAACCAGAAGACAAAACAACCAAAAAAAAAAAACTTACAGGAAACGCAGAGGCAGAATCAGAAGCTGCAGCAGTTGTTTCTGTTCAGTTGTCAGCAGCTAGCAAATTCCAAGCCAAACCAGTTGCCAACAGGAACTGATGCTTGCTGTGAAATGCTAAAAACCAGAAGACAAAACAACCAAAAAAAAAAGACTTACAGGAAACCCAGAGGCAGAATCAGAAGCTGTAGGAGTTGTTTCTGTTCAGTTGTCAGCATCCAAGGAATAAGAAGTGGGAGAGATACCTGGACGTAGCTGATGGAGAATCGGTGAGAGAGAAGCAACAGAGGCGAAGACGAAGACGGAGGCGAGGGAGACACTTGGACGCAGATGGTGGACAATCGCTGTGCGAGAAGCAGCAGAGCCGAAGACGGAACCGGATCTATGGTGTGGCAACGTCGGGTTTTCTGGAGTCGCCACCAATCAGTTTTTTTCTTAGGTCGATTGGTCACCTTAAAATTGGTCTGCGAGAGTTCGGGGATCGGGAGTACGGTTACGCTAAAACAATATTGTTATAGCGCCCAAAATTGGCACCTTAGTTGATTTTAATTTTGTTTTACTTTGCTTTTAAATAATTTTCAGTTAATTTAGAGATTTTAACTGAATTAGTCGAAATGTGGATTTTTAAGTTAATTTGTATAAAATTTTATACTTCCGAACCATGGACTCTGCCGAGTCATTTGGACACGGAAGATTTTGATTCCGAACCATGGACTCTGCCGAGTCATTTGGACACGGAATTTGGTGAAATTTTAAACAATTTTATCCATATTGTAAAAATATGGATTTTTTTTATCTTTTTATTTAATTTATTTATTTTAAAAAGTTTGATATTTTCCAAACCGTAGATCCTGCCGGATCATCCGGATATGGAAATTAAATTTAATTTATTGTTAGTTATATAATTATTACTTTTATGGAATTAATTATTAGTTTAATTACTAATTCGTAATTCTTTTTGTTATAGAATTTTTAGATAAAAAAATTTTATTTTTTATTTTCTTTCTTTTCTTTTCTCTCTTTTCTTTCTTATATTTTTCTTTTCTTTTTGACTTAATCTTTCCTTTCTTTTCTTTCTTTTCTTTCTTTTCTTTTTCTTATCTTTCTTATCTTTCTTTTCTTTTCTTTTTCTTGTCTTTCTTATCTTTTTCTTATCTTGTTTTAGTTTTCTTTTTGTTTTCTTGTTTAATGAAAAATATTTATTATTTTAGTGGATTTAAAAGTTATATTTTAAATAAATCAGTAAAATATAAAGTCTTAATTTTCATGTATTTATTTTTTTTTTAAACAGGTTTTATTTTTATTTTTTTATTATTTTTACTGGATAAAAATAACTATTAAAATTAATTTTAACTTTTTGTTATCTTTAAAGAATTAAAAACATGTATATAAAAATAAAAATAATTGGCTTTTTTAAAAATGATTTTTATTAGACTTAATAATTAATTACAAAATAATCTTCTTTTAATTTTCATTTATTTATTAATTAGTAAAGGGTAAAGGTGAATTAAATAAAAAAAAATTATATAAAGAAAAAAAAATTAATAATAATAAAGTGGGGCTTTTTGGCCATCCACTTTAATAATAATAATAAATGTTAGCAAAGTTAATTAAATTAATTGTTAAACAACAATAATAAAAAGTTAGTCAAGTTAATTAAATTAATTAATTAACAACAATAATAAAAAGTTAGCCAAGTTAATTAAATTAATTAATTAACAACAGTAAAAAGTTAGCCAAGTTAATTAAATTAATTAATTAACAACAATAATAAAAATTTAGCCAAATTAATTAAATTAATTAACAACAATAAATAAAAAGTTAGCCAAATTAATTAAATTAATTAACAACAATAAATAAAAAGTTAGCCAAATTAATTAAATTAATTAATTAACAACAATAATAAAAAGCTAGCCAAGTTAATTAAATTAATTAATTAACAACAATAATAAAAGTTAGCCAAGTTAATTAAATTAATTAATTAACAACAATAATAAAAGTTAATTAATTGTTAACAACAATTATAAAAGTTAGTAATAATGCAAAAATTAAAAGGTTAGTAACAATAATAGTATTAAAAGTTAGTTGTTAGTAAGTTAATAACAACAATAAAAAAAGGGGTTAGTAATAAACAAATAATAAACAAATAAACAAGTAAATATAAAAGAGTTAGTAATTAATTCTGCAAGAACAAAATAAAAGGTTAGTGACCAAAGTGAAAGAAAATTGAAAAGATGAAGGATTAAATGAGAGTTGTACCCTTAAAAACTGAATTTGAAATTCTGGAAACGTGAAGAACAGAACGCACGCGCGCGGGGGGAGAGAAAAAAAAAAGGGTCAGAGAAGGTTTAGGTTTTCTGGAGAGGAAGAGAAGAGGGCCAGGGACCTAGGCTATAATTTTTTCTTTTTCCAAAACGGAGCTCTAAGCTTCATGTCTATTTTTTTTCTATGTTCAGCACAAAATTTGGGGGGCTATTTATAGAGGAAGTTTGGCTGAACTGTTGATGGATAAATTAATAAAAAATTTCAAACTTATCTTTTAAATTGGTAAAATGACAATTTTAGTCCTTTACGTCTCTCAGCCTCTGGATAAGTTCCTGAAGCTTCTGATTTTGACAATTTTGTCGTTTTCTGTCAATTTGCGCCAGAAACGTCGGCAGGCCCAAAATTTTATGTGACAAACTACCAAATGCTCCTGGAACTTTCAGAATTTGTCAATTTTTCCCGAAACTTCTTAATGTTGTCATTTTTACCTCAAACTTTTAAATTTTGCCATTTTTTTGGAGTTTTCTTTTTTCTTTCAAATACACACATATATCATTTTAAATCAAATCTTCACAAAAAAAAATGTATTTTAAACTAATTAAAATTTTTAGTAATAATAATAATAATAAAAATAATAATTTTTTTTATTTAATTTCTTTTAAAATTTTTTATGGTCGGACGAAATTGGGTGTCAACAGCTGCCCCCCTTTGCATGCTTCATGAGACATGATGTATGCAAAGTCGTTACCAAATTTCGTCCGGCTTAGCTAGGCATTGAAAACCTTTTCGCCGCCTAAATCCTGAGGTTAAGGAACTCTCTTTAGAACCCCGGCGATAGGAGCTCTCCTATCGTTGAAGGAAAATTGATTGTTTCTGAGGCAAAGGTTCCATCCTTAAAACCTCGGATTGATTGATTGATTTCGAAGCAAAGGTTCCATCCTTAAAACCTCGAATTGATTGATTGATTTCGAGGCAAAGGTTCCATCCTTAAAACCTTGAATTGATTGATTGATCTCGAGGCAAAGATTTCATCCTTAAAACCTCAGATTGATTGATTGATTTCGAGGCAAAGGTTCCATCCTTAAAACCTCAGATTGATTGGTTGATTTCGAGGCAAAGGTTCCATCCTTAAAACCTCGGATTGATTGATTGATGTCGAGGTAAAGGTTCCATCCTTAAAGCCTCAAATTGATTGATTGATGTCGAGACAAAGGTTCCATCCTTAAAACCTCGGATTGATTGATTGATGTCGAGGTAAAGGTTCCATCCTTAAAACCTCGAATTGATTGATTGATCTCGAGGCAAAGGTTCTATCCTTAAAACCTCGGATTGATTGATTGATCTCGAGGCAAAGGTTCCATCCTTAAAACCCCGGATTGATTGATTGATCTCGAGGCAAAGGTTCTATCCTTAAAACCTCGGATTGATTGATTGATCTCGAGGCAAAGGTTCCATCCTTAAAACCTCGAATTGATTGATCTCGAGGCAAAGGTTCTATCCTTAAAACCTCGGATTGATTGATTGATCTCGAGGCAAAGGTTCCATCCTTAAAACCTCGAATTGATTGATTGATGTCGAGGCAAAGGTTCCATCCTTAAAACCTCGGATTGATAATTGATCTCGAGGCAAAGGTTCCATCCTTAAAACCCCGGATTGATTGATTGATCTCGAGGCAAAGGTTCTATCCTTAAAACCTCGGATTGATTGATTGATCTCGAGGCAAAGGTTCTATCCTTAAAACCTCGGATTGATTGATTGATCTCGAGGCAAAGGTTCCATCCTTAAAACCCCGGATTGATTGATTGATGTCGAGGCAAAGGTTCCATCCTTAAAACCTCGAATTGATTGATTGATGTCGAGGTAAAGGTTCCATCCTTAAAGCCTCGAATTGATTGATTGTTTTCGAGGCAAAGGTTCCATCCTTAAAACCTTGATGATGAAAATTGATTATTTTCGAGGCAAAGGTTCCATCCTTAAAACCCCGATGATGAAAATTGATTGTTTTCGAGGCAAAGGTTCCATCCTTAAAACCCCGATGATGAAAATTGATTGTTTTCGAGGCAAAGGTTCCATCCTTAAAACCCTGATGATGAAAATTGATTGTTTTCGAGGCAAAGGTTCCATCCTTAAAACCCCGATGATGAAAATTGATTCTTTTCGAGGCAAAGGTTCCATCCTTAAAACCCTGATGATGAAAATTGATTATTTTCGAGGCAAAGGTTCCATCCTTACAACCCCGATGATGAAAATTGATTTTTTTCGAGGCAAAGGTTCCATCCTTAAAACCCCGAATTGATGAAAATTGATTGTTTTCGAGGCAAAGGTTCCATCCTTAAAACCCCGATGATGAAAATTGATTCTTTTCAAGGCAAAGGTTCCATCCTTAAAACCCTGATGATGAAAATTGATTATTTTCGAGGCAAAGGTTCCATCCTTACAACCCCGATGATGAAAATTGATTGTTTTCGAGGCAAAGGTTCCATCCTTAAAACCCCGAATTGATGAAAATTGATTGTTTTCGAGGCAAAGGTTCCATCCTTAAAACCCCGATGATGAAAATTGATTCTTTTCAAGGCAAAGGTTCCATCCTTAAAACCCTGATGATGAAAATTGATTATTTTCGAGGCAAAGGTTCCATCCTTACAACCCCGATGAAAATTGATTGTTTTCGAGGCAAAGGTTCCATCCTTAAAACCCCGATGATGAAAATTGATTGTTTTCGAGGCAAAGGTTCCATCCTTAAAACCCCGATGATGAAAATCGATTATTTTCGAGGCAAAGGTTCCATCCTTAAAACCCCGATGATGAAAATTGATTTTGAGGCTAAGGAGCTTTCCTTAGGACCTCGAGCGAAATTTATATAAAAGCAATTGAAATTGGAATAATTTTCTTCGAAAGTGTGAATTTTCATAATTGGCGAGCGCAAAGAATTAGGCTTCGATAAAACGAGTGAATCTTGATGATGACAATAACACTGACAAATTATGTAAATGGAGTGGATGTTTGGAATCAATATTCAAGGTTCATCTAATATTTTCTTCAGTAAATATAGATTCCCTTGTGAGATATGTCATCCGAATAAGGTTAAAGCTTAACTACCCCAAAATGTTATGCCTAGTAGACCTAATAGGATGCGTCTCAAGAGTAATAAAAATTACTCTTTACTCAGCCATTCCAACCTAAAGGCATTGTCGCATGGTTTTAATATCAGCATGGACGAAACTATCTTATAAAAAGAAATTCCCTGAAAAGAAAAACTGAAACGCGAAAGAAAATGCTGATAATAAAACTAAAGGACAAGAAAAACGGATCAAATCGCTTCTTTCTTCCACAATACTTCAACAGGGTGAGTAGAGGACCATTATGGGAGTGAACTGGTCGGGAAAGACTGTCGTGTCCAGTCTATCTGAATCATTGCTGGATCTGGTTCAGGAACAAAAGCTTGTATTTTATCTAGCAATTCTTCAGCAGTTGTTGCGGATATTATGATTCGCCGTGCCACTCTTGATATGAAATTCTTCTGCATAGCATAATCCATAAAAGCTATCAGACCTGTAAAGAAATTGTTAACATTCAAAAGCCCAATGGGTTTCTTATGCAAATTAAGTTGGGCCATGGAAGCAATTTGAAAGACTTCTCCCAATGTGCCAAAACCACCTGGTAGAGCGATAAAAGCATCAGCATTTAAAAGCATTTGTAACACACGCTCTTGCAAATTTTTAACCACTAATTCTTCTCCAATCGTGCCCCCAGAAATAAATTTCAGAGGTCCAGGGATAATACCCAGAACTTGACTTCCTCCTAGAGATGCTGCTGATGCTACACCTCCCATTAATCCGACACTACCTCCTCCATAAACTAAATGTATTTTTCGCTCAGCTAATACTCTTCCCAAATGGTTGGCTGCTTTTAAATACTCTTCATCTTTTCCAGGAAAAGCCCCAGAAAATACACAAATACTTCGGGATTTACGAGTTGGGGTTTTCTCCATTCCTATCCTTACCTTTGTGAGAAAAGAGGATATATTTATAGAGATGAAGAGATAAGGCAATAATTATATTTTCAAGAATGGATACATTATTGCCAGCTATTCACAGTAGTCACGAGTATGACTTTGGTCAGGTATGGGTACACTATCGTTAAAAGAGGAGGAAAATTTTCAAAATAGCTGCTAGCATGTACAGTAGTCACTACTGTAGCTTACGTCAGGAGTAGGTACGTGATTGTTGGAAGAGAAGGAAAATTTTAAAAAGTGGCAGCTATATACAGTAATCATAACTGTATCTTATGTCAGGAGTGGGTACATTATTGGGAGGATAATTTCAAAAGCGACAGCTAGCACGTACAGTAATCGTAACTATGGCTCATGTCAGGAGTGGATACATTATCGCTGAAAGGGGAGGAAAATTTCAAAAGCGACAGCTAGTACGTACAGTAATCGTGACTTTGGTTCACGTCAGGAGTGGATACATTATTACCAAAAGGGGAGGAAAATTTCAAAAGCGACAGCTAGCACGTACAGTAATCGTGACTTTGATCCTCGTCTTCCACTGGCTTTGCGTCCAGTAATGGCTTCAATGCTTTCTATGAATCTGTGATTTGCATCTCATCTAGCTTTCTCACAAACTGGCAAACAGGGTCGTTTAAGGTCAGATTCCCAAGACTGTAACGATCTCGTTCTTTTTGGAAAATTATCCATAATCCAACAACCTCAAATTGCACTATTCCGCAAGAATGCGCTTCAAGAACCTCTCGAATATCTTCTAGAGATTCCTTACGCAAGCCATTCTTAATGAATCTTATTCTATCATTACGATTTCTGGTGATCACTCCTGGAGCACGACATTTATTACCGCAAATCCACCATCCACAATTATGACAAACGCCTAGCATCTTTGCTCTTCTTTTTTTGGCATAAGCGCTTTTACCAAAGCCGGGCATACGGGGAAAGAACGCTTCGGGAACTTCACCAGCTGAACGAACCTTAGCTTCAATTAGCCACCGCACATTATCAGGAATGCCTTTGTGCATAAATACTCTAAATCGTTCACATCTAGCTTGATAAATCTTTTTAAGAACATTTATTGGGAAGGAAGGAAAATACTTTCGTAGGGCGGAAAGAGAAGACTCCATTGATGAAGGAGGCAAAGAAAGAAATTAGTGATTGTAGGAAACGAAAATAACTAACACATATTTATAGTGATGAAAGGGATAATGCGTTAATTACACTTACAGAAGCAAGTACATTATTGTCAAAAGAAAAGACAAATGACAGCTTATATGTACAGCAATCATGACTGTGGCTCTCATCTTCCACTGATTTATATCTAGTAATGGCTTCAATGCCTTCTATGAGTCGAGGACTTGCTTCCTATCCAGTTTTCTTACAAGCTGGCAGACAGGGTCGTTTACAGTCACATTCCCAAGACTGTAACGGTCTCGTTCTTTATGGTAAGTCCTCCACAATTTGACAATTTGACCTTGCACTTTTCCACAAGAATGCGTTTCAAGAGTCTCTCGGATATCTTCCAGAGATTCCTTACGCAGGCCATTCTTAATGAATTTTCTTTTATCTTCACGATTTGTGGAGATGTATCCTAAAGAGCGACATTTAGTATTACAATTCCATCGCCCACATTTATAACACACGCCTAGTCTCTTTGCTCTTCGCCTTTTGGCATAACGGCTTTTACCTAAACCGGGCATGCGGGGCATAAATGCATCTGGAACTTCACCCGCCAGACGGACCTTAGCTTCAATTATCCACTGCACATTATCGGGAATGCCTTTGCGTGTAAAAACTCTGATTCTTTCACATCTAGCAAGGTAGATCTTTTTAAGGACTTTTATTGGAAGGGAAGGAAAGTATTTTCGCAGTGCAGAAAGAGTAGAATCCATTGATGAGAGAAGAATTTGAGAGATGATGGAAAGGAATTAGTTATTGAAGGAAACTTAGATAACCGACTGGAAGAACATGCATTTATAGCGATGAAATGGATAACGTGTCGATTACACTTACGGGAGCAAATACATTATTAAAAGAAAAATGAAAAATTTTAAATATGATAAATTGTATGTACAGTGATTGTGACTGTGGCTCACATCTTCCACTGGTTTTACGTCCAGTAACGGGATTAATGGCTTCTATGAGTCGAGGATTTGCTTCCCATCCAGTTTTCTTACAAGCTGACAAATAGGGTCGTTTAACGTCAGATTCCCGGGACTGTATCGTTCTCGTTCTTCATGAAAAATGCTCCACAAACCAAGTAGTTCACGTTGCACAGATCCACAAGAATGCGTCTCAAGAGTCAATTGGATATCATCCAACGAGTCTTTACTCAAGCCATTCTTAATGAATCGTATTTTATCTTCTCGATTATCAGAGATCATCCCTAAAGAACGACATTTAGTATTACAAGTCCACCGTCCACATTTATGGCAGACTTGTAACCTTTTCGCTCTTCGCTTTTTGGCATAAGAGCTTTTGCCTATACCAGGCATGTGAGACACAAATGCCTCTGGGATTTCACCTGCTAGACGAACCTTGGCTTCGATTAACCACCGCACATCTTCAGGGATTCCTTTGTGCATCAGAACTCTTAATCGTTCACAGCGAACTTGGTAGATCTTTTTGAGGATGTTCATTGGGAGAGAAGGGAAATACTTTCGCAAGGCGGAAAAAGTAGGATCCATTTTCTAGGAGGAAGTAAAAGAAAGAAGGGGTGAAGGAATCAGTTATTATGGGCAACTGAGAGAACCGACTTGAGAGTCACGGAGTACCGTATCCGCTGTTTAACCGGAAAAGTAGATCCTACTTCATTTTGATAGATATTTTTTATCTTGGATATTCCATCGAGCTGACGTTGATCCAGTCCTCGATTATTGAATCCATTGTCCGCTTTTGACAAAGTTTCAACGACAATATTTCTTGATATCTGCCTTATCTTTGACCACAGCTATCTCTTATCTTGGATGCTGCTAAGCTGGCATCAATCCTGTCCTTCCAGGTGTAGCCTCGATTATTGAATCAATTGCCAAGCTTTTGACAATATTGTCTACTTTATATTTTTTTTATATCTGCCTTATCCTTGGCTATAGCTATCTCTTATCTTGGATACTACTAACTGGCATCAATCCTATCCTTCCAGGCGTAGCCTCGATTATTGAATCGGTAGCCAAGCTTTTGACAATATTGTCAACTTTATCCTTGAATTCCTGATGCGTGTTGGTCCCGCATATTAGCTGTGTATCCAGTGATAGATTGGTAAGAGCTGATGACATTGAGATCTAAGCTTATACTGCTGTAACTGTGCTGTGAATGTGATTCCCGTTTGGTCCTTGTTATGTAAAGGCTATGTATGCATGATATGAAATGCATGAATGCAAAGCATGTGTAATTGATGGTTCTTTTTTATTTTCATTTTTATTTTATTTTTTTATTTTTTATTTTTGGTGAATCTAGTTCTTCATGTCTTTGCTTTACTGGATCTTCTTTATGATTGCCTTCTTGGACTATCATTGAATCTCTTTATGCTTTCCAGCTTTTGTTCACTGCCTCAAAAGCCCAACTCTTTTCAAAATCCTCTTTCTTTGACTTGTTCTTTGAATTTTGGCCTCAATTTCTTTAAGGTTGGCCCACCTCATAATTTATATCTCTTTCGAATACTCATTCTTTGTCATGGATTTGATACCATCAAAGGCTTTACTTTCAATGTCTGCTTTGCCCATTTTCTTGTGGCCATGCCGACACTTGTTTACCCCCATGTTACAGTCCGAATGATTGCTCTTCCTTAGACTCAGGTTCTGATCCATAAGACTTGCCCCCTTGTCTATTGAGCTTCTTTCTTGGCAGTACTTTTCTTGAGCTTAGTAGAGACTACTTTGCCCCCTTGATTATGGTGTTTATGTGGAAAGAGATATCATCTCGCCTTTGATTTAACAGAAGGTTGAGGATTTCTAGACCTTTGTGATGCACTTGATCGTAAATTTCTCTTACAAGAACCACATCTTATTAAAGAAAGACTCAAGCTATCTCCTTACTTTTAAGTCTACATACATTAATGAATAATGGTTTGGCCTTAAAGAAAAACTTTCATCAATTTGCAAAGCTTGACAAAGTAATTTATGGTCTTTGTTTTTAATTAAAATATCCTGCCATTCTTCCCTTTCCAACTCGAAGACATAAACTGTGCAAGGCAATAAGGTAGAAACATGATTCACAATAATAGCCTTTTAACTGAATGAGGATGATATCGAGAGGTAAATGTTAGGTGTGAGGAAAGTTAAGTTTGAATGTTTTTTTTTTTTTTGCAGTCTTTTAGCTGAATGAGAATAATATTAAGAGGTAAATATTAGGTCTGAGTAAAGTTAAGTTTGAGTGGTGTGAAAGAAGGGTATTTTAATACTACTCGTGAGCAGTATTAAATAAGGTAGAAACATGATTCACAATGATAGTCTTTTAACTGAATGAGGATGTTAGGTCTAAGGAAAGTTTAAATTTAAGTGGTGTGAAAGAATGGTCTTTTAATACTACTCGTGAGCAGTATTAAATAAGGTAGAAACAAGTTTCACAATGATAGTCTTTTAGCTGAATGAGGATGATAAGTCTGAGGAAAGTTAAGTTTAAGTGGTTTGAAAGAAGGGTCTTTTAATACTACTCGTGAGCAAATTTGATTATGATGAAAAACTCAATAGTGATGACCTCAAACTTGCCACTCTTTCCAGAAAGTTAAACCTCATCTGTTGCCCCCCAACTATCGTGGTCTTTATGTATGCTTGGCTTGAAAGTTGCTTTTGTGTTCTAAACCGCCTTTGCAGGTTTTCAGTCTAGAATCCATAGCTCACTTTTTTTCTTTCTTTTTTTTTTTTCTAGTTTGAGCCCTTTTTCCTCTTTTTTTTTTTTGTTTTTTTGTTTTTTTGTGTGAGCTATGGTGATAACATACTTGATAACTCTCTTGAAGTGAGATGACTCAAGTGGCCTTGCTTGCTCGTGCTTGTTTTCAGTTCTTTTTGGTTTTGAATTTTCCCTTGTTGGCTTTTTGGTGGAAGGGATGAACTTTTTCCTTTTCGGAGTTTTTGTTACAGAGAACCGAGATCATAGCCTTCTTGAAATGAGATGATTCAAGTGGCCTTACTTGCTTGTGTTTGCTCTTAGTCTCTCTTTTTTTGGTTTTGAATTTTCCCTTGTTGGCTTTTTTATGGAAGGGATGAACTTTTTCCCTTTTTTTTTTGGAGTTTGTGTTATGGAGAACCGAGATCATAGCCTTCTTGAAGTAAGATGACTCAAGTGGCTTTATTTGCTTCTCAGTCTCTTTTTTTTTTTGGATTTTTTTTTTCTTGTTTGGATTTTCTCTTTAATGGCTTTTGATGGAAGGGAGGAACTTCTTTCCTTTGTTGGAATTTGTGTTGTGGAAAACTGAGAATTTTTTTTTGTATTGAGCATTTGTGAGAATTGGGAGGCCACTGAAGTCATTTAATATGAGAGCTAACTTCTTTGGAAGTTAATCCCGGACTCCTTGCAAGGATGTTGATAACCACTGTGAATTCTTTTTGAGGGTTGAGGTGCAACATATGAAATCCTTCTTACTAGATTTGGCAGCACTTTCAAGATCATTACTATCAAATTTTCCTTAACTTTTTATTTTCACCCACGAGTAGTATCATTTAGAAAGCAAAGTATGATAGCAATAATGGATAGTATAATGGAAAGGAGTGAGAGATGGATGTAAAAACAGAATTTTTGGTAAGAAGTGGTAGAATGTGTAGGTGTAATAATTGAATTTTTGGTAAAAATTGGTAGAATGTGTAGAAGTAATAATGGGATTAAAAAGTGGTAGAATGCACACGCAACATCTTTTTGTTAGAGAACAAAAAGAATTACCGGTTGTCGAAAAGTAAAGTGTGATGGCAATAATGGATAGTATAATAGCAAAGAGTGTAAAAATGGAAAGTAGTAGAATGCACGCATCACATCTTTTTGTTGTACCAGAAAAAGAATAGCAGGTGTCCATTTAACAAAGACTACACCCTAGATTCTGGACTAAATCTAGGAGATTTTTACTATTAAATTACTTTTGCAAGCTTTCAAAGATACAAGTTTATTCAAAGGATTCCCTGTCATTCAAAAGTGTGTGCGGACTGTTAGGTCAGATCTGACTTGGAGCCCTTCCAAAATTAATGTAATTCCAGCTCAAAATCTTCACTTTCAATTATCAATCACATCATGGCCTAGCAACTTAGACTCGACCAACTGTTGGACCTTGAGTTTCAGCACCACAGACTTTTCAGTTACATTTGGGATTTGGGTCACACCAACTTGGAAGAGAAGGTCACTTGGCCTTTGCTACTATTGATATAGATGATAGCAGAATGCCTTCTTCAGCAAAGACTGTGATTAACTTTCCTTCAAAAATGAATTTCATTTTTTGGTGTAATGAGGAGGGAATTGCTCCGGCCATATGAATCCATGGTCTTCCCAACAGACAAGTATAAGAAGGATTAATATCCATAACTTGGAATGTGATATGAAAGACACAAGGGCCGATCTCTATTGGCAGCTCTATTTTTCCGACGACATTTCTATTCGTCCCGTCAAATGCTTGAATAGTGATATGACTGTAGTTGAGGTATGATGAGTCTATACCAAACTTGTGTAAGGTCTCAATTGGCATTATGTTTAGAGCTGACCCATTATCAACAATAACTCTAGTCATAGTTCGATCTTTGTATTTAACCGAAATATATAGAGCCTTAGAGTGACCCCTTCCTTCTGCTGGTATCTCATCGTCAGTGAATGTGATGAGATTCTGTGCGGTGATGTTGTTGACGAGGTGGTCAAAATTATTCACTGAAATATCTGGCTCAACATAGGCCTTATTCAAGACTTTGAGGAGGGTTTCTCGATGAGCATCAGAGCTTATGAGTAGTGAAAGTATGGAGATCTTTGTTGGCAGGTGGTTTAACTGCTCCACGGTACTGTACTCACTTTGCTTCATGAGTTTGAGGAACTCAGTAGTTTGTTCATCTGTCACCTCTTGAGACATCTTTTGCTCTTTAGATGTATCTGTATCTAGAGGCTCACTTGTTGGGTCTGTGACGTTCTTATCTTGTCGAAGCTTGTACATTTGTTCTGGAGAGTAACATGGACCACTTCTAGTCATACTCCTAACTTCTAACGGAGTTGATGTGATGTTGGAAGTGTAATCATGGCTCCATGGAACAGCCTTGTTTGATTTGTAGAGGAATGACCTCGGGACTCGAGTTCTTAAAGGCTTGACAATAGATTTTGAAATTGGTATAACTAGTGGTTTTGGCGTAGTATTGACTTCCCATTTTTTAGTGATCACATTTACATTATCATCTTTATCCGACGTAGAAATGATGAGTTGGGATGAGTCCATGAGCCTTTGTAGACTTTCACGGAATTCTGAGCATTCTTGGATAGAATGACTTTTACTGTCATGAAAGTCACACCAGTCCTCATCTTTGACTTCTTCATGTTTAAAAGAAGACTTCCGGATGATAACCCCTTCTTTTAGAAGGCATGAATATACATGCTTAAGAGGGGTTATGATATCGTTGACTGACTTCTTTATCGGCTGGTGTTCTTCTATCATATTGACTGGTTTTGCTTGATGAGGCGGCAATGGATTGTGAGTGACGTTTGGTTCATCGGAAAAGTCCAACCACTTTGACTCGATTAATTGTTGAACTATACGCTTCAATGCCATGCAGTTTTCCAAGCCATGGCCTGGAACGCCATCATGATATGGGCAGGTAATGTTAGGGTCATACCACCTTGGATATGGGGGTTTGAATGGCTTTGTAGGAATTGGACGGATAAATTGTCTTTCGATGAGTTTTGGGTATAACTCAGTATAAGTCATGGAAATTGGTGTGAAAACTTCTCTTGGTCTTGGTGCAGGTACTGGAGGAGTAGGAGCAGGTGGCCATGACTGATTAGGTCTGTTAAAAGGATAATTGTTGGGCCTATTGGAAGGATAATCATTGGGCCTATTTGGAGGATAATTATTGGGCCTATTCAGAGGATAATCATTGGGCCTATTCGGAAGGTAATTATCGGGCCCATTGGCAAAATAGGATAGGCGAGGTCCGATAGCCACCGTATCCACGAGGGGAATCCTTCTTCCGCGTCCTATTTGTTGTACTTCGTCATCTTTTCTTCTGGATGGTCCTCCTCTTTTCATAGGATTATTAAAGGATTCAGCAATATTCCCAGTCCTAATCTCATGCTCGATTCTTTCTCCAGACATGACAATGTTAGAAAAATTAGTTGCCGAATTGCCAATGAGTTCGTCATAATATAGGTACTTCAGTGTCTGGACAAATAAAGTGACCATTTCTCTTTCTGTCATGGGTGGCTGAACTTGTGCTTCTTGAATTGCTTTCGCCTTGATTAGCTCGATCAATTGTCTCATTTGTTCGGCCATACTTTCTATCTTGGACTCTATCTTTATGAGACGTCCTTCGATTTGTTCTGCCATTAATCTTATTTGGAGCCGAATTGAATATCGGTGTCGAGGTCCAATTTTATCCTTTTAAAAGTAAGGTATATTTTATTAGATCCTATGTGTATGTGATTGATGCAATGGATGCATGTAGGAAAAATGAGATTATGTTTTTATCAGACTTTGTATACACGTGATTGATGTAATGGATGCATGCAATATAAAGTGAGATTATGTTTTTATCAGACTTTATATGAACGGGATTAATGTAATGCATGCATGCGATGAGTGAGTTTGCTTATCCACTATTGTGGAACTTCAAAACTTTTAGTTGTCATTATAAAGACCAAAAAGTTAGCATAACTTGATGCGTGGTTTTGATGCATGAAGAATAATTGCACAAGAAAGATAAGGTTATTAATAAGTTAAATAGCAATTAACAATTCATGAAGTATTATGGATAAACAAGTTAAAACCATACGAAGAAAAGTGTAGAGTAACAACACAGCATAACAAGGATATGCTTATGGCGTTGGTAAAATGGTAGAAATTCTATGGTCAGTTCTATGGTTAAGTGGGGAGTTCTATATGCATAAGGTGGCTTATCAAAAAGGCAAGGGATAGTTCCCGAATCCCGTCACTAAATTATAGTGACAGCCCGATTCCTTACCCTCTAGGGTTTATGTAAGGAATGGATTAATTCGAGTCGTAGCTTTTCGTGGGCCCATGCAGAGACTAACCGTCTCAGAAGGCAATACACTACTTTGCTACTTTGAAACCGGTGAAGGCTTGGAGACCATGGCCTCTCAAGGACAACAACACCAATTTCGCTTAGAAAGAACGTGTTCGCTTTGAAGAAGCTCGGGTATAGAGCTTCATATTGTGAATGCATAATGCATGTTTACCTAAGTAAATATAACATATAAATCCACATAAATATAAGCAAAGCAAATCAAAACAAATCAACTTGTAGGCTCGACTCACTAACGTTGCTTCCCCAGCGGAGTCGCCAAGCTGTGGCAACGTCGGGTTTTCTGGAGTCGCCACCAATCAGTTTTTTTCTTAGGTCGATTGGTCACCTTAAAATTGGTCTGCGAGAGTTCGGGGATCGGGAGTACGGTTACGCTAAAACAATATTGTTATAGCGCCCAAAATTGGCACCTTAGTTGATTTTAATTTTGTTTTACTTTGCTTTTAAATAATTTTCAGTTAATTTAGAGATTTTAACTGAATTAGTCGAAATGTGGATTTTTAAGTTAATTTGTATAAAATTTTATACTTCCGAACCATGGACTCTGCCGAGTCATTTGGACACGGAAGATTTTGATTCCGAACCATGGACTCTGCCGAGTCATTTGGACACGGAATTTGGTGAAATTTTAAACAATTTTATCCATATTGTAAAAATATGGATTTTTTTTATCTTTTTATTTAATTTATTTATTTTAAAAAGTTTGATATTTTCCAAACCGTAGATCCTGCCGGATCATCCGGATATGGAAATTAAATTTAATTTATTGTTAGTTATATAATTATTACTTTTATGGAATTAATTATTAGTTTAATTACTAATTCGTAATTCTTTTTGTTATAGAATTTTTAGATAAAAAAATTTTATTTTTTATTTTCTTTCTTTTCTTTTCTCTCTTTTCTTTCTTATATTTTTCTTTTCTTTTTGACTTAATCTTTCCTTTCTTTTCTTTCTTTTCTTTCTTTTCTTTTTCTTATCTTTCTTATCTTTCTTTTCTTTTCTTTTTCTTGTCTTTCTTATCTTTTTCTTATCTTGTTTTAGTTTTCTTTTTGTTTTCTTGTTTAATGAAAAATATTTATTATTTTAGTGGATTTAAAAGTTATATTTTAAATAAATCAGTAAAATATAAAGTCTTAATTTTCATGTATTTATTTTTTTTTTAAACAGGTTTTATTTTTATTTTTTTATTATTTTTACTGGATAAAAATAACTATTAAAATTAATTTTAACTTTTTGTTATCTTTAAAGAATTAAAAACATGTATATAAAAATAAAAATAATTGGCTTTTTTAAAAATGATTTTTATTAGACTTAATAATTAATTACAAAATAATCTTCTTTTAATTTTCATTTATTTATTAATTAGTAAAGGGTAAAGGTGAATTAAATAAAAAAAAATTATATAAAGAAAAAAAAATTAATAATAATAAAGTGGGGCTTTTTGGCCATCCACTTTAATAATAATAATAAATGTTAGCAAAGTTAATTAAATTAATTGTTAAACAACAATAATAAAAAGTTAGTCAAGTTAATTAAATTAATTAATTAACAACAATAATAAAAAGTTAGCCAAGTTAATTAAATTAATTAATTAACAACAGTAAAAAGTTAGCCAAGTTAATTAAATTAATTAATTAACAACAATAATAAAAATTTAGCCAAATTAATTAAATTAATTAACAACAATAAATAAAAAGTTAGCCAAATTAATTAAATTAATTAACAACAATAAATAAAAAGTTAGCCAAATTAATTAAATTAATTAATTAACAACAATAATAAAAAGCTAGCCAAGTTAATTAAATTAATTAATTAACAACAATAATAAAAGTTAGCCAAGTTAATTAAATTAATTAATTAACAACAATAATAAAAGTTAATTAATTGTTAACAACAATTATAAAAGTTAGTAATAATGCAAAAATTAAAAGGTTAGTAACAATAATAGTATTAAAAGTTAGTTGTTAGTAAGTTAATAACAACAATAAAAAAAGGGGTTAGTAATAAACAAATAATAAACAAATAAACAAGTAAATATAAAAGAGTTAGTAATTAATTCTGCAAGAACAAAATAAAAGGTTAGTGACCAAAGTGAAAGAAAATTGAAAAGATGAAGGATTAAATGAGAGTTGTACCCTTAAAAACTGAATTTGAAATTCTGGAAACGTGAAGAACAGAACGCACGCGCGCGGGGGGAGAGAAAAAAAAAAGGGTCAGAGAAGGTTTAGGTTTTCTGGAGAGGAAGAGAAGAGGGCCAGGGACCTAGGCTATAATTTTTTCTTTTTCCAAAACGGAGCTCTAAGCTTCATGTCTATTTTTTTTCTATGTTCAGCACAAAATTTGGGGGGCTATTTATAGAGGAAGTTTGGCTGAACTGTTGATGGATAAATTAATAAAAAATTTCAAACTTATCTTTTAAATTGGTAAAATGACAATTTTAGTCCTTTACGTCTCTCAGCCTCTGGATAAGTTCCTGAAGCTTCTGATTTTGACAATTTTGTCGTTTTCTGTCAATTTGCGCCAGAAACGTCGGCAGGCCCAAAATTTTATGTGACAAACTACCAAATGCTCCTGGAACTTTCAGAATTTGTCAATTTTTCCCGAAACTTCTTAATGTTGTCATTTTTACCTCAAACTTTTAAATTTTGCCATTTTTTTGGAGTTTTCTTTTTTCTTTCAAATACACACATATATCATTTTAAATCAAATCTTCACAAAAAAAAATGTATTTTAAACTAATTAAAATTTTTAGTAATAATAATAATAATAAAAATAATAATTTTTTTTATTTAATTTCTTTTAAAATTTTTTATGGTCGGACGAAATTGGGTGTCAACATATGGGAAATCAAAAGGAATTGGAATTGAAACGAGGGAGACGAATCGGAATTGAAACGAAGTTGTGGTGACGGTGGCAGACTAGCAGCGCGATGGAAGATTGTCGAGAATCAGGGCCGTTTCGTCGTTTGGAGAGTCGGCAACCGAAGAAATAGTTTGTGTTTTGATTCGCCAAATTTTTTTGGCGTTTCTGCGAGAATAGGGAATTTGATATTCTCTTTCCTCTGATTCCCTATTTTGGGGAATGGGATGGGGAAGCTATTGGAGTAAAAAAGATACAGATATTCTCTAAAATGTAGAAAAATCATAAAATAGGGAATCTCTTGGAGTTGCTCTTACCTCCCTATATAAACCCCCTGACATGCCTATTCCATAATTTTGCTTCATTCCCCCACCCTCCCCCCCCTTCCTTTTTTTTTTCGCCTAGGATTTCTATAAAACCCAATAGCCGTCATGTGCAATAGTTGTTAAAGGCGTGTCCAATAATTGAATATGGTTAGTTCTTAACGACCTAGGTCTATGAACAATGATAAGTTCGTGTACTTGACCATCGTCCGGAGCTATTTCCGAAAAAGTATGCCGGTAGTCTTCAGCATGCAATGTGTCAAAAACAACGTCGGCACCTTCTTTTTATTTATTTTTATTGTTTAAGTTATCTTTATGTTGGATTTTTTTTTTGTTTTAGTTCTTTTCTAATCTCTACTTTGTTTTTGTTTTTACTTTTACTTATTTCTTAAGTTTTTTATATTTTTCTTGCAAGATCTGGTTCACGATCTTTCTGTCATTCATGTTGCTTTTTTATTTTGGTACTTTTCTTGTGGATCTGTTTCTTCTTTGTTTTGTTTTTTTTTTTTTGCTTTGCTTGCACAATTTCTTCTGTTTTTTTCTTTACCTCATTTCTATTGCTGTCTTGCACAATCTTTGCCTCATTTCTATTTCATCTTAGTATTTTTCTCTAATCTTTGACTTTGTTTACCGTTGGTCACTACTGAAGCCATTATAGCAAAGGATAATCGTTCCTAATAAATCACATGTTTTATGTGATTTCTATAAGAATAAAAAGATAATAATTGTTTTACTTTATAACTGAAATTGTGTTCATAACTGACGGAGAAAATATGGGTTTTATACTATTGCTGTGTCTATATGTAATGCAAACTTGATTTTCTAATACTCCTTAATTTTGGCTATCATTTAACTTTTCCAGATGGGAAATGTAAATACATATCCGTTAATTACATATTAATGTGTAATTTTGAATGTAATTTTACCCTTAATTGCACTCTAATTAGGAAAAGAATTTCTTAATTTTGGCTGCAATTTGATTTTTTTTCCTTTTTTAGTTCATTTTTCAAAACAATGCGTATATTATTGGCTTTCCTTTTTCACATTAAATAATTATATTTACGTTTCCTTATTTTTTACAACCCAATTGCCTATTTGATGTTATAATTTCCTTAATTAAGATCTCTTGATTAACGCAATTAAACTCACCCGCTAAAAGTAATGTGGGATACACTAAATGCACTGTTTCATTAAAGTTAATTAATGGTGTTAAAGTTCCATTAATTTTAATTAGGGGTAATTTTGAATTTCCACTTTTCATCTCATAGTAGATAGTTCATTCAAAAATAAAAAATAAAAATAAAAAAGACCACATGACAATCAGTGAGACTGTCAATTAAGAAAAAAAGTAAAATCTTCCTAGACATTATTCTGCTATATATATGTGTGTGTGTGTGTGTTTGTGTGGGAGGAATTGTGTGAATGCTCTCATCTTTATGCATATACTTAATTGGGTCTTGAGACCATGCACCTAGGTGTACAAGCACCTACTTAACACCGTTAAGTTTCCATTAGTTTTAAGTATAAATGGTAACTTTTACTTCTTAGGATAAGTCATATTTAATTAGGATAATTATGGAATATATTAAACTTATTCAAATTTTTAACTATGGAAAAGTTTTAAATTTGAATTCATTTGAAAAGAAAATACTAATGAAACAAATAAATATAATATGATAAATATGGTAATTATTTAAAAACAAGTTTATTCACTATTTAAAAACAAGTGAATTATATTAAATTCTTTAGGCTATGTATTAGAGTATATGTGAAATGAATTAAACTATAAGTCAAATGTATTAATCTGTGCAACAAATTATTCACATAAGAAAATGACATTGCCACGAAAAAAAATAAAACAACTAAACTCACCATCACCACCGGTATAATAATCAATATCGTCATAGCCATCAACTAGATGCGAAATGTATGTAACTTGAAATGAAATGTATTAAATTGTGTGATATGTATTGAACTGTAAGTGAATTGTATTAATCTGCATGGGATGTGTTAAACTGGAAATGAAATGTATTCAACTATGTAGAATATGTATTAAACTAGAAATGAATTATATTCAACTATGTGAGCTATGTATTAGATTGTAACTGAAAATGTATTAAACTAGAAGTCAAATGTATTAATCTGTGTGACAAAACCATCACATGAGAAAATGACATTACCACAAAAAAATAAAATCACAAAACTCATCATCACTACCAGTACCATAAATCAACACCGTCATCGCCATCAGCAACAAACTGAATGCGAAATGTATTAAACTCATTCCCCCGCCTAACATCGTCACCTTTATCCCAATTCCCTGCAGAACTTCAAATCAATAAAACGAGATACTGACAATCAAACAACCCAGAAAACTTAAAACACTAACCTTAGATACGGAAAATTAATCCCAGTTGGAAACTCGTTCAAATCCAGTAGCATATCCTCCAAATAGTATTGGCTCCCCCCTTGAACCCGATACAATAACAATAGAGTAAAAAACAGAGAACAATGGAGAATGTAGAACGAATTTTAGATACAAAGAAAGAGAAGACAGAAAATGGAGTCAACTCAAAAAATAAGAAACTCTGCGATTGGATACCATAAATAAAATAATGAAAGCTGTAAATCCCTTAAATTATTACCCAATCAAATCCAAAATCTCAACCAACCGGATTTTCCTTTTTTAACTACACTAGTGGACTTTCCCTTTCTCCTCCCTATGTAACGGCAAGTCAAGTATGTGGATGTACACCTAAGTGTACATCAAACTTGACCTACTTAATTAGCTTAATTAACCTTAATTAAAGGTGGATAGAGTTATTGTTCGAATCTCAATAATTTTCAATCATTTGATCCCAAATGATTAATAGTGTTGCACTAAATTTAAAGAATGTCTAGAAGTAGCTTCACCACACAACCAAAAGATCAGCTGCTCCCTAACTACACATTAAAATGTCAGAAAAAAAAATTTATTAGTACAAAATACAGATTGGTGTACATATATCTTCACACACACACACACACACAAAATAAATCTTGAACTCAATTTTAACCATTAAACAGACTCTTAACTCACCTACAAATTGATCTAGGTTGTCAGTAAACTAGCTAGATAAATAGATAAATATTACTGAATTTTTACTGAGGAAAACATAGTAGTTAAGTTTTAGATACACACACAGTACTATACGTTTTCATTATATGCCTATCGTTGAGACAAAAGCGAGCAGTTACAATCAAAACATACATATATCTCCACCGTACTATATCTCTTGAATCATTTGGTTCAGTACAAAAATTAAGAATATGGAGAAAGTTTATTTATTGTTTTAATTTTTTTTAACTTTTTATACTAAATCAAGAATGTTAAAAAAAGTGAATATTGAAAATATATTTTTAAAAGCAGTATGATAAAATAATTTACTAGACATGAAAAAGTAAGCTTTCCATATACCTGGTTAATGTTGTGTGCCACCCCTGAAGACTTTAAGAATTATCATTTTAGCCCTGACAAGAAATAGTACTTATTCTTTTCCAACAGGTGTTGGGTGAAGTCGTGCAGGGAGCATATTGGTTAGCATGCTTTTAAGGGGAGGGAATTGTGTGATCTGGGTTTGAATATCCGCAACCCTTTTTCTAGAATTTTTGTATTTTCATTTTTTTTTTTGTCATTTTTCATCTGTTCTTTTTTTTTTTTTGTTGGCCCAAGTGCAACCAAGAGGGGGGTGAATTGGTTGTATTAAAAACTTTAGCAAAATCAATTTTTACAACTAAATTTACTTAACCAAAAATCAAGAACAAAGTAAGCAAGTATAAGGAAAGTATAAAGCAAAATATAAAGAAAGATAAGGAAAGAGTGCACCGGGATTTATCGAGGTTCAACTCCACCAACCGGAGTCTACGTCCTCTCCTCAAGCTTGCCCACTTGAGATTTCCTCCACTATCTCTTGATCAAAATTACAATAGTGTTTTCTTCAAGGTTCACACCAAACCAATCTCTAGTTTTCTCCAAGGCTCACTAGAAACCACTCCCTAGTTTTCTTCAAGGCTCACTAGAAACCACTCTACACTCAAGAGATTCTAAGACTTTGAATGTTTACAAACTCACAAGCTCACACAATAGCACTCAAGCTAGATATACAAGTGAAAGCACAACTACAATAATGAATTTCTCAAGATAAGCTCTTTTCTCTTGGATTTGATGATGAATCTTTGATCTTATGGCCAAGAGTTGTCTCCAAGGTGTTTCTCCATGTATTTATGCTCATTTGGGGGCCAAAGAGACGTTGAAGAACCGTTGGGAAGGTCAGAAATGTCTCCAAGAAAGCAGGTGACCGTTGCTGTCAAATTTGACAGGTTTTGCGTCTGTCACCCAGTTTCACTCGGGTGAAATATTTTCACTCGGTTGAAAATTCTGTCTAATAACGAAAGTCAAGGTTTGACCTCCAACGGTTATATTTGTAATTAATGAGTTGTCAGCACTTTATACACGTGGAATCTGACGTGGCATAAATTTATAATTATTTTTCAAAGATTTTTCGAATCGAAAACTTGCGCGCAGGTCTGGAATCCAAGTTTCACCCGGTTGAAAATTTTTCATTCGGATGATTTTCTTGTCCAGAAATAAAATCCTCTCGGGTGTGAAAATTGAGTCCAGTTTCACCCGGTTGAAAAAATTTCACTCGAATGATTTTCTTGTCCAGAAATAAAATCCTCTCGGGTGCGAAAACTGAGTCCAGTTTCACCCGGTTGAAAAAATTTCACTCGAATGATTTTCTTGTCTAGAAATAAAATTCTCTCGGGTTCGAAAACTGACTCCAGTTTCACTCGGTTGAAAACATTTCACTCAAATGAAAATGCAGTTCCAGGATTTTCTTACTTCCAAACTTTCAAACTTCAATGAATTTTTCTCCAAAATGATTTCTTCCTTCACAAGCAATGCTTGAATCAACATAAATACTTCAAATATACTTATGAAATAATTTTCCTTCCAAATATCAAAACTTTATCAATAAAAGACCAATTTATAAATCTTTAGGTAAAGCTTTAAAACACATAAAACAAATATGTTTTGTTATCATCAAAATCAAATAAATGTGACCATGAATGGAACAAAATCCAACAATCTCCCCCTTTTTGATGATGACAAAACAACATTTCAAAAGACATATATAATATATAAACAACAAGCATAAACAATTATTATCCCCCTTTATTAAATATTCTTCAATTTTATCTCTCCCCATTTATCTCTCCCCCTTTTTGTCATAATCAAAAAGATATATAGATTATCAAAACAAATCATGATAAATTGTTTATCATTAAAACATGCAATAAGCTCCCCCTTAATCAAAGCATATAAAAACTTTCTCCCCCTTTCTAAATAAAAAAAATAGCCAAGTATCAAATAATAAGATAGCAACATTATTAATATAAGATCATATCATCAAAAATATTGGAACAAATCCACAATGATCATAGTAATATCTAACATGTCATATATCTTCTAAGAACAATGAATAACTCATATATACTCATCAAACAACATATCAAACTCAAATAACACAATGTATCAATAATCACCATTAACTAATAAAAATCAACAATGTTACCACAAATGAACTTTGTCTCAAGCATTTGCCATTGAACTTCAAATCTCCAATTTCTTGGTGCATAGAGCTTCAAGTGTATGCTTCTAATTTTTGCTACATACTCTAGCACCCTACAAGAGATTTCAAGTTTTGATTTTTGGTACCCAAATTTCTTTGGGTCCTTGAGGGTTAGCTCCAATAATTTTAGTTCCTTTAGGAACCCATACTAATTTGTAGCCAAAAGGAACTTTTCCTCTTTTGAATATGCATTCATAAGAATAATGACCTTTTCCACCACAAGCATGACATGTTACAAATGATCTAGATAAGGATGTAGATACATCAACAAATCTATTTCCAAATTTTCTTTCCTTCATCAATGGATTAAAACCAATTCCCGCTTTGTCATAAACTCCTTTTTGACCACCAAGTAACAAATCAAGGTTTTCTTTACCTTTAACAAATTTAGACAAAGATTGAATGAGATCAAAGTTCTCCTTTTTTAGTTCATCAATTTCTTGTCTCAAGGATAAACTAATATCTAAGTTCTCTTTCTTCAAGTCATCTATTTCTTTTGTTAAAGAAGCATTTACAACCTTCAATTCATCAACCTTTTTGACAAGTCTTTTTGAATTTTTGAAAAGCTCATGAAATGCATCTAATAATTCTTCATATGAACAACTAGATGAGCATGATGAGGATGATGATGTGTTACTAGAGTAAGTACTTGTTACCTCATCTTCCTCCTTTGCCATGAAACACAAGTTGGGGTAGCTTTGATTTGAAGAGACTTCATCTTCTTCAATCATCAAGCAAAGATTGGCTTGATCACTTGTGTCATTTGATGATGATGAGCTTTCACTATATGATGAGCAACTATCACTCCAAGCCGCCATAGCTCTAAGTTTCTTCTTTCCTCTCTTGTGATTTTTGTGCTTCTTTGGCTTGTTCAATGGACAATCAAATTGTAGATGTCCAAGCTCCTTACACTTGTAACAAATGATCTCATTCTTTTTGCCTCTAGAACCCTTATTCTTCGACCTCTTGAGAATTTTCTTGAACTTCTTAGTCAAAATTGCTACATCATCCGAATCATCTTCATTTGAAGAAGATGAAGATGAATCATCTTCTTTAACTTTGAAGGCCATTAACTTGTTCTTGTTGTTGAGCCTTTCTTCCTCTTGCTCCTTCATCTCATATGTCAATAATTTCCCAAATAGCTCATCAATATGCATGGTCTTGATGCTTCCACCTTCATTAATAGCTTCAACTATACTTTTCCATGAAGAAGGCAAGCTCCACAAGATTTTTCTCACCAACTCTTCATTTGCATATTTCTTTCCAAGCAACTTGAGTGGTGTAAGAATTTCATTGAACCTTTTGAACATATCTTGAATGCTCTCTCTTGGCTCCATGGTGAAAAGTTCATATGCTCTAACTAGCATATGCATCTTGGTGTCCTTGACTTGTGAAGTTCCTTCATATGTCACCAACAACTTGTTCCATATTTCCCTAGCATCATTACAAGAAGAGACTAAATTGAACACATCGGGGGTTAGTGCACAATATATAATATTCATAGCTCTAGCATTCATAGTGCACATAGCATCATCCTCCGATTTAAATTCTTTTGAATCTTTTGGTACTTGTTTACCATTAACTACTTTTAAAGGAATATTAGGACCATCTTTGATAATTCTCCATAAAGCATAATCAATAGATTTAATATGAATCTCCATTCTAGTTTTCCACCAATTAAAATTTGTAGAATCAAACAATGGTGGCCTAGATGTGCTTTGTCCCTCAAGATGCATAAAACTAGTGGTTGCCATGGATCTTTTGATTTTGAAACCGCAAGGTTTTGAAAATAAAAATCACTAAGCTCTGATACCAATTGTTGGCCCAAGTGCAACCAAGAGGGGGGTGAATTGGTTGTATTAAAAACTTTAGCAAAATCAATTTTTACAACTAAATTTACTTAACCAAAAATCAAGAACAAAGTAAGCAAGTATAAGGAAAGTATAAAGCAAAATATAAAGAAAGATAAGGAAAGAGTGCACCGGGATTTATCGAGGTTCAACTCCACCAACCGGAGTCTACGTCCTCTCCTCAAGCTTGCCCACTTGAGATTTCCTCCACTATCTCTTGATCAAAATTACAATAGTGTTTTCTTCAAGGTTCACACCAAACCAATCTCTAGTTTTCTCCAAGGCTCACTAGAAACCACTCCCTAGTTTTCTTCAAGGCTCACTAGAAACCACTCTACACTCAAGAGATTCTAAGACTTTGAATGTTTACAAACTCACAAGCTCACACAATAGCACTCAAGCTAGATATACAAGTGAAAGCACAACTACAATAATGAATTTCTCAAGATAAGCTCTTTTCTCTTGGATTTGATGATGAATCTTTGATCTTATGGCCAAGAGTTGTCTCCAAGGTGTTTCTCCATGTATTTATGCTCATTTGGGGGCCAAAGAGACGTTGAAGAACCGTTGGGAAGGTCAGAAATGTCTCCAAGAAAGCAGGTGACCGTTGCTGTCAAATTTGACAGGTTTTGCGTCTGTCACCCAGTTTCACTCGGGTGAAATATTTTCACTCGGTTGAAAATTCTGTCTAATAACGAAAGTCAAGGGTTGACCTCCAACGGTTATATTTGTAATTAATGAGTTGTCAGCACTTTATACACGTGGAATCTGACGTGGCATAAATTTATAATTATTTTTCAAAGATTTTTTGAATCGAAAACTTGCGCGCAGGTCTGGAATCCAAGTTTCACCCGGTTGAAAATTTTTCATTCGGATGATTTTCTTGTCCAGAAATAAAATCCTCTCGGGTGTGAAAATTGAGTCCAGTTTCACCCGGTTGAAAAAATTTCACTCGAATGATTTTCTTGTCCAGAAATAAAATCCTCTCGGGTGCGAAAACTGAGTCCAGTTTCACCCGGTTGAAAAAATTTCACTCGAATGATTTTCTTGTCTAGAAATAAAATTCTCTCGGGTTCGAAAACTGACTCCAGTTTCACTCGGTTGAAAACATTTCACTCAAATGAAAATGCAGTTCCAGGATTTTCTTACTTCCAAACTTTCAAACTTCAATGAATTTTTCTCCAAAATGATTTCTTCCTTCACAAGCAATGCTTGAATCAACATAAATACTTCAAATATACTTATGAAATAATTTTCCTTCCAAATATCAAAACTTTATCAATAAAAGACCAATTTATAAATCTTTAGGTAAAGCTTTAAAACACATAAAACAAATATGTTTTGTTATCATCAAAATCAAATAAATGTGACCATGAATGGAACAAAATCCAACATTTTCCTCACTTTTTTTTTCAAATTTTTTTTTTCCTATCTTCCTCGCACTTCGGCTGGAGACAAGCCTCCAGCTTCATTTTTCTATTTTCTTCCCTGTTTTTAATTTTTTTAACACTTGTTTTGTTCTCTATTTCAGTTTTTCTTGCACCTTCTTGTTGTTTATTTTCTTTTTCCAGTTTCACTTTTTTTACTTTCATTTTCTTGTCATTTTACAGTTTTTCCATCTTTTTATATTATTTTTAGTTTTATTGTTATTTTTTCATAAATATTTTTTTTTCAATTCCTATATATTCTTTTATTTCTGTTCTTTTCCAGTTCTTATAAGTTCTTTTACATATTGTTAATTGATTTTTTTATAAATTTTTTCTTTTCTAGTTTCTATATATTTTTTATTTATATTTTTTTTCAGTTCTTATATATTATTTTATTCAGTGTTGTTTATTCTTTTTGTAAATATGTCATTTTTTAGTCCCTATATATTCTTTTATGATTTTCCATTTTTTTTAATTACTATATGTTTTTTTTCTTTTTGTCCTTTTCTCAGTTCTTTTATATACGTTTTTTATTTATTGTTATTTATTATTTTTTATTTCCAGTTCCTATGTATTCTTTTATTTCTTGGTGCTTGTTCTTTTTTAAAACTAGATTTTCTTTTCTCATAATTAAAATAAAAAATAAAACTAGAAAAATTAAAAAAAAAACTAGAAAAAATAGAATAAAGAATGAAAATAAAAAAATTAAAACACAAAATAAAAAATGATAAAATAGAAACTGATAAAATAATTAATAAAAGAACAGATAAAAATGATAAAATAATAAATAAAAACTAATAAAAAAATTGAACTTATCTGCCTGTTCTTTTATTAAAATCTATTTGTTCTTTTGAACTGCGAACAATAGAAAAAAGTGAAGTAAAGAAGGAAAACTGAAAAAACAAAAACAATGAAGCAAAAGTGTATTAAAAAATGAAGTAAACAGGAAAACAGGAAAAAGAAAAAAAATAAAAATTAATACAAAAAAATGAAGTGAAGTAGAAAAAAGAAGAAAAAACAAAGCAGTTAACGCGTGTGCCCCGAGTCCTGACACACCCCGGTTTTTGCCATTACGCCAAACTCAGTACTTTGTCTGAAGTTGACAAATTAGAATAATTTTGAGATAGAATGAGTATATAAGATAGAGCTCGAACTCAATCAGACAGCTAGGCCTAGCACATCCACTTTGAAGGAATCATTGTCTTTTAAAAATCATGGTTAATTAATTATATATAGGTCTTCTCTCAGTAATCAGTATAATAGAGTAGTTTCAGAAGCTAAAGTCTTTATTATTGCGCTTTAATTTATAGACCACATCATAACAACTAAAATTTGCGGAAATTTATTCATGATCAATAGATTAAAAAAGAAAAAAAAAACTCATGGATGTCAGTGAAGGACGGACGAAAGGGCATCCTTAAGTTTGAAAAACTAAATAAACTAATCAAGAAAGTGTCACCAAGAGCAACATTAGAAACTGAGAGCAAGTAATTAAAATTAACACACATAAGTTTATAATCGATCGTCAACAGGGTATCCAGATTTCTGATGGTAACTTTAGCAAACACATTTACGATCGGTCAATGATACGCAGATTAATTTCATAGGAAATTAAAAATATTGTCATTCACAATTACCAATCCACCTATTGTCAGCCCTACGTTTGAAACTATATTTGTTATCATAAAAATTAGAGATTTACTTGTAACAATCCAATAATCCCCCTTTTCTCATGATGACAAAACACATTTAACACAACATTTTGGAAAACACCTTTATACTAATACGTAACCTTTGTCAATTAGATGGATGTTTTTATCATTGAATTTCAAACTCTACAACCACGTATTTTTTATTGTAATTGCTGGTATTCAAGATAATTATTAAGTCAACGAGTTCCAACACATATGGGAGTGAGAAAAAAAAAAGGTACTCCAAGTAGCGATAATTAATAAGTTTTTGTATATTATGAGCTTAATTGAAAAGTTCATTCAACGAATGAAATTGCACATTGCCAAGCCAACCATATACAAGACCCGAACCAATAAATTAAAGTCGACGAGTCGGTTATGATCTCAGTAAAATTTGTTCATTTCCATGATATATAATCTCACAGACTTCAAAGATTATACAGTCAAATTAAATAATCAATTATAAACAGTGTATAGCGGAATTTTGGATTTGTTAAAGACGAGAGGCAGTGCCACTTGTAAAACAAAACAAATTCTCAATGGAATTGAAATAGCAGTACTTAGTTTAGCCCAGTAAAGTATACTTTTCCCACTAAATTAATTTAGTATTTTATTTTTATTGGTTTTTTTTATCTAAACTTCATTTTTCCAGCTTCGTGATCGATATTAGTTTATTCTTAAATCCAGAGATGGTGTGATGTAACTTGAATTTTATGAAGTTATTTACTTATATCTTACATCGGTGAAAGTTAATGGTATTTAATCCGTCACAGATATGTATAAAGCACAATATACTTGGCTCAGGCGCATAATTTATTTGTGAAATCGAGTTTCCCTCAATCATGCAAATATTCTCCCGTATCTTCCAACAATTTTGTGTTAATAACAACAAAAGAAACTTGTTTGGAAATGAATAGAAAAAACAAACAAACAAACTAGGAAGGTATTAATTTGCTGAGTGACATATAGATGCATTTTCTAGAAGGATATTATAGGTTCATGTCATCCAATCAGATTGTGATTATCCCATATTCTCTGTCTAATTTAATTTAGTACATGGAATACATTCTTAATTGATTTTTTTCATAAGTATATTCATTACGGCCTCCGATAAAAAGAAAAAAAAATTCATTACAGAGCTCACTAATTTTTTGGTACTGAGAAATGTACTAGACGGTCAACAAAAAAATTTTAAACTGTGAACATATATATATACACACACAACATCATTTAGTTCAATGAAATCTTTAATGAGTTTAGACATTTTATTTTTCTGAATCGTTAAGTTAATGAATCTGTTGGAGCTTAATTATTAGATAATGGAAATTATTTGCTCCTTAATTAAATCATACTAGCAAAGTGCGGTTGCTACAATATAATGACGTGCAGGGGGCATGCATTAGCTTCCCCTTCCATCACCTTAAGAGAATAAAAACCGTCCCTACAATCCTATAACATGTACTTGCAGGTGGACCCGCCCCCTTTGACGGAGGTTGGTACTTTTTTTTATTAAAATTTAATTTAAATATATTTATATTGATTTATATTACAAAATTTTTTAAAACATTATGTTTATATGATACTATTTTTATATAAATATTTTTTTAAAAAATTATAAATAAATTATTATGAATAATAAAAAAGATAACCTTTTACAGGATAGAGGGAGTATATATTTAACAGCGTAATTTGTATATTTCATAAAAGAAAAACAGGGAAAGTACTCTGTACGTACAAAAGCGTTAAATTTTCCAATATGGTGTAGTAGCTTAAAAACTGAATTTAGCGCGCTTAAAGTCCTTGCTTTAGTAGCAACTTCAAATGTATGACCATTATTTTTAACGTATGAGTCAAGCTTTTATGAGGGAAAAGTTTCAGGTCTTGCTTGAATTGTCTCATTCCATTACATGGAACTTTATGTACAAATATTAGGAGTAGCAGAAAAGGGTCAATTTTGTCAGTTACGAATAGATGAAACGCACATATATATGTGTGTGTATAATATTCGGCATAAATGATATATGTGCAAAATAAAAGGGGCAATTAGGAGATTGAACTTGCCATTTTGGCACCTCTTTTTAGGTTTTCGAAAGGAACAGGGAAAGTTGGGACAGACGTGCACATGGGCCTGGGCATGTGGAGAATATAAAATTAATCTCTCTTTTATAATTACCCTTCTAATTATGCTTGTGCTACACATTTCCTTTGTAATAATAACAAGTCGTAAGTAAGCTCCGGGTTTTTTTTTAAATTTTATTACTATTGTATCGTCATAAATGGGTAAAATTTATCGGGGGTACCTTAGCTTATTTTTTTTGTTGTAATTGGGTACCCATCTTCAAATTGTCCTAGCGAGATACCTTACCTTTTATCGCGTTTCCTATCTAAGTACTTTCTGTTAATTAAACCGTTAAAATGGATGAAAATTGATGATGTGACATTAAATAATACAGAAATAAATTTAAAATAACAACTTTAGTCCTCAAACTTTTGTAATCACTAATTTTAACCCTTAAACTTCCACCAAAATCATTTTCACTCTAGCCTCAAAACCCTAATTTCTCATCTGCCCAGCCTACCACCTCATTGCCGTCCATTGCCATCATCGTGCGCTAGATTTTGTCCCCACCTTTCTCCGCCGAGAAAGCCACCACCCTCAGTCGCCTTCCACTAACGCAAGATGCATCCCAACTGGCCATCATACTCTTAGCCGCGTCCCAACCACCCACGATGGACCGAAATCGAGCTATGATCCACCAAAATCTCTCTCTTCCCTTGCCGCCATACTTGCCCGAATCTCTCTCTTCCCTCACCATCGCCAGTGCCTGAATCACCGTCCGTCACTTGAAATCAATCCGCCCATTGCCTGTCGCATGACTTCCATTGCCCATTGCCTGACTTCCATTACCCGTCGCCTGTCGCCTGACTTTCATCCTTCGTCATCTAATTCAGGTCACCCAAAGACCGATTCGCGTGGATCATTGCTCGATTTCAATCATCCATCACATGATTTGACTAGATCATCGTCTAATTCCCGTCACCCATTACCTGATTCGAGAGATTTGGCTGTCATTCATAAAGCTCGAGCGTGGGCATGGCAGCAAGGGCGGTCAAAGGAGGAAGGCCTTCAACGTGAGAGTGAGACGTCACCCAAATTCGGGCAACGATGGCAATGGGGGAAGATGGAGATTCAGGCAACGATGGCGACAAGGGAAGACAGAGATTCGGGCAACGATAAGGATAGGGGAAAGAAGAGATTCTAGCGATCGTGGTTACAGGGGGAAAAGTAGGTTTAGAATTTTTAAAAAAATGTAAGGGCCACGAGTGTTATTTTATTATTTATTTTAATATTTTTTTATGCCACATAAGTATTTTCCGTCAGACATAACTTCAAAATTAACGGAAAGTACTTAGATAGGAAACGCGATAAGAGGTAAAGTATCTCGCTAGGATAATTTGAAGGTAGGGTACCCAATTAGGACAAAAAATAAGCTAAGGTACCCCGTTAGATTTTACCCCATCATAAATAATCATTTTCTGTCTTTGGGTTCACTTAATTATTTTAATACTAATTTGCGATTATTTGCGCCTCATCTACTTCAGTCTTCATATACATGAGTTTGCTGCGAGTAATGCAAAAATGCATACCCTTTTTTTTAACTCAAAATTGTCTATACCACAAATTTCAAAGTCTTTAAAATAGAAAATAAGGGAAAGTTACAAAAACCCCCATAATGTTTGACCTAACTTACATTTATCCCTTTATTTTAGAAAACATACACTTTGCCCCTTAGAATAGTCACATCATTCAAATTCACTACTATGTAAGTGCGTAAAATGCCATGATTACCCAACAAGATTTGCAAATTGTGTAAATCAACCATCAACCACAATATTTATTTCATATCACTCCAATTTTTTTTCTCTAAATATATAATATATTTTTAATAAATTTTATATTTCTAAATAATTTATATCTTTGTAAATTTACTAATAATTTCTAGATCTATAATATATTTCCATATTTATAAACCGATAGTTAATGCTTGTGATTAGTATTAATATTTACTTATTAAAATTTTATTCATTTTTCAATTAGTTCAAATATAGAAGTATCACATTTTTTTATAATTACATTTTAGCTAATCTCATTTTATTTTGAAAAATAATTTCACCATATGAAAGAAATTTGCACATTATACAATTTTTTATCATTGCAAAATATAAATAATATATTAATTAAGCACATTATTAATTATCTATCATTATATCATTAATTAAGTACATTTTTTAGCCAAATGGAAATTAATGTTTTGTAACTTTCTAGTCTATCCAATGAAAAAATTAATAATTTATACTTATTTTTTTACAAAAAATTTAGAAGTAAAATGTTCTTCAAATATAATACTTTAGTCTTTAATAAATGTAAAATTTAGTTGTGCACTCAATAAATGTATTACGCATTTATTTTTTCAGTTACCATTTTGTTGTGTACTCAATAAGTTCAAGACTTTTGTTTCCCGTGGAAGACCTCAAGCAGATTTTTAGTTCGAGCCATAAATTGGATTATCAAAGAAGCCATCACGAGCCTTCTAAGCATAGAATTGGAATATTTTGTGGAAATTCATGATGGATATTTATTTTTTATTTTCCCCTCTTCTTAAAAACTTATTGTCTTTTTTCTTGAATATGTGTCAATTTTGGTTTTAGCTAATAAATGATATCATGTTGCGCAATTAATGATGTACTTAAATTAATATATTATTTATATTATGTGTTGCAAAAAAATTGTAGAATGTGTATGTTTCTTCCATGTTGTGAAAATTAGTTTTCAAAATAAAATAGGATTAGATAAAAATATATTGGTCCTTAAAAATGATACTTCTCTATTTGAATTCATTGAAAAATGAATAAAATGTTAAACAGGTAAATATTAATGTTAATCGCAAGCATAAACTATTGGTTTATAAATATTGAAATATATTATAGATCTAGAAATTATTAGTAAATTTATAAAAATAGAAATTATTCAAAAATATATAATTTAGTCAAAATTTATTATATATTTAGAGAAAATGGATTGAGGTAACATGAAATGAATATTGTGGTTGATTTGCATAATTTGCAAGTCTTATTGGGCAACTATGGCATTAGACCCACTTGCATAGCAGTAATTTTGACTAATTTGACTATTTCATAGGGGCAAAGTGTATGTTTTCTAAAATAGAATAGAGCAGTGTAGATTATGTCAAATATGAGATGCAGTTTTTTGTAACTTTCCCTAGAAAATAATGGGGTGGTCTCAAACTAGAATTGGGAATATAGCAAATCAAAGTTCTTACCATCCCACTAAAGGTGCAAAGCAAAATGCAGATCATTTTGATTTATTTTATTGAGTTTTATGATTTCACATGCCATTCTCATTACTTGTACTGTTTATATGCACAACATTTCTATGATATTCAACTTAATACTTGACTAGTGATATCCAATTACTTAAAAATGTGTTATAAATTACTATTATTTTTTATAAAACATTATACAAATGAATGTATTCTATATTGAATTATGACTTTGTAAGTATGAGCATTTGGTTTATTCAATTTAAATCAAACCGAATTAGTTCATTTATTTGGATTATTTAGTTTTAGATAGTTAGATATTGAATAGACTTAATTAGCCTCTAAAACTGAACCCAAACCAAATCAAAAAATTTTCATTTTGGTTTAGTTCCAAACCTAATTAGCCAAAAAAATGGGAAAGAAGAAAGAAGCTGAACAAGTCTAAATATCCAAACATTAAGACTTAGAAATTCATAGCTATATAAAGACTTACAAGTTCATAGCCGAACAAACCAAATAGCAGTACATGTTTATAGCTACACTACATAAACATAATGGATGGTAGCTACATGGTCATTCCAAACATTAAGACTTCACATTGAGACTTCTTTTACTAGTAAAGTAAACTAAAAGGAAAAGGCGATATGCTATCATTTGGATCCAAATTAACGCAACCAATTTCTTCATTCGTCATCTACATTAGAAACATGTTAAATCAGTCAAACAAATTTAAAAATTACATAATTAATATGACAAAAATCAATGGCATAGCCAAGTAGAAGCCCGAGGAGCCCACGACCTCCCAAAATTTGTTGAGAATTAATAAGTATTAAAGTTGTTGAAAACATAGATTTAAGTCTTAAGTTTTTTAAGTATATTTTCAAGTCCTAACGAAGTAAAGATTTTAAGCTTGTTAGATGTTGTTCTCAAAATTGCCATATGTAATAGTCTAATGATAATGAAAATGCAATGTCTAAATAAAATATGAAACATTTATTGACCCTTTAAGACAAGTTATGATTGAACTTATTATATTTTATAATTGAAATTATTATATTTTACAAGTCTTTTGTAATATTATTTTCTATTTTAACTTATCTTTATCCTTCCTTTCCAACACTATCTACTTTTAAGAATTTCTTTATGTTCTTTTTAAAAATTCATTTTTGCTTTGATATTAGTTCTCTCATTTTCTTTTTTGGCTCAAATACTCCAGGAGTCCCTTAACTTGACTAACTCATATGAGTATGAATTAGTTCCTTAACTTGAACTCAGCCTATGTTAATCCTCAAACTTTTCAACTCAACCCATGTAACTCCCCTAACTTGGCAATTCATGATGAGTTAGCCCAACCACCTCATATGCCATTAGCATTTTTGAATCCTTAGCATTATTAGGGACTAAAATATACACCAATTGAAACAACATGGATCAGCAGGTCATTTTGCACTTCCCAAACAAAAAGAAATTAAAATGAATAAGGTTTCCTCAAATGCAAATTATAATATATTAGAAATCATAATTATACAAAAAAAATTAACTCCACTTGAAATATTCCTTTACACTCACATTATTAATGAAATTATTATTTTAACGTTGCAGTATGAAATCACTAATTTAACTACAAATTTATTATGAAAACCTGAATAAATTTAACATAAAAATTAAAATTACATAAATAAAAATTTATTTAATTAATCTCAACTACATAATAATAAAAAGCAAAAAATCCTAATGTTTATCCGAAAAAGAAACAGAGCAAAAGAGAAACTTTTATAATATTTTTCTTTTAGAGGAACAACTCTTATGATCTTTTTTTAGTGCTTTAGTGTGTGTACAATGCCTAGTTGGTTAATCTAGGAATTGTTCTATCGTAAGGAATTATGAATACAAGCATTTCTAGTGAATGAAAGAAGAGGTGATGGAGGCCGGAAGAGATTCAGATTTTTTTTAGTTTATTTTTTGTAACATGAGGATCTTTATGAACTTTTAATTTTCATCTTCATAAACTAAAGATATTTGTGGTGAACTTATGAATTTAACCCAAGCTTAATAAATTATTAGGGTAATTCAACTTTAAAATATTAATTGCATTTATTATGTAGATATTTTTTTATCAAAAAGCGTAAATAAGATTTTTAGGTGGAATTGAATTTATTTTTCTAATTATGATTTTTAACTTATTTTTTTCATTTGAAAAAGTAAATGTGATTTGATAAAAGTTAAATTCATTTCAATTTTTTTTATTTTTGAAATGGCAAAATGCTCTACTTATCCATGTTATTTCCCTTATTATATATTTCAGTCCCATTGTTGCTAAACATCTATAAACGGATGATACAACTATAACATATGAGGTGATAGGACTAACTCGTGCCAAATTGCCAAGTTAGGGGATCAACATAGGTTGATTCAAATGAAAGGACTAACTCATACGAATTAGCCAAGTTAAGGGACCTGTACAGTATTTAGCCCTTTTTTATTATTCTACAAGTTTCTTTTCACTCACTTTTACTTCTCAATCCTGTGTGTTCTCTTTTATAGGCAATTTTTTATTTACTACAAAAAATAATTCTGTATGATGTACTTTTCTATAATAGGTTTTCATTATTAGCCCCCGGTGCTCAAAATTCTAGCTACGCTACTAACTAAAATCACTAACAAACGGAAAATATGGTATATGAGGGGGCAAGACAAATTGCGTCATCACTCGAACAAGCTCTGGATCTAAAATCATTCTAGCTCTATTAACACACGATGTCCATCGAACAAGATGACTGCCAGTAATATATAGTCTATAAGAATAGAATAGATATTGTCGGCTCAAACATGAAACAATTAATATTCTTGTTTTCTAATGCTTAAACTAAAAAGACAATGTTAATAAACTTATTTTGAGCATGGAAAGCTTTGAAGTTTAAAAGTTTTTTTGGGCCTTTTTCTGTCATTTCTCCATGTGACATTTAAGCTAGTATTAAGGGTTGTACCAGAAAAAAGAAAAGGATCATGGCCAGATGTGTACAGTGTACACTCAAGTACAGATCATGGACAGACATGCGTACACTCAAATACAGCAAAACATGCTCGTACACATACATATGTCTATATCATGGCCAAGTAAAATATTTATCTAACTTTTCTTGCATCCCAAGGCAAAATTAACCTTAGAAAATTCCTACCATGTCCAAACTGATATCTCACCATTGCAACCCATCCTCATTCCTTGATCCTGAACCTTCATCGGATCCAGTTATTGGCTGAGCCTGGGGAAAATGGTTGTCGTCAGATTACCCTTTTCCACCTTTTCACTTTGATTTCGTTCATCTTTTCTCAATCAACACATAAAGATGGCCATTGCCGCAGGCACCATCCACGAAACGTTAGGGACTAATTCGGTTTGAAGAAAAACATCACAGAATGAAATTAGATCAACGACGGATGTGGGGAAGATAAGACTAGGGAGGGATTTGAGAAATGAGAAATGAGTGATTTGGTTATGGGGAGGAGGAGCGAGGATGGGGGAGGAGATCACTTGGAAATAAATTTGTTGATTGGTTTAAGGAATTTTCGGGTGTATCACGTGTTTATTACTTATATTTTCTTTTTTTCGCAGACGAACCCTCATTTTTCTTTCAATGATAAGATATTACTACTTACTTTTAAAGATTAACAATGGTCACTGTTTGATGAATAGTGCAATTGTTATGGGTTGGTTGAATCCAGTTGGTTTTAGGCTGTGGTTTCGCTTCTTTTTTGTTTTTGCTTTTTAGGATACGATTGGTTATTTTTTTAGTTTTATCTCATTTCACAAGGCGTTTCTCTTTTTGAGGGCATAAGTTGCAATTTTCCTGGTTTTAGTCTATTTCACGTTTGTTTCGGTTAAAACATAGTTTAAGTTCTTAGCTTTCTGATTTTTTCTTTTTTAGACTTGAGTTTATGGCTAAAAATGGGTCGGGCCGAGCCGAGCCGAGCCCGAGCTCATCAGGCTCGAGCTCGACCTCAGCCCTATTACAATTCGGTACTACTTGAGCTCGAGCTCAAGTTACTCGAGCCCCTTTTTTTGGGCTCGAGCTCGGCTCGAAAGGGCTTGAAGCTCGAATATAAATATGAATTTAAAAAAAATATTTGAAATATATCATGAATTTTGACAAAAACATAATAAACCAAATCCAAATATCAAGTTTTATAACTAAATAAAAACATCTAAATGGAAGAGCATGGCAACATGCCAAGTTTAAAGTGACAACTTTCAAGTAACACTGCAACATAAACAAAGCCACAAGTGAGCTAACCAACTATGGTGAGGAAACTCCTACCCATGAACAACAACACAAATACATATGTCTAGAGTTAAGTTACAACTTACAACGAAACTAACAGTAATAACATCTGAAGACAAATTAACAACAAAATGCATGAACAGAGCACAACAATATTTCCAACAGTAGCAAAAATGCATCAACAAGTAGCAGAATGCATCAACAAGCAACAAAAGGCAGTTGGCAGTAGTAGCCAAACGCAACAATAATACTTCTAGTAGTAGAACAGAAAAACGCAGCAACAGAGCCTTGTAGCAAAACAAAACAGTTCTCATGTTCACTTTCAGCTGATATGGTCATATGTCATGGAAAACAATTGAGGAGCTCAAATATACTCCTATGTATTGTTCGGTTCCAATAAACTCAACTACAGGTGAAGGTTTCAATCTTTTTATAACAAGTAAACCTTCAAGCATTCAATATTCCTAATGAAACCGGATCATATGTGATTACAACCTGATGACTATAATTAACTTCAGCATAGAAGACTCAAAACAAGAGCATTGAGAACTAATAGAAGAGGAAACAACTAAAATTATGAAACTATAAGCTCACTTTCCACAATAGAAATTAGATTATTAAGATTCCTTCAACATAGATTAAGAACCTTAGTAATTTCTTTGCCTTGAGAGATAGCTAATGCTCAACTCCGACTTCTAGTTGAACAAACATAGAATAATTTTCATTAACATTAAGATAACACTGGAATGCAACATTCGGCTAGTGCTTCTTGCAAAAATTCAGATACCTCTTACTTGATTGAAAACCCTTACTCGATATTGACATTGCTGCAAAATGAAACATTGTCACATGTACATAAAAGGCTACAAAATTGCCTTGTTTCAGCCAATGTTTCTCAATTGTCTGCCTTGTTTCAATAGACAAAATTCAGCAGCCAATGCACTCAATACCCCCTTGATGCTCAATCACATACTAACTTATGATCATTTTATGACAAAAATCACTCTACCAATGGTATTTCCCAAACATAATAACAAACATCGACAAACATCAAGACTCAAACATTGCAAATCCAGTGCAATAATCATTCATGAATTAACATACTCCACTAATTCCACCCCTTTAGTATTCTATTGTTAATTACAGTATTCTAACATTACAAAACCATTACAAATTACAAATAAAAGAACAAATTACAAGTTTTATAGAAGCACTAACTATGGAAATAACCATTCATAAGTTCCTAAGCACTACAAGGCAAAATTAAAATGAAGTGGGGAAAACAAAATGGCTTAAATTGCAAATAAAAATTGAATGCAAGTGACGAAGGATAAAATCATAGATTATTATCCTTGGTCAATTCTACGTATTTATATAATTATTAGTTTTATGAGTCTTGCCTAAGTTTACTTTTTCTTAATTTTAAGGAACAAATGAAATCTGGTAATTTATGGGTCTGCTGGAAATTCCAGAATTTACTAGGCAATCTTATTCTGAGTCTTGTTTGATTTTCTTTCTTGGTCAGTAGATAATTGCTTAGTAGTTTTCCAAGTTCTATTATGATTTTCAATTCGAGTTCTCTTGCAATAGGTTTCCTTAACATAATCTAGTATCCGGCTTTACATTGCTCCTAAAGAACATTGCATTCCAAGCTCCTAAAAAACATTGCTTCTAAATTAATAACAAAATTGACATTCAAACATTGCAAAATCAGAAATTGAACGATTAAGAACAAAAAATTTAGATATAAAAATCCTAAACAAAAATTAAATACCATGTTGGCTTCAGCTGCCTTGACTCTTGGTGTGACGAAAATTGCTCCCTAGTTGGCGTGACAAGTCGACAACAATTGATTGTGCATGGTACTGAAGCATCGCAAAGTCGCAGTGTCGGAGATGAGAGGATTTTGGTCATTGCACCGCGGCACCGCCAGATTCTTCCTGCATGGGGCCAAACAACAAATTATAGCACGGGCATGGTGCTCAACTGAGAAGACTGGTGGTCTTTGAAGGGCAACTACGATTAGGAGTATCGGAATCGGAGTAAGGCAAATCAGTATACTAGTATTGGAATCGGAATCGACTGCAAAGGCGAGGATGGGATAGGGTGATAAATGTTAATTTTGTGATCAAATATGTTGACTTTTTGCCAACTTTGACCACAATTTTCTACCTTACCACTTAATATTTTTTGCTGATTCTTGCTTCGATCCTTCATTTTATAGGTTGAAGAAGCAGACCATAGCATTGAAATGGCACCGGGACGAGCAAAACAAAAAACGGGAACGCAAAAGTCAACGAAAATTATAATTGTGAGACCTAGGCCCCAGGAGCGAGGTTTAGGCGTCACAGTACAAAAGTTCTCTGCCTAAAAAACGCACCTTGGAGGCCTAGGCGCCACCTGAGGCCTAGGCCACAAGCACCTGCGAGCCTAGAGGCCTAAGCGCCCAATCACCCCCTCCTGGGGCCTAGGCGCCAGAACACCCCCGAACTTGGAAGCCTAGGCGCCCAAGCACCCCCTCCTGAGGCCTAGGCGCCAGTCACCCGGGAAAGTGGTCCCCTACCTCAAATTTGAACTCAAGCTTGCTATTGGCCAAGGATTTCTATCTCCATTTTCATCTTCTCATCTTAGACTTAGGTTTTTCATCACCATTTCTTGCATTTCTTCATCTTCCTTGGGAGCATTTATGGATTCTTGCTTGGAGAAGACTTGGAGAACTTGAAGACTTGTAGGAGCCTTGAGGAATCAAGCATCTAGAGTCTATTGGGTTCCTTCTTTCCTTCTTTTATCTTGTATTTAGACATGGATGCTCTTTTATGTATTTTCATGTCTATGTTTAGTTTGATTATTGAGTAGTTTTCTCTACACTTTTTATGGTTGTAGCCACTTTAATTGGTTATGTTGGTTGGATTAATGGCTATTTAACTTTTGTTTTCCTTCATTGCTTGTTTATTCTTCTCCTTGAGTTTATTGTTATGTTGATTGATCAAGGGCCCTAGTCAATTGCACTTTAGATTTCTTTTAAAATATTGGAAAAGATTAAAGGGAATTGGAATTAGGAGAAGAGTGCAGTGGCCATGGGCTTGTTGGGAGACTAGTCTAGGACACTAGGTGAAGGTAAATTGCACTTGTAATGCCCCTATTGAACTAGCAATTTGGATGAGAGTCCATTCTAGTATAAGCTTGGGAGAGTGACCCTTTCACTTAAGAGAGTAAGGGCCCAATTAGTTAACTTCACCAACAAGTAGAAAAAACCAAACTATTAGCCTTAATTCACTAGCTAACCAAGTCAAATAGTGAAAACCATAGGAAGTGTGTTTTGTTAATTCATTAGAAAACCCCTAATTTGCATTGTGTTTGTTGTTCTTGTTTAGTAGTAATTTAAGTGGAGTTGCAAACTTAGTTATTTTCATAGTGAGTAAATCATCAATTGTTGTTTATTTAGCTAAAGTGAGTCTCAAGGTAGTGGTAATTAGTAAACAATGCAAATCAATCCTCGTGAGAACGATATCTTATTCACCCTATCTACACACGTCCCGTGCGCTTGCGGATTAGGATTGTAAAACTCACAACATAGGGATACAAATTACGAAGGGCGAGGGGACTGGAGAGTCAGGGAAGGGGAGAGTTTGAAGTCCGGACAATGGAGGGACTAAGGGGAAGGGGAATGGGTTGGGACAACGGGCCTAATGATAAGGCCCAATAATCTAAATATTAAGCCTGTTAAGCTCGAGGGCCTAAAGGGTCAAATATGTGTAGGCTCGAGCTTGACTCGAAAATAACTCAAGCCTAATTTTCGGCTTGAGCTCGAGCTCGAGCTAAAAAATACCTGACTTAAAAATCTCTTACTCGAGCTCGAGCTCGAGCTTAAAATTACCCGACTTAAAAATCTCTTACTCGAGCTCGAGCTCGAGCTACTCAAATAAAGCCCGGCCTGTTTTCAGCCCTACCTGAGTTACATCTGTGTCACATTTTAGGCTTTGAATTTTATAACTACTTAATTATATCTTTTATTTGCTATCTTGGCCCCCAAGCTTTTCTTTTTGTTATTTTTTATATACTATCTTCTAAAATAAGACATTGGTAACTATAATTTATTTATTTTTTAGTTAAATCATTTTTTATCTTTATTAAGTCAGTTGTTAAATCCTTAATACCTAAAGTTTTATCCCTTTTTGTTGTTTTGATCCTAACTTTTTTTTAACTGATTTTCTTTATCTTTGTTTTCTAAAATAAAGCTTTAATCATTATAATTTATCTACTTTTAGCCTGGTTCTCATTGATTCGACTTTAGTTGATTTTTTTTTCACTTTCTTTTCTTTTTATCTTTACTAAGTTAGTGGTTAAACTATTAATTTATTAACAGATATCAAACATAATTTTGTATTTCTATCATTTTTTATCATTATTTATTATTAAGATTTGTAGCATCAATTATATACTTCAAGTTTTATATTTTAATAAAGTAATTTGGTCCATAATTGTTAAATTTGAAATTAAATTTTTTTAGATAAATTTTTTATTTATATTAAAAATTAGATTTTATGTTAATAGGAGGTGAAAAAATTTATTGAATTGTTTTTAATTAACAAGCAAAATATTGATTGTTTCAAAACATGTAACATGTTTTGTGTCGCACTGTTATTATTAAATTTTTTTATAAAAAATATTCACTACGATGTGTGGGTCACTAAACATCTTTATTTGTTCTTTTGGTCTCTAATTTTTTTCTTTGTGATTTTTTTATTTATTTTCTTCTAAAGCAAAATATTGATAACCATGATTTGTTTTTCTTATTCTTTTTAATCAACTATAGTGACTTTGTTTAACTTTTTCTCTATTTATTTATATTTTTTTAAAACAAAACTTTAGTCACTATGAGTTGTTTTCTTTTTTATATTATTCAAGCTGATTCATTTTATTTAATGTTTTCATTTATTTTATTTTTTTCCCTTTATTAAGTTGATGGTTAAACCTCCAATTCTTGAAATCTTTATATTTACTCTCCTACCCTGGAGACCTATTTTTTGTTATTTTTTAATTATTAATCATTAAACCATACTTTTTGTAACTAAAATTTCACTCTTTATCTTATATTATTAATTTTTTTTTCATATTATTTCTCTTTTCTAAAACAAAATTTTAGTCTCCATAATTTATCTCTTGATACTTAGAATTTTTTTTTTCTCTCTTAGTCTCAAAATTTTACCATGACTTTTTATCCTGGTTCTTGCTTTTCTTTTTTCTTTTTTATAAAACTGTTTTTTTTTTGTCAATGATCACCACTGTTTATATTCACGTTTAATATTGATACGAACTGAACCGCAGTAAAGCATTGGCACCATAAACCTCGTGTATATCTATATATGAACATATGTTCACCTAGGAAAAACTATATGTACAATGTAATACTCCCTCGAGTTTATATATATTATTATTTGTTAAAAAAATAAAAAATATATAGTTAAAAATATAGGTTTTTATTTATCATTTATATATAAGGGTTTTTCATTTATATACTAAAATATTAAAAATAAAAAATTTATAAATTAATCGTTGAATAGTGAATGTTGCAAAAAATTTGAGACTAATGGAGTATAATATGTATATTTATCTTATTTCAAACATAAGTATCAAGTGTGCAGTTTAAATACATCTTTCCCTTTCTTTGTACATTGAACATTTGTCGTCCAATTTGTACAAATCTCTAATTTTGATAAAAAATTAGATTTGATGCATTCATGCCTACTCTTTTATGGTAGGTTAAGCTGGTACATAAAATTGAATATATTAGTAACATATTTGTTATCTCATTTGTATATATGCTTCACATAATTTATATCTCTTACTTTCTATGTACACCAAACCCGTACATTTCTAATATCTGATTTGTATATATTTTCAATTTTGGTAGAAAGCAATGTTTAACGTGTTCATATGTGTTTTATAGTATAAAAGGTAGTGTTGGAAGGTAAACAGACACACACACACACACACACACACATAAATATAAGGCGTGTGGTGCATATTAGACTTACCTATATATAACATCTTTAATTTGGCAGTTGTCACTGGCCACTAGCCATTACAAAGCATAATTATATTAAAACTAAAGGTTATTATCCAAAATTAATCATACATTTATCATGGCGGTCTAATATAAAAGAAAAATAGTGCAAAAATCTCAAGTTTACCATTAATGTGATAGGTTGAGCGCGAATATGTCACTATAATTTTTTTTTACCCAATATCCTGCTAATGTTTTAAAATGGGCTGAATATGTCATTAAAGTTTTAAATTGAAAGTAGATATATCACTGCCTATTAAAAGCTAATATGAAACATTAAAAGTAGCAATTTTTGAAATTTTAATATGATAATATTAGTTTTAATAAACTTCAAAGACTATAGGTAATTAGACTCTTTTTCTTTTAAATATCGGCTAGCAATCATCACCATTGTATGGAGCTTTTTCGTCCATCGTCCACAATGCCCAACAAATGGCTGGCCACTAGTACTCCTCCATCATCCAATCTGTCCGTCCCTCCCCCACCTTGCAACATTCAAAAGGTTATTGATCATCTTCCATTTCAGTTGCCACCTGATGCCGTTGAATGGGAATTTGAACTCCATTCTTGTCCAATCCCTCCATCATTCTCCCACTACATCCCTTTTATTGGGAACCTCAACTAGTGGTTACCATTAGATCCTAAACCCATCTTCTTGTACACCCCAAATGACATCATTCCTTATATGGTTGCGAAGTCAACCATTGTGTTCGATAATCTCGCTGGAAGGAAATCAAATATATGGCGGAGCTTCACCCATTGGTTCTGAAGCTAGATTGTTTCAATGAAAAGGCCACAGTGATTTTTTTGCAAATCACTTTGTTTCTTGACCAGGGATTCTATGTGGGCATTTCCACTCATCATTCAGCTTTTGACGGTGACCAAAGAAGAAGATCCATAACAATGATGTCGACCGTCTTCGATTTTTATTTAGATATGGATTGGGCAACATTCAAGCTAACTAGGGAAGACATCAAGCAGCCGTTAGGTTTGGATTCATGGCTAATTACAGACCGCATTTAGATCCATTTCTTTCGAAGAATTACTTTAGCAATTGCATCAGCCTCGTCTATAGAAAATAAACTCAAGTGAAACACTTCATGGATGAGAACTGGTTTGAATTCAGCCAGACAGGGACATTGTCGTCGAACTGAAAGGGTGAACTAAACTTCTAGTCACTAATCTAGAAATTTTTTCAGACAGTGGCCAAAAAATTTCTAGAATGATGGTGGTTGATTGAAACCCAAGAAAAAGAAAGTCTAATTACTTAAGGTTCTTAAAGTTTGTTAAAAATTGCATTGTTGCCTTAAAATTTTAAAAATTGTGACTTTTTATGTTTTTCATTATTTTTTAACAGAAAGTGACATATTTAGCACATTTTAAAACATTAGTGGGAAAATTGGGTCAAAAAAACTATAGTGTCACGCCCAACCCATAACATTAATGACAGATTTGAGATTTTTTGCCAAAAATTATATTTTTGTATTCATACCAATTATTAGACATTAATCATATGGCACTTAATTGTTAACAAGCTAGCATAAGATATTATCTACTTTTTGAAGGTTGCACATTTTTATTTTTAAAAGACACCTCATGTGAGATATGAGTGTTTGGGCTATATGAAACTCGTAAACCTTTTGTTTTCATCCAACGCGAGATAGCTTTTAGTTATCAATATGCCCAAATGATGGGCTTTAGAAAGGGGTTGTGGATCAAATTAGAGTCCATGTTATCAAAATTTTATGATTGAAGTTAATTAAAATCAAAATTAGATTAATAATAATAACAATTTTTAAAATAAATCCCTTATGTTTCTATCACATCTGCAGTGTATGAGAAGTTTTCTCATGCCCGGTTGATTGAAAATTTCTCTTTCTTCACCAATAAATTATTCTAATAATGAAAACTAATCTTAAACGTTTATTCTGAAATTTATTTTGATCGACATTACTCTGGAGATAGGGGTGTTCATCCAAACCGCATAACTCGTAAATCCCGCTGATCCGAACCGAAACTAACCGCAAGGGATGAGGGTTCTATGAAGGTTAGGGTCGGGTTGGGTAGTAAAAACATAAACCCGGTGAGTTATGCGGTGCGGGTCGGGTTTTAAAATTGAAACCCCTAAAACCCGCCCCGCCCCACTTAATTGGCAAATGGCACTACTCAGTATTCACCGTCTCACCTAGTCAGGCAGTCAACCAAATCCCAAATCGGCACAAAATCAAAAATCCCTAGCTCCTCTATGGTTTCTGCATCTGCTGCTCCAATGTTCCAATCCTTGCGACCTCGTCTGAGTCCGACCTTTTGCTGCTCGTCCGGCTGCTGAAGTGAATCCGACCTCCGACGTCTGCTGCTCTGCATCGCTCCAGCTATGCTGCTTCTACCTTCTGGTGCTTCTGCTGCTGACATGAATCCGGTGGCCTCTTCCTCCATCGCTTCGGCTTTGCTGTTTTGCTGCTATCTGCTGACATGAATCCCGGCGACGAGGACCAGCAATTTGACGTGAATCCCGGCGTCGTCCCTGGCAACAATCAACAGTCCCCGCGAATGCTGCCTCGCTCTGCTGCTGAAGTGAATCCAGTGGCCTTCTTCTTCCATCGCTCCGGCTATGCTGCTTCTGGTGCTTCTGCTTCTACTATTTCTACTCTGCTGCTGACGTGAATCCCGCCCCAGCGTCATCCCTGTCAACAATCCGGTGGCCTTCTTCCTGTCGGTGAGTTCAATAATTAATATCTCCTTTTCTGCTCTACCAGTCTACCTTACTTATTTCTGCCTTCTTTTTGTATATTTAGAAAAACTTATAGAATGACAAGATGATTATCACTAAAATTATATGTAGCTTCCTTGCCAATCTCGAGTTTGAAAAGGAAAATAAAAATTGATATATGACTTGAGACATGTCATTTTGGATAAAAATTATTGTCTTACAGGTGAATGTAAAAAATCGTTCATACCGAACCGACCATAACCGATTTTCATGAGGGTCGGTTTTTTATATAATTTTGAAGTATACGAGTAGGATCGGGTAGTGAAATGTAAAATCCGGTCAATGATGCGGGTAGGGTCGGGTTGAGCACGAACCCGGTCTTACCCGCCCCGCGAACACCCCTATCTGGAGAGTATCGTCAGAGAAAGCAAGTGTTTGCACTTTTTTCCTAGATAAAGCGTTAAGTGCTTTGAAAGCATTTTATCTTTATTGGAAATTAATCTTTTCTTTTAACAAAAATGCTTAATTTCAATTAAAAGCGAGCCAAAACGGTATCTTACAAACCAACGACGGCATAAGACCATAAGAGACAACATAAATATAAAATTAGCCACAAAAAGGTTACCCATTCATGCGCCACCAAATGAATAGAAAAGAACGGATCAAGTCAAATCTTTCAGGTAAGTCAAAATAAATCAGGAGTACAAACTCACAAATAACTAGAACAAAACATAGATTAAGTCAACAATAACCAAGCAATGCCTAAACCCAACCAGGCTTCAGAAACCTAAATGTTGAACAATACCATATATAAAAATAAAAAGATTACTTATAAAATTTTAAAAAATAAAAAATGACTTTATTCTATACAATCGCTTCCATATCTATTATCAAATATCATGACATCCCAGTAAAGTGTGTATTTAGTGAACCCAAGTGAAAATATAGGCCCATTGTTGCCCTTATTTAATTGAAAATCTATTTACTAAGAGTCTCAAATCACTCTTGAACATCAAAATTTGATGTAGACTGCATCCACCATAAAATTTAATAAATAACATCGGATAAGGTCAGTCAAGTAATAAAAACTTGAAAGAGATTTTGCAAGATTCGGACGAAAAACCAAATTTGGCTGGAAACGAATGAGGAAGATGGGGGAGAAGGTAAAATGGAATGAGTTTTTAGGGAGAATTTGTCAGGGTCAGAAAAGTTTTTTATGACTGATGATTAATTATAAATGAAATGGAAAATAATCTTCTATTGCTCAATTGCTTCAGTTAAAAAATAAAATGCATGTCCAAACTTTCATAATTTGATTCTCATTGTACCAATTTGTAAAATCCTTGATACTCACGATAAAAGTAAAACCCCAATTTATTTTTGTTTCGATTTTATCCAAACTTGCTCTAGCAAGCAGCAACGGCCAGCAGCAGAGTAATTTCGCAATTATCTCCAGAATCGAGGGCATTTCAGGAACCATAGTTTTATAAAACCTTTCTCTCGCCTGCAGTTGAAGGCCCCCGGAAGTTTCTTTCTCAAACCCGGGAATCAACAGCCAGCAGCCGGATAGAGCCGAGTCCTGCTCTGTTCAATTTTTTCTCTGATCCTTCAGAAAATGTCAGCTGGACTGGGAAAATGCAGCAAGATCCGCCACATTGTCCGGCTCCGGCAGATGCTGCGGCGGTGGAGGAGCAAGGCTCGGATGTCGGCCGGCATGATCCCGTCCGACGTCCCCGCCGGCCACGTCGCGGTGTGCGTTGGGACCAGCTGCCGGAGATTCGTCGTGCGGGCGACGTACCTGAACCACCCGGTCTTCAAGAACTTCCTGAGCCAGGCCGAGGAAGAGTACGGATTCGCGAACCAGGGCCCGCTCACGATCCCTTGTGATGAGTCCCTCTTCGAGGAGGTGATCCGGTTCATATCCAGGTGTGAGTCACGCCACCCCACCCGGTTCCTCAGCCTGGAAGACATCAAGGCGAACTGCCACGCGGGTAAGCTGGAACGCTTCTGGACCGAATCTCGGCCATTGCTTCAAGGGTTCGCTGAGAGGACGATGTGATAGGCATTGTGTCTCGGTGAGCGTCTGATTTGACTCAGTCCGAGTTGGGTTAGCCGAAGTGATTGATTACTGAGTGGAATTTTTTCAGGGGTTGGAGTTACCCAGTTGGGTCGCGGGTCGGGTTCGGGGTTTTTCTAATCCGTGGGTATTAATAAGGGGAAGTTTTTAGGCTTCCCGTTCTGACTCCGTAGAATGCTTGGAGATGGCAGAAGCGGCGGTGAGTTACTCACCGAGTCGTCCCGGGTTCAAGTCGGAGTTCAAGCAGTACGCTTGAGAGATTATTGTTCATCAACACTAATTGAAGCCGGAGAAGGAAAGGAAAGATTTAAAGCAAGTGAAAGTGATTGCTTTTATCGTCACTTTTGTAAATTCCGTGATTAAATCATTGATTTTAATGCGAAATTGTAGAGAATTTCCAGCTCTATCTATCGTCCCTTTTTCTGGGACTCTTGTTTGCTTTTAGTGTATGACCGTAGTAGGAGTTTTGGAAATTTGAAGACTTTATTCTCTTTATTCTCTTATTGGAAGATGGCAGAGTTTGTCACCGATGTTGGACATCTCTCAGTTGAAGACATCGCTTTTTTCTTTTTTTTTTTTTACTATCTGAACCTTCATCTTTTTTCTCACGAGTGAGCTCCTCACATGTAGCTTTTTCACCTGCTTTCCCCCACCTTTCCCAGCCAATATTCAAAATTGGGATCCCAGGTAGGGATTTGAAGTAGATTCATCCCGGCGGATATCGACCACATCCAACTCAGTGGACAGGATTTTTTACAATTGAATGGATTTTAATTGGATTTGAGTTTTCTTTTTTCTATCTGCTGGATTTGAATAGAGTACGAGTTTAGGCACCACCGCATATAATTACATACAATACGCCACAAAATTTGCAATACAAATGTATAACCAGTGGTTGTAACATGCAAAAACACGTAGCACCAGACATAAAATCGTACCTACTTTCTGCTGTTGATATGAAAGCAAATATGGTGAATGACAATGTTTCTGATTCAAAAGAGGAAAGTGAGGCTGAAGAGCTTCTGGATATCTTTAAACCACATAGGCCTGGGAAGAGATTCTAAATGCCACAGAACTTTCATTCTTAGACAGAAATTCCCAAACAAAATTCCCGAATTACTGAAAGTGGGAGTATTTGGGTTCCAAGTGTCAGTGGGAAACAGAACAAACATGTGTGGCATGTAAGCCTAAGGCTGAGGAGCTATTCTCAGTGAGCAATTGTTAAGCAAAAACAAGACCCGCTAATGCTCCAACATGCAAGGACTTCATACATCATAGTATCATAGATAAATGATCATCATGCATGTAGTGACAATATATATATATATAATTATGATTCGAACAATTATGTATGTTAATATTCATGTTTCATTAATATTCAAGCCTGCAACAGAATTACCCTGCACCTGCAAATGCAATTTATACCACTTAGCCTGGGTGTACCAATGTATGTGTTTACATTAATCAACAATTAATGTATTTATTATTTAGTATCAGGTATGTTTTCAGAATAAAATGACCAAGAAAACAAGTAGTAATTTCTAATTTTATTTATTTTTATCAAAAAATGTAAAGTCTATTACCTATGATAGTATGTAGCGGATTGATGATTTTTCTTAATCCTACTCATCTTATAATAGATAAGGTATGAATATGAAAATTAGAAAACAAATGAATAGTGAATAAGATAAAGATTTAGTATTCGATATGATTAATATGATATAGAAATAACACTATGCTATCAAACGTCCAATGCAATATCATCCCTAATCCTAGCCAAGTACTTTTCTTTGAGATACGTATGAGTTATGGTAATTGCATGCTACATCTACAGCATTTGACAACGGTGAAAATTTTGATACCAGTATTTTGGATTTATGTAAGTGGCATTTGGATCTCAAAATATTTTTTATTTTTTTCAATTTCCTTTTACAAAAGTTTTAGTTTATAAGTTATTTTAAGAATTCGAAAAGTTTTAGAAAACTCATTAACTGAAGTGAAAATATCTAAAACAAAAGTTTAGAAGAAAAACATGGTTTTCAACATTCTTAAAACAAGCTATCCAAAGTTTAGAAAATAAGGTTTTTAACATTCTTAAAAACAATTTAAACACTTAAACCTTAACCAAAATTTGGAAAAATAAATTGAAAATTTTTCCACATTTAAACATCACATTAGCGTCACATAAGAAATTAGTTAAGAAGTTCGAAACGGCTATTAGTTTCACATGAGAAAACTTATTAGCTTTTCAATTGTGATCAGCTGGAACAATTGTTGTGAGCATGCTGATGCAGGCAAGGTCGCCGCTTAAGGAAACAAAACTACAACAAGAAAAAGAATCGTATTTCAACCGTTCATAAATTAAATTAGCTATAAGATTAGTCATGAATGTTGTTCTCAAGTGAAATCAAAACATGAGCTCTTCTGGGTATATACACATAGGGGATATCCAAACCTTGGCCAATTAGTGAGTTAATTAAGCATCTTGCAGCATTCTCTGCATCTTCCTGATGCTCGTTTTCCTTTTCGCAAGTGCCTAGATGTGGTCAGATTTTCAACTATCAATTAATATTGCAAAAATTACATCTATATGGTTTGAGGTAACGTATACTTTAGCCTTTCATTTTAAAAAACCTACATTTTACCCTCACTTTATTTATATTGTCCAGTAACAACTTTTAAAACCTTAATTTAAATTATGTGCTAGCTATGTTCAAGTAATTTTAAATTTTTGGATATTTTTTCACATTTAACTGATACTTAAAAATACTTATTTATATTTATAGAGAGAGAAATGCATTTACATAAATGAAAAATAGATAATTTCAAATATCTATTAACTGTGAAAAAATATTTAAAAAATAATTATTATATAATTTAAATTAGAGTTTCAAAAACTGTTATTGTTAATATTGAAGAAGTGGGGTACAAAATATAAATTTAAAAAAAATAAGAGAATCAACAGTGTAAGTTATGTTAAACTACGGAGATCATAAATAAAAGATTCAAACCCTAGTCATAAAGGTGTTTGAACATGTAGCCATTGGATCCTGTTGTGTTCACGGAGAATTTTTGTAAGTTTTTCATAAATATTTGAGGAAATAAATAAATAAAAGAAATTACGTACTAGTAATAATTAAACAGAGAAGTTCAATAATAGTGGCCGTTGGGTTGTGGAAGTTGCAAACGCAAATGGTACATGGGCACGTGAAAGCAACTGTTGTTCAGTACTTGTTGCCACTGTCTCTGTTTCACCTGCTTCATCCTCTCTTCTGTTTTTTATTGCGACTCTTTCTTTTTCTCTAACTTCCTTTCTCTCTCCCTGAATGTGATTTTCGTCCCTGGAAAATAAAATTAGTACTAACAGCAAGTGGACGTTTTTGTTTCTATGTTTCACTAGCTAGATTAATCTCTGAGGTTTCCAGAAAATCAGACTGCCCAACTTTCTTAAATCCTCATATATACCTCTGTGTCAGCATCCACCGGCTTCTAGTTCAAAAATGTTTTTTTTCATGTTCCTCGGTGAAAAAAAGGCATATATACTGAGTAAGATTACATCTAATAGACTTAATACACAAGGAGTTTAAATATTTATTTCAATCAGATCTTTGCTGGTAAAGTTCATTCTTTGTCCTAAAACTCTGCTTATTTTTTTTATTTCAGTCATAAAATTTTAAACTTCTTTAAATAGATTCCAAAATTTTATAACTATGTAAATACTTAGCCCTCAAATTTGTCAATTTTTTACATCCACTTTTTTAATTCTAATTAATTGTTTAGTAACTATTTTTTAGTAAATTTAAATTACATAATTTTTTATAGTTAATGAATAACTAAATTATTTTTTTCTCTTTGTAACTTGTGTATCTATTCAGTAATTGTCTTGCAATAAATCTATTACTAACTGTTAACACCTAACAAAATTTAAGAACTCAAATAAAAAATATAGTAATTTTTCGGAGTAAATGAGACCTTTCCCCGATCTTTGCTATAGATATAGTCATCCAAAAATGGTTACTTATTTCCTCAAACTGAGCAAGATGGCGCTCTTCCTTGGTAGCAAAAAGAAAGAAAAAAAAAAAGAAGACATTTTTCACTGACCCAGCTGCACGTGAAAGTAATTATGACAGGATCAAGAGCCATGTGAGACTGAGCTTAACAAAAAGTGCTAGAAATCAGTGCTAATTAATGATGAAGAAATTCCCCTATCTTTGCAATGGAATTTTGAATTATTTTTTTTTAGGTGAAGTAATTAATCGTTTGAATTCTCATAGTAATTTTCAATTTGGTTTGTTTGGATTCAGGGATAAGAAAGGAAGAATGAAAATTAGTATGCCTCCTTTGTTTGGTTATGAAAAAGCAAAGAAGATGAAGGATTATTATCTCATCATTTTCCTCATTTATATATTTTATTCACCCCCTTAAAATTGGGGAAATTACTATAACTCCCCTCTTATTTTCTCTCCCCTCCCCTCCCTCCCATTCCTTGGTAACTTTTTTGTTTGTGGTTCCACAACATCGTTCGGTTTTTCTCTTGCTCATCGCATCCACGCGTCTGTCTCCGACTGGGGGACAGATATTTCCTAATGCCTTCGCGGGCATTTGCCTTGAATTAATGCGAACGACTAAAAGAGAAACAAGAAAATAATGGAATTTTTTTCATTTTCACTCAAATGTAAATACCTCTAATTGAGAAAAACAATAAAAAAAATAACCTTAAGTTATTATTATTTTTTTAAGGAAAACTATACATAAAATAGAGGTAGAAGTTGGCCTAACATTTATTTACATAAAATATTTTACTATCTACGTTTCAATTGATGCTTTGAAAGAAAGCGTGAAACAGTTCTTGTGGACCATTGGTTTGTGTCATAGTGTTAAATATCGTGATATACTCGGTATACTGTTTACTGCAGGTATACGGTATAAATATTTTGACATTTTATCATTTTATTGTGCGGTATGTTATGGTATATCACAATATTTTACAGTATACTGTATAATGCTCATTTTATATATATATTTTATCAAAAAATTGTGGTATACAGCAAATACTGTGTTATATGTACCGCAGTATTTTATTTTTTGTGATTTTTTTTTCATTTTACATAAAAATATCATAAATATATAAAACATTAAAATATAAATAATACACATAACATAAAATAAACATTTACTTTTTTTTATTACTTTTATTAATTAATATAAAAATTTAATGGATGGTAGCAGTTTGAAGGTTCATGTTATGTTGGACAATATCCTTTAATTGGATTTCCAGTGCATACTATCCCAACTGAATATCTTCTATCATATATATTTTATTTATATTTAACAAATTATGATAAAAAAAATTAGAATACATATAAGTCGAGTAAAAATAAATTATTAAACAAATTAAGTCATCTTAAAATAATACTTTAACATTTATTTTTTTACGAAAATGGTAACGATATGCAATATGATATATCATGCGATATATCATAAAAATTCAGGATATAATATACCTTACAATAACGGTATTTAACGCATTGACTTGCGCCTCGTTGCGATGATTATTTGATTCATTTGCAGCGACCATCTTGAAGCAATTTAGGAGGTGGCATATTTTTATCAGATACAGTAGTACTATCTTAGCTGTCTGTTTATTGGTTTTTCTTCCTCTGAGTGTTTTACCCCTTCTCCAGTAAAAAGCTAGAATTTTAGGCAAAGAATAAAATGTTTACTAATATATAGGAATATAAAATTTGATGAAGGAGTAAAATAATGGATTGGTAGATTTTATATGAATAACCCTACAGTTCATAACACGAATCTGTAACTCTAGTATAATTAAAATAGTTAATTTATTATGGACTGTTAATAAAAAATTTTGGTACACAGTGGGAGGAACGAAAGAATAGAGTAAGAGATTGAATCTTACACCAAATTTGTTTTAACTTAAGCCAACTTAATTTAAAATAACTTATTTTTATGTTTACATATTTTTTACTTGAAACTAATTTTATTTGAAAGTTAATATTATTTAGGTGAAATAATCCATTGATTGTAAAATTTTTATAATACTATTAATTTTTTATAAATTTTTCTTTTTTAAACATTAAAAAAGAAAATTTCATAGAAATTTAATAACATGCTAAAAAAAATTTTCAAATAAATTATTACACCTATATAATATTGGTATTTAAATGAAATTGGTTTTAGGTGAAAAATATTTAAAACCAATTTAAATTAAGTTGACTTCAATTAAAACGAATTGGGTGTTAAACTTTTTTGTATCAATCATAAATTCCAACCATTAAATTAAAAATTAACTTCAAAATGATTTTTTTTAATTTTTACATATTTTTTACCTGAAACTAATTTTAATTAAATGCCAATATTATGAAGTTGTAATAATCCATTGAAAACATAATTTTTGTAATCTTACTTATTTTTTAATAAATTTTTCTAGTTTAAGGTATTAAAAAAATTCATAAAAATTTAACAATATTATAAAAAATTATTTTTAAATGGATTATTGTATCTACATAATATTGGCTTTCAAATAAATTTAGTTTCAAGTAAAAAAGATGTAAAAATAAAAATTAATAAATTAACTTAAATTAAAACAAATTAACTTTTAGTTTACCATACGTCCTACTTCATCCAACCTAAAATGATTCACTGGTTGTAAAAAGAAACAATCTTTTATATAAAATGAGATTTGAACTCTGACTATATGGTGGTGCGCATACGAATTGAAAGTCTAAGATAAGACTCACTCAGTGGGTAAAATTGTATAGGCGTTTTGTTTTGGTAGCCGACACTTGCACCATTAAAAAATATATATCTGATAATTTCTCTTCTGTAACCATCGAATTATTGGGGTTAAGAGTTAAGACATGTTATCTTTGCCAGGATCCTTTAGCTTCCCCAGCTCATCCCTTTCCATCGGAGATGGCTACGTAGTCGGATTTAAAACAGACGAATTATGGGGAAACTATGCTCTTTAAATCGACACACAGCGTACTCGAAAAAAAAAACAAACAGAGGCAATCATTTTTTGTTGAAAATGACACGCCCAAAAAGAAGTAGAACGACGTATGTGCGCTTGCAAGCAGCTCTGAAGTAGTTGTAGCATGTGAGTTGTCAGTTGTCCATGTCTAGGGCTCTATAATAAAGACGCAGTGGAACATTTGTTCGATCGATGTTTTTGTCATGGAGGCCTGCCTAACCCACGCAAAAGAGAAGAGGCCCAAGAAATAAAACGTGATGGTCCAAAGTCCGAACCAATCCATGTTTAGTGGTAGTCAGTTGTTGAGACTTGAGAGTTTTCATCTTTGTTAGACCTGCAACATTTTCTATCTTCTCCTGAGGAAGGGACTAAGTTAGGCCTAGATTCCACTTTTCGATTTAATGGTCCAAAAGATTTGGACGGCTCGACAGGGTTTGATGTAACATAGACCATCTATTATTATTTGTATTTAAATTAAACTATATGCAAACACTTGATTTTCTGAAATTTTGCAGCCATAAGTGGGTATACATAAGAAGCAAAAAGATTATGCAGAATTCATCCACTAGAAATGAGGACATGCACTCGCCAAGACCCGAATTGGAATCCCAATACCTATCACCAGTTGTAAGAAAATAAAGGAAGAAGAAGACAAGATAAAAGGGTTGCAGAGAAAACCCAGGAATGAGGTAACTACTGATGTTCACAAAATAGTACTAAGTCTGATGTTTCTTTTCTTTTTCTTTTTCCTTAAACATACGTGATATGAAAATTATTAACTTGTATGACAAGCTCGTACTATGCGATATTTTGTAACAGCACCTATCATGAGATGACCAAAGCAAGATGTTTTAAATGAAGGGACAAAAAAAAATGCAGTATTAAGATTGGGAGATAATGAGAAAGGAATAGAATTAGTAAAGGCTATGAATCACGAAGGTTCTATTCTATCCATAAGATTTAACATGATCCTTGTTGGGCTTAGGAATTGGTGGAGCCCAATATGTAATCATCATCTCTATCTATATGATTTTATGTTTGGGCCAGACCTTTTCAGCCCAAACCTATCTCACTTAAGAAAAGGCAAATATGTACAGACCATTGACTAACGCACCCACACTACACAAAAAACTAGCCAGACCCATCTCACTTAAGATTGGATTAGTTTATCTGCACAGCACAATCGACATGTTTGTCCGGTAAAATTTAAAAAGGTTGTTGGCAAACAAATGCCAGAAACAGAATCAAGTTAAGTTTTTTTTTTCTTTTCAATTTTTCCAATTACCAAATGAAGAAAGCAGACTTGGTCAATGTGTAAGACAAGGATTAGTCAAAAACTATGTAGCAAGAGGTTGAATGGGATTAGAAAAAAAAACAAAGAACTCGCAGAAACTTGCGATGATGAAACCCAACAAACAGAGTCATCAGACTCATCACTATTTGTTGCCTGAAAAAGTTTGCAAAAAATCTGCAAGAGAACAAGCACACTTCTCCTGTATCCATGCATGTCTTTCCTTGAAGCAAAGAAAACAACAAAATAAGCACAAAGGTTGCACACAATTACTTGCACATACAAAAACTCGATTATGGATTTGGTGGATTTTGGGCAGTTTTGGCAGTGGATTTGTAAATGGGTTTTGGTTATATATATCCAAGTCTGGAAAATATTCCCACTTTTTTTTTTTTTTGGTTATATTTTTCTTGGGTATTTGGACCACATCTTTTATTCGGGCTCTAACCTTTTTCAAAGGACATATTCTCAGCTTTTAGATGCGGAAGAGAGTAGAGCACCAACTCTCCTACCATGAAAAGTTCACATCACTCTCATATGCTGTGCTGCCTACTGTATGCAACTGTTTGTAAAGTTTTCTGGTATCCATTTCACCTGTCTCCTTCGATCGCCTTCATTTATCTAAAACATGCTTATCACATCAGTCCTCAACTTTAATCCAATCTTTAATTAGTTTGTAGCTAGGTTAGTACACCGACAAAGAAGAATTTACCTTTATATATATAATAAAAAATCCTAAAAAAAACTACAGCAATAAATCTATCATTTTATTTCTTTCAAATATTATCGTTAAAATATAATTTTTTTATATATAAATGAAACTATAAAAATTATAGTTTATAAATATAATTTTTAATAATTATTTAATACATATTAATATGAATATATTCAAGTAAAACTCTAACAAAAAAAAGATAAAAATGGCTAATTAAAGTGAGACAGAGAGAGTATTAACACTTGTCTTTTAACTCAATTAGACAACTCAATTTTTAATTTGTTTTCCAATCAAACTACTAAGGTTAATAACTCTGTCTAATTCAACCATTGAAGTAAATAAATTATGTCTAATTCGACCATTACTATTAAATTGTACTACTGAATTTTCATAATATTTAGTACATTGATATCCCTTGTACCCATCTATCTCATAATACATTGCTACTTCATCCATCTCATAAAATTTGGAACAAAGAATTATTAAGTTGAAACAAAAATTTCAAAAGTTAGATAGTGATTAATTAATATCATTAATATGAAAAACTATGTACTAGTATACTATGAATGGGAGAAATCATCTTCGCCGTCAAGGATTTTCTACCAGCTGGTTAGCCATTTAGAATCAAAAGTAGTTGAGAGGAGAAAAAACAAATACTCAATAGTATTAAAGTTTTAGCATTAAAGATCAAAATGATATTATTCAATGTTAAAAATTATTCAGAACTCTAAATTTAATTACGAAGATTATTATTGAATTAACAAATTGTAAATTATCTTACCAGTTGAAATTATCTTGCATGTTATTTTCAAATGTAATTGTGCAATAACGGAGATGAAGAAAATTAACATGGCCGACGTGAAGATATTTGCAGAAAAAAAAAGATAAAGAAAAGCGCTTGTATGAGCTTGCATTGATTAACAATTATAGGGGTGAGACCCCGCCACCAACTTTGGCGTTTGGATCAATTCAACCCCTCACCAATTTGTCTCGTCAACAAAATCTCATCATGAACTTGACCTTGAATTGGAAGTCACTATGGACCCGTGTTAGGGCCCTAGTCTAGTATTAAATATTAATAGGAACCAATAACAAACGGGGTTCCATCATATTGATCTTGTGTCGAATCAAGCTTCTAGTTTATGTGGTCTCTTTTGCTCTCCGTTTCATTGGCACAATCAAATTTCATTTCGTGTCGGTGACCGTTTCTTGGTCATATATAATGGTATTAGAACCAACTTTCGCAGTTCAGAAGGGTGTCAAATTGATTGGTTCAAATCAGTGGTGTTTACCCGATGGAAATTTTAAACAAGTCATTCAAAGGAGTCTGCGTTTGATTTCTTATTTTCTTAAGGTCTCTAAAAAGGTTGAAACTGAGAATTATGATAGTATAAGACAAAAACCATATTATAGAGTTGCGAAGTGGCACGGTGAAGGAGCGAGAGGGAATGAAAAAGTGAACCGAATCCAAGGAAAAAAGGCCTGAAATTGGGCACTAAAAAGTATGGGCCGGGAAGGTGGCCTAAAGCTGTCCTCTACATGTGGGTCCAGCCTGGCTCCATTTTCCACCTTGTTACTATTATTCATCATGTCCAAGTTCCGATTGTTGAAAAATACTCCTATATTTAACTCTATTATTCTATTCTTTTCGTCCCAACAAAGCAAATCACACAACTTCCTATCCAAATTCTTTTTACTTTTTTTTTTTCTGTAAAACATAAAAGGATCCCCTCAAAGTTTTTCAATTTTATTGGACTTTTCACATTACATACATAAAAATTCACTTATGAACACACGTAAAGTCATGCTTTTTATCATTGTAACTAGATACATGTGCGTTACAGTTTATAACACATATGAAAAGATGTTTAAACTGAGATTTATGCCACCGATGTTGTTTTTTAGTCCTTCTGTTGTGCATGCTAACTTAATTATGTATACAATTGTCCAAACATATCACCAACTAGTGAATTAAAATCATCATAATACGTATAAAACATACTTATACATAAACCTTAAACTCTAGTCCACTGACCTTGATTATAATATAGAACAAGTAATTAAGCAAGGATAAGCCTTGCCCACCGTTTTTTTTTTGGGGGGGGTAGAATTTGTTCTTGAAAATTGAAATTAAGACCAATTTGCTCTTACTTCCTTCCCCTCTCTCTCAACACAAAAATATATCTTCGTCTCACCTTCTTTACTCTATTTCAGTTTTTTTTCTAGAATTTATTTATATTAGTGTTTAATATAAAAATTTAAAAGATATATATTTAAAAACTAAAAAAAAAAATTAATTTTTAAATATATTTTTTTAAAAATTAATAAATAATAATATAAATAAATTAAAGTCAAACATAAGTAATAAAACTGAAATGAAGTAAAGAATTTTAGATAGAAAAAATAACAAATTGTATTATTTTATTTATAATCTCCTGCCCTCACTTTTCTAATGGCACTATATAGTAATATATATTGTGAATGATGCAATCATTCGAGCTGGCAATCGCATTTTACTTTCCCATAAGCGCCAATAGGGAACCAAGTGCTTCGCCCCATATCTTCCTTCTTAACCACTCTTTCATTATTAATCATAATCTCATTAATCCCATAATGACAGCTCATGTTAAACTGTACTTGGGATTTTATGTGTGGGTCATCGTTTTGCAGGGAAATCTTAGAATGTATGTGAAATTTTTTATAAATGTAATTTAAGAAGAAATGTGCAGTTGAATTACGTCCAAATTTTAAATAATAAAAAGTATTTAGTGACCATTTATTTAAACAACAGGCAGATCTAGCTAGATCATTTTATGTGAGTAGTGTGTTATGAATTTTTACGAGGGCCTGTAAAAAGAGGGGAGGATCAGATCCACCCATCATACTAAAGAGCCGCGCCTCCTATATAATTAGTAGCCAAATTATGATAATTGACTTACAATGGAATATTGAAAGAAAAAGAAACAAACATGCCCGATCCAATGTTGTTGCTATCTTAATGCCTCGTCATGATTAGCTACTTACTAACTTAATTGATTAATGTCGTATCAAAGCGTCTCTACAACCCTAACTAATCGATTCAAAACTGTATATATATATATATATATATATATATATATATATATATATATATATATATATGTATGTATGTGTGTGTCATAAGAAGAAAATATGGATACTCCTACCTTGGATAATTCAGGGCTTCTATATGGGTTACGTACATGCGCAGCATATGAGAAAAAAAAATAAAGTTTATGATGATACGGTACCTAATAGTAGTTTCTATAAAATTTTGTTAAAAAACGATACAGTGTGATATTAATTTTTTTCTATGCACTTTCACATTTCATGAATTAGACATTTATAAAGCAAAAATTTACACTAAAAGAAATAAAATTAGCATTTTTTAAACAATATTAAACTTTAGCACTTAATACATTTACGAAATAGAGTCTTAGCCAAAGTGACAAACCTCCAAACTCCTATTGTTTTGTCCGCATATTTTTAAATACATATACTTACCCCTGGGAAATTAATAGCGTTATTCAACATTAGCATAAAAAGGAGAAAATATTTGGCTTTACCCTCTTAACTTTCCGCTGTAAAAATTTTGCCCCTAACTATTAAAATCTTTTAAAATAAAACCAATTAATTTGAAAAAAAAAATAATAATTAGAAACATCATCAATTCGAACGCCAAACCCCTCGCCCCTCGCACTGATTCTCGTCTCCCTGTTACGCCGACCACGCCTATCCACCGCCACCGCGGGCCCCCAACCCCTCGTCCCCCAGACTGCCCTCCTCCGCTAGATTCCAACAGCGGGAAATCTCAAGCCTAATCGCTAAGCCCAATTTAATCATCGACACCGCAAAAATCGCACGGCGGAGAAAGAGAGTTCTGGGACTGAATCGAGGAGCGAAAGAGATTTCTATGTCCAACCCGACGCTGGAGAGTCGGCGTTTAATCGCCCATTTAATCGGCCTTGTTCAATCTGCCGTGTCCAACCACTCCTCGGTCTCCACCGCGAATTAGGAGAAGGGGTGAGGGTATGGCCGAAGCGATTACCATCGGTGGTCTGGTGAAACCGCCACCACCGCCGCACGATTCCGCTTCTCTGTTCACGCTGATTCGCCTCCAGCCGCACAATTCTGCACGATTCTGCCTCCACCTAGATTCTCTGACACTCCCGAGCAGAATAGCTTTGGCCTCCGTCTATTCCTCTGGCACCCACATGACTCACCTCTTCCTCTGCCTATTCCTCCGTTGATGCCCCCGTGAACTACACCGTCGCCTGCCGCTTTGGCCTCACGTGGGCTTGGCTATGGAAGGACGATAAGGCCATGTTTCTAGGCTGGTACGTTTCAGATGAACCGATTAATTGGGGTTCCTTTTTTCTTTTAATTTGTTTGATTTTTTTGTTTTTGTTTTTCTTTGTATTCTTGTTTTTTTTAGATGCCAAAAAAAGTTGAGGGGGTAAAGTTTCAATGGATGAATGTTGGGAGGGTTAAGTCAGGTGTTTTTTCTTTATTGTATTAACGATCATTAATGTAGTTAACTTGTAAATGAGGTAAGTGTGGGTTTCTTAAAAATGAGAGACAAAACTGTAAGTTCAAGCAAATCTCAGGGGTTTTATTAATTTTTCCTATAATTATGTATAATAAATAAAAAGATAAATAAATTATTGATTAGTTTGCCATTTCAAAAAATAAAATTAGATACTTATGAGTACTAGTATCAGATTTTTATATTAATAAAATATTATAATGACTCCCTTGGCCCCATGGCTGAATAGCTAGAGTGATACAAGAGAGGTTAGAGGATCAAATCCTGACCTTTTTTCCCCATAGAATATCATAATATTGATTTGAGTGACTTCTTAGTCCCAAAAAAAGGGATCTTTCCCTCATTTGTTTACATCTAAGTACCTCCTAATCATTATATACACTTACATATAAATACCTCATAATTCTTATACATTGTATAAATGTTTTTTATGATTAAAAAAATAGTTAATGGAGTTGTTTCAGTGTCTTAAATTATTTCATTAGTGTTTAATGTAGGACTTTGTACAAAGGTGTGCCTTTGAAATATCGGTCCAAATCAATTTTATCACCAGAAAAAAATAACTTTATCAATAAAAAGGCTTAAATGCCTATTGCTCCCCTAAATTACAATGACTTGGACAGTTTGCCCCTTAAACTATGAAGTGGATCAATTCAAACCATGAACTTTGATAAGTAGATCAATTCAAACCTTAAACTTTGATGAATTGGTCACCTTAGTCCCTTAACTCAGTCTAATCCTCATGTCCTTTATCTTTAATGAAGCAGCCACTGCCACCACCCCCCTCCTCTGGCCAACCTCTGCCCTCCACAACTTCTCTGGCCTCTCCTTCACCTTCCACTTCTCCCTCCCTTGCCACTGAGAGCTCTCCAATGCCTCTAGCTCTCCTTTGACAATCACTGTAAAGTATGCCGCCACCACTTTTAAGAGCTTATTCATCCTTGACACACGTGCCTTCCCCCACCCCTTTCTCCAAGCTCCAATTCAATCATGTGAGGGTTCTTTGTTGGGTCCATTAGAGAGAACCAATAACTTTGATAAACCCAAAAGAAGTAATGGTTACTGCAGTAGGGTTGCAACGATGGAAAGGAAACGAGGACAATCACAATGACAAACCAATGACGATGGAAAAGAACCAATTTCGTTGATTTATTCTTCAATCGTTGCTCAGATGGTAATCAAAATGATGAACCAATGACGATAACAAACCCAGAATGAGCAAATGTGGCGGATCTCCAGTAGGTCAAAAGCTCCAGTTGTCTCTTTAACTGTGTCTTTATTATGTGCACCTACATAAGCATAAAAGAGAGTTAATGGACCAAACTAGCCGATTTTTCAAAATTTGAGTTTATCCACTTTATAGTCATGAAATAAACTGTCTATGTGCACCTACATAAGCATAAAAGAGAGTTAATGGACCAAACTGGCCGATTTTTTAAAATTTGAGTTTATCCACTTTATAGTCATGAAATAAACTGTCTATGTGCACCTACATAAGCATAAAAGAGAGTTAATGGACCAAACTGACTGATTTTTCAAAATTTGAGTTTATCCACTTTATAGTCATGAAATAAACTGTCTAAGTCATCATAATACAGGAGAGTAATAGGCATTTAGGCCTAAAAAAACAATGAAAGAAGTTAAACCGAGGATGAAGAGTATATTGAGAAAACACAATAATCAAAAGAAATACCTATTTGTTTCTTTTTTTTTACAGAAAAACACACGAGTGTTTTGGACCTTGGCTGCGGTAACTTTCTTTTCATAAAGAGAAAAATAACTTACTGTGAATGACATCGACCTTTTTGTTGAATATGGGCAGTGCTGGGGAATGGTAGCGTTGAAAGGACGTGGTTGTTGATAGTACTTTGCTCGACCGTTGAGGTTGGACATCCCCTTTTTGTGCCAAGAAAAAATAAGTGGAACTTTCTGCCAATATATAAATGATAAATCAACGCATTATAAAAATATATTTTTTATTAAAATTTTAAATTTTATATCAGATGTCGTATCATTTCTCCAATAGTATAATGCCTTATTGATATCATATTATTATGTTTCATATGTACCGGTTATATATTATATATTATATATTATATATATGAACATAAAGTACATAACAATTATTAAAAATGTGTGAGTTTAAAGTGTATATAATATGTATCTAGATTTTTTAAATATAAATGTATATTTATAAAATAAAAAAAATAATCTAAAAAGGCATAGAATAGAGAAAAAATATAAAAAAATTTCAATTATTAAAAAAATTTTGCTATACAAGTATTCAATTAAACATAATAATTATATATTTTACTTAAAAATGTCAAAAACTAAAAAAAATTAAAAAGTGCATTTTCCTTGTCTCGTACTATTTTTTAACGGGTATGAAACAGTACTGATTGATACAATATAAGGTTTAAAATCATGCTTTCCATTATATATAAATATACATAGAAACCATTAATTAGTCTCAACTAACAACCATTAACCCCCTTCTAAATCAATGCATTATATAAATATATTTTTCCATTATTTATTGCATGCATAAAAAATTGTGGTTTAAATTAAATTGCTGGTGGAATATAGTTTCCATGCGCGTACAACACAGCGCATGTGCGGCTAGCTTTTTTAAAGCCGAAGTGGATGAATAAGGAGAAAAAAGAAAAGGACTTGCAGAACCCAGAGCGGTTTGTGAAATAAATTGAACATGTGATGGGAATTACAAGCTTGTTAAGTAGTATTAGTATTAATTTCCCCATTTTGATAACGAATTCCCTGTATATAGAAAATTATATACTTGATAGCGGTGAAGCGATGTTTTTTTATAACGTATGAACCAAAATAAATATTTTTCTAAACTATAATTTTTATAAAGGTATTTAATTAGTTTCATAACGATTTGGGATCGTATTTAAAACATTACAGTTGCTCTCTATGCCCTATTTGAACATTCTCCCAAATTTTCTCGTTGCCCTTATTCGTTATTCTGTACGTATTTGGTCAAGATTAGGGACAAAATCTCGGCCTATTCAATTGATTTATGATGGTTACTCCACTCAGTTATTATAAATTAGCTTTTTATCTTTTCACCTAGCTTTCTTTCTGCTCCTCGATATAACTTCTTTGTTGTTGGCATAAAAATCATCAAGTTCATCTCATATTTAACTATTAGTTCTTTTATTGTGCATCTATGTCTAATTAGACATACTAACACACACTTTAATCTTCTATATATAAGGTATAAATTATTCAAAAAATTAACAAAAATACCCTTAGTTAAAATATTCTTCTCTACAAAAAACTTTATCTTGCTATTACTATCTTCTCCGGTGTCGGCGCTGGCACCGGCACCGGTGCTGCCATCAAACTGTCATATATCATGATCTCGCAGTATACGTCATATGTCATGTTCAAAAAAATGAAAAGTGTCTGAATGGATATCGAAAAATGTCTAAAGAAATATTTAAAAGTGTCTGACCAATACGTATACAATTTACTCTCTTCAAAAATTACTAATTGAAACAATAAAAAAATATCTGAATAAATGTGTAAAAGTGTCTAAAAAAATATTTAGAAGTGTCTGATCAATACGTAGACAATTTACTCTCTTCAAGAATAACTAATTGAAACAATAAAAAAATGTCTGAATGAATGTGTAAAAGTGTCTAAAGAAAAGTGACAAAATGTCTAAAGCAATACGCAAACAATTTATTTTCATGATAAAAATATGTATACGAAATAATAAAAAAGTGTCAAAATATAAATTTAAAAGTGTTTAAATCAATATTTAAAACTGTCTAATAATCATTTAAATAATAGTTTCTGATCTCACAATGCCGTTTATTTTCCGAATCTCGTCCTCCCCGTTCATGGTTTTTCGGCTTCCCTGGCATTCGTGGCTTCTTCGCATCGCTATTCGTTTCTCTTCCCTGGCTATTTCCGGCTATGTCTCGCGGTTTTCTTTCCTGGCCATATACCGGAATAAAAGATAGAGGAACGCCAGCGATTGCTAGCAATTTCGATTTCGCTTCTCTTTGCCGGCGATTGTTTATTCGGCATTCCGACCTTCATGCTATCTCTCGCCGCTCCTGGATTTGTGAGCTCCGATTTCGCTTCTCTTGGCCGGCAATTGGTTCTTCGGCGTTCCGATCTTCACGTTGTCTCGCACCACTCCCGGATCTTCACGCTCCGAATCTCACTTCTCTTGGCCGGCGATTGGTTCTTCAGCGTTCCGATCTTCTTTCTCTTGGAAATTCTCTTTTCCCTTTGTGCTTCGATCTCTCTTCTCTTGTTGGTGGCTTCCAGCTTCTTCTCCAGCTCCGGCATGATCTTTGCAAGTTCGAAGAATCGAGGAGCAGCTGGCGCAGGAGCAGGGGATTAGTTTCTAGTGATGTCAGGAAAAATGGCTAGAGAGAATCGAGGATGACAGATTTGGGAAAACTGATTTAAAGTATGGGTAAATTTGAAAATTATCCCTATGTCTAATTGCACATATGCGTACAGTAACCATGGTATTTAATTATGGACAATATGGGTGGTTTGTTTCTAAGTTGGTAGCTATGCCCACAAGAATAATAATAACTTAACAATGTGCGGAATGTGATCAAGATACAGATGGTGAGCCATTTTCAAATAATGAATTTAGTGATAATATTTTTTTAAAATTTTTTTTTTACCCATCATCCAAGTTATATGTTTGGACGGTGTGCTAGTTCAGTTATATGTTGGTTTGCTAGTATATTAGTTGTTTCTTTTTCGTTTATTTCTATCTTTACATAGGCTTGGATATATACTAGAAATATTCACGATATACTCATAGAAGATTTCTTTATGCTAAGGTATTACAGTGAACTAAAATATATGAAAGACTTACAATTAAGCAAAACATGGCCTCCTCAATATTATATTTCTTTAATAGATCATATTATACATCTTACAATTAATGAAAATTGATATCTTATCAAAAGAAAAAGAAAAGCTATGGCCTCACATGGAGTCATGCTTAACCAAAGCATAAGCTGAAAAAGCAATGTAAACGAAGTTGTTCATTGTTAATTGGAGGGAGCTTCTCAAACAATATATATCTATGTGGAAATCAAGCTGTTCTTTTTATTGAACGATTTAAATAAATTAATTAATGTTTCACCTGTCAGTTTACTTATCCCGACTAGTACTGGAAAGAATAAAAAATTAAGATTTGTCGTTTTGGCCAGCATGGTTTATTCATCTTTCTTTTTCATTTTAATGCTTCATCTCCAATTATATTTGCAACATATTCTCTTTGTGATAGCCCCGCAGCCAATATTTTTTTAAATAATTTTCTTTTATGTAGAACCTTAATTGGGAAGCTAGGACTCAGTATAGAAGGAAAATTTGGACACTAGGGCTTTCGGTCACCATAAGTGTTTTCGTCGTTTCACATAGTAATCTAATTTTATCTCATAAATGGATGTAAAACGGCTAAATAAGAAACTTAATGTATCATGGTTTAGAATTTAATTATATCCATCAGGAAGATGAAATTACAATAATGCCCTTAAGAAGGTGATATATGTGCAAGAATTAGAATGATTTTCAAATATCTCTTATTTTAATACTATTTGTAAATTAATTTTTTTTTGTAAATAAAAAATCATTTTATGTAAAAAATATGCATTATTTATATTTTATTATTTTATATATTTATGTTTGGTAATTTAATGTAAAATGATCAAACAATTATGTCATACATGTGCTACGGCAAATCAGATACAATAGTACGTAGCACGTACCATATGAAATACTGCAATATATCATAGTAAGTTGAGAAAATATAAATAAAAGTTTCATGATATATGGAACATCATGAAATGTTATGATATATCATGTCTATTTCATGAAAAAAAAATATAAATTATTAAAATATTTTTACTACGTATCTCTTGCCAATGGTAAGTGAAATTTCATGATATACCTTGAAATTAAAAATAATGTGGATATATATGTAAAATAATAAAATATATCTGTTCATCTATGCTAAAAGCGGAGTTGAAAGCTATTTAAGTTGTGGTTAAAACATCAATTGTATTTTCTCTGCAGTATATAACTATTTTATCATACAGTTCAGTAGCTTTGAAGGCTTTCCGGTCATTGAGGTATCAATCTTGGTAACAATGGCAGTACAGGTTGTGGATGCAATGGAGAAATTTGAGCATTGTTTGTTGGTGGTAGTTTAATGGCGGAGTGTCTCTCCTGCATACAACTTGAGAATATCTACGTTCCATTAATCTTTTTTTGTTGATTCTGGTTAGTAAAAAAGAGGCCTAAAGCCCATTTTGCCTCTTGAACTTTGCCAACTCGGACCTTTTATTCCTTGGATTTCAATTTGGTTCAACTTGCCGCAAAACTTTGTAAATTTAGACATTTTATCCCCTAAATCCGGTTAAATGGAGAATGTGTAATAAAATAAAAATAAAAATAATACTGAATGGCTAAATAAATAATTTGTCCAATGGTTGACCATTGTGAGCAAACAATAAGCATACAGGATTTAGTTTCACATTTGAGATTGTCTACCTTTCCCTTGTTTTTGTTTATAAGTTTGTGTTAAATCTTCTTATTGTTCATTCACAAGAGTAAGCAATTAAACAAATGATTTATTTAGCCCTTCAAATTTTTTTTATTTTCATTTTAACAGACATTCTTCATTTAATTGGACTAAGGGGGTAAAAGGTCCCAATTTGTAAAGTTTGAGGGGTGAGTTGAACTGAATTAAAGTTTAGGGGGTAAAATGTCCGAGTTGGAAAAGCTCAGGAGGAAAACGGGGTTTTGGCCATAAAAAAATAATGGGTAGAACAACTAAGAGTAGGGTAAAAAAACAAACTTTTTCTCTGCCGACGCCTTATTGGCAGTTAGATGATTAAATTAAGGCCTAAGCATACGGTTTCTGTGAAACCTGGTCGCTTTCAAATGCCACGTGGGCAATGCATTTCACCATGTCATGCCGTGGTCCTCACCTGGTGAAAAGCGCGCCTGCTTCATCAGATACAGAAACGTGAGGGCGTGTGGAACCACCTCCTCTCTGTCGTTTCTCATGTCACTTTTACGATTTACCTGCCAGGCTGCCACTTAGCAAAATAGTTAGGGAAATTAGTGTAAAGAATATAGATAAGTATAAGCAGTTAGTCTGAAATCCTTAGTCACTGGAGTTAATTTTAATATTAATTATTTACATATTTTGTAAGTTTTATGAATCAAATAAAAATTCACAAAGTTTTAAAACTTGAGCCGGTTCATTTTAATTTAATCTAAAATGACTTATTTTTATTTTTATATTTTTTTATCTTAAATTAATTTTATTTAAAAGTTAATATTATGTAGATATAATAATCTATTTGAAAGTAAAATTTATGATATTATTAAATTTTATATAATTTTTTTTAATTTCTTAAGCTAGAAAAACTCATAAATATTTAGAAATATTATAAAAATTATATTTTTAATAGATTATTTCACCTACATAATATTGAATTAATTTTGGGAAAAAATATGTAGAAACAAAAACAAGCCATTTTTATTGAATTCAAATGAATTGGCCCTTAAACAGAAAAGTTGAAAAAAATTTAGGACTAAATGCAATCTTTCTCCCTCCAACTTGAATAATATTTTCTTTAGAAGTAAGAATTTCTTGTAATTTTTTAATTTTCATTTGAGTATTTTTTTATTTTATATTTTTTTACATTTTGTTTCAAATTTAGAGGAAAAAAAAAAAAGAAATCTTTAAAATATATCTTTTTACAAAAATAAAATTTAAAATACTTTTTTGAGATCTTAAAGGATGATTAAAAGTTTTAAAGAACAAACAACATCTTAAAATAAATATTTTTAGTTATTTAAAAATAATTTCCATCGAACTCATATAGAAATAAAAAGCTTATTAATGAGCCTATAAATTTTCCCAAAAGATAAATACCATAATAGTTTTCCCAAACTAAAAAGAATATAATGAGACATATTGAATAATAACTAGTTTTGTTTGCCAAGTATGTTCTAAGCCATGCTAGAGTGACATTAATTTAAACAATGACAATAAAAAAATTCTCCACATACCGTAATTTTTATAATTAGAAGCATAAATAGAGAAAAAAATATTGTATCTTCTCTGAAAAAATTAAAAAGAAAAAGATTTATTTTTTTCACTATAATAAAAAAAGAGGATCAATTTTAAAAAATATTAGGAAGAAAAAAACAGTGAAACTCAAATTGATATTTTCCCAAAAGGTTTTAAAATGCCAACAAAATAAAATTAAGCAAAAACCTCTTTTAGTCCTAAATTTTTTTGAGTTATTTTCTATTTAAGTCCTAAAACTTTGTAAATTTTTATTTAAGCCCTAAAACATTATGAATTTCTATTTAAGTTCTAAAATTTTTACTCTCTTGACCCACTTAAATGGTTGTTTAGGTTATATGAGGATCAAAAGGACAATAAAATGACAGATAAAAGACTAACTAGTCATTTTTAATATATAGATCTCTAGTTTTGTGAATGTGTTAGATATTAGCATGAAATGAATCACATTTTCGGTACAAAATACTAATTAGTTCGTGTAGGTTGTATAGGGTTGGTGATTCCCTCAATTGGTCGAATTGAGAAAATTGAAGCAAATAATTGAAAGAATGTAAAAGCTTGAGTCAAATGGTTAGCTGGTCATTCATCTTTCATTTTATCTTCGTTTTGGCCCTTATATATATGGATGGCAAAATTTGACCCGACCTGAAGACCTGACCTTACCCACCCGAACCCAAGCCTGTCCTAACATGATTTGACCAAAAGGGTCAACAACCTTAATCCAACTGCACCCAACCCGACTTGAACCAGAACCCGATTGAAGTGAAACCCAAGAAAACCCGAGCCCGAACTCAACTTGACCCGAACCCGAAATGACCCAATAACTAAATCCGACAAGGCCCGATTTCAACTTAAATCAACATAAAATATATGGCCAGCAAAGACTTTAAAAAATTTATGATTTAATATATGTGAATTGGTTTTTTATATTCTGTTGATCTGTTTTGTATTGCAAAGCGAACGAGTGAAAGCTATGGAAAATTATTAATGAACGAAGATAGAGAAATAAGAAAAATTAGGTTTTGGAAATTATAGTACTCATTCTGTCCCATATTCTTTGAAATATTTGAATTTTTCAATTAGTTTGAATTGAATTCATTCATATTACTCCATCTGTCTCAAATTTTTTACACTATTCATTTTTTAATAATTAATCTATATATTTTTTATTTTCAAAATTTTAATATATAAATAAAAATATTTTATAAATGAATGATAAATCAAGACTTATAGTTTTTAAATATATTTTTTTAATTTTTAATAAACAACAATATAAATAAATTCAAGTCAAATTAGTTAGAAAAGTTAAATGGAGCAAAGAAAATGGGATGGAGGGAGATTGTTTGTTAGAAAAAAATAAAAAAGTATATATTTAGAAACTATAGGTCTTTATTTATTATTTAATATAATAAATTTTTATTTATATACTAAAATATTGAAAATAAAAAATTATAGGTTATTTGTTGAATAGTGAATGCTATAAAGAACTTGACACAAAGAGAGTATTTTATTAAAAAAATTATATACTAATATATCTTCATAAATTTTATATTATTTGTTTATATCTAGTTAAATTAAATTTTAATCAAAATTAAATAAAAAAATTTAATTAATTCAGCCATTTCAACTTATGCATTAGTGAACCAAGTAAACTTGACACTCAAGTTGACTCTAGTTTAGGACCTGATTAGATCCGACTCCAAAAAAACCAAGCCTAACCCAACCCGAACCCAAATAACCCAACATGGACTCGGATACATGCTAACCTGATTAAACCTGAACCTAAATGACCTGACCCAATTGTCATCCCTACTTATATAGCTTATACAACTATTTAAGTGATATGAGGAGTAAATGGTACCAATTTTTAAAGTCTGAATAGTAAGTAAACCCGAGTCAAAGTTTAGGGGTAAAAGATCCAAGTTTGGCAAAGTTCAAGGGGTGAAATAGTCATAAGGCCATTAGTGTTTTTTTTTTAATAGAATCTTAAGGCCATTAGTTAATTCAATTACATGTGTTTATATCATGATAATGATTTTTTATTTATACCTGAATTACAAAATGTACTGTGCATTACAGACCTACACACATGTAGTAAAGAGAAAATAACTATACTCTTCATGAATTGGACATAATTCAATTTTAACGAGTAAAATTAGTAGTACTACGTTTTTTTTTTCCCGTCCCGCAAAATTGATACGGGCAATAATAAAGCAGAGTTACTGCGACGGGAGGAACAAGTCTTGGCAGGCAGGCATAGAGTCCGTGCACCGAGATTGTCTTGGTGCTCCTAGAAGGTCGAATAAGACCAACAAAATTATGGCTACCTGTCTGTCTTTCGTTCTATAACCTAACTTCCTATGACTGGACTCTGTATATTTAATTGTTTTTTTTCTTGGACCACCGTTTAACTTTCTCATATATAAGACAACAAGCCATTTTCTACGTGATTCCGCTGTTATTTTATTTCTTTTTATTCTTTTTTTGTCATCAACCTAGCTACATGTCAAGAGAGCAGAACTTCAGGCCATCAATTGTCTCTAATGATCAGTCCAAAATATCATTTATTACAATTTATATGTCTATATCATGTCAATGTCGATCCTTCACTTCTTCTCTTGTCTGTTTTTTCATCCAATTATTCCATCTATGCTATTTTTTTTTTCAGAGAGAAAGAAAAATTTTTCCCTCTACTTTGTTCCTATACTATGGAGGTCATAATTTTCATCATCAGCCTTTATTGGTTTTCATGTGTTAATCATTTTCTAATTGAAGTTGTTTCATTTTGGTCAAATAATCTTTGATCAATTAATGTTTGAAAACAAGACCATGAGATCAAAAGACTTCATAGAGAGCAGGGTTTTATCTTAGTTTCTCATTGAGCTCTCAATATCATAGAAACAATCAATTCAGTTGATGAATACAAGCAGATGCTTAAGATGTGATTAATATTTTAAATTTAAAAATGGTAGGACTAGTACATGATTTAAGGAGTGATAATAAGGTGCCCCTTGATCCATGAATGAACCAGTTTCACGGGTCACCAGTGGTTATGAATTGTGGGGATGTGAGTTTTGATTGGTGGAGCCGGGGTGACATGGCAGTTTATAAGCGAACGGCGCTTGCTTTAAATCAAGCTTTGATCCGATGGCGCTTCGTGTCAGGTACGGTCGTCAGATCGAGCGTTTGACTTTTTGACATGTAGATGTAGTACAGGCCAGTGAAAAGTAAGACTGTTGCAGAGTAACTGCTCTCGCATCTTGTCAAGACTCCAGCAGTCGACAGACAACAGTCCCATGCATTAGTGCTAAAGGATATTTATTGAGTTTCAAAATGATTTACGAATTTAACGAATAGGGCAAAACACAAATTTCAAATTTTTTTTTGAGATGTTAGTTATAGATATTTTGAAAATGACTTTTCCTCTTTTTTTTTTCTTCATATAAAGCCTGTATAACTTATATTCCTTCCATTTCAAATTACTTGGACATTTGATTTTTCATGCAGTTTAAGATGCCGTATTTTTTAATCCATTTATAACAATGATAAATACGGGAAAATTATTTTAAATAATGGGGCTTTCGTACTATCAAACATTACTTACCATTTTATCTTCTATGAAAATGAATTAAAAAATATGATTTCTTGAAACTGGGTGAATAAAATGAAATGCCCAAGTAATTTGAAAGGCAAGAAGTATGTACGTATTACATTACGTTCTTAATATTTGGAAAAAAAAAAGTGAAAACCAACGTAAAAAGGGAGAATAAAACACAAATATGTAGATGCATCACTGCACTCAATGATGGATAATTGCAATAGTGGTTCATTGCCATATAGGTGAGTGGGAAAAACGATTCGGAACTAATACTCGACCAGGTCTTGATTTTGGATGTATTGGCCACGTATTGGCATCCAACTAACTGATTTATTCATGCACAAGAAACAATAGCACCAACTAGCCTATAAACCAGTTTTTTGCTTATTTCTTGTATGAATTGAATGCGTGTTACCCTTTTTTTTTTCACTTTTTAAAATTTTTAATAAGTGCATAATAAGATGGTAAAAATTGTTGACTTTTTTGACAATCTTAACCATCAATTTATATAATTCTGAACCGCATTTGTTAATGTTTCTTGCTTTATTCCTTTTTTATACATGTTGGAGAGTATCATGGATGAGTCGGAATGAAGTGGGATCAAGCAAAGCAAATTTTGGTTGAGAACGGGTTAACTCCTTTTGAAGACTGTGGCGACACGTCATCAACGTTGTTGACCCTCAAGCTCCTCTATCACTTCTTGGTGATGTGTCACTTGGGGTGGTGATGTGACGCCATTGTTCCTGGATTTTGTGATCTCCCACCCTCATATTTAAATTTTAGCTCACTATTAGCTGGGAGATTCTATCCAAAGTGTTAGATAGGACAAAGACAATATTTTTTTTGTAGACTTTGGGTTTGAAAATGCTGGAACTTTGGCTAGGTTTTGCATTCTATAGCATACTCTTCTCTTCTTCCTCTTTTGGAGCCACCATCAGAGACTTTAGCTTGAAGCTTTCTTGAAGGTGCCAAAGTGATTATTGGAGGCTTAAGAGACTTAAGCTTTTAAGGGTTTTCATTGGTTCCTTCTTCCTTTTTCTATCTTGTGTTTTCTTATATTTAGCTTGAATTCTTGCAAGATGTGTACGACTAGAAAGGACATAGAGTAGAAATCTTGTATCTCTTTAGGATGAATCTCTTGACACTTGCTATTTAATGTTGATTTGAGGTTTCCTTTGAGTATTGATTTTCTTGTGTTGCCTATTTTTGTGCTTGATGTATGTGTGTTGATTGGTTATTTCACACAACTTACAATCTCAACTTTATTCTCAAGAGAGAAAGAGGGGAGGTGGAAATGAGAAATGGGGCATGGTGGGCCTGGGTGATTAGAGGTAATCATTCAACTCATTAGGTGTTTACAATGAGGTTAGGCCTAGTCCATCTTAGATTAATGTATGAGCTCAAAAGATGTCATAGTTAATCCTAGGTGAGCAAAACCTAACATTGAGAAAGAGAGTTTTGGAGCTTGAATCCTCATATCATATAGGAAGCTAGTACTCTTGGTGCCTCAATTGACTTAGGTAGCAAGTTAAAGAGTGAAATTCTAGGAAAATAGTCTTCTTAATCAAGTTACCTCAATCTTAGCTAGAGTTAGTTAGTTCTAGCTTGCATTTCCACTCTTTTGCATATCAACATCAATTTGTGGCACTTTTTCTCCTTCACTGCCCTAGAATTTATCTAGTTTAGTTGTGAATTTAGCACTAGTTCCCATTTAGTTTAGTTTGAGTTTGTGAGTAGCTAGGACTTGAATTTCAATTGAAATCTCCTCCATCTCTTAGGATGACACCATTGCTTACCAGTTGTACACAACACATCGTATACTTGTGGGGTGAATTGAGACTTACAAATTTAAAACTCTCGTGCTCATAACAAATTTCAATCTAAAATGTTACTTTTACTCAACTTGTAATTAATGTGCATTAGAATTTCCTGAAAAAATAATGTATAAAAACCATGAAAGCTTTATCTGTTCACGCTCACGTAAAGCTAGTTAAGACATGGCAAAAATAACAAACAAACTACTAACATTTTTGTGTTTGCCCGATTCACCCACTAATGTTCTTTTGGGCAAAATAAATCACTAATATTTCTAAGTCGGCTCAAATCAGCCACTCTTGTAACTTTTTCCCATTAAGTCTAACAAAATCTTAGCATAAAATACCAAGTTTAGTCTCTATATTTTATACTTCTACTCCCAGTGCATCTGAAGTTTATTAATCTAACATTTGAACCATATACTTGAAGCGGACATCAATCTTTAGACTCTGTTTATAGGTAGTAATTAAGATCCTCCTAAACTTGTTGATAGTAGTCACAATGTTCCTCTTCTTATTCTGCCTCATATTGTATCATAATATTATGTTAAGCACTAATATGAGTGAGACATTATTTGGGACTGACAGTGTGAAGTCGGAAGTATCCCATTTTGCGCAACGGAGATGGTACACTTTGAGGAGCTAGAAGCGGCAACGAATAGACTATACCTAAAAAATATAATTGTAGAAGGTGGTTATGAAATTTTATAAATGGCGAAGGTAGTTTATTTGAATTGTTTTAAACAAAGTAGAGCTATGTTGTTAATTTTAAAAAGTTAATGATGGAGTTTTATTATATTTTAAGAACAGAGTAAGTAAATTGGTCTATTTAAATAATGTTAGTGACTTATTTGACTATTTTAAATAATGTTAATGGTTTATTCAATTTGTCTCCAAAATGTTAGTGGTTTATTTATTATTTTTGCTTTAGGACATTGATCAGCTCAACAATATTGAGTTGTACTATGCACTTTTAAAAAGTTTAGGAATTGTAAGGGGTCTTATTTTATTCAACAGTTATGATCCGTGGATTTTGTGGCACTTTGTTGTGACAATATCATTTTTCAGAACCGAAACAAAAATTGATTCTGCTGGTACGATTTTTTGTTTAATAAATGAATGCGGACTTCTATGGTAACTATATACCAGAACTTGACGTCCACCTGTTGCTCCTAAGTTTCAATAAACAAGATCTCATGAAGAAAACAAGAAAACTTCTCGGGGACATTGCTTTTGACCACTACCATGTCCATGTCCGGGCCACCGCGCGAATCCAATTCTCTTCTCTTTCTAGGATGCCCTCCAATCCCGTTCAGACTACATGTGTGTGTGATATGCGCGTGTATATATTTCTCTCATTACTAATCTCAAAATGGCTCCTGCCGCTCTTTCATTTCTCTCTTTAGACCGATTATTAATTTATTGTTTAATCGGCGCATTCTATTAAAAAAGAAAAAAAAAGTCATTTATGAACCTTATTAGTAGCTAATATTACTGATTGCATGCTAAAAATAGTTTAGTCAAAGAAATGAAATCAATCCATGTCTGTGTTCATTAATCAAGGTAACCTGCTTGAAGTCTGGCACATGGCACTATCGGTTTACCCACTAATAAAGAAAAAGTTCATGAGAATGAATTTTTTTTTTTTTGTTAGGGAAAAAAACACAAGGAAAATTATGATTACCGCAAAAAGAGGGCAGTGTGTTTGAATTGGAACAAAATGACAATATGGTGTTGTTAACACTTTCGTTGGGGTGATTATTATTCCATTCGATGACCGTGCACCGATTGCTTCATTGCTTGGTTATTCAGGGAAACCTCGATGAAAAGAGACCCGTGAAATTGCAGAAAACGACGGAGGTACCTTTCTTCCGTATGCCCCCAAATCTGTCACCGTTACCCCTTTCCACCAATCAAAACTTCCCACCTACGCCTTTCACCTATACTTTTAACTAGCTGACTACTCCTGCTGCATTTTAATGCCTCAATAAGTAAATTATATTTACTAGCGGTAAGATAATACTACTAGTACTTCTAAATTACGGAGGTTAAAACTCTCTTCTAAATATTTTATTTTATATATACAGTACTAGACACAAGTTCTTTGTTCGATTTCAATTTTTTTTATTTAATAAGTTTGAATTAAATTTATTTACATTATTATTTACTATTTTTTTAAAAAAATTTATATTTAGAAATTATAAAAATTATAGTTTTTAAATATAAATTTTATAAAAAAATTATTAAATGATTATATAAATAAATTCAAGTCAAACATAAATTAAAAAAATTAAAATGAAGCAAAAAAAATTGCGACAAACGGAGTATTGCTTCAGAACAAAGGAAAGTATTAGCTAGATTTTAATGCCTTAAAAGAACATTGGCATGTTACCATCAGCGTAGAAAAGAAAACAACTGGCCCTGCTTTTATATTTAGAGTTGCGAAGTCTTCTCTTCATTGAACACTAATTAATGAACTTATGAAAATAGTTTTAATTAACAAAAAAGTTGAAAATCTTCACCCATACTCAATACTTCTTTGTAAAAGTTATCTAAAGTTATTGATTCCAAATTTGGTTTTAAAACTTATACATTGACATATAAGTAATGGGCACTGAAATTATTTATAAAATTACATAGTAACTATAAATCTCCACTTAACACTTCCCCAATGCATCTTAAGCGTGAGTTAAATGCCTGCCCCTCGTGTGATAACAACTTTGTCCGCCCACGACCCCCCAAAAAAAAAAAAAAAACGTATTGAGCAATACTACCTCTAGCTAGCTCGACTGTCATGTCAGCAGCAACATGGAAAAATATTGGCTATCCATGATTTATATCCTAGGATGAAAAACAAATATAAACTATGCAAAAACATGTAGCTCCCTTAAATATCTCAATTTATTGGCACATTTGTCCTTTGATCACTTTCAATCTCATGGATTATTTTGTAATTGGAGTCTTTCTTAGGGGTATCTTTTAAAATAGGACAACGATCGAGAATTGAATAATCATGATTGATGATGACAAATTGGAATTATCTATACACATACGGGAGATATTCTATTTGGGTGGGTTGTTTAACCGGAACGAGGGGGTTGTGATTAAAATTGGTCAAGGATAAGGACGTTGTATTATTGGCTCTACCGAATAGGCACAATTCATCATTGTCTCTCGACCAATTCATATATATTTATCAAACAACAATTAGCCTGTTAAATCTACCAAAATTGAGCTGCTTACGTAGGTGAGATCAACGGACGCGATGCGCGGAACCATGAGACGCCATGTGGTGGCAGCACATGTTGGTAGACAGACCAATCTTGTTATTAGCTGGAGACTGGAGTGACGGTGGTCCAAACTCCAAAGGCGTACGCTGCACAAAATATGGCAGAAAATTAGCTACTTCCCTAATATCGCATACAGCTCAGCTAAATTCGATGCCTGTTACAACTTTAGAATTGACAAAACTATACTCCCTGTCCATTTTCTATTTTACGCGTCCTAGAATATAAGTGTATAGGTGTGTGCATGTATATATATATGTATATAGTAAGCATTAATTAGTTACATTTTGCAGCATCATTGTTTGACAATCTTGTATATACATTACAAACACTTGCGCCATGCACATACACATATATAAATTGATTGCTATAGTCTTGTTTTGAAATAATTTCTAAAAAAATTGAATTAATATATGACAATGTCCAGTGTGCGTCTCACTCTATGTGTGTCTTATCCTTATAATTACCATCTTGCCGTCATTAAAATTACCTAAATCCCAAACATGTCCTTTCCTTCTTCCACTAGATCTCATTATTGTTCCTTTCCCATCATCTCTCAAACTCTCTTGGCTCTCTACCCGTCATCCCTCTAAAGTGGTTGTGTGCTCAATCTACCAATAGCCACCGCAGTCACACTGATTTCATCTCCAAGAGTGGTTCATTTTTTGGGCTTTGGCCGTGTAGAGAGTGAGATGCGATGAGGGAGGGAGATGAGAGTTGAGCAGAGAGAGAAGAACAGAGATGGGACGATGTGAGAGCGAGATGAGACCGAGTTAAACAATAAAAAAAATAGGAAACAAGAGGGCTTTGCTGGTATAGCATTAAAAATAATACTATTTGATTTAAAATTGTTGTTTTTGCTCCTTCTTTCACACAGATTGGAAATTTTAAATTTTTTTTAATTAAATTCTTTGTACAATCAATTTGAAAATACATGCAAAATATAAAAATTAATTAGTGAGCATAATTTTTCAAGGCTTTAACTACATAGAAATAAAAAATTATTAAAGAAATAGAAATAAACAATTATCAGTTTATGGTGGTGATTTTTGTTATGGGTAATAATTTTTAAATAAAAATAACATACAACTTTTAATTAAATTGCACAAAAATATGTTAATTTGTAATTTTTATGTATCTGGTCTCATTTATGCATATATGTTAATGTATTTATTTATAGTTATACCCAGTGTCACATAATTCATATGTACAGACATTTGTGATTGATATATTTGTAACATATTTTAATCTCATTTGTACATATGTATCACATGTTATATGTGTGTGTGTGTGTGTGTGTGTTTCAAGTTTTATAACATATCAATTATCTAATTTGTACATATCTCCAATTTTTATGAAAAATGAGATTTGACATGTTCACGTCTGTTTTTGTGAGAGGTTGAACTCATATATACTATTGAATATATCGGTAACATATCTATAATATCGGTTGTATATATGTCATACATTATTTGTTCAGATCCCTCAATTTCTTTAGATATTGAGTTTATACATATCTATTATATATTTGATTTGTGTATATTTCCAATTTTAGGGAGACAGAAATTTGGTGTGTTCACACTTATTTTATACTATGAAAAGGTAATATTGGAATATAAATATATATGAAAATAAAGTGTGGGGTGCACATTGGACTTACTATTGATAACTTACAATATCATAAATTTGAAAAGAGCTGACTTCAACATATAACCAAAATTTAACAATGCTTATTTTAATTTTACAAGAATTATAAAAATAATTATGAAAGAAGATTTTAGCTTCTGAGAAGCAATTGATGAATTCTAGGTTTCCTTATTAGATTTAAATCTACATCCAATTCATTTTAATTTAAATCAATTGACTTCAAAATGCTTTATTTATATTCTTATGTCTTTTTCACTTGGAACTAATTTTAATTAAAAACCAATATTATGTAGATACAATAATCTATTGAAAATATAATTTTTGTAATCTTACTAAATTTTTATAATTTAACGCACTAAAAAAGAAAATTTCATAAAAATGTAACAATATCATGAAAATTTACTTTCAAATTGATTATTGTATCTACATAATATTGGCTTTCAAATGAAATAGATTTCAAGCAAAAAAGATGTAAAAGTAATAAAAAAATATCAGTTGACTTAAATTAAAACAAATTGGCTACAGTCTATTAACCCAAACCACCAACTCTTTCTTTCTATAAAAGTCTCTCATCTGCCATCTCTTTCACCCTTATCTGCCATTTCGTCAAATTTAGGCCAGCTCCCTTTCATTTTGTTTATTTTTTTTACTAACTTTATCTAATGTTATTTATCAGATTTTATAGTGGATGCAATCTTCGTTAGATATTAGTGCTCATGACCTATTCGAGACTCTTATAAGATAGTTCATCAATCGGAGGCGTGCAGTGATAGATCTAGGTTTTCCTTTAAGTTTATTGAAATCTCAACTCTGCTGGGATATATTGACTCTTGACAACAAATATAAAGATGATTACATAGAATAAAGTCAGTCTTTATTTTTTTTAGGTTTTATAGGTAGTGCTTTTTGTTTTTATAAATAGTCATTTTCGGCATTGGATTCCTAGTTGGTCTTAACACTGTTTATTTATTTATCTATTTGGTCTAGGTTTTGTTCAAATTATTTATAAGTTATTTATTTCAGATTTATTATAGTTTATATGGAAGATTTGGCTTGATCTAATTTTCTTCATTTTACTCGGTCCCGTAGGAATGAGTAGGCTTTTAATTCCAAGTTTTATGTTTGTATTGTATTTAGAGTCTTGTGGAATTATTGGTTTGTAAGATATTGTCTGACTCACTTACTTTTAATTGGAATGAAATATCTTTTTTTCAAAATAAATTTAGTTTGTTACATACAAGATTCTTAATATGGTAAATTATTAAGTATACCACATGATATGCGGGTTTTTTATAAAATATATTATTAAATTTGTTTAGAGGAAAAATATAAGTTTTATGCATGATATATATATTCTAATTATTTTCATCACAATTTATATAATATAAATATATATATGAATGGTAATATTTTTATACAAAAACATATAAAAGATTGAGTATATAGATTAAAATAAATATTATTCAATAAAAAAAAAACTAACCTGCTGATATATGAGAAAATGAAAACAACACCTCATAACAAATGTACATTTTCTAACATTATATTGAGTTTTTAGGTGTTTTAGAATATAATGTTCCTATAATAGTTTGCTGTTTAAAAGCAACATAATTATCCTATGTCATATAACTTTAGTTATGAGTTAAGAAATTATGTTAAAAAAATTACTTCCTCCGTCCCACTTTATTTACTCTATTTGACTTTTTTTTGACTAGTTTGATTTGAATTTATTCATATTATTATTTCTTCAAAAAAAATTAAAAAAACATATATTTAGAAACTATAGGTCTTGATTTATCATTCATATGTAAAGGCTTTTCATTAATATGCTAAAATGTTGAAATAAAAAATTATAGATTAATTGCTAAAAAGTGAATAATGTAAAAAATTTGAGAAAGAATGAGTAATATTTAGTTTAAATAGCATGTACCAAAAAATTATATTGGGGGATATTGATCACCATTATATTTTGGATGAAAAAATGATAATGTGTTAAATTTTAATTTTAAATATCAAAATATATGTGTCAATTAAAACATATTTTATCATTTTATATATATGCATGTATGGTTTTCTACTGCATGCACTTGTTACATGTAAAGTTGGTTTTCTTATTAGTATTTGTTCTAACCATTTCCAACTCCTTCCCGTAGCACTGATAGCAGTGTATTGACTCGTACGTGAGAACGCACCAGGCATGGCAAATCTTGTATAGATGTTACTTTTACCGTTAATCTTTTCTTTTCTTTCCCAATAAAAAAGTACGAATATACTGTGGTTGGTTAATTTGAGAAAATAGTTTTTTTGAATTTTTATTTCTCAAAAGAGATATTTCATTCATAGTTACTTGGAGAATCATTCTCCTTGTTATGAAGTTGGAAAAAGTTAATTTTCAAAATTTGTGGATGTATAACCTCTATTAGATAATGAAAAGGCAATAAGCTATTCTTATAATCTAACAAAACATTATATTGTTTGGATTTTTTTTCTAACATTAACGGTTTATCATTTTTACACTTTAAAATTTGTGGCTGTCGCTTTCCACAATATTACTTTCCAAAAATTTAAAAAATCCTTTAACCAAACAAACCCTTTGCTTTATGGTTCAAAAAACCTCAAAACAATTCTATTTAATCTCACTTCATTAATTCTTCATAGTGCCTTGGTTGTCATCTTAATGACAAAAATCCATGAGTTACCACTAAAGTTTAATTTTTGCAACAAAATTTTCATTACTTTCGTATTATTATTAAACAGAACTTTAAGCACAAGATTTTATCAATTTTATTACCATTTAATAGCAATGAAATATTTATTAACACTTTAAGTGCGTAATTTAATATCTTAGAAACATTTATAGGTAAATATTTTATTTATCTATTTAATTAATGTCCTACATTAGTATTGCGATTTAAAACAGAAAAAAAAGAAAAAAAAAATAACAAAAACAACTTTGTGTGTGATTTTATCATTTATTCGCTAAATGGTGTTTTTCAATTCATGAGTTGTGACAAAGGTATGACTTTTGTAACAAATACGCCCTTAAATTTATAATTTACATAAAAAATAATTAATGAAAATTATATATTTAAATGATTATGAGGCATAACATTTTAATGTCTCTCATATACGTGTTCTTACTGGTTTAAGTTTAATGAGAGTATGGCTTTAGAGAGCTCATGGCTCTCTCAAATATAATTGAGTTAAAAATATATTTTACAGTTTTACATTTAATTCATAACTAATTAGTAATTTGAAAATAAAAAGAATAACAGTTTTGAATAAAGATTCACGTAATATTCTGGTGCACAATCTTATTAACTCTATTACTCTGTAATACTGCCACTATAATTGAAAGTTTATTGCAAACATGCCCTTGATCTGTATTCCTAACGCACATGCACCTCAAAATACCGACAAGTAAAAAATATAAAATAAATTAAAACAAAATATTGAGTTGCAATTCGTGTTAATTGCATCCATGGCTCCTGACCTTTAATTATTGTACTGTTTTAGACTATAACCCCATTTTCTTGCATCTTTAATATCATTTAAGTGTTTTATTTTAAATTTTTTTGTGAATGAAAAACGTTAGTGTGGACGAAATGTAACATGACTTGCCAGTGTGATCAATTTTGTCACAATGGCACAATAAATCAACTCGAGTGATAATGTGAAAATGGAAGAAAAAAAAGAATAAAAAACTTTAAACCCTCCCTTATACGTCAACCTTAACGCTTCAACTCCTTTCCAATGTCGTCATTCTCCATCCCGTACCCCTTTGCTACACCACCCTCACCTCCACGTTGCCCCCCACCACATCACCCCTCCTTCGTTTCTCTGGCTGCAAATCAATTCTTCATTGAAGACTTATCCTCCTCACTTCGTCCACCCCCTCCTCCATCGCATTATCCTCCTCCGAAACACTTTCATTGCCTTTCTTTCCTTCCCCACCCAATGTCCTCACTCTAATGTTGCCTTCCATACATCATCCGCCTAACCATAACCATCTGCCCTAATTTGATTTGAGGCTTGTTCTTCTTTTTGCTCTTATTCTTCTTGTCTTTCATTCTGGCTTAATTTTGCATAAATAGGCTTAATTTTTGTAATTGGATATTGTTAATGTGAAATTAGTTAGTAAGAGTTATTAGATGATGGCCAAGGGCATTTGAGGAGTAAAACCCCTCAACTTCCATTGCCATTCGTTGGCATTTATACCATGCAGATGTATTGCTGTCAAATCACGATAAATGCGAGTTTTGGAAGATCATAGGGGCAGAGATGGCGGCCACTTACCTTAGGGACAACACTAGTAAGGTCGCCCGTCCTTTGGGCAGCCATACCGCCTCAATTGGTGGCAGCAAATCATCCTTGAAAGGGTTGATGTTGTTGCCATAGAGAGGGGAGGCAATGCAAATGAAGGGAAAGAGATGAAATCCCATCAGTTTCTTTTTTGTTTTAATTTTTATTTTTTTTCTTCCTTTTCAACATCATCAATAACAATTAATTTATTGTGTCACTGTAGCAAAATAACAATCCATGCTGGCAAGCCACATGACATTTTATATCCACGTTAATATTTTTCACCTACAAAAGGTCTAAAATATAATAGTTAAATGAGGTTAGAGACTTTCTATACAAAAACTCGATGTTAGAGTCTAAAATAGTACAATAAATAAAGTTTAAGGGCCACAAACACAATTAACCAGTTGCAGTTCTTATTTCTTGAGACTACTTGTTTTTGGGTAAAGTGCTCCTATAGCCTCCCCATTCCTATCTATTTGACGAGATATATCACATAACTTCTACTTGTAAGAAAAAATATATTGGACAATAATTAATTAACTATTTTATTGAAAACATCATTGTAAAATATCAAACATTGTTTGAGCTTTTTACTATTGATTAATTATATAAAATACCTTTTGATGGGACTTAATTTTTTTTTATTTTTGCTTTCCTAGGAGTTTTAATAGGATAATGATTCAGAAATAAGAAAAAATATTAATTACTCACCACAGGATATCTAATTTCCAAAAACCCACTAATATTTGGAAAATATGCTATTAGCCTTCAACATTTTACTTCATGAGTAAATATGCTCCAAACAAGGAAGTTGCTGTATAAGAAATCATTAATTATTTAAATTGACCTTGAATATAATAATATCTTATCTTGAAACTTTTATAATAAACAAGCTATTCAATGAATACTATTTATTAAACTCTTGAATACCACAATCGAACCACAATTAAACTTTTAAAGATCTATAAACTTGATTTTGTTTCAAAAAACGTTTTTGGTGTTTATTTTAAAAAATGGTGATTATTTGTTCCAACGAACATAACATCCATTTTATTTACCTAAGTGACTTAACAATTTTATCCTCAAATTATAAGTTATTTTTTTAAATGAGACCCATCTTTGATCTTTTCAATTTAATTAGCTTTATATTAGTTCTGGCGATGCCATGGTATTTTGTTAATTTTCCAAATTGACTTGACCATTTAAAGAGACTAAAATTTGATATTGTCAATTTAATTGGAGTAATATTAGTATGATGAAAACCATGATAGGAAGGAAAAAGAAAACCATACATATGATTTGAAAACCTCATTGTTTTGTGGAACATAACTATTTCGGATACTAAAATGTTTTCTTACAATAAGTATAAACATAAATTTTATAGGGTCCTTAAACTTTAATTTGTGAGAATAGCTAATATATTCAAGATGAAAGAAAAAGATGTAAGGTGCCCATGTAAAAATTAGCATAAATATATGTGGCAACATCGGGTTTTCAGGAGTCGCCACCAATCTGTTTTCTTAGGTCGATTGGTCACCTTATAATTGGTCTGCGAGAGTTCGGGGATCGGGAGTACGGTTACGTTAAAACAACTTTATTAAAACGCCCAAAAATTGGCACCTTAGTTGATTTTAATTTTGTTTTGCTTTGCTTTTAAATAATTTTCAGTTAATTTTCAAAATTAGAAATTTTAACTGGATTAGTCGAAATGTGGATTTTTTAATTAATTAATTTGTATGAAATTTTATACTTCCGAACCATGGACTCTGCCGAGTCATTTGGACACGAAAGATTTTGATTCCGAACCATGGACTCTGCCGAGTCATTTGGACACGGAATTCGACGAAATTTTAAAGAATTTAATCCATATCGTAAATATGGATTTTTACCTTTTTATTTAATTTATTTAAAATTTTTGATATTTTCCAAACTGTAGATCCTACCGGATCATCCGGATATGGAAATTAATTTAAAGTTAATTATTTAATTATTATTTTATGGAATTAATTATTAGTTTAACTTATAAGTCTTTTTTTATTAAATTTGTTAATGATTTTAAAAAAAATCTTTCTTTTTTATATCTTATTATTCTTTTCTTTCTTTTCTTTATCTTTTTTATTTTTATCTTTCTCTTATCTCTCTTTTCTTTTTCTTATCTGATTTTTCTTGTTTAATGAAGGATGTTTATTATTTAAAGAATTACTCAATTTATAAAAGAATTAAAAAAATAATTAATTTTTATTTAACAAGAAGTTAATTTAAAGGAATTAAAGAGTTTAAAAATAAAAAAATCTTTGATCATGGTACGGGGCGTTGTTACTCAGCCAGACCCTCTTCACCAGGTGAAGCAGCTCAAAAGCGGGCACGAGACAGTTTCCAGCCAATATACCATGAACTAAAAAATTCTCTCTTTTTTTTTGACTTAACAACATGGTTCAGATTTATTTTACATATATATTTTTTATGGCTAATTTCTTTAAATGAAATGAGTTTAACCATAAAATAAAGAAAAATTAAATAACAATAAATAAAGTGGAGGTTTTCTTCTCTTTTTATTTTTTTTATTTTTATTTTTTTTGTTTTGAACATTCATTAAAAAAAGAGATGCATAAATTAAATAACACGTGCAAATAGATAAAGGGAAAACACATAAAGTAAACAAAAGAATATCAAAAGATGATATATAAATAACTAAAGTGGGGCTTTTCGGCCATCCACTTTTTTTTTAAAATAATAATAGGAGGCATAACCTTCCATTATAACAATAATAATAATAATAATAATAATAATAATAATAATAATAATAATAATAATAATAATTAAAGTTAGTTATTAATAAAGTTAGTAAAGTTAGTTGTTAGTATAACAAATATTAAATGGTTAGTGACAACAATAATAATAAAAGTTAGCGGTCAGTACAGTTAATTGTTAGTATAGCAAAAATTAAATGGTTAGTGATGTTAGTTGAGTTAGTAATTAGTTTATGCAAAAATTAAATAGTTAGTAATCTGAATAGAATAATAATAATAATAACAATAATAATAATAATAATAATAAACATATAAAGATTATTGTTAGTTCTGTAGAAATAAGAAAGGTTAGTGACTTGTATAAATAAAAAATGGAGAATAAGAGAAGAATTGTACTGAGATTCTGAATCGACTTTTAATCGAGTTGAGGATTCGCGAACGGAATATTTTTTTTTTTAAATAATTTCAATTAATATCCAAGCCATAGATTCTAACCGAATCATCTGGTCATGGAATTTAATTTAAATTTAATTTATTATTAGCTATTTAATTAATTATTAAATGGCACAGGTAGACTGAATATTTCCTAGGTGTGATTTTTATTATGTCAAACTAATTTTAGATTAATTTAAAAAAAAGTTTATCTAATCTAATCATATAATTATGCTTAACATTAATTCTTCAGTTAATTTACACATTTAATTATTTGAGCAAACGAAAAGACAATAAAAGGAAAACAATGCGCGAATTGTAAATCAAAACAAACCCAAAGTTCAGATGAATAAATCAAATAAATCCAAGGACAAATTATTTATTAAAATTACCTATTTAACTTAATCATATAATTAAGCTTAATGACAATTTCTAAGTTAGTTTATGCGTTTAATCATTCGAACAAACAACACACAAAATAAAGAACATAAGTAAATCAGAGATCAAGTTGTGCATCAAAACAAACTTAAAGTTTCAAATGAGCAAATCAGATAAATCCGAAGACAAATTATTTATTTAAATTATTTATATAAGCTAATCATATAGTTAAACTTAATGTTAATTGCTAAGTGAATTTTACACCTTTAATTAACTGAATAAACAAAAACATAAAAAAGGAAAATAAACAACAGTGACTAAATTGTAAGTCAAAACAAACTTAAAGTCTCAGATAAATCAAATAAATTTAGGGATTTAACTAGGATTAAGCCAAAATTATAGACTTTCGGGTCAGATTCGGATCAACAACAGATCGATTTGCGAGCTGGGTTTCATTATTTAATTTTAATTTTTGTTTACTTTAAACAATTTTAAATAAAATCCAAACCATAGATTCTAACCGAATCATCTGGATATGGATTTTGTAATTTATTAATATCCTAAATTCATCCTTGAATTTTCATTAAAACCCGCTCAAAATTGAGTCTCGTAGATATGATTTTTTAAATGGGTTATGTAAACATGAGTTTTAAACTTATATTAACTATATTAAAAAAAATAAAAATCTCACCTAAACTAAACATGCAGTTTTATGTAATTGTTAATCACTAACTAATTCATGATTCCCGAAATAATAAACTAACAATCAGAAAAAAGAAACACAAAACATAAAAATAATACTGTCAGTGGCTGATTTGTCCAACAGAAACAAAAAGGGGTCATAACGAGCAAAATTAAAAAAGGCTGAGGGCTAAACATGAATTTTACCCAAAAAAAAGACAAAAAACAACAGACTTTGACTTAGTCAAAGTAGAAAACGCGTCTGACGCCTTCTTCCTGATTCTTCCGGCGTCGGGGCGGCGCGAAGAAGGCGGAGTAGGTGGAGGCTGAGCTAGGCGCGGCGGAGGGAGCGCTGGCAGGGGGCGAACGCGGCGGCCTGGCGACGGCGCGACGCAAACGAAGGGAGCTGGAGGATGAGCGACGGGAGGAGGGAGAGCTGGTGCGGCGTCAGACGCGATGAGTTGGCGGCGATGACGTCGGTGACGTCGTCGATGATGGAGGTGATTGTGGTAGGGAGGGGGGTGAGAGACGAGGAAGAGCAGAGAATCGGAGAGAGGAGAGAGAGCCAAGAGCTGGGAGTCCGAGGGAGAGGAGAGAGAGCGAGGGCTGAGAGAGATAGAGGGAGTGGGAGAGTTGAGGCGAGAGAGAGGTGAAGAGGAAGAGTGAGAAAGATAGAAACAGAGAGGGAGAAGAAACAAAGAGGGAGAAGGAGAAAGATAGAAACAAAGAGGGAGAGAGAGAGAGAGGGAGAGCGTGAATGAGAGCGAGGATCCCTCAGAAGCTGGTAGAGCGTGAAGGAGAGAAGATAAGAGAGGGAGAGTAGATAAGATTAGAGATAAGGGGGGGAGCCTTTGTCGGCCACCCTCCCCCCTTTTTTTATTATTATTAATTATTTATTATTATTATTTTAATTAATTAATTAATTTAATTAATTAACTAATATATATGTATAAAAAATGTCCCTATATTAATTATTTTTTTCCTTTTAAGTTAATTAATTAATATTATTTTTTTTTACTTTAAATTTTGATTAATTAATTAAAATTTTTTTTTAAAGAAATTTTAGTCGGACGAAATTGGGTGTCAACAGCTGCCCCCCTTTGCATGCTTCATGGGACATGATGTATGCAAAGTCGTTATCAAATTTCGTCCGGCTTAGCTAGGCATTGAGAATTTTCTCGTCGCCTAAACTCAGAGGTTAAGGAATCTTCCTTAGAGCCTCTGCGATAGGAATTCTCCTATCATTGAAAGGAAAATTTGATAATTTTGAGGTTAAGGGTCCTACCTTAGAACCTCGACGATAGGAACTCTCCTATCGTTTGAAGGAAAATTGATTGTTTTGAGGTTAAGGGTCCTACCTTAGAACCTCGACGATAGGAACTCTCCTATCGTTTGAAGGAAAATTGATGATTTTGAGGTTAAGGGTCCTACCTTAGAACCTCGACAATAGGAACTCTCCTATCGTTTGAAGGAAAATTGATTGTTTTGAGGTTAAGGGCCCTACCTTAGAACCTCGACGATAGGAACTCTCCTATCGTTTGAAGGAAAATTGATTGTTTTGAGGTTAAGGGCCCTACCTTAGAACCTCGACGATAGGAACTCTCCTATCGTTTGAAGGAAAATTGATTGTTTTGAGGTTAAGGGTCCTACCTTAGAACCTCGACGATAGGAACTCTCCTATCGTTTGAAGGAAAATTGATGATTTTGAGGTTAAGGGTCCTACCTTAGAACCTCGACGATAGGAACTCTCCTATCGTTTGAAGGAAAATTGATTGTTTTGAGGTTAAGGGTCCTACCTTAGAACCTCGACGATAGGAACTCTCCTATCGTTTGAAGGAAAATTGATGATTTTGAGGTTAAGGGTCCTACCTTAGAACCTCGACGATAGGAACTCTCCTATCGTTTGAAGGAAAATTGATGGAATGAGGTTAAGGGTCCTACCTTAGAACCTCGACGATAGGAACTCTCCTATCGTTTGAAGGAAAATTGATGATTTTGAGGTTAAGGGCCCTACCTTAGAACCTCGACGATAGGAACTCTCCTATCGTTTGAAGGAAAATTGATGATTTTGAGGTTAAGGGTCTTACCTTAGAACCTCGACGATAGGAACTCTCCTATCGTTTTGAAGGAAAATTGATGATTTTGAGGTTAAGGGTCCTACCTTAGAACCTCGACGATAGGAACTCTCCTATCGTTTGAAGGAAAATTGATGATTTTGAGGTTAAGGGTCCTACCTTAGAACCTCGACGACAGGAACTCTCCTATCGTTTGAAGGAAAATTGTTTGAATGAGGTTAAGGGTCCCACCTTAGAACCTCGACGATAGGAACTCTCCTATCGTTTGAAGGAAAATTGATGATTTTGAGGTTAAGGGTCCTACCTTAGAACCTCGACGATAGGAACTCTCCTATCGTTTGAAGGAAAATTGATGATTTTGAGGTTAAGGGTCCTACCTTAGAACCTCGACGATAGGAACTCTCCTATCGTTTGAAGGAAGATTGATGATTTTGAGGTTAAGGGTCCTACCTTAGAACCTCGACGACAGGAACTCTCCTATCGTTTGAAGTAAAATTGATTGTTTTGAGGTTAAGGGTCCTACCTTAGAACCTCGACGATAGGAACTCTCCTATCGTTTGAAGGAAAATTGATGATTTTGAGGTTAAGGGTCCTACCTTAGAACCTCGATGATAGGAACTCTCCTATCGTTTGAAGGAAAATTGATGATTTTGAGGTTAAGGGTCCTACCTTAGAACCTCGACGATAGGAACTCTCCTATCGTTTGAAGGAAAATTGATTGTTTTGAGGTTAAGGGTCCTACCTTAGAACCTCGACGATAGGAACCCTCCTATCGTTGCAAGTTTGAGGTTAAGGGCCCTACCTTAGAACCTCGACGATAGGAACTCTCCTATCGTTTGAAGGAAAATTGACGATTTTGAGGTTAAGGGTCCTACCTTAGAACCTCGACGATAGGAACTCTCCTATCGTTTGAAGGAAAATTGATGGAATGAGGTTAAGGGTCCTACCTTAGAACCTCGACGATAGGAACTCTCCTATCGTTTGAAGGAAAATTGATGATTTTGAGGTTAAGGGCCCTACCTTAGAACCTCGACGATAGGAACTCTCCTATCGTTTGAAGGAAAATTGATGATTTTGAGGTTAAGGGTCCTACCTTAGAACCTCGACGATAGGAACTCTCCTATCGTTTTGAAGGAAAATTGATGATTTTGAGGTTAAGGGTCCTACCTTAGAACCTCGACGATAGGAACTATCCTATCGTTTGAAGGAAAATTGATTGAATGAGGTTAAGGGTCCTACCTTAGAACCTCGACGATAGGAACTCTCCTATCGTTTGAAGTAAAATTGATGATTGATGTCGAGGCAAAGGTTCCATCCTTAAAACCTCGGATTGATTGATTGATTTCGAGGTAAAGGTTTCATCCTTAAAACCTCGAATTGATTGATTGGTCTCGAGGCAAAGGTTCCATCCTTAAAACCTCGGATTGATTGATTGATTTCGAGGCAAAGGTTCCATCCTTAAAACCTCGGATTGAAAATTGATTGTTTTCGAGGCAAAGGTTCCATCCTTAAAACCCCGATGATGAAAATTGATTATTTTCGAGGCAAAGGTTCCATCCTTAAAACCCCGATGGTGAAAATTGATTTTGAGGCTAAGGAGCTTTCCTTAGGACCTCGAGCGAAATTTATATGAAAGCAATTGAAATTGGAATAATTTTCTTCGAAAGTGTGAATTTTCATAATAGGCGAGCGCAAAGAATTAGGCTTCGATAAAACGAGTGAATCTTGATGATGACAATAACACTGACAAATTATGTAAAGGGAACGGATGTTTGGAATCAATATTCAAGGTTCATCTAATATTTTCTTCAGTAAATATAGATTCCCTTGTGAGATATGTCATCCAAATAAGGTTAAAGCTTAACTACCCCAAAATGTTATGCCTAGTAGACCTAATAGGATGCGTCTCAAGAGTAATAAAAATTACTCTTTACTCAGCCATTCCAACCTAAAGGCATTGTCGCATGGTTTTAATATCAGCATGGACGAAACTATCTTATAAGATAACGAAATTCCCTGAAAAGAAAAACTGAAATACGAAAGAAAATGCTGATAATTAAAACGAAAGGACAAGAAAAATGGATCAGATCGCTTCTTCTTCCACAATGCTTCAACAGGCCGGGTAAAGGACAATTATGGGAGTGAACTGGTCGGGAAAGACTGTCGTGTCCAGTCTATTTGGATCATCGCTGGATCTGGTTCAGGAACAAAAGCTTGCATTTTATCTAGCAATTCTTCAACAGTTGTTGCGGATATTATGATTCGTCGTGCCACCTCGGGGATAAACTTCTGCTTCACAGCACGATTCATAAAAGATAATAGACCTGCGAAGAAATAGTTAACATTTAAGAGCCCAATGGGTTTTTGATGCAAATTAAGTTGGGCCATGGAAGCGATTTGGAAGACTTCTCCTAATGTGCCAAAGCCACCTGGTAGAGCGATAAAAGCATCAGCATTAAAAAGCATTTGTAACAAATGCTCTTGCAGATTTTTAACCACTAGCTCTTCTCCAATTGTGCCCCCAGAAACCGATTTCAGAGATGCAGGGATAATACCCAGAACCTGGCTTCCTCCTAAAGATGCTGCTGATGCTACACCTCCCATTAATCCGACACTACCTCCTCCATAAACTAAATGTATTTTTCGCTCAGCTAATACTCTACCCAAATGGTTGGCTGCCTTTAAATACTTTTCATCTTTTCCAGGAAAAGCCCCAGAAAATACACAAATACTTCGGGATTTACGAGTTGGGGTTTTCTCCATTCCTATCCTTACCCTTGTGAGAAAAGAAGAAAAGGGGATATATTTATAGAGATGAAAAGATAAAGTAATAATTTTATTCTTAAGAATGGAGATATTATTGCCAGCTATACACAGTAGCCGTGATTATGACTCTGGTCATTATTGTCAAAAAGAGGAGGAAAATTTCAAAAGCAACTAGCATACACAGTAATCGCGACTGTAGCTTACGTCAGTAGTAGGTACGTGATTGTCGGAAGAGAAGGAAAATTTCAAAAGTGACGATTATATACAGTAGTCATAATTATAGCTCATGTCAGGAGTGGGTACATTACTGCTAAAAGGGGAGAAAAATTTCAAAAGCGACAGCTAGCATGTACAGTAGTCGTGACTTTGGCTCTACATCTTCCGCTAGCTTTGCGTCCAGTAATGGCTTCAATGCCTTCTATGAATCGGTGATTTGCATCCCATCCAGTTTTCTTACAAACTGGCAAACGGGGTCGTTTAAAGTCAGATTCTTAATATTGTAGCGATCTCGTTCTTTTTGGAAAGTCATCCATAAACCGACAATCCCAAATTGCACCATTCCACAAGAGTGCGCTTCAAGAGTCTCTCGAATATTTTCGAGAGATTCCTTACGCAGTCCATTCTTAATGAAACTTCTTCTATCTTGACGATTTCTGGTGATCACTCCTGGAGAACGACATTTAGAGCTACAAATCCACCATCCACAATTATGACAAACGCCTAGCCTCTTTGCTCTTCTCTTTTTGGCATAAGCACTTTTACCGAAGCCGGGCATACGGGGAAAGAATGCTTCTGGAACTTCACTAGCTGAACGAACCTTAGCCTCGATTAGCCATCGCACATTATCAGGAATGCCTTTTTGCATAAATACTCTGAATCGTTCACATCTAGCTTGATAAATCTTTTTAAGAACATTTATTGGGAAGGAAGGAAAATACTTTCGTAGGGCGGAAAGAGAAGACTCCATTGATGAAGGAGGCAAAGAAAGAAATTAGTGATTGTAGGAAACGAAAATAACTAACACATATTTATAGTGATGAAAGGGATAATGCGTTAATTACACTTACAGAAGCAAGTACATTATTGTCAAAAGAAAAGACAAATGACAGCTTATATGTACAGCAATCATGATTGTGGCTCTCATCTTCCACTAGTTTATGTCTAGTAATGGCTTCAATGCCTTCTATGAGTCGAGGGCTTGCTTCCCATCCAGTTTTCTTACAAGCTGGCAGACAGGGTCGTTTACAGTCACATTCCTAAGACTGTAACGGTTTCGTTCTTTATGGTAAGTCCTCCATAAACCGATAATTTCACCTTGCACTTTTCCACAAGAATGCGTTTCAAGAGTCTCTCGGATATCTTCCAGAGATTCCTTACGCAGGCCATTCTTAATGAATTTTCTTTTATCTTCACGATTTATGGAGATGTATCCTAAAGAGCGACATTTAGTAATACAATTCCATCGCCCACATTTATAACACACGCCTAGTCTCTTTGCTCTTCGCCTTTTGGCATAACGGCTTTTACCTAAACCGGGCATGCGGGGCATAAATGCATCTGGAACTTCACCCGCCAAACGGACCTTAGCTTCAATTATCCACTGCACATTATCGGGAATGCCTTTGCGTGTAAAAACTTTGATTCTTTCACATCTAGCCAGGTAGATCTTTTTAAGGACTTTTATTGGAAGGGAAGGAAAGTATTTTCGCAGTGCAGAAAGAGTAGAATCCATTGATGAGAGAAGAATTTGAGAGAAGAGGGAAATGAATCAGTTATTGTAGGAGACTGGAATAACCGACTTTAGAAGTCACGAGGTATCTTATCCGCTGCTTAATCAGAAGGAAGAACACGCATTTATAGTGATGAAAAGGGATAACGTGTCGATTACACTTAGGGGAGCGTGTACATCTGTCAAAAGAAAATGCAAACTTTTCCAAATATAGCAAACTGTATGTACAGTAATTGTGACTGTGGCTCACATCTTCCACTGGTTTTTCGTCCAGTAACGGCATTAACGGCTTCTATGAGTCGAGGATTTGCTTCCCATCCAGTTTTCTTACAAGCTGGCAAACAGGGTCGTTTAACATCAGATTCCCGGGACTGTAACGGTTTCGTTCTTCATGAAAAATGCTCCATAAACCCAGAAGTTCACGTTGCACAGATCCACAAGAATGCGTCTCAAGAGTCAATTGGATATCATCCAATGAGTCCTTACTCAAGCCATTCTTGATGAACCGTATTTTATCTTCTCAATTATTGGAGATCATTCCTAAAGAACGACACCTAGTCTTACAAGTCCACCTACCACATTTATGGCAGACTTGTAATCTTTTCGCTCTTCTTTTTCTGGCATAAGAACTTTTGCCAACACCAGGCATGTGAGACACAAATGCCTCTGGGATTTCACCTGCCAGACGAACCTTGGCTTCGATTAACCACCGCACATCTTCAGGGATTCCTTTGTGCATCAGAACTCTTAATCGTTCACAGTGAACTTGGTAGATCTTTTTGAGAATGTTCATTGGGAGAGAAGGAAAATATTTTCGTAAGACAGAAAGAGTAGGATCCATTTTCTAGAGGAAAGTAAAAGAAAGAAGAGAGGAAAGAATCAGTTATTATGGGCAACTGAGAGAACCGACTTGAGAGTCACGGAATACTGTATCCGCCGTTTAACCGGAAAAGTGGATCCTACTTTATTTTGATGTGAATGATATTTCTTATCTTTGATATTCCATCCAGCTGACGTCGATCGAGTCCTTGATTATTGAATCTTTTGTCCGCTTTTGACAAATTTTCAACGACAATATTTCTTGATATCTGCCTTATCTTTGACCACAGCTATCTCTTGTCTTGGATGCTACTAAGCTGGCATCAATCCTGTCCTTCCAGGTGTAGCCTCGATTATTGAATCAATTGCCAGGCTTTTGACAATATTGTCTACTTTATATTTTTTTTTTATATATGCCTTATCCTTGGCTATAGCTATCTCTTATCTTGGATACTACTAACTGGCGTCAATCCTATCCTTCCAGGTGTAGCCTCGATTATTGAATCGGTAGCCAAGCTTTTGACAATATTGTCTACTTTATCCTTGAATTCCTGATGCGGGTTGGTCCCGCATATTAGCTGTGTATCCAGTGATAGATTGGTAAGAGCTGATGACATTGAGATCTAAGCTTATATTGCTGTAGCTGTGCCGTAGATGTGCTTCCCGTTTGGTCCTTGTTATGTAAAGGCTATGTATGCATGATATGAAATGCATGAATGCAGGGCATGTGTAACTAATGGCTTTTTTTTTTATTTTTATGGATCTAGTTCTTTATGTCTTTGTTTTACTGGATCCTCTTTGTGATGGCCTTCTTGGACTATCATTGAATCTCTTTATGCTTTCCAGCTTTTGTTCGCTGCCTCAAAAGCCCAACTCTTTTCAAAATCCTCTTTCTTTGACTTGTTCTTTGAATTTTGGCCTCAATTTCTTTAAAGTTGGCCCGCCTCATAATTTATATCTCTTTCGGGTACTCATCCATTGTCATGGATTTGATACCATCAAAGGCTTTACTTTCAATGTCTGCTTTGCCCCTTTTCTTGTGACCATGCCGACACTTACTTATTCCCATGTTATAATCTGAATGATTGCTCTTCCTTGAACTCATGTTTTGATCCATAAGACTTGCCCCCTTGTCTATTGAACTTCTTTGTTGGCGGTACTCCTCTTACGCTTCGTAGAGACTACTTTGCCCCCCTGAATATGGTGTTTATGTGGAAAGAGATATCATCTCGCCTTTGATTTAACAGAAGGTCGAGCATTTCTAGACCTTTGTGATGGCATTTGATCGTAAATTTCTCTTACAAGAACCACATCTTATTAAAGAAAGACTCAAGCTATCTCCTCACTTTTAAGTCTACATACATTAATGAATAATGGTTTGGCCTTAAAGAAAAACTTTCATCAATTTGCAAAGCTTGACAAAGTAATTTACGGTCTTTGTTTTTAATTAAAATATCCTGCCATTTTTCCCTTTCCAACTCGAAGACATAAACTGTGCAAGGCAATAAGGTAGAAACATGATTCATAATAATAGCTTTTTAACTGAATGACGATGATATCAAGAGGTAAGTGTTAGGTCCGAGAAACGTTAAGTTTGAGTGGTGTGAAAGAATGGTCTTTTAATACTACTCGTGAGTAGTATTAAATAAGGTAGAAACATGTTTCACAATGATAGTCTTTTAGCTGAATGAGGATGATAAGTCTGAGGAAAGTTAAGTTTAAGTGGTTTGAAAGAAGGGTCTTTTAATACTACTCGTGAGCAATATTAAATAAGGTAGAAGCATGATTCACAATGATAGTCTTTTAACTGAATGAGGATGTTCAGTCTGAGGAAAGTTAAGTTTAAGTGGTGTGGGAGAAGGGTCTTTTAATACTACTCGTGAGCAAATTTTATTATGGTGAAAAACTCAATAGTGATGACCTCAAACTTGCCACTCTTTCCAAAAAGTTAAACCTCATCTGTTGCCCCCCAACTATCGTGGTCTTTATGTATGCTTGGCTTGAGGGTTGCTTTTGTGTTCTAAACCGCCTTTGCAGGTTTTCAGTCTAGAATCCATAGCTCACTTTTTTGTTTTCTTTATTTTGCTCTAACTTGAGCCCTTTTTTTTTTCTTTTTTTTGTTTTGTTTTTTTTTTGTTTCCCCTTTTTTTTTTGTGAGCTATGGTGATGACATACTTGATAACTCTCTTGAAGTGAGATGACTCAAGTGGCTTTGCTTGCTCGTGCTTGTTATCAGTCTTTTTTGGTTTTGAATTTTTCCCTTGTTGTCTTTTGATGGAAGGGATGAATTTCTCTTTTCGGAGTTTGTGTTGCAAAGAACTGAGATGATAGCCCTCTTGAAGTGAAATGATTCAAGTGGCCTTAGCTGCTTGTGTTTGCTCTCAGTCTTTTTTTTTTTTTGTTTTGGATTTTCCCTTTAATGGCTTTTGATAGAAGGGATGAACTTCTTTCCTTTGTTGGAATTTGTGTTGCGGAAAACTGAGAATCTTTTTTTTTTTTTTGTATTGAGCATTTGTGAGAATTGGGAGGCCACTGAAGTCATTTAATATGAGAGCTACCTTGTTTGGAAGCTAACCCCAGACTTCTTGCAAGGATGTTGATAACCACTATGAATTCTTTTTTTGAGAGTTGGGGTGCAACATATGAAATCTTCCTTACTAGATTTGACAGCACTTTCAAGATCGCCACTATTAAATCTCCCTTAACTTTTTATTTTCACCCACGAGTAGTATCGTTTTCAAAGTAAAGTGTGATAGCAATAATGGATAGTATAATGGAAAGGAGTGAGAGATGGATATAAAAACGGAATTTTTGGTAAGAAGTGGTAGAATGTGTAGGTGTAATAATTGAATTTTTGGTAAAAATTGGTAAAATGTGTAGAAGTAATAATGGGATTAAAAAGTGGTAGAATGCACACGCAACATCTTTTTGTTAGAGAACAAAAAAAATTACCGGTTGTTGAAAAGTAAAGTGTGATGGCAATAATGGATAGTATAATGGCAAAGAGTGTAAAAATGGAAAGTAGTAGAATGCACGCATTACATCTTTTTGTTGTACCAGAAAGAATACCAGGTGTCCATCTAACAAAGACTACACCCTAGATTCTGGACTAAATCTAGGAGATTTTTACTATTAGATTACTTTGTCAAGCTCTGAAAGATGCAAGTTTAGTAAAAGGATTCCCTGTTATTCAAAAGTGTGTGCAAACTGTTAGATCGGATCTGACTTGGAGGCCTTCCAAAATCAATGTAATTCCAGCTCAAAATCTTCACTTTCAATAACCAGTCACGTCGTGGCCTAGGAATTTAGACTCGACCAACTATTGGGCCTTGAGTTTCAGTGCCACACAATTTTCAATTAAATGCCCGATTGAACATTTTGTATTTGGCGTTTGGGTCATTCCAACTTGGAAGAGGAGGCTACTTGATCTTTGCTACCGTTGGTATGGGTGGTAGCAGGTTTGTAACTTGTGAAAATTGAATCGACTTGAGTAGCATTTCTTCCCATGAGTGGTATGTGGCACTGATGAGGGAGCCTTGAAGATTACAGTCTCAATAGGATATCCTTTCACTTGTAACTTGAGTGGTATTGGATCATAGGACTTGGAGATGATGTTTTGGATAGCTCCGGTTCTTTCATTGAAACATCCTTCAATTGAAGAATCGACCAGCTTTTCTGTTTTGATTCCAAATTCGATCTTTTCTCCAGATAAGACCACATTTGAAAAGCTACTTGAAGTGTTCCCAACTAGTTTTTCATAAAATGGTCTATTTAATGCTTGGGTAAACAGGGTGATCAATTCTCTTTCTATCATAGATGGTTGAACTTGTGCGGCTAAGTGTCTCCACCTTTATGCGTATTCCTTAAAGGTCTCTTGTTCCTTCTTTTCTATATTCTGGAGAATTTGGTGATCTAGGGGTAAGTCTATAACATGCTCACAGTTACTGATTAAGAGCTTAAACGAGGTTATTCCAGGCTTTGATGTTTCTCAGACTTTGACTTAGATACCATTGTAGCGCTGACTTTGTAAGATTTTCTTGAAAAAGTGCTATCAACACTTTCTCGTCTCTTGTGAGTGGTTGTATTTTCCTTAGAAACAGCGTAATATAATTGATGGGATAACTTGTTCCATCATATTTCACAAAGTCAGGTACCTTAAAGTATGAGGGAATCACAACATCTGGTATCAAGCAAAGATTGTTCATCAAAAGAGATAAAGTGCCTCTTTCAATGGTCCACAGTCTCTTTTCTATGATCTCGAGTTTTTTTAGTATTCTCTTCTTCTTTAAGCAGGAGCTTCTTTTCTTCAAAAATTGGACTGTGCCTTAGATGAATGATATCGGATGGACCTGAGTCATGAAAGAGCTTCTCTTGAACTGAGACCTGTTCTGAGTGAATTGGGGAGGATAGGTTAGATCTTGTGGGTCATTGACGGGGACTTGGGTCGCTAACTCCATTAACTGTTTCATTTGCTCAGCCATACTTTCTATATTGGACTTCATATCTATGAGACGTCCTTTGGTTTGTTCTGCCATTAATCTTATTTGGAGCCGAGCTGGATATCGGTGTTGATGGCCAATTTTACCGTTTCTAAAGTGAGATTTATTTTATTAAACTTTATATGCAATTGATTGATGTGATGGATGTATGTAATACAAAATGAGATTATGTTTTTATCAGACTTTGTATGCACATGATTGATGTAATGGATGCATGCAATAAGTGAGTTTGATTATCAACTATCGTGGAACTTCGAGATTTCTAGTTGTCATTTAGAAAGATCAAAAGTTATTACAGTTTGGTGCGTGGTTTTGATGCATGACGAAAAATTTTACAAAACAGAAGTATAACAAAAGAATAACAAGGTTAACAACGAGTTAGATATCAATTAATAGCACATGAACTATTACGAAAAGAAGTCTGAGCCATAAATATAAAACACAAAGAAAACCAAGGATAAGGTAACAAAAATGGCATAACAATAACATGCTTATAGTGTTGGTAAATGGTAGAAATTCTATGGTCAGTTCTATGGTTAAGTGGGGAATTCTATATGCATAAGGTGGCTTATCAAAAAGGCAAGGGATAGTTCTCGAATCCCGTCACTAAATTATAGTGACAGCCCGATTCCTTACCCTCTAGGGTTTATGTAAGGAATGGATTAATTCGAGTCGTAGCTTTTCGTGGGCCCATACAGAGACTAACCGTCTCAGAAGGCAATACACTACTTTGCTACTTTGAAACCGGTGAAGGCTTGGAGACCATGGCCTCACAAGGACAACAACACCAATTCCGCTTAGAAAGAATTGTGTTCGATTTGAGGAAGCTCGGGTATAGAGCTTCATATTGTAAATGCAATATGCATGTTTAGAATAAGTAAATATAACATATAAATCCACATAAAAATAAACAAAACATAACAAAATAAATCAACTTTTAGGCTTGACTCACTAACCAGGGTCCCCAGTGGAGTCGCCAAGCTGTGGCAACGTCGGGTTTTCCCCAGTGGAGTCGCCAAGCTGTGGCAACATCGGGTTTTCAGGAGTCGCCACCAATCTGTTTTCTTAGGTCGATTGGTCACCTTATAATTGGTCTGCGAGAGTTCGGGGATCGGGAGTACGGTTACGTTAAAACAACTTTATTAAAACGCCCAAAAATTGGCACCTTAGTTGATTTTAATTTTGTTTTGCTTTGCTTTTAAATAATTTTCAGTTAATTTTCAAAATTAGAAATTTTAACTGGATTAGTCGAAATGTGGATTTTTTAATTAATTAATTTGTATGAAATTTTATACTTCCGAACCATGGACTCTGCCGAGTCATTTGGACACGAAAGATTTTGATTCCGAACCATGGACTCTGCCGAGTCATTTGGACACGGAATTCGACGAAATTTTAAAGAATTTAATCCATATCGTAAATATGGATTTTTACCTTTTTATTTAATTTATTTAAAATTTTTGATATTTTCCAAACTGTAGATCCTACCGGATCATCCGGATATGGAAATTAATTTAAAGTTAATTATTTAATTATTATTTTATGGAATTAATTATTAGTTTAACTTATAAGTCTTTTTTTATTAAATTTGTTAATGATTTTAAAAAAAATCTTTCTTTTTTATATCTTATTATTCTTTTCTTTCTTTTCTTTATCTTTTTTATTTTTATCTTTCTCTTATCTCTCTTTTCTTTTTCTTATCTGATTTTTCTTGTTTAATGAAGGATGTTTATTATTTAAAGAATTACTCAATTTATAAAAGAATTAAAAAAATAATTAATTTTTATTTAACAAGAAGTTAATTTAAAGGAATTAAAGAGTTTAAAAATAAAAAAATCTTTGATCATGGTACGGGGCGTTGTTACTCAGCCAGACCCTCTTCACCAGGTGAAGCAGCTCAAAAGCGGGCACGAGACAGTTTCCAGCCAATATACCATGAACTAAAAAATTCTCTCTTTTTTTTTGACTTAACAACATGGTTCAGATTTATTTTACATATATATTTTTTATGGCTAATTTCTTTAAATGAAATGAGTTTAACCATAAAATAAAGAAAAATTAAATAACAATAAATAAAGTGGAGGTTTTCTTCTCTTTTTATTTTTTTTATTTTTATTTTTTTTGTTTTGAACATTCATTAAAAAAAGAGATGCATAAATTAAATAACACGTGCAAATAGATAAAGGGAAAACACATAAAGTAAACAAAAGAATATCAAAAGATGATATATAAATAACTAAAGTGGGGCTTTTCGGCCATCCACTTTTTTTTTAAAATAATAATAGGAGGCATAACCTTCCATTATAACAATAATAATAATAATAATAATAATAATAATAATAATAATAATAATAATAATAATAATTAAAGTTAGTTATTAATAAAGTTAGTAAAGTTAGTTGTTAGTATAACAAATATTAAATGGTTAGTGACAACAATAATAATAAAAGTTAGCGGTCAGTACAGTTAATTGTTAGTATAGCAAAAATTAAATGGTTAGTGATGTTAGTTGAGTTAGTAATTAGTTTATGCAAAAATTAAATAGTTAGTAATCTGAATAGAATAATAATAATAATAACAATAATAATAATAATAATAATAAACATATAAAGATTATTGTTAGTTCTGTAGAAATAAGAAAGGTTAGTGACTTGTATAAATAAAAAATGGAGAATAAGAGAAGAATTGTACTGAGATTCTGAATCGACTTTTAATCGAGTTGAGGATTCGCGAACGGAATATTTTTTTTTTTAAATAATTTCAATTAATATCCAAGCCATAGATTCTAACCGAATCATCTGGTCATGGAATTTAATTTAAATTTAATTTATTATTAGCTATTTAATTAATTATTAAATGGCACAGGTAGACTGAATATTTCCTAGGTGTGATTTTTATTATGTCAAACTAATTTTAGATTAATTTAAAAAAAAGTTTATCTAATCTAATCATATAATTATGCTTAACATTAATTCTTCAGTTAATTTACACATTTAATTATTTGAGCAAACGAAAAGACAATAAAAGGAAAACAATGCGCGAATTGTAAATCAAAACAAACCCAAAGTTCAGATGAATAAATCAAATAAATCCAAGGACAAATTATTTATTAAAATTACCTATTTAACTTAATCATATAATTAAGCTTAATGACAATTTCTAAGTTAGTTTATGCGTTTAATCATTCGAACAAACAACACACAAAATAAAGAACATAAGTAAATCAGAGATCAAGTTGTGCATCAAAACAAACTTAAAGTTTCAAATGAGCAAATCAGATAAATCCGAAGACAAATTATTTATTTAAATTATTTATATAAGCTAATCATATAGTTAAACTTAATGTTAATTGCTAAGTGAATTTTACACCTTTAATTAACTGAATAAACAAAAACATAAAAAAGGAAAATAAACAACAGTGACTAAATTGTAAGTCAAAACAAACTTAAAGTCTCAGATAAATCAAATAAATTTAGGGATTTAACTAGGATTAAGCCAAAATTATAGACTTTCGGGTCAGATTCGGATCAACAACAGATCGATTTGCGAGCTGGGTTTCATTATTTAATTTTAATTTTTGTTTACTTTAAACAATTTTAAATAAAATCCAAACCATAGATTCTAACCGAATCATCTGGATATGGATTTTGTAATTTATTAATATCCTAAATTCATCCTTGAATTTTCATTAAAACCCGCTCAAAATTGAGTCTCGTAGATATGATTTTTTAAATGGGTTATGTAAACATGAGTTTTAAACTTATATTAACTATATTAAAAAAAATAAAAATCTCACCTAAACTAAACATGCAGTTTTATGTAATTGTTAATCACTAACTAATTCATGATTCCCGAAATAATAAACTAACAATCAGAAAAAAGAAACACAAAACATAAAAATAATACTGTCAGTGGCTGATTTGTCCAACAGAAACAAAAAGGGGTCATAACGAGCAAAATTAAAAAAGGCTGAGGGCTAAACATGAATTTTACCCAAAAAAAAGACAAAAAACAACAGACTTTGACTTAGTCAAAGTAGAAAACGCGTCTGACGCCTTCTTCCTGATTCTTCCGGCGTCGGGGCGGCGCGAAGAAGGCGGAGTAGGTGGAGGCTGAGCTAGGCGCGGCGGAGGGAGCGCTGGCAGGGGGCGAACGCGGCGGCCTGGCGACGGCGCGACGCAAACGAAGGGAGCTGGAGGATGAGCGACGGGAGGAGGGAGAGCTGGTGCGGCGTCAGACGCGATGAGTTGGCGGCGATGACGTCGGTGACGTCGTCGATGATGGAGGTGATTGTGGTAGGGAGGGGGGTGAGAGACGAGGAAGAGCAGAGAATCGGAGAGAGGAGAGAGAGCCAAGAGCTGGGAGTCCGAGGGAGAGGAGAGAGAGCGAGGGCTGAGAGAGATAGAGGGAGTGGGAGAGTTGAGGCGAGAGAGAGGTGAAGAGGAAGAGTGAGAAAGATAGAAACAGAGAGGGAGAAGAAACAAAGAGGGAGAAGGAGAAAGATAGAAACAAAGAGGGAGAGAGAGAGAGAGGGAGAGCGTGAATGAGAGCGAGGATCCCTCAGAAGCTGGTAGAGCGTGAAGGAGAGAAGATAAGAGAGGGAGAGTAGATAAGATTAGAGATAAGGGGGGGAGCCTTTGTCGGCCACCCTCCCCCCTTTTTTTATTATTATTAATTATTTATTATTATTATTTTAATTAATTAATTAATTTAATTAATTAACTAATATATATGTATAAAAAATGTCCCTATATTAATTATTTTTTTCCTTTTAAGTTAATTAATTAATATTATTTTTTTTTACTTTAAATTTTGATTAATTAATTAAAATTTTTTTTTAAAGAAATTTTAGTCGGACGAAATTGGGTGTCAACAATATAATCTTCAATTTGTTCTCTTTTTAATTTAGATAAAATATACTATGTACTATTAATACCCAATTAACACTTAAAAAATTAATCTCCTTCAATATCTATCACTTTTGACTATTATCTTTTCATTATAAACCATCTAAAGACATTTTAATTTGGTTCTCACTATTTGTAATTCTTTAACCCAACCAAAGATTGTTACATAATAAGTGCATATATTATACACAATAACTATTTCATATGTGGAAAAAATTGATAATGCAATTTTTTTAATTGTAAAAGGATTTTATCTTGTTCAAATTATTTACAGAGAAATAATCAAATAGTTTAAAATATTTTTAAAAATTTAATGTTATATAGAAATAGTTACTCTAAGTTAATAGACTTGATGCTGCATAAACATAGTCACTTTGAGTTAATAATTTTCATCCAAATTGTGATTAAAATGGAATATTTTAAAAATTTTAAAACCAAAAAAATATCTTAGCATAAATTAAGATTTCCTACAAAATTTACCCTATTCTTTATGTTACCAATTATTTTTTCTTAAATTTGGATAAAACACTGTACTATCTATTTTATGTCATATAAAAATTAAGGGTATATTTAATAGGTTCAAATAAAAAAATTTAGCATTAACTCGTATTTTTTATATCTATGGTTTTTGTTTTATTTTTTTTCTGTTTATGTCTATTGTGTTTTCTAGATAAATTTATCAAAAATTTTAATTTAAAACTATATTATTAAATATTTTTACTTAATTAATCAAGAATTTTTATATATATTCAATATTTAAAATGTTAAATAAATTTATATTAATCACATACATTTTATTTGTATTCGAAGAAATGTGTCAATCACTACTATAAGGAAAATGTTAAAGGTATAGAATTATGAGTGAATTAGTGTCATTCCTAATTAGCATAAGTGCATAATTTTTTTAGAAATCTCAGAATATGTGGGAAAGTAATACTACGGTGGCATAACTCTTTTTCTTTTATTTTCTCCCTCTGTTTTTTTTTTTTTAGGCATTACTCTATCTTTTAACCTAGAGAATTTCACTCAGTTCACATAACTTAATTGACTCTAAAATGGTTTATTTTTATTTTTATTTTTATGTTAAATCAATTTTAATTAAAAAATAATATTATATACTGTAATAATCTATTAAAAATATAAATTTGTAATCTTACTAAATTTTTAAAAAAATTTCTAGTTTAAGATATTAAAAAATAAAAAATTATAAAAATTTACTTTAAAATTTATTATTATATCTACATAATATTAACTTTCAAATGAAATTGATTTCAAAAAAAAAACAAATAAAGTGAAAATAAGCTGGAAGAATTGGCTCTTTATAGTAAAACTCGAAAATAAAAATAAATTTTGGAAAAAGTAAACACAGGGGAAAAGGAAAAAGGACGAAGTGATTGTTAAAAGAAATAAAGATTAAATGGAAGTGATCGTTTTGTTGCTTTTTCAAACCCCCTGCCATTTAAGTTACACTAAGGTCCAGAACATTTTTCATTTTTTAACGCCTCACAACCACCATCACTCCCTCTGCTCCTCCTTCTCCTCCTCCTCCTCCTCCCCCTTCTCCGCCATAACCACCACCTCTCTCCCTCTCCTCTCTCTCTCTCTCTCTAGGCGAACACAAAGTTACCAAACTTAACAATTTCAGATCTCAATCTCTTTCAACAATCGAGCTCCGGCCGAACTTCACTGTCCGACGAAGCTACATTTCCGGCGGTGAGTCTATTTCGTCGGTAATGCGGCCTCCCAAGATTTTTCTTCTTCTATTTCTCTGTCGCGTTACATGGAATGCTGGTTGTTTGTGAAACGATAGTGACATTGGAGAGAGTAAACTGGGCTTGGTTCTGAGCTTTGTTTGTGTCTGCTCTTTTAAATCATGTCTGGTTTTATCTGGATTCGATGCTTACGTTTTTTATTGGGAGGTTGATTTTGTTTCTCGATATCTTTATTCTCTTCTGTCGGTGAGGTTTCTCTTTCGGATGTCTTTTACTGGGAAGTTCCTGTTTGGCTCCCACGCTTTTCTGGTCACTTGTCCCTGGTCTCCATTTCATGTTTTTTGGTTGCTTTAGTTGTATCCGATGTCATAACTGAAGTATAATTTGATATCCTTTTAGTAGTTTCTTTCTATATGAATTTGACTTTAATCCTGCTGAAAATGGATGCTGGGAATGTGAAGAGGTTTTTTTGGTCGCTTGTCTCCCGGACAAATCATTTGTTGGATTTTGAGATCTTTAACTTGGGAAGTTCTTTGATGAGATTTCAGAGGACTGTTAGGAGATGGGTAAATTCATGAGTTGAAATGAAGCTTTTCCAGTTTGGTTTTGCTTGGACCAGCTTGAGCTATGTATAGCTGTGATTTGCCGGCTTCACTAATACCCGTAAAAAGCAAAGATAAACAATTAAAAGAAAAGAAAAACGAAGTCTTGCTCTGGACATCAGGCCACGGCAATGCTTGCTATTTTTCTATTTGGATTGAAGATTGACTGTTGAGCATCATTGCTGAATGCATCCTTGTTTGGTCAGTAACTTTGAAGTTTTCGGTTTCTTGCATTTGGTTGCTGTAAAACCACCCCCGCCCTCATCTTTTTCCTCAACTTAGCAAAGGCATTACTGCAGGTATTTTCGCTCGTGACTTGGTCGATGGGTACTTTTGGTCACTGGAAAATATGAACAGGAATGCCATAAATTTTCCATGTTCGTTTTTGGAAATAAATTAAAAAGTGCTACCTAATCAGATGATAAGTCTGCTGTTCTTTAGGCTAATCTCATTATTTCTTTTCTCTTTCGTTTTTTTGGAAAATTCCTTTCGAAGAACTGCCTTGTGGACGTCACTTGCTTGATAATTGTTCTAGTCATGGGTGTTAATAGGGAAGCTTTTTTGTGTGACTGCGAGCAGCACCGAATGAGCTTCATTTGAGCAACATTCTTTCGTGCAATTTGCCTGAGATGTATGCTGTTAGTTTGCGAAAAAGAGACAAGGCACCTTCTTACTTGTGGTTTCTTTCAGGGGATAATTCTGCTTGAATATCATCCTTCCTGTTACTCGTCATGTCATTTTCCAACTAAACTTCATATCAACAGGATAAAGTGAAACTAAGCAATGGACCGCCGATGGCCCTGGAAGAAAAAATCATCTGACAAGGCAGAGAAAGCTGCTGCACCAGATGCTGCAGCTTTGGCTTCTGTTGGATCTCAAGGCGATCAGGTACATACCAGTCTCTGGGTAAGACAAAGAAGAAGACATGTTCTGGGGAAAATTAATGTGGAAACATGAATCCTTTTACCCTTTATCTGCAACCACGGGCTAGATTACTCAATTGGCAGCTTAAACTTCCAGAGTAGAACTCCTGAATATTTTAAACGTGGTCTATCATATTCTTTTTACTAGAGTAATTCTGCAGGAAAAAATATCTGTCTACTCATTTATATTTAGAACTTTAAGTGTTCATAAGTAGGCTATCTCTGTGCCAATCTATGCGGCAACCTACTAATTTCATTTGCCATTTGGGTTGAGCAGGAAAGCTATAAAAAGCCAAATTATGTACAAATATCTGTTGAATCTTATTCACATCTGAGTGGTCTGGAGGAGCAGCTGAAGTCATTTGAGGAACAAATACAGACATTGGAGGATCAGATTGCGGACTTGAAAGAAAAGCTGTCAGCAGCCAATGCTGAAATCACTAACAAGGAAGGTTTGGTGAAACAACACACTAAAGTTGCAGAAGAAGCAGTTTCAGGTTGTTTGGTGCTAAAACGTTCATTTTTCCTTTCAGTACACTTTTTCCGGCCTTGCAAACCAAACTGAGATATTTATTTGCTACAGGTTGGGAAAAAGCTGAAGCTGAAGCGTTGGCTTTGAAAAATCATCTCGAATCTGTGACACTTTCAAAGCTCACTGTTGAAGATAGGGCATCTCATTTAGATGGTGCTCTAAAAGAATGCATGAGGCAGATAAGGAATCTGAAGGAAGAACATGAGCAGAAGTTGCAAGATGTTGTTCATAACAAAAACAAACAATGTGAGAAAATAAAGCTTGAACTTGAAGCAAAGATAACCAAGTTTGAGCAAGAGCTTTTGAAGTCTGCTGCAGAAAATGCTGCTCTTTCTAGGTCACTGCAGGAGCGCTCTAACATGCTGATCCAAATAAATGAAGAAAAATCACGAGCTGAATCTGAGATTGAGCTACTGAAGAGTAATGTTGAATCCTGTGAAAGGGAAATAAGTTCGCTCAAGTATGAGCTCCATGTGGTATCCAAAGAGCTGGACATTCGTAATGAGGAAAAGAACATGAGCATGAGATCTGCAGAAGTGGCTAACAAGCAGCATATGGAGGGTGTTAAAAAAATAGCTAAGCTAGAGGCAGAATGCCAAAGATTGCGCGGCCTTGTGCGGAAAAAGTTACCAGGTCCTGCTGCTATTGCTCAAATGAAGCTAGAAGTGGAGAGTCTAGGACGGGATTACGTAGATACACGGCCTAGGAGGTCTGCTGTTAAGCCTACCGGTCCACCCATGTCACCGGTTACCGAGTTTACCCTTGACAAGGAGCAGAAATTTCAAAAAGAGAACGAGTTTTTGACTGAACGTTTATTGGCAATGGAAGAAGAAACAAAGATGCTGAAAGAAGCGCTAGCAAAGCGTAACAGTGAACTGCAAGCTTCGAGGAATTTGTGTGCTAAGACGACCAGCAAGCTCCAAAATTTAGAAGCACAATTGCAGATCAGCAGTCAACAAAAAGGCCCTGCCAGTGTTGTTTCTGTTTCAGATGATGGGAATGATGAAAATGGAAGCTGTGCTGATTCATGGTCAACAGTTATGATATCTGATCTTTCTCAATCCAATAAGGACAAGAATATTGAGAAATCAAGTGTAACTGAGCATGCAAAGCGCCTGGAGCTTATGGATGACTTTCTGGAGATGGAGAAGTTGGCTTGCTTGTCAAATGATGTCCATACAAATGGAGCAAACGCCATGTTAGATATTACAAACGATAAGACATCTGAAAGTCTTAACGGAGATGCCTCAAGAGAGGTCACGTCTGACAAAGGTTCCCAGTCGGAAAAGCATTGTGATTTGCATCCAATTGAGAGTCAAGTATCGTCTACAGTAACTGACAGCGAAACAGATGAGTTCCCCATCGTGAAACTGCGATCAAGGATTTTGTTGGCACTTGAGTCCATATCTAGGGATGCTGAGGGTCGGAAAATTTTGGAGGATATAAAAAATATTTTGCAGGATGCACAGGATAGTCTGACTCAGAGATCGGTTAATTGCGTCACAGAGGAAACACGTTGCTCTGGACTCGAAAACGGGCCTGCCTTTTCTGAAAATGGTGGTTCGACCCCAGAGAAGGAGATTTCTCTACTCCGAGATAGTAAAGCGAGTTCAGATGTCTTGCAGATTTTAAGTCAAGAATTGGTGATTGCAATTACTCAGATTCATGATTTTGTGTTGTCCCTTGGCAAAGAGGCAAGATCAGTCGAGGACTTGAGCTCAGATGGTATTGGGTTATCCCAGAAAATTGAGGACTTTTCTGTCACTTTCGATAAGGTATCATGCAACAGTGGAAGTTTGGCTGATTTTGTTTTAGACCTGTCTTATGTGTTATGCAAAGCCCGTGAATTGAATTTCAATGTGCTGGGTTACAAGGGTGATGAAGTAGAAATCAGCAGTCCTGATTGTATAGATAAGGTTGCTTTACCAGAGAACAAGGCTATCCAGAAGGATTCATCAAGAGAAACTTACCAAGATGGATGCAATCTTATATCTAATCCTGAAATTCCTGATGATGGGAATTTAGTGTCTCATTATGAATCTAATAGATATAAAGTCTCTTTGGAGGAATTTGAGGAATTGAAACTTGAGAAAGACAAGACATCGATGGATCTTGCTCGGTGCACAGAAGCTATGGAGACGACCAAGTCTCAGTTGCATGAAACAGAGCAGCTACTCGCAGAAGCTAAATCACAGTTGGCTGCTTCCCAAAAGTCAAACAGCTTGGCTGAGACACAGCTCAAGTGTATGGCAGAATCTTACAGATCACTTGAAACTCGTGCTCAGGAGTTGGAAACTGAGGTGCACCTTCTCCGAGCAAAAATAGAAGTAATGGAAAGCGAGCTCCAAGATGAAAAGAAAAATTACCAAGATGCTTTGTTCAAATGCAAGGAACTCGACGAGCAACTGCAAAGGTCAGCATAAAAATCTACCTCACAGTTTCTGCATTTGAACTTTAAATTCAGGGCTCTCTCTGCCCCCGCTCGTTAATTTGTTTTATTCCATCTGAAAGTCTGACGCCATTTCAGGATTGAGAGCTCAGCTTCTTTTCCTGCGGCTGACAATGACCTCAAGTCCAAGCAGGTATACTCATGTTTCTCTCAGGTTTCTGAAATCTTAATGACAAGCAACAGAAAACTCATTGCCCTCACGATGTTATTGAATTGATGGTTTCATTTTACTTGCCGTTCTCAACCAAAATTCAGATATAAGCATTAGTTTTAGCAAAAAATCCTTCTCTCCATTCCATCTAAGTTACAAAATTCACATTCATGATTGGCATTGGATGTTAAATGCCCCCTTCAATATTTGCAGTAATTATTTTCCATCTTACAGTTTGTGCAATCAGTATGAGCTGTTCTTGGGTTTTGTTTCCTAAGCTAGTTTTTCGGTTGCACCTGCTTGGCGCAAGTTGCTATTTAACAAATCCAAGCAATCGCTTTTTCTGTGCTTCCAGGAAAGAGAGTTAGCAGCTGCTGCAGAAAAGCTCGCCGAGTGTCAGGAGACCATTTTCCTTCTTGGCAAGCAGCTGAAAGCCTTGCACCCTCAGTCGGATTTCATGGGATCTCCTTACAGTGAGAGGAGTCAAAAGGGTGACGTACCTCAAGAAGAAGAACCAACCACCAGTGGAACAACCATGCAAGACCTTGACCAGACTGAGATGGACACAGCTACTTCTATGAATGTGCAGGAAACAGGTTCAGAGTCTCCCATGGATTTATACAAGTCACCAAACAGCCCATCCAGCAGTGAACAAAACATCCTGCAATCACCAAGTAATTCAGTGCATCCAAAACATCGGAAAACGTCCTCATCTTCCTCTCCTGAGATGACACCAGAGAAACATTCTCGAGGCTTCAGCAGATTCTTCTCTTCGAAAGGGAAGAATTATAGCTAAACCGACACCTTGTGAGCATAATAACCATAGCCAGAGCTTGATGATGCCACTAAATAATGACTGGCACCAAAGGTTGGAGACTTTTTACCGTTGTGTTGGACATTTGAGCGGTTTGCGTGGGTTGATGTTTCGCCCCGGACATCTAGTAATTTTGTAACTAGTTACTGTATATGGTATTCTCATCTTTTTTTCGTTTTTCTTTTCAAACTCAGGTCCTGATCCACATGTACCATGTAAGTGAACCTGATCGCAGTTTGCGAACTCCAAGTATGGGAACATATTGTATACTGTGCTGCATTTCTTTTGGATGCCTCTTGTTTTTCTAAGTCTCTTTCACTCCGTTCAAGGGAATAAAATTAGAAATTTTATTCGCAGAAAACCATAAGGCTTGAACAAATGCTTTTCAGCTTCTGCATTTTATTATGGACTTCTCTCTGTAGAAACCGAAAAATAAGCTTGAGGAGAAGCTGCATTACTGGACCTTCTGAAAACAAGCTGCCCTGCAGAAATTATCTTAACCGGATTGAGATTTCTAGAACTGATTGTGGCGTAAGCTAATTTGAAATAAAAATTTCGTGAAGTGGAACTGAGTTTAGCTGTGTCTTAAGCTGTCAAAAATCCATATTCTTCTACAAACTAGGTCAACAGATGAACGACTAGCCACAATAAACACTTTTCTACGAAACAATTTATAGCCTGAGAGCATAGAAGAAACCATTTGATGATAAATTTTGTGCCTAATCAAGAGATGAGAGCCACTAGAAATAGAAATCTCTGTCAGCTGGAACAATCCTCAGCAACTTGGCGAGGTCATAAGACTTGAAGTCCCTGCCATAGCAGAAGCTCAGATCGAGGGCAGTTTTCCCATCCTGAAACAAATCGGGGGACGTTAACATAAACAACAAGAAAACATTTGAGTGAATTATCTTAAAAGCACAATAGCTGATCGGCTCACCTTGTTTCTCCGACTCTTGTCGGCACCAGTTATCAGCAAAACCTTCACGATATCTCTGTTTCTACTCTGCACCGCTACATGCAGAGGAGTCCATCCTTCCTGTTCAAGGGTTTAGGAACAAACTAAGAACATGTCGAAATATCATCATTTTGAAGAAATGAGATTCACAAGAGACTCACATTATCGGCAACATTGAGATCAACTTGGTATTTTATTAACAATTTCACCGTTTGCAGGGCACCAACTTGGACAGCATAATGGAGCGGGGTAGCACCATTCTTTAAAAAAGGTCAAACATGTAGTTCTTACATTTCAAGTGTTACCGTTCGGTGGTGCAAAACCAAAATAAGGCTCGTGATTATGATTCATGGAAGAATTGGCCTTACCTGATCTTTAACATGTGGGCTTGCGCCTTTCCTCAGAAGATGACTAATTACAGCCTCCTTCTTGCCAATGATAGCCATATGAAGAGCAGTCAGACCATCCTGTTACACCATATCACATGGCACAGCTTGTTGTTTTATCAGCAATCCAAACTCAGACGTTTATACACCAAATTTCAGGACGAACAGTAGCTACCTTATCGGGCTCATCTATATCAACTCCAATCTCAATCATCTTGTCCATTGAAGGTATCTGCATTGACAGCGCGAGGGTTTGAAGTGGTCTCCATTTTGCCTATAAAACCAATGCCAATAGATGAATTGTCACATCTAGAGTCTGAAAACCGAACGTATTATCATGCTGACAAAATGTAAAGCACACCAATAAGATTATGAGCTTTAATTAGACACCAGAGATAGTACAAAAGAACTGCAAAGATCAACGAGACTGGAGCATAACAAATTTACTGTAGATATCTTGTCCAAGTTGGGAGCAGCATTCTGTCTCAAAATCGCTTTTTCGTCCGGTTCCAGTAGCTCTTCAACCTCTACAGTAGCCAAAGAGCAAGTACACAATTGATTGATCTTCAAATAACAATTCTTGAAAACAACAGAAAATTAACAGACCAAACAAGTCGAAGACTAGAAGAACAAATGTTTCAACTTCGAATGACCAAATCAATGGGCATGTAGGACTAACCTGCCTCTGATTAAAATTGAGTACCCATCTTATGAAAATTCAAAATTGAAAAGAACCCAACGACAATGAAAGATGGAAACATGGAAAAGTAGCAGATTACCTCTCAGAAGGTCCTCTTCACACTGGCTAGTAGCTGACTTGTTGGCGCGATCAGAATCATTATCCCCTCCATAATTGGAACCATCGTCGTCGTCTTCCTGGTACTCACTTCCACTACAATCACAGGGTTCCTCCCAGGTTTTTTGATGGGTTTCCGAGGAAGCAACTTTGCTGGTCGAGTCCACGAAGCATTGTTTTGCACAAATTTGTTCACTACCAAAAATCAGGAATTTAGCCTCGGGAAGGAATTTCAAAGATGAAGGCGAACAAGGATACTGGCGACGGAGTTGAAGATTGCTACGAATTACTTGACAATGCCTCGCCATCCATGGAGCTGAAGCTACCATTTTCCAGCCAACAGTCGACTCAACGTAACTCAGACAAAACTCGGGGACGGATAAACGATAAATAAGACATTGTGGGTTTCTCTTTGGATTGGAGCGCAAAAACATACGATAAAGGTCCATTGGGCTTGTTATGGATTTATGGAGCTTTTGTTAATGGGCTTTAAGTTTAATAGCATATCTTTCATTATCAGGAGCTCAATGGGCCTGAGAACTAGCATTGTGATAAATTCAAGCCCCAAGTATCAGTGAACAAACATGAATTCGAGATGGGGACGTTACTTGCTTGTAAGTTAGGTTCATGGTTTCAATTTATAGGCCTCCATTCTGTTCCTGTGTGCAATGCAAGTTCCTCATGTTGGCAGAACAAAGCTCATAAATTCATTAGTAGTAATGGTAGATAGATCCGAATTCTTTGCTGGCATGGCACCATGTCGACAGAGGCAACTCATTAATAAAGCATAATACTAAAGAAAGCCCTCAAAACTTTTGAACCAATTCTAAAATCTCAAAACTTCAAAACTATACACCCAAACAACTTTGTAATTAATCACTGCACTTATTTGATGAGCCATCAAAAACTTTGGTAAAGACCAGACTGAGTTAGGAAGATCCAACCAAGGACATTAGACAGGACCTATTCAAGTAACAAAAAGTAACAACTTAGTTATCAGTGTTTACAAAAATTTATAGTTACCAAAAGATTAGTGAGTGGGAAGGGCACTTAGAGGAAAAGGCAACCAACATGTAGCAAAGTACATAAGATGTTAAGGCCATGATCTAGATAGTGCGTAGAGGCCAAATCTTATTGCGATATAGTAAGAGGAAATCATGGTGATGACATGGAGGAAGAAATGCTTCCGGCTAACTTAGATGTGGACTAAAAGCTTTCCAATGGTCCAATTCTAGAAATTAAATTTTCCAGAGGCATTGATGAAGACCCTTGAAAAAGAATGGAAGAACACCTTAATTATAAAGGTGTTAAGGTAGCCTATTAACCACAGCATGCTTCGTGCAAGAGTAAAAAGACTATCGAATTTGCAAAGGATTTTTCCAAGTGATGGACATGGGAATAAGCTCTTGTTTTTTCAAGTTAAAGTATAGTGAAGATTACAAGCATATGTTGGTCGATGGTCATTGGGTGATCATGGGTCATTACTTAATAGTTCAAAAATAAATCCCAGACTTAATCTTAGTGTTTACGAAGGTTAGGAATTACCAAAATATCACATTGAGCAAGTGGGGAGGGCACTTTGAGTATGAGGCAGTCCACATTTAGTAGATTTCATAAAATGTTAAGGCCATGATCCAAACGGTGGACAGGAGGCTAAATCCCACAATGATATAGCGAGAGGGAATCATGGTGAAGTCCTGGAGGAAGAAATGCTTCTGGCTGACTTGTATGTGAATTACAAGATCTTTAATGATCTGATTTTGGATTTGGTGCTAATGAAGAGCCTTGAAAAGGAATGGAATAACGCCTTAATTATAAAGGTGTTAGGGTAGTTTGTTAACTACAACATGCTTTGTGCAAGAGAAAGAAGACTAAGAAATTTGTAGATGGATCTTTAAGTGGTGGATATGGGATGAGGCTATTATTTTTTCAAGTTCAATTGTGGCAAAGCTACATGCATGTGTTGGCCAATGGTCCTTGGGTGATTATGGGTCACTACTTGATAGTTCAAATGTAGATGCCAGACTTTTGCCCTTCTACAACATTTGTTTACAAAATTGTGTACTAGATACAATTTCTAGAGTTACCAATGATTTAATTCCATGAATTTGTACTACTTAAGATCACCAGTTTGGTCGGCTTTCTAATTAAAATTGATCAAATTATGGATTATGGTCATGTGGAAATTTTGCTAGGCTTTGCATGAAAGTTGATTTAAATAGGCCATTGATCCCCTTTGTTCTAGTTGATGGTTTCTATCAGAGAGTAAAGCACCAAGGATTGTAAACGATTTGCTTCACCTATGAAAAATTTGGACATCGGAGCATAGAATGTAGTTTGAAGCCTCAAGAGAAGCTGGAAGTTCTTACTACAATAACGTCAAATTCTATGAGATAGCCATTCCATTGGGGAGAATAATCATCATCCAATGGATATGCAAACAGAAGGATAGAATGGGTAACATTTAGAGGTTTTGATAAAGGCAAACAATCTTCATTATATGGTCCTAAGATGCAGATGATGAAAAGGCAATTCATTCTCAAAGGTGCAAAGTAGAATCCCTGAAAAAAGATGCAAAAAATTCACCATGAAGTCAAGGGAATAGATTTGAATTGCTTAGCAAAGTCAAAAAAGGATTTTCATGTGGTTATTCACTTCATAAGATGAGGTGGTAGCCCACATATCTAAGGTGGATGAAAAGTACAATCTATGTGGGATTAGGTAAAGATAAAGGGTGTTTGGCCATAGTACGTGGGAGGTGGAAAAAATAAAAATACTTGAGTTGTCAAAGAATATGAATATTTCGGACTTTAGAGTAGGACAAGCCATCTGATAGAAGCAATACAAGGTAGATCAAAGAAAGGAGTTTGTTAGGCTTATGGTGGATACAAGAGATCACTTGATGTCTGACTTAATATTAGTCAATAAAGACAGTAGCCTAAGTGAAACAATAAAGCCCTAAAGAGGGTAGGGAATCACATGTTGGTGGCATAGCTTGATGTATTACTTTTGCATGCTAGCTTCGAATCTCACTCAAGTGCAAAATATGGCTATGGCTAGTCCTAATGATGACCTAGATTGGGGCATGATGATGTCATGAGAGGTGTGGAGGTAGTAGTGGTTGGTGGGGGATTTTTGAGCTTGTCATATTTCTTCAATTTTTTTTTTAAAGACGATTATTATGTTGAATTGTTGAGAAGTAGGTGATTAAGCATTTTTGCAAGTTTCCCAAGAGTTAATACAAATTCAAGAGCCATCTGTGCTTTATCTAGTAGAGACCAAATTCATATTTTTAATAACTTAAGACCTATGTGTTTAGCTGGGGTTTGGTAGTGAATGTTTAATTATTGCATTTGCTTTTGCGGATAGCTTATGGATGATGTAGTCGAAGGGTAATGTTGACTTAAGAATGACAAAGTTAAATGAGCAATTTATCTAGGTGACTTACCTAGTAGAGAGAAGGATAATAGATTTTTCTTCTTTTATGTTCTCCCCAGTATTCATAGGAAGCACATCTTCTAGTCTGATATTCATGGGATATCAATGAACTTTCATAGGCCAACATTTTTTATGAGGGTTTTAAAAATTTATTGGTGATCAATGGACATTACGAGTTAGTCAAAGATATTTAAAGATTCAAATTTTTGATCAATAAGTGAATAGGGTGGGCTCGATTAACATTAAAGTAAGCTTTATTTTCACTTGGATTTGAAAAGCAAAAGGTAAAAAGGTAGGTCAGTAGCGCTTGGATAGATTATTGATTAATGACTAAGCTCAGGTCGAGTTCTCAACAACTATACTTTTCAGTTTACCAAAAGTACATCCTGATCATTACCTGCTGTTGTTGAATTATGGTTTTGTTTTTCTCCTTCCTCAACAGCTTTGGCTGTTTTGATGTCAGATGCTTGGTTGATGCACGTAAAATTTGACAAATTGTTAAATAGTTGTTGGAAAAGTATGTTTAACATTTTACTAACTATATTGAAGGATTTAAAACTTAAAATGAAATAATAGAATATTAACAATACATTTTAGAGGATTTTTTAAAAGGAAAAAGGTAATTTTGAGTACCTTGAATGAAATTAAAAAATCATCAGCATCTACGTACTCTCACTTTCCTCAAAATTTGAAAGTTGAGCTAGAGGCCAGATATAAAAAGGTTATTAAGCAAGAAATGTTTTTATGGTTGTAAAAGTCTCAGATGAATTAGATTTAGAATGGGGATCCTAACATGCAGTTATTTTATGTGACTATTATGAAGAGGATGATAAGGAGCGCAAATAAGGCGAATGAATGGGTTTTAGACTAGGATATTTAAAACAGCATGCTTGTAAGTTTTTTTAAGGGCTCTTTCCTTATTAGCAACAAACATATATGCAGGTAAATAACTGCATACATCATCATGCTCAAAAGACTGACTGTTGAATCTTTATAGGCCACATTACTAAAGAGGAAGTTAAAGGGCCTGTGGGATATGAAGAAACTAGATCTTCAAGGCCAACCAGTATTCATGGAATATTGTTTTAATGATTTTTAAAAGAATGTTAAGGGACACCTCTTTTTAATTGTCCATCATGCTTCCACTATGGGTACCCTTTCAATGAAGATAGCACAAGGCTCATTGCAATTGCTACCTAAAACATTGATTTGTTTTGTTTTGCTTTGCTTACTTTTATATGGATTTATGTGCTATATCTACTTAAGTAAACATGCATTATGCATTCACAATATGAAGTTCTATACCCGAGCTTCTTCAAAGTGAACACGTTCTTTCTAAGCGGAATTGGTGTTGTTGTCCTTGTGAGGCCATGGTCTCTAAGCCTTCACCGGTTTCAAAGTAGCAAAGTAGTGTATTGCCTTCTGAGACGGTTAGTTTCTGCATGGGCCCACGAAAAGCTACGACTCGAATTAATCCATTCCTTACATTAACCCTAGAGGGTAAGGAATCGGGCCATCACTATAATTTAGTGACGGGATTCGGGAACTATCCCTTGCCTTTTTGATAAGCCACCTTATGCATATAGAACTCCCCACTTAACCATAGAACTGACCATAGAATTTCTACCATTTTACCAACGCCATAAGCACGTCCTTGTTATGCTATGTTGTTGCTCTACACTTTTATTTTCTTCGTGTCTTATATTTATGGTTTTAATTCATTTTTCCATAATACTTCATGAGTTATTAATTGCTATTTAACTTATTAATAACCTTATCTTTCTTGTGCAATTATTCTTCATGCATTAAAACCACGCATCAAATTATGCTAACTTTTTGGTCTTTATAATGACAACTAAAAGTTTTGAAGTTCCACGATAGTGGATAATCAAATTCACTCATCGCATACATCCATTACATTAATCACGTGCATACAAAGTCTGATAAAAATATAATCTCATTGCATACATCCATTACATTAATCACGTGCATATAAAGTCTGATAAAAACATAATCTCATTGCATACATCCATTACATTAATCACGTGCATATAAAGTCTGATAAAAACATAATCTCATCCATTACATTAATTACGTGCATATAAAGTCTGATAAAAACATAATCTCGTTGCATACATCCATTACATCAATCATGTGCATACAAAGTCTAATAAAAACATAATCTCATTTTTCCTACATGCATCCATTGCATCAATCACATACACATAGGATCTAATAAAATATATCTTACTTTTAAAAAGGTAAAATTGGACCTCAACACCGATATCCGACTCGGCTCCAAACAAGACTAATGGCAGAACAAACCGAAGGACGTCTCATAGATATAGAGTACAAGATAGAAAATATGGCCGGAGCAATTCCCTCCTCATTACACCAAAAAATGAAATTCATTTTTGAAGGAAAGTTAATCACAGCCTTTGCTGAAGAAGGCATTCTGCTATCATCTATATCAATAGTAGCAAAGGCCAAGTGACCTTCTCTTCCAAGTTGGTGTGACCCAAATCCCAAATGTAACTGAAAAGTCTGTGGTGCTGAAACTCAAGGTCCAACAGTTGGTCGAGTCTAAGTTGCTAAGCCATGATGTGATTGGTAATTGAAAGTGAACATTTTGAGCTGAAATTACATTAATTTTGGAAGGGCTCCAAGTCAGATCTGACCTAATAGTCCGCACACACTTTTGAATGACAGGGAATCCTTTGAATAAACTTGTATCTTTGAAAGCTTGCAAAAGTAATCTAATAGTAAAAATCTCCTAGATTTAGTCCAGAATCTAGGGTGTAGTCTTTGTTAGATGGACACCTGGTATTCTTTTTCTGGTACAACAAAAAGATGTAATGCGTGCATTCTACTACTTTCCATTTTTACACTCTTTGCCATTATACTGTCTATTATTGCCATCACACTTTACTTTTTGACAACTGGTAATTCTTTTTGTTCTCTAACAAAAAGATGTTACGTGTACATTCTACCACTTTTTAATCCCATTATTACTTCTACACATTCTACCAATTTTTACCAAAAATTCAATTATTACACCAACACATTCTACCACTTCTTACCAAAAATTCCGTTTTTACATCCATCTCTCACTCCTTTCCATTATACTTTCCATTATTGCCATCATACTTTGCTTTCTAAATAATACTACTCGTGGGTGAAAATAAAAAGTTAAGGGAGATTTAATAGTGGCGATCTTGAAAGTGCTGTCAAATCTAGTAAGAAGGATTTCATATGTTGCACCCCAACTCTAAAAAAAAAAAAAAAAAGAATTCATAGTGGTTATCAACATCCTTGCAAGAAGTCTGGGGTTAGCTTCCAAACAAGGTAGCTCTCATATTAAATGACTTCAGTGGCCTCCCAATTCTCACAAATGCTCAATACAAAAAAAGGTTCTCAGTCTTCCGCAACACAAACTCTGAAAAGAAAAAGTTCATCCCTTCCATCAAAAAGCCATTAAAGGGAAAATCCAAAAAAAAAAAATCTAAAAAAAAAAAAAGACTGAGAAGCAAATAAAGCCACTTGAGTCATCTCACTTCAAGAAGGCTATGATCTCGGTTCTCCATAACACAAACTAAAAAAAAAAAGGGAAAAAGTTCATCCCTTCCATAAAAAAGCCAACAATAAGGGAAAATTCAAAACCAAAAATGACTAAGAACAAGCACGAGCAAGCAAGGCCACTTGAGTCATCTCACTTCAAGAGAGTTATCAAGTATGTCATCACCATAGCTCACAAAAAAAAAGGAAAGGGAAACAAAGAAAAAAAAAACAAACAAAAAAGAAAAGAAACGAAGCTCAAGTTAGAGCCAAAGAAAAAAAAAGAAAAAAAGTGAGCTATGGATTCTAGACTGAAAACCTGCAAAGGCGGTTTAGAAGACAAAAGCAACCCTCAAGACAAGCGTACATAAAGATTACGATAGTTGGGGGGCAACAGATGAGGTCCAACTTTCTAGAAAACGTGGCAAGTTTGAGGTCATCACTATTAAGTTTTTTTTTACCATAATCAAATTTGCTCACGAGTAGTATTGAAAGACCCTTCTTTCACACCATTAAAACTTAACTTCCTTCAGACTTAATATCCTCATTCAGCTAAAAGACTATCATTGTGAATTATGTTTCTACCTTATTTAATACTGCTCACGAGCAGTGTTAAAAGACTCTTCTTTCACGCCACTCAAGCTTAACTTTCCTCAGACCTAAAATTTACCTCTCGATATTATTCTCATTCAGTTAAAAGGCTATTATTGTGAATCATGTTTCTACCTTATTGCCTTGCACAGTTTATGTTTTCGAATTGGAAAGGGAAGAATGGCAGGATATTTTAATTAAAAACAAAGACCGTAAATTACTTTGTCAAGCTTTGCAAATTGATGAAAGCTTTTCTTTAAGGCCAAACCATTATTCATTAATGTATGTAGACTTAAAAGTGAGGAGATAACTTGAGTCTTTCTTTAATAAGATGTGGTTCTTGTAAGAGAAATTTACGATCAAGTGCCATCACAAAGGTCTAGAAATGCTCGACCTTCTGTTAAAGGCGAGGTGATACCTTTTATCCACATAAATACCATATTCAGGGGGGCAAAGTAGTCTCTACTAAGCGTAAGAAGAGTACTGCCAAGAAAGAAGCTCAATAGACAAGGGGGCAAGTCTTATGGATCAGAACCTGAGTCTAAGGAAGAGCAATCATTCGGACTGTAACATGGAGGTAAACAAGTGTCGACACGGCCACAAGAAAAGGGGCAAAGCAGACATTGAAAGTAAAGCCTTTGATGGTATCAAATCCATGACAATGGATGAGTACCCGAAAGAGATATAAATTATGAGGCGGGCCAACTTTAAAGAAATTGAGGCCAAAATTCAAGAACAAGTCAAAGAAAGGGGATTTTGAAAAGAGTTGGGCTTTTGAGGCAGCGAACAAAAGCTGGAAAGCATAAAGAGATTCAATGATAGTCCAAGAAGGCCATCACAAAGAGGATCCAGTAAAACAAAGACATAAAGAACTAGATCCATACAAAAAAAGCCATTAGTTACACATGCTCTGCATTCATGCATTTCATATCATGCATACATAGCCTTTACATAACAAGGACCAAACGGGAATCACATTCACAGCACAGTTACAGCAGTATAAGCTGAGATCTCAATGTCATCAGCTCTTACCAATCTATCACTGGATACACAGCTAATATGCGGGACCAACCCGCATCAGGAATTCAAGGATAAAGTAGACAATGTTGTCAAAAGCCTGGCAATCGATTCAATAATCGAGACTACACCTGGAAGGACAGGATTGACGTCAGCTAGTAGTATCCAAGATAAGAGATAGCTATAGCCAAGGATAAGGCAGATATCAAAAAATATAAAGTAGACAATATTGTCAAAAGCCTGGCAATTGATTCAATAATCGAGGCTACACCTGGAAGGACAGGATTGATGCCAGCTTAGCAGCATCCAAGATAAGAGATAGTCAAAGATAAGGCAGACATCAAGAAATATTGTCGTTGAAAATTTGTCAAAAGCGGACAATGGATTCAATAATCGAGGACTGGATCGACGTCAGCTCGATGGAATATAACAAATATCTATCACATCAAAATGAAGTAGGATCCACTTTTCCGGTTAAGCGGCGAATACGGTACTCCGTGACTCTCAAGTCAGTTCTCTCAGCTGCCCATAATAACTGATTCTTTCCTTTCTTCTTTCTTTTACTTCCCTCTAGAAAATGGATCTTACTCTTTCTGTCTTACGAAAATATTTTTCTTCTCTCCCAATGAACATTCTCAAAAAGATCTACCAAGTTCGCTGTGAACGATTAAGAGTTCTGATGCACAAAGGAATCCCTGAAGATGTGCGGTGGTTAATCGAAGCCAAGGTTCGTCTGGCAGGTGAAATCCCAGAGGCATTTGTGTCTCACATGCCTGGTATAGGCAAAAGCTCTTATGCCAAAAAGCGAAGAGCGAAAAGGTTACAAGTCTGCCATAAATGTGGACGGTGGACTTGTAATACTAAATGTCGTTCTTTAGGGATGATCTCTGATAATCGAGAAGATAAAATACGATTCATTAAGAATGGCCTGAGTAAGGACTCATTGGATGATATCCAATTGACTCTTGAGACGCATTCTTGTGGATCCGTGCAACGTGAACTTCTTGGTTTATCGAGCATTTTTCATGAAGAACGAGAAAGATACAGTCCCGGGAATCTGACTGTAAACGACCCTGTTTGCCAGCTTGTAAGAAAGCTGGATGGGAAGCAAACCCTCGACTCATAGAAGCCGTTAATGCCGTTACTAGACGTAAAGCCAGTGGAAGATGTGAGCCACAGTCACAATTACTGTACATACAGTTTGTTATATTTGGAAAAGTTTACATTTTCTTTTGACAGATGTACATGCTCCCCTAAGTGTAATCGACACGTTATCCCTTTTCATCACCATAAATGCGTGTTCTTCCTTCTGATTAAGCAGCGGATAAGATACCCCGTGACTTCTAAAGTCGGTTATTCCAGTCTCCTACAATAACTGATTCATTTCCCTCTTCTCTCAAATTCTTCTCTCATCAATGGATTCTACTCTTTCTGCACTGCGAAAATACTTTCCTTCCCTTCCAATAAAAGTCCTTAAAAAGATCTACCTTGCTAGATGTGAAAGAATCAGAGTTTTTACACGCAAAGGCATTCCCGATAATGTGCAGTGGATAATTGAAGCTAAGGTCCGTTTGGCGGGTGAAGTTCCAGATGCATTTATGCCCCGCATGCCCGGTTTAGGTAAAAGCTGTTATGCCAAAAGGCGAAGAGCAAAGAGACTAGGCGTGTGTTATAAATGTGGGCGATGGAATTGTAATACTAAATGTCGCTCTTTAGGATACATCTCCATAAATCGTGAAGATAAAAGAAAATTCATTAAGAATGGCCTGGGTAAGGAATCTCTGGAAGATATCCGAGAGACTCTTGAAACGCATTCTTGTGGAAAAGTGCAAGGTGAAATTATCGGTTTATGGATGACTTACCATAAAGAACGAAACCGTTACAGTCTTGGGAATGTGACTTTAAACGACCCTGTTTGTCAGTTTGTAAGAAAACTAGATGGGAAGCAAATCCCCGACTTATAGAAGGCATTGAAGCCATTACTGGACATAAATCAGTGGAAGATGAGAGCCACAGTCATGATTGCTGTACATATAAGCTGTCATTTGTCTTTTCTTTTGACAATAATGTACTTGCTTCTGTAAGTGTAATTAACGCATTATCCCTTTCATCACTATAAATATGTGTTAGTTATTTCCGTTTCCTACAATCACTAATTTCTTTCTTTGCCTCCTTCATCAATGGAGTCTTTTCTTTCCGCCCTACGAAAGTATTTTCCTTCCTTCCCAATAAATGTTCTTAAAAAGATTTATCAAGCTAGATGTGAATGATTCAGAGTATTTATGCACAAAAGCATTCCTGATAATGTGCGGTGGCTAATCGAAGCTAAGGTTCGTTCAACTGGTGAAGTTCTAGAAGCGTTCTTTCCCCGTATGCCCGGCTTTGGTAAAAGCGCTTAGGCCAAAAAAAGAAGAGCAAAGAGGCTAGGCGTTTGTCATAATTGTAGATGGTGGATTTGCGGCAATAAATGTCGTTCTCCAGGAGTGATCACCAGAAATCATAATGATAGAATAAGATTCATTAAGAATGGCTTGCGTAAGGAATCTCTAGAAGATATTCGAGAGGTTCTTGAAGCGCATTCTTGCGGAATAGTGCAATTTGAGATTGTTGGATTATGGATAATTCTCCAAAAAGAACGAGATCGTTATAGTTTTAGGAATCTGACTTTAAACGACCCAGTTTGCCAGTTTGTGAGAAAACTGGATGGGATGCAAATCGCCGATTCATAGAAGGCATTGAAGCCGTTACTGGATGCAAAATCAGTGGAAAACGTGAACCAAAGTCACGATTACTGTACATGCTAGCTGTCGCTTTTGAAATTATCCTCCCAATAATGTACCCACTCCTGACATGAGATACAGTTATGACTACTGTATATAGCTGCCACTTTTGAAATTTTCCTTCTCTTCCAACAATCACGTACCTACTCCTGACGTAAGCTACAGTAGTGACTACTGTACATGCTAGCAGCTATTTTGAAAATTTTCCTCCTCTTTTAACGATAGTGTACCCATACCTGACCAGAGTCATACTCGTGACTATTGTGTATAGCTAGCAATAATGTATCCACTCTTAAAAAAAAAAATTATTACTTTATCTTTTCATCTCTATAAATATATCCTCTTTTCTTCTTTTCTCACATGGGTAAGGATAAGAATGGAGAAAACCTCCACTCGTAAACCCCGAAGTATTTGTGTATTTTCTGGAGCTTTTCCTAGAGAAGATGAAGAGTACTTAAAGGCAGCCAACCATTTGGGTAGTGTATTAGCTGAGCGACAAATACACTTAGTTTATGGAGGAGGTAGTGTCGGATTAATGGGAGCTGTAGCATCAGCAGCATCTTTAGGAGGAAGCCAGGTTCTGGGTATTATCCCTACATCTCTGAAATCGGTTTCTGGGGGCACGATTGGAGAAGAATTAGTGGTTAAAAATTTACAAGAGCGTGTGTTACAAATGCTTTTAAATGCTGATGCTTTTATCGCTCTACCAGGTGGTTTTGGCACATTGGGAGAAGTCTTTCAAATTGCTTCCATGGCCCAACTTAATTTGCATAAGAAACCCATTGGGCTTTTGAATGTTAACAATTTCTTTACAGGTCTGATAGCTTTTATGGATTATGCTATGCAGAAAAATTTCATATCAAGAGTGGCACGGCGAATCATAATATCCGCAACAACTGCTGAAGAATTGCTAGATAAAATACAAGCTTTTGTTCCTGAACCAGATCGAGCAATGATTCAGATAGACTGGACACGACAGTCTTTCCCGACCAGTTCACTCCCATAATGGTCCTCTACTCACCCTGTTGAAGTATTGTGGAAGAAAGAAGCGATCTGATCCGTTTTTCTTGTCCTTTAGTTTTATTATCAGCATTTTCTTTCGCGTTTCAGTTTTTCTTTTCAGGGAATTTCTTTTTTTATAAAATAGTTTCGTTCATGCTGATATTAAAACCACAGGACAACGCCTTTAGGTTGGAATGGCTGAGTAAAGAGTAATTTTTATTGCTCTTGAGACGCATCCTATTAGGTCTACTAGGCATGACATTTTGGGGTAGTTAAGCTTCAACCTTATTCGGATGACATATTTCACAAGGGAATCTATATTTACTGAAGAAAATATTAGATGAACCTTGAATATTGATTCCAAACATCCGTTCCCTTTACATAATTTGTCAGTGTTATTGTCATCATCAAGATTCACTCGTTTTATCGAAGCCTAATTCTTTGCACTCGCCTATTATGAAAATTCACACTTTCGAAGAAAATTATTCCAATTTCAATTGCTTTCATATAAATTTCGCTCGAGGTCCTAAGGAAAGCTCCTTAGCCTCAAAATCATTTTCATCACCGGGGTTTTAAGGATGGAACCTTTGCCTCGAAAATAATCAATTTTCATTATCGGGGTTTTAAGGATGGAACCTTTGCCTCGAAAATAATCAATTTTCATCATCGGGGTTTTAAGGATGGAACCTTTGCCTCGAAAACAATCAATTTTCATCACCGGGGTTTTAAGGATGGAACCTTTGCCTCGAAAATAATCAATTTTCATCACCGGGGTTTTAAGGATGGAACCTTTGCCTTGAAAATAATCAATTTTCATCATCGGGGTTTTAAGGATGGAACCTTTGCCTCGAAAACAATCAATTTTCATCATCGGGGTTTTAAGGATGGAACCTTTGCCTCGAAAAGAATCAATTTTCATCATCGGGGTTTTAAGGATGGAACCTTTGCCTCGAAAAGAATCAATTTTCATCATCGGGGTTTAAGGATGGAACCTTTGCCTCGAAAACAATCAATTTTCATCAATTCGGGGTTTTAAGGACGGAACCTTTGCCTCGAAAACAATCAATTTTCATCATCGAGGTTTTAAGGATGAAACCTTTGCCTCGAAAACAATCAATCTTCATCAATTCGAGGTTTTAAGGATGGAACCTTTGCCTCGAAAACGATCAATCAATCAATCCGAGGTTTTAAGGATGGAACCTTTGCCTCGAAAACAATCAATTTTCATCATCGAGGTTTTAAGGATGGAACCTTTGCCTCGAAATCAATCAATTAATCCGAGGTTTTAAGGATGGAACCTTTGCCTCGAAATCAATCAATCAATCCGAGGTTTTAAGGATGGAACCTTTGCCTCGAGATCAATCAATCAATTCGAGGTTTTAAGGATGGAGCCTTTACCTCGACATCAATCAATCAATCCGAGGTTTTAAGGATGGAACCTTTGCCTCGACATCAATCAATCAATTCGAGGCTTTAAGGATGGAACCTTTACCTCGACATCCATCAATTTTCCTTCAAACGATAGGAGAGTTCCTATCGTTGAGGTTCTAAGGTAGGACCCTTAACCTCAAAACAATCAATTTTCCTTCAAACGATAAGAGAGTTCCTATCGTCGAGGTTCTAAGGTAGGACCCTTAACCTCAAAATAAACAATTTTCCTTCAAACGATAGGAGAGTTCCTATCGTCGAGGTTCTAAGGTAGGACCCTTAACCTCAAAATCATCAATTTTCCTCCAAACGATAGGAGAGTTCCTATCATCGAGGTTCTAAGGTAGGACCCTTAACCTCAAAATCATCAATTTTCCTTCAAACGATAGGAGAGTTCCTATCATCGAGGTTCTAAGGTAGGACCCTTAACCTCAATCATCAATTTTTCTTCAAACGATAAGAGAATTCTTATCGCAGAGGTTCTAAGGTAGGGCCCTTAACCTCAAACTTTCAACGATAAAAGAGTTCCTATCGTCGAGGTTCTAAGGAGAGTTCCTTAAACCTCAAACAATCAATCATCAATTTTTCTTAAACGATAAGAGAGTTCTTATCGTAGAGGTTCTAAGGTAGGGCCCTTAACCTCAAACTTGCAACGATAGGAGAGTTCCTATCGTTGAGGTTCTAAGGAAAGTTCCTTAAACCTCAAACAATCAATCATCAATTTTTCTTCAAACGATAAGAGAGTTCTTATCGCAGAGGTTCTAAGGTAGGGCCCTTAACCTCAAACTTGCAACGATAGGAGAGTTCCTATCGTCAAGGTTCTAAGGAGAGTTCCTTAAACCTCAAACAATCAATCATCAATTTTTCTTAAACGATAAGAGAGTTCTTATCGCAGAGGTTCTAAGGTAGGGCCCTTAACCTCAAACTTTCAACGATAGGAGAGTTCCTATCGTCGAGGTTCTAAGGAGAGTTCCTTAACCTCAAACAATCAATCATTCAGTCCATCTTACAACGATAGAACCTTTCCTATCGTTAGAGGTTCTAAGGACCTTTCCTTAAACCTCAAACAAACAATCAATCATTCAGTCCATCTTACAACGATAGAACCTTTCCTATCGTTAGAGGTTCTAAGGACCTTTCCTTAACCTCAAACAAACAATCAATCATTCAGCCCATCTTACAACGATAGAACCTTTCCTATCGTTAGAGGTTCTAAGGACCTTTCCTTAAACCTCAAACAAACAATCAATCATCCAGTCCATCTTACAACGATAGAACCTTTCCTATCGTTAGAGGTTCTAAGGACCTTTCCTTAAACCTCAAACAAACAATCAATCATTCAGTCCATCTTACAACGATAGAACCTTTCCTATCGTTAGAGGTTCTAAGGACCTTTCCTTAAACCTCAAACAAACAATCAATCATTCAGTCCATCTTACAACGATAGAACCTTTCCTATCGTTAGAGGTTCTAAGGACCTTTCCTTAAACCTCAAACAAACAATCAATCATTCAGTCCATCTTACAACGATAGAACCTTTCCTATCGTTAGAGGTTCTAAGGACCTTTCCATAACCTCAAACAAACAATCAATCATTCAGTCCATCTTAAAACGATAGAACCTTTCCTATCGTTAGAGGTTCTAAGGACCTTTCCTGAACCTCAAACAAACAATCAATCTTTCAGTCCATCTTACAACGATAGAACCTTTCCTATCGTTAGAGGTTCTAAGGACCTTTCCTTAAACCTCAAACAAACAATCAATCATCCAGTCCATCTTACAACGATAGAACCTTTCCTATCGTTAGAGGTTCTAAGGACCTTTCCTTAAACCTCAAACAAACAATCAATCATTCAGTCCATCTTACAACGATAGAACCTTTCCTATCGTTAGAGGTTCTAAGGACCTTTCCTTAAACCTCAAACAAACAATCAATCATTCAGTCCATCTTACAACGATAGAACCTTTCCTATCGTTAGAGGTTCTAAGGACCTTTCCATAACCTCAAACAAACAATCAATCATTCAGTCCATCTTACAACGATAGAACCTTTCCTATCGTTAGAGGTTCTAAGGACCTTTCCTGAACCTCAAACAAACAATCAATCTTTCAGTCCATCTTACAACGATAGAACCTTTTCTATCGTTAGAGGTTCTAAGGATCTTTCCTTAAACCTCAGAGTTTAGGCGGCGAGAAGGTTTTCAATGCCTAGCTAAGCTGGACGAAATTTGGTAACTAACTTTGCATACATCATGTCCCATGAAGCATGCAAAGGGGGGCAGCTGTTGACACCCAATTTCGTCCGGCTTAAAAATAAAAAAAATTAATTAAATTAAAAATTAAAAAAAATTTATTGAATTAGTTAGTTAATTGATTACTTAATTAAAAAAATAATAATAGTAATAATGGCAATATTATTTTAGGGGCATTCTTTTTTAGTTTGTATGTTAAAGAAAAAAAAGGGGGAAGAAGAAGAAAAATAATAATAATAATAAATTAAATCTAAATTAATTAAAAATAAAAATTATTAATTAATTAATTAATTAAAAAGAAAAAGAAGAAAAAAAACAAAAATAATAATAAAAAATGGGGAGGGTGGCCGACAGAGGCTCCCCCTCCCCTTATCCCTTATCTTCTCTCGCACTCTCAATCTTCATCTATTCTCTCCCTCTCACTCAACGCAGATAAGGCACACTCACAAAAAAAAAAAAAAAATCTTCTCTCTCTCTTTCCTCTCCCTCTGGCAGAGCACGCTTCGCTCTTCTTCTTCTTCATCTCGCTCGGGAATCTCTGGCTCTCCTTCAATTAACTCACTCCCTCTCTCCCCAGACAGAAGCCTTCTCTCTCTTTCTCTCTGTCCGGTCCCTCTCTCGTCTCCCTCCACAAGCCTCTTCTCTCTGATCTCTCTCTCGCCTAGACTTCTTTCTCTCTTCCTTTCCTTCTCTCTTGCACCTCTGCCGCCGCCAGCCTCCGTCACACACCCTTTCCCGTGTCGGCCTTCCTCTCTCTCCTCCTCTCCCGCGTCGGTCTCCTTCTCTCCCCTCCTCTCTCGGGTCGGCTTCCTTCTTTCTCTTCCCCTCCTCCTTCCTCGGTCTCCTCCCCGTCTAGCTTCCCGTGGTTCGCTCCCGCCGCTCGCACCCCCTGTCGCGCCCTCAGCTCTTCCCTTTCCTCCGCCCCACCTGCTCCCAGTCGCCCTCCGTGCTCGCGCTACCCAGCTCGCTTCCTGCTGCTGTCGCTCAGCTCTCCACCAGCCTCGTCGCTCTCCCGCGTCGCACCAGACCCACGCCTTTCCTCACCCTGCTCTCAGTCGCCCGCCGCTGCCGTGCTCGCGCCATCCCACCTGGCACCTGCGACGTATCGTCACCAAGAAAGAAGAAGAAAGAAAAGCAAAAACGCGTCTGGCGTTTTAATTTTGACGGAGTCAAAGATTTAAAATTTTTTTTTGGTAAAATCCTTGTTTAGTTCTTAGCTTTCTTTGTTTTGTTCATTTAAGTCACTAACATATTCTATTTTTTTGCAGATTAACCACTCAGCAAGTTTTATTGTTTTCTTTGCTTTAAGTTCCTTTGCTTATTTTGTCTATTTTGACCATTCATTTAAATTTAGCCATAAAATTCATGTAGGATTATAATCTAGATTTTTTTTTTTTTGTACTTATTTTTTTTCTTTTTATCTATTTAATCTTGGGATAGTTCATTTATTAATTTAATATTCACGATGCATCTAAAAAAAATTTTCATTTTTCACGTGGATCTAATAAAATTCAAGGATGAATTTAGGATATTAATAAATTACAAAAATCCATATCCAGATGATTCGGTTAGAATCTATGGTTTGGATTTTATTTAAAATTGTTTAAAGTAAACAAAAATTAAAATTAAATAATGAAACCCAGCTCGTAAATCGATCTGTTGTTGATCCGAATCTGACCCGAAAGTCTATAATTTTGGCTTAATCCTAGTTAAATCCCTAGATTTATTTGATTTATCTGAGACTTTAAGTTTGTTTTGACTTACAATTTAGTAACTGTTATTTATTTTCCTTTTTTATGTTTTTGTTTATTCAGTTAATTAAAGGTGTAAAATTCACTTAGCAATTAACATTAAGTTTAACTATATGATTAGCTTATATAAATAATTTAAATAAATAATTTGTCTTCGGATTTATCTGATTTGTTCATTTGAAACTTTAAGTTTGTTTTGATTTACAACTTGATCTCTGATTTACTTATGTTCTTTATTTTGTGTTTTGTTTGTTCAAATGATTAAACGCATAAACTAACTTAGAAATTGTCATTAAGCTTAATTATATGATTAAGTTAAATAGGTAATTTTAATAAATAATTTGTCCTTGGATTTATTTGATTTATTCATATGAACTTTGAGTTTGTTTTGATTTACAATTCGCGCATTGATTTCCTTTTATTGTCTTTTCGTTTGCTCAAGTAATTAAATGTGTAAATTAACTGAGGAATTAATGTTAAGCATAATTATATGATTAGATTAGATAAACTTTTTTTAATTAATTTAAAATTAGTTTGACATAATAAAAATCACACCTAGGAAATATTCAGTCTACCTGTGCCATTTAATAATTAATTAAATAGCTAATAATAAATTAAATTTAAATTAAATTCCATGGCCAGATGATTCGGTTAGAATCTATGGCTTGGATCTTAATTGAAATTATTTTAAAAAAAATATTCCGTTCGTGAATCCTCAACTCGATTAAAAGTCGATTCAGAATCTCGGTACAATTCTTCTCTTATTCTCCATTTATTTTATTTATACAAGTCACTAACCTTTTTTTATTTCTACAGAACTAACAATAATCTTTATATGTTTATTATTATTATTATTATTTATGTGGCAACGTCGGGTTTTCGGGAGTCGCCACCAATCCGTTTACCTAGGTCGATTGGTCACCTTAAAATTGGTCTGCGAGAGTTCGGGGATCGGGAGTACGGTTACGCTAAAACAATATTGTTATAGCGCCCAAAATTGGCACCTTAGTTGATTTTAATTTTTTTTTTTTTTTTACTTTGCTTTTAAATAATTTTCAGTTAATTTAGAGATTTTAACTGAATTAGTCAAAATGTGGATTTTTAAGTTAATTTGTATAAAATTTTATACTTCCGAACCATGGACTCTGCCGAGTCATTTGGACACGGAAGATTTTGATTCCGAACCATGGACTCTGCCGAGTCATTTGGACACGGAATTTGGTGAAATTTTAAACAATTTTATCCATATTGTAAAAATATGGATTTTTTATCTTTTTATTTAATTTATTTATTTTAAAAAGTTTGATATTTTCCAAACCGTAGATCCTGCCGGATCATCCGGATATGGAAATTAAATTTAATTTATTGTTAGTTATATAATTATTAATTTTATGGAATTAATTATTAGTTTAATTACTAATTCGTAATTCTTTTTGTTATAGAATTTTTAGATAAAAAATTTTTATTTTTTATTTTCTTTCTTTTCTTTTCTCTCTTTTCTTTCTTATATTTTTCTTTTCTTTTTGATTTAATCTTTCCTTTCTTCTCTTTCTTTTCTTTCTTTTCTTTTTCTTATCTTTCTTATCTTTTTCTTATCTTTCTTTTCTTTTCTTTTTCTTGTCTTTCTTATCTTTTTCTTATCTTGTTTTAGTTTTCTTTTTGTTTTCTTGTTTAATGAAAAATATTTATTATTTTAGTGGATTTAAAAGTTATATTTTAAATAAATCAGTAAAATATAAAGTCTTAATTTTCATGTATTTTTTTTAAACAGGTTTTATTTTTATTTTTTATTATTTTTACTGGATAAAAATAACTATTAAAATTAATTTTAACTTTTTGTTATCTTTAAAGAATTAAAAACATGTATATAAAAATAAAAATAATTGGCTTTTTTAAAAATGATTTTTATTAGCCTTAATAATTAATTACAAAATAATCTTCTTTTAATTTTCATTTATTTATTAATTAGTAAAGGGTAAAGGTGAATTAAATAAAAAAATTATATAAAGAAAAAAATTAATAATAATAAAGTGGGGCTTTTTGGCCATCCACTTTAAAAATAATAATAAATGTTAGCAAAGTTAATTAAATTAATTGTTAAACAACAATAATAAAAAGTTAGTCAAGTTAATTAAATTAATTAATTAACAACAATAATAAAAAGTTAGCCAAGTTAATTAAATTAATTAATTAACAACAGTAAAAAGTTAGCCAAGTTAATTAAATTAATTAATTAACAACAATAATAAAAAGTTAGCCAAATTAATTAAATTAATTAATTAATAACAATAATAAAAAGCTAGCCAAATTAATTAAATTAATTAATTAACAACAATAATAAAAAGCTAGCCAAGTTAATTAAATTAATTAATTAACAACAATAATAAAAGTTAGCCAAGTTAATTAAATTAATTAATTAACAACAATAATAAAAGTTAATTAATTGTTAACAACAATTATAAAAGTTAGTAATAATGCAAAAATTAAAAGGTTAGTAACAATAATAGTATTAAAAGTTAGTTGTTAGTAAGTTAATAACAACAATAAAAAAAGGGGTTAGTAATAAACAAATAATAAACAAACAAGTAAAAATTAAAAGGGTTAGTAATTAATTCTGCAAGAATAAAATACAAAGTTAGTGACCAAAGTGAAAGAAATTGAAAAGATGAAGGATTAAATGAGAGTTGTACCCTTGATTTTAAATTCTGAATTCTGAGAAATGGAAACAGAGGGCGCGCGACGGGGGGAAGAAGATGGCTTAATCGTCAAAATGAAAAGTTTTGAGATTTTCTGATGAAAGGAAGGAGAGCTAGGGACTAAGGCTGTAATTTTTTCTATTTTAAAAACGGAGCTCTAAGCTTTTCTTTCTATTTTTCTCTGTGTTCAGCACAAAATTTGGGGGGCTATTTATAGCGGAAGTTTGGCTGAACTGTTGATGGATAAATTAATAAAAAATTTCAAACTTATCTTTTAAATTGGTAAAATGACAATTTTAGTCCTTTACGTCTCTCAGCCTCTGGATAAGTTCCTGAAGCTTCTGATTTTGACAATTTTGTCGTTTTCTGTCAATTTGCGCCAGAAACGTCGGCAGGCCCAAAATTTTATGTGACAAACTACCAAATGCTCCTGGAACTTTCAGAATTTGTCAATTTTTCCCGAAACTTCTTAATGTTGTCATTTTTACCTCAAACTTTTAAATTTTGCCATTTTTTGGAGTTTTCTTTTTTTCTTTCAAATACACACATATATCATTTTAAATCTAATATTCACAAAACAAAAATGTATTTTAAACTAATTAAAATTTTTAGTAATAATAATAATAATAAAAATAATAATTTTTTAATTTCTTTTATTTAATTTCTTTTAAAAAAAAATTTTATGGTCGGACGAAATTGGGTGTCAACAGCTGCCCCCCTTTGCATGCTTCATGGGACATGATGTATGCAAAGTTAGTTACCAAATTTCGTCCGGCTTAGCTAGGCATTGAAAACCTTTTCGCCGCCTAAATCCTGAGGTTAAGGAACTCTCCTTAGAACCCCGGCGATAGGAGCTCTCCTATCGTTGAAGGAAAATTGATTGTTTCTTAGGCAAAGGTTCCATCCTTAAAACCTCGGATTGATTGATTGATTTCGAAGCAAAGGTTCCATCCTTAAAACCTCGAATTGATTGATTGATTTCGAGGCAAAGGTTCCATCCTTAAAACCTCGAATTGATTGATTGATTTCGAGGCAAAGGTTCCATCCTTAAAACCTTGAATTGATTGATTGATGTCGAGGTAAAGGTTCCATCCTTAAAACCTCGAATTGATTGATTGTTTTCGAGGCAAAGGTTCCATCCTTAAAACCTCGATGATGAAAATTGATTCTTTTCGAGGCAAAGGTTCCATCCTTAAAACCCCGATGATGAAAATTGATTATTTTCGAGGCAAAGGTTCCATCCTTAAAACCCCGATGATGAAAATTGATTTTGAGGCTAAGGAGCTCTCCTTAGGACCTCGAGCGAAATTTATATGAAAGCAATTGAAATTGGAATAATTTTCTTCGAAAGTGTGAATTTTCATAATAGGCGAGCGCAAAGAATTAGGCTTCGATAAAACGAGTGAATCTTAATGATGACAATAACCCTGACAAATTATGTAAGGGGAACGGATGTTTGGAATCAATATCCAAGGTTCATCTAATATTTTCTTTAGTAAATATAGATTCCCTTGTGAGATATGTCATCCAAATAAGGTCAAAGCTTAACTACCCCAAAATGTTATGCCTAGTAGACCTAATAGGATGCGTCTCAAGAGTAATAAAAATTACTCTTTACTCAGCCATTCCAACCTAAAGGCATTGTCGCATGGTTTTAATATCAGCATGGACGAAGCTATATTATAAAAAAAGTAATTCCCTGAAAAGAAAAACTGAAACGCGAAAGAAAATGCTGATAATAAAACTAAAGGACAAGAAAAACGGATCAGATCGCTTCTTTCTTCCACAATACTTCAACAGGGTGAGTAGAGGACCATTATGGGAGTGAACTGGTCGGGAAAGACTGTCGTGTCCAGTCTATCTGAATCATTGCTGGATCTGGTTCAGGAACAAAAGCTTGTATTTTATCTAGCAATTCTTCAGCAGTTGTTGCGGATATTATGATTCGCCGTGCCACTCTTGATATGAAATTCTTCTGCATAGCATAATCCATAAAAGCTATCAGACCTGTAAAGAAATTGTTAACATTTAAAAGCCCAATGGGTTTCTTATGCAAATTAAGTTGGGCCATGGAAGCAATTTGAAAGACTTCTCTCAATGTGCCAAAACCACCTGGTAAAGCGATAAAAGCATCAGCATTTAAAAGCATTTGTAACACACGTTCTTGCAAATTTTTAACCACTAATTCTTCTCCAATCGTGCCCCCAGAAACAAATTTCAAAGGTCCAGGGATGATGCCCAAAACTTGACTTCCTCCTAAAGATGCTGCTGATGCTACACCTCCCATTAATCCGACACTACCTCCTCCATAAACTAAATGTATTTTTCACTCAGCTAATACTCTACCCAAATGGTTGGCTGCCTTTAAATACTCTTCATCTTTTCCAGGAAAAGCCCCAGAAAATACACAAATACTTCGGGATTTACGAGTTGGGGTTTTCTCCAATCCTATCCTTACCCTTGTGAGAAAAAAGGATATATTTATAGAGATGAAGAGATAAGGCAATAATTTTATTTTCAAGAATGGATACATTATTGCCAGCTATTCACAGTAGTCACGAGTATGACTCTGGTCAGGTATGGGTACACTATCGTTAAAAGAGGAGGAAAATTTTCAAAATAGCTGCTAGCATGTACAGTAGTCACTACTGTAGCTTACGTCAGGAGTAGGTACGTGATTGTTGGAAGAGAAGGAAAATTTTAAAAAGTGGCAGCTATATACAGTAATCATAACTGTATCTCATGTCAGGAGTGGGTACATTATTACCAAAAGGGGAGGAAAATTTCAAAAGCGACAGCTAGCACGTACAGTAATCGTGACTTTGATCCTCGTCTTCCACTGGCTTTGCGTCCAGTAATGGCTTCAATACTTTCTATGAATCGGTGATTTGCATCTCATCTAGCTTTCTCACAAACTGGCAAACAGGGTCGTTTAGGGTCAAATTCCCAAGACTGTAGCGATCTCGTTCTTTTTGGGAAATTATCCATAATCCAACAACCTCAAATTGCACTATTCCGCAAGAATGCGCTTCAAGAACCTCTCGAATATCTTCTAGAGATTCCTTACGCAAGCCATTCTTAATGAATCTTATTCTATCATTACGATTTCTGGTGATCACTCCTGGAGAACGACATTTATTGCCGCAAATCCACCATCCACAATTATGACAAACGCCTAGCCTCTTTGCTCTTCTTTTTTTGGCATAAGCCTTTTACCAAAGCCGGGCATACGGGGAAAGAACGTTTTGGGAACTTCACCAGCTGAACGAACCTTAGCTTCAATTAGCCACCGCACATTATCGGGAATGCCTTTGTGCATAAATACTCTGAATCGTTCACATCTAGCTTGATAAATATTTTTAAGAACATTTATTGGGAAGGAAGGAAAATACTTTCGTAGGGCGGAAAGAGAAGACTCCATTGATGAAGGAGGCAAAGAAAGAAATTAGTGATTGTAGGAAACGAAAATAACTAACACATATTTATAGTGATGAAAGGGATAATGCGTTAATTACACTTACAGAAGCAAGTACATTATTGTCAAAAGAAAAGACAAATGACAACTTATATGTACAGCAATCATGACTGTGGCTCTCATCTTCCACTGATTTATGTCCAGTAATGGCTTCAATGCTTTCTATAAGTCGGGGATTTGCTTCCCATCCAGTTTCCTTACAAACTGACAAACAGGGTCGTTTAAAGTCACATTCCCAAGACTGTAACGCTCTCGTTCTTTATGGTAAGTCCTCCACAATTTGACAATTTGACCTTGCACTTTTCCACAAGAATGCGTTTCAAGAGTCTCTCGGATATCTTCCAGAGATTCCGTACGCAGGCCATTCTTAATGAATTTTCTTTTATCTTCACGATTTATGGAGATGTATCCTAAAGAGCGACATTTAGTAATACAATTCCATCGCCCACATTTATAACACACGCCTAGTCTCTTTGCTCTTCGCCTTTTGGCATAACGGCTTTTACCTAAACCGGGCATGCGGGGCATAAATGCATCTGGAACTTCACCTGCCAAACGGACCTTAGCTTCAATTATCCACTGCACATTATCGGGAATGCCTTTGCGTGTAAAAACTCTGATTCTTTCACATCTAGCAAGGTAGATGTTTTTAAGGACTTTTATTGAAAGGGAAGGAAAGTATTTTCGCAGTGCAGAAAGAGTAGAATCCATTGATGAGAGAAGAATTTGAGAGAAGAGGGAAATGAATCAGTTATTGTAGGAGACTGGAATAACCAACTTTAGAAGTCACGAGGTATCTTATCCGCTGCTTAATCAGAAGGAAGAACACGCATTTATAGTGATGAAAAGGGATAACGTGTCGATTACACTTAGGGGAGCATGTACATCTGTCAAAAGAAAATGCAAACTTTTCCAAATATAACAAACTGTATGTACAGTAATTGTGACTGTGACTCACATCTTCCACTGGCTTTACATCTAGTAACGGCATTAACGGCTTCTATGAGTCGAGGATTTGCTTCCCATCCAGTTTTCTTACAAGCTGGCAAACAGGGTCATTTACAGTCAGATTCCCGAGACTGTAACGGTTTCGTTCTTCATGAAAAATGCTCCATAAACCAAGAAGTTCACGTTGCACAGATCCACAAGAATGCGTCTCAAGAGTCAATTGGATATCATCCAACGAGTCCTTACTCAGGCCATTCTTAATGAATCGTATTTTATCTTCTCGATTATCAGAGATCATCCCTAAAGAACGACATTTAGTATTACAAGTCCACCGTCCACATTTATGGCAGACTTGTAACCTTTTTGCTCTTCGCTTTTTGGCATAAGAGCTTTTGCCTATACCAGGCATGTGAGACACAAATGCCTCTGGGATTTCACCTGCTAGACGAACCTTGGCTTCGATTAACCACCGCACATCTTCAGGGATTCCTTTGTGCATCAGAACTCTTAATCGTTCACAGCGAACTTGGTAGATCTTTTTGAGGATGTTCATTGGGAGAGAAGGGAAATACTTTCGCAAGGCGGAAAAAGTAGGATCCATTTTCTAGGAGGAAGTAAAAGAAAGAAGGGGTGAAGGAATCAGTTATTATGGGCAACTGAGAGAACCGACTTGAGAGTCACGGAGTACCGTATCCGCCGTTTAACCGGAAAAGTAGATCCTACTTCATTTTGATGTGATAGATATTTTTTATCTTGGATATTCCATCGAGCTGACGTTGATCCAGTCCTCGATTATTGAATCCATTGTCCGCTTTTGACAAAGTTTCAAAGACAATATTTCTTGATGTCTGCCTTATCTTTGACCACAGCTATCTCTTATCTTGGATGCTGCTAAGCTGGCATCAATCCTGTCCTTCCAGGTGTAGCCTCGATTATTGAATCAATTGCCAGGCTTTTGACAATATTGTCTACTTTATATTTTTTGATATCTGCCTTATCCTTGGCTATAGCTATCTCTTATCTTGGATACTACTAGCTGACGTCAATCCTGTCCTTCCAGGTGTAGTCTCGATTATTGAATCGATTGCCAGGCTTTTGACATCTTGTCTACCTTATCCTTGAATTCCTGATGCGGGTTGGTCCTGCATATTAGCTGTGTATCCAGTGATAGATTGGTAAGAGCTGATGACATTGAGATCTCAGCTTATACTGCTGTAACTGTGCTGTGAATGTGATTCCCGTTTGGTCCTTGTTATGTAAAAGCCATGCATGCATGATGTGAAATGCATGAATGCAGAGCATGTGGAATTGATGTTTTTTTTTTTTTATGGATCTAGTTCTTCATGTCTTTGCTTTACTGGATCCTCTTTGTGATGGCCTTCTTGGACTATCATTGAATCTCTTTATGCTTTCCAGCTTTTGTTCGCTGCCTCAAAAGCCCAACTCTTTTCAAAATCCCCTTTCTTTGACTTGTTCTTGAATTTTTTGCCTCAATTTCTTTAATGTTGGCCCGCCTCATAATTTATATCTCTTTCGGGTACTCATCCATTTCTATGGATTTGATACCATCAAAGGCTTATCTTCCAATGTCTCTTTGCTCATTTTCTTGTGGCCGTGCCGACACTTACTTATTCCCAAGTTATAGTCTGAATGATTGCTCTTCCTTGAGCTCAAGTTTTGATCCATAAAACTTGCCCCCTTGTCTATTGAGCTTCTTTGTTGGCAGTCTCCTTCTTATGCTTCGTAGGGACTACTTTGCCCCCCTGAATATGGTATTTATGTGGATAAAAGGTATCACCTCGCCTTTAACAGAAGGTCGAGCATTTCTAGACCTTTGTGATGGCACTTGATCGTAAATTTCTCTTACAAGAACCACATCTTATTAAAGAAAGACTCAAGTTATCTCCTCACTTTTAAGTCTACATACATTAATGAATAATGGTTTGGCCTTAAAGAAAAACTTTCATCAATTTGCAAAGCTTGACAAAGTAATTTACGGTCTTTGTTTTCAATTAAAATATCCTGCCATTCTTCCCTTTCCAACTCGAAGACATAAACTGTGCAAGGCAATAAGGTAGAAACATGATTCACAATAATAGCCTTTTAGCTGAATGAGGATGATATCGAGAGGTAACTGTTAGGCGTGAGGAAAATTAAGTTTGAATGTTTTTTTTTTTGTTTTTGTGGCAGTCTTTTAGCTGAATGAGAATAATATTAAGAGGTAAATATTAGGTCTGAGTAAAGTTAAGTTTGAGTGGTGTGAAAGAAGAGTCTTTTAATACTACTCGTGAGCAGTATTAAATAAGGTAGAAACATAATTCACAATGATAGTCTTTTAGCTGAATGAGGATATTAAGTCTGAAGGAAGTTAAGTTTTAATGGTGTGAAAAAAGGGTCTTTTAATACTACTCGTGAGCAGATTTGATTATGGTGAAAAACTCAATAGTGATGACTTCAAACTTGCCACCTTTTCCAGAAAGTTTGATCTCATCTGTTGCCCCCCAACTATCGTAATCTTTATGTACACTTGGGTTGAGGGTTGCTTTTGTCTTCTAAACCGTCTTTGCAGGTTTTCAGTCTAGAATCCATAGCTCACTTTTTCTGTTTTCTTTCTTTTGCTCTAACTTGAGCCCTTTTTTCTTTTCTTTTTTTTTTTGTTTTTTTTTGTTTTTTTTTTCTTTGTTTCCCTTTCCTTTTTTTTTTTTTTGTGAGCTATGGTGATGACATACTTGATAACTCTCTTGAAGTGAGATGACTCAAGTGGCCTTGCTTGCTCGTGCTTGTTCTTAGTCCTTTTTGGTTTTGAATTTTCCCTTGTTGTCTTTTGATGGAAGGGATGAATTTCTCTTTTCGGAGTTTGTGTTGCAAAGAACTGAGATCATAGCCCTCTTGAAGTGAAATGATTCAAGTGGCCTTAGTTGCTTGTGTTTGCTCTCAGTCTCTTTTTTTTGTTTTGGATTTTCCCTTTAATGGCTTTTGATGGAAGGGAGGAACTTCTTTCCTTTGTTGGAATTTGTGTTGTGGAAAACTGAGAATTTTTTTTTTTTTTGTATTGAGCATTTGTGAGAATTAGGAGGCCACTGAAGTCATTTAATATGAGAGCTAACTTCTTTGGAAGTTAATCCCGGACTTCTTGCAAGGATGTTGATAACCACTGTGAATTTCTTTTTTTAAGAGTTGGGGTGCAACATATGAAATCATTCTTGCTAGATTTAGTAGTACTTTCCAGATCACCACTATCAAATCTCCCTTAACTTTTTATTTTCACCCACGAGTAGTATCATTTAGAAAGCAAAGTATGATGGCAATAATAGTTAGTGCAATGGCAAAGATTGAGAGATAGAGGTAAAAATGAAATTTTTGGTAAAAAGTGGTAGAATGTGTAGGTGTAATAATTGAATTAAAAAGTGGTAGAATGCACACATAACATCTTTTTGTTGGAGAACAAAAAGAATTACCGGTTGTCAAAAAGTAAAGTGTGATGACAATAATGGATAGTATAATGGCAAAGAGTGTAAAAATGGAAAGTAGTAGAATGCACGCATTACATCTTTTTGTTGTACCAGAAAGAATACCAGGTGTCCATCTAACAAAGACTACATCCTAGATTCTGGACTAAATCTAGGAGATTTTTACTATTAGATTACTTTTGCAAGCTTTCAAAGATACAAGTTTATTCAAAGGATTCCCTGTCATTCGAAAATGTATGCGGACTGTTAGGTCAGATCTGACTTGGAGCCCTTTCAAAATCAATGTAATTCCAGCTCAAAATCTTCACTTTCAATTACCAATCACATCGGGCCTAGCAGCTTGACCTCGGTTTTGTTTGATTTGTAGAAGAATGGCCTCGGGACTTGACGGCTTAAGAGTAGGTTTTGAGATCGGTATAGCATTGACTTCTTGTTCTTTAATGATCACATTCACATCATCATAAAAATGATAAGTTGGGATGAGTCTATGAGTCTTTGCAGATTCTTACGGAATTCTGAGCATTCTTGGATAGAATGACTCTTACTGTCATGAAAGTTGCACCATTCCTCATCTTCAACTTCTTCATGTCCAAAAGAAGGCTTTCCCATGATAATCCCTTCTTTCACAAGGCATGAATATACATGCTTAAGAGGGGTTATGATATCATTGACTGACTTTTTCATCAGCCGGTGTTCTTCTATCATATTGACTGATTTTTCTTGATGAGACGGTAATGGATTGTGAGTGACGTTCGGTTCATCGGAAAAGTCCAACCACTTTGATTCGATTAATTGTTGGACTATACGTTTCAATGCTGTGCAATTTTCCAAGCCATGGCCTGGAACGCCATCATGATATGGGCAAGTTATGTTGGGGTCATACCACGTTGGATATGGGGGTCCAAATGGATTTGTAGGAATTGGACGGATAAGTTGACTTTCTATGAGTTTTGGATACAACACAGTGTAAGTCATGGGAATTGGTGGAAAAACTTCTTTTGGTCTTCGTGTGGGTACTGGAGGAGTCGGAACAGGTGGCCGTAACTGATTAGTCCTGTTGAGAGAATAATTGTTGGGCCTATTGGGAGGATAATCATTAGGCCTATTGGAAGGATAATCATTGGGCATATTGGGAGGATAGTTATTGGGCCTATTGGTAGGATAATAATTGGGCCTTTTGGCAGAATAGGATAGGCGAGGACCGGTAGCCACAGTACCTACGAGGGGAATCCCTCTTTTGCGTCCTATTTGTTGTACTTCTTCATCTTTTGTTCTGGATGGTCCTCCTCTTTTCATAGGATTATTAAAGGATTCAGCAATATTCCCAGTCCTAATCTCATGCTCGATTCTTTCTCTAGACATGACAATGTTAGAAAAATTAGTTGCCGAATTGTAAATGAGTTCGTCATAATATAGGTACTTCAGTGTCTGGACAAACAAAGTGATCATTTCTCTTTCTGTCATGGGTGGCTGAACTTGTGCTTCTTGAATTGCTTTCGCCTTGATTAGCTCGATCAATTGTCCCATTTGTTCGGCCATACTTTCTATCTTGGACTCTATCTTTATGAGACGTCCTTCGGCTTGTTCTGTCATTAATCTTGTTTGGAGCCGAGTTGAATATCGGTGTTGAGGTCCAATTTTACATTTTTAAAGGAATATTTATTTTATTAGATTCTATGCGTATATGATTGATGTGATGGATGCATGCAATGAGATTATGTTTTTATCAAAATTTATATGCACGTGATTGATGTAATGGAATGCATGCAATGAGATTATTTTTATCAGATTTTATATGCGTGTGATTGATGTAATGGATGCATGCAATATAAAGTGAGATTATGTTTTTATCAGACTTTATATGCACGTGATTAATGTAATGGAATGCATGCAATGAGATTATTTTTATCAGATTTTATATGCATGTGATTAATGTAATGGAATGCATGCAATGAGATTATTTTTATCAGATTTTATATGCGTGTGATTGATGTAATGGAATGCATGCAATGAGATTATTTTTATCAGACTTTATATGCACGTGGTTAATGTAATGGAATGCATGCAATGAGTGAGTTTGCTTTTCCATTATCGTAGAACTTCAAAACTTTTAGTTGTCATTATAAAGACCAAAAAGTTAGCATAATTTGATGCGTAGTTTTGATGCATGAAGAATAATTGCACAAGAAAGATAAGGTTATTAATAAGTTAAATAGCAATTAACAACTCATGAAGTATTATGGAAAAATGAATTAAAACCATAAATATAAGACACGAAGAAAATAAAAGTGTAGAGCAACAACATAGCATAACAAGGACGTGCTTATGGCGTTGGTAAAATGGTAGAAATTCTATGGTCAGTTCTATGGTTAAGTGGGGAGTTCTATATGCGTAAGGTGGCTTATCAAAAAGGCAAGGGATAGTTCCCGAATCCCGTCACTAAATCATAGTGACGGCCCGATTCCTTACCCTCTAGGGTTAATGTAAGGAATGGATTAATTCGAGTCGTAGCTTTTCGTGGGCCCATGCAGAGACTAACCGTCTCAGGAGGCAATACACTACTTTGCTACTTTGAAACCGGTGAAGGCTTGGAGACCATGGCCTCACAAGGACAACAACACCAATTCCGCTTAGAAAGAATTGTGTTCGATTTGAGAAAGCTCGGGTATAGAGCTTCATATTGTGAATGCATTATGCATGTTTAGAATAAGTAAATATAACATATAAATCCACATAATAAGCAAAGTAAATCAAAACAAATCAACTTTAGGCTCGACTCACTAACGTGGAGTCCCCAGTGGAGTCGCCAAGCTGTGGCAACGTCGGGTGTTCTTGGGAGTCGCCACCAATCCGTTTACCTAGGTCGATTGGTCACCTTAAAATTGGTCTGCGAGAGTTCGGGGATCGGGAGTACGGTTACGCTAAAACAATATTGTTATAGCGCCCAAAATTGGCACCTTAGTTGATTTTAATTTTTTTTTTTTTTTTACTTTGCTTTTAAATAATTTTCAGTTAATTTAGAGATTTTAACTGAATTAGTCAAAATGTGGATTTTTAAGTTAATTTGTATAAAATTTTATACTTCCGAACCATGGACTCTGCCGAGTCATTTGGACACGGAAGATTTTGATTCCGAACCATGGACTCTGCCGAGTCATTTGGACACGGAATTTGGTGAAATTTTAAACAATTTTATCCATATTGTAAAAATATGGATTTTTTATCTTTTTATTTAATTTATTTATTTTAAAAAGTTTGATATTTTCCAAACCGTAGATCCTGCCGGATCATCCGGATATGGAAATTAAATTTAATTTATTGTTAGTTATATAATTATTAATTTTATGGAATTAATTATTAGTTTAATTACTAATTCGTAATTCTTTTTGTTATAGAATTTTTAGATAAAAAATTTTTATTTTTTATTTTCTTTCTTTTCTTTTCTCTCTTTTCTTTCTTATATTTTTCTTTTCTTTTTGATTTAATCTTTCCTTTCTTCTCTTTCTTTTCTTTCTTTTCTTTTTCTTATCTTTCTTATCTTTTTCTTATCTTTCTTTTCTTTTCTTTTTCTTGTCTTTCTTATCTTTTTCTTATCTTGTTTTAGTTTTCTTTTTGTTTTCTTGTTTAATGAAAAATATTTATTATTTTAGTGGATTTAAAAGTTATATTTTAAATAAATCAGTAAAATATAAAGTCTTAATTTTCATGTATTTTTTTTAAACAGGTTTTATTTTTATTTTTTATTATTTTTACTGGATAAAAATAACTATTAAAATTAATTTTAACTTTTTGTTATCTTTAAAGAATTAAAAACATGTATATAAAAATAAAAATAATTGGCTTTTTTAAAAATGATTTTTATTAGCCTTAATAATTAATTACAAAATAATCTTCTTTTAATTTTCATTTATTTATTAATTAGTAAAGGGTAAAGGTGAATTAAATAAAAAAATTATATAAAGAAAAAAATTAATAATAATAAAGTGGGGCTTTTTGGCCATCCACTTTAAAAATAATAATAAATGTTAGCAAAGTTAATTAAATTAATTGTTAAACAACAATAATAAAAAGTTAGTCAAGTTAATTAAATTAATTAATTAACAACAATAATAAAAAGTTAGCCAAGTTAATTAAATTAATTAATTAACAACAGTAAAAAGTTAGCCAAGTTAATTAAATTAATTAATTAACAACAATAATAAAAAGTTAGCCAAATTAATTAAATTAATTAATTAATAACAATAATAAAAAGCTAGCCAAATTAATTAAATTAATTAATTAACAACAATAATAAAAAGCTAGCCAAGTTAATTAAATTAATTAATTAACAACAATAATAAAAGTTAGCCAAGTTAATTAAATTAATTAATTAACAACAATAATAAAAGTTAATTAATTGTTAACAACAATTATAAAAGTTAGTAATAATGCAAAAATTAAAAGGTTAGTAACAATAATAGTATTAAAAGTTAGTTGTTAGTAAGTTAATAACAACAATAAAAAAAGGGGTTAGTAATAAACAAATAATAAACAAACAAGTAAAAATTAAAAGGGTTAGTAATTAATTCTGCAAGAATAAAATACAAAGTTAGTGACCAAAGTGAAAGAAATTGAAAAGATGAAGGATTAAATGAGAGTTGTACCCTTGATTTTAAATTCTGAATTCTGAGAAATGGAAACAGAGGGCGCGCGACGGGGGGAAGAAGATGGCTTAATCGTCAAAATGAAAAGTTTTGAGATTTTCTGATGAAAGGAAGGAGAGCTAGGGACTAAGGCTGTAATTTTTTCTATTTTAAAAACGGAGCTCTAAGCTTTTCTTTCTATTTTTCTCTGTGTTCAGCACAAAATTTGGGGGGCTATTTATAGCGGAAGTTTGGCTGAACTGTTGATGGATAAATTAATAAAAAATTTCAAACTTATCTTTTAAATTGGTAAAATGACAATTTTAGTCCTTTATGTCTCTCAGCCTCTGGATAAGTTCCTGAAGCTTCTGATTTTGACAATTTTGTCGTTTTCTGTCAATTTGCGCCAGAAACGTCGGCAGGCCCAAAATTTTATGTGACAAACTACCAAATGCTCCTGGAACTTTCAGAATTTGTCAATTTTTCCCGAAACTTCTTAATGTTGTCATTTTTACCTCAAACTTTTAAATTTTGCCATTTTTTGGAGTTTTCTTTTTTTCTTTCAAATACACACATATATCATTTTAAATCTAATATTCACAAAACAAAAATGTATTTTAAACTAATTAAAATTTTTAGTAATAATAATAATAATAAAAATAATAATTTTTTAATTTCTTTTATTTAATTTCTTTTAAAAAAAAATTTTATGGTCGGACGAAATTGGGTGTCAACAATTTATTATTATTATTATTATTATTATTGTTATTATTATTATTATTCTATTCAGATTACTAACTATTTAATTTTTGCATAAACTAATTACTAACTCAACTAACATCACGAACCATTTAATTTTTGCTATACTAACAATTAACTGTGCTAACCACTAACTTTCATTATTATTGTTATCACTAACCATTTAATTTTTGCTATACTAACAATTAACTGTACTGACCGCTCACTTTTATTATTATTGTTGTCACTAACCATTTAATATTTGTTATACTAACAACTAACTTTACTAACTTTATTAATAACTAACTTTAATTATTATTATTATTATTATTATTATTATTATTATTATTATTATTATTGTTATAATGGAAGGTTATGCCTCCTATTATTATTTTTACAAAAAGTGGACGGCCGAAAAGCCCTACTTTATTTATTTATATATCATCTTTTGATATTCTTTTGTTTACTTTATGTGTTTTCCCTTTATCTATTTGCATGTGTTATTTAATTTATGCATCTCTTTTTTTTAATGGATGTTCAAAACAAAATAACAAAAAAAAAATATATAAAAAAAAAAAAGAAAACCTCCACTTTATTTATTGTTATTTAATTTTTCTTTATTTTATGGTTAAACTCATTTCATTTAAAGAAATTAGCCATAAAAAATATATATGTAAAATAAATCTGAACCATGTTGTTAAGTCAAAAAAAAAAGAGAGAATTTTTTAGTTCATGGTATATTGGCTGGAAACTGTCTCGTGCCCGCTTTTGAGCTGCTTCACCTGGTAAAGAGGGTCTGGCTGAGTAACAACGCCCCGTACCATGATCAAAGATTTTTTTTATTTTTAAACTCTTTAATTCCTTTAAATTAACTTCTTGTTAAATAAAAATTAATTATTTTTTTAATTCTTTTATAAATTGAGTAATTCTTTAAATAATAAACATCCTTCATTAAACAAGAAAAATCAGATAAGAAAAAGAAAAGAGAGATAAGAGAAAGATAAAAATAAAAAAGATAAAGAAAAGAAAGAAAAGAATAATAAGATATAAAAAAGAAAGATTTTTTTTAAAATCATTAACAAATTTAATAAAAAAAGACTTATAAGTTAAACTAATAATTAATTCCATAAAATAATAATTAAATAATTAACTTTAAATTAATTTCCATATCCGGATGATCCGGCAGGATCTACGGTTTGGAAATATCAACCTTTTTTAAAAAAAATATATAAATTAAATAAAAAGATAAAAATCCATATTTTTACAATATGGATAAAATTATTTAAAATTTCACCAAATTCCGTGTCCGGGTGACTCGGCAAAGTCCATGGTTCGGAATCAAATCTTCCGTGTCCAAATGACTCGGCAGAGTCCATGGTTCGGAAGTATAAAATTCTATACAAATTAATTTAAAAATCCACATCCAATTAATTCAGTTAAAAATTCTAGATTGAAAATTAACTGAAATTTATTTAAAAGCAAAGCGAAACAAAATTAAAATCAACTAAGGTGCCAATTTTTGGGCGTTTTAACAAAGTTGTTTTAACGTAACCGTACTCCCGAACCCCCGAACTCTCGCAGACCAATTTTAAGGTGTCCAATCGACCTGAGCGAAAACAGATTGGTGGCGACTCCCGAAAAAGACCCGCACGTTGCCACACTTAGCAATCACTAATTTGAGATAATGACGTCTAGGCAACATATTTATGGAAGAAATGATGAAACTAAGTACTAGTATATAGCATTAGAGACGCCAACATCGATCATACAAAGTGCTAGAAAGTGGATGACCAATATCGACCATGCAAAATATCATTCAACTCCATTATTTGCTGCCTTCTGTATCTGTGATTGCATTTAGATTCTATGTATCTATCTTCAATATAGTCAATTCGATTCATCTTCAAAGAAATTAGGGTCCAGAGAAGAACAATAAATAAATAAATCTTTGACATTGGTATTATCTTTATTGCCACTACCTTTTTATGATTGATTAACGTTTTTCAAATAAAAAAGTCAGAAGAAGTTCATGCTTATTGCCACTCCCTCTCCTTCTGCATGCTCACTCCCAACCCGATATCCCACAAATTAATAAAAAATAAGTTATTTTCTGACAAATTTAGTCAGTTATATATGGGAAAAAATAATGTTATACATTATGTGTTTCTGTTTATCCAGAAATTTCAAGGAAAATGACGTAGTAGCTTCCCCTCCCCCTTTCTCATTTCATTAGAGCATGGCAGCTGGCTGATAATTAAGCCCTTCTCTTTTCTTTTTATTTTTTTATCAGCAATAAAAATATTTATTTATTTATTAATAAGCCAGCAATAAGCAACAGGAGTTCAAAGAATATGACTTTAAGTACACCCTTCTTTTCTTTTTCTTTTTGTTTTTACACGAAATAACCAACTTAAATTAAAACTACAATAAATACATACATACATTATATATATATATATATATATATATATATATATATAGAGAGAGAGAGAGAGAGAGAGAGAGAGAGAGAGAGAGAGAGAGATACTATATTAAACTGAACCCATAAAGTACTCTAATTAACGCCAATGGTTACAATAATTTATCAATGGTTGTGAAAGCTTCTCAAAATACTGACATTTAATACTGACATAGTTCCCAAATGAAGTCTTTGTCTTAATCTTGCAACAATTTCATTTAACGCAAGGGTATGGACGGGGGCTGGGGGGTGTCTCGTCCCCAACCCCCTGATATTTTTTGTATATATATATATATATATATTGTGTATTTTATGAATTATTTTTAAAAATTAAATAGTAAAAATATAAATAACAACTCAAATAGTAAAAAAAGTTAAAAAAACTGATTTTTAACTTTTTACGTAAAATCTATACCCAATATTAATATATCAGCCTTAGTTTATCACTTGCAGTTGAATTAGTTTTTGGATGTTTTTATTGTCACATCAGTTAAATAGCTTGTTAAAGCCAAATTGAAATTGGTTTAGGATATCATAAAGTCATATTGGCTCACATATAAAAGTCACAGTTTATTTTTGGGTTGTACAAAATCTAAGCATAAAGAGATCTAACAAAACAGTAAGAAAAAAAATAACTTGCAACAATAGAGAGTCATGAAGTATCAGATAATAATTTCTTTTTTATTTTTGAATTGTATGTTATTGATTTTATCTAGTGAGTTTGGCTGTAATTTTTTTTATTTTTCCAAACAATACATAATTCATATTGCTATGCTCAATTAAAAAGAGCGTCATTGCTATGACAATATTTTTGCAAGTTGGAATTTGCAATTACAACTTCTACATTTTCCATGTTGCTCACCGCTTAATTTATGTGACTTACTTTTTCAATTTTATATCTCTTTATATTTTTTTATTATTGATTTTAGTGAATTTCATACTAAAATCATTACATGACTATGAAGATTGAAGTTAGTAAGTTTTAATATTTTTAATCATTAGGGCTATAATTATAATTTTAGTATATTTTTTTACATTTAAATGAAGTTGTGTGTGTGTGTGTATTAGAAAGTACTTAATCCCGCCCCCTTCAACTTGAAATTTTGGCTTCACATGCCCCTGATTCAATGGTAGCTAAATTAGCTATATTCCAGATCCAATCTCCTAACTTTTTTGCTTAATTATTTCCTTTTTTCTATACTCAGAATACAATATCATACATTATAAGGTTTTAGAGAGAGAAATGAGGAACAACCCAATAAAGAGTATTTTTTTTTTTTTTACCTTTAGAGAAGGTTGAAATCTAACCCTCAAATTAGGGGCAACCCTCATATACTTTTAAAGTGATCATTGCACCAATTACCACAAAAAACAAAAAAAAGTGGTCACTCGACTGCATGCTTAATTATTTCGATCATTAATTATTGCTGCAAGTTGTAAAACCTTTGTAATATAAAGTAGTTTAGTAACAGGCAACATTACATCAAGGAAAAAAAAAGTCTAAACCTGCATGACTGCAAAAGAAACCCACATATATAGCATCAGTTGATTCAATTCAAAGGAGACCAAATTCAATTCATTTTAATTTAGGGCAATTGACTTATTTTTATTTTTATATATTTTTAGATGAAATCAATTTCATTTGACAACCAATATTATGTAGATATAATAATTCATTTAAAAGTAAATTTGTATGATATTCTTAAATTTTTATGATTTTTTTTAATATCTTAAACTAGAAAAATTAATAAAAATTTAGTAAGAATACAAAAAATATATTTTCAATGGATTATTGCAACTACATAATATTAATTTTTAATTAAAATTAATTTCAAGTAAAAAATATATAAAGGCAAAAACAAACTATTTTGAAATCAATTGACTTAAGTTAAAGCAAATTAAGTGCATATAAATACATAAGGAAGGAGATACACACACACACATGCAAGTGGTTGACATATATAGGCGAACCAGCTGATCGAACCACATCGAAAAGTTTGCAGCGACGGACAGGCGACAATCTTACCAACCGCCGTATCCATCCGGCATCCGCAGTAAACATCGGCCCAGAAAAAATACACGCTCAAGCACCAGAAAGAAAACCAACATATATATTATTTCATTAGCTAGTAGTTTATTTCTATTCCTTGGTCTGCAAACTCCGTTGCACAGTCTTATATTCATGTTTAAGGGTTTAGCAGGTCTTGTTGTACGTATGAGAACCACCATACCCATATTACTTGACAGAAGCTCTTCATATTGATTCTTAATGAAATTCATATTACCACTTTTGAAAACCAACACGTGTATAAAGTTTAGAACTGTAGGGTTATTATATGCCATCATTAAAATGTGTGGTCTTGGAAGCGAAGTCAACTCCTCAATGCTCTGTTTAATTGAAGTCCAGTATCGTTGTCCACGCTTTCAACGGCTGATAATTCACGAAATTGTAGAACCATGGAAAATGATGTTTGGCGGAGTCTCTAATCTTTGATGTAACTCCTTTTAGACATATAATGCTGACTTCCAAAAGTTTTATAAAGATTTGACATAATTTTAATCGAAATATACATTGTATTCTATTATATACGATCACGTTTCTACTTATATCATGTAGTTCTGATTTTTTTTAAACAGAAAATATAAATATTATTAACAATAAATATAATATACAACTCCAATTCAAGAAAAAATACGGAGCAAATCATCCAAAAACCCCTGCAAATCATAGAAGTATATCCAAATCAAATGTAAGCTAACGGGTAAATTAACAACTTGACAGTCCTACTAACATCAAGAAATTATGAACTTTAACAACAAGTCACACCACTCAATCCCCAAAGCGGCAAAATAAAATAAAAGTCTAGTCTTTAATCTTTCAATCTAGTTTTTTCAATTTACATTTCATCACGCACTTGCGAAATGGTTTCAACTTTATTTTATTTATTCATGCAAATTTTGTAATGTGTAAAAAATAATATTCAAACATAGCAATTTGTTATAAACTATGTGATAAACAATAATGATACTTCTCTATTCTAGATTGTTTGCAGTATATTCTATTTTAGATTACCATAGATTTTCAGAACATTTCTAGCTATATGTAGGAAATTACTCAATTTTATTACCGTTCAAATTATCATTTCAATATTCTTTTTTCCATATTTTTTGATTTATGATACACAAATGGGTCACAACCCACCTTTGACCATGACCCACTGGAACAATGAATACATGCCTTTATCGAGAGGCCCATGGACTGGCAGCTTAACGGATTGATCGTTAGCAAAAAGGTGGCTAGGATAGGAAAGAATTCTCCAAATAGCAAAGGATGATCTTGAGATAAGGTAGCCTTTCCCCATGACTACTAAGAGGAAGACTGTATATATAAAGCCTCTGAGAAGGTAGCAAAGTATGCTCGATCCTCTGCTTAAGCTTTGGCTAAGCTTCCTCCTCTCTCATAAGCTGTTATTGACTTAAGTATCAGAGAATCTTCCTTAGACAGACACCCTTGGAGACCTTTAATTGTGTCTTTTTTAGCTATAGAGATCCGGACATCAAGCTCATCTCTAAGGGACTCACACGTCCTATTCAATCTTGGATATCAATTTACATGCAAAAAAAAAACTAAATGGTAAAAGTAGAAATAACATACAAATTATTTCATTTTTCTTAATGTTTGTGTTAAAATCAAATATTTAAATTGGTTTAAAGATGGAGGGAGTGTATAAAAAAATATATATATTTCACTATTTCTACTTAAATTTGACTTGAATTATTTATGAATTTCTTAAAAATTATATTTAGAAACTAATAATTTTTTACTTATTATTTGTATATATAATTTTTTATTAATGCACTAAAACATTGGAGATAAAAATTATAAATTAATTATTATAAATAGTGAAAAGATTAAAACTTGGAATGAAGGGGAAGTTTAAAACGATTCATAGTCATTTGATGTATTGGATTATGGTATGAGAAAATTATATATTCATTGTTAAATAAACATGAATACGAATAGAAACAATAAACAAACACATGTTCTTCTTTATGCTAGTTCATTTATAAATGAACAAGTATTTGTGTTCATTCCTTAATAATTACAGTATTGTGATGAATATGTTTGTGAACACTATTAAATGAACATTTTCACGTATAATATAAATAAATGCATTCACAAATAGCATAAACAAACATAAATAAATGAAAAAATGGATGAATAAACAAATATGAGTAAAATATTAGATATATTAAGAGGGAGATCACGTGTGGATGAAGTGGGTATGGAATAAATGGATAAAGGAACAAACAAACCAAAAATGAATTATCATAAACTAACATTAACTGGAATGTTCATGAATATAAATAAATAAATGATACCCTTATTTGTGTTCATTCATTTAAAGAAATGAATATAAAATTCTAACCATATTAATTTCTTTAACTAAAATAAATGATAATATACAAACTTTCACCAAATCATTCTATTCATTTATCGTTCTATAGGTATGACATTTGTTGTTTGGTAAGTACAGTGCATATTTGTTGCCAAGCGTGCAGGTCGGCTAAGTTTATTCCATGTTATGTAAAAAAAAAATACAATAGCTAACTAGGACATTCATAGTGCATTTGGGTTAAGTTTAATGTGTCCCTACCATGTATGTGTCAAGCAATAAGTCTAATATGCCCCCATTTAAAGTAACAAATCCCTCTCATGCCCTTTTCCTGTCGAATGGTTTATGTCCACGTCCATTCCTCGTTCACCTTTCTCTTTCCAAATTTGCCTTTAGTCAAAGCCTCTAACCAATGTGCCACTGTCTTTCACTAGAGCACCCAGCCATGTCATAATTGTTTCTTACTAAATCTCTCTTATATTACTACCCATCATCAAATAAGTTATGGGTGCGAGGAAGACGAGACTAAGGAGGGGCTTGAGAAATAAATGACGATAGGGCTTCAATGATGGGGTGGAAGAGCTGGTTCCCTTGCTCTTCACCTAAACTGCAACTACACAGCTGGCAACGAGGATAGAAAAGATGAAATCGGCAATAAATGCGACTCTAATTAGTTTTACGAGTTGGGATTAAAATTCTATTTCTATCTTAATCTTTTTACTCTTTTGCATATGGACCCCTTATGCTTTTCTAGGCATGTATATGTATACAAGTGAAAAATAATATATACAAATGATGAAACTATATGTATATAAAATAATACTACCTCCGTCCCAAATTAGATGAAACATTTAACTGGGCACGGAAATTAAGGTATATGTAATTTGTGTTAATTTTTTATGTAGTAAAAGTTTAAATAATGATTAAAAAAGAAAAAATTCTTTTTTGGGTTTTGTACAGTGAGAGATTGAGTGGATATTAAAAAAAGAGTCTTTATTGGATTTTGTGTAAAAGGATTATTTAATTGTTTAAACTTTTTCAAAAGAGGAAACGTTTCAACCTTTTTGGGACTTCATAAAAACGTTTCAAGTAAACTGGGACGGAAGTAGTATATTACAACTGTTTTGTAGATATTAATTATAATTCTTATAATTTTATTTATGCATATGTCTCACATAATTTATACAAATCTTTCATACCAAATACACATATAGTTGTTTGATTTGTACACATCTCTAACCTGATTTGTACACCAAGGTCATACATATTTAACATTTCATTTGTACATATCACTATTGTATCACTATGAATTGAATTTTTGTCCTAATTTTTATTTCATATATAAAAAATATAAATCTTGTACATATAATTGAATATATCTATAACATATCTCTGATTTATTTATACACATAACATATGTTTTGTATATATCTATAGCTAACTTTATGTATCAAGTTTCATACATGTGTACAACCCGATTTATACATATCTTAAATTTTGATAAGAAGAGGATTTGACATATTCACGTAATTTTTTTTTTATGGGAGATTGGAATTGTACATGCTATTGAATAGATCATTATCATATATGTGATCTCATTTGCACATATATAGTATTGATTTGCATATATCTCAAATTTTGGCAGGAATTAGAATTTGATTTATTTGTATTTATTTTATTCTATGAATGGTAGTATTGGAATGTAGATATATATAAACATAAGGAGTAGAGTGCATATTAGATTTACTTGTGTATTTATGATGATAATCCAAAAATAACTATTAGTAATTTTTATATATAATAACCATGCATTTGTACAATTTATAGTAAAAAGCTCAAAAACCATTCTTAAAACATGTAACTTTTGTTTTTTTTTCCAGTTTTTGTAAGAAAAAAATTCATAAAAAAATGTCTTTGTGAAAAATAGTACAATTTATGTGATTATTAGATTAATAGAAAATTAAGCTTCAAATAGTAATGATTTCAAATAGAAAACAAAACTTATAATTAGTGATTATTTAAGTCCCAGATAGGGAACACTAAACGCAACACGGAGAAATCAAGTAGACAAATGAAGCTCTAACACAATGTAATGTTGGATACTTTAGTAATATTTTTTTTTTCTATTCATTTTGTATTTAAAAAGGTTTTATAAGTGTGTTAAACGTATTTGTGAGAATTCATAAATAATAGGATTCACTTTGTAAGTTTCTTAAAATTTATAAGGCGTTAATTAACATTTATTTTTTCTTTCTATTTGTAGTAGGACAAGTGTTTAGGAGGATTCAAACTTGGGCTTCGGCATGGACAATGTCCCTTTCAGCCAACTGAGTTAGCTGTAGGAGACTTGATAACATGTTTTTTCTATAATCAAAAGTATGCACAAGTATATATTAAGATAAGATGAGTTATAAAGAAAATTTAGGGGTAGGTTGTCTATCTCATAAACTTGAAGGGTGTTAAGCTGTATTTGGACAAGTTGTTAGCAAGTTTTTGCATGGGGGAGTGCCACTCACTTTTGGAACCTGGAACTTGAGCAAGGCAGTATCTTGCTTTTGTCAACTAAGCTGGATAGACGAAGGTTTGATAATATGTTATATGAGTGTGTGTGTGTACAAATAAGTTACTCTTATTCTTATTTCACAGTTTTGATTGAGTTTTGATGACTCGCCATGTATGATCCACTTAATTAAACATAAAATTGACTTAGGAATGAAATGATTATAAATTTTTTGGAAAACTATGTGCATTTTAAACATTTAAATTCATTACAAGATCAATGGTGAAGATAAAATCCTCATTTTCTTTAGCCTAATGGCTAAGGGCAATGTGGTATGGGGAAGGTCAGACTAGGGGTGGAAATGAGCCAAGCCAAACTCGAACACCATAGGCTTGAAGCTTAGCCTAGTAAGGATTTAATTGGCTCAAGCTTAAAAACAAGGTTTGAAGCTCAGCTCGAAGAGATTCGGACTCGGTTCAGTGGCTTAATAAGCTCGAAGCTTAATTCATGGTTTAAGCTTAATTCAAGTTCAATTTAATGTTCAAGCTTAATTTAACAAATAAAAATAAGAATTTTAAGGTTTATGTATATTAAAAATAAAATTAATTTAGCTTTTATATTAAAAAAAATATTAGGCACATTAGGTTTAATAAGGGTCTGTTTGGTTGCATGGATTCAATAGGATGGGATGAGGTTAATCCCATTTTGGTGAGTCTCATTCTTTTGGTATAACTGGAGGATCGGATAATCCTTATCTTTCTATACATTTTAATCCTAGAAACACAAGAGTATCACATCCCACCAAAAGTGAAGGATGAAAAATTCGAGATAGGATGATGGAAACGCACTCCAATAGATGAACCGATTGGCACAAAGAGAAGCTAGAGGTCCATCAGCCACGACTCGTTAACTAGTGAGCTCGTATGATTAGAGACGATGGAGCAGAAAGAGAAGTAACAAGTGCAGGATCAGTAGAAGTCAGAGGCTCCGGATATGGCTGAGGTGGAAGATGGCGGCCGTAGCTCGATCGAGATCCTAGAGCTTAGACCATTGAACTCTTAAAACTCTAGCTCTTGCAGGGCTGGCATGACCTTTTGTGGCCTCAAAGGCCAAGATCCCAACAATGGGCCTGATTGGTTTATTTGGTTTGGTGCAAGACAGAATTACAATGCCACAATTTTTTAGTTATATGTAACTAAAATATTGAAAATTGCTATGTGTTTAATTTTTTTTATAAGAAAATAGGATAAATTTCTCACATTTCATCATAAAAAAATCCTGTCAGAATGACAAAAAAAAAATTACAAAAAAGTTTAAATGTTTACGAAAGTGGAAGGTATAGGTGTATGTGTGTATCATCCATCAAATTATCCAAACAAAGGATGAGATGAGGTTAATCCTATCCACTGTGCAACCAAACATAGGATAGGATATTATAACATCTCATCCTGTATCATCCCATCCAGTCATTGTATATCCCAAAAACCAAATGAGTCATAAGAGTTTGAGCCGAACAATACCAGGCTTTAAACTCGGTTTACTGAAAGTTCGAACTTAAAAAAAAGGTTTGAAACTCGGCTTGAAGTTCAAACTTAAAATGAAGCTCGTTAAACTTGCCTTGATAATAAAAAAATTGAACGCCACGTTTAAACTTCACTTAAATTGCACGCGCTACCCCCAACATTTAATTATTGTTTCTGTTCTAACCCTAACCTTCACTTTGTTCGTTGCGTGTCCCTAACCCCATTAAAACGTTTCATTTCGACCCCTACGTGGACGGAACTCGTCTAAATGGACGGCGAACGCCACGTTAATGCTTATGTGGCACCCGAATGTCCACGCTGGCCCATTAAATGGCGTAATGACGCCAACGTGGATCCGATGGCGCGAAACTTTCCCTCCAAAAGGAGGTTTCTGATTTTGTTGGGCAGTGAAATGCTATAATTGCAGCCATCCACGATCCACCCCCATCGACAGCAGAAATGCGAACGTAATGGGCCATAAATTAGGAAGAAGGGAGGAACTGGAGATCTAGGGATTTACCAAGCTTTTATTCTGTTGGGTCGTTCGTAGTTTTAATTAAGCGTAAATGGAGGGAAGAGGGCCGAGGATCTATTCGTGTGGGACTCCTGCAACCCTGGCAACATCGTGGACAGAAGCTAATCCAGGACGAAGGTTTTACAGATGCAGCAATTATGGGGTAAGACATATTCCGTCAAATTTGTTCTTGCATTGCATTCTGATGGGGAAAAGATGTTCTGACACGATGTGCTCTGTTTTTTTGTTGTTTTTTGGTAAAATATTTTGCAAAGGGAGCTGAGAATTGTGGGTTTTTTGATTGGTACGATTCACCTGTGTCAAGCAGGATGAAGGACGTTGTTAGCGGATTGCTCAGGCGGATTCGGAGGACCGAAGAGCAGCTAAAAGAGCAGAAGGCAGTAACTAGACGGTTGAAGCTGTGGTTGGTGGTGCTTGTAGGGGTGCTTGTAGCTGTGGTTGTAAAAGGCCAGTTGGTTGATGTGTTTTTGGGTGGGGGTGCTGTATGTAGGGGGTTTTATGTGTTTTTGGGTGGGGCTGCTGCATGTAGGGTCAGATCTTGTGGGCTGCTGCTGGATGAGAATGGTGGTGTTGGCTGGATGAACTGGTTATATGTATGTTCCATTTTGGACCTTTAGCTTTTAATGTGTTTCATTATGGACCCTAACCTTTGTATCATATAATTTAATTGCACCCAACGTTTTGAACGTGTTCCATTTCAGACCCTGTTTTTATGTGGTGGTTTCAAAATTAACCCCAACTTGATATAACAAATGTAATTTGTACCCCTCAACTTCAGAGCGTTTTCATTATTTGTTTGATGCTTCTGCGATGTCCCCATAGAATGAAAATTTGTGATGATAGAACAAAGTGAAAAGAAAGACATAATTTCATATAATTAGGAATGATTATAGATATATCAAGTGTTTGACTCCAACTTCTAAACAACCTCATCATCTCACAACCCAAAAAACATCAACTTGAACCTCATTGAACACTACTACATCATTCCATAACCAAAACAACGTCATCTGTACTGTACTAAAAAAACAAGTCATTAGAATTGTTCTAAACAAACCACAACTTCTTCAGACAAAATAGAATTCCTAAATATGACACATTCTAAGCTGAATAGCCCATCTTCTTCTGCTTCCTAAATATAACACATTCTAAGCTGAAGAGCCCATCCCTTTGGCTGCTGCCTCCTTTCTTGGTCGGCCCCTTGTTTGTCTCATTGAAGGGAGCACATTTTCAGAACCAGGTGACTGACCAATTGGCTGAGATTGTGCTCTAGTGTCATTCTCTTCCTGAGTAACCCCAGTGTTGCTTGTCTCTGCTGGTTGGCTGCTTGTGTTCCTTCGAGTCTACAATTCATACAAAGTGTATGTTGTGACAGTTGATATTTTTCAAACCAAAACAATATAGGGAGTTAGATTCTACCTGGAGTTTCTTCCTTCTTTCACCTTTAGTTCCTGCCACCTTTGTTCCCTCTCCTCATTTGCATGTCCTTTTCGTATGACCCTCCTCTCTGCAAACACTACAATGCATTTTCATACCAAATCTTCGCATCTTACTTGCATTTTCACGTTCACCTTCTTCCTTCCTCCTCTTCTTCTGCTTCCTGCCTCTTTTAATCTTTCCCAATTCAGGGGGTTCGATAGGGTTATGGTGTTCATCCTGCCACTGCTCCATACTAGTTATAGGATTTATTACATGTTCATAAATCCTTGCACATGTCTCTTTCTTATAGCATGAATGAACATAGTCCTCTATTCTCGCTCTGTTGCTTCCAATGGCAGAGCAAGCATGTGCACATGGAATCCCACTCAACTGCCACTTTCTGCAGCTACAAGTGTGATTTGCCAGGTCAACCACAAACTGCCCATTACGTGTGCTTACTTGGCACTGTGATCCTCCAGAACCCACAGGAATACACCAACCATAATGTTCCATTGACTTATTTAGCTTTTTCACTATCCTTGGACACACAACCCCTGTATAACTCTCTATTGCCTTCCTTCTATTTGCAATCCTCACCATTAATTTGGTTCTAACAATCTCTAGCATTGTTAAAATTGGTTTGTCCCTAGCATCTAAGATAAATCTGTTAAAACACTCACAGATATTATTTAGGAGGATATCACACTTACAATACTCTCTGAAATGTGCCCTTGACCAGTGTTTTGGAGGAACAGAAGTCAACAATTTCCAAGCATTCTCATCCACTACCTTAATCCTCTCCATATACATGTTGAACTCTGCCACATAAGTACTTGTTGCTGCTAACCAAAATAACTCTTTTAGCACACCTCCGGGGTGGACACTCTTGAAGTTGTTATAGAGATGGCGTACACAGAATCTGTGCTCTGCTTCAGGAAACAACTCATGCACTGCTGGAAGTAATCCCTACATTAAAAAGAATGGCATAATAAATATTAAAGGAAGTGATATAAGCAATCCCTATATAAAATTACCAAGATTTTACCTTTTGTCTATCAGAAGTGATGGTCCAGTCTCTGCTATTTGCTTCGCCTATACCCAATTTCTCACCCAACAGACTAAGGAACCAATGCCATGAATCAAATGACTCAACCTCCACCCTAGCATAGGCTATTGGGAAGATGCAATCATTTGCATCCAAACCAACAGCAGCAAGAAGTTGACCCCCATAATGACCTTTGAGAAAACAGCCATCCACACCAATTATAGGCCTGCATCCAGCAAGGAACCCTTCCTTACATGCCTCCAGACATATGAACACCCTCTGAAATACTAAATTATCAAGACGCAGCTTGAACATAGTTCCAGGATTAGTCCTTCTGAGCTCACCCCCATAATCAGCCAACTTGGCAAATTGTATTTTCTCATCACCTCTCATAATCTGAAGCGCCTTCTTAATCCCTCTCCATACTTTTGTCCTAGGGACATCTAAGTTGAAATCCCTGTTAATCTGATCCCTCAGTGCTGTTATGGAAATGTCAGGGTCAGACCTTACATTTTCGAGATATGTCTGAGCAATCCAGCCAAACTTGGTGTGCTTAGACTTGAAGACCTTGATGCAACTGTGGTCACCAATGTATGTTTTTATTTGCACCATCCCACCCTCAACAGGTATAGCATATAATGTCCAAGGACACCCCTCTGCACATTTGGCCCTTAGCCTACATTTCTCACTCTTCACAACCCTTACTCCACACCTTGACTTAATTCCATAAGTCCGTATTGCTTTTCTCAACACATCAAAGGAGGTGAACTTCTGACCCAAAAGGAACTTAGGGTCACTTATGTCAGACCTCTCATTGAAACTGGGGTACCTATCACCTTCATCACTATTTGAGTATATACTTTGCAAATCATCAAAGTCCAAATCTTCCTCAGACTCTAATTCATATGTATAGCCCATACATGAATTCTTCCCTTTACTACTTTCTACCCTAGTTCCTGGAATATGGTCAGCCATGTCATTATCTTCCTGTCCGATGTCATTGTCTGACTCCTCAAACTCTATCTCACAACTTTCTGTTCCAGAATTAGGCTCATAGTCTACATCCTCTGTGGTTGCTTCACTATCATCCCCATCATCCCCTTCATCAGCCCTATTGCCACTACCCACTGGGGTACTATCTGATCTTTCTATTTCCTCATCTTCAGCCTCATTATTGACTTCAACATTCTTATATCCTACCTCATGCTCATCTTCCACCTCAACATTCTCAGCTGCCACATTCACTTCAGCCTCATTATTGACTTCAACATTCTCACATCCTACTTCATGCTCATCTTCCACCTCAACATTCTCAGCTGCCACATTCACTTTAGCATTTACATTACCCTCCTCAACATCTCTTCCCAACATTTGCTCTTCATTCTCCTCCACAACCCATGTCAGTGCTTTTTTTTGGCTACTTTCACATTTTTGTTTGCTTACAAATGTAGCACACTTCTTCCTTGATTGTGGACAACTTTCATCACCCTCTTCAACAATTTCTTCTATGACAGCCTTCTTAGGACTAATATGTTCTTTAATTTTCCCTAGAAATGCCAACTCATCCTTAATCATCTCTGCTTTACTCTTTATCACAATGTATATTTCAATAACAGGATTCTCAGGCAAGCAAAGCATCATCATCTGCATCACATCAGCCTCATCTTTCAGAGGGATTAAACCATCATCAAGAGGTATCCCTGGATATAACCAGAAGTAATCCATGTACCCTGAGTAACCCAATTCCTCCACCATTTTGTCCAACTCTGTTAGACTAAACCTATCAAATTGACAATAGTCCCAGTAGTTAACAGAACCCTCAATGTATGCTTTCTATGGTAACTTCCCAAAAAATCCCCCATGGTGCATTTTCACAGTGAAATAACCATCACCACGCCCTGCAAATGGAAAATACTAATTATGTTAATCACCAATATTTTATATTCCACCCATCCATTCTCACATAATTCTATATTCTCCTATGGTCCCCATTTGGTCCCCCTTCCCCTACAGATACACACACGCCACTCACACATACGACACACACATACCACCCACTTACCCCACCATGCCTTTTACTTCCCCAACGCCCCCACACATCCACATTCAACTCTAAAATATTCTCTATCACTTAATCATAAAAGCATATAGACTTACTGTACTCTGGGCAGCCTTCATTCCCATCTCTCTTCACTTTCTCTGCAACCATTTTTTTGCGGCAATCTCTTATCTTTTCAGCAATCTCTTATCTTTTTTTCGATTATCTAATATTTTTCGTGTTCTCAGCTTCGTGATTCCAAATCTTCTCTCCGTGCGATGTCAGAATTTTTTCTCGTTCTCAAACCCTATCTCTCTTTCGTTCTCTTCTTTCTCCACTGTCTCTGGACTCTGCTACGCACGCTCGGTAACCGCTAAACGTCCCGCTCCTCTGTTTTCTCTCTTTTCCCATTTTTTTCATCTCGCAAATTAATGACTGGTGTGTTTACTGGGCCAGCATGGACATTCGGGTGCCACATAAGCATTAACGTGGCGTTCGCCGTCCATTTAGACGAGTTCCGTTCACGTAGGGGTCGAAATGAAACGTTTTAATGGGGTTAGGGACACGCAACGAACAAAGTGAAGGTTAGGGTTAGAACAGAAATAATAATTAAAGGTTGGGAGTAGCGCGTGCAATTTACCCATGAGATGAGGTTAATCCTATCCACTGTGCAACCAAACATAGGATAGGATATTATAACATCTCATCCTGTATCATCCCATCCAGTCATTGTATATCCCAAAAACCAAATGAGTCATAAGAGTTTGAGCCGAACAATACCAGGCTTTAAACTCGGTTTACTGAAAGTTCGAACTTAAAAAAAAGGTTTGAAACTCGGCTTGAAGTTCAAACTTAAAATGAAGCTCGTTAAACTTGTCTTGATAATAAAAAAATTGAACTCGAACTCAAACTATTCAATAAAAAAATCAACTCGTTTTCACTATTGATTAGATATTCGAATCGTAATATCTCCGTCCTCTCATATAATATCCTAACACTGGTTTTGGTGCCTTCTAGATTCTATAAAATGGAAATTCTTTAATTCCTTTACATATAAGTACCTTATAACTTTTATATTTCATATAAACTTTTCTAATAAAAAAACCCGAAAAATAGAGAAGATAACGAGTGCTTAGAAAAATTGAGATGGAATCCCTTTATATCTTTCAAATTTGCAAGAATGACGGAAATGATTCATGTCAGGTCTACGCCAAAAAAATACGGTTGCTCCTGTATCCGAATTATGTATTTAGAAAGTTGCATTTTTCAATACTAACCACTTCTTAACGGTTGAAATAACTGTTTTTCAACTACCAATATTATTAAAGCTGTCATTTAAGATGGTGGTAATAATAGTTCTTTTTCTCTTCTTTGTGTTAGTATTAGCTGGAGATGAAATTAATTTGAATTCCTTATTGAATAGTTTAATTTGGAGCTTGATCTCTTCATTATTGAATTGAGTTTAATAAGTTTTGAGTTCAAATTTGAACAGCAACCAAGATTCCAATGCTTAAAGGCTAGCACGCCTAATAAAAAATATTATAATATTGTATTATAATTATAAAAATAGAACCTTAAAAAATCCTAATACTCATCAAATTGAATTCAAAACTTAAATTAAACTTTAAGTTTATAGAATCACTTTGTCGAACCCGAGCCCTTTTAGTTTTAGCCAAGCTTTGAACCCATTTACAATTAGAAAACTCATCAATCTCAAACTTGAACTAAAATCAATCGTTAATCAACCGGACTTTGAATTTGTGATGTTTGGACTTGGCTCGGCGATTCCCACAATAATACTGACCTGTAATATCGAACATATTGAGAGTATTGTTTGCTCCGGTATCTGGAGTCGCATGCCCACCACATGGGCTCCTGTCACCGATGTTGATTGATCAACGAGACCAGACCTTTTTACTTTGCTCGCATCGCCTCCTCTGCCACTTTTGCACTCCACCCGAATTATTTTTTCTCCGTACGCAATCAAGTAGATACGATTAGTCAGACGCAGGTCTATTTACGGCCAAATTGCATCAATTATCCATGAACTATAAATCTTGTTGCTAATTGCTACTTCAACTAGAAAGAAATTGCGTATCATCCCTAAACTTTTAGGCAGTTGCCTAATCCTGTTTAAACTTAAAAAAAATTTCCACACTTTTAGGATGTTATCAAGTTTTACTGTCAATTTTATATAATTATACTACTTGGTGTCCCATGCACTAACTCCATTGCTCCTTGTGTCAATTCTAAGGCGTTACTACAGTCTACAAGTTGAACTTGAGGCACCAAATACCTTGTATTCTCATCAATATGGTTTTCCCATCTTGGAAGCAGAGGCGGATTCATGTTGTATATGGGTTCCATTGACCCTATTTCTAAAAAAAATATGTTAATAAGGATATATAATAATTAGACTCCCTTTAAATTTTTTAATGGATTCCCATAATTTTAATAATATTTGTTGGAACAAAAGAATAAGCATCTGTTACTTTAAAAAATACAATAAATGAGACAATCTCTTCTATGTACAAATAATTTTCTAAAGTCAAAAGACCATACTAGCCCAAAACATTCATACATTTTTCTACCAAGACCTTAAACATTTTTTTACTCTCATTTTTGTTCAAACATATAGAAAAATTAAAAAGCTAGTCGGACACAAGTTAACGTATGTTACATAAGCAAATTTATAAGTTTTATTATGTAATGCTAAGTTTAATATTTATATATGCATTCGGGCCCTCTTTTGTAAAATTTTTAATCCTTCACTGCTTGGAAGTGACCAATATTTGATGCAATAATTATAGGTTGTTGCCTGGAAAGATAGGTTAGTAAATTCTTAAGAACTGAACATCAAACTTGAAATTGTCTAACAATTGCAAAATTTATCAAAGTTTAAGGATGTGTAAGTAACATTTTGTTTGGGACGAAACAGCAACCAAGTTTATTTGAATTGAGGGAAATGAGGGGAAGGAGAGGGGTAATTACCTTCCCTTCATTGTTTGGTTAGATAAAAAACTAAAGGGGTAAAGGAGAAAAGACCACTCTTATCCCTCCACATGCTTCCTCATGTATAGTTTTTTAATCCCCTCAAATTGAGAAACAATGAGCTCTCATCTATTTTTTACACTTCACTCTCCCCTCCCTTTTTCTCCTTTTCCCTTAATGAATTATCCTAGTGCTGCCGTTCACAAAAACAAAAAGAAAAGAAAAGGTTAATAGTACATGCCTTACCTGGTTTAATGCTCTCTCTTTCATTTTTTTATGCAATTTTAAGTGTTTTTTTTTTCTTTTTATTAGGAGTATTCTACCTCATAGCTGAAACTAATGAAGTAGGTCGCAGTGGAGACTTCTTTGAAGTAAGTCTTTTTTTTCCCCCCTTCAGACACAAGACCTTGAATCAAATACAAAATCTCTTAAATTGTATGTCCCTTTTTTTTTCCATCATATGTAAGACCTTGAGTCAAATACAAAATCTTACTTAAAGTGCATGACCATTTTCTTTTAAACCAATTGGTATGCATTGATCTTACTGGTATTATAAATCATTACACGGTCATTTACATAAAGAATGGAACATACATAATCTGAAAATAATGTAGCATAATTTCAGAAGGGCAAGTCCTGTAATTTAGGTCCAGTTTGTTTGGTTAATGTGTTTTTGTGTATAGGGCTAACTCATGTGATGTCCAAATTACTTTTGCCCTTAAAGATAGTTGAAGTTACAGCCGACCATGTCTTCTAAAATCTTGAGAAACTCGCACCTCCATCAACCACTATCCCTCCACCACCAAGCTGCCATCTTTGGACAATAATTGGCTCCTAACCAAACTCATGTGATTTAGGCCCAGTTAGTTTGGCTTTAAATTAACCTTTTTTGTAATGAGGCCAACTTATGTGATGTCCAAATTACTTCTGCCCCCAAAACTAATTGGAATTACAATTGACCTATCTTCTAATATATTGAGAAACTTGTACCTCCATCAACCACCATCCCCTCTCACTACAAGCTACCGCCTTTCAACAATAATTGGCTCCTCACCAGATTGTTAGTTTGTTTAATCTGCATCAAGCCATCAACAGTCAAAGTCTCAGCTATATTGTTAGTTGGCTATTGTAGTCAACAGTGGCCATTAGTGATCTATAGATCCCCCGATCTTCACAAGCAACGATGTCTACCAGAGTTGGGGTAAAACTAGATTCAGAATTAATAAAAAGTAAGCACAACTCTCTCAACAGCACTCAACGAAATGGCCATGGAATTGGGAGTTTCGGATGAACACGTCATCCAAATCAGGAAATGGTGCAAGTTGGGGTGGCCGATCAAAGTGGCATGGAGGGACATGGAATGCGAATGGGGTCGCAGAATAAAAGTCAAGTCCAATGCATAGGTAAGGGGAGGAAGTGAATTGGTGGTAATGGGGGTAGGTAGGAGGAGTGGCTGGGGATGGGTCAAAGGCAGGTGATCGAAAAGTAAGACTAAGATGACCATGTAAATTAACAAAACTTTAGGAGCAAAGAAAGTTTAAAAAGTTTGACCTCACATCAAATTCCTTATCCCACGCGAAAAAATAGCTAATGGTGTCATTTAAATTGAATAATTATTAGTTACGCTTATGGCTCATAGTATCAATAGCAGTAATATTAACTAAATGTTCATAATTAGGAAGGAGAATATACATGCATATACTAACCAATTACCAATTGGCACAATGAAAATTTTTTAAGAGGCGACAAAAGACATTTCATATAACTTGAAGACAAAAACCAACAGCTTTGCTCGCCCTTCACTTGTCATATGGAAACTAGTTCTAAGGCATGCACATGAAAGCAACTATGAAGTCATGAACACATAGGACTTCTAAATAAAAAAACTTATTAAAAAGAAACCAAAAATGCAATATCCAAGTCAATAACAAGACAAAAAAAAAAAGGTCAATTCACCTTTCCTTCTACTAGGTTCAAGAAGAGGTGTTCACTGGGTAGGTATGACTAGTTTTCAGTAGAACTCGACTCGACCTATATCGTAAACTAGGTTACCCAATCTGATTAATACCCGACCCGAAACGCATAACATAAACTCTAATTAAAATAAGAAAGAACCACACATAAGGTGGTTATGTCGGTTTGACATAACCAAGTTTTGAATACTCCTGTAAAATGAAAAAAAAAACTTATATACAAAACATAATTATAAACAAGTAACAACCTACAATAACATTAAAATGCAATTCCTACGAAAAAGTCTCAATTCAAATAAAGTCATTGATAACAGACTAACGATACGTTAAGGGATATAACAACAATAGTTAGCACCTAGCCCTAAGTCGAATCCAAATGAAACCATACTCCATATGATACAGTACATTAAGAAACATAAAAACAACTTCTAAGTTGTTCCAAATTCGCATCAAGGATCCAAGTAAGAAGGAACTTACCATTGACATCAGCATAAAAAATCTTAATAATCAATATTCTAAATTGCAAACCCTTTCACAACAAAAAAAGGGATACCGGTTAAAATCAAAGCAACAAAACAATAATTCATTCATGAAACGATAAATTTAATCAGAGAAGTTGTCAATTCATCACCAACTTACCATGTAATTTATTCTTTTTACGGATAATGGGCGATGGTTGGCTGTGGGTTCTTCGAAATTTGACGGCGACATGTTCTCATTCGTCATTCTTCCCTCTCCGACCTTCTTTATCAAATTTGGTATGGTTCTTCGGCTTTGCTGTCTATGTGTAATCAGTAGGGGCATTGGTTTGGTAAGGCATTGCGGTTTATGGTAAAGGCAAGGGACATGAGACGAGATTCGAAGGTAGTCTTAAGGACAATTAAATTAGGAATTGGGTTGAGAGAAAGGGGCTCATGCTTTATTTTTAGGCCGGGATAGGTTGAGTCTTACTACCAGTTCATTTGGAGTTAACGAGAGGGTATTAACACATTTTTAGTGCCTGGGTTGGGTTTGTCGTATGGGTATTGCTGACCCCTTCACATAAACCAGCCATGAAGTTGGGGTTCATTACCGTCAGTCCATGATGCCTTGGCTCCTTCTTGTACAAGAGTCGTGCAAAGCGACGCACAAGGAGTTTGGATTGCCCAAACAAATCCAAATGAAGAGAATTGCAACAAAAAAAAAATGTTAGAAATTAGCAAGGAAATTGTAACTGAGAACGAATTATCACCAGAAAATAAATCAGAGTTGAGTTCACTCACAAGATCATGCGAATCACTCAAGAGGACCTGACATTTATGCTTCGACAACAGGAATAACAGAGCCTTCGATTGTTCGGACTTTGATCAAGTTGATAAAACCCGATTTCCAGCACTAGAGAACGAACTTGCACCCAGTGAAAACCCAAATTTTTTTCCCCATTGATCTGAACAAATCAGGGAAAAAAGAAAACAAAACAAAAAAAACCAAATTAGATGTAGTAGAATGGCTCAGGCATCACAGGGCAAAAACGTATTTTTTCATGGATTTTGTATGGGATTCTGAGTGGATCCGACCCACTTGGTATTATGCCGAGCACAGAGACAGATTTTTGGCAGGGACGAGCAAGTCGGGATAAAGATGAAATTGGCCGAGAATGGATCTCGTCGGGACACCACGGGGTGGCGGGATGGGAAGGAGCTAGGCGCACAGAAGATTCATCAATGGCATCTGGCTACCGATTGCTGTCCTAGGAGAAATGACATTTGCTTTTGACCATGGTTGAACCATAAACACAGGGATGATTTGTGTCTAAATTCACACGCTTGAACTGCTCCTTAACCCTTAACAGATTGCGGGTTTTATAATCTTAACTTGACCCGACCCATCTGCACATTAGATAGCTATTTTAAATACTCAAACCAACCCGAACTTACAAAAACCGTGCATTTCAATGGTATCGGATTGATCCGGATATGTTGGTTTGGCAAGTTGAGTGAGCTAAATGAACACCCTATGCTCAATAATCAGTTAGGAAAACGACTCAATCAAGCACCAACCTATCTGCCGGCTGTTTTCTAATGGAATGGAACCGATTTTAATCGACAAAACTCACAGAAACACCAATCTCTTGTCTCCATTTTCCCACATTTCTGTCTGAACATTCCGTCCAACTCTCTGTCGGGTATCGATTTTTTCAACCGTTTTTAACTGATATAAATCTGTTCGAGTTACAAGTTACACAGATGAACAGAGACTCAAGAAAAAGCAAACAAGGACAGTACAGAGCAGTCAACAAGAAATTGGGTAAAAAACAACACTTTAGTCTATATCACCTCTTTCTCAGAGAGTACAATAACGTCACACCTCTGTGAGGAAATCCCCTCAGACGTCAAGATTACATATCTAGACCCAGATCACTAATACTATTGGGTTTCAGATTTTGGTCAGTCATCTTCTTTTTACCATCTCAAAATATGTAAACGAAAAAAAGGGGGAAACTTTAAACCAGAGAAGCAATCAAGCAGCTTCTTCTTAATTTAAAGTTTGAATTAGTTACCATTTTCTCCCCAAAAAAAAGAGTTAAAAATTATAGTAGTGAGAAGAAGAGATAAATATTTGGACTTTGGCCGGCTCATCTGAGCGTCGAGGTCAGAGACAGGAAAACATCTTCTTGGCAAGGAATGGTGAGGCCCATATCGTGGTCGAAGCCAAACTCTTCCTCTGCTTGCTGGAGCAAGCTCTGGAACTCGGGTCGGGTCAACAAGGGGATGGGCACAATGTATCGGGTTCGGTTCTCGCCAACGTAGACGACGAAATGGCCCCTGGGGACGTCCAGAGGAAGGCCGTGCTCGTCGTAGGTACTCTGTTTCTTGCCCAAGCTCGAGCACCGTCTGAGAATCTGCTTGATCATTGCCGTTTGGGTCAGCTTGCTCGCTTTCTTAATCGCCATTCGGAGGAAATTACCGTGTGTTTTTCTGGGTTGAAGGGGAGAGAGCGAGATGATATTGTGTCATGATTTGTGAGTGTGAGAGGGGTATATATGGACAGACGAATTGACAATTTTTTCAACAAAGAAATGTAATATAAAAAGGGAGACTAAAATAAAGTTTGTGGTTGGAAAATATAAAAAATAGAGCTAGTAGTATTGGACCTATTAGTTAATGGAAGTTGGGAAAGGAACAGAGGCACTGTGGGATTGTGGGGACAAAGGACAGACCGATTTGTGGCCTGTGTTAAGCTCAAAGGACATGCTTGAAGGGCAGCCCCATTGGGAATTGCACCTTCTTGTTACCCTTCAAAAGGACACCATGGTCCCTCAATCGCTCTGTCTCTGTCTCTCTCTCTCTCTCTCTCTCTCTGCTCCTTGTTTGGTCATGAGTTTTGACTAATTCTTGTCCGTAAGGCTATTAACTTTTGGGTCACGGATTAGAGCTGTGCTTCAAACCCCCTAGCCCTGGCTTCACGTTTACACCATTTTCTCTTGCTAATTGCTTTGGGCAAAACTAGAAAGGGATTTTAAGCAGTTCTGGGTTTTGGTGCTGCCAAGTGCAAAGAATAGTTATTCTTTTTCTCCTTATGGCTGAGTTGTTATGATCATGGCTGTGAAATTGTTTGTCGAGTTTTTTTTATCGATAATAGTACATTCATGGCATTTGAAATAATGTATTTCATTTGTTTCAAGAAGGATGACAAGTATGAGTTTTTTTTTTTTTTTGGGCTTTCTCAAAATGGATTATCTATTTCTGGTTTTGGAAATTTTTTAACATCTAATTTACTATATTACCATTATTTAAACTCTATTTTTACAAAATTGAAAAACTAGATAAAATTCAAAAAAAAATATTTTTTTCTAACCATCATTTAAATTCTCATTACAAAAAAATCCAAAATATTTTTTCTATTTTAACTTAAAATGGAAAGAAAAACATAAATTATACACATTTTAATTTTCATATCCAAAGTATACAACTAGTAGTACTAGTATCTAGAGATTTCAATGGGTAGGGTTCGAGTAGGGTTGTCTCATTCTAGAACCCGCCCCGTGATATAATTCATACAACCCAAATCCTACCCACAACCCGCATCGGGTAAGGTTTTCTAAACCCGTATCCTACCCTTGTATTGGTGGGTAGGATGCGGGTTCTCGACCCGCAAACCCACCAAATTATTACATATGATATTAAGAGAAATATATATGAGATTAAAAGAAATTTAACATGTAAACTACGATAAACTTCTCACACAACAACAATAAATATGTTCGAACAAAACAAAAAACAATAAATAACTATGTCCAAACAACAATTAATTGTAGTAATACAATTCTCATTGATACCAACTAGTCAAATATAAATAAAATGCAAACTACGCCTGTCAAGCGAACATATACACTTATTGCGATTAAATTGGAAATGGTAAAAACTTTTAATGGATATAATATTTTTATTATTTTTTAATACACACACACACAGGCAGTAAAGCGGATTGTATATATATTTATATATATATACACACACAGGCACAGTGGGTACACTACACACACAGCGGTTTATATACACACACACACACACACACACACACACATATATATATACAGACATAGCAGGGCGGGTTGTTAGCTAAACCCGCATCCTACCCGCACCCAACGGGTTGTATTGCAAAAAAAATCCGGATCTGCCCCGAATCCGTTTAATTGGGAAAAAAACCCTACCCATCGGGTAGGGTAGGATCGGGTATCCACAGGGTAGGGTTCAAATTGACATCCCTACTAGTATCATTGATTATAGAGCAAAAGGCACCATTGATCCCTTAACTTTGGTGACTCAAACGAGTTTATCCTCCAAGTTTGATTCAATATAACTTAATCCTTTAAGTTTTCAAAATTGTGTAAGTTAGTCTCTCAAGTACTAGGGAAAATTACAAACCCAACCCTAACTTCCCTTATTTCGGCAAAAACACCTCATTTGCTCCTAGGTCACACATTAAAAATTTAGTAAATTGCTAACCACATATTTAATTAAATAAAATGTTTACATAATTAAATTAAGTTTAAAAAAATTATATGATAATTTAATGCAAGTTTTAAAATATATAATGATTTATGGTTTTTCTTTTAGGAATCTAATTTTGATTGATCATTTCAAAAAATTTAATTGTTCTACTGAATATATTTTACTTAGATCTTTTATTTTTCCTGCAGAATGATTGGTTCTTCATATCATCTTCCTAAAAGTTCAACACCTTTGAACAAACAACTCTTTTTCTAACATAAAAATTGTTTGGTTTAAATTATAAATAAAAAATATTTTTCTATACTGGCACTTTGAATATCCAAACAGATTAATAAGTTCATGAATAATTTTTCTGTCAAATTAAATTTGATTTTTTTTCAAAGAATAGTAGTTTAACAATTTTATTACAAAAATGAAGGTAGTTTTGATTTTTCATAGTTTCCACATCATAAATTTTCATTCAAAGTTTAAAAATAAAGTCTTTTTCATTGGGCAGAAGGCCTAAATATTGAATCACTTGCACAAGTCAAGCAATATCATTCAGCAATCCGCAAGAACTTAGCAATTCTCTACCAAATTTTAACCAATGACCCATCCATTGTGCATTTAGCTTGAACCTACTCCCTCCTTATGCATCAAGAGGGGAAAAGGGAAACCAGCAATTATATGGCTGATGTCAACAAAATGGTTTAAGACCCATTGCACTAAAAAGTTGACCATCATGTAAGATTTGAATGATATTAGCCCAACTATTGATAGCAATTACACCCAAAATGCAAGGTGATTAAGCTTTTAATTATATAGTGATAAGTTAATGACATTTGAAAAGGAAAAACAATTATACTTATAAATCTGTGGCTAGATGAAAATTTTATCTAAATAATTTGAACACCAAATTACATTTATTTAAAAGGAGCAGTTGCATTTATAATCAAGTTATTTTGTTGACCTTTTTACAAAAACTATTTCTTGCACTATCAGGTCTTGGTAAAATAACCTCTTTAGGGGAAAAATGTGAAGTCTTAAACCTCTAGTAGTGAGGGATATTTTTTATTTTTTATAAAAAAAAAGTGAGAAAAATATGTATAAAAAATAAATGGCGTAATTAAAGTGGAGTAAATAAAATAGAAACTTTTTGCTTTATAGATAGATTATTTAAAAATAAATCAAATAAAAATACTTGATAATATAGAAGTTTTTAAAATTATTGTATATAATTTTATTGAATTATCATCCAAATTATATGATTTAATTATTTAATTATGTAGTGAGCCATTTAGTGAAATTTATTAATTCACAAGTTAGGTGCAAATGAAAGTTTTTAAATGACACGATTCTTTTACTGAAAGATTGGAAGTTTAGGACTAAGGCTGTAGTTTCATAAAATTGAAGAATTAAGCCACACTGAGTTAAATTTAAGGGATTAACTCATGCGAGTTATCAAAATTAAAGGACCAATTATACTAAGTTAAATTTAAAGGATTAACTCATGCGAGTTATTAAAATTAAAGGACCAATTATACTTAGTTAAATTTAAGGGATTAACTCATGCGAGTTAATTTTATGCATTTAGGCTTTAATTTTGTGACATACAGATGGAGGCAAAGTGTGTCCTGAAACTATTTGTTTATGTTTTGCAAAAGAATGAAAGAAAGGTACTAATATGCATGTTTTATTTGAAATAACACGATATTGACGGGAGTATGCTATCATCATGAAAAGGAGAAGACAAAATTTTTTTAAAAAAATCATGGGGGTACTATGACAATATAGCCAGGTGAGATGTTCTACCACTTTTTAGTGCTTCACCTATGCAACTAGACTCATATTCTAATATTTGACCACCATTTTTATTAATCTTTTCCTACCTGCTGTCTCAATAAATATTACTCCTACTCGGTTTAGAATAGCAAGTATGTCTACGCCTACTGGTTAACATTGATATTATTGAGATAAAATGTGGCCATCTTTCAATGTCTCTAATGCATGTCAGACACTTCATCCCTAAAATATATAGATGTTTCTTTACATCTTATAATTTTATATGTCTAATTTTGAGTACCAAAAAAAATTTATACTACCCATTCCCAAAAAATAAATCATACTTATTTCTTTTTAAGTTGACTCAATGAAGAGTTCTCTTTCTAAAAAGTTGTTAACATTTAATTTACTTTATTATTACCATTCAAACCTCTAATATACAAAACTCAGAAGAGAATTTTTTTTTAATATTTATTTAAACTCCCACTACAAAACCTAAAAGAATTCTAATTATAATTTTAAGGGAAAAAATCAAAAGAATAACGTAAATATAATAATTTAATATTGATATTTAGCAAAATACTTATGGAATGTATAAAGTGTATTACTCCTAGTAGGAGCAGTATATCTTATAAATAAGGAACCAGTAATTGATAACCGTCAATTCTAAGACACTAGTTAGCAATAGTTAAGGTCGTCAGAATCTTTGTTCCGCAGATGTATTTGTAGATAAAAAGCAATGAGCCGCATGCTCTTACAGGATACTTCATGCCTGATGCTAGTGCCTGTGCCACCAATGCCATTTCTCACTTTGCTATTCTCATTGTTCATCAAGTCTTGAGAACTATAAACAGACAAATACATACATATATATGTACATATATATGCATAGTATTAACAATACTCTTTTCCCCTTCTGCCTATGTATATACATAGAGAAAGAAAGGATTTTATCAAATCAATTCATGCACAGATAATCAATACATATGCATCAAGAGTTCATTTTCAGATACCCAACCTTAGCTGGAATTACTGTTCTTCCAAAAAAGAAAAAAATATTCTAGGACAATCAATCAAATATATGTAGAGATTAGAGACAGGCAGATGTTGATCCAAGTGGAGTTTTGGTGGAAAAGTGCAGTATAGATTTCTAGCCACATGCACCTAACATCTACCTATAAAGTGCTAGTCAGCCTCCCTTTAATTGCCATCCTAGAAAATGACTTTTCCTTATATATATATGAGAAATAGTTGTACAAGGTATAAAATTATGAGGTATTATGTATTTAAGGAACAAGAGAAAATAATGCTTTTTTTAGACCTAAAAAATACTCGAACCAATATTAAGTGACATTTTATGGGAAAATGGTAAAGGCCCGGAGCTCAACTTGTATAATTTTGCCATTTTGCTAGAGTTGCTAGGACAAGAAAACAACATTTCAAGTCTTCCTACTCAATTCATATTAAAGATCATCACATTATGTGGTTTTTCTTCAATCATTCATCCGGTTTTTAATAAGTTGCATCAAGTCCTTGGCCACTCTTACATGGAATGGTGGAGGGACATTTGAGGTTGAGCTTTGATTCTAGTCTCCCAACTTTTCCAAAATAATGCTATTAAAAGGTTGATTTGAGTACTTTTAAGTGTAAAAAAAAAAGAGAATTCTCACTAACCATAGTACTATATAATATCTTTAACCCTATGCATAACTATAAGATTGTTTATGTGCAAAATAAATGTTGTGATAATACTTTTTACAAAAACAACCTTGGTTGTTGAGTTTTATTTACGACAATCCCGCCACCCAACTTCACCTCTAACGTGGAGTATCTAGTGGATGAGTTCATAGAGTGGGTTAATCGTGTGAAACTAAAGAAAAAATCCCAAAACTAGGTCTCGCTCGAACCCCAACTTTTAAAGGCCATAACTTTTGCTATAGTTTCATGTTTTATAGGTGTCATAGTGGCTTTGCTCTCTATGATTGCATTTTTTGGGTCAAACTTTATGATAATGAGTTCTATCCAAGCCTCTAAAGTTTCTGTCGATTTTGTGTTATAGTTATTGTCAGTTTCATTAGTTATTTTTGTTTAAGATTTATTTGTAAGCCTATATAGGTCTTTTTTCATTATTATGATACAGCCTATGAATAATATTGAAGTGTATTTTTCAGAGCCTTTTGCCCTCTTTTATGACTGGATTCTCATTTTCTCTTTGATTAACCATGTTGCTTGATCAATTTTCATTTTTCACTGCATTAGGTGGTATCAGAGTACGTTGAATCATCTACACCATGGCTGGTAACAGTAGTAAGAACGAACAGCATATTCCTGAAAGCCCTAGGTCTGAAGACCAATGGGAGGCATTATGAGAAATGAAGCATTGGATCAACCAGCGATTAAGCTATCGTTTTGAGGAGGTTTATTTAAGATTTTGGTAGCATTGTTGCCCTTATTATAGAGTTTCTGAAGAAAGAAATTTTTCATTAAGGTGAAGAGGGAAATGTGAGTTTTGCCTTGTTGAAGGAGAAGCTATGCTCCGTGCTAGTTCTTGTCTTACCAGATTTTGAGGCTCCTTTTGAGGTGGAATATGATATTAGTGGTGTGAGAATTGGTGCTGTTCTTTCTCAATGGTGCAAACCGATTACTTTCTATAGTGGAAAACTTTCTAATGCAAAGTGAAAATGGGTCATTTATGATAAAAAGTTCTATTCTATTATGCGTGCTCTAAAGAAATTCCCTTTCAAGCTTATGCACAAGGCATGAGTTTAGAACAGGTTGTAGATGCCTTGAGTCGGCATGTAGATTTACTAGTAACTTTGAGATAACAGATTGTTAGCTTTGATGAGTTGAATGAGGTGTATGCTACTGATGAGAAATTTTCTGATATCTGGGAAAAGTGTAGTAATTAACAACCTGCAAATGACTTTTACATTCATAATGGTTTTCTCTTACAAAGTAATCAACTATGTAGTCCTAAGATTTTGTTAAGAGAAAAGATAATTCGTGATTTGCATGGTGGAGGTCTAGTTGGTCATATGGGCAGAGATAAAAATTTTGCAGTAGTAGGGAGCATTATTATTGACCACATATGCTAAGAGATATTTTCAAATTCGTACAAAGGTGTTATGTGTGCCAAATTGCAAAGGGACAGTCTCAAAATGTAGGTTTATATATGCCTTTACCTGTTCCTAATAATATTTGGGAATATTTGTCCATGAATTTTATTTTTCGATTACCTTGAACCGAAAGAAAGGTAGATTATGTGTTTGTTACGGTGGACGGGTTTTCCAAGATGATGCATTTTATTGCTTGCAAGAAGATATTAAATGCCATCAGGATTCAAAAATTGTTTTCTAAATAAGTTATTCGCTTGTATGGAGTACCCAAAATAATAACCTCAAATTGAGACAGTAAGTTTCTAGGGCACTTCTAGAAGACTTTTTGGAGGATGTTTGATTCTTCCTTGAATTATAGTACCAATGCCCATCTTCAAACAGATGGACAGACGGAGGTGGTGAATCGAACACTGGGAAACTTGATATGCAGCATTTGTGGAGACAGGCTAAAGCAGTGGGATCTTACGCTAGCTCAAATGGAGTTTGCCTATAACAGTGCTATTTCATAGTGCCACAAGGAAGTCCCCATTTTTAGTGGTTTGCACCAAATCTCTTCAACATACTATTGATCTAGTGAGGATTGAAGTTAAAGTAAATAGAGCTACAGAAAATATCGTAGAGAAATGGCAGAATATTCAGGATGAACTTAAACAGAAGTTTGAATAGGCAAATAGGCGATATAAACAGGTTGCTGACAAACATTGTCGTGAATAGATTTTTGAGGTGGGTGATGAAGTAATGATGTTTTTGTGAAAGAAGAGGTTTCCAGTTGGTACTTATGGCAAGTTGCAACCATGTAAAATATGGCCCGTATAAGGTTCTGAGGAAGGTTAATAATAATGTCTATGTGATTAATCTGCCGACTAGTATGGGAATTTCTAAGACATTTTATGTGGTGAATATTTTCCTTTACTATTCTTCTGATAAACCTTTGCATCTAGACCTTCTTGGCAACTTGAGGTCGAGTTTTTCTCAAATATAGGGGATTGATGTTGAGCATATTGTGGATGAGTTTATGAAGGGGTTAATCAAGCGAAATAGAAGAAATTTTTTTGAAAATAAGCCTTGTGCAAACTCCAACTTCCAGGGGCCATAATTTTTGCTACGATTGTTAAATGACTATAATAATATGTTTTTTTTTTAAGGAAATTTCACGCTCTATAAGTGTCACAAAATTTTTACTCTTTATGGCTGCATTTTTTGGTAAAAGATCCATCATTTAAGAAATACCTGGTTTTTAAGTTTCTGTCAATTTTGTTTCTTAGTTATTTTTTGTCTTATTAATTATTTTGGTTTAAGGTTTCTTTAAAAGCCTATAAATAGACATTCTTTCTTTATTATAAGATAACCTATGAATAATATTATTGTGAGTTTTGAACCTTAACCGCAAATGTACAGTGGATGTTAAAGTTTGGTAAGAAAGAGTTTTGTTCTTATGAGAATTGATTTAATTGGTTGCCAAGTACCACTATTTTGAGACTCATTTTAACTAAATAAACAATAATTGATGATTTACTCACTATGAAAATAATTGAGTTTGTAACTTTACTTAAATTACTACTAAATAAGAATAACAAACACAATGCAAATTATGGGTCTTCTAGTGAATTAATGAAACACACTTTTTATGATTTTTACTTTTTAATTTTGGTTAGATAGTAAATTAAGACTAATGGTTTGGTTTTCTTACTTATTGGTAAAGTTAACTAATTGAGCTCTTACTCTTTTAAGTGAAATGGTTATTCTCTCAAGCTTAAACTAGAATGGACACCTATATGAATCACTAGTTCAAAGGAGACATTATCAAGCTTGATTTACATTCACCTAGTGTTCTAGACTAGTCTTCTAACAAGCCTATGATCATTACACTTTTCTCCTAATTTTAATTCATTATAATTTTTTTCAAGATTTTAAAAGAAATATATTATGTAATTGACTAGGGCCCTTAATCAAACAATACAAAAACAAGCTTAGGCAGAAGAGTAAACAAGCAATAGGGAAAAACTAAAGTCAAATAGCCATTAATCCAACTAATATAACCAATTCAAATAGCTAAAACAATAAAAAATGTAGAGAAAACTACTATATACTCAAATAAAATATAACCATAAATATACAGAAAAGAGTACTCATGTCTAAACACAAGAAGAAACAAGGGAAAAAAGAACCCAATAAACTCTAGAAATTTAATTCCTTAAGGCTTCCATAAGTCTTCAAGTCCTCCAAGCATTCTCCAAGTAAGAATCCATAAGTACTCTACAAGAAGGTGAAAAAAATGCAAGAGATGGTGATGAAAAATTTAAGTCTAAAATGAGAAGATGAAAATGAATGAAGAGTCTCTAAGTTTGGTTCTAGATTTTTCTAAGTCTTTGAGGTCTCTATGTCATTCACCTACCTATTTGAATCAAATCTCCTAGCTAATAACATGCTTATACTCAAATTGGAGGTGGGGGATCATTTTTAGCCAAGTGCAGGGGTGTGAAGAGAGGCTATTTGGGCCCTGTAGCACCCAAGACATGAAAGGCACTAGTGCTGCAGCCCCCAGGTCACAAGGTCAGCTTTCAAAATGATTACAATGTGGGGTTGCAGTGCCATTGGGGCCGCAGCCTCAATGAATTATTTGCATGAACTTTTCATTTTTTTCGCTCTGCTCATTTTCTGAACTTATCCGATGCTTCAATTTCCTTTTCAACCTTACAAGATGAAAATCCAAAGTAAGAAATGACAAAATATATAATATGATGACATAGAAAAAAATGCACGAAATTTTCAAAAAGTTAACAAGTTTGACCATGTAAATTGACATTTATCAAATATTGAAGTATTTTTTAGAACCATTTGCTTTTTTCTACAAGTGGATTCTTATTTTCTCTTTGATTAAGCTTGTTACTTAATCAATTTTCATTTATCGCTGCATCAACTTCTCTATATGGAATGATATTAGAAATGTTTTGGCGTGATATTGTTTGCCTTTGTTATTCATTATGGACTTTAACAAGGTCTTAGATAGCTCGGAAAAATTTGGCAGAAATGCCCATTTAATTCCAAAGGTTAAACATCTGTAAGATTTCTTATCTGACCTTGTTTTAGTCCCTATTTATTATTGCCATGGTCCTCGGTTCACAAGGACCAATGGCCAACTTCGTGAGAATGCAGTATTTGAGGTTTTGGATAATGCATATGCCATGCTTGACTGGTGTAATACATTTCTTGATGTTTATCTTTTGAATCTTGCTATTAAACTTTCTAATCATGTGCCCATTGTACTAGAGAATAAGCTAACAAATAAATTCTCACAATTGACTTCACTATTTTGAAGGATTTTAGCTTCATTACAGACATTATGAATAAGTTCTTAAAGGGGGTTTGGGATGAATGGGTTATTGGTTTTTTCATGTACCAGTTGGCTTATAAACGCAAAATGGCTATGTCTAGATTGTGATGCTTGAATTGTCACAAGATTAAGCAAATATTAAAGAAATTGAAGCCACTCATAAACAACTAGTACAACTTCAGTCTTCCCCCAATATGTTAGCCATTGAAAAAATCATTAAGTCTAATAAAGACCTTTTACATCAATTAAATAAGGATAATGAAAAGATTTAGGCCTAAAAATCCAGGATTAATTTGCTTGCCTTTAGCGATGCCAATCCAAATTTTTTTTAACTCGGTCACAAATAATCACTGTAAATGAAATTAATTTCACACATTTAGGGATCCTGCCCTAATGAGTGTATTACGCATTCATTTGGCATCCGCGCTCACATACATCAATATTTTAAGGATTGTTTTGATCTTTTGGAACACCAAAATCCTAATTTGCAGAACCTAATATGTTATCACATTAGTAGGAAACTTTCCCTGGCTTAATAACAACACCTTCTAATCCTATTTTCAGATGCTAAAATTAGGCAAGCTATTTTCCAATTGAATAATTTCAAAGCCCCAAATCTGGATAATATCCAAACCTGTGGTGTTCAACAAAAATTAGGCATTTATGGATCATTCTATTACCAATGTTGTTAGGTCTTTTGTTTAGGAAAAATTTCTCTTGAAAGAATTGAACATGACTTATATCACTCTTATCCTTAAGGTTCAATATCCTAAGACAATCCACGAATACCATCTTATCAGTCTGTGCAATGCTACCTACAAGGTTATAGCCAAGCTTTTGGTCAATCATGTGGAACTGCTTCTGAATTTCTTTTTCTTGGAGCATCATAATGTATTTTGTCCCTGGGTGAGCTATATAAGAAAACATAATCATAGCCCAAGAACTCCTCCAGGCTATCAACTGTAAAAGTAAGTCCAATGGATCCCGAGGCTTTAAGGCAGCCTTGAAGTTGGACATGAATAAAGCGTATGATAGACTTTATTGAAGTTTCATTTTGCAAGACAATACAAGATCTATATCCGCCAAACCTTATAGCCATGCTTCTTTCTTCCCTACCATCTTTCATGTAGACCGTACTTGGTACCCTTCTTTTAGTAGGGTGCAATTGGATGACATATCGAGACTCTCATTCTAATCTTACTAGTGTAGCTAGTCAAGTTATCGATTCTTGTCCTTCTGCCATTTTTAATCATTTAGATTTTATTTTTGGGAAAAATAAGACTATATTAATAGGGATGAACAGTACAAGAAAGTTTACATAACAAAACAACAAAACAAAATAGCACTAGACCCACTCTAGGGGGTTTTAAACAACAGTCTAGAGTACATGACACTCTGCTCATCTTTCTTAACAGTGTCAGTAAAAAAAGTGAAGAATATAATAAAAAATAACAAAATTTTCTTCACAATCACCTTATAGGATCATTTAGATAATATCACCATTTTTATATATTACACTCCGATATTTTGTCAGTTATCAGATCATTATTCGATCTACCTAGTTGTTAAAGTAAATATCAGAAAATCCCAGCACATTGTCAGCCTCTCACAAAAAATTATTTTACTGGTTATCCATCATAATGATTGAACCAAGCTTGTAGCCTAACTACTTCGGCAGTTGGGTATTCTCCCCCTAATTGGTAAAGTTGTCTTGTTTTATAGTCTATATTTTGTCTACGCTTCGAATCATGCAAAGCATCGAATACAAGAGATGTACTGACCTATAATAGGTACGTTGTTTAATTAGAACGGTTGTCGGTCAGTCTAGTGTTAACTTTTAAGTCACACTGTAGGTTTCTGTTTTTAGGTGATTAATAAATAATGAGCTATTTAATATTTTATTATTAATATTTTATTTTTTTACTTAATTTATTTACCAAGTAAAATCCTAAAACTAAGCATTAAGCTCAAAAAGAACTTTTAAAATATTCTTTGAGAAAAAATAAACACTTTCTTCTATTTTTACTTTTTTGTAAGTTGGGTACACAAAAAATCGGTAAAAATGTAATTAATTTGTAAAAAATAAAATTTGATAGCGATTATTAAGTAGATATTATGGTAGTAATTTTAAATGACATCAACACTATATAAATGAAATAAAAAATTAAAAATAATAACTTTTTCAATGAATATTAAATTTATATTAGATTAGGTTTTGTAATAAAATTTTTCCACTAACTTGTCATTCTTCGTTTTACAAATTTCGTGGACCATGTGTCAGTCAAATAAAGAAGCCAAGCATATACTATCTTGGTCTTATATTCTTAGTACTATTTAATTTTTTTACTTAGTTTGATTTGAATTTATTTATATTAATATTTATTTAAAAAAAATAAAAAAATATATTTAAAAATTATATATCTTAATTTATTATTCTTATATAATTTTTTTAATTATATACTAAAATATAAAAATAAAAATAAAAAATTAATTATAAAATAATAAATAGTGTAAAAAATATGGAATGAAGGAGCACAATATAAAATATGTTAAGATGAATCATCCGCAACGATAACGTGGTCCAAATAGATAGCAGGCAGCAGCAACGGCATATGTAGTCATAATCAGAAATAAATTTTGACTTAATAACAACCACTACTCCTATTCTCTACTCTACTCTACCTTCTTTATTACATCTCTGCTTCCCATTAATTTACTACTATCAAGTCTAGCTAGTAGCAGTTAGCCAGTTATCGTACCACGGCAACCTCCTTTAGTATTATATCACCACCATTTTTCTTTATATTTTCCATGAAAAGTATATTTTATGAATGATCCTAATCTTTAGTCGTTATTTTTTTAGTCATTAACTTATTTAATATTTTGTTGTTGTTCTAAATATGTTAAAATATTTTATTTTAATTTTAAATTTATTAAAAATATTTTATTTTAGTTCCAATTTGATGAAATTTATTAATTTAAAATATTTATTTACTTATAATTTTTTAAATCATAATTTAAATTATTTGGTAGCTGTTTTACAATAAATTTAATTTATATAATAATTTTTTTATAACTAATAAAAATTTTAAATCACTTTTTTTTTCTATAAATTAAACTTATGTCATTCAGAAAAAAACTATTAATTTAATTTGTCTATTTATTGTAAAAAAGTATGAAACTGTTTAAATTTACTGAAAAACAGTTACTGAATATTTAAATTAGAATTTCAAAAGTTTATGTTAGATAATTATTCTAAATTAATGAATTTTATCTAGTGAGAGATCAAAATGAAACAATTTTAATAAATTTAGGACAAAAATAAAACATTCAATAGGTTAGGGACTAAAAAAAAATAATGACTAAATATTAGAAACCATTTATGCAATTTGCTCTTTCCATGTCTCAGTCACTTAAAAAAATAACAGGGTGGAAGAAACAAAGAAAATCCCAGCGATTTCTCTACAATGCACCCCACAAATACAGCACTTCGAGAATATAGGTAAATTACAAAATCCCCCTTAGTTTGATCTAAGATACACTTTGCCCTCTTTATTTTTTAAAAACATACACTTTGCCTCTTATTCCTTTTATAGTAACCAACAATAATTTCTGAAATCTTAAATTAAACTATTTGGCAACTATATTTTAGTAATTTTAAGATTTTTGATGCCTTTTTCATAATTAACTGACATTTAAAAAATAATAATATACATTTACAAGAAGAAAAAAACATTTATAGAAAATAAAGTTTGACAATTTAAAATTTCTATTAACTATAAAAAAAATATTAAAGAAACCGATATTACTGAAAGATGACTATCATATAATTTAAATTATAATTTTAAGAATTATTATCAGATAAAAAAAAAAAAATAAAGTATAAATTTTTAAAAATAAAAAAAAATAAACTGTAGGTTAGAATAAATTTCGATAACTTTCCCCAAAAATATTGCTGCCACCTTCACTTTGAAAGAAAAAAGCAATTTTGCTGCATTCGATCGAAAGGTTTTATTGCTTTTTACGGGACAAATTTACTCTTACCCTAGGACCTGTCAGAAGATCCCAATTCTGGACACTCCCCTGAGAAATAAATCCATAACAACGGCCCGCAACAGTTACCAATAGAAAGAGGGATGGTCAAGTGTCACGCTTATTTCCACTCCTATAATTTCACTTAATTTGGAAGTATTGTCTCTATTAGTTCTAAATTAGGGGTCAATTCATTTTATTTAAAGTTAACTAATTTTTTTTAATTTTTTCATCTTTTTTACATGAAATCAATTTTATTTGAAAGTCAATGCTATGTAGATGCAATAATCAATTTGAAAGTAAATTTTTAGGATGTTAAATTTTTATGAATTTTTCTTTTTTAAGACTTGAAACTAGAAAAATTCATAAAAATTTAGTAAGATTATAAAAATTATATTTTCAATTGATTATTGTAACTACATAATATTGAATTTTAATTAAAATTAGTTTCAAGTAAAAAATATGTAAAAATAAAAAAAAATTATTTTATAGTCAATTAACTAAAGTTAAAACGAATTGGGTAGATGTCTGCCACGTGATGAGCAGTGAATATTCTATGTGACCGGCACTTAGCTTCCCTTAGCTCTCTATTGGTTATATAATGTTGTACGTGTAAACGGACTTAATTGTATAAAATATTATAAACCCAACATTTTCAAATACTTGATTTGCAATTAGAAAAAATTAGTTTCACAATCCATCTAGCAGATAAGACTGTTGTTCGATAGAAGCATGTCCTATACTCAATAATGTAATATGCTAATTATTGTAAATTAGTGAAAGTTATGTCATGGTGATAAATTATGTCCACAAAGTGAAAAATGTGAATTTATTAGTGAAAATAATTTAAATAGTGTAGATGAAATTATAACATGTTAATTATCAGAATAGCAAGGGTGAGACATTTTAATTAAAATAAATAAAACTACAAGCATATTGAATCTTTTTTCTAAAATCTAATGATTTCTGAAGCAGTAAATCACTAAATCTCAGTTGTTTCACAGATTAGAGAAACCAAATAATTACAGATTTGATTTCTAATCCAGCAATAGATTTAATTTGAATAATAATTAGTAGGTCTCTTAGCATATAAACAAAATAATCATGAAATTAATTCTAGAAGAACATCCAATACTCAAAATATTAATTGAATGAATAAAAACAACTTTAGTCTCATAGTACTAAAGAATCCTGGGTTTTAACTTTCTTCAACCAAGAATAAAATAAATCACTAAAAAGAAAAGAAAATAAACAAGAAAAGAACATCAAAAAGAGTTGGGGAAGGGGAGGGGGATAGCCCCTGTGAGAGAGAGCAAAAAAAAAAAAAGAAAATTGTGGCGCTACTACTTTAAATACCTAACTTGGTGAGTTAAACTCATAAAAACTCTATAAACTTTTTATATTATTACAAAAGTATCCTAAATAAATAAAAAAATTCAAAATAACTAGAAGGTTTCAAAGTTTATCTGTCAAGCAATGCTACAGAACAGTAGTAGCAACTTCAAGCTGAGATTCAACCTTGATGTAGTCACTATTTCTTAAAATACGAAGCTTGAAAGTTGTAGAGCTCTTTCTTATCTTCGAAACGACACCTGAATCGCATAAAACAGACATCTACAGCCAAAGATATGCCCAAAATACTGCAACTGCTTCTTAACTAGATGTGACTCGCAAATCGCGACTTTAAATCTGAATTTGACCCTCTTAACGTACAAATTGAGTTCCATGGTCTAAATGTGATTTGTAGCTCTAGATGTTAGCTTTCAAATGAATCACGAATCACTTGATTCTGATCTTTGTAGCTCAAGATATGAGTTTTCTACCGGAACATCACCAATCTGTCAAAATTCTGAAAGAACACAACCAAATTAAAACTTGTAAAATGACAAATTAAATTCACTTTTAATCAATTAAGTCCGGATATGCTGTAAGCTACAAAACATACTCAAAATATATCTTTAAGGTTCAAAATATATTAAAACATACTAAATATGAGAGAAATAAATAAAATAAATATAAGCTTATTAAATTCCCCAATACTTAGCTTTTGCTCGTCCCCGGGCAAAACTTAAAATAGAAACATATTTTTAAGCTAAACCGAGTAAGATAATTTCACATCCAAGGGTCTTGAAAAACTCAACAAGATGAATTAAGTACGCAATTTATTTAGCAATAACAACTCAAAACTAAATAAGTCCTTAAAAACAATTTCTTCTCAAGCTAGCAACAATCACCATTGAAAATCTAAGAAAAACATCAAACTTTTATACGAAGTAAAGAGAACAAACTAAGTAGATAAGAACTAAAAAAGCACAACCGGTCTTACCACAAACTCATGAAAAATAAGAAATCAGTTAAGAATTTACTAAAATATTTTTAAGGTTCAAAACATATTAAAATATATAAAATAAGAGAGAAATAAATATAATAAATATAAGCTTATCACATATATATATATATAAATTTATTAATGTTATCCAAAAAAATTTATTTAATTAAAAAACAAAAATTTAAAAAACATATATACTTATTAATTTAAAGCCACTTTTATGATCGACCATACAATTAGAAAGAAAAATGTGGCACGATCGATTTAAATAGAAGTTATAGAACGCGACTCACGACGTGAATAACAACCATATATCGATACAATTCCTAGACAATGAGTAAGCAAACCAACCACCACCACCTGCTGCCAATTTGATACACAGAAATCCATCTTTTCCTTACACGATTCTTCGTGATGTAGAGCAGGAGCAGCTCTCTCCTTCGCCCACAACATTCACGATCGCCGATTTTGCCTTCAAGATCTGCTTCCTTGATTATTTGAAATCGAAGGTGCACTGCACCGCACCGTGCTCATGATACCAGTAATATATTGACGACACCATCCATTCCTGCATCAACGCTCAAAACCTAGCAAACTTCGTCCATGTCAAGCACCGATTCGACTTGGAATTTGACAAGCTAAGGAAAGAAAAAGGGAAGGTTGAAGAGCCCAATCTTAATAAGACTCCTCACTGTTTCGAATGGAGGACGAAGGAAAACATAGATTTTGAATTTAACTATATATATATATATCAAGTACCCTTGATTTTGTGTTGTGAAACAAGTTTCATAATGTTTTCTGTTTTGTGCAACCAAGTCCACATGCATGTGCCATATCATACATCCAATAGAGCGTTTATACGAGTTAAGTACCACATAGAATTCACCGTTAGTCATGGGCGGAGCATCCAGTTTAATACTAACAAACAAAATATATGTTTTCAAAGTTTTAGACCTTCTTTAAAAGCTGGAAAAATTATAGGACTGAAGCAGAAAAACTAAGCAAAGTTGTAGCACTGATATTGATTTTTCCTCAATTACAGGTGGTAGATTTTTATATATTTTTTTTACCCAAAACTATTTTCATTTTAAATTTAATATTATTTAGGTATAATAATCTATTGAAAATAAAATTTGTATAGTGTCATTCAATTTTTATTAATTTTATTTTTTAATAATTTTTTTTATAAGTACAAAAAATAAAAATTCATAAAAATTCTAATTTTAATGAATTATTATATTACATGATATTAAATTTTAAATAAAAAATAAAATTATATAAAAAAATATTTTAATTAAATTGATTAAAATAAAACAAATTGGCTGTGTGGAGTTGGGGCATTGCTGCATGGACGGCAGACCAAATATCAATTGCAGAGTGCGGCCCGATTGCACTGACGGACCCGAAATTGCATGCTGGCTTGGTCGGCCCGGCATTCCAAATTTAAAAGGGGAAAGTTACAATTACCCCCTTAAGTTTATCTAAACCTACAGTTTATCCTCCTATTTTTGAAAACCTATACTTTGCCTATTATTCTTTAATATTGTCCGATAACAACATTTGAAATTGTAATTTAAACTATACACTATACGATAGTTATTTTTCAGTAATTTTGGTCTCTCCACTATTTTTTTTATAGTTAATAGATATTTTAAATTATTATTATTTTCTTTCTGTAAATGTATTTTTCTTCCTATAAATACATATTAGTATTTTTTAAAAGTCTGTTAGCTATGAAAAAAATTAAAAAATCTTGAAATTATTAGAAGATTGTTATTAGATAGTTTAATTTAAGGTTTTAGAAGCTGTTGTTAGATACTATAAATGAAGTAAGAGGTAAAGTGTAGGTTTTTTAAAATAGAGGTAATAAAATGTAGGTTAGATCAAACCATATGGGGCTTTTGTAATTTACCCATTTAAAAGCCTAAGGGGAAAAAATAAGTTGGAATAAACGCTCGGAAAATTCTACTTGAACTTTACAAGGAAAAGCAGGGGATATATATTGAGGATGGAACCGACCCGAGTGAAGAGTATTCGGAGTTGGACATGGCTCTTGATTGAGGTTTGTGCAAATGAAAGAAAATTTCTGGAATTGCTTGTTATATTTTATACAAGGTCTGTGTATATATGGTTTTTATAGAGACAAGAAAGGCTGTGAAGAAGCGGGAAGGAAACACCGATAACAGTTGGTTGGGTTTTGTTTGGATAAAGAAATGATGTTGAGAAAGTGGAGTGAACAAGTACTAGGTGCAGAATTAAGGGTTCCGGTGAAGATGTGATTAATTGAGGTTGACATGCCTGAATTGTTGGTAGAAAGGACTCAGAGAGGCCTGGGCTGGGTCGGTGTCGGTCCCATGACAGCTCAGGGAGGACGACGACTGGCCTGGCCCTGGTTTCAGTGTGAAAGGAAAGGCAAAGGAAAGGAAGCTGTTGAACGCAACAGAAGCAGCACGGCAGCTGCACATGTATTGCTCTTTGGCTTGCTGCATCAGGTACCTGACGACTGAGAAGATAAAAGAAAACTTCCTTGTTTAAGTTTTGCTCCATTATTATTTCAGAGGAAAACGTCCAATAAATCTACTTGGATTGTAGTTCTACTAAGATGTACGTTTTCCTTTTCGTTTAACCCCTTATGCATGCGCAATTGATATTGATCCCATAATCGACTATACTAATTTCCACTAGATTTATAGTTGACTTTTAGAGATGAGATTAAATAGAATATGAGTAGTATAATGCTAAAATTATATCATATTTTATGATATTGGATACTCAATTCATATTCTATCTATTATTTATTGATTTTATAATTTTAATATTTATATTTCATCTATTTTAAAGCTGGTAAGATTGGATAAAACTCACTTACCTGTTGAATACCATCATAACAAAATATAGTAACTATAATAGAGTACTTATAATAAAAAAAATATTAAAATTAATCTTCCAAAAAAATATTATCAATAATAAAAAAAGAAATTGATTTGGCTACAGATAAATTATAAAGAATTTGTCCAAATTAAATTAGTGAAATGATCACACACTTAGCAATAGTACAACTACAAGTGTATAACTTTACGAAGAAAAGAGTCTGAACCTTCCATAGAGCTTCACCCTAGCCATATTATTTTGATCTTATAATGACATTTATTTCCAATTGTAAGTAGTGAAGTTTTTCAGGTTGTTTTGTTAAAAATATTATATAGGGGTGTTCATTTAATCTGATCAATCTGCAAAAACCACATGGACCAAATTGAACCAACACTATAGCCTATGCAAGTTTATGTGGGTTATGATATGGTTTGGCTTCTAAAAATAAAAAGTTGATGTATATGTGTTGCACTTTGGGTTTTAATTTTGAAAAATCAAGGTACGAGCTTGGAACATGATGCATTTGTCTAAAGTTGTCTAGTTGCTAAAAGTTTTTGTTGAAAATAGGGGAAAACATAAAACAACTCACCCTTTCAGATGGTTTGGACTGGTTGATGTGTATGAGACTCTCCTAAATTGCAAGACAACCACCTTTTGGATGGCCTGGATTCGATCTACCCACGACCCTCTCTAAAAAGGCTAGCAAATTATTACCATGTGAAAATCTTAAAATTATAAAAGCTCAATGGTAAGGTAGAAAACGAGGACAAATAAAATATCATTATGTGCACAATTTTTTAAAGAAAAAAATCAAGAGGGAAATCATGTTTTTAGAATTGGCCTAAATATACAAATGGCTCCTAAATTTTTCTAATTCAAGCGAGTTGGTCCAAAACTCAATACTTAGTTAAAGTTATCACTCTAATTTTACAAAATTTAGTGAGTTAGTCCATGACATATTGATGTTGGCTGACATGGCTGTTAGCTGCTAGTGTGTCGTTGACAAATGACCCTTAAATATGATGTGGCTATAGCTAGGGGCAGTGAGGTGGCTGTGGGTGCTTGTGTGATGTTTAATTTAGGAAGGAAGGTAATATTGGCCATGGTGAGACCCTAAATTGTGAAAATTACATATTAAAATTACATAATATTTCACATATTAAAATTTGTAATTTAAAATATTTACCTATGTACATATGATTTGAAATTTTCATTATGTTTTAGAAAATAACTACTTCAGACATATAGGATCACTAATGTTTAATTCGTGAGGATAGCTAAGCTATTCAAGACATATGGCGCTCCCATGAATATTATCTCTAATATAATATTCAATTTGGCTACTTTTTAACTTTGATAAAATATACTATTATAATATACAACCAACACTAAAAAAATTAATTTATTTCAATGAGTTTTAGGTTAACTCGAGCAGTTAGTTAAGTTTAGGGGTCATTTGTCTATGTAAGCCTTCAGAATTTGAAGGCAACTTTTTCTTGTTGTCTATGCTTGTTGGTATGGCTATTCTGGTTATTATCCTTGTATAGTGATAACATTCCATGAAAATGCATGTTAATGGTGAAGCCGACAAGACTGATTTTCAGCAAGAATGTTCATAGCACTCTGAGAACTGACCTCAGCAAATTATTCCATTCTGCATTAATAATGATATTATCAATTATTTTAGGAGCTTTGTTTGGCCAAGATTTATCAAAGTCTTCTTCATTCCAATTCTTGGAAGATAAGATTCGAAGACATCTAGAGAACTGGAAATGGAATTTGTTGAACTTTGCGGGTAGACTAACCCTTATCCATTCAACTCTGTCATCTTTACCCATTTACATCATGTATTTATTCAAGGTTCTGGTCCCTCTTTCCGATTCTCTTTCTAGTACTTTTATTTGACTTTGGTGTTTCGGTTCTCAAGATAAATGAGGTCTTTTTCTAAAGCAAAAAGGTCTTCTGATGCTGCCCAAAGGTCATGACAGTTTAGGGATTAAAGATCGTCACTTGTTCAACCAAACATTCTAAGCCAAAACATTTTGGTGAATCTTCAATACCAACTCTTACTCCCTTATGGCTAAGGTTTTATTGGCTAGGTATAGATCTTAGCATTCAATTTGGAGTGTCAAAAACAAAGGAAATGCTTCTGTTACAAGGCATAGCCTGTTATATGGTCAAGACCTAATTAATCCCCATTTTCAATGGCTCATCTGGTTTGGTAAAAGTATTTATGTTTGGGAAGGCCACTGAATTCTGGGTATATCCTTGAAGGATCTTTGTTCCGCTACCCCTTACACACACCATAAACCTAATTTGGTAGTTGTAGATTGTGTAGACCAATCAAATGGCAGCTGGAATCTCTCTAGTCTGAAGGATAAATTTCCTCCCCAAATTTTAGATAGAGTTCTTCAACTTCTGACAACAACGAATTGTAATGACAATGGTTCTATTCAGTGGGTGGGTAACTCATTTGGGGCTCTTTTAACAAATGAAGTGTATATTTCACATCTTATTCACAGGTCCATAACATTGCTTCATTTTCGTTTGCATCAGACTACAATTAAAGGTGGGACGTGGGCTGAGTCGCCTTGGCCCAAACCGAGACCAGACTGGAAGACAACCCCGGCCCGACCCGGTCAAACCTGCCTCGGCTTGCCCCTGCCAAAGCCCGCAAAGATATGGGCCAAATATGGGTTCGAGAGGAGAAGAAGGAACAAAACAGATGGCCTTGGACCAATAAACGACTCGCGAACCGCCTCGCCACATCGGACCGGACTGCCCCTGGCGCCCAAACTTGCAAAAAAGTTTAAAAAATGGGTTAATTACACAACATGCCCTTCAACGATTTTCTACTCCATTTTAGCCCCCAAAATTCCATTTTCACCCCTCCCAACAACTAAATTTCAATGACTTTTTGGTCAAAATAATTTTTTGCCTTCCCCTATAAATACTAACGTCATTTTCACTCTATCTTCACACAATCACTTAATCTCTCTTCTTCCTCTACTATATTCTCTCAAACATTCTTTTTATTTTTTTAATCTCTTCCAAATTTCTTATTAATCTCCCCTTTAATATCTTCATAATCTTCTTTTAATTTTGCATTAATCACTACTATTAGTTCGTGAGTCATGACTTCAAAAGGAAAAGGCAAATTGACAAAGAGTTCATATTCCTGCACCACTAGCCTCTGAACATTGTTCTGTTGCCGTTCTCGGCCCGCCAATAAAGGTATTTCAATTTAAGAGTTGCACGATGATGATGCCAGAATCGATATAACGAATTATGATTTTGGTCTCGACGATCAATTATCCGATGATGAAGTGGAAGAGTTGGATGCGATGAGGTTCGGGAATCTGTCAACAGAACCAACGTTTACAAATCATGGACCCGCCGTGGAGGAAACCCAAGCACAAGGTAAATGCCCAAGACTAATAGCTTGGGTTTGGGAGCATTATGGGCTCATACATGAAGGGGGTCGAGGTACGGGAAATGCAAACATTGCGAAAAAAAATGATGTACAAAAAGAATTTCGACACTGGAATGCTGAAGCGGCATATTGAAAATCAACATCCTAACATCCTCCCCAGTGCCGGGACTAATTCTGGAGGATAAACACAACTTGGTTCTATAACCGGCGCCGGCAGGCGAGATATATTTCATTTTAACCAACAATCTTCTAGAGAATGTATGGTAAATTTGATGATGCTTACCGAAAAACCTTTTTTCACAAGCTGAAGATGCCCACCTAGAATCTTGGATAAAATTACAATTAAATCCTGCATTTAGAAAAGTATTTAGGAAAACCACTAGGAAAGAAAGCTTTAGATAATTTGAAGTCAGAAAATCAGATTTGCAAGCTTATTTTTCTGTTCTTAATCATTGTGTGGCATTTACTTCTGATATGTGGACATCACCTATAGGTCAATCATTCTATTGTGTTACTTCTCATTGGATTGATTCTAATTGAATAATGCAAAAACCAATTTTGTCATTTAAGGTTATTGAAACAGATCATACTTGTTATCAAATATTCAATTGCATCTTAGAAACTTTACGTGATTATTTTTGTACTGATAAAGTCCTGTGCATTTCATTTGATAATGCTTCAAACAATGATGTTGCTACTCGTCTTTTGAGTCAAATATTGAAACCACTTCTCAATGGTGCATTCTTTCACGTTAGATGCATGTGTCATATTTTGAACATTTATGTGCAAAAGGGTTTAGAAGTTCTCCAAAATAATATTTTGCCTATTCGGAACTCATTGAAATATTTGATGTCCAGACCTGTTGTTTTTTGTGAATTTAAAAGCTTTTGTTTTGAAAATAAAAAAGGTTTTCTTGGAAACGGTTTAAATTGGATTGCCCAATATGTTGGAACTCCACATATTTGATGTTGCAAGATGCATTCCCGTATGAAAAAATTTGTTGTCACATTTCATTAATTTAAAAATGGGTTATGAATTTCTTAAGACTGAAGTTTGGGAAAAATGTTTCAAAACCGGTGAATTGCTTAAGTTTTTTTACGAGGCAACTGAATTTTTCTCTGGTGTTTACTACCCAACCATTCATCAAGTTTTGTTTCATTTAGTGAACATTACATATACTTTACATCAGTTTAAAGATAATGAGTTGCTAAAATCGACTGTCAAAGCTATGTGGGCTAAGTGACTTCAGTATTTCAAAAACATTCCACCTATCTTTTTAGTCGCTTCTTTACTTGACCCATATGTCAAATTAACGGGCACAACAATATTGCTTGAAGGAATTTTTCATACTTATTTAGAAATGTCTCATATAAATGTTTTGGCTATGTCTGATACTGCTTCCGAGAACTTGCATTCTTCATATAAATTATATTGTGAGCGGCATTTGGATAAGGTAAGATCCGAAGCTCCTTAAACCAAGCCTCCAAGGAGATCAATCTCCTCAAGATTCAACCCGGCCCTCCAAATGCTTAAACGACCCCGACCGATGACATCAAGATTAGCTGGGGTCGATGACTATCTCAACACATCGTTTGAGACAAGCGATCTCGACATCTTGGAGTGGTGGAAACAAAAGAGATCAAGATTTTCGATTTTATTGATAATCGCACAGGAGATTCTTGCCGTTCCAGTATCGACTGTCTAATCCGAGGCAGCATTTAGTGCCAGAAAATGGGTGATATTAGAAAAACGATTAAGATTGACATCCGACGCGGTAGAAGTATGCGTGTGCAACCGAGATTGAGGACTCGTAGCACTCCGACAACAAAATCAAAAGAGTTCGAATGAAAATGTAATATTCAATACGGAGACTTGAATTTTTTTTTTTTCAATCATACATGTAGTTTGTATTTGATCTGATTATGTTGTTCAGCATAGATCATAGGTTTCTATTATTCATCATTTCCAAAACGTTTTTGCCATTTCAAAATGTAAGGCTCGTTTCGATTATTTATAAGTGCCGTTTGATTTTTTAACTTAATAAAACTTACACCGGAGGTGATGTTTTTTCTTAAAAATATTTATGACATATATAATTAATTATATTTCTAATTTATTTAAAAAAAAACACCAAAACCCGCCCGCCCCGCCTTGGACCCAGCTCGGGACAGCCCCGCTTGCGACCGAGCTCCTCGTGACCTAAGACTAGGACCGGCCGGTCCCGGGTTGGGCTGAACCGGTTCTCACATCTAACTACAATGTCATCCAATCCAAAAGCCCCCTAAGGTTTGGAGTAACCTACAGTTGTATCCCCCTTTTTGGGAAACCTACACTTGTCCCCCTTCAATGTTAACTCCGTTCATCCACCGTTATAAAAAAAGAGACAAATACCTGACTTTGCCCTTGAAGCCTTCTTTCTCAGAAACTTTGTTCCCCTAGCTTTAGAAACTAAACTTTTTTCGTTTAGCAATAATTAAATGAATCAATTGTACTTTATACCCCACCCTCCTGTAACACCGCCCACCTCAGATTCTCGGTCCGCCTCCCTCTGTTTTCTCGGTTCCACCTCGCTCTATTCGATTGACACCGTTTTGTAGCGATTCTTGACGGCCGGCCGACCTAGACCCCATCACCCCATCATGGGCGTCTTCTGTACTCTGTGTTTTTTGGGACGGCAATGGCTTAAAGACGACGACAAAATGCAGTTTCGTTTGGGAAGGAGAGTACAGAATCGTTGGTGTGTCACTAAGGTGTGCGACGTTTCTGTCTTGTGGATCTATTTGAAGGCACCAATTTGTAAGTGATTCACGCGATCCGAAGAGGTTGTTGGCGTTTTCGACGAACAGAGCGAATCGTCTCCTCCTGTGGAGCCACTGTCGGCGATGGTATTGGGCTGATGAAGAACGGAAATCGGAGTAGGTGGAATCGATACGATGAATTGGAGCTTTTGCCACTTCTATTTTCATATCATCCTTCTAATCCTATGGCGTTTCTCTTATTCATGGCGGCGACTTCCAGTGGATTCGCGACTCGCCTCGAGTTCAAGCTTACTAGGCCGACCCCTTGCCTGGAGTTGGCCTCAGCAAGAAGCGTAGGCGACTCTGCTTCGAATCCGATCGAATCTCCTCGGTAAAGAGACAGTTGCTCCCTCTCTGATTCGGTGGTCCTGATCCGCTGAGCCGACCAAAACGCCGACGAGATAGAGGAATGGCGATTCGAGCGGAGACGATTGGCGAACGGAGATGATTGGCAGAGGGTCGATTGGTGAATGAAGACGATTGGCAAAAGGAGGCTAGGGTTTGGGGAAGGGGCGAAGAGGCACAGCCGGCCAACGAAATCGGCGAAAGATCCAGAGGGGGAGATTTTTGGCTCTGCCGTTTCTACAATCGGGCGTGGAAGCAGTCTGGATTTTTGGTGCTCCAATCCTTGTTGCTGCTATGAAATTCCATTCTCAAGTTTGCTCTTTTATGGCATGACATCCGATTGATTCATCCCGAACGGTCGATTCATAGCGATCAAACGGCCGATTAAACAAGGGCAATTGAACGTGTTTTGTTTTTGGTTAAGGGTTTTGTTTTTGTTTAGATTTAGAAGTTGGGGGTAAAGTTTATGTGGATGAAAGCTACGAGGGCAAAAAGAGTAATTTTCTCTTTTATTTTTGTAATGGTGAGTGACGGAGTTAGTTTTGGAGGGGGATAAGCGTAGGTTTCTGAAAAGTGGGGGATACAACTGTAGGTTACCTCAAACTTTAGGGGAGCGTTTTGATAATTTTCCCTAAGATTCCTTGACATATTGGGCTTCTGTACTTCTTCAGAAAATTAAAATTTTCCTTCTAAGAAATGTATAAGACATTTTAGATTAAGCTACTTACGTTAAAACAAATTGGGTGTTAATAAGGTTTTTTTACACTATTATTATTAATAGTAGAGATAATGCTAAACATAACAAAACTTGACTAATGCCTTTCCCGCAACTGAGAATCTGGCAATGTATGTTGGATTTTGCAGCTCTTCTTCTAGTTGCTGTCGAAACTTAGTTGAACCTACTATGAATATATTTTAGGAATGCTCTGACATGTTGACCATTTGGGGCAATTTCACTTCTAACCTTTTCAATCGAATTGTTGACATTTTGATGAGTGGCTTTTTTTTTTTTAAATATATATATATTATTGACTCTTGTACTAAGCGCAATTTTGAATGACTTATTTTTTTAGCAGCCACATTGTGGTCTATTTGGTTGGGATGGAATGAATCTTTATTCCGGAATACTCCATTCAATACCCAATTAATTATTGCAAGACGGGATATTCTCATCCAACTGCTCATGGATGCTAGAGACTATAGACATTTTATGGAGATACTTCCACATGATACCCCAAATCCTTTATGTTATACATGAAGTTCTAACCATAATCTAAACTTCTCTTCAAGGCCAGAAATTTTTGTGGTTGATGGAGCTTGGCGTCATAATTCAAGTTTAGGTGCAGCGACCTGGGTCTGGATTTCTGGTCCACCAAAGCTATAGGGTGGATGTCTTCTTCCAGCTTCTTGTTTGACATTGCATTCAGAATTGTCAGCTTTAAATGGAGCTCTCTCAATAGCTATGAGTATAGGACTTCCTGACCTCACTATCTTTTCAAATTGCTCTCAAGTTCTTGTTGCCCCTTGAGGATCTATTCCACTTATTCCTACTTTGATAAGTTTCACCCGAAAAATCTTACATCAAATGGGGAACTTTAATCACTGCTTGGAGGTGACCGTGCCGCGTGTAACTCCAACTCATAACTTTGTAGCATCTTTCTTCACTTAATTCCCCTTATCTTATTTCTGATTATCAAATAAACAAAAAAGGAGAAACGAAAAGAAAAGACTGATCTAGCAGAAGGCCAACGCCTAACCTGTCCCTAACATTCTAAAGCTAAAATCAACTCTTACAGAACAAATCTAAGAATTGCAATACAACTTAAAAATTTAATAAATGCATCATGTAATCTTAGAGATGAACAATCCATAACCGCTTCTCTATCAAATTAATCAAAAAAGACTTTAATGAATTTGCTGTCTAGTCTCACTACCACGAAATTACATCATGAGACCCTAATTAGCAGTAATGCCTGCAATTAGCGTCAGTAGTCGGAAAAACTATCTTAAAAGGGGTATTTGGAGACACCTATGTTCTCCAGGACGCCGACCTTAATTACAAATGCTGCTGCCAAAGCCAAACAAACTGGAAACTAAGACGCAAGAACAGCTGGTTGCTGTGGTGCTTCCCCTTGCAAACTTTGGTAATATCTGAAAAGGACCTCCCATCCTCCAGGACACATGAAACCATCAGGAGGATTTTCACCACTTCTAGCATAATTCCGCATCTGCCAAGGCCAAAGTTTTAGTTTCAGAACATCAGGGAACGCTCTTCACAGAAGAAAGAACATAATTCCTATGAGGCTCTTTAACATGTTAATAAATTTCTATGGAGGTCAGGTGCTAACGACACCCAGCCAGCATCCAGTCTATCATTAGACAGATAAAATCATGCCTTCATTCAGCTAGATTGTGAGGCCCTTTTACATATTTATAAAGTTTCCATTATCTAAAAGGCTTCAACCTAATACATGACACATTTAGTGACTTGAGTCACAGTCATTAGATACCAAAACAGCTATCTTCCTTGCAACTTCCTTCAAGACTCAGATCCATCACACGATCATCACTCGGTCATTAGGTACCAAAACAAATACTTCTTACCTTGGTTCCAGAAATGAATAGGAAATCTTTGGCATGTGATGGATCAAAGAATGCCATTTTCTTTTCCACCGTGTCATATGCTGCCACCTGTAGAAGATTATACATTGCTCAAGAACATATTGTTGAATTGCTATATATGTCTGACACCAAAAGAAGTAAACCAGAGTCACATGAGGAAATAAGGGCAAAGAAGTAGGAACATCTACCAACCTTGAACGGCAAAATATTGAGCTTCTCCAGACCAGGAGCCATACTTAGCACTTTCTTGCCATGATCAGGATCATATAAATCTCTCTTCTCTGTCGGATGACCCATACCAGCAGGATCACGGCCTACTATATAAAAGTTAGCTCCAGCATTTATTCGTGCCTTGGCATGCCATTGTACTTCAGTTGGACCAGCATAATGCATGGGTGATGGGAAAATGGAAACAATGGTAGTTTCAGGATTGAGGACTCCATCTTCTAGGACCTGAACATAAATGAGATACCGTTGATAATGAAAAGATAAACAGGCTGCTTGTTAGCTAACAGTTCATATAAGATAGGATCAACTTGCCACCCAAATCAAAAGAGAACGAGATAGAACAAGTGAAGTGCAAAATAGGATGTCTTAAACTGGTCTCCATAACAAGCAACAGTAAACAGGAGCACAAGCATCAATAATTATGTGAATGCAATGGTGAGAAGTTCTTCCAATTATGGGAGAACATTGGAAGAGAAGAAAATGAAGAAAAAACCTTGCTGTGTTGTTCCATACGAACATCCAGGGGAACATCATCAGCCTTTGTGAAGCCTCCTAAAGGATGGAGCAATAGAATGGGGTTTTTGAAGCCCATTTCCAACAGATTCCTCCTTGTGTCATTCATCAAAAGCGCATGCCCATTGTGCACCGGATTCCTCAACTGAAATGCAAAAACCGCATCTGCATTGCGCAGGTTGAATTCTTTCCGAAGTTGTTTGGGGGAAAGTCTGTAGTGATCAAGCCCATCATTGTATTTAATTGGCTTCAGGACTTCCAGCTCTCCACCAATAAGCCAGTTCCCAGCTGGCGTAATGACCTCCTCAACATATGGCAACCCTGGCGTAGTTGTCCCCCATGTTCTAGCTATCCTTTCTTCCTTGTGATGCTTGTAGATTTCAATGCTGAACAAAAGCTCAGATAAGGAAATCGGTTAGTTCAATGGCCAAACTTGATATATTCTACCTGAAACATATAACAAAGCAGCACAATTCGGTACCTCCCACGGAACGAAATTTACAAAACAAGTAGATGCAAACCAAAACGCAAGGCAATTTTATCAGAGACAACACTTCCACAGAAAAAATCTTAAATTAAAAGATGAGACAGTAGAGTAGAATTATGGAGTAAAAAAGTGGAACGTCACATCACATGCTTATATAATTAGATTCTCAGGCGTTAAGAGTATGTGATGCCAATTAAACTAATCAAATCAACTCAAGCCAACAAACATTTCTACATAACTACTTATAGAACGAGAAGACTCACGTTCTGAGAATGCCAATCAAGTCTCCGTCGGGTCCGACCAAACCGACACTCGAAGACGACCCAATCCGCTCCTTAGTCTCGTCATCGATCGCCAAGACGATCGGAAGCGACATGTTAACGACACTCCCATCTTTCATCCTCAAGCAATTGAAATGCAAGGTCTGCAGATACTCGTCTTCCTTCATAAACCCTCGCAACGGACTCGCCCAGCCCTCGCTAATCACATGAACCCACTCCAGATCGATCTTTGTCAGCCCCACCTTAGGCATTGATTCCGCCTCCTTAATCTTGGCCTCTCGCTCGGCCCCGGGAACCACCAGATCAACCAGCGACCCGCCATCTGGGTCGATCAAAGAGCTCTTGACCACACCAGACCGAACCGGCGATGTTTGCATTCTTGACCAGGATTTGTGAACGATGGACGTTACGTTGAAATGGTAAACGGGAAGCGGCCTAATTCGGGTTTGGATAAGCCTGTAACGAGGGGTCGGTTTGGAAACGAATTGGGCTGAGGAAGAGAACTTAGAAAAGTGAGCTTTAATGGCGAGAGGCATGGTGGTCGAGAAATGAGAAATGGGAGGCGATCCGGGAAGGTTGGGGTGGGGGGATTGATGAGGCTTTAAATGGTGAGACAATGATGATCATGGTTGGGACTTGGTGGCTGGCGACAGGAGGAGAGCCAACTTGTGGACGGAAGTTGGTTATCAGTCTCTACTGCGAAACGGGGACCAAACAAAACAGTCCTCCTGTTCTTTTCCACCTTGCTTGATGTAATATGGAATAAGTAAGGAACAAAAGCTTGCACCAAAAAACGAAGCGAAGGGAAGAACGGAAGTTGTACTCTTAACCTGCTTCTATTTCGCACAACTGTTATAATTTTCAATTTCCAAATTTACCCTCCTATTACCCTGTCGAACACCTATCATGCCCTCTTCATCTTCTCTGGTTGGTCACAATCTTTAAACACGTTTCCGGCATTTCATTCTTACAATGACGATATTATCGTACCAAAGCCGCAGGACAACAGCCGTCATCAAATCCAGACAACAGCTTGTCATTAAGTCTAGACATAGTTTTACCTCTGCTAACTCCAATATTAATTTCCTACAAAAGTACCTCAAGAAAAACTAAGAATTCAGAATTATGGGCACAATAAGCTCAAGTTGAGGGACAAATAAATAGATATCTAGCAATTGCTTTAACAACGATGGCAATCACAAACTTTTCAAGCTGACTAAATAAATGTCAAGTTTTGATGATGTCTTGACTCAATCATTCACCAATCTAGTTAAACTTGCTTTCTTCATGTTCACTGTTTGCTTTTATAGATACACCCAAGCCAGTAAACATGTGATGCGTAGAAGACATCTCTACTTAGATAATTAGCTGAATAGCCGTTGAGGGTTAGGTGAGATCGATCTAACCATCTTTCACCCAATTGCCCACCGTCTATTGGTTTAAAAGCAAGGTAAGTCCCTGTGTAGCAACAAGTTCTTCAAGTTGTTGGTTTGTGTTGTAGTCGGAGGGAATTGAGTGAGGTGATGGATAAGTATCACGACATTGGAGTGAGGGAGTGAAGAGCCTTTTGGTTTCATGTTTCATGAGTGTGGTGGTGGTAGAAGGGTTAAGATAAAACTTGGAGAGTAAAGTGAAAAGATGTAGTATATGGATGTAAATAACATGAAACTGGAGGCTATTTTGACAACTTGTTTAGCAGGTGCTCTTGGCCTGTAAATGACCTATTCTTAACCCATGAATAATGGACTACCATTAAATCGATTTAACCCTAATGAGCTGACTCTAATCTTTACACCTAGATATAACTCATAAACTGTCAGTTTAAAGTGTCAAGTTTTAGCTAATACAAATGAGCTAACCTTAATCTTTATACCTAGGTGTAACTCATAAGTCAAGTTTCAGTTTAAAAAGTCAAATTGCACAAATAATTAGGGCCGACGGAGAGTACACGTCTAATGTGGCTGCTGTTCTGATATATCTTTACAGACTCGCTCCATGACCGTTGGATTTGGATATAGAGCCACCAAATTTCGACAGACACAGATGCAAAAAATCTGACCATCAGCATCACAAAACCCAAACCAAACCGGTTTCATATTAACTTAATGACGAAAACACCCATAATGTTCCCCGAATATTCGTGCTTGGCCATTGTATCTCATCTCAAAGTTTGAGGGTAGACTTGTCAACCCAATATATCCTCCGTACCCTAATCCCCGCGAAACACCGTCATGAAAGACGCAACCATTTAAGAGGGAAGCCTAAATATGTAGAAAAACTCTCTCTCGTGCACAGTTTCTGTTACGGTTAGGGTTGGATTCTGTTTTCTTCATCTGGTAGGGTTCGATTCGATAGATTGGCGAGGTCGGAGCTGGACTGATCGGGAATGGGAGTTCCGGCCTTCTACAAGTGGTTGGCGGAGAAGTATCCTTTTATAGTGGTGGATGCAATCGAGGAGGAGCCGGTGGTTATCGACGGCGTCTCGATTCCCGTTGATACGAGCAAACCTAACCCTAACAAGATCGAATATGATAATCTGTACCTCGACATGAACGGGATTATCCACCCGTGCTTTCATCCTGAAGACAGGGTAATGTTTGGTAGTTATTTGTTTAGTTCCAAGTAATATGTTATTTTCGATTATGTTTTGGATGTTGAGCTGCCTGAATCGATAGACATTATGAATTATGACTGAGCCGTAAGCTAGGCCTGGAGTGCTGTCAATTGAGAATTTTCGAGCTTTTCTATCATGTAGTAGTTGTTACGTTTTATGTTAGGCTGGAAATCTTGCCGCTTGCTGGAAACGCAAAATGTATTTAGGCGGCTGTGTCTTGTTCCTTTGTATCAGATGAACGTTGAACTTCTATTTTTATTTTTTTTTATTTCTCTGCAATATGTGATCCAAGGTGGTGCTAAGTTGTACAAATTTCTTCTTCTTTGTCCATTGATGTTGGCATTGAGAAATATTGAAGCAGAATTGTTGTAGATATAGATTGTAATTTGTGTTGGTTCTGATGTGGCGATGAATAAACTTCGCATTTGCATTCATGCAGCCTTCTCCAACAACTTTTGATGAGGTATTCCAGTGCATGTTTGATTACATAGATAGGCTGTTTGTCATGGTGCGACCTCGAAAGCTTCTGTATATGGCTATTGGTAAGGGTTTTTATTGAGCTGTCTTTTTGTTTTCAATTCTTCATGATGCTGATTATTGTATTAAAATGGTAGATGGGGTTGCTCCACGAGCCAAAATGAATCAGCAGCGCTCTAGACGTTTTAGAGCAGCAAAAGATGCAGCAGAAGCGGTATGTGACTTTTCCAGATCTAGGTGGGTCCTCCACGTGTATGCACACTTTGGGGGATTTTCTTTTTTCCTCTCCATCCTTTGCTAGTAATCGAATCGTTCACTGGTGTCATGATTCCTAATTTTTATATTCTTCTGAGATGTGCAAGATTAACACACTGCACTGTTAAAGTTTTAAATTACAATTGAAAGTTTACTGCTGTGCATTTTATTTTCAGGCAGCTGAGGAAGAAAGGTTACGGGAGGAGTTTGAGAGGGAGGGCAGAAAGCTTCCTGCTAAAGAGAATTCACAAGTTTTTGATTCTAATGTTATAACGCCTGGAACTCCATTTATGGCCGTTTTATCAATTGCATTACAATATTACATTCATCTTAGGTTGAATTATGATCCAGGATGGAAAAAGATCAAGGTATTAATGTTTATGAGAAACCTTTTTTAGTTTTCCAGTGTTTTCTTTCTACTCTTTTGGTGAATGTTTGGGTATTGTTCTCCTCTACAATAATTTGCTTATTCCTCCTCCTTCTTCCTTTTGAAGGTTATTCTTTCGGATGCCAATGTTCCAGGTGAAGGAGAACATAAAATTATGTCATACATCCGTCTCCAGAGGAATCTTCCGGGTTATGATCCAAATACACGCCATTGCTTATATGGTTTGGTATGTTTTATGTAGCAGACAGATGCTTGACTGCATGTCTAGTGCACTATGCTATTTGCTGTTACTTTACCCTGTTTTATGGACTAAAACAGTATTCTGACAGGATGCCGATTTGATTATGTTGGGATTGGCTACACATGAAATTCATTTTTCAATTCTTCGAGAGGTTTGTATTTTCTCATTTGTGGGAAGCAAGGAACTTGGTTAATTAGCATTTGTCAAACATCTCATAAGTTTCTGCCTTTATTCACCCTTTCTGTTAGTGTCCAAGTAAATTATCCTTTTATGTGCTTTCTTCTACTGATAAAGCTTCCTTTCATGTTTTTTTGTTTGCACCCAGAATGAAGGGTTGTGGAGGTTATCTAATTATTTGCTTTCCACTATCACCTAAATGATTGCATTGTAATTATCTTTCAGATTGTATTCACTCCTGGGCAAGATAAATGCTTCCTTTGTGGTCAGATGGGCCATTTAGCAGCAGATTGTGAAGGGAAGGCTAAGCGGAAGGCAGGAGAGTTTGATGAGAAAGGTGATACAAATGCTGTTGCTAAAAAGCCATACCAGGTAATCTGATCATGAGATGCTTTTAAGCTTCTAGTGTTCGAACATATTAGCCAATAGGTTGTTTATTCTTCCATATAAATTAGTTGGGATTAAGTCTTAATTTATTGTTCTTTTTAGCTAAAACTTGGGTGATTGATTGGCTGATTGTTTTTCCTCATCTCTCTTTACACAGTTTCTCAATATTTGGACGCTGAGGGAATACTTGGAATATGAATTCCGTATACCAAATCAACCATTTCAGATTGATCTTGAACGGATTGTGGATGATTTCATATTCATGTGCTTCTTTGTCGGCAATGATTTTTTACCGCATATGCCTACTTTGGAAATTCGTGAGGTTCGTAAGTCCAATAAGCACTTACCTTTGCCCTATCAGCCTCTTCCATAGACTGTATTTGAAAATGAATAAATTTTACATCTTTCATGAAGTTGCTTTGAGGATCTAGCCTTATCAAGTGGGCTCGTCATACGACTTTTTAGTTTAATGTTTTTGACACCTCTGTGAAACATCTTGAAAGAACTTTGGTATCACTAGCAGCGTTTTTGGCTTTTTGCAATCATTGCGATCCTGACATTGATTTTCCCTGGTTTGGAGGCATGGGAGTCAGATTTAGGGATTGTGTCTCCTTGCTGAAATTTTATGGGAACATTCCTCTAGATTCCCAAAATCATCATCAGCTCTCAATTTTCAATAAACAAAGTGTAGACATTCATTTTTAGTTAGTTGGGTGCTAGATATGACATGATAGTTGTTTTTATCATCTCTTAGGGGGCGATCAACTTACTGATGGCTGTATACAAGAAGGAATTTTGTTCGATGGGAGGCTACTTGACGAATGGAAGTGAGGTACTCATCTGATGATGTGTCCTGTTGTAGATGTGACGCGCCCAATTATAAAATCTAACATATTTTCTGAATGCTGGTCAGTTTAATATTGTTTGTTGTTGCTTGTTTTCTTCTTCAGCCAAATTTGGGGAGGGTAGAGCACTTTATCCAAGCTGTAGGATCCTTTGAAGACAAGATATTTCAGAAAAGAGCACGCTTGCATCAGGTTTGTTTTGTCTTTGGGTACTTTTTTTTCCCTCTTTTCTTTTACACTTCACCTTTGAGTTAAGTAATTCATTTTCTTGGTCGTGGATGTGGAAGATAATCCTGTTGTTTAGGAGGGCGGATGTGCATATGGGATGTCCTATCTGTATTATACAACATGTTTCATTGTGATGAAAAAGTGTAGAATACAGAATACAAACACCCCCCCCCCCCCCCAAAAAAAATTACTTCAAGAGCAGCAAAACAATTTATTAACTCAGATATATGCAAAAGGCTTATCTTCTGGTTCTGTTGCAAGACTAACAATTTTGTTATTATTATTATGATCATCTGCATAATCATCTTCAATCTTAGAACTTTCTTTTGGAAGGGCACTCGCATGTAACTCAGAAGCAAGTAAGCTAGCCTATTTCTGATTAATGGTTATGGAAAGTAGTAGTTAATGAGATTGGAATGCATGAACTACAAGGGAAGTGAAAATCACTTTATGGAAAATTGAGAACGTCATATATTTTCTTAATCCCGTATGCATTACTTTTTTTTTTCTTTTTTGATGTTCCATTGCTCTGTTGGCATGCTGCAGCGTCAAGCTGAAAGGATTAAGCGTGAGAAAGGACAAGCTAGAAGGGGGGATGATGCTATGCCTTTGGTTGAGCCTGATTCTATGGTTCCAGTAGCTAAGTTTCATGGATCTCGTCTAGCCTCAGGCCCTGCACCCTCACCTTTTCAACAGATGGTAGAGTCTGGTAGTAATGGAACCTCTGAACGGCCTCACAAAGTCAGACGTACATCTTCTAGTGCCACTATTGGTGCTGCAATTGTTGAAGCTGAGGAGAGCCTTCAAACTGAAGTATGTGTTTTCTACCATTGGAGAAATTTTTGTTATGCCGGGAGAAACTTGTTTTGTATCATGACATCATGTATATAATGAGCTCCCACTATTTGACGCACTTACATTTTATGGAATGTTGAATTTGTGGAATGACGTTTAATGTGTGCATATCGATTTGACATTGGTTTTTTTTTTCCCTGAGCATTGTTTGTTGCTTGTGGTGACCGTACTCGACATCTATGAGAGTTCTTGAGTTCAGTTGCTTTAGGGTTTAACTTTATGTTACTATTTGAGATGATTGATATAAATGTCCTTCCTATTTCAGACAAATGACAACAATGAAGAGTTGAAGGCAAAACTTAAGTCATTGCTTCGTGAGAAATCTGATGCTTTTTGCTCGGAAAATCCAGAAGAAGACAAGGTTTGTTTGACATAATATATGTTTGATGTCGGCTTAAGTTGGTGGTATTGTCTAGTCTGACAGTCTTTTATTGTTATAATGTTTACTGATGCAGTTATTTAGTACCCCCATAGTCGTTTAGTATGGTGCAGTTTTGATTAATAAATGCAGATTCGGAGAACAAACTGATTTTCTTTAAAAAGAAAAATCTTGGCTTCATATGACTTGGTAAATTGCAATGTGTTTTATGGGACTTGAGGACATCTATATCATAACCCTGTGTTATGTTGCTAATCCCCTACTTTAGTGTTGTCTTTCCAAGCTGCCTTCGCATTCTAGGCATATTATTCATACTCATTTAGTTGACGAAAATAAAGTTGGTTTAAAACATGATTTCCATGCTCATCAGGTTAAGTTGGGTGAACCTGGGTGGAAAGAAAGGTACTATGATGAAAAGTTCTCTGCAAAAACGCCTGAAGAAATGGATGCAGTCAGAAAAGATGTCGTAAGCATGCAGTTGCCAATCTCTATTGTTTAGTGCGTATAAATTTTCTATTATCTTATACATTAAAGTTTTGCTCGTGCAGGTTCTGAAGTACACAGAAGGTCTCTGCTGGGTGATGCGTTATTACTATGAAGGAGTTTGTTCTTGGCAGTGGTTAGTTGTTCTTTAGATTCATATTTCTTTCTGTTACTGGAGTCCAGAGGTGAAGCTGAATGAAGTTTTTTATTGTGTTCTCTGTGGACTGAATTTGATTCCTTTTTTTTTTTTCGCTTGGCACTAAAATGTTATTGTTTGATCAAATATTCTACATTCTTGCATTCTCCATGTGTGATAATTGATAAAGCTATCTTCAAAGCACTGACTTCTATTTACAAAGCATCCCTTACTTGTAGCAGTGGCACAATTGCAACTGGATTCTTACAGTGATCAGTTTGGTTACATATTGCTACTCATAGTTTACTGAATCATATATAAACACATACATGCATATATATGTATACATATACATATATACATATGTATGTTTTTGCACTCACAGACACACAATAGTGGTATTGTAATCTGTTGATGCTCTTGTTATGATGAATGTTTCATATTGGGTACTCATTGGGGTGCTGGATGTGTCATTGTTTCAGGTTTTATCCTTATCATTATGCTCCATTTGCATCTGATCTCAAAGGTCTAGGGCAGCTTGATATTAAGTTTGATCTAGGCTCACCCTTCAAGCCGTTCAATCAGCTGTTGGGGGTTTTTCCTGCTGCAAGGTAACTCTTAGCTACATCTTTTTTTCCGTGCTGATATGATAGTGGTTGGTAGTGAATAGTCTTTGTTGTCTGCAGTGCTCATGCACTTCCTGAACAGTACAGAAAACTGATGACTGATCCAAATTCACCTATTCTTGACTTCTACCCAACTGGTAAATATTGTTGGTTTCCCTGCTAGCAACCCCCCCCCCCCCCTCTTTTTTCTTTGCTTTCTCTAGGCAATTTGAAACTGATTGTTGTCCTGCTTTTCAGATTTTGAAGTGGACATGAATGGAAAACGCTATTCGTGGCAGGTATGTTCATCCTTTACTTTGATTGATTTCTGCAGCCACATGAAAAATATTAATCTTAAAGTGCTTCACTGTTGTCTTACTAAAGGGTGTTGCAAAGTTGCCTTTTATTGATGAAGAACGCCTGCTTGCGGAAGTTGCTAAAGTTGAACACACATTGACCGTAAGGATCCATAACCACGTGATTTATGCCTTCCGATCTTCAATTTTGCACCAACATAGTCTCATTTCTTTATTGGTGGTTAATTTAATTCTGTTGAGTATTGTTTTCTTCTCTAGGAGGAGGAGGCAAGGAGGAACAGTGTGATGTGTGACATGCTCTTTTTGGCTACCTCTCATCGTCTTTCAGAACAGATATTTTCTCTTGACAACTGCTGTAAACAATTGCCTGATGATGAACGTGCTGGAGTTTCGGAGAAAATAAGACCTGAGTTGAGGTTTGTGCTGGGAATGCCTGAGTGAACCAATATTCTTGTGATTGTGCAGAGATATATTCTTATTTTTCTTCTGCACCATTCCGTTCACAATAAATGTCTCTTAATGCTTATTCATTTTCATCATGTGAGTTGTCGGTTCCGGTTTAATTTTTCAGTTTGACCTTGAGACCCAATTAGTAGGTTAAACTTTTGGCTGCATCATTCAAAAGGATCATGTTATGCTTCAATCAAACATCATTGTCTTGGGTACTAATATTTTTGGCAATTATGTTTCGGGGCTCAGTAACTGAGAATTGGTGATGGAAGAATCATAACTTACATGTTTATGTATTTTGGTTACCTGACAGACATGAAGCATAAGGTCGTGTTTCTTAAGTGGGCAAAGATTATTATGTTTTTATGTGACCACTACATGTGTTAATTCATACAGTTTAGCTAGTCCAGGAAATGGGCTCATCAAGCATGAAAATGCTATATGTTGATAGCATATAAGATTTTCACATTTTGTTTTTCCTCTAGCAACATGCTGTATCATTTTGAATTTAAGATTCATTCACTTCTCTGATTTACCTAGGGCTACTTGCAGTGATGGTATGAATGGTTTTATCTCCCCATGTGGTGGGGACACCCATCCCCCGATATTTAGATCTCCTATACATGGCTTGGAAGATATATTGAGCAATGAAGTCATGTAAGTTTCCTGCAGGCTAATACTAGGATTTGAGCCTTTCAAACAACTTGATAGAATCTCAGTTGTGTCCTAACACAATGATTTCTTTGTCATTTACTTTTTAGATGTTGTATATACCGGCTTCCAAGAGCACATAAACATATTACAAGGCCACCTGCTGGAGTCATATTCCCACCTAAGGTATGTGAAGAATTTTGATGGTTGTAACTGGAGAAGTAATCCAGTGCCATGTCTTTGACCTTGAGTTCTCTAATCCCCCACATCTGTTTACCATTATATTCTTTTCCTAGACCCATGCAGTTCTTGTTATTTTCCTCTAGTCAAATCAGAACGGAAACAAAATATTCATGTAGCAAACTTTAATTAGATGGGATTAAGGCTTGCTTGATTGATTCTGTTGCATTATCCAATCCTTCTTTTGAGATGAAACTGCTATAAATTTGCATCTCCATCCTTTTTTTTTTTCCAAGGGGGAAAGGGAAATCATGTGAAACCTGATAATGTCCATGCATTATTGAACTTCGACTGTCCTTGATATGAAGGATGCAATTTTCATTGACCTGCAAGACTTTTTTGCTTTGCATTGGGACTTTTGGGGAACTTTAACCACCAGGACTGTAGCCTTTGTTTTGAGGAGTGTCATTTGTTGATATTATGTCTAGAACATATTAACTAACATGATTGTGTCACACCTGGCAGATTGTTCAAGCGCATGATCTTAAACCTGCGCCTGCATTGTGGCATGAAGATTTTGGAAAGAAACCATGGACAAGTGACAGGTATGCAGAACTTGTACCATTTATCAAACATGGTTAATTGCTGAATAATCCTTATTGTGTGCATAGTCCACATGGTTAATTGCAGCTGATATGTTATCTAAAATGTTGAAAAATTACCAACGCAAGTTGGTCCGGGTTGCCAGGGGTTGGGCACCTTAAACAAGTTTGTATAGGGAAGACACATTTGGGAGAGGTTCCCGTTTTGGTGCTTCACTTTACCCTGTAAAAAAATGTTGAATATTTTGTTTTGCTTTATCTTTTTCAGGCCAAATCCCCCTGGAAGCATTTCTGGCCGTCAGCTTGGGGAGGCAGCCCACCGACTTGTGGTTAATAGCTTGCAGGTGAAGGTGGACCAAACGGGTTTAAGCAACCACGTGCAAGGTCCTTTAGGATCATATCCTGGTCCTCCTGTACCTATGAATTATGGAATGCCGTCTCACCACAGAATGGTCCAGCCGGGAACAGATTATCATATGGGTGTTTACCCATTACCTCCAACTCCCCCATTTCAACCCCCCTATGCCTTGGGGTTCCATCAAGGTTATAGCTCTTCCACTTCCTACGCCCCTGGCGCTGGCAGTGGCTCTCGCCCTCCTTATCCAGTTCATCAAAATGGTGGACTGGGTCACACACCCAGGCACGGTGTGCCAATCATAACAGATGATAGAGTTCATACTTCTCATCAAAGTGGCTACAGTCGCTATCAGAGCCACCAATTGCTCGAAACAGGTGGTTACCAGCAGTGGCATTTATATGACCGGAAAGTATCTGGAGGTCAAAGCAGCCACCAGCAAGGTGGTAGCCAGAGTTTTGATAGGGAATATAGTAATCAGCATCAACAAAGACGGAACCACCTTCACCAGAGCAATCAGAGTCACCAGCAAAGAATTCATCAACACCAGAATAGTAGTGGTTACCAACAAAGAGGATACCAACAACAAAGCAAGAATCCGTATTCTGCATTAAACAGAAGTGGTAATAACAGGAACAACCGCCAATAGGTTTATTTGTTAATTTCACCCCTAATAAGTTCAAGTGTCATGTATGGTTTGTTGTATAATGTCAATTCAATTGTCTGATTGCTTTCCAAGCTCTCGATGCTCTAGTTTCTTGATCTGTTGGATATCAGCAAGAGCACTGTGCTTGCTTTCTCGTTTCCTGTCGTGCAAAAATTGTTTCTCTATGTACTCTTTGCATTGCATTGGATTGGTTTCGTTTATTTGGGAAGGGAAGATTGAAGTGATGTGGAGTCGGAGAAGCCGTGGAAACCGGTTTTGTTCATTTGGGGTGTTACATCATCTATCCTCGTAATTTGAGAAGGTCAAGGAATAATCAATAGAAATATCTGAGGCATCCGATTTAGGAGGTACAGTGTTTTTGGTACGATGCAGGGGGGCGGATGATTGAACTTGGATCTTGTAGTAAGAGGCACAAGCTCTAACCACCTTTCAGTAACAAACGCAAGTCATAACTAGGAGGTTAAGGTCGTTAGAGGATGCTGTACACGTTTTGGAGGATGCTGTAGTGTTATAGCTGGGGAATTTAGGAGAGGAGAGAGCGCACGTGTGCAGCGCAGCCTACAGATTAGAGGTGTAGGGATGATTCTCTTCTTTGGCTAGCCGAAAAAGCTAGCATTCTTGTCCTTTTGCTGTCAAATTGAGTCCAACCAAACTCCTCTACTCTTCTACTACGTGGCCCTGCCACTCGTTAGTTCAGATATCAAGTCGGGTTTGGATGGATATGGTGGATAATTTGGAGACTATTATTATTATTATTATAAAAAAAAAAAATGAAATCAAAATTCTGGTATTTGGTCTTACTTTATTTTTCCAAGCAGAAGAATCGTCAAAAAGAGGATGACGTATTTAATCGGCTCTGATTAAATTTGTTTCTCCGGCCATTGGAACAAAGGAGCGAGCTAGTTCGATTAGAGAAAAGCCTGCGCATATTATGTTTATACATCTCAGTCCGAGCACACGTAAAGCAATTTGAGTTTTGCGTCATGAAGTCTTTGTCTCCAGTAGAGTGTTTTAGCGAGGGAGAGAGAGAGAGAGGGGGGATGTCTTGGAGTAGGACGTATTTGCTTAGATTAGAATGATAATTGAAGAGACTAGTATAACTAAACTAGCAGTACAAGTATTTGCCGACTCATGTGGTGGGGGTGACGGGCCACAATTCTTTCTTAGAAATGTTTGGAACCGTCAATCGACGTTCACATTGACTTAAAATTGATGGCACGTGCGAGTCAGGACAGGAACAATGTGAATGCGCTGGTGGTTGGTAAGCTGTCTAATTTTCGGCTACCTGCATTCTTCTTTTCGTCAATTTGATTCAGCTACCTGCCGGTGACACTAGGCACTAGCTCACCGCCCCCTCCAATCCCAAAACAAAACCGCAAAACATTCCTACTACTACTACTACTACTTAACGTTCAATCAATTTCGGTCGTCACTCTCTCTCTCCTTAATAATAATTACTATAATACTTAACAGATCAGTCTAAATCTAGCGACCCAAAAATTAAACCCGTGATTCGTCTTCCGATCCTGTATCCTTTGCTGATTACTCCATAATTAATCCAACATCCACATCTCCTCCGCTACCGCTAGTCCGTTATATATATTTGCTACTTAATGATGTCACGTGTGATGCCATGTCTTGCAGGACTCACTTTACCCTGCATCCAATCTCACCTGAGATCACCCATACCTGTGACAAGTAGCTTATGATTATCTTGATTATTACCACAGACCAATATAATGTTACTGACCATAAGTATTGCCTAATTAAAAGAGTTCACAGGAGTTAATTTTAGTATTGTAGAATAACCACTCGTGATTAGACGCACATTCTAACTTCCCATAAAATCACTATAGAGTCTTTTACTATCTAACTCAACTGATAAAGGTAAGATAATGTCGTAGTTAAGACTTGAGACTTAAGGTTCGAGATGTTGGAAAAGTGCTTTCATGCATAAACTTACAGCTTGGCATCCTCTAAGTTTAGTAAAGCAGATAACTTACCTATTAAACTTTCCTTATAACTCCTCATAAGTATACACTTGTCATCAATGTTTAATTAATATCAATATCCTACGTCCTCTTCAAGATTCAATTTATTTGAAAAATTATATATAAAAGGGAAGATAAAAATTTGGAGCTAATTTTTTTCAACTTAAGTCAACTTAATCTAAAATGACTTATTTTTATTTTTTACATTTTTTTTACCTTAAAAACTAATTTTATTTAAAATTCAATATTATGTACGTCATTTTAATAATATCATGAAAAATTACTTTCAAATGAATTATTACATCTACATAATATTGACTTAAAAATGAATTTGGTTCAAGAAAAAAAAGATATAAAAATAATAATAAATTATTTTAAATTAAATTAACTTAAATTAAAATGAATTGGTTCCAGGAAAAAGATAAAAGAGCTGCAAAACCAACCCTAGTAGTTATATACCAGCCAGTATATGGATACTGTATGTTCAGATAGATCTGACTTATCCAACTACATATAAAATCATTATAAAGTGATAATAATATTAATAATTATGTCCCAAAGAGTCATACAAATTCCAGAAGATTTGCTTGTCATTTAGCTTGCCTTAATCCATTCAGCAATCAGCAGCAGCAATCCAAATTCAATTTCCTTAATTCTCAAGTTGCTAGCTAGATCAGATACTAAAGTTTTGACATATATTCTAGTATTAGATAGCTAGTGGCCTGAACAATTTAATTTCTTCTGCCAGCATCCAGAAAATATGGATGGAAATAAACTCCATATCCATTAATTCGGAAATGTCTTTAATTTTTTCTATGCTTCTCTAGCTTGTGTGTGTCCATATATCGATCTATACTTATTTTTTTTGTCCGTATGTTGTACGGGTTGATATTTAATATATTATAATCACACATACACGATAACAGAAAAATAGAGAAATCTTTATAATAAAAAATTTGTACATTAATAAAAATTTAAATGACTTTAATTATTTTTATTTTTTATAAATCAATAAATATAATAGTCATATAAATAATGATTGTCTGAAATTTTTAAAAATAATCTTTATCTTATTATTGAAAATATAATGGAGTATTCTGGTTCGCTTTATATAGTAGAATTGTAGTATTTTTTATTAATTGAATTAGAAAACTATTAAATATAAATAATTGTGAATAAACTATAATTAAATAGATAAAAAAATAAAAGAAAGCAGAGCTGCGCAGAGGGCTTCTTCTCAAAACTCTCTCCTCTTTCTAATTTGAATCGTGTGTTTGATCAGATTTTTCTTCTCTATATTGATAAATGAACAAAAAATGAACTAGTAAAAAATAATATAAAAAATATGTAAGGAATAATATTTTTGACCAATGTAGGGAATAACATGAACATATGTGTTTTTTTTGTTAAGTAATCAAACTAACCAAATAAAATTTTATAGATTCTACCAAAGTAAATAATAATAATAATAATAACCACAATATCTTGTAAATATGAAAATTTGTAAATAATTAGGATTTTATTTAATGACATTGGATTCTTTGCTTCTCATAAAAAAAGTTCTTTCTGTAAGGATCATAGGCAAAAAATTAAAAAATTTGCAGAAAAAAAAAGAATTAGTTATACTACCTGACTTCATTATTGTCTTTGACAAAGATACATATTTGCAACCCAAAAAACAATGCATTTTTTTTCTATTTTTAACATGATGATATATGCACGTTTTGGTGTTTGAAGTCAGCAAGGAGTTCTTCATATAAAAAGCTCATCTGTAGAGACTAAATACCCAAAAAGAATTTGTGAGAAAATATATGTTTCTATAAATCAGGTGAATGCATGGAAACAAAATAATCATGAAAGAACACAATCCAAGGGTAGTGGATTTGATGCAATGTTGTTATTATAAACTTGTTCTGAAATTTTAAATTTTGTTCAAAAAACTATTATAAGTTATGAAATAAAAAAAACAAAAACAAAATATTTAACATCATTTTAGGGAAACTCGAATATCAATAGAAATATTGTTAAAAAAGGAGAAAAACAACTTTGCTCAGAAAGACAGGAGAAAGAGAAAAAAAATGGGAGAAAACATATGTGTGAGTCCTTTTTATAGTATTATCCCCTCTTGGCAATGACATATTGATGAGAAAAATAAAGGTGTCTGAGGTCATAGTTACAAAGGTTGTAATTTCTTTTATTGCCTTCTAAGTTATAAACTTTTTAGTTCACTGATAAGTTACAGTAATTAAATGTCTTATACAATCAACAATTTGGAGTAAATAGAAAGACATATAAGTAAGAAGATATTTGTAGTTTAGTGGAACATGTAACAACAAAAAGTTTGAGGGTTAAAATGTGTATTATCTTTACAGTATAAAAAAATCTATTAGCAGTCTAAAAATGACTTATAATCAAAGACACTTGAGGCAATAAGTTTGAAAATTATCATGTAAAACTTCATAATAATGGAGAAGAGTTTTTTTTAATAAAATATACATTGACATATATACAGAACCAAGAGATGTGTAATATTTTCAACTAGTATATGAGTAGTGTATTTGTGTCCAATTAAGCAACAGTTAATTTTATTTAAATTCCTTTAGTTTGATATTAATTAAATTGTAAAAATACCCCATATGAAATTAGTCTAGGAAATTACTATAAAGATATCTAAATAGATATTTTGTAAGAATCGATCTTACACATTTTTGACTTATAATTTCATTAAGAGTGTTTTCACTATATATAATAATATAAGAATTGGAATGTAATTATTTTTTTAATATAAAGGGGAAAGTTAGAGGAGTATAAAACAAAACACATAAAGCAACGTGTAAAAATTATTATTCAATCATTGAAATACTCTAATAATATGGATACATGGAGAGAAAACTTTACAATAATACAAATAAGACATCAAATAATGCTAATAGAAGTGGCTACGAACAAAGAATGGGTTTCTCCTTTATATACACACACACACACACACAAAATAATAATATATTTCAAAATTAATTTTTAATAAATTTATAAAAAAATAGACATAAATAGAAAAACAAAGAAAGTGCACAATTACATAGATATAACAAAGCACAACTTAATGTTAAATATATCTTTAGTTTTTATTTGAAATAAAATATACAGTACTACTCTCTCTATCTTACAAAAGTCATCCATTTTACTATTCATAATAATTAATATATGGTTTTATTTATTTCAAAATTTATCATTAAAATATGAACTTTTATATGAAAGTGGAAATTTAAATAATATAGTTTCTAAATACAATTTTTAAGAATTTTTAATGTACATTAATATAAATATATTCAAGTCAAACCTTAGTAAAAAAAAGTAAAAAGGCCAAGTAAAGTGAGATAGAGAGTATATTTTATAAAATTTAAAAAATGATAACATAAATAATAGGGTAAATTTTGCATATAATCCATTATCTTTGATTTATGCTAACTTATCATTCTTAACTTATTAAGTATTCACTTTTGGTTCTAATTTTTTTAAATATTTTATATTAGTTTCCAATTGGATTAAATCTATTTGCTTAGAGTAACTGTGCTATGTAATATAAATTTTTCTTAAATTACTTTAAACCATATGAGAATCTCATTATAAGAAATTTGAAGTAGGAAACATTTTTTTTTAAATTAATAAAAATTTTGCATTATCAATTTTTGTTGCATGCGAAATAATAGTTATTATGTATAATATATGCATGTATTAAGTATCAACATTTGGTTGGGTAACAAATTGTACCTAATGGGGAACAAATTTAAATGTTTTAATTTGTTTAGAATGAAAAAAGAACAATCAAAAGCTTAGATGAAATTTAGCTCACATAAATCATGGATATTTTAGGAGATTAATTTTTCTAGTATTACTAGCATATTTTACCTAACTTAAAAAACAAGCAAATTGAATATTATATTTGGGGAAATTTTCATAGGGCGCTTTACATCTAATTTTCTTTTTGGTTTCATCTTGAATATATTAGCTATCCTTATAGATTAAATTTTAAAGATCCCACAAAATTTGCATTTATATTTATTGCAATACATTACTTTAGTATCCATAGTAGTTATTTTCCTAAATACAATGAAGTTTTCAAATCATATGTATGGTTTTCTTTTTCCTTTCTGTTATAGTTTCTTAAAAACTTCTATTACTCCAATTAAATTGACAATATCAAATTTTAATCTCTTTAAATGGTCAAGTTAATTTGAAAAAAAAAATACTATGATGTCCCTAATACTAATATAAAGCTAATTAAATTAAAATGATCAAACTTGGGTCTCATTTAAAAAGAAAAATAACTTATAATTTGAGGATACAATGGTTAAGTCACTTAGGAAAATAAAATGAAATGGAGGTTATATCATTTTAAAAAATAAGCACCATATTTCAAAATAGAAACCTGTTTTTTCTAAAAAAATATAAATTTAACATACCTTTAAAGGTTTAATTTTGATTCAAATTTAAGATTTAACAATAAATTTTATTCAAGTTAAAATATTGTTCAATTTATAAAAATAGTATCCAAAGGCTTGATAAACAGCATTAGTTGAATAACTTGTTTGTTGTAATAGTGTTAAGATAAGATATCTTCATATTCAAGGTACGTAGACCCAAAGAATTAATGATTTTCTACAAACATTCATGTTTGGAGCATATTTGCTAATAAAGTCAAATGTTGAAAGTTAATAGAGTATTCTGCAATTATCAAGGTGTTTTTTTTTTTTTTTTTGGAAATTAGGAGTCTGTGCTGCGACAAATTAATGTCTTCCTTAGTTCTTAATCATTATCCTATTAAAACTCCTAGGAAAGCAAAAATGAAAAACTTAAGTCCCATCAAAGGGAGACTACGTATTAATTATGAGTAAAATATTGAATAATATTTGACAGTTCACAATGATGTTTCAATAAAAAAAATAATTAATTATTGTTCAATATATCTTTTGTTACAAATAGAAATTATATCATATATTTCATCATATAGATAGAATGGGGGGCTATTGTAGCACTTCAACCAAAAACTTTAATCATGGGAAGTAAGAATTGTAGCTTAACATTTTATTTTGTTTTGTTTATCTTTTTTATTTTTTGTTATTTTTATGTGGTTCAATAGTAATTATAACTATATATTAATTGCCGACTTCGGGTATTGTTCATGAACAGGCCACGTTTTTTTTTTTTTTGCTTTTTTCTGGACTATTTTGACTGTTTTTAAGTTAGGTCCCATTTTCGCAACCAGATAGAGTCCAGAGGCCCTATATTGCAATTGTTACAGTTTGCGCCTGCTTTACTTTTTGGCTATAGTTAAATGCGTTTTCATTCCCATAATTTCTAAACTTTTCCATTTAAGTCAATAATTTTGACCCGTATTACGTTTTGGTCCCCAAAATTAATAATTGTTTAGTATTCTTTCTATTTACTCTCTTACTCCCCAAACTTATTTGTTGCTTTTTTATGTACAGTTTTCTAAAGAAAAATAAATTAAACACAAATTTTCTATTTCCATCATATCTTTTTATTATTGATAATTAAGTTTTGTAGCATGAGTTATTTAATTTAAAAGCTTTATGATTTAATAAAGTAATTTGGTTCATAATTGTTAAAATTGAAAGTGAATTTTTCTAAATAAATTTCTAACCATTATTAAAAATTAGAATTTAAGTTGATAAGAAAATTTTTTTAGTTAATTATTCTTTAACAAGAAAAAAATATCCATCATTTTTAAACATGTACATTGTTACTTTTTTAAACAGTTCAGATTCTTTTTTTTTTTTCTTTTGCTTTTCTGCTGGATATGACTGACTATTTTTAAAGCTCAGTCCTCTTTGTCCAAGGAAAAGGTGTCTTGGGGGCCTGTGTTGTAATTTTGTGAGTGTCCGGTTTTTCACTTTTTCTTATGGTTAAACTGAGATATCAGTTCTTGAATTTCTTTCCTTTCCCATTTCGGTCACTAAGCTCAAACTATGTTATGTTTTAGTCCCAAACTTAATAAATAATAACTACTTAACTATATTCTTTCTATGTACTCCTTTGGTCTTGAATTTTTTCCATTGTTTTTTTATATACTATATTCTAAAGTAAAACATTGGTCACCATCAATTATTAAATTTTAATACCTTCCATTTCATCTCTTAGTTTTTTCTACTAAAATTTTTTATCAATGTTAAATATTGAAATTTGAATTGATAAAAGGTGAAAATTTTAGTTAATTCTTCTTTAGTGACACAAAAAATATTCATCATTTCAAAGCATGTACATTTGTTATGTTTCGATCATAACGAATCATTTGAATGGTAAGAACATGATATAAGAAATGTCCAACTTAAAATTAAAATAAAGTAAAATTTTAATTTATTAGCATATGTTTATGACAAAAAAAATTTTAATTATTTATTACTGATATTTATTTTAATGATAAATTTAAGAAAAAAAACACCCGCTACAAAGTGCGGGTAAAAAAAAACCTTGTATAGATAAAAGGGTAACTTTTAATTATTGTGTGAATATGGTATATTTTCCCATAAGAGTATTATAATGAATGAGATTATGCGCCAAAATATTATGTAAATATTTACTCAAGTTTTTTTCCCCTTTTTAGAGTCAATTATTAATTAGATATTAATTAAATGTAACACTATAAAATATTATTTTAATGTGTAAAATTTAAATATTTTAAGAGAGTCATGAGCTCTCTTAAGTAATGCTCTAATTAAACCTAAGCCACTATGAATACGTATATGAAATATTTTAATATTATGCCTTATTATCATTTAAATAAACATTTTAAATTGATTATTTTTTATGTGACTTATAAAGTTAAGGGTGTATTTGTTACAAACATCCTACTTTAGTGACAACTCATGAATTAAAAATATCCACGTTATAAATGATAAATCATACACAAGGACAAATTTTTGTTCCTCTTTTTCCATCTTAAATCCCAATACTAATACATGATACTAATTAAATAGGCAAATAAAAAAGTTCTCTATGAGTGTTTCTTAATTATTAAATTGCACTTTTAAGCGTTAACAAAAATATTTCTTTAAAGTTAAAGGGTAATGAAATTGATAAAATCTTGTACTTAAGATCTTGTATAATAATAATATGAAATTAAGGAAAATTTTGTTGCAAAAATCAAACTTTAGTAGCAACTTAGGGACACTCACCATTAAAGTTAACAATAAGGCATATAGATTATGTGTTCTTTTTTCTTTGTATTTTTTCCTTTTAGAGTCCTAGCACTAATATAACTCTAATTAAACAAACAATGAAAAATTTAGGCTCATTAAGAGTATAATAACTTACAATTTAAGGGCAAAAATATCATCCAAGATTTTGGCACCTTCACACAGACATACAAAATAAATAATGCGATCATACTAGACGATTGTCGCCAGATTGTGTTCGTGGTTGTGGACCGATATTTGGTGCATCATCTGGATATCAATCAGTAGAGGGTATGTAGATCGGGTTTATGGTTGCAGTTTTCAGTCCATTAATAAATAAAGAGGATTTTTATGATTCATGTGATTTCCCAATCTTCGATAGATCATATTATTAAGCCTTGGTTCACCTTTTATGCAGTATGATCATCCATTACTTTTTTATCTTTACTTTATTCACTTATTAGTGGTATATTTCTTCTAGATTTATCTTAGCTCATATGGAATGTTTTGTTATATTTGATTTGCTTTCTTTCATTTGATGTCGTATGGATGTCATTTTAATAACACATTTGATTACATGTATGTTGTGCTTTAGAGTTTTATGTTTTTGATTTATAAAATACTGCCTGACTCACTATTAATTTAATTAAATGAAGTGCTTTTATTAAAAAATAAAATAAACTATCTAAAAAACTATCACTAATTATACAAGGGGAGGAATACTAATATATAATTTTCCAAAAAAAAAAAAAATCAAATAGAATGATGATTCTCTGTAAAATTCTTTGGAAATGCAATACAGTGTACAAAGATCATAACTTGAGACTAAAGGTGATACCAAGCTCAATTGAGTTCAAACTCTTCGGGCTTGAGCTCAGCTTAAGATGTGAGGGGATGGGCTCAACCTCAAGCTCGACAAACTTGGTATAATGAGGCTCGAGCTCAGCTCAGCAGATGTTTGGGTTCAATTCAAATGTTTGATAGTCTTGGTACTCATTTAAAAGGCTTGATACATGGGGCTCGATTCGACTCAATAAGACATGCTCAAGCTCGAACTCATTTTAAACATATTGTAATCATTGAGACAGAGATGTAGCGGCCTTTACCCTTGTGCAAAGATATTGAAGCAAAAACTAGTAAACATAAACAACACAAAATACATCTCTAAATACAAAACAAGAATTGTCCTTAACACTCAATCCAGGTAGTGATAAGGACACTTGACCTTGGAAATGGTTAGGGTTTAAGACAATTCCCCCTGCCCCATTTCCAAACAATGCCATTAAATGCTGATTCAGTTTCTTTTTGGTCTCGAAAAAGCAAACATTAACCTTGTCCCATATACTATATTAATACCTTCTCAAACCCTGTACTTGTATATCTGATTCTAAATAATAATAATAATAAAAAAGAAACTTTCAGAAAGCAAAACATGAAGAGAAACAAATGTCCAATTTCACATACACTACAACATAGATGTAAAATCGCAATTGAAAGTTCAGTCGCATTTGAGTCACAATATTGTCCAAAAGCGACTACTTTTGCAATTTTTTCGCGACTGAATTTTGACTACTGGAAGCGATTAAAACTTTCAATCAAGAATCAGTTGAAAATATTGTACGTTGCTTTGAACCTTGCGACTGACTACTTCAGTCGCTATATTAGCGGTAGCCACGATCAATCGCTATATTAGCACTTTTATCTTTTAAATAAAATATGTTAATATTTAATTAATATTATTTAATTTAACTTGGTATTTAATTGAAAGTTACATTAAATTGGTATGAATGTTAACTTATTTTAATTATTAATAATAAAATAGTCAAATAATGAAATTAAAATTTAAATAAAATACATTTATATTAATATAAAAGTTAACACACATACCTAAATATAAAATTTAAAAAGTCACAAAATTCATAATTCAAAAAATTTAAAACTCAGATCTAAAGGCGAAAGAGGCGGATGAGGCCAAGGACAAGGCGGAGAATACTGAGGCAATGGCAGCAAGGTTGAGACAGACACGATGGCGATGAGGTCGAGACCAAGGCGATGACATCAAGGCCAAGGCCAAGGCGGAGGAGACAAGGTGACCACCGTGACGCTGAGGCCAAGGTGAAAAAGACCAAGGCAAAGGTGGTGAGGCCGAGGAGACCAGGTGATGGGGGCTATGACGGATGGTGGATTGGCAAGGTGAATGGACGGTGATGCAATAGGTGTGGTAGACTGGCCGACGGAGATGAAAATGAGAGTGAGAAATAAGAGTGGGATGAAAGCAAGAGGGTTGAAAGATATAAGAGATGGAGATGAGGGTAAGTGATGGGAGCGTTGGGTTTGAAATAGGTGAGAGAACTAGGTAAAGAATAAGGGAAGTAGAAAGAAAGTAGCTGACGTAACTGAACTCTAACTACAACCTGACTGAGCCTTTTTTATTCCAATTGTTTAGCGACCGAACTCCGACTGTTATCTAACTGAACCTTGACTAACAAGTTTAGTCCATACAGTCACCCCATACATGAGTGTAATCAAAATTTAGTTGCCGTGTTCATCATTTTTCCAGTTTTTTTTACTTTATATTTTCAAACATAAATATAATTATATATATGACAAGTTAATTTTAATTTTTTAAATTATCTATATGGAGAAAATTTCATGAACTTATATATATTTTTTATTGTACCAGATATGTAATTATTTTCATGTATGTACACACACACACACACACACACACACACACACAGTACAAACATAAATATAAATATATGTATATACGAATATAATTATATATATGGAACAATCATAAATATGTGTGTAAATAAGTGTGTGTGTGTGTGTACATACATGTATATAATTACATATGTGGTATAATAATAAATATATATAAGTTCATGAAATTTTATCCATATAGATAATTTTAAAAATTAAAATTAATAAAGAAATTATATCATATATAGGGAAGTATGAACCATAAAAACAATTCCTATATATTAATAATTAATTAGACTCTAAACATGCAAACCCTAAATTAAACCCTAAGACCTAAAATCCTAAGCCCTCTAAGACCCTGAAACCTAAAACCTTAACCTTATATCCCTAAATCGTAAACTTTAAACCTAATTATATACCATTAACCCCAATGCCTAACCCTAAATACAAACCCTAAAACCCTAAACCCTAAATTAAACCATAATACCCAAAACCCTAAACTCTAATTTTATACCCCTTAACCCTAAGACCCAAACTTTAAACTATATTTCTATATATCCCTAAATCTTAAACCCTAAACTTAATATACCATTAACCCTAAACCTTAAACACTTTAAAAAAAAAAACTAAATCCTAAAAAGAATCCCAATATATATATCCCTAATCTCTAAAAAGACTACAAACCCTACATTGTAAAAACCGAAACCCTCTGGGGATTATTTAATAAGGGTTTAGTGTTTGTATTCAGAATTTAGGATTTAATTAGGGTTTGTATTTAACGTTTAGGTTTTAGGGTTAATGGCAGTTAGGTTTAGGGTTTAGGGTTTAATTAACAGGATTTGTATTTAGGACTTAATTAGGGTTTATATTTTAATTAGGATTTGTATATAGGGTTTAGGGTTTAATTAGTATTTAAAACCGAAACCCTAATTAAAACCTAAACCCTAAATCCAAAAAACAAGCCCGATTAACTAAACCCTAAACCCCAACCTTAACTACCATTAATCCTAAACTCTAAACGCTAAATACAAACCCTAATAAAACCCTAAACCATAACTATACCCTAAACTCTAAACGCTAAATACAAACCCTAATTAAACCCTAGACCCTAATTATACCCTAAACTCTAAATATAAACCCTAATTAAAACCTAAACTCTAAACCTAACAACCATTAACCCTAAACCCTAACCCTAAACCCTAAATATAATTAAAACTTAAACTCTAAACCTTAAATACAAACCTTATTAATTAAACCCTAAACCCTAAACCTAACTACCACTAACCTTAAGACCTAAACCCTAAATACAAAGCCTAATTAAACCCTAAACCTTGCATAAACCCTAAACCCTAATTAAACCCTAAATAGAAACCTTAATTAAATCCTAAATGCTAAACCTAATTTATACCATTAACCCTAAACCCTAAACTTAATTTATATATACCATTAATCCTAAATCCTAAACACTAAATGCAAATCCCATACCCTAAATTTTAGTACCCTAATACTTAAGTAAATACCCTTAAACCATCTTAATTCTATACATATCCCTAAACCCTTAAAAAATTCTCAAACCTAAATTAATCATAAAAAGCTCTAAATTAATCCTAAAATAAATCCCAAAACCCTAATATTAAATCGATTCAATTAATACCCCTAACTCTATACTAATTTTAAACCATAAACCTTAAAGAAAAATCTCAAACCCTAAATCTAAGTCCAATACCCTTAATCCCTTAAAAAATCATGAATCATAATTCTATATCCCTAAATCCTAAAAAAAAAAATTCCAAACCCTAAAACAAAAAAAAAAAATCCTAATACACATATCCTAAACTCTTAAAAAATCTAAACCCTAAAAACCCAAAACTTCTAAATGAACTTAGCTACTGAGAAAGTGACTGAGGCGAACAAATTGGACATCTAAAAAAATGACTGAAGGGCGACTATAGTTAAATCACTTAAACATTTTCGATTGAAATACAACTAATATTTCTGCGACTAAAATTTTTAGTCGCCTATCAATTCCAATACAAACCTTATTAATCAAACCCTAAACCTTAACCCTAACTACCATTAATCCTAAACTCTAAACTCTAAATACAAACCCTAAATCCTAAATACAATCGCTAATTAAGACCTAAACCCTAAACCTTAAATACAAACCCTATTAATTAAACCCTAAACCTAACTACCATTAACCTTAAGACCTAAACCTTAAATACACAGCCTAATTAAACCCTAAACCTTGAGTAAACCCTAAATAGAAACCCTAATTAAATCTTACATGCTAAACCTAATTTATACCATTAATCTTAAACCCTAAACCTTAAACTTAATCTATATATACCATTAACCCAAAATCCTAAACACTAAATGCAAATCTCGTACCCTAAATTTTAATGCTCTAATACTTAATTAAATGCCCTTAAACCATCTTAATTATATATATATATCCCTAAACCCTTAAACAATTCTCAAACCGAAATTAATCATAAAAAAGCTCTAAAGTAATCATAAAATAAATCTCAAAACCCTGATATTAAATTGATTCAATTAATATCCCTAACTCTATACTAATTTCAAACCATAAACCTTAAAGAAAAATCTCAAACCTTAAATCTAGGTCCAATACCCTTAATCCCTTAAAAAATCATGAATCCTAATTCTATATCCCTAAATCCTAAAAAGAAATTCCAAATTCTAAAACAAAAAACACATACCCTAAACTCTAAAAAAATCTAAACACTAAAAACCCAAAACTTCTAAATCAACTTAGCCACTGAGAAGGTGATTGAGGCAAACAAATTGGACATCTAAAAAAATGATTGAAGGGTGATTGCAGTTAAATCTTTTAAACATTTCCGACTGAAATGCAACTAATATTTCTATGACTGAAATTTTTAGTCGCCTATTAGTTCCAATACAAACCCTATTAATCAAACCCTAAACCCTATCCTTAACTACCATTAATCCTAAACTCTAAACCCTAAATATAAACCCTAATTAAAACTTAAACCCTGAACCTTAAATATAAGCCCTATCAATTAAACCTTAAACCCTAAACCTAACTACCATTAACCTTAAGACCTAAACCCTAAATACAAAGCCTAATTAAACCCTGAACCTTGCGCAAATCCTAAGCCTAATTAAACCCAAAACCTTAAATAGAAACACTAATTAAATCCTAAATGCTAAACCTAATTTATACCATTAACCCTAGTCCCTAAACCCTAAACTTAATCTATATATACCATTAACCCTAAATCCTAAACACTAAATGCAAATCCCATACCCTAAATTTCAATACCTTAACACTTAATTAAATACCCTTAAACCATCTTAATTCTATATATATCCCTAAACCCTAAAAAAATTCTCAAACCTAAATTAATCCTAAAATAAATCCTAAAACCCTAATATTAAATTGATTCAATTAATACCCCTAACTCTATACTAATTTCAAACCATAAACCTTAAAGAAAAATCTCAAACCCTAAATCTAAGTCCAATACCCTTAATCCTTTAAAAAATCGTGAATCCTAATTCTATATCCGTAAATCCTAAAAAAAAAAATTCTAAACCCTAAAAAAAAAAAAAATCCCAATACACATATCCTAATCTATAAAAAAATCTAAACCCTAAAAACCCAAAACTTCTAAATGAACTTAGCTACTGAGAAGGTGACTGAGGCAAACAAATTGGACATCTAAAAAAATAACTGAAGGGCGATTGCAGTTAAACCTCTTAAACATTTTCGACTGAAATGCAACTAATATTTTTACGACTGAAATTTTTAGTCACCTATTAGTTCCTATAAAAAGTGAACATTTTTAATTTTAACTGATTAGCAACTGAAACACATCAGTTGCTATTTTTAGTCGTGATTTTGCATTCATTTTGTAGTGATATATTTCAAGATAAAATGACACTACAACAGAAAACAAAAAAGCAATTAAAGTTCCAGTTGTCAGCAATTGCAAAAAATGACTAAAGTACAATTACAACATTCATTCACAAATATCCTAGTCACTAATAAAAAAGTGACTAATTTGTGACTAAAAATTGCAACTGAACGTATCAGTAATTTTTTATGGGGTATCCTAGGAAACAAGCGGCTGAAAAGTCAGCCATGAAAGGAGTGACTGAATGTCTCAGGTGTTATTTCCCAGATAAAAAAAGTGATTGACATTCAGTCGCTAGTTTAGTCAACTATATAGTAATATGTTTTATTTATAAAATAGAAAAAATTTTATTAAAATTTATAATAATAATATTTAAAAAATACCAAAAAATAAGAAATTTAAAAATATAAAATATTAATTAAGTCAAAATAATTCTAAACGATTTATATTAACTTAAAAGTAAATTTTATACAAAAAAACAAGCATCTAAACCCTACAAGTTTAGATTTGTAAGATCAAAATATTGGTTATCATCCTAAGCACCTTGAGTACCCTATGTTTTTGGTACCCGACTTCCTAACTCAGTCTGTTGGCTCTCCTGATTCTGCTGAGTTGATGAAGGCATTTAAGGAAAGTAAACATCTAACTAATGGTCGAATCCTGTTACCTGATCCGGTAGACATTGAGGCTCCTGATCCGATCCAGTCATTTGTGCCGGTTGTGCCTATGGAAAGGGTAACATCTGTCAACACTACGGATGCTACTGCGTTGACCTTGTCTTCCACCCTCCTGATCCAGGGTGGCTCGAGATATAGGATCTCGTCATCCTTAGATACTCCACTAGAAAGGCGCAAAGATGCTGGAGAAAAAAACTACTTAAGCCCGATCCGATGGTATATAGTTGAGATCTACCCCATGTCACAGGTTGCCCCGAGCATGCATTTGGTTGACCATGGTAATGTTAACCGACATCAAATCTTGGTTGGCTCGGGCCTACCACTCCTACTGCACTTGCTAGGTCATAGTCTCTAAACCCTACACCCTCCTGTCTGTCTGAGCCTGCACTACTTGTTGTGATACAACCTCATCCTGAATAGTTGCGAGCCACACTCGGAGTTCTGCATTCTCTCGATGCAACTGCTTTGATTGGTCATCATCATGCCCTTAATTTTCAAATACGGTTAGTATTTATTCACTTTAAATTAATGTAAATAAATGTTTAATATTTAAATTAAATACCTCTAATTATGCACGTTGGAACCGATCAGGGAATGCCAAAAGCTGTAGCACCCTCATCCACCATCCCTTATGAGGCGTGCCTAAAACCCTCTCCCATCACTCCTCACAAATGTAAGATACTTTGACAGATTTGGGCCATACTTTTGTATGAGCTCCCCCTCGTTCTTGGTCTAAAAAAATGTATAACAAATTTAGGGTTAGATAATATGTTAGAAGTGAGTAATGTAAAAATTGTTTTTTACTATAATATTAATTTAAATATGTTTACTTACCACAACGTCAATCGACTACTGAGATAAAACCTTAATCGATTCTTGTCTCATAAAGATACGACGAATGAAGTTGGCAAAGGAAAGGAATTGTCGTCTTTTGTTTGTTGTCTAAATTAAAAATAAGTAAATAAAATCAAAGTAAGAAACAAATTAAAACAATGGAATATTATTGAAGTCTTAAATTTTACCATACTATCCCAGACGATCAGCTTCATTTACCTGCCAAGAGAATGCTTTGGCAATTGTGCGCCTTCTGGTACATTATTGCGTAGCTATATTTTTATAAAACAAAACATGTCAATAAATTACTATAATAAATTCAATGGGTTAAAATTGTAATACAAGTGATATAATTGGTAACATTTACCTGATTCTTGCTTATAACAACACTTTTGTACTGCTATTTCTCTGTCATCCAATGGTTAGACAAATTTATCCAATTGGCAAGCAACATGATCTTAGGCTGAAAAGAATGAAGGAGATTGAAGTCTTTGTTTAGCAACTTGTTGCCAAAGCATTGGTGGATTTTGGACCCGATATCAACAATGACAGAAATATGTATACTTTTATCATATACATTTCTAATGAAAAATTATAAACAACAATGAAAAACCAGCAAGAGAGAATATGACCCTCCTGTTGTAGAATTTGACATAAACTCATATGTACAAAACCCAATTCGTACGTTACGGATATCAACCGTGAAGTCAGGAAAAGTTAAATCAATAAGCTTCCAATTCTTACTTTGACATGGATGACCACTTATACCATTCTGAGTAGCCTAATTACCTATATACCAAGTCATATGTTCAGCCATTCGGGTAAACATGAATAAATGCCTCAGTCAGTCAGTGATTGGAAAGTTTTATAAAACCTTTTTGTGGAATTGGTTTTTTATTTCCTTTATTTATTGTCCCTTCTTTATATCTGCACTCCCTACAAACTTTACAATACATCAACGTTGAGTTCTTGCCACTAAACAACATACAATTATACGGGTATACATCATTTTCACATATAAGAAACTCAAACCCTTCATCATTTATTAGCCTCTTATAACGTATCTAGTAATCGATTATCTTCTGGAACAAATTCTTTAACGAGAGTAGAGTGCCATTAAAGAAATTTTCTGACATATTATGCTTACTTTTATCCTTTAACAATTGAGAGATCGCTGATAGCTTTGTGTGTTTCGTGTATCCATCCTATAAGGGCGTTGATGCACCAACAAGTAATTTGTAAAATTTCTTAGCATCTGGATTTGGAAGTTCATATTATGACATTAATATCATGATCAATTTCTTCATCATCATATGCATCATTATTCACTTGAACATTCACCTCCTAATTATTATAATCATCATTTTAATCGATTTCAATTCTTTCATTACAGTGTATACTTGGGCCAAATGAATCAATAACCATTTGTTTATAACAAGATCTACAGTTATAGTTCTCAACTCTATCTAAAATAGTTCTTGAAGATGACAGATTAATTGATATTTCACCCATATGAAAATTATGATATTGCATATCATACCACTTGCCATGACAGTACCAAACATAATAACTATCAACAAATCCAAAACAACACAAATGTATTCTAACTTCATTTTTTTTTCTAGAAAATGTTATTTTCATATTGCTAATATGGACATTTAATCAGTTCAGTACCTCCACTACAAATGATTCTTATAAAATTTTCTATACTTGATATGAAATCTGGGTTAATGTGTCCATCAATCATTAATTTTTGATACATCCATTGACGTCCTCTCGCCATGCTCTTATTTCTTACAATGCAAATTTAAAAATATATATTGAATTACAAAGAAAAATATAATACAAATATATATGATTGTAAACCTAATCCTAAACAAATTCTATAGGGAAATGGCCCTAGCCTATTTAGAAATGAAACATTAAGGTTGTACTTCTACATCATAATTTATCTTAATATAATGCTAAATTTCAGCAGCATCTTACATTATTTCTCCAAAATGCACCGTTTATATGAGACTAAAATTTTATATTCGATTCGAGGAATACGGTTTAATGCAGCTTAAATTTATTCATCATTAAAATAATTCACAAAAGGGAAAGTATAATCCAAATATATGTTCATTTCTGAACTATCCAACTTGGACAATCCATGATTTTCAAATAGAGATATATTATGTATATAAAACAACTACATATCCTTATAGTTACTTAATATACATACTATTTTTCAAAGATTGAAAATCATTAACAGACATTCTATGATTTATCGATAATGCATATACAAATAAAGCTTATTTTATTCATATATATCAAATAAATCAACTCAAATAAAATTTACCTCTAACTCCACAACAAAACAATTCTCGGTAAATAAGATCAAAGTAGTCGAAGCAACTTAAGGCGAAGACACAGGAGAAGTAGATAGGCAACAAAAAGAATGGAGGAAGAAGGGAGGGGCATGTTTTTGTTGCGTAGGTGCGACCAAGAAGCAACTAATAGCAACTTATTTTTAAATTTTTTAGGGTCATTGATTGTCCTTAAATTATGCCCAATGTTGCTTAATCGTCCTAAAACTATGAATTGTTACATCATCATCCTCAAACTACCAAATTGTTGCACCATTGTCCTCAACCTACCCAATTGTTGTATCCGTTGCCTTATTGCTCTGCCAGTCATTAAAAAGTGAAGGAAGTTAGGAAAAAATTGCACAATTTTGGGATGATTAAACAACATTTTATAGTTTCAAGGCAATTAAGCAATAATTTAAGAATGACGGATGTCATTTACCCAATTTTTAACCTCAAAAGTGACTGTGTAGCGAATGATTGTTAACAACTTAAAAAAAAAAAAAAGCGACTGAAATTCAAAAAACCATTTTAAATTTGCGACTGAAATGCGACTAATTAGCAGTTGAAGGAAAGCAACTAAAAGCGTTCAATTGCAATTCAATCACAAATTTTACGTGCCCCACATAAAAATGACTAAACCAAAAAGCAACCGCCTTTTAGTCGCAAATTTCAGTTACTTTTTTTTTTATGTTGTAGTGAGATTTGTAGTTACTAACTTATTCCAATATACAGCCTAAATATACAAAAATGCAAATCTTTTGACCTTGTAGTCAACCAACGTATACCTTGGTATATACTCTAATTAGTCTGCACAGAGGCTTACAGTGTCCCCTGTTTGCATCAAGAGTTGTACCGAACATGAACTAGCGAAACAAAAAACATATGAGCACATCAAGCAGTGGTTTTAACAGTGAAGTGTGAGGAATAGCAACAAGAAAACAGATAGTTTGCTGGAAAGGGGCAAGGGTGGGGGCCTGATCCTTACTTTGTGCCCTATGAAAACCAACCAATGAAGAAAGCTAACTAGAACATATGAAACTTCAAAAGTCATTTGGCTTTTAGTTTTCAGAATTAAAAACTGTCGAGTTATGTTAAACACAATAATTCATATCAGGAACTTTAGTTTTTCATATCATTGGAAGAGTAACTAATTGAGCAAGGTGGAGGAATCATTGAAACTTAGTTGCATACTTTCCCCAATAGAAATCTTAAGAATGACTATACTGATGCAACTGATTAAAATCCAAAACGTACCACCACATCCACATGAACAAAAAACTGTAGTAATCAGGCCTACTTTTGGGGCATGCCTCAAGCCTATTAAGTTAGATTAATGATGCATTAAGGATAATAATCAGCTGTTCAAGACAGCTTAAGGGTTAAAACCAGAACTCGTGCGCAACCATCAATTCTCACTTGCTACATTTCCTATATCTTACTTTTTGACAACGCACTAGCCAGAGAAGAAACAAAACTCAGGACATGAAAATTATATAAATATCGTCAAGAGAAAGGAGTGCAAGTAGAAGAGCTGAACATGAAGTCTCAAAACTGGAAGGATAAATTACAAAAACCCCCATTGTAGTTTGATTTAACCTACACTTTATCTCCTCTATTTTAAAAAACCCACACTTTACCCTCTACTTCCTTTATAGTGTCTGATAATAACTTTTGAAACCTTAAATTAAACTATCTTATAACTATGTTATAGTAATTCCAAGATTTTTTTATATTTTTTTCATAATTAACCAACTTTTAAAAAATACTGATATGCATTTACAGGAAAGAAAAATTCATTTACAGAAAAAAATGATAATTTAAAATATCTATTAACTATAAAAAAAAATTGGAGAGACCGATATTATTGAAAAATTACTATCATATAGTTTTTCAGAAGTTGTTATTGGACAACATAAATGAACCAAAGAGCAAAGTGTATGTTTTAAAAAATAACAAGGGTAAACTGTAGGTTAAAGTAAACCTCGGAGAGTAATTGTAACTTTCCCAAATTGGAATTCTCTTTCTAGCAAGCCATCTTTCTCAAGCTATCATGATAAATTTTACCTACTTTATTCCTTGCAAGTCTCTAATTAAAACCCGGCCAAACCTCTATCCTAAAGCCCAACTTCTTTTAGCGACAGCTAAACTAGAATCAGCTCACCAAAATCCATTCACAGTTCTTCAATATGACAACTATGGAAACTTGTGTTATAATTGGGCTGTGGGAAGGAAGCGGGAACACAGGAAGCTAGCATAGAGGTATGGACAATTTTGAGGGCAAAGAAGAACGGGCCCATGCCATCTCACCAACTCAAGAATAACACATCAACTTACAACAATTAACAATCTCGCTTGTCCTAGTAATTAAACCGAATAATACTGTGTTCTATTCTCATTATAAAATGCATTATTTCAAAAATCTTTTTTTTTTCATTATTTTTACATTTAAAATTTTTTGAATTAATGCAATAATAAATTACATGCCAAACAAACGTTTGATTATTATTTCAAAATGAAAACCAAATTGGGGCCAACTAATCTGACTCTGCTGAACAGGTGAGAGGATTTAAAGTTTGTGAGATATTAAATAATAAGTTGATTAATGCATTATTCTCAATTTTATTAATCTCCTATACTAATTTAATAGTTATAATTTAAGAAGTCCAAAGAGTATTTTAAAATATTTTTAAGAAACGTTAGGTATTTTTTTCAAATTGGGAAAAAAATCATAATGAAATAGTTTGTAAAAAAAAAAAACTATTAAAGTGATTATTAAGTAGAAAGAATATTAATTTTAAATAAATTAAAAATAATGACTTTTTGCATGGTTGAAATTTGAAAAGACATTGGTTGGAACAGACCAGTCTGGTCGGGTAGGCTCACTCAAGGTCAAATCTTGGCCGCCACCACTCGTGTGCAGTGTAACCACCACGCACTACGTACGGGTACAGCCGTGCTCTCACATCCTACTTCTCATGTCATACGGTGCCTTAATGGTTAATACAAGTATTATGTGTAGTATCTTGATTCGGAAGATGCGCACACCCATTTTTATTTTTTTATATACTCAGAATCAGATATTAAAAAGGTATTTGTGTAATATTTGAAGAAAAGTTGGTTTATTTGAAATCCAAAAGCTCACAGTTGGGGACGCATCCCAATTCTGCCCACTTGCCTCCTCACTCCTTAATCTCATTCCTTAATATCAAGGAATTGATGAAGAGCGCCTAGTCCTAGTCACCATGGGAATTGTGAATTATTATTATTAGAAGATTTTTCATTATATTTAATAAGAACTAAGCATATTGTTATTATTATTATTCAATTTTTTCTTTCCATTGCCTTTAATATGTATTTAGATCAACTAAAAGATCAACTAGCAAGGCTTGGGTAGTTTGTTGAACATAAACACTTTGTTATATATAGAGGTGTAAACGAACAAAATGTTCGGTAAACTGTTCGTAAACCGTTTGACAGAAGTTTATTTGTATTCATTTATTAAGTTAAACAAACAAACACGAATACAATTTTCTGTTTATTTATATTCGTTCATTGTATATATATATATATATATATATATATATATATATATATATATATACTTGTTTGTTTACATTCGCTCATTTATATTCATTTAAATCATTCAAACACATATTCTATGCATTGTTTGTGAATTTGTTCGTGTTCATATTCATGTATTATCATTCATGAACAAGTTCATTGCTTTAGTTTATTTATTACTATTCATGAAAATAGACAAACGAATACGAATAATCATTTTACATTAAATGAACGAACGAACATAAATAAAACTTATCCATATTTGTTAAAAATTTAAATGAACGAATAAAAACAGCTCTTATTCATATTTATTTGGTTTATTTACGTCCTAGAAATATATAGTAAATGTTGTTCTAACTATTTAGCACATCCGATTCAATAAAGCCAAATTTATCAAATTTCGTGTCCAAAAGAAAGCCTTTTTTTTATTATTGTTTCGTTCATCGAATTGAGTTTTTTATGTGGAGAAGACATACAATAATATTGAGGAGGCTGAATTCGGGCTCCATTTTTCAAGGGGGACAGAGACAGAGTAGAGTTCATGGTGCCACGTGCCAAAACTGCGTGAGTAGATAATTGGGGCCATGTGTTGTGCGTGTCTTTTAGTTGTATTCGCTTCCATCGGTTTCTACATATATATTATACGTACGTCACCTAAACGATATTTATATTCTATATAGGGATAATTACAATTTATCCCCTAAAATTTAAATAAATTTTCACTTTACTCAATCATATTTCAGAAATATACACTTTACTTTAACCCATTTTAATACAGTCCAATAGTAATTTTTTAAAATCTTAATTTAGATATTATGGTAGCTATTTTCTAATAATTTTAATTAGTATATTATTTTTTATAGTTAATGGATATTTTAAATTATTCTTTTTTTCTTTCTGTATTTTCTTTTAGTTTTTTAAAATAATATTTTTTAAATGTAAATTAATTATAAAAAATACTATACATATTGAAATTATTTGAAGAAGAAAAATGTATCATATAAATTAAAATTTAAAAAATTTCTATTGGATTATATTTAAAAAAAAAAAAAGAGATAAAGTGTATATTTTTAAACAAGAGAGACAAAATGTACCTTCACCTAAACCTTAGGGGACAAATTGTAATTAACCATTCCATATGACCGGGCCGGCCCCATCTAATTAACAAGTCCCACTCCAGCACCAAGGAAATTCTACCGAGTAATACTAGTTCTTCAGACTTCATGTATTCAACTTTCCAGCTCTCGTTTTTTTCTCCAAAGTTACATTCTTCCTTTATTAACATTTTCAGCCCGGGGCTCAAAACCCACTATTTCCCACTTTGTTCAACACCTGCAGGAAAAAATACCATTAATTTGCACTTTTTAAAAGAAGAATACATGACAATTTATGTTGTCTATTGGATGTTATGTTATTATTACTAATATATTATTAACATAAAGTTATTTAACAGTTTATATTAATATTTCAAAAGTTTGAGCGTAAAAAAGTGCGTAAATTAAATTTGCTGAAGGCCATTAATCAAGGGGTTGCCAGTAAAAAAAAACCTAAATATAACGTACTAGACCTTGGGGGAGAAGTGGATTTGATTTTGATCGTGTTAGTTACTATATAAGGTTTAGATCAGCTATATTTTTTCTTAATTAAACTTGTGCTTATTTAATAGGAGCAGTGAGATTTATAAAACTTATTTCCAGCTAATTGACTAGTGAGGGTAAGAGGATATGGGTCCAACAAGGTTGAGTTTTAATTTGTGGTTCCTGGAATCTTTTATTGTGAAACTAAAGATAACGAAGAACTCTTAAGAATGTTAGTTGGAGGTACAATTTTTTTATTTTATTTTTTTAACAATGGTTGTTACTTCAATATTAGCGTTTGACATGTCAAGTTCTTGATTGAAATGATACGAGTCACATATATCTTGAGAGGATGGGAATATATAAGAGGTCAGAAAGTTGATGGACAGAACAGCTTTTAGAACAGAAGGGATCCGGAGATGATTGAGATCTGAATTATTACAAACATGCACTTGTTTTTTTATGTCAGGCGAACTGAAATATATGATTGTGAAGAGCAAAACACCCAAGTCTTGAGGTGACGTCGTTTGATATGTTTCACTTTGCCAATGACAAGCAAATCAGGGTGCATTTGCGTCCAAAAGAGCTTGATCGATCGTGAATCTTGGGGAATTAATAGGATGGAATTACGAACTCGCTAATTGAGGGGAATGATTCCTTCAAACCAGGAATCACGTAAAAGTCATCATCACATTGTTTTGTACTACTATTTTTTCATGCACTGTCTAATATTATTATTTTTAGTACAACATTCTTCATACATGAAGGTATAATTCAAGGAGCAGTCAATAATTCTTACACACTCACACACACACACTCTCTCTCTCACAGGTACCGCTGGAGTGAATTAGGAGAAGTATACTTTAAGTCCTAAAATTTTTTACATTTTGTCAAATCAATCATAAACCTCATTGATTTGTTGAAGTCCTAAAACAAATAACCATCAACTTTGTTAGTTCTAAAAGTTTTCACATTTTGCCAAATTAGTTCTAAAAATTTGTTTCAAAGGAAAAAGCTAATGTGATATTGTTGAGTGCTTATTTGGTTGGTCAAATTGGTTGATTTTTTGCTAATTTTTACTGTGAAATTCCACTAAACAGGATCACATTTCTTATGATTTCTCATTTTGTTTCTTCTTTTTATATGTAGGAGAGTATTGCAAAATTGTCAAAATGAAGCATGAGGGAGTGGAGCAAGATTCAAACGTGGAAAAGGGCAACAGCAAATTACACTGTGGCTTTGTGTCCTTTATATCTTGGTGGTGCCAAGAGGTCGAGCTTCGGGTGCTGCAACGCCACGAATTGCTCTATTTTGTCACTGTGGCACCAATTCTTCTAGAAATCGTGGTCCTTTTGCGCCCATATTTGAATCCTAGCTTGCTATTGGAGGATGGTTCTTATCCAAAGAATTAGGTGAGACAAAAGGGGAATCTTAAATGGCCTAAAGCCAATTCTCTGCAGCTAGAGCTTGGAAAAGAATGCTAGGTTTTCATACTCTTCATCTCTATCTTCGTCTTATTGCATACTTGGAGTCATCATTGTCATTTCTTGGAGGAGCTTTGGAGCACTACTTGAGGAGATAGGTGTCTAGGTTTCAAGGGGCTTCTTTGGTTCTCCTTCCATCTTCCATTTGTTATATTTATGAATTCTATGTTTTTTATAACCATGGATGTTCTTAACTTAATTATGGAGCAGTCTTCAATTATCTATTTAGGATGTACTCTCTTGACTTCTATTTCCTAGTGTTAATTTGAGGTATTTCTTGGCATTTGTCTCTTGTGTTACTTTTTCTCTTGGGCTTGATTCTTGTATGTTGTTGGCCATTTCATGCTTGCATAAAAAATTTCAACTTTGATCTAGAGAGAGAGAGAGAAAAAAAGAAAGTTGAGGTGGAACTAAAGAAGAATACCGTGGGCTTAAAAGATTAGGGACAATCAATCCTTCCATTAGGTGTGTTAGAAGGGTTAGATCATAAACCACCTTAATTTAAGTAGTGAGATAGAGGAAACTTATTGTTAGACTATTGGTGAACATTGTTTCATCTTAAGAAATAGTAACTTTGAGGTTAGAATCTCTACATCACATAGGAGGCAACAACCTTACTTCAAATTAACTTGGGCAACAAGGTTAAGAAGTGCTATCCTAGGGGGATAGCTTCACCTATAAGTCAATTCAACTTTAGTTTGCGTAGTAGCTTAGTTAGTTGTAGGTTGCATCTCTCATTTTATTGCACTTCAATTCAAGCTTGCATTTTACTTAGCTCATTCAAATTCTCTTTGAAATTCCATTGGTTGTTCCTTACTTAGTTTTAGTTAGTTGAGTATCTATGACTTATAATTCAGTTGGAATCACAACTTTCTCTTGGGACAATACCCGTATTTATCACTTATACACAACAACACCTATATTTGCAGGTAAATTGGGGTTACAAAATTTAAAATTCTTGTTTCACAACAAACACTTAACTTTTTTATCTCTAGTGACTAAACTGAATACTTTTCAAATTCTAGTGATTTATTTGAAAAGTATATCAAAATTTAGGGGTCACTTGGGATTTTTAATACAAATTTGAGGACTAAATTGAAAATTTTAAAACTAGTGGCAAGAAAAAATGAAATTTCAATATGCAATTACCAGAGCAATGGATTTGCCATGAAAAATCAACACCGGACGTGGTGTTGTTTTTTTTTTTTAATGGAAAATTAATTTATGGGTTTTTTGGCATGAATTTTTAAGATGAATAACAACTGAATTTGGCATGATTTTGACATAAGGCAGTATTTTGAAAATATATAACCCATTTTCATTCTCTTTTATTCCTTTACTATCCATTTTCTATTTCGTCTTCAACATCATCGTCATCATCTTCTTCTTCCTTATCCACTCCATCATCTTCCTTATCTTCCCCTTTGTGCCACCTAAACCAACGACCAAACCCTTCTCTGATTCGGATCGCTACCCTCATCACCGCCGGCAATAGATCATCAAGCAAGCACAAGTGAGTTGCTACTCCCAGCATTTTGAAAAAAATTATGGGTTATTTTTGGGACCTATTTTCTTGTGTATATAGTAGTACAAATTTGTGTGACATTGTTTGTTTGGCATTTATAATAAGTGTTAAAAAATTTTAGCTAAGGTTAGAAATTTTAATTTTGAGGATTAGAATTGATGAAATTTGGTTAAGAAAACCTTAGTTAGAGTTAGTAAATTTTACAATTGCGCTTGAAATTCATTTTTAGAATATCTGTTTGTTAGCATTGGAAATCTAAGGCTGAATAGTGCCTTAGTATTCAAAAGACTTATTTTTCCTAATTTTTAGAATTAGGAATGAAAATATGCATTAGAAAAAGTTACACATAATTTCTTTATGAAAAAAAGGAAATTTAATCACGGCTTTTTTTTCTTTTTAAGATTATTGATGTAATTGGTCTCTGTTTTATTTTTAGTTACAGAATAGTTTTTTTTTTTCAAGTTCGTTCATGATTATTTTTTTAAGATCGTTGATGTAATTTAGTCTTGTTTCATTAATTTTCCAAAATTAAAATTTGATTCCAATGTTAAAAGAATTTCATGGTCAGGGGAGGCTCTAAGTTACACACTGTGGCGAAGTTGCTTTCTGGATCATCTGAGAGGTGAAGGACCATGAAGGTCTGAAACTGATCCTTATCATCGACATGCAGATGCATCAAATTAGAATTTAGGAGATTTATATCTTTTGCGATGTGGATTATTTTACTATTTTCATACATTTTATGGATATTTTATTTTATGATTAATTGCTTTTAGAACGCTAAGTTATTTATCATAATTTTTATTAATTTTTCACTTATTCCTTTTTTTTTTTTTTGCATCTATATATAAATATATTAAATTTAAATTATATAATAATATAAAGTTCTTTGAGATTAAAAACACTTTCGTTGCTTTGTTGTTGTTAACTTATTGCTTATTAGCAACGGAAAAGCAACGACCCTGTTTCGTTGCTTCCTTGCAATGAAAAAGTAGCAAAAATTTACCAACAAATTTGGAATATCTGTTTTTTTTTTTCCTGTTTTTTTCTTTTTTATGAAGCAATGAATCTGGAATCAATCACTTTGTTGTTTTTCCTTTCCATGTTATGTTGTAGTGAAGTTTGATAGATGAAAGCAGAATTTCAATATTTAAAGTAGTAAAATCTTATTTAACTTGCTCTACATTATCACTGGCGGATCAACAATAAAATTCACTATAATAAACTGGACCTAATTAGAGTTCCAGCAGACTATATCAATTCCATTTAACTTAACCTGATATTTCTAAGATTAACACTTTGTCATACACTACTGGAACACTGATTAACTCACTTTTATGAAGCAAATTTTCAGTTGATCCATCAATGATGGAGTAGAGTGGGTTTGATCACCTTTTAATATTCTAAATACTCTGCTCACTTCATTCAGCTCTATACTGGTTTGTGTATAAGTTTGGGATAATAATAATAATATAGTCCCTAATTTTATAGAAATTACAATTTGATCCATATAGTTTTTGAACATTTTCATTTTAGTCCTTAGATTTGTTAAAAATTGAAAATTGATCCATAAAATTTGATAGATTTTTCTTGTACTGGCTAGAGTTTGAAATCCGCCAGATTAGTCACCGGAGATAGCATTTTGCATTGGAAACAAAAGTTTTGGGACTGATTTGGTGAAACACGAAACTTTCAGGACTAAAAATGTTATGAAAGCAAAACACTAAAAAAGACTACACACCAGCCTTGTAGGTTTGCTTGAGGAGGATCTCTCAGGTGGGTATTGTTTAGCGAGCGTGTGTGTTTTTGTTTTCATATTCCTTTTTCAGAAATAAAAATATTTTGTGTTAAGATTAAAGTTCTTCCAATTAAATCTTTCTTTTTTAAACTAGTGGGAATGAACTGTTTCATTATGTACTAAACCACCCCCACCCCCCCCCCCCCCCACCCCCCCCCCCCCCCAAAATCTCTCTCTCTCTCTCTTCGTCTCTTCAAGCACGTACGTATTTACTAATATATATTTTATTTTTTTTAATGAATTCGTTGCTTAAATTGCGTGGTTTCCTTTTCTGTAATTTATCGTGAGAGGAGATTAATGGAAGGGAAGGTGAGGTGAGAATTGAGATGAGAAATTGGGGGTGATGGCAATTGACATGGATATAAGAAGGGACCGATGACAATTTCTTTTAGAATTGGATCCGCAACTTTTGGTGTTTTCGAAAGAAAAAACTTACTGCCCTCTGCTCTGCTTCGCTCCTTCAACACAAGACGCGTTCAATTCCTACCCTGTCTCAACTCCACCAGCGTGTTAATGGAAAACCAAAACCAAGTCCACTCCCAAATTCAAAATCAAAACCAATCGCAGCGTAAATCCAGATTCCGACGTGTCTGTGTGTTCTGCGGAAGCAGTCCCGGCAAGAACCCCAGCTACCAGCGCGCTGCTCTTCAGCTTGCCCACCAACTGGTACTCTCTCCTGTCCCTTCCCCTGTTGGCCTACGGTTTAATTTTCCGAAAATTTTTTTTTCTTTTTTTTTTTTGGGTTTGGCTGACCCATTGATGGGCCTCGTGAGCTTTCTAGCCGCCGCAAATTAGGATTGTTCAGGTAGTTAGTTTCGTTTCGTCAAAATTAAATAGACAGGGACTCGATAAAAACAGAGGTCTTATTTTCCAGATCAAAGGTTGAAATAATAGGTTGTATTGGCATAACTGTAGTCTCCAGGCACAAGTGCAAATTCGTACGTGGAAAAAGAGTAGTAATTAATTGTGAGTGATGAATGTACAGACTCTTTCCTTACGGTAATTGTTTTGGTATAAGAAAAACTGTTTGATTTGAAAATCATGAAGATGGTTTGATATGCTTAATTGCTGTAGTATAGTATAGACAGGCATGGAACAGAGTAGAGGCGCGTAGATTGATGAACAGATAGTTAGAACAGCAGCCAAAAAGCAGCTACAATCTCCAACTCAAAAAGAGCATGTTAAACTTTAATTTCACTGTATTTACTTTTAATTATTAATCATGCTTGATTTACTTTTCGGTTCTATCGAATAAATTTAATAATGGCAACTCATTTAACTTACTTAATTATATTGAGCTACTATAATTTATTGTTTTAAAATAAATAATGATCACTCATAAAAAGGACATGAATTACGAGTATGCTGGGCTTGCCTTCCCATCTAAAAAGTTAAGAAAATGCTTATCAAATTTTGGATCGTACAGTTCTTATATTTAGCAGATTTATTATTCCTTTTCTTCTTTCATGTGAATTGTAACGTAATGCTACTAATTGGACGAGAGGTGTTGGGGTGAAACACGTACGTAAACCCAGGTCTATATTAGTATTATTGTTCGTAAAATTAAGTATTGCTAACTAATAGAAAAAGAAAAAAAAAACACAAATTGTAGGTTGAAAGGAAGATTGACTTGGTTTATGGAGGAGGGAGCATTGGCTTGATGGGTCTCGTTTCCCAAGCTGTCTTTAATGGTGGTCGCCACGTGTTAGGGTCAGCATCCCCCCATTTCCTTTTCTTTTTATATAGGAGTAGTATATTTATTGGAAAATAAAACGAAGAATTCTTAATTATTAATACGTTTTCCCCTCCCTCCGTTAACTACTTGCAGGGTCGTTCCGAAGACTCTTATGCCAAGAGAGGTAATATATATATATATATATATATATATATATATATATATATGTAGTCAAAGTTCAACAGAAATATTTTTTATAAGTAGAGCATATATTGGTCTTACGTACAGTATATATCATTTTATTTTATATGAGACTAATTACTATATATATGTGTGTGTATGTGCATGCGCTAAAATATAAATCAGATTTATGCAGAATCTTGCATGGGGAGGATTTAACATCCAATGCAACTGAATCTCACTTAGGGCCCTCTTTTGGCCGAATTGCAAAATTAGTACTACTACTCACACAGCCTTAGCTTATAGTCGTATCTTTTATTGGGTTATTTTCATTAGGAAATTAGACAGAGACAATTGTTTAGCTAAATTAATATTTCTAATGAATTAATAAACTATATATGAAAAATAACTTGTACTTAATTTCAGATAATTGGAGAGACGGCGGGCGAAATACAACCTGTTTTAGACATGCACCAACGTAAAGCTGAAATGGCTCGTCAAGCCGATGCTTTTATTGCCTTGCCAGGTTATTGGATATTTTATTATTCTTTTTTTTTTTTTTATAAAAAAAATATTGTTTCAAGTATTAATTGGTGAGAAATGAATGTTATAGTATATTAATATTACCAAATGGTTTTAATTTTGTTTCCGTATGTTAATGCAAGGGAAAGAAAAATCATGTCTCTATATATATGTTTATAGGTGGCTATGGAACTTTGGAAGAATTGCTGGAAGTGATCACATGGGCTCAGTTGGGAATCCATGATAAACCAGTGAGTTAGTAGTTTAATTAATAATTAGTTTGTAATTAATTCGACTCATCATCAAATTGATCTTTTCTATATACATATAAAACAACAAGTGAAGTAATGAAGGTGGGGAAGTTGATCGATCGGAAGGGGGGGAAATGAATTAGTGAAAAGAATATACTACTAGTATAAATGAGTTGATGGGTAAGAAATTGGATTGGAATTTGCAGGTGGGGTTGTTGAACGTGGATGGTTACTACAACTCGCTGTTATGCTTCATAGACAAGGCGGTGGATGAAGGTTTCATAGCTCCCGCTGCCCGTCACATCATTGTTTCGGCCCAAACTGCGCCAGACCTTATGTCCAAGCTCGAGGTGCCCTGCCCTACCCTACTCTTCCATTAACATATCTACTACTACTAGTATGTGTATATATATATATATTTACATGGTACACACTAGACAAGTAGCAAAAATGACATTCCCCGATATCCGTACGTCGGACCAGGATTACGTCCCCAGGCACTGTGGCGTCGCCAGGTGGGAGATTCAGCAGCACCTGGGCTACCACCCCAAGTCTGACATTGCCCGTTAAATTTACGTAATCATATTAATTGCTGCTTCTATTGTTGCCTTGCCTTGCCTTGCCACAGGTGATCCAATTTCTTCATTAACATGTACTACTATCCTATTTTATACGATACTATTCAGATAAATAGCACCGGTTGTCCTTGAATTAATACCCATATTTTGGATTCATCTTAAAATTATAAAATGTAATACAATTTATTTTTTAACTATGGAAATGTTACACCAATTGTCCTGCCGTTAATTACAACCGTTAAAATAGATGGAGAAACATGTAAAAAACAAGTTTTAACCCCTAAAAGCTTTCCATTTGTTATAAAAACCTCAAAACTTTTACATCTTACAATAAAACCACTTTCTCCTACCTGTCCTCCCCTCTCCATGACTGTTGCCATCCTTTGTTTCCCCCATTAGATTCTCGCGTTCTTTGTCATCAATTCCAAGCTAACCTCCCCATTTGTGAGCCCATCTCTTCTCTTTTCTTGCCAGATTGTCAGTGGCCGTTTTCTTCCTATGGTATGTCGTTGTCTTCCTCCGGCTATACATGATCATCTTCATTTGGCGAAGTGCAGTTGTCAATTGTCGTCTTCCTTCATCAGTGTACGGTTGAAGAGAAATGACGATGTTGGAGCACAATTGAAGGGAGATGTACAATCGGGATCGAAGAGAAATGACGATAAAGGACAACGATTGAAAAGATTGGAGTGCAACGAGAGAGCACTATGGAAGAGGATGCTTAATCGATAAGAGCATGTGACAAGCAAGGTGTTAAATATTGTTACTACTAAGTATACCGCACCTCATAATTTTAAGATATACCGTACCGCATATCATTACCGTTTTTATAAAAGAAATAAATGTTAGAATATTATTTAAAATAAAATAAAATAAATAATTTTTTTGCACATCTTTATATGTATTCAAATTTTTCTCATCATAATTTTTCAAATATAAATAAAATATATATGATAGAAGATATTTGTTATACAAAAAAACATAAAAAATATTACATATGGAGCAAAATAAATATTACTCAGTAAAAAAAAAAACTAATTTACTGATATAAGAGAAAAAAAAGAAATAGTACTTTAACAATAATAATACGTTTTCTAATACCCAAAAAAAGAAAGAAAAAGTAAAAGAAAACATAACAAAAATATAAAAGTAAATATTTATGTTAAAATATGAGTATTAATTATATTTTACTATTTTATACATTTATGTATAATATTTTGATTTAAAATGAAAAAAAAATATCTCACACATGCCCGCTAAAATAGAATATTGTGGTATGAATCTCACAGTATTTATGGTATACCACAGTTTTTAGATAAAATGTACATAAAAAAGTTATCGGTATGTAAAATACCGTGAAATACAACGGTATACCATGTATTTTATGTGAAAAAATGACAAAATGTGAAAACATTTGTATCGCGTACTACTTACTTGTGATAAGCGGTATACTACGATATTTAATTCTATAGCAACGGTGAGAAAAGATGATGACGAAGGACAACGACCGACCAAGAGAAAATGCCATGTTATGGCCTCAAGGGTCTTAGCCTTTTGTTTTCCTTGTTCATCGATTAATTATCAGTAGTAGCTCCGACATGGAATGTCGGTGGCGGGATAAGAACATGACAGTTGCAGATCAGCGTTAGCCATAGTAAAGGTGAAGGTTATGAGGGGCAGAGGAGCAGAGGTGAAGGCTACGACAAGATGGTGGTTTTATTGTAAGATATAAAAGTTTTAAGGTTTTTATGACAAATGAAAAGTTTTCAGAGGTTAAACTAGATTTTTATGTTTTTTTCCGCCCATTTTAACAGTTGCAATTAATGGTAGGACGATTAATATAACATTTTCATAGTTAAAGAATAAATGGTGTAACATTTTATAGTTTAATGATGAATCCAAAACATGGGTCTTAGTTAGAGGACGACCGATGTTGTTTACCCTATACTATACTATACTATATATCCCCCTCAGGACAGGCAGCTGACTCTGTATTGATGCGGTTTTATTTTTTTATCTTCTAATTAAAATGATTTAAATGAAATGGAAGGAATGTACAATTTGGTAGCTAGCGCGACAATTAATTAATGATATTACATCCTTTTAATAAAATTTGTATATATAAACTAGTAACTAACAACATTTTTACTCTATTAATGTAGAATGACTGGCTTGCTGACCAGATGCCGGCCGGCCAGCAGATCGGAAGCTTAATGGCCGTTTAGATTTAATTGCAGCCGACTTTGAAATTAATTTGCAGCCACCACCACAGTTCAATATTCTTTCTATTTGGTTGTGTCTCACCAATGAGATGAATATGATCCCCAATTTGTTTCCCTGGCCTTTTCCTTTCTTTTTATTTTCTTTGTTTTTGAAAATGATTCCTGTTCTTAGTCAAGTGTTAGTTATTGTAATTAGCTAGCATATATGGTGTTGATCAATTACTATTGATTTGCAGATTAACTATAGTGGTTTTATTTGATTACGTGTATAGATTAGATTAAAGAAAAAGTATCCTGATGGACATTTTGGTGGTGTTACTTCGAGTCGGTGATGACCAGTTGTGTATATATTTTACTAGTTCCTTTTCTTGTATATATGTTTGTTCGCCATCTATTGCTTTCACAGAGGGGATTGATAGGGATATATGATATAGGCATCAGCTACCAAAACTCACAAATATATATTTATGAAAGAAACAACCGATTAACCCATCCCCCCCTCCCTCAAAAAAAAAAAAAAAGAAAAGAAAGAAACAGCCTATATGATAGACCAGAAACTACCCTACTAGTACTAGGCTCATTGTCCTCACATTTTGGCCTTGACTACGATCATGCTACAATGCCATTCGATAGTAGAAGAAATTATAACTTGACTAAATTCATCTAGCAGCTACTTCAAAGTCTTATTGCTGTCATGTCTTTGAGTTTAATTGACAAAGACAAGACATCTCCCTAATTAGGGTTTGAGTTTCGCTGTCAAAGACATAAATAAATTTATTAATAAATTGTTCAAATGTAGTTTGACGCTCTCTAAATTTAGTGAAATAAATAACTCATTTTCAAATTTTGCTTGTAACTAATCTTATATCTTAAATATATACTAAGACATGCTTTTCATTACCAAAAAAGAGTCTTTAATTATTGTCATGAAATTTTGAGTTGTGGGGATGAGGTAATAGCTTCAATTTCCATCCTCCTAATTAGCTTATGGGAACCAAATATATATAGAAATAAATAGAAAAGGGTTTATATTCTCTCCACCAGCGATCGAAAAAAAACTTTTCCCTGGCATTTAATTTAAACACTTCTTTTATCTCATTAACACCTTTACCATAACGATGCTACTTAACGGTAACATAACCTTCTACAAAAAAGAAAGAAAGAAATGACCAGCGGCAGCCTAATAGGAGAAACTTGTTGCAGCAGGAGCAGGCCAAAATTGCTTCTGTTGCTGCAACCGAACAGACTACCCCCTTTGTCAATGACTCTATCTTAAGGCCACCGCCGATCTGCTTCCTGTAATCCCTAATTTGTTCGCTCACCTCGATTCAGTGACGAAACTTTCTTTGAAATGCGACCACAGATTTGATGGTGTAGGGAACAAAGCCCTCATTTTTATTTCGCTCCGCTGCCGGATATAACTGATGCAAGTATCGTTGTTTCTCCAAAAATTGCACTAGCTTGAAGAAGCAAATCTCTTTCTTTTGGAGAAACAATTAATTTGTTGTTGGAGCAATTTTGTTTTCCCCTGTTCGGCAATAGAAGCAACTGCAAGTTTCTCCTATTTGGCTGTTGCTAGTCGTTTCTTTTTCGTTTTTTTGTTTTTTTTTTGTGTAGTAGGTTATATTAACGATAAGTAACATTGTTATGGTCAAGGTGTTGATGTGATAACCGTAGTATTTAAATTAACTGCTTGTGACATTTTTTTTTCCCACCACCCATGGACAGAGTATAAACTCAAATAATAAAAAACCCCACCTGATGAACTTTAAGAAACTAGATCCATCCATTAGATTAGTGGCCCGCAATTGCATTTCATTTGTCAGCTACGACTTTACACACACATCAATAAGACATTCTTCGAATGTAAATAAATTGCATGTAATTAATAAAAATTTATATAAAATTTTAAATATTAAAAATATTTTAATTTTTTATTAAATAAATAAAAATATTTAATAATATATATTTCAAAATTAAATTTTTAATGAATTTATAAAAAAAACACAATAGGCATAAATAGAAAAGAAAATGCACATCATAAATATAAAAAAGCATATTTTAAAGTTAAGTATATCCTTAGTTTTTATTGGAAATAAAATATATAATATCCTAGTTAAAAAAAATTGGTAACATAAAGAATAGAATAAAATTTGTAAATAGTTCTTAACCTTTAATTTTTCTCCTTGTCATTTTTAACATACTAAGTATTCTCTTTATTTTGGTTCTAAATTTTTTAAAATATTCCAAATTAGCCAATGACAAGAGCAATCTATTAACTCATGGTAACTGTGTCTATGTAATACTAGTTTTCTCAAAATTATTTTTAATTGTCTGATGGTTTCTCTTTAAGAAATTTGAACCTAAAAATAATATTTTCTTAGAATTTTTTTTAACTATCTGATAATAACTCATGCATTAAAAGCATCTCAGCTATATATAAATAAACCGCACACGTAGCTGATTTTCTGTTTTTTTAATCCCAATACTAATATGAGGCGATTTATCCGTGAATGTTTCTTAAATATCAAATTGCACCTTTAATTGTTAATATAAATATTTCATAGAGGCTTAAGGGTAATGAAATTGATAAAATATTGTGCTTAAGTTTTGTTTAGTAATAGTATGAAATCAAGGATAAGTTTGTTGCAGAATTAAATTTTAGTAATAACTTAGGTATTATTTTCCATTAAAGGTGAGATGCAGGGCTTATAGATTAAGTGCTCCTTTTTCTTTGTGTTTTTATTTTTTCCTTTTAGAGTCCTAGCACTAATTAATAAAACTATAATTAAATAAACAATGAAAAAATTAAATATTACTGAAAAAAAAATAAAATACGTAAGGCTTGCTGAGCCAAGTAACATTGACTAGTTGTAACCAGGTGGGATATTAAAATTAACGGCCAGATGCTTGAAGAGTAATCAAACAAATGTGGAAAAGTCTGATCATAATATGTAATGGAATGTGCATCGTCTTCATGATGGGGGTGTGACTCAAAAATCTTGAAGGTTTGGGAATTGGGTTCATATAATAATTGAATGTTCGTCCAAAGAGAGAAGACAAGAGCACGTTGAGGAAGCAATGGGACAAAACTAAAAGGAACAAAATCAAAAGAACCTTTAGCTGTATCTGGTACAAGGCATCCAAGAGCCAAATTAAGACGAAGCGACCCGTGTACGGAAGCTAGCAGGACAGAAACAGCAACCGCAAGAATAAGGGCCGCTTCGCTTAACGGTGGAGATTTTGGGTGACCCTTAGCCTTAAGTGACCAAACCATCAACTCCTTTTTCTTACTTACTTGTCCTCTTATGGAATGTTCGCTTCTCCTCCTTTTGGTTTGGATAAGCATCGATCACCTTTATTGAACTGGGAGATCTTCCTATATCTATACGTATCTGTATATACCTACTCAGGGTCAGGGAACTTCCTATACACCTTTATCTGCCCCACATAAGCAACCCATCCCAAGCTTTCGCTGAGCTATTCTTATGGGATTGGATGCTGCAAGTATGACCACTCGCAAATTCACCTGAGAATCGAAAAGATGAGCAGCAAAACCAAGGGGCTGATTTGATCTTTATGCAAATAGCATAAAATGGGCCTAACTGTGAGGCCAGCCCACTACTAGACCAACGGGCCTGGCTTCTTGCAATAAAAGGGATAGGCACCTTCACAAAAACGAAAATCTCAAATACAAAGGTTAGGAACACTAACATTGGATATTCATTCACGATCGGTAACCTTCATCAGTGGTCTCAAGCCTCTAAAGGCCATTTCAAATCAATCCTAGACCTAAATTTCCATATTGGTTCTAAAACTATTAAAAATGTTTCAAATTAGTCCATTAGAAAAATGGTACAATCTAAATTTAACCCATTGACTTCGTCAACTCAAATGGACAACCCCCTGCTTTTTATATATTCATGAGCAAATCAAATATATTATAATCTTTATAAGCTAAAATTACACAAAAGATTGTTGACGTAAAATAAAAATTGCGCACACCTCTTTCTCAACCAAAACATAATAAGGCCTAGCGGTGAGTTATTTACATTGGATTAACGACTCCCAAGTTCTTAAAAGGAAAACACTCAACATGTGAACATTTCTGCAAAATTTTTTATTACTAAATGATTTGCATACAATAATATGGAGACAAATTTGTATATGAAACGCGCATGTAATTGAATTTAAGTAGCCAACTAACTATTTGTCACATAAATTTTTTAGTGCAAATGGCATTGTGCTTTTTAAAGACTAAGGGTAGAATTCGTAAATAACGTTGCAAGTAAAGGAATTAAATGACATAATAGCTATCTGCAGCCTAATTCCAATTTACTAGCGTTTGTTTTGCTGCAAGGCTGGTTAGGGACGAGTCCTGGGCTTGAAAAAATGGAGGTTTTGTGTAAGTTGTTCATGTCATCAACAGACAACCAGACTCGAGGGCTTGCCAAGGTTGGGATGGGGCAGAAAGATACACTAGGTCACCTGTTAGATGTTGTTAAAGCAAGGCCTAAAGCTATTTTTGGTTCTCCAACTTGAACAATCCGGACAGTTAGCCTTAGCCCCCTCAACATCAACTTGGTCCAACCCACCTCTTCAGCTTTAAAAAATGATACACTTTAGTTCTTTTCACCCTCGTGCTTATCACGTGACCTATCTTTTCTTAACGGCGCTTGTTTACTATTATCATTCTGAGGAGAGGGCAAATCCTCCTCTGCTGCCACCACCGCTAACCGTGACCGGCAGTCCGCCTCTCAGAGCAATGCTCCTCCATTTTTTCCCTCTTCACCCTTTGTCCTTCGTCGATGGCCTCTCATCCGTCATCCCTCGCCGAATCTGATCAAGCTGCCCTTCATTTCCTCTCCTACCCCTCCGCCTACATCGCCTCAGTCCTCCACTCTGTCACCCACGTCCGATTCTGGCTCTAATCCCCTCTGCCTTTGGCTCTACTACACCTTCACCTCCTCTAATCCTCATCTTTGCCGCCTTGTCCTCTTTTTCCTTCCCCTTTGAGGCCTTTCACTAGTCAATTACTTTGTTCAAATTCTCTTAATCATCTTTCCTCAAAACTTCCTTTACCAATACAAGCTCTTCCGGCTTTGTTAACACCAGATACAAGCAATTACACCCATGGGCTTTGTGGAATTACAAATAGACCAGTTCGTGAGAAACGGTAGTGAGTTTCTTAGTTTCGTGAATCATAATTTGGTCATGTTTCAGTGTTTGTTTATTTTTCTCTTGACTGCTTTTTTCCTGAATATGCTACCACCTGTTTTCTGGAGACAAGCAACTTTGATTAATTGGAAATTAACTGGGTTTTGTGTTCTGTTTTCTTTGGAGCGCTGGAACTTTATAATTGATATAGCTTGTAGCTGCTTTTGTTTTGGCGGATTTGTTTGTGATCTGCTTATTGGAATCAAAATCTGGCCTTTGGTTTTGTTCCATTTAGAGGTTAAAGTTTCAAGAATTTTGATTTCTGGGTTGGGTTTTAGGTTCTAGTGATTGGAATAATGAGTTCAGGTCTTTTTTGGTTTTTGGTTGGCTTATGATTGTTTCATGCTTTATGGAACAGGATTTTGGAGATGATTTTAAAGGAGATGGCCGAGTCAAGGCATCAGGGTGGGTGGGGGTGGCCTCTTCAGGTTGGTTGACTGTGTTGTTTCCGATCGAAGGATGATTGGTGGACTATTCAGGCCAGGGCAACCTTCAAGGTGTTATAGCAGGTGCCTGGTACGCAGCAATGCAGTTACAGTGATAAGTGCTGTTCGTTTTCAAGCTGTCACGTGATGAGCACGTTTACTAGAAGGGGGTAAAGTGTCCCTGTTTTTCAAGTTCAGGGGATGGGTTGGGCCGAGTCATAGTTTAGGGGGTAAAGTGTCTGGGTCAAATGAGGTTAGGGATCAAAAGTGCCTTTAAGCCTTATCCATGAACATGGATCATGTGAACCAAAACACGAGATTCATGTAATCTGTACTAAGTGATTGAGTGACTTAATGTACAAGGGCCTGGCTTCCTTTTAATTTGAGATAGACAGTTCGGCTTCCAAAATATTACATTCGTAGAGCATAAACTCCCATTCTTTACGCCCCGCAACTTTTGAGGATGTTAAGGAATATCCTTCCATTAACATCAAACCGACAAAAAGAACAAAGCCTAGAACTCATGATCTTAGCTTTCTCAATACTTTGGGAACAACCAACTACAAGCTCAACATTTCCAGAGATTCACACAGCTATTCTAGTGCAAACTTGTGGTTCAATTCATAACGAGTTTACTCTCAAGTGAAGGATGTAACTGCAGAAGATTTGGTCACTAAACCAGAAAGAAGGCCAACTATCACTGCACTGTTATAGGTGGTTGGCTCTGCTTGCTTTGAATTGTTCCTGGAATCAATGAAAGTTTCGTTCAAGAATGGTCCGCCAACGAGTGCTCCTGTGGCTACGTTAGGATTGGGATTGGTTGAATCAAGATATTGAAAACCATCGCTACAACCAGGGCTCTTATCTGCAGGAATGGACGCTCCTCTGTGGTGCACAAATTCAGGGTATTTGTCCCCATACCCAACAAGATAACTCATCTTCAAGGGATTGCTACCCAAAACATAATCAGCCTGGAAACAAGAAATGCTTTCATATCTTATTCAATTTCACATCAACTGGCAATTTATCAAGTTTCACATCTATTTCATATAACACCACTAGTCACAAATAAGTGAACAGCATACCTGTGACTTTGCAAAGTTTCGAAGATCTGATGGTCTAAAAGACTTTCCACTGCAGCTTAAGCTTGCTGTCCTTGATGTAAGCATGTAATCACTGTAAACAGTCACCAAAAATGCTGAGGCAACTGGATGCTGTAACGCATTCCACTCACTAACCCATATCAGGCCACCTGCATTGGGAAGACGGACAGTAAGCAAATGACATTCTTAAAATTGAAAACAGAGCATACGAAATGTCTTCCAAGCATTTTCTATCAATTATGGCTATAATAATTTTGCTACTTGAATCAGACTTCATGTTCTGCAAATCAAATGGCTTATGTACAGACCAAAATAGAACCAAAGAAACATGGACTAAAACTTGATTATTCATTGCCTCTTTACGTGATCTGTAAGTCTCTTTGGTATTTTTGTTGCTTGACATAGCATAATTAAACAGAAATTAGTTTTTTTTTTTTTAAATACCATCTAAACCTCAATAAACTGAAGCATTACCATCTGTCCTGCTTGATGTTGCGGATGGGGATTTTGGTAGAATGTTACACATAACAGACTCGGCTGATTTCCTGTAATTTTGAATACCAGAATTTTCAGAGGTGTCTTTGCTGCCAAAAAAGCTTAGCCTGGATAGCAGAACCTGAATCAACAAAGAAAATGGTCAAGATGTTAAGTTTTTGAACTCTTTCTGAATGCTTTTTAGAGGAAAATGCTACCATGTTGTCAAAACTACAAGAAGAGAATTTACATCCAATATTTCAGAACCATGCTGGCACATGCTGCAAGTTCCATTTAGATATGTTTTTTTATGACGGATTAATGAGCATAGCAAGGTCATTTCAGGAGCGACCCCCAATAAATCTAAAATTTTGTCAGCAACGTATGAGCTACAAATCAGTTAATAGGTCTTACCCGCAACACATGAAAGATAATTGGTTTTTGAAAGAAAATTATTCAATACAGCATTGTAAATGCTTTTGAAGTCAGGAATTGAAGCAAATGCTGATGAGTGATTGCTGACAATCTGTACTTCCATGTCTTACAATCTTGCATGGCAAAAGTTATGGTGTATCTTTTGCTCCCCATATAACAACTCGAAACTATGAAGATTAAAACTTTCAGTCCATTTGTACAAAAAGGAGCATTACCTGTGTTCCAGCAAGCTTATTATCCCAGCTAAACCAGGTTGGATCCCCCCAGCCACCCAAGTCTTCTCCATTTTTTTTGGTGTATTGAAGGTATGATTTATCAGAAGTCGCATGATACAGCCAGCTAGCAGCCCACAAGAGCTCATCTCCATATCCTGTTGAGTTGTAGTATGTCGCAACTTCAGGAATGCTTTCACTGTAAGAAGCTCTATATTTATCTGCAAACTTAAACAATTGCTCTGCATGCTTTAAAAGCGTGCTTGAGTATATCTGGTCTGTTTTTTTGAACACCAGAGAAGCAGCAGCCATAGCTGCAGCAGTTTCAGCAGCAACTTCTGTCCCAGGACTAGATGTATTCACCTGTGTAAGTGGCCTTTTCTCTGTCATATCCTCCGGCCTGTTCCAACATTTGTGGTCTGCCACAGGATCACCCACCTGCAGGGATTTTCAGAAGGTAAATAGTTTTTTTTAAAAAGATCCGTCAGGAGATTTAATCTTTCCATGGAAATAACAGACAATTCATGGGTAAAAAGAACCAATCTTTAGCCCCAAAGTTGTATTTTTCCACATTTAGAACGCAGAACCTCAACAATGCTTTATGACCATGCCCACCGAAACAAGCAACCCAACTCAAAAAATTACTCGATTTAGCTATACATAAAGCTCACAACTGTTACGATAATTGACAGCGTAAACCATTTTAAGTCAACACTGATTCACACTTCCAGCGGAAATGGTTATGGACCATAAGAAATGGTAGAAGCTAAGCCTAAGAAAAACCTAATTGTTTGATTATTTCCTGCATTCCATCAAATTCCACTTAGTATACACAAAAACCTAATGTGCTTAAAACAACAAGTAAGCACCTCACTTCCCTTGATCATCCCTCCTTGTAAAAGCGGGATCCCATCTCAAAAGATTACCAGCTAAGCTAACTAGCACCTTTAAATTTCTGAGAAATGGAAGCCAAATATTAGTTCCTAACCTGAACGTAGAGAACATCCTCTTTGGGATGAGCATTTATGAGGAAATCAGTGATCCACTTGAGTGAGCCTCGAGCCGAGTCCAACTGACTCACTGCCTCCATCTGATCTCCGTACTCGAGAATCGCCCAAGACAAAACGGTAGCAGTAAACGCCATCGGGAAACCAAACTTCATGTGGTCTCCAGCATCATACATTCCTTTCGAGAGATCCAATTTCGCTTCCTTCCCATCACCCAATGCCGAATCTCCTCTCCATGAGATCTTATTATTCTCCAGGTTACCAGCTACATTTTCAAAAAAATCAAAGCGAGTAAATAAGAAATAAAAACTGATATACATTGCGAAGTAGAAGTAAGACAAACGGAGAGAAAAGTAGCACCTTTTTGAACGTCGAAGAATTGCATTGCGACTGCGAGCGCGTTGGAGTACTTCTTGTCAATGGCGCCGGGTGGGCCGGGGACGGGTTCCGGGCCGCCGCCGGAGTGACTGAGTTTGTTCTTGACGAAGTAGACGACGGCGCCGACAACTAGGGCCAGTATCACGACAACCAGAAACCAGCCAACACAGCTTCCTTTCCTCGATTTCTCTCCCATTGCCGCCTTCGACGACTGACAAAATCGAAATGTCAGTGGCCTAGATCGAAGCTCTAAACGAGGCACATTGTCGGAATGGGTCTTCCAAAGGTGAAGGCCGGTTCGGAAGTTGTGGTTCTACTGAAATCGACAGGGGCCAATGCTGTGTGTAGAAGAAAGAAGCTAATTAAAAAGAAACGGGAGGGGGGGGGGGTGTTTGGATCTGAGCATTTAACCAGCAAAGGTAAAAGCTTCATACCACATTCACAGATCTTGTGAAAGAAAATTGTGGTGGCTTGTGTATTACAGCACAGGACACCTCACCGACACTGGAAATTCATGCCCGTTAGTCTCTGTTGATTCTGTTTTGTTTTTGGGCATCCGGTTTGTGGATGGGGAGACGAGCGCAAGAGACGGCGCTATTGACGCCGTCATAGCTGTGTCTAATTACAGCCTCGCCTTCTTTGCGTAAACGGAAATTTTCGCAGCTGGTTGATTAAGTGCTAAATTTGATTTGGACAGTTTCGACGGGCTACCGACAACTGGTATGGGAGAAGGACCAATGAACTTCTCGTTTTGTTTTCTCGTTTTTTGTATCGTAAGAAAAATAAAATTTAAGAAGTGAGGTGAGCCGGTGAAGGTTGTAAAAGCAAAGTGTAAGTGAAAAGAAAAATGTTTTACTGTCCTCACCACTTGATAAAGTGACAAAATGGCATATGTAAAGATCTGAGATTTGACTTTGACGTTCAATATTTTCTTACAAAATATTACTTAATTTTAATTCAGATATCTTCTGTATCTTGTAAAAGTAGATATTTCACTTTTTTGTTATATACATAGGACCTGACTATCAAAAAGAAAAAGAAAAAGGTTTTGTTGATGTGTCGATTTCAAGCTGAACTCGTCACCAGAGTTTGCAAATCAAATAAATGAGTACCAAACAAGTGAGTCAGTCTCGTGATTAAGTCACGGCCACATATCGAGATCCCAAGACGGCACAGACCAAACATGTTCTTGCATCTTCTTTGCCTTTACTAGTTACTACTCCGTATGTGGCCTGGAGGACAATAATGTTCATCATTTGCTTTTTGGGTGTCCTTTCACACGACGGGTCTATAACTTAGTGGGCCAAACAATTTCCGAGCTCCCCTGTGGATTGTAAGGCTGATTTGCTCGCCATTCTTTCACAGGAAGGAAGATAAGTTATTGACATTTGCAGTAACCTGTTGGTTTGCTTGGTATTATTGTAACAATATTGTATACAAGTTTTTCAGCCAAACTCCTGATCAGGTAGCCTTTAGCATAACTAGGTTGACACGGGCATACTAATGGAGTGAATTCCAGCTCAAACTTGTGATTTGGCATGCGGACAGCCGTGAAATTAGTACTCACTAGAGTCACATTTTTAAAGCTTTAGGACTGAATTTGAAAAATATGAGATTGCAGGACTGAAACAGAAAAGTAGAGAAAATTTTAGGACCAAAAGTGACCTTTCCCCATTCATTTTATGAAAAAGATCTCATGTAGTGGCGCTGAGGAAGGTTCAATTGTGTGGGACTCGAGAGTCCAAAAGCCCAACAAAGTAAGAGGCCTACCAAAAGAAATTGTCTTTGATGCTCTCTACTTTATGCATGTTCTACCCTATAATTACTCTTCTAACCTTATTAAAAGTTGGAAATCTCAAGTATATCTTGCTACTATTACCTCCTGCACAACCACCGCATCAGCCGCTCTATAAATCCAGCCTGCCCTACATTAATATCCAAATCATATTTGAGGCTCTCCATGACCATCTACAAGTGCTCCTAAACTCCTAAACTCCATAACCTACTTTATGCATGTCCTCTATAACTAACCTTCCATCCTCATTAAAAGTTGAAAATCTTAGGCGTGTCTTGGAGCTGTTACCTCCTGCACAACTACCGCATCAGCCGCTCTATAGTTCCAGCCTGCCCTACATTAACATCCGGATCATATTTTAGGCACTCCATAACCAACTACAAGTGCTCCTGAACTCCTAACCTACCCTCACAAATAAACAGCGCTATGTATAACTATTTCAACATCCGACGAATGAAATAAAGAATTAAAGCAACCAATGGAATAAAAATTTTAGAGCAACAATTTACATCATTTGTGACTAGCAATTTAACAACCATTTGTTATCGAACTATGACAACCTAAAAAGAGCTAGAGCCGTTCTTTAAACCATCAGCTTCCACCAGAGCGGGTTTTCCTCAACCTACGTTGTGCGAGCTGAGTGGTTTCTTCCATGGCAGTTTCTTTTGGGGGAGGGTTTGTGGTTTCACCTGGAGGAGGTACTGGTTCACTCTGCTTTGGTTCCATAGCCTCAGTAGCATTCTCAGACGAAGCATTTGCACTTGGAGTACCGGCGGCTGCTTCAGGTGAAGCTGGTTTAGTCACCTGTGAACCTCCAACCTCTTCAGCTACTTCCTTTTGGTACTGACTTGAAGCTGTGCTGGAAGCAGGAGATGGCGGTTCTTGAGGCTCAGGTGGCTGCCTTCTATTTCTGGCAGCTGGTTGCCAGTCAGCTCCTTCCGAGGGCTGCTGGGGCTTCCCGCCTTGTGCATTCTGAAGTTCCAGAATATGACAAATAATGAACTTAACTGAACAAAAGGACAGTTGATCTGCACACTAAAACTGTATAGTGTACCCAAGAAAATAGACTATTGAATTCAGCAAATAAGAACACAGTTCTTTTTTGAGTATTACATCATTATAAATTCTGAAGCACACATATATTAAAAAAAAAAACAGAAAAAATCTGTAGCACACAAACATGTGATGATGACACCTGAAAGAATGATTGCAACAATGATGTGAGAGTGCTGGTGCATGTTTCATTTCTAAGCGAGCTAGTGGTGGTTGCTCAAAATTCACGCTGTACAGCCTAACTGCTGTAAACCAGACAGAAATCAGGAAACACTTGTTATGTTGATGAATGAATCACTTCAATTGAAATTTGAAATGAAATTCCGCTAACAGCTCTCAAAATCTACTAGAGAAAATTTATTCCTTTACATTTTATCCCTATGCTGGGAAGACACAGCTTCTCTAATTTCATAAATAAATGCTTAGGAGTAAAACTTTTTTCAGTGTATGACATATGAAAAGTAGATACTGGAAATACCAAATGTACAAAAGATCTTTCACTTATTTCAAATACCTGAGCCGGTCGAGGTGCTGGTGTCGACTGTGCAGCAATATATTGCAGAATCTCAAAAACTCTCGTCTGACCATAACTTGCAGCTCTTTGCCAGTATAAAAAAGCCATATCTCCAGCTCTTGTCCTTAGTTCTAACAAGTTACGGTCAATTTCATTCTCATGCTTTGCAACATATGGTCTAAAGAAAGAGTCATAAACATATGCAGTTCCCTGAAAAAGCACAACGGGAAAAATTAGAATATGCGTCAAGATTTAAACAAAACCTCCTTGTGCTAAAGTGACCCATCTATTTTATCTGCCATATGACATACATACCCTCGTCTTTGGGTACCAGAGATATATAAAGAACGCCAACTTAGCTTCACTGTACATAGGAACCCTGCATAAGAGCAAGTCAGAGAGGAGGAAGTTGCAAATGCTGTCACGTAAGAATAATCTTCCCACTTCGTATTCTTACCATGAAACAAAGGCGTCACCAATCCTCTCACATACTGTCAAAACAGCTACCAAAATCCTGGAGTTAAATAAAGACTAAGTTTCCAGCTTACAGCAAAAGATGTTTTGCAGAACCTTATATGAGACATTGAAACCTATGGCATACCAATACTGGCACCAAAATCGAAGTTGCTCAATCTCGGGCTTATTTTGTTCTACAGTTTTATAGCACTCATATGCTGGATATGCATAGCCAAAGACCATGCTGCAACAATCAACAAAACATTATTGATCTCAAGATACTAATATACACAACTTAAACTCAAGTTAGAAGATGAATACATAAGCCAAGGAACGTACACAAGTGCTCTGGTAAGGAAAGAGCCAATCATTCTGTATAACTGAGGGCACAAAGAATATAACATAACAGCTCAAGTTAGAAACTAAAAATTGCATATTAACATATATGGTGCACAGATGACAACAAGATTTCAGAACATGAAGTTTAACGAGAAGAAATTCATCAAATTAGCATTACCAACAACGATAATTGTGTCAATCAAAAGGAAAGCACCATCCTGCAGCACTACCTCCTTGTCAGCTATGCTACTTTAGCTTACTTCATACCATTTCTAGCATATTTCCACTCTCTTCTAGCATTTAATGAAACCATTAGCATATGTGAGTTTCAGGAAAAGTTAAAACAATGGATAAGCGTTGCTATAGCTGTCAACAACATTTTTTTCAGAATCAAGATCTCATTTATAGTGTTAGTTGCTGTTTCCTTACTAAATTCAGATAAGTATAGTTTTTCAGTTAGAGAACTGAAAGCTACACCGCAACCCACTATAGATTGCTTTGACCTCTGCCCTGCCAAAAATTAACTAGAAACTAAGCATAAGCGTTATCAACAACTTCCAAGGACTTGATTCCATAGACGGAACCAGAAAACAAAGTAAAAGGAAGTTCTAAGAGTGATGTCACTTATTCAACCCTGAATTACGTCATTCTTAGGGAGAATTCACGCCTACACGCCATTGATTTCTTAATTATCAATCAACTACTAAAATCTCGCTTGAAGACACACGAAGACTTTTTATCAGTACGAGGCTGCGAGCACCAAAATCAACTATAAATACGTACAGATTTCAAATCATCGGGCAAAAGAAACAGCCGGAAAAGGCAAACTAGAGGACAAGAGAAGAGGCAAGTAGATACCGATGAACGGCTAGAAGAAAATGAAAACCGAAACCTATTCACCCAAGGTGATAGACAATCGAGAGCAAGACGTCGACCGAACAAATTCCCAGAGAGCTCCGACAAAAATTCCGGCGTACGGACAAAACGCAGCCGGCGAAGTGAGCGGTTGACCGTTAGGAAGGATGCACTGTGCTCTGGAGAGGGACTCCGGACTGAGGAAAAGAGGCGAGCGGTCGCCTATTTTTGTCGGACCTTTTTTCGAATTTCGTTTCGCCCTTGCTCCTGGTAATCTATTTGGCAGCAATTGACACTTTATTTATTTAATTATACGATATTCTAATTACCGTTTAGCTGTACTGTTTACGCTATAGCAAACTACAGTATCTTTCCCGTTTTGCCCGTTGATGTTAGGCTGGGTTGCAGCCTGCTCTTTCAGCTGACCCTTTTTACCTTTTTTTTTTCTTAAGGATGCGATTACTTTTTTTGGAAGTTTGGTTAGATTTTTAAAATAGAATAGCTTTTGAGGGCCTATCTCGCTATTGTCCCACTTTCATTTTGTTTCAGTTTTTTTTTGGTAAAACACGTTTCTACTCCCTGTATTTTTCCCAATTTCCCATATTAGATCCTGATTTTGATTAGTTTTGCGTTTTGGACTTAATAACTACTTACTTATTGTAATTTTGTTTGATCTCTTGGTTCTTTTTTTTTTTATGTATTATCTTCTAAAGTAAAATATTGGTCATCATGGTTTGTTTGTTTTTTTTATTAAAATAAAGGTTTTTGTTCTTAACTTTTATTAAGTCAGTTATTAAACTCTTAACGCATAAAGTTTTTACATTTTCTCTCTTGGCCTCAAATTATTTCTGTTGTTTTTCTTTATTATTCTTTTTTGAACCAAAACTTAAGTCATTATGATTTGTTCCTTTTTTGTATGATTTCAGTTGGTTCCACTTTAGTTAATTTATTTCTTTTCTTTTCTTTTTATCTTCACTATGTTAATGGTTAGACCATTAATTAATCAACATAAATTAAACACAATTTTGTGTTATTTTTTTAATGATGTTTTATTTTCTAAAGCAAAACATTGGTTACCATGGTTTGTTTCTATTTTTAGTAAAGTAGAGCTTTTGTCTTAACTTTTGTTAAATCCATTGTTAAACTCTAAATGTCTAAAGTTTTTATATTTTCTCTTTTGATCTCTAAACTAGTTTTTCATTATTTTTTTCTCAAACAAAACTTTAGTTCACTATAATTTATCTATTTTTTTATATGATTTCGGTTGATTCCGCTTTTGTCAATTTATTTCTTTTCTTTTCTTTTTACCTTTTCTACGCTAATGGTTAAACCATTAATTGATCAATATAAATTAAACACAATTTTGTGTTTCTTTTTTTTATGATGTATTATTTTCTAAAGTAAAACATTGATCACCATGGTTTGTTTGTTTTTTTAGTAAAATAGAGTTTTTTTTGTATCCTGTGTTATCTAAATATTAACACTTTATTTATTTAATACTTAACTAAATGAAAATTTTTAGGAATTAATGAATTTATTATATTTTTTTTGTATCCAATTTAATAAAAAATATTTATTTTTTAAAATATGTTTTCAAATAATTTTCGTTTTTTTTTTGAAGTGCCATACAAACTAAGTGAATAATCAGTAAAACTGAAAATAACGAATTAAATAACTCATTATTATAACGTTGCTGGCAAGGTAAGGAGTTTTGCAGCAAGCAATTTCGGTTATACCCCAGTGCTTAATCAACTAAAATCATAAAATACATATAATTATTTTTAAAGTTTAAAGGTAAATGTATTTTGCTCCCTCTTTAAAATTGGTCCAATTTTTTTATAGTGACTATAGTTTAAGCAAATATTTATTTTGGTTCATTCTTTAAGATAAAGTTGGGTCCACCCATGGTGAGTGTTATTGAGCTTTATCATTACGAGTACAATACGTCTCCATTTGCTTTAAAAAATGGCATTCTTTTGAGATTAAAAAGTATATTATTTAATTCATTATTTTCATTTTTATGATTATTTACTAAACTTATATATCAATTGAAACTTTATATTTTTACAAAATCAAAAAATATTTTTAACGTATTGATTGAAAAAGGTAAATAATTTTTATTGATTTTTCTTTTATTTGGGCTAGGTACAGAAAAACATTCATAAGAGATTAATTACTTTTTTGAAAAAAAAAATTATTCAAATGATTGTTAGGTGAATTGACTATTAACTTTCAGATGATATTGATTTTTTGATAAAAAAAATCAGTAAATATGAAAGTAATGAATTAAATTAAGGGTTATATATTTAATCTGAAAAGATGTTAATCTTGAAGGTGCTTCATATATAGTATTAGTGATAGGAATTAACTAGTATTTGTTAAAACCGTGAGTGTGAATTTGCTATTAATTAGAGTAATCACCGTAAAGGCAAATTAATGCTGCTATTAATTAAGTTGTTTCAGTTCATTGCCTTATAGACAAGAACATACACGATCGAGATGCATTCACAAGGTATCACATCGAGCAGGCACTATCGATCGATCCACTCGTATCAGTTAAACATCACATATATATACTCTCTCATCCATCCTTCTTTTAATTTACGGATAATTAATTAAGTACTTAGGTAGCGATTTGGAATAATTCTATAGCACCATAATGTTAATGTTGGTTTGGGAGCTGAATTGCTTCGCTTGATCTGGTAGCAAACAGAAAGAGTTGGGATGAGAGGTCACGTTGTGGCTCTTGGACCCGGTGGCGGTTTCATGTACAATTTGAGTGGGTGGCATTCATTATAACTAGCCGCATAGGATTTCAAACAATATAATACCTACACTCATTATTAGCGGCATATCTATTAAGGGACGGGGTGCCAGCCGCCCCCCCTAGATTTTTAGAAAATTATATGAGGTATATAGTATATGTGATATAATTGTAGGAAAATTAAAGTTAGGTACCTATATGTAAGTTTTAACTTAATGGAGGACTTTTATATGGTTTAACATTTTTAAATAATTTTGATGATACGGTGCGTTTCGTTTGTTCCTATTTTAGTTTCACGGTCAGAGACCCCAGACACCAGAGCTCCCCAGCCCCTTGAATCGCGAATCTGGGAGAATTGGGAGTACGCCGAGTCGAAGTCACGATAGTCGCCGATTACGATTTGTGAGGCAGAAGGCAACCGCCGGCCGTCCAGCCCCCCCCACCCCCGGCGCCTTCACTCTTCGGGCCTTCACTGTTCACTCACCGACGGCAGATCTAATTTCCTCATTTCCATAATTCCATTTGGAATTTCTGATCCTAGTAGCACCCCCCCCCCCCAGCGTCTTCAAGACTTCGACTCTTCATCGTCTTTAGTCTTCGCTCTTCAGACTTCAGGCAATCAGGCCGTCTGTCGTCGCCCGTCATCGACGTCTTCGCTGATCTGATTTTCCATTCCACTATTCCAGTAAGTTTGTAAGTGAATCTGAAGTTCTGAACTGCGAGTAATAGTCAAGTCTCTCGACATTGTATATTTGTATTCAAATTCAAATTTAATGTATTGTAACATTATTGATTTCATTTAATTGATTTGTTTAATTGATTTCTTGAAGAATGAAGAGACCAATTGTTATTGCTACTGTTGCCTGTTGGTGACTTGGTGTGGTGTTGTCGTGTTGCTGTGTTGGGTGACTTGGGTCTTGGGTTAAAGGTCCCCAAATCCAATTCAGTTTTTGCATTGCTCAACTGTTTGTCTCTGGTCTCGTAGCTATTTGGCTGATCTGATTTTCCAGCTTCCCAGGTAAGTGAAGCAGCTTGTCTCTACGTTTTTATTGTTGATTACGTTTAATTGATTTAGTTAATTGGTTTCTTGAATAGTGAAGAGAAGACTTGATTGTTGTTGATTGTTGATTTATTATTGGGTTAGACTAGAGTTCGTCAGTTAGAGCTTCTAAGTAATGAGTATATTAGTTGGTACTTGGTACGTGTTGAATTGTTCTAAGTGACTTAAAATTCTTTTTAAGAGGAAAAATTTGGCGTTGCTTGTTGATAAAAAAATCATTTCATTTAATTGATATTAAAAAATATTTAGTTAGCTTTGTTATCTTGATGTTTCAAGTTTGCTTTCACAGTTATGGGTAGCAAACAAAAAAAACTATTCCACTTCTTTCATAAGAAGTCTCCACCGGAAGGTGAAAGCCAAACCCAAAGAAGTCAATGTCCACGAATGGTGGAAGAGATTTCAGAATCTATTGGAAACGCAGATTATCTTTAATGTCCAATTGTTGAATCTTTTCAAGAAACTCCTGGAACTTCAAATTCTACAAATATTTCTATAGTGCGTGATCCAGGGTTACACCCACCAATGTGGACATATCTGGTTAATAAAAGAGATGAGATAAGAAGGGCCTACTTAAATGTCGGTCCTTATCAAATCAAGTGTAATTATCCTCTTTCAGGGTTGGAAAATAATCAACGTAAGTTTCAGTGTTCATGGTTTTCTGAATTCCCTTGGCTTGAGTATTTTGAAACAAAAGATGCTGCATTCTATTTTTATTGTTATCTGTTTACGGAGAAATCAAAAGCACAAAATGGTTGGGATTCTTTTACTGTGAATGGTTTTCAGAAATGGGAAAAGGTTAAAGATGGGAAGAATTGTTCATTACTCAATCATATGGGGTTAAGCCCTTGTTCCCCACACAATAATGCCGTGAGTAATTGTGCAGCATTATTAAATCAATCCAGTCATATTGATAAGGCAATAGAGAAACAATTAGAGGAAGAGATTGAAAATAATAGACTTCAGCTTAGAACTTCAATTGATATTGCCCGGTGGTTATCTTTTCAAGGGATTGCATTTAGAGGCCATGATGAGTTTATTGATTCAAGAAATCGAGAAAATTTCCTTAAGCTGCTAAAATATGTAGCATTTTATAATGATAAAGTGGCAAGTGTTGTCTTAGAAAATGCTCATTGCAATGCAAAATACACATCTCCTATAATACAAAAAGAAATCTTGCATGTATTTGCAAAGAAAATAAGGAAGAAGATTCGTGAGGATATTGGTGATTCGATGTTCTGTATCATTGTGGATGAAGCAAGTGATGAAAGTAAAAAAGAACAAATGACCCTTGTTCTTCGATTTGTTGATATCAAAGGTTGTGTACAGGAGCGGTTCTTTTGTATTTTACATGTGAAAAATACATCATCAGCTAGTTTATACTCTGAGATTTGTAGTATTCTTTCTAATCATGAATTAAATGTTCAAAATATTCGTGGCCAAGGGTATGATGGTGCTAGTAACATGCGTGGGGAATGAAAAGGATTGCAAGCATTGTTTCTCAATGATTGTCCTCAAGCATATTATGTTAATTGTTTAGCTCATCGCTTACAATTGGCATTAGTTATAGCAGCAAAAGAGGTACATGTTATACATGAGTTCTTTCAAAATTTTTCTCTTATTATCAATGTTGTTACTGCCTCTTGTAAACGCCATAATGAGTTGCAAGCCGCTCATGCTAATAATATTGCACACTTGATATCTATTGATGAGCTTGAAACTGGAACTGGTGCTAACCAAATTGGTACTTTGCAAAGGCCGGGTGATACCCGTTGGAGTTCTCACTTTGCATCAGTTAGCAGTCTTCTTAATATGTTTGATGCTGCTTGTAAGGTTCTTGAAAATGTTAAGGAAGATGGTACTAATTACAAGTCAAGAGGAAATGCTGCAATTGCTTTGAAAAGAATGCTTTCATTTGAGTTTATCTTCATTACTCATTTGATGTATGAGATTTTCGGTATAACTGATGTTCTATATCAAGCATTACAACAAAAGGGTCAAGACATTATAAAAGCAATAGACTTGGTAGAAACTACTTCATTATGCTTACGGGAGTTAATGAGGGATGGATGAGATTCTTTTATTCAAAAGATCTGCTCATTTTGTTCACTACATGATATTGATATTCCAAATATGAGTGCTCCCCATTTTGTGGGGCGTAGTAGTCGCCGACATGATGATGTTGAGTGGAGCATTATTATCATTTTGATGTGTTCAACGAAACTATAGATTTTCAGTTACGTGAGATATCTTTCAGGTTCAATGAGCGTCTTATAGAGCTTTTGAAGTTAAGCTTATGTTTGAATCCGAAAGATGGGTTCAAGTCATTTGATATTGATTCCATTTGTAGCCTTGCCCAGAAATATTATCTTAATGATTTTTCAAGACATGAACATGATTTGATGCCGTTTCAATTACGGCATTTTTATGCTGATATTAAAAATTTATCAGATTTTGAAGGATTGTCATCAATAGCTGAGCTATGCCAAGTTTTAGCAGCTACCGGAAAGTCAAGTTATTACTTCTTGATTGATAGATTGATCTGTTTGCTATTGACTATTCCTGTGTCAACTGCTACTACAAAACGTGCTTTTTCAGCTATGAAAATTATGAAGACCAGATTGAGAAATAAGATGAACAATGATTATCTTGCTGATAGTCTTCTTTTATATATTGAAAAAGATATTGCTGAGACTTTCAGTTTAGATTCAATACTTGATGATTTTAGAGATTTGAAGGAATGTCGTGTTAGATTTTGAGCTGTAAACTCTTGAATTGAACTTAATTATTGTAGACTTTTAAATTTCATGAGTTTATATGTATTACTATTTAATGTTTTCTATTGTTAATTGTGAATTTATATGTTTTAACAAGTCATTCATATATTCACTCTCATCCCCCGCCCCTACCTTATAATCCTGGATCCGCCCCTGCTTATTATAATTAAAATATATAAAATTAATTAGTTTTGAACTAGTTTAAATACCCGGCTTTACCACGAGAACCACAAAAAAAAAACAAAAACATAAGCAAAGTCAAGTATAGGCAAATTTGTATACTACGTGCAATAAAAATACTTTTAGCAACCTATAATGTGCACTAATTGTCTATCTCAAATAAGTAAAGGGATCTAATGTGATAAAGTAGGATTGTTAAAACCATCTACCAAAATTTGTCTATAGGCTACCAAAAATAATTTTTATTCATTAATGCTTTGTAACTATCAATAATATCCTACTCGTAAAACATAGTGAAAGTATTTTTTTTTTTTCTTTACAAGACATTGGTTCATAAAACATGGTCATTTTGCAATAATTGTATTGATTTTTCTTTCTGTTTTGTTTACAATGAATATGATTTACAAAATTATGTTGATACCAAATCAACTAACGATTATGGAAATCTCTTATGATTTATTAATATGGTAAATTTTTTAAATAATTGTATTATTTCTTCTTCCCATTTAATTTTTAACAGCTATTGTTCATAAGAAATCTATTAGTTTATTTATAATTAATATTAATTACTTTTCTTATGATTTTATTTATAAAGAAAACATATATAGTATATAGCCTTTGGGTTCGATAAGTCAATATTTTGGCTTCATTGCATTTCTTTTGTTGTCTGTTTGAAAGTGCCTTTATATGCATGGAGAGTATTCCTCCTACCTATTATTGTCCTTAGAAATTTTAATATCATTGGAATACTTTCCTTTTAAGAATATATTAATATAATAGGATTTCATTATTATTTTATTTAATGAGTGATTACTATTAGAAGACACGAGGCCTCCACCTAATAATTAATAATTTAAAACCCTGAATTTTTTTCCTCTTATTTTATTTAATAATCTTATTTTTTATTTTGGGAAAATGGATTGAATTATTATTAAAATTTTTTTTTTACTTTTTACGTGGCCGAATATTTTGAACCCCAAGACTTATTTATTGTAGTACCTTTGATGGTATAGATGCCTTACTGTATAGTATTTGAATATGATATATTTGTGTAATAATCCGGTTATAAATAACCGAATTGATTTATCTTACCATTTTATTTGTAATAAACATGGTTTACAATTCAAAGTAGGTACAAAATTAAGTATATAGTAAACTTTATGTAGTATTTTAATGTGGTAAATATGCCTAGTAATTGGGTTGATTATTCTTACTATTTTAATTTATAATAATTAATCAAGTAGCTTCTTTACAATTAATCAATTATGGAATACCTTAGAATTCGTTCTTTTGTAAAAATATGGAAAACTTTATATAGTACATAGTAAACTTTATATAGTACTTGAATATGGTAAATTTTCCTAGTAATCGGGTTGATTATTCTTACTATTTTAATTTATAATAATTAATCAAGTACCTTATTTACAATCAATCAATGATGAAATACCCTAGAATTCGTATTTTTGTAAAAATATGGAAAACTTTATCTAGTACATGGTAAACTTTATATAGTACTTGAATATGCTCAATTTTCCTAGTAATCAGGTTGATTATTCTTGCTATTTTAATTTAAAATAATTAATCAAATAGCTTATTTATAATCAATCAATTATGGAATACCCTAGAATTGGTACTTTTGTAAGAATATCCTCCTACCAATTAGTGCCCATAAGAATAAAAAAACTTAATGCATGTCCTCCTTTTATACTCATGAAAAAACTTCTACTTATATTCAGATTTGTAAAAAGTTTAATATCATTGAGATAGTTGCATTTTGCGAATATATCTATATAACAAAACGTTTTTTGGTTCATGTAAATGTTATACCTTGTATAAGTAATAGACATTCTGACTATGACTAAAGTATATTGGCACTTGAGTCTTGTATACATCCAATAGGATTTCTTTTGTTGTCTCCTGCTCCCGATGCCCCGCATTCCTTCATCATAATTAATAGCATCCATCTTCTCGTAGCCAGTAATGGAATCACTAATCTGTGCACCAAAACCATCATAATTTTAGCAATAAAAACCAATGGAAGCAATTAAAACCAATGGAGGGATTAAATCTTGAAAATAAAATTGGGATTACTAATTACCATGCTCTGTAACATCCCGATGTTTGCCACAAGCATGTCTTTCTCGTATTCCAAGCATTCAACACGTTTCTTTAGACACTCATATTCCCGCACAACATCTTCACAGACCTCCTTTGCATGTTGAATTATGTCTTTAGTATTCATCCGAATCATCCTATCCATCAACAACAACCAGAATTTTAAAATGAGCCAAAAATGATATTGATGCAATGAATGGTTGAATAGCCGATTTATACAACATTGTACCTACTATATATTAAGAATGAAGTATGGAATTTAGGAATGAAAAATGGACTTGATTGCGTCAGTTTCACAATTTACAAAATTAACAATTGTGATATCAGTGTTAATTCGTAAATTACACTCAATTATAAAAGTCAATGCCAGATTCTAAAGGTTACAAACGTGTATATACCTTCCAAACTAAAAAATAATAATGAAGGGTTTCATTGGAATAACACTTTACGGGTTTAATTAGTATGCTTTGCAACAAAAAAAAAAAAAGTTACACGTGGCAGCTATGGAAGAGCCAAATTAAGGAAATTACGTGGAACTCCATTGAATATGTCCTGCTTTATATATATATATATATATATATATATATATATATATATATATATATTAGATGTCACCAGTACTAAGATAATTTAATTTCTAACTTCATCTCTGATTAGACGAGCAAATGTTGAATCGTCTCAGCTTGCTCTCACAAATAAAGCAGTTACGTTAGCCTTATTAAAAATGGCTCGTAAATGAAGGTGAATTGGCTGGCCTGGCCTGGCTATATATGCTACATATGAGGCTTAAGGCAGCCCTTGCTTTGTCTGCATGATACTATATATTCTTCTTGGGTGCATGCATGTGTTCATCAAAAAATAAGTTCAAGACCATGAAAATCAAAAGATACTATTTGTTCATGGTTGCATGGATGGCCATTCTCTGAGATGCATGCGTTTCCTTAGTATAACGGTTTTCAACTACCTATATATCGACTTTAATTATATTAATGATAGTGAAGACATCTACTTATGTTCACCATAATTTATTACAACGAATATATATGGTGCACGTTTCAAGCACAGATGGTCCGCCATTAAGTTTTTTTTTTTTTTTGGCCAATCCGTGATTAAGTATGTTTTCCTTATTTTTCCTAGGTTTTTAAAATAAATTTTCACTACTCATAAACTATTGAGTTTTATAATTAATTTTATACAAGAGATATATGAATGACTTATGTAGTCTCCCACATTCTTTTAGTGTTTACTATTTTGGACCTTCCAAAATCTTTTAAAAATAGTTATTATACTCCCTCTGTCTCAAAATTTTTGCTCCATTTATTTTCAACAATTAATCTAGAATTTTTTATTTTTAACATTTTAATATATAAATAAAAAATATTTATATACTAATGATAAATCAAGACATGTAGTTTCTAAATATATATTTTTTTAATTTTTTCTAACAAACAATAATATGAAAAAAAAATCAAGTCAAAATACAACAAATTAAAAGTCAAATGGAGTAAAAATTTTGAGACGAATGGAGCATTTAATAAATTATTTTATCATATTACCTTTCAAACTATCATTTAAATATTTAGTTTTTATATTTTTTTTATTACATGCAAAAATAGAGGTTTATGTCTCAATTAAGATAGAAAAATAATTCTGATGATGAAAAGCATCGCTAGCCATATATTTTGGGGGCTGATGTTGCAGTTTTTGTCACTATAAACATTTAACATTTTCCATAGAAAAGATGAAAATGGAATTTTATTCTATTTTATTTTTTGCAGGTTAAGGCCAAAGTGGAACCATTTGGAGGTTGGGGATGAGAGTGGAACTAAAAATAAAGGTTAGGGACCACATATGCCTTTAGCCACAAATGAATAGGAGTAATCAAAATTTACATATGCAATTACGTTTATAGTTACAAAATTTGAGATCTTATTTTCAACTTTGCTCCCTAAAAAAATTTCTCCGCCCTTGGATGAGGTTGTTGTTTCTCCCTAGTGCACTATACTTAATACTTATCCCCTAAGTGACAAGTCACGTAGGTCGCACGATTACTTATGCGGTAAGTGGGCTAAATGGGTTGGCTGGTCCATGTGAGCTAACTTGGGATTATTATTATTTTTGTTTGCATATATATTAGCCCTATCTCCCTGCATATTGTTGGATTTGTGGAATGCAAATCCAATCCAACCAGTCATTAATGCACCCCGTGAGAAAGATGTGCTTTTGTTTAGGTAACCAATAACCATCATCTCCTTCTCCTGGGAGAAGCTTAATTAAGCAAACGGAATAATTTGCTTTTCACCGTTGTCTGTCACCAGAAGGCAAAGACAGGAAGCGAAGCAACCACCATGAGGTCAAGCCTGGTTCTCGGCCCTCGGGGGTGGGTAATCTATAAGGACTCGCAGCACCAATTTGCAATTAGAGCATGAATCGCAGCATTAACTCCTGCGGGTAGATTTCAAAAACAATTTTCCAATCCCATTTAACGTTGGGGGAATAATAACCACAAAAAACCAACTTAATTTGATTTGACCATAGCTATATTCTCTCTCTCTCTCTATATATATATATATGCATGGCAATGACAAAATAAGAAGACAATTAGCTGAACTCAAATGCTCCTCAGGCAGACTCAATTCAAAGAGCAACATTTTCCGTAAGAACAAACATCAATGTCTTAAAATGCCAAGTAACTCTGAGTCTCAGAGGGTTGGTTCAGAACTGACTTTAGTTTAGGATATGAACCAAGTAGCCATATTTTTTAAAGTTTATTAGTTTAGATGCCAAATTGGCATTTCTTGTTTTGTTTTTGCCGCGGTTAGGTTAGGTGCCATATTTTTTTCTTAAGTCAATCTATAAACTGTAACTCAATCCTTAATCATCGGAAAATTTCTTGGTACTCCATCAAGTAGAAACGAGTGTGCATTTAAAACTAGCCAGCACATGCATATATATGTATCGTGAGCACCAAGTTTTGAGCAGATAACTTATTGGTCCAGGTTTGTTAATTAATTTGGTCAATTTGAACTAATTATTTAACGATGCCACTTAATTGAATGGGTATATATGTAGAAGATCAAGGAAGATATAGCCAGCAAGATCTTAACAAGCTAGCTAGCTGCAAGCATATTTGAGGAATACTTGGTGCCTGCAGGGAAATTCAATAGTCAGAGCACTTCTTTCTCTTCAGCGCCAAAGCCGCCCGCCTTCCCGAAACGTCAAACTTCAAATCCTGTGGATTTCGTTGCTACCGTGAATGAAGAAATACGATTTCAGACATTAATCTTCAGAGTTACTTGGTATTTACATCCAACAGTAGACTACACCCGAGAGCCGAGAGTTCTCCAAAAAGGCCCAACGCAGCACGGTGATCGCCGCTGGTCACGTCAAGCTATTCCCGTTTACGACCACTAAACTGAAACCGTAAACGCTAAAACGCCGCTGCATTAAATTTGGATTGTTGTGAAGGCCCATTGTTGAAGTAGGACTGGGTTTGGACAGGCCCATTTTTATGTTGCTGGGCTCATCTTCTTCTAAAACTTATATCAACATTATTGTTTCGCTTAATTATAATTAGATTAATTAAAGTACTAATTTATAAACGTCAGACTATGCTAAAAATCAGGATTATATGTTTTTTTCAATCTTAATAATGAAAAAAATATGAAAAGTACATTGTTCACCTGTTCATGTGACATAATAGCCTTAATTTTTAAAAAAAATTAATAATTAAAGTTTCGATCAACATTGAACCAAGAGAAGAGTAAAATCTAGAATTAGTTTGACCAATTTAACTGGCGTATATATACTGTTCATTCTCTCGTTGCAATGAAGGATTAGTTAAGAGTAGTTCTTAATCAATGCTTAATGCTAAATTACGTTAATAGTGGATATGGAAGCTATGAGGCAACGGACGTAACTTAATTAATGTGGTCAGGCAACAAGAAAGAGCTTAGCTAGGAGCTCTCCAACAAATTGTAGTTTATTGGCGCAAGCTACGAAATGGTTGGCCGAACCCTATATATATAGATATATATACATGTCTGATCTCTAACAACTCTCCAAATGATGCTCCGACCTTATTATTAATTTCTCATATCTTCCTTGGGGCAGAGGCAGCTTCGCATGCAGGCAGGCAGGGGAATATCTGCAATTTAGATAGTATAAGAAAATATACTTCCCCATATGTATACTTCTTAAATAAGCATCAATTGTAGTGGGGAAGGTGATCCATGATGCATGGCCATGTATATAATATCATGATTAACTTGAACCTATATTATCCTTACTTTTTATTAAAAAAACAGAAAGTGTTTCTAGTTATTTAATTCACTGCTTCTTTAGTACAAAATATTTAGAATGATCTAATTTAGATACTATATATATATATATATATATATATATATATATATATATATATCAGTTGTCCACTTTTACCTTTACTGTTATAATTTGGGTGTAGGTGCGTACTTTAAAGATGAATTAGTTCAATGACCATTGACCAAATAGGAAAAAAAAAATCATGAACTTATTCGTATCCCAATGGGTTGGTGGACATGGGCATGATTCAAGAGTCAAATTGATCCAAGCCATAAGATTTTGTTCGACATTTTTGTGAGATGTATAAACACAAATTCAAAATTTATTTGTTATCTTTAACCTTTTTGCATTGTATTAAATGAGTTCCTAACCATTAATTTATCCTCTTAAAGTCCCATCATATACCGGATCATTTCACAATCATTGTTATTCTGTCAATTTTACAATTAAATTTGACTGAATTCTAGGATAAAATATCAATTTTGGTCCTTATATTTTTTTCCTCCTACACAAAGCATATTCAAGTTAATGAATTTAACATTTCAACCATCATCTCGGCCTTACCATCCGGTCACTGGAAAATTGACCATCTGCCTGGTTCTTCACCGCCCACGCTTGGACCGCCCTTAGACCACGGCGACATTCCTCGCACTTTGATTTATTCCGACGAACATTGGCAAAAACCTATAGCTTGTCTTCCTCTCCTCTAGAACCGTGCTCGCACTACGTTGGCATCACCATTGGCTCACCCACCTCTTCTGCATATTCCATCAAGATCCACACATCTCGTCCCCGTTCCTCTTTGATTCGGAAGCCATTTATCCAGGTTCACTCAAGATCCACACGTCCCCGTATCCTTGTCCATATTCGCTACCTGAAATCGGTCAAGCCTCAACCCATTTTTTCAAGAGAAATTAAGCCAGATCGGTCACTCGACTAAAAACCCAAAATTTTTTTTTTTGTTCTTTTCTCATTCTAGGAATTGTGGATTTGTTTACCCCGTTTTGGCCACGACAGGGGAGGAAATTTTGGAAGACAAAACAAAGAGAGAAACTCAAACTAGATCAAAAACAGACAGAAAGCGATTCAAGTTCAAATGCAAAAATCCAAATCTCACAAAATCCCAAACCCATTAACCCTCCCAATTCCATCCAAATCACTCTAGTTTTCATCGACAAGCTCGAGACTGAATGCAACCATACCGATGATAATGCGAGAAACCGAGTGTGGCAACGTGCGGAACATTTTCGGGAGTCGCCACCAATCTGTTTCACCTAGGTCGATTGGTCACCTTAAAATTGGTCTGCGAGAGTTCGGGGATCGGGAGTACGGTTACGTTAAAACAACTTTGTTAAAACGCCCAAAAATTGGCACCTTAGTTGATTTTAATTTTGTTTTGCTTTGCTTTTAGAAAATATTCAGTTAATTTTCAAACTAGAAATTTTAACTGAATTAATCGGATGCGGATTTTTAAATTAATTTATATAAAATTTGATACTTCCGAACCATGGACTCTGCCGAGTCATTTGGACACGGAAGATTTTGATTCCGAACCATGGACTCTGCCGAGTCATTTGGACACGGAATTTGGTGAAATTTTAAACAATTTTATCCATATTGTAAAAAATATGGATTTTTATCTTTTTATTTAATTTATTTATTTTAAAAAGTTTGATATTTTCCAAACCGTAGATCCTGCCGGATCATCCGGATATGGAAATTGATTTATCGTAATTATTTAATTCTTATTATTATGAAATTAATTTTTAAATGGTAATTCTTTTTGTTTATGAATGATTTTTAATACTAACTAAAAAATTTATCTTTATATTTTTACTTCTCTTTTTTTTTACTTTCTTTCTTTTTCTTCTTTTTTACTTATTTTTACCCTTTTTTTTTTTAATTTTATTTTAATTTCTTTTCTTTTCTTTCTTTTTTATTCTTTTCTTTCTTTCTTTTCTTTTTCTTTTTCTTTCTTTTATCTTTCTTTTCTTTTTCTTATCTTTCCTTTCTTTTCTTTATCTTATCTTTCTTTTATTTTTCTTTCTTATCTTTCTTTTATTTTTCTTCTCTTTTCTTTCTTTCTTTTCTTTTTCTTATCTTTTTTTTTTATTTTTTTTTTATCTTTCTTTTCTTTCTTATCTTTCTTTTATTTTTCTTTCTTATCTTTCTTTTATTTTTCTTATCTTTCTTTTTTTTTTCTTGTTTACTTTTTTTGTTTTCTTGTTTAATGAAAGATATTTATTATTTTAAAGGATTACTCAATTTATAAAAGAATTAAAAAAAATAATAATTAATTTTTATTTAATAAGAAGTTAATTTAAAAGAATTAAAGAGTTTAAAAATAAAAATTTTGATCATGGTACGGGGCGTTGTTACTCAGCCAGACCCTCTTCACCAGGTGAAGCAGCTCAAAAGCGGGCACGAGACAGTTTCCAGCCAATATACCATGAACTAAAATTTTTTTATTATTTTTTATTATTTTTTATTATTTTTTTATTATTTTTTTTTTATAAAAGATTAACCAAAAGTAATTGTTTTATTAAGAGAATCAAAAATTTATATGTATATTTTAAACAAAAGAAGAAAAGTTTTGATATTTATTTAATTTATTTTGGAATAAAAGATTATTTAACCGAAAACTTATATGTATTTTAAAACAAAAGTCTTGATATTTTTATTTTTTATATTCTTCTTTGTTTGATGAAAGATTTTTTTTTTTAATTTTAATTTATATTTCTGAAAATATATCTAATCAATAAGTCAAAAATATTTAAGAGAAAATTCAATTATTTTTGTTTTATTTTGTATTATTTTGAAATTATCTGATTAAGATTTTTATAAAGGAAACAAAAAGTTATATCTTTTAATAAGTAAAATATTACTGAATAAAATATTAACCCAAAATTTTTATTCTTTTCATTCTTTTTATTAATAAAGAAAACTAAAAAAAATTATATTTTAAAAGAAATATATAAAATATTATTGAAAAATATTAACTCAAAATTTACTCTTTTTATTCTTTTTATTAATAAAGAAAACTAAAAAAAAGTTATATTTTAAAAGAAATAAATAAAATATTACTGAAAAATATTAACCCAAAATTTACTCTTTTTATTCTTTTTAATAAAGAAAACTAAAAAAAAAGTTATATTTTATTATTTTAAAAGAAATAAATTTTACTGAAAAATATTAACCCAAAAAAAATTACTTTTTTTTTATTCTTTTTACTAAAAAAATTTATATTTTATTATTTTAAAAGAAATAAATAAAATATTACTGAAAAATATTAACCCAAAAATTTTACGCTTTTTATTCTTTTTATTAATAAAGAAAACTAAAAAAAAAATTATATATTAATAGATAATTAATATATTAGTCTAAAGTTTTTTTTTTATTTTTTTATAAAGAAAAAATTTATTTATATATTTTATTTAAAAATATTTCCGAGCCATGGATCCTAGCGGATCATTTGGTCATGGAGTTTTAAATTTTTTTTATATTTCATTAATTATTAATTTTAAAGATGTATTAAAAGAATGATTTTATGTTTATTTATTTATTTATTTTATTTTTTGAATTATTTCATTATGTTTGTTTATTAAAAGGAATAAAAACTTTGTTTCAAAATTAAAAAAAGTAATTTTTATTAGCCTTTAGAAAATTATTCACATAAAATTCCTTTTTTTATCTTTTAATCATAAAAAAAATTCAATTAATAAAGTGGGGCTTTTTGGCCATCCACTTTAATAACACAATAATAATAAAAGTTAGCACAATTAATATAGTTAGATTAGTTGGATTAGTTAGTTAATAACAATAAAAAAGGTTAGTAAAAAGTTAGATTAAATTAATTAACAACAATAATAAAAATTAGCCAAGTTTAATTAAATTAATTGTTAACAACAATAATAAAAAGTTAGTCAAGTTAATTAAATTAATTAATTAACAACAATAATAAAATTTAGCCAAATTAATTAATTGTTAATTAACCAAGTTGATTAAATTAATTAACAGTAATAAAAGTTAGTAATAATGCAAAAATTAAAAGGTTAGTAACAATAATAATGTTAAAAGTTAGTTGTTAGTAAGTTAGTTAACAAGTTAATAATAACAAAAAAAAAAAAAAGGTTAGTAACAATAACAATAATAAACAAATAAATACACAAGTAAAAAAAATAAAGTTAGTAATTAATTCTGAAAAAAAAAACAAAAAAAAAAGATTAGTGACCAAAATGAAAAGAATTGAAAAGATGAAGGACTGAAAGAAGGTTTTACCCTTGGGAAATGAATTTGAAATTCTGTTTTGCTGGGAAAACAGAAAACGCGACGAAGCGCAGCTGGCACGGCAGGGAGGCGAGCACGGGCGTGGGGCGGCGAGGCGTGGGCGGAGGGGCGACGGCGGCGTGGGCGGAGGGGAGACGGCGGCGTGGGCGGAGGGCGGCGGAGGAGCCGCAGGCAGCAGCCGGCGGAGGGAGAGAAGAAACGCGGCGGAAGGAAAACGGAAAGGAGAAAAAGACGGCGGCGGGACGGCGTGGGAGCAAACGGCGACCGGCGACGGCGTCGGCAGCGGGACAGCGTGACGGCAGGAGGAGAAAGAGAGAGAAAACGAGAGGAGAGAGAGAGAGAACAACGAAGGAGATCAAACGAAAGAGATGGTCAAATCGTAGAAAAATAAAATTTTGAGACTTTCTGGCAGAAGGAGGAGAGGCTAGGGAATAAGGCTGTAATTTTCTCTATTTTTAAAACGGAGCTCTGAACTTTTTTCTCTGATTTTCTGTGTGTTCAGCACTGAATTTGGGGGGGTATTTATAGAAGGAGCTTAGCTGAACTGTGGACGGATAAATTAATAAAAAATATCAAACTTATCTTTTAAATTGGTAAAATGACAGTTTCAGTCCTTTACGTTACTCCAGCTCTGGATAAGCTCAGAAGCTTCTGATTTTGACAATTTTAACGTTTTCTGTCAATTTGGGCTAGAAACGTCCGTTTAGGCCCAAAATTGACGCGAAAAATTACCCAAAGCTCCTGAAACTTTCAGAATTTGTCAATTTTATCCGAAACTTCTCAATTTTGTCATTTTTACCTCAAACTTTTAATTTTTTTGTCATTTTTTTCTGAAATTTTATTTTTATTCCAAACACATACATATTCACACATATATTATTTTAAATCAAATCTTCTCAAAATAAAAATATATTTTAAACTAATTAACATAATTAAAATTTTTTAGCAATAATAATAATAATAATAATAATTTTTTTAATTAGTTTTTTTTTTAAATTTTTTTTTTTTTTTAAAAAAAAAGGCCGGACGAAATTGGGTGTCAACAGCTGCCCCCCTTTGCATGCCTCATGGGACATGATGTATGCAAAGTAGTTACCAAATTTCGTCCGTCTTCGCTAGCCATTGAGAACCTTCTCGCCGCCTAAACTATGTGGTTAAGGAAAATTTTTTTTAGAGCCTCTGCGATAAGAACTCTCCTATCGTTGAAGGGAAAATTTGATAATTTTGAGGTTAAGGGTCCTACCTTAGAACCTCGACGATAGGAACTCTCCTATCGTTTGAAGGAAAATTGATGATTTTGAGGTTAAGGGTCCTACCTTAGAACCTCGACAATAGGAACTCTCCTATCGTTTGAAGGAAAATTGATGATTTTGAGGTTAAGGGCCCTACCTTAGAACCTCGACGATAGGAACTCTCCTATCGTTTGAAGGAAAATTGATTGTTTTGAGGTTAAGGGTCCTACCTTAGAACCTCGACGATAGGAACTCTCCTATCGTTTGAAGGAAAATTGTTTGAATGAGGTTAAGGGTCCTACCTTAGAACCTCGACGATAGGAACTCTCCTATCGTTTGAAGGAAAATTGATGATTTTGAGGTTAAGGGTCCTACCTTAGAACCTCGACGATAGGAACTCTCCTATCGTTTGAAGGAAAATTGATGATTTTGAGGTTAAGGGTCCTACCTTAGAACCTCGACGATAGGAACTCTCCTATCGTTTGAAGGAAAATTGATGATTTTGAGGTTAAGGGTCCTACCTTAGAACCTCGACGATAGGAACTCTCCTATCGTTTGAAGGAAAATTGATGATTTTGAGGTTAAGGGTCCTACCTTAGAACCTCGACGACAGGAACTCTCCTATCGTTTGAAGGAAAATTGTTTGAATGAGGTTAAGGGTCCTACCTTAGAACCTCGACGATAGGAACTCTCCTATCGTTTGAAGGAAAATTGATGATTTTGAGGTTAAGGGCCCTACCTTAGAACCTCGACGATAGGAACTCTCCTATCGTTTGAAGGAAAATTGATGATTTTGAGGTTAAGGGCCCTACCTTAGAACCTCGACGATAGGAACTCTCCTATCGTTTGAAGGAAAATTGATGATTTTGAGGTTAAGGGTCCTACCTTAGAACCTCGACAATAGGAACTCTCCTATCGTTCGAAGGAAAATTGATGATTTTGAGGTTAAGGGCCCTACCTTAGAACCTCGACGATAGGAACTCTCCTATCGTTTGGAGGAAAATTGATTGTTTTGAGGTTAAGGGTCCTACCTTAGAACCTCGACGATAGGAACTCTCCTATCGTTTGAAGGAAAATTGATGATTTTGAGGTTAAGGGTCCTACCTTAGAACCTCGACGATAGGAACTCTCCTATTGTTTGAAGGAAAATTGATGATTTTGAGGTTAAGGGTCCTACCTTAGAACCTCGACGACAGGAACTCTCCTATCGTTTGAAGGAAAATTGTTTGAATGAGGTTAAGGGTCCTACCTTAGAACCTCGACGACAGGAACTCTCCTATCGTTTGAAGGAAAATTGTTTGAATGAGGTTAAGGGTCCTACCTTAGAACCTCGACGATAGGAACTCTCCTATCGTTTGAAGGAAAATTGATGATTTTGAGGTTAAGGGTCCTACCTTAGAACCTCGACGATAGGAACTCTCCTATCGTTTGAAGGAAAATTGATGATTTTGAGGTTAAGGGCCCTACCTTAGAACCTCGACGATAGGAACTCTCCTATCGTTTGAAGGAAAATTGATGATTTTGAGGTTAAGGGCCCTACCTTAGAACCTCGACGATAGGAACTCTCCTATCGTTTGAAGGAAAATTGATGGTTTTGAGGTTAAGGGTCCTACCTTAGAACCTCGACGATAGGAACTCTCCTATCGTTTGAAGGAAAATTGATTGTTTTGAGGTTAAGGGCCCTACCTTAGAACCTCGACGACAGGAACTCTCCTATCGTTTGAAGGAAAATTGATGATTTTGAGGTTAAGGGCCCTACCTTAGAACCTCGACGACAGGAACTCTCCTATCGTTTGAAGGAAAATTGATGATTTTGAGGTTAAGGGTCCTACCTTAGAACCTCGACGATAGGAACTCTCCTATCGTTTGAAGGAAAATTGATGATTTTGAAGTTAAGGGTCCTACCTTAGAACCTCGACGATAGGAACTCTCCTATCGTTTGAAGGAAAATTGATGATTTTGAGGTTAAGGGCCCTACCTTAGAACCTCGACGATAGGAACTCTCCTATCGTTTGAAGGAAAATTGATTATTTTGAGGTTAAGGGCCCTACCTTAGAACCTCGACGATAGGAACTCTCCTATCGTTTGAAGGAAAATTGATGGAATGAGGTCAAGGAAATCTCCTTGAACCTCGAGCGAAATTTATATGAAAGCAATTAGAATTGGAATAATTTTCTTCAAAAGTGTGAATTTGCATAATAGGCGAGTGCGAAACTTTAGACTTCGATAAAATGAGTGAATCTTGATGATAACAATATCGCTAACAAATTATGTAAAGGGAACGGATGTTTGGAATCAATATCCAAGGTTCATCTAATATTTTCTTCAGTAAATATAGATTCGCTTGAGAGATATGTCATCCAAATAAGGTTGAAGCTTAACTATCCCAAAATGTTATGCCTAGTAGACCTAATAGGATGCGTCTCAAGAGCAATAAAAATTACTCTTTACTCAGCCATTCCAACCTAAAGGCATTGTCCTATGGTTTTAATATCAGCATGGACGAGACTATCTTATAAGATAAAAAAAAGAAATTCCCTGAAAGAAAAACTAAAACACGAAAGAAAATGCTGATAATAAAACTAAAGGACAAGCAAAACGGATCGGATCACTTCTTCTTCCACAATATTTCAACAGGGTTAGTAGAGGACTATTATGGGATCGAACTGTTCGGGAAAGACTGTCGCGTCCAGTCTATCTGAATCATTGCTGGATCTGGTTCAGGAACAAAAGCTTCTATTTTATCTAGCAATTCTTCAGCAGTTGTTGCGGATATTATGATTCGCCGTGCCACTCTTGATATAAAATTCTTCTACATAGCATAATCCATAAAAGCTATCAGACCTGTAAAGAAATTGTTAACATTTAAAAGCCCAATGGGTTTCTTATGCAAATTAAGTTGGGCCATGGAAGCAATTTGAAAGACTTCTCCCAATGTGCCAAAACCACCTGGTAGAGCGATAAAAGCATCAGCATTTAAAAGCATTTGTAACACACGCTCTTGTAAATTTTTAACCACTAATTCTTCTCCAATCGTGCCCCCAGAAATAAATTTCAGAGGTCCAGGGATAATGCCCAGAACTTGACTTCCTCCTAGAGATGCTGCTGATGCTACACCTCCCATTAATCCGACACTACCTCCTCCATAAACTAAATGTATTTTTCGCTCAGCTAATACTCTACCCAAATGGTTGGCTGCTTTTAAATACTCTTCATCTTTTCCAGGAAAAGCCCCAGAAAATACACAAATACTTCGGGATTTACGAGTTGGGGTTTTCTCCATTCCTATCCTTACCCTTGTGAGAAAAGAGGATATATTTATAGAGATGAAGAGATAAGGCAATAATTTTATTTTTCAAGAATGGATACATTATTGCCAACTATTCATAGTAGTCACGGGTATGACTCTGGTCCGGTATGGGTACACTATCGTTAAAAGAGGAGGAAAATTTTCAAAATAGCTGCTAGCATGTACAGTAGTCGCGACTGTAGCTTATGTCAGGAGTAGGTACATGATTGTCGGATGAGAAGGAAAATTTCAAAAGTGGCAGGTATATACAGTAGTCATAATTATAGCTCATGTCAGGAGTGGGTACATTATGGGAGGAAAATTTCAAAAGCGTCAGCTAGCATGTACAGTATCGTGACTATGGCTTATGTCAAGAGTGGATACATTATCGCTGAAAGAGGAGGAAAATTTCAAAAGCGACAGCTAGCACGTACAGTAATCGTGACTTTGGTTCATGTCAGGAGTGGATACATTATTACCAAAAGGGGAGGAAAATTTCAAAAGCGACAGCTAGCACGTACAGTAATCGTGACCTTGTTCCATCTTCTACTGGCTTTGTGTCCAGTAACGGCTTCAATGCTTTCTATGAATCGGTGATTTGCATCTCATCTAGCTTTTTCACAAACTGGCAAACAGGGTCGTTTAGGGTCAGATTCCCAAGACTGTAACGTTCTCGTTCTTTTTGGAGAATTATCCATAATCCAACAACCTCAAATTGCACTATTCCGCAAGAATGCGCTTCAAGAACCTCTCGGATATCTTCCAGAGATTCCTTACGCAAGCCATTCTTGATGAATTTTATTCTATCATTACGATTTCTGGTGATCACTCCTGGAGAACGACATTTATTGCCGCAAATCCACCATCCACAATTATGACAAACGCCTAGCCTCTTTGCTCTTCTTTTTTTGGCATAAGCGCTTTTTCCAAAGCCAGGCATACGGGGAAAGAACGCTTCTGGAACTTCACCAGCTGAACGAACCTTAGCTTCAATTAGCCACCGCACATTATCAGGAATGCCTTTGTGCATAAATAGTCGGAATCGTTCACATCTAGCTTGATAAACCTTTTTAAGAACATTTATTGGGAAAGAAGGGAAATATTTTCGTAGAGCAGAAAGAGAAGGCTCCATTGATGAAGGAGGCATTTAAGAGAAAAAGAAAGAAATTAGTGATTGTAGGAAATGGAAATAACTGACTTTGGGAGTTATGGAGTACCGTATCCAGAAGGAAGAACACGCATTTATAGTGATGAAAGGATAATGCGTTTATTACACTTACGGAAGTAAGTACATTATTGCCAAAAGAAAAGACAAATGACAGCTTATATGTACAGCAATCATGACTGTGGCTCTCATCTTCCACTAGTTTATGTCTAGTAATGGCTTTAATGCCTTCATAAGTCGGGGATTTGCTTCACATCCAGTTTTCTCACAAACTGGCAAACAGGGTCATTAAAAGTTAGATTTCCAAGACTGTAACGATCCTGCTCTTTACGGAAAATCCACCATAAATCCATAATTTCCCATTGCACTATTTTACAAGAATGTGTTTCAAAAGTTAATAGGATATCATCCAAAGATTCCTTACGCAGGCCGTTCTTGATGAATTTTCTTTTATCTTCATGATTTCTGGAGATGTATCCTAAAAAGCGACATTTAGTATTACAATTCCATCGTCCACATTTATGACAGACACCTAGCCTCTTTGCTCTTCGCTTTTTGGCATAAGCGCTTTTACCAAAGCCGGGCATACGGGGAAAGAACGCTTCTGGAACTTCACCAGCTGAACGAACCTTAGCTTCAATTAGCCACCGCACATTATCAGGAATGCCTTTGTGCATAAATACTCTGAATCGTTCACATCTGGCTTGATAAATCTTTTTAAGAACATTTATTGGGAAAGAAGGGAAATATTTTCGTAGAGCGGAAAGAGAAGGCTCCATTGATGAATGAGGCATTTAAGAGAAAAAGAAAGAAATTAGTGATTGTAGGAAACGGAAATAACTAACACATATTTATAGTGATGAAAGGGATAATGCGTTAATTACACTTACAGAAGCAAGTACATTATTGTCAAAAGAAAAGACAAATGACAGCTTATATGTACAAGAATCATGACCGTGACTCTCATCTTCTACTGATTCATGTCCAGTAATGGCTTCAATGCCTTCTATAAGTCGGGGATTTGCTTCCCATCTAGTTTTCTTACAAACTGACAAACAGGGTCGTTTAAAATCACATTCCCAAGACTGTAACGGTTTCGTTCTTTATGGTAAGTCCTCCATAAACCGATAATTTCACCTTGCACTTTTCCACAAGAATGCGTTTCAAGAGTCTCTCGGATATCTTCCAGAGACTCCTTACGCAGGCCATTCTTAATGAATTTTCTTTTATCTTCACGATTTATGGAGATGTATCCTAAAGAGCGACATTTAGTATTACAATTCCATCGCCCACATTTATAACACACGCCTAGTCTCTTTGCTCTTCGCCTTTTGGCATAACGGCTTTTACCTAAACCGGGCATGCGGGGCATAAATGCATCTGGAACTTCACCCGCCAAACGGACCTTAGCTTCAATTATCCACTGCACATTATCGGGAATGCCTTTGCGTGTAAAAACTCTGATTCTTTCACATCTAGCAAGGTAGATCTTTTTAAGGACTTTTAGTGGGAGGGAAGGAAAGTATTTTCGCAGTACAGAAAGAGTAGAATCCATTGATGAGAGAAGAATTTGAGAGAAGAGGGAAATGAATCAGTTATTGCAGGAAACTGGAATAACCGACTTTAGAAGTCACGGGGTATCTTATCTGTTGTTTAATCAGAAGGAAGAACACGCATTTATAGTGATGAAAAGGGATAACGTGTCGATTACACTTAGGGGAGCATGTACATCTGTCAAAAGAAAATGCAAATTTTTCCGAATATAACAAACTGTATGTACAGTAATTGTGACTATGGCTCACATCTTCCACTGGTTTTACGTCCAGTAACGGCATTAACGGCTTCTATGAGTCGAGGATCTGCTTCCCGTCCAGCTTTCTTACAAACCGGCAAACAGGGTCGTTTAAAGTCAGATTCCCGGGACTGTAACGGTCTCGTTCTTCATGAAAAATACTCCATAAATCAAGAATTTCACGTTGCACAGATCCACAAGAATGCGTCTCAAGAGTCAATTGGATATCATCCAATGAGTCCTTACTCAAGCCATTCTTGATGAACCGTATTTTATCTTCTCGATTATTGGAGATCATTCCTAAAGAACGACACCTAGTTTTACAAGTCCATCTACCACATTTATGGCAGACTTGTAATCTTTTCGCTCTTCTTTTTCTGGCATAAGAACTTTTGCCAACACCAGGCATGTAAGATGCAAATGTCTCTGGGATTTCACCTGCCAGACGAACCTTGGCTTCGATTAACCACCGTACATCTTCAGGTATTCCTTTGTGCATCAGAGCTCTTAATCGTTCACAGCGAACTCGGTAGATCTTTTTTAGGATGTTCATTGGGAGAGAAGGGAAATACTTTCGCAAGGCAGAAAAAGTAAGATCCATTTTCTAGGAGGAAGTAAAAGAAAGAAGGGGTGAAGGTATCAGTTATTATGGGCAACTGAGAGAACCGACTTGAGAGTCACGGAGTACCGTATCCGCCGTTTAACCGGAAAAGTGGATCCTGCTTTATTTTAGTATCATAGATATTTCTTATCTTTGATATCTCATCAGGCATGACATTGATCCAGTCCTTGATTATTGAATCCATTGTCTACTTTCGACGACAATATTTCTCGATATCCGCACTTATCTTTGACCATAGCTATTTCTTATCTTGGATACCGCTAAGCTGGCGTCAATTCTGTCCATCCCGGTGTAGCCTCGATTATTGAATTGATTACCAGGATTTTGACAATATTGTCTACTTTATCCTTGAATTGCTGATGGGGCTGGGTCCACTATATCAGCTGTGCATCCAGCGGTAGATTGGTAAAAACGGATGTCACTGAGACGTCAGCTTATACTGCTGTGACTGTGCGGTGGATACGCTTCCCATTTGATCCTTGTTCTGTATGCCATGCATGCATGATGTGAAATGCATGAATGCAGAGCATGTGTAACTGATGGATTTATTTTTTTATATCTTTGCTTTACTGGATCCTCTTTGTAATTGCCTTCTATCGTTGAATCTCTTTATGCTTTCCAACTGTTGTCCATTGTTTCACTTTCCAGCTGTTGTTCATTGTCTTGCTTTCCAGCTGTTGTTCATTGTCTCGCTTTCCAGCTATTGTCCATTGTCTCAAAAGCCTAACTCTTTTCAAAAATCTTCTTTCCTTGATTTGTTCTTAAATTTTGGCTTCAATTTTCTTAATGTCCGCCTCGTACTTTATGCCTCTCTGGATAATTGTCCCTATTGAGATATTCGTGAGTATGATTCTTTCTTGCTGACATGGACGTGTTAAGACTTCTGAAGCGATCATTCAGGCTACCACCAAGGCTATCTCCCAAAGATTTGTTACTCCTTCTTCTTTGTTAGCCTATGTTCTGTGCCGCTCGCAAAGCAGGACCTCAATCTTACCTGTTTTAATTCATAAAGCTTATCAAAGTAATCTACGGTCTTTGTTTTTTCTAAGTTTTAATTATTACTATTCTTCCTTCAAAAGTCATAATTTATTGCACACTTAAGGCTAGTAAGAATGTGAGATTTGAAGGAAAAGAACTGGATAGAAGCGACTTTAGCATTTTGAACGTGAGAATCTAAGGTAAGTTAAAGAAAATTGGCTTTTTATTTATGGGTAATATGAAAATCTTGGGTACAGATAGATAATGAAAGTGTAAGAGAAGAAAGCTCTCTTTGACAACTTTGATCAAATAAACTTTGGTAACCCTGTATCCACTTCTCCCCTTCTATTTGAAAATTTCTTCATTATGCAAAGTATTTCTTTACTGCATCCGAATTTACTGGCTTCGGTAATTCTCGTCCATCCATTTCTGTCAGAATTAGTGCCCCTCCTGAAAATGCTTTCTTCACGACATATGGCCCGTCATAATTTGGTATCCATTTTCCTCTTGAATCATGTTGCATGGGTAAAATTTTCTTGAGCACTATGTCACCCTCGTGAAATTGTCGTGGGCGAACCTTTTTGTTGTAAGAACGAATCATCCTTCTTTGATAAAGTTGCCCATGGCAGAGGGCTATCATTCTTCTTTCATCAATTAGATTTAATTGCTCGTATCTAGCTTTGACCCATTCTGCTTCTCTTAATTGAGTATCCATTAGTACCCTTAATGAAGGAATTTCAACTTCGATGGGCAATACAGCCTCCATACCGTATACCAGAGAAAAAGGTGTTGCTCCAGTAGAAGTAACATCTCATGCCAGTCCTTGTAAGTGACGATCATCTTTTCAACAATTCTCTTGATATTTTTATTGGCCGCTTCTACTGCACCATTCATCATTGGTCGATAAGGTGCCGAATTGAGATGTTTGATTTTGAACTGCCGGCACAAAGTCTGCATCATTGCATTGTTCAGGTTCGTGGCATTGTCTGAGATGATACATTCCGGCGGCCCATAGCGACAAATGATTTCTTTCTTAATGAACCGGCATACCACCTTTTGAGTCACACTTGCATATGACATAGCTTCTACCCATTTAGTGAAGTAGTCAATTGCCACTAGGATGAATTTGTGACCATTGGAAGCTTTAGGGGTAATGGCTCCAATGACGTCAATTCCCCATATGGCAAAAGGCCAAGGTATTGCTGTTACATTAAGAGGGGTGGGTGGAGCTTGGATCTTGTTGGCATATATTTGACATTTGTGACATTTTCTCACGTGATTAATACAATCACTTTCCAATGTGAGCCAATAGTAGCCAGCCCTCATTATTTGTCTTGCCATGGTATGACCACTAGTGTGTGCTCCAAATATTCCAGAATGAACTTCTTCCATGATCTTTCGTGCTTCATGAGTATCTACACAGCGAAGTAGCATCGAGTCTGGGGTTTTCTTGTAGAGTATGTCTAGGTTTAAAAGAAAACCCATTGACAATCTTCGTAGAAATTTCTTGTCATTTTCTGATGCTTCTAGTGGATATGTTCGTTCTTGGAGGTATTTCTTGATATCATGATACCAAGGCTTTCCATCCAATTCTTCTTCGATGCTCATGCAATAAGCTGGAGAATCTATTATTTTCATCTCGAACACAGGAGTATGCTCAGGGTCGCTTATCTTGTACATAGCAGCCAAAGTAGCTAAAGCGTCTGGGATTTGATTATCTTCCCTTGGAAGATGATGGAAACTTATACTGTTAAATCTTCGAGTCATGTCTAGTATAAGCTTTTGGTAAGGGATTAATTTTGAATCTCTTGTCTCCCATTCTCCATTGATTTGATATATGACTAATGCGGAATCCCCATAGACTCGGAGATCTCGCACTTTCAAATCCAATGCCATTTGGAGTCCCATAGCACATGCTTCATACTCTACTATATTGTTGGTACAAGGAAATGTAATTTTTGCTGTGAGGGGAAACTGCTCTCCGCTTGGAGAGATGAGTATAGCTCCGATCCCTTGTCCCAAAGCATTAGATGCTCCATCGAATGCCATTTTCCATGTTTCATTTTCTTCATCGACTTCCTGTTCTATTGTCATTATGTCTCCATCAGGAAAGTCCATTCTCATGGGCTCATAATCCTCCAATGCTCTATCAGCCAGATATTCAGCGATCACACTTCTTTTTACGGCCTTTTGGGTGACATACTGTATGTCGTATTCAGATAACAGCATTTGCCATTTTGCAATCCTGCCTGATAAAGCGGGTTTCTCGAAAATGTACTTAATGGGATCAGTCTTGGAGATCAGCAATGTTGTGTTGTTGAGCATGTAGTGTCGTAGTCGATGTGCTACCCATGCAAGGGCACAACAGGACTTTTCTACTATTGAGTATTTAGCTTCATATGTGGTAAGCTTTTTGCTCAAATAGTAAATTGCATGCTCCTTCTTGCTTGTCTCATCACGTTGACCCAATACGGATCCTAATGAAGAATCCTGTATGGATAAATATAGAATCAACGGTTCTCCGGATCGAGGTGGTATCAAGACTGGTGGATCTGATAGATATCGTTTGATTTTCTCGAACGCTTCTTGGCATTCGTTATTCCACTCAATCGGATTGTTCTTCCTTAGTGATTTGAAAAGCGGTTCACACTTGGACGTCAATTGTGATATGAACCTTGCTATGAAGTTGATTCTACCCAGAAAACTTCTTACTTGTTTTGGAGTCTTCGGGGGTTGCATTTCTTGTATCGCTTTGACTTTACTCGGGTCAACTCGAATCCCGTCCTTGCTGACCATGAAACCCAATAACTTTCCTGAAGAGGCTCCAAAAGTACATTTGGCAGGATTCAACTTCAATTGATATTTGCGAAGTCTATCGAATAGTTTTCTTAGCACTTTTAGATGCCCCCCAGCAGTGAAAGTTTTGGCGATCATGTCGTCCACATATACTTCAATTTCTTTATGCATCATGTCATGGAACAACGTGACCATGGCTCTTTGATATGTAGCACCAGCATTCTTTAACCCGAAAGGCATCACCTTATAGTAGAAGGTACCCCAAAGGGTAATAAAAGCAGTTTTTATCATGTCATCTGGATCAAGTTTGATTTGATTGTATCCAGAAAAACCATCCATGAAGGAAAAGTAGGAGTTTCCTGCGGTATTATCCACCAGTGTATCAATATGAGGAAGTGGGAAGTTATCTTTAGGACTGGCTTCGTTCAAAGGCCGGTAGTCCTGACAAACTCTTAGTTTCCCACTTTCTTTCTTTTCGACTGGGACAATGTTAACCACCCATTCTGTATATTCAGCAACCCCAAGAAATCCTGCATCCCACAGCTTTCGAATCTCGTCTTTTACTCTTAAGATTAACTCCGGCTTTAATCTTCGTAACTTCTGTCTGACAGGCTTCGCCCCAGGCTTCAAAGGTATTTTGTGTAGTACTATGTCTGAGCTTAAGCCAGGCATATCTTGGTATGACCAAGCGAATACATCCACATATTCTTTCAATAAATGGACTAATTCTTCTTTTTCTTCAGGAGGGAATAAAGTGCCAATCTTGACTTCTTTTACATCCTGACTGTCTCCCAGGTTGAATACCTCAGTTGGTTCTTGACTTGTTGCTCTTTCTTTTTCATCTCGCTCAATCATTTTTAATAGCTCAGGAGATACTTGAAGATCTTCGTCATCCGAGTCGGTAGTGTTTACAGGATTATCAAAGTTCATTCTTTCATTGTCATCAAAGAGAGTTTTGGGTCTGCATTATCCAGAGAGAAAAGAAAGAGAAGAGAAAAAAAAAAAAATGGCACGAATGAGATGGATGCAAACTGGTACTTTATTTACAATGTGCATAAATCACAACTTTATTTGAATAAAAAGCAATAACTAAAAGGTTCACTTAAACAAAGACTACACCCTATTGATTGAACCTTTCTTTAGGAGGTTTTTACTATTAGATTACTTTGGAAAGCTTTCAATTATAACAGGCAGTTCTATCGCCTCCCAATTGTTCAGCACATCCCGTGGGCCACAAGGTTGAATGAGCTCCTCCTCTTCAGGTGAATCGCTGATGATTGCCTGAATAGAAAGACTTTCAAAAGACTTGTTGATGTTGATAGTCAGCTTGCCTTCATTGTCATTTTTCGGAATGAGACCACCACTCACGAACGTTTCGGTGATTTCAGGGATATCCAGATTTCTTTCCTGGAGAGGATGCCCTGTTAATCGTGCAATCCTCTTTTCTCTTTTTTCAGCTATTGCCTTCATTTTATCATGTCTTGTCGGTGTGAAGCCTAGGCCGTATTTCCCTTCATTTGCGGATATTTTCAATGGCTCTAGGATTCCTTGTAAATCTTGTCCCAAACCTAACCCCGGTGAGTATCCTCCTTTTATCATGAGTTTGGCGACCATGCGACTTGTTTTAGAGATGTTAGGAACGGGTTCTTCTTCATATTCACTGACATAAGCAGCATTGACAATCTCAAAAGACCTGAAGGAGCAATCAGGTATATTTTCATTGACCTCAACATATTGAGCATCCGCAGGTCTAGATAGCAGAATGTCTTCTTCAGCAAAGACTGTGATTATCTTTCCTTCAATGATGAATTTCATTTTTTGATGTAATGAGGAAGGAATTGCTCCAGCCATATGGATCCATGGTCTTCCCAGTAGACAAGTATAAGATGGAGAAATGTCCATGACTTGGAATGTGATATGGAAAAGACAGGGACCAATCCCAATTGGTAGCTCTATTTCTCCAACCACGTCTCTCTTTGTTCCGTCAAATGCTCGAACAACAATATGACTGTTGTTGAGGTGTGATGGGTCTAAACCGATCTTATGTAAAGTTTCTAATGGCATTACATTTAGAGCTGATCCATTGTCGATCAGAACTCTAGCCATAATCCGATCTTTGTATTTAATCGAAATATGTAGAGCCTTAGAGTGACCCCTTCCTTCTGCTGGTATCTCATCGTCAGTGAATGTGATGAGATTTTGTGCCGTAATGTTGTTGAAAAGGTGGTCAAAGTTGTTCACGGAGATATCTTGTTCAACATAAGCCTTATTCAGGACTTTGAGAAGAGCTTCTCGATGGGCATCAGAACTTAAGAGCAATGAAAGTATGGAGATCTTTGCTGGCAGTCGATTCAACTGCTCCACGATGCTGTATTCACTTTGCTTTATGAGTTTGAGAAACTCAGTAGCTTGTTCATCTGTTACTGCTCGAGGCATCTCTTGCTCTTTAGATGTGTTAATAGGTCCATTTGCTGGATCCGTAACATTCTTCTCTTGTTGGAGCTTGTTCATTTGCTCGGGAGAATAACACCGACCACTTCTAGTCATGCCCCCAACTTCTAACGGAGTTGATGTGATGTTAGAAGTATAGCCATAGTTCCATGGAACAGTTTTGTCTGATTTGTACGAGAATGGCTTTGGAACTTGAATTCTTAAAGGCTTGAGAGCAGATTTTGAGATTGGAATGACTAGTGGTCTTGGCATGATATTGACTTCTTATTCTTTAATTATCACATTCACGTCATCCTCTTTATCTGACATAAAAACGATGATTTGGGAGGAGTCCATGAGACTTTGTAGACTTTTACGGAATTCTGGGCATTTTTGGATAGAATGACTCTTACTGTTATGAAAGTTGCACCACTCCTCATCCTCGACTTCTTTATTTCCAGAAGACTTTCCTATGATAATCCCTTCTTTCACAAGGCATGAATATACATGCTTAAGAGGGGTTATGATATCATTGACTGTTTTCTTCATCGGCCAGTATTCTTCCATCATATTGACTGGTTTGGCTTGATGAGGAGGCAATGGATTATGAGTGACGTTTGGTTCATCGGAAAAGTCCAACCATTTTGACTCAATTAATTGTTGGACTATACGCTTCAATGCTATGCAATTTTCGAGTCCGTGGCCCACGGCACCATCATGATATGGGCAATTTAGTTTAGGGTCATACCATGTTGGATATGGGGGTTCGAATGGCCTTGTGGGAATTGGGTGAATGAGTTGGCTCTGGATGAGTTTTGGATATAACTCAGTATAAGTCATGGGAATCGGTGCGAAAATTTCTCTTGGTCTTGGTGCAGGCATTGGAGGAGTCGGAACAGGTGGCCGTAACTGATTAGGCCTGTTGAGAGGATAATTGTTGGGTCTATTGGGAAGATAATCACTGGGCCTATTTGGAGGATAATCATTGGGCCTATTGGTAGGATAATAATTGGGCCTGTTGGCAGAATAGGATAGGCGAGGTCCGGTAGCCACGGTACCCACGAGGGGAATCCCTCTTCCTCGTCCGATTTGTTGTATTTCTTCATCTTTTCTTCTGGATGGTCCTCCTCTTTTCATAGGATCACTAAAGGACTCAGTAATCTTCCCGGTTCTGATACCATGCTCGATCCTTTCTCCAGACATGACTACGTCGGAGAAGTTAGTTGCCGCATTGCCAATAAGTTTGTCATAATATGGGTATTTCAGTGTCTGGACAAACAAAGTGACCATTTCTCTTTCTGTCATGGGTGGCTGTACTTGTGCAGCTAAGTCCCTCCATCGTTGGGCGTATTCCTTAAAAGTTTCTGTTTTTTTCTTCTCCATGTTTTGGAGAGTTTGGCGATCCGGAGCTAAGTCCATAACATGTTTATAGTTACCGATGAAGGCCTGAGCAAGGTCATTCCAAGTTTTTATGTTTCTTGGACCTTGGCTTAGATACCACTGTAATGCTGATTTTGTGAGACTTTCCTGAAAAAGTGCGATCCACACCTTCTCATCTTTGATAAGTGGTTGTAGTCTTCTGAGAAACAAAGTGATGTGAGTCATGGGATCACTCGTTCCATCGTATTTTACGAAATCTGGCACCTTAAAATCTGAAGGGATTACGACGTCTGGCACTAAGCAGAGGTCATCCACTGAAAGGGATCCGAATATAGTGCCTCCTTCAATGGCTCTCAGTCTTTTCTCTATTGTCTCGATTTTTTGAGATTCTGCTTCATCTTTTGGTAATGTCTTCTTCTCTTCTTGTACAGTGTCTTGTTTCAGGTGAACACTAGCAGAGGGTCCTGATTCTTGAAACAGGTTTTCTTGGACTGAGACTCGTTGCGGGGTGAATCCCGGGGGATAAGTGGGATCTTGTACTTCTTTGATGGGGACTTGAGTTGCTTTCCCTTTGATTAATTCCATCAATTGTTTCATCTGTTCTGACATACTTTCAATCTTGGACTCCATCTCCATGAGACGTCCTTCGGCTTGTTTTGCCATTAATCTTGTTTGGAGTCGAGTTGAATATCGGTGTTGAGGTCCAATTTTACCCCTTTTAAAGGAAATATTTATTTTATTAGATTCTATGTGTGTATGATTGATGTGATGGATGCATGCATGAATATTGTAAATACTTGGTGAAAGAAGAATTATAGTGGAATTTCTCAATTACATTCACCAAAAGCTTATTATTTTCAAAAGAAACGGCCCAAAGTACAGTATTGCTTTCTGGCCTTTGAAATAAACTCCATCATTTTTTGAATATTCACTGATGGAGTAGGGCAGCTCAATTCTTCTAACTCTTTGGCTTCTTCGCCCATTAGTTGGGCTTGCTCAGTCACTTTTCTGACTTCTGCCAAAAATATTTGAAGCTGTTCTTGAGAAAATCTGTATTGATCTTCCCAATATCTTGCTCTCATCTCTGTTTGATCGGTTTCATCAACTAATTCGGTGATGACTTGTTTTTGGCTTTCGATCTTTTCTTCGAGGAGTTGTGTTTTGTGACTGAGCTGTTGTATGTCGAAGAGCATCTTCTTGTTCTTCTCCTTTTCTTCCTCTAGCTCTTTCTCCAACTCTCTTTTTGCCAATTTTCTGATGACCTCTTCGGGAAGAACTATTCCTTCTTTCCGATTATTTCTCCATTCATAATACGCAGTAGGAGAAATAATAGGGCCTGACTTTAATATGAAAAGTCTTTTCCATGCAACTGAAATACCCATTGCAAGCTTATTTGAATTTGGATCTTCATGTGAAAACTCCAACTTGCTCAGGTTATGTGTCATGGGTATAAATTGGATCTTCATGTGAAAACTCCAACTTGCTCAGGTTATGTGTCATGGGTATAAATTGCATGGACCCAAATTGTTTACGTACTTGGGCTGGAGCATAGCTTGTTCCTCCCCATATGCCTAAGAGAGGAACCCACGGGCAATTGCCGCAACGGTAAACTATGCGGGTGGTGGTGGACCAGGGTGCTCTCCATTCAATTTGGAATTCGCTGATGTTCTTGAAGTAGTCAACCCATGCTTCCTTGCTATCATGATTAGTGGTTTCACTTTTCAAAAAGGCTTCGATTGGGATGAAGTCCTTTGAAAAGCGATTTCCAAAATGTTGCTTCTCACAAGGAAGGTGGCTTTTGATCCAAATGTTGAGGAGATGTGAACATCCTATGAATTTGCCCCCTCTTTGGCGACAAAAGTTTAATGCCCTGATAGTTTCACATAATATTACTGAGGTCGGATTTATTTGAGCATTGCAGATTTGCTCAAATAGTGTAATGATGTCTCCTTCAATGAATCCGACGATTCTTGGGAAGACTACCAGGTCATATATCGCCAAGGCGAAAAGCTTGCGTCGTTGATTTTTCTGAGGGAGAACGTGACTTAATTGTTTTAAGTCGATCCAACTGATAAATTTTCGAGATCCTTTTGTTGCAAACTTGGTTTGAAGACTGGAAGCTGGCATATCCAATAATTTTGCTAGGGCTCGATGAGGCTCCATTCTTCTATCATGTTGATAAGTCTCGATTGGATAGTCGGAGGACCAACCCAAGAGGCTGTTGTATTCTTCAATGGTTGGAACCAGATCCATCTTATCGAAAGAAAAGCATCGATAAAATGGATCCCAAAATTGTATTAGAGCCTGGACAAGTGATGCATCAATGGTAACCTTTAGTAGGCAAGTGATGTGACCATATTTTGCCGTAAAAGCTTCCCGATCAGCAGAATTCCAACTATTCCAGACTTGCAATAATTCCGTGGTGTCGTTCTGATTTATCCGGACCGATACCTGGTCCTTAAGCTGTACGTGAGAGTGGGATGTCAGAGCATCTCCGTGAAGCTTTTGAGTCGTTTCGGAATATTCCATAGCTTCAGGCTGAGTTTCGATTACCGTGTCATTCCATGATCCAGTAACAGCCGTGGGAAGATAATCGAGAATATCCATGATAATAGTTCTTTCACCAAATACTTATCTTTAATGATGAAATGTATATGCCGGAAAAATAAGGAAAAATAGAGTTAGTAAAAAAAATAACATATAGGATCAAACATATAGATAAAACAAAACCTATGGAAATGGGAACCGAGGTATGGGAAATTCTTAATGGCTGGTTCTAAGGTAGAGTAAGGAATTCTAGATGTAGAAGGTGGTTTATCAAAAAGGCAAGGGATAGTTCCCGAATCCCGTCACTGAATCATAGTGACGGCCCGATTCCTTACCCTCTAGGGTTTATGTAAGGAATGGATTAATTCGAGTCGTAGCTTTTCGTGGGCCCATGCAGAGACTAACCGTCTCAGAAGGCAATACACTACTTTGCTACTTTGAAACCGGTGAAGGCTTGGAGACCGTGGCCTCACAAGGACAGCAACACCAATTCCGCTTAGAAAGAATCGTGTTTGATTTAAGGAAGCTCGGGTATAGAGCTTCATTTTGTGAATGCATTATGCATGTTTACTTAAGTAAATATAATATATAAATCCACATAATAGTAAAGCAAAGTAAATAAAAACAAATCAACTTTAGGCTCGACTCACTAACGTCATCTCCCCAGTGGAGTCGCCAAGCTGTGGCAACGTGCGGAACATTTTCGGGAGTCGCCACCAATCTGTTTCACCTAGGTCGATTGGTCACCTTAAAATTGGTCTGCGAGAGTTCGGGGATCGGGAGTACGGTTACGTTAAAACAACTTTGTTAAAACGCCCAAAAATTGGCACCTTAGTTGATTTTAATTTTGTTTTGCTTTGCTTTTAGAAAATATTCAGTTAATTTTCAAACTAGAAATTTTAACTGAATTAATCGGATGCGGATTTTTAAATTAATTTATATAAAATTTGATACTTCCGAACCATGGACTCTGCCGAGTCATTTGGACACGGAAGATTTTGATTCCGAACCATGGACTCTGCCGAGTCATTTGGACACGGAATTTGGTGAAATTTTAAACAATTTTATCCATATTGTAAAAAATATGGATTTTTATCTTTTTATTTAATTTATTTATTTTAAAAAGTTTGATATTTTCCAAACCGTAGATCCTGCCGGATCATCCGGATATGGAAATTGATTTATCGTAATTATTTAATTCTTATTATTATGAAATTAATTTTTAAATGGTAATTCTTTTTGTTTATGAATGATTTTTAATACTAACTAAAAAATTTATCTTTATATTTTTACTTCTCTTTTTTTTTACTTTCTTTCTTTTTCTTCTTTTTTACTTATTTTTACCCTTTTTTTTTAATTTTATTTTAATTTCTTTTCTTTTCTTTCTTTTTTATTCTTTTCTTTCTTTCTTTTCTTTTTCTTTTTCTTTCTTTTATCTTTCTTTTCTTTTTCTTATCTTTCCTTTCTTTTCTTTATCTTATCTTTCTTTTATTTTTCTTTCTTATCTTTCTTTTATTTTTCTTCTCTTTTCTTTCTTTCTTTTCTTTTTCTTATCTTTTTTTTTATTTTTTTTTTATCTTTCTTTTCTTTCTTATCTTTCTTTTATTTTTCTTTCTTATCTTTCTTTTATTTTTCTTATCTTTCTTTTTTTTTTCTTGTTTACTTTTTTTGTTTTCTTGTTTAATGAAAGATATTTATTATTTTAAAGGATTACTCAATTTATAAAAGAATTAAAAAAAATAATAATTAATTTTTATTTAATAAGAAGTTAATTTAAAAGAATTAAAGAGTTTAAAAATAAAAATTTTGATCATGGTACGGGGCGTTGTTACTCAGCCAGACCCTCTTCACCAGGTGAAGCAGCTCAAAAGCGGGCACGAGACAGTTTCCAGCCAATATACCATGAACTAAAATTTTTTTATTATTTTTTATTATTTTTTTATTATTTTTTTTTTATAAAAGATTAACCAAAAGTAATTGTTTTATTAAGAGAATCAAAAATTTATATGTATATTTTAAACAAAAGAAGAAAAGTTTTGATATTTATTTAATTTATTTTGGAATAAAAGATTATTTAACCGAAAACTTATATGTATTTTAAAACAAAAGTCTTGATATTTTTATTTTTTATATTCTTCTTTGTTTGATGAAAGATTTTTTTTTTTAATTTTAATTTATATTTCTGAAAATATATCTAATCAATAAGTCAAAAATATTTAAGAGAAAATTCAATTATTTTTGTTTTATTTTGTATTATTTTGAAATTATCTGATTAAGATTTTTATAAAGGAAACAAAAAGTTATATCTTTTAATAAGTAAAATATTACTGAATAAAATATTAACCCAAAATTTTTATTCTTTTCATTCTTTTTATTAATAAAGAAAACTAAAAAAAATTATATTTTAAAAGAAATATATAAAATATTATTGAAAAATATTAACTCAAAATTTACTCTTTTTATTCTTTTTATTAATAAAGAAAACTAAAAAAAAGTTATATTTTAAAAGAAATAAATAAAATATTACTGAAAAATATTAACCCAAAATTTACTCTTTTTATTCTTTTTAATAAAGAAAACTAAAAAAAAAGTTATATTTTATTATTTTAAAAGAAATAAATTTTACTGAAAAATATTAACCCAAAAAAAATTACTTTTTTTTTATTCTTTTTACTAAAAAAATTTATATTTTATTATTTTAAAAGAAATAAATAAAATATTACTGAAAAATATTAACCCAAAAATTTTACGCTTTTTATTCTTTTTATTAATAAAGAAAACTAAAAAAAAATTATATATTAATAGATAATTAATATATTAGTCTAAAGTTTTTTTTTTATTTTTTTATAAAGAAAAAATTTATTTATATATTTTATTTAAAAATATTTCCGAGCCATGGATCCTAGCGGATCATTTGGTCATGGAGTTTTAAATTTTTTTTATATTTCATTAATTATTAATTTTAAAGATGTATTAAAAGAATGATTTTATGTTTATTTATTTATTTATTTTATTTTTTGAATTATTTCATTATGTTTGTTTATTAAAAGGAATAAAAACTTTGTTTCAAAATTAAAAAAAGTAATTTTTATTAGCCTTTAGAAAATTATTCACATAAAATTCCTTTTTTTATCTTTTAATCATAAAAAAAATTCAATTAATAAAGTGGGGCTTTTTGGCCATCCACTTTAATAACACAATAATAATAAAAGTTAGCACAATTAATATAGTTAGATTAGTTGGATTAGTTAGTTAATAACAATAAAAAAGGTTAGTAAAAAGTTAGATTAAATTAATTAACAACAATAATAAAAATTAGCCAAGTTTAATTAAATTAATTGTTAACAACAATAATAAAAAGTTAGTCAAGTTAATTAAATTAATTAATTAACAACAATAATAAAATTTAGCCAAATTAATTAATTGTTAATTAACCAAGTTGATTAAATTAATTAACAGTAATAAAAGTTAGTAATAATGCAAAAATTAAAAGGTTAGTAACAATAATAATGTTAAAAGTTAGTTGTTAGTAAGTTAGTTAACAAGTTAATAATAACAAAAAAAAAAAAAAGGTTAGTAACAATAACAATAATAAACAAATAAATACACAAGTAAAAAAAATAAAGTTAGTAATTAATTCTGAAAAAAAAACAAAAAAAAAAGATTAGTGACCAAAATGAAAAGAATTGAAAAGATGAAGGACTGAAAGGAGGTTTTACCCTTGGGAAATGAATTTGAAATTCTGTTTTGCTGGGAAAACAGAAAACGCGACGAAGCGCAGCTGGCACGGCAGGGAGGCGAGCACGGGCGTGGGGCGGCGAGGCGTGGGCGGAGGGGAGACGGCGGCGTGGGCGGAGGGCGGCGGAGGAGCCGCAGGCAGCAGCCGGCGGAGGGAGAGAAGAAACGCGGCGGAAGGAAAACGGAAAGGAGAAAAAGACGGCGGCGGGACGGCGTGGGAGCAAACGGCGACCGGCGACGGCGTCGGCAGCGGGACAGCGTGACGGCAGGAGGAGAAAGAGAGAGAAAACGAGAGGAGAGAGAGAGAGAACAACGAAGGAGATCAAATGAAAGAGATGGTCAAATCGTAGAAAAATAAAATTTTGAGACTTTCTGGCAGAAGGAGGAGAGGCTAGGGAATAAGGCTGTAATTTTCTCTATTTTTAAAACGGAGCTCTGAACTTTTTTCTCTGATTTTCTGTGTGTTCAGCACTGAATTTGGGGGGGTATTTATAGAAGGAGCTTAGCTGAACTGTGGACGGATAAATTAATAAAAAATATCAAACTTATCTTTTAAATTGGTAAAATGACAGTTTCAGTCCTTTACGTTACTCCAGCTCTGGATAAGCTCAGAAGCTTCTGATTTTGACAATTTTAACGTTTTCTGTCAATTTGGGCTAGAAACGTCCGTTTAGGCCCAAAATTGACGCGAAAAATTACCCAAAGCTCCTGAAACTTTCAGAATTTGTCAATTTTATCCGAAACTTCTCAATTTTGTCATTTTTACCTCAAACTTTTAATTTTTTTTTCATTTTTTTCTGAAATTTTATTTTTATTCCAAACACATACATATTCACACATATATTATTTTAAATCAAATCTTCTCAAAATAAAAATATATTTTAAACTAATTAACATAATTAAAATTTTTTAGCAATAATAATAATAATAATAATAATTTTTTTAATTAGTTTTTTTTTAAAATTTTTTTTTTTTTAAAAAAAAAGCCGGACGAAATTGGGTGTCAACACCGAGGGGGCTAGATTTAGGAGTTCTTGTTATGGGTTGGTTTTGGGGTTGTGTCTGGTTCTAATAAGCTTATGGTGTTGGTGTTCTCGGGGAAGATTTGTGCTATTCCATGTACTCTGAGTTGGTTGTTTTTCGTGCCTCAATTGAACTTCGGGTTTGGACCCGTCACTTGTACTCCTTCCACTCATCCTTGCCCACAGAGGATTCGACTCCAACGCCTTCATTGGCTCAGGTTAAGATGAAAAAGCATGAACAGAAATGGTTTTGGAGAGTCTGAGGGTATTGTGGGGTTTGGAGGGGAATGGAGATGAGATAGAAAGAAAGTTGGATTTGAAAGAAACAGAGAGCGATGACCTGGGGTCCTGGAAGTGGAAGAGAAAAGGATGGTAGAAGGAGAAGAATGGGCTTATTTTTAGAAAATGATGGGATGGGAGGATATAAGAGAAACGGAATGGAGATGGTGGTTAAAATGTTGTTTTTACTAGCTTAAGGGTGCTTTGTGTGTGAAGAAGAAAATGTATGGATCAAAGTTGGCATTTTCCCTAAAATTTTATTGAATTTAACCATGAAAATGACGGAATGAAGATAATAATTATACTATGCACATATGTCTAATTAGACATACTAACTCACCATTAACTGTCTATACATAATTTACTTTCATTAAAAAAATTGACAAATTTGCCCCTCACTAAAACACAATCTCTTCCCATTTAAAAATAACACCCTCAATCCTACCGCCATCGAGGTTGCTGCTGTCGGCACCAACGCCACCACCAAGTCTTCTGTCCTTACTTGCACCTACATAAGTGTCAAAGACAAATATGTAAAGTGTCTAAAGCAATTGGGAAAAGTGTCGGAACAAGTATGTATAAATGCCTAAAATAATATACAGACTATTTATTTTTTTCCAATAATATGCAAACTATTTGTTCTCTGCCAAAATGATATGTAAACTTGTAGAAGTGTTTAAGTAGATATGTTTAAGCATCTACAGAAATATACTCCCTCCGTCTCATAAATTTTGATACATTTGACTTTTTGTTGTATTTTGACTCAATTTTATTCATATTATTATTTGTTAGAAAAAATCAAAAAAAATATATTTAGAAACTACATATCTTGAATTATCATTCATATACAAAAAAATTTTATTTATATATTAGGATGTTGAAAATAAAAAATCATAGATTAATTGCAAAAAATAAATGGACCAAAACTTTTGGGACGGATGGAGTATTAAAGTGTCTGAGTAATGTGTAAATAATTTATTATATTAAAAAATAAAAGTATTTAAATCAATAAGCAAAAGTGTCTGAATGACTATTTAAAAGGGTCTAAATATGATATGTAAAAGTTTATGAATACATATATTAAAGTGTTTACAACAATATATAAAAATATTTGAAATAATATGCAAATAATTGATCTACAAAAAATGAGAGTGTCTAAAGAAAAAAATGAAAGTGTCTAGAAAAATATGAAAAAATGTCTAATTCAAATTGTAAAAGTAAGTATATCAATATGTAGAAAAATTGTTAGTTTAAAATTTAAAAATGTCTGACAAAAAAATTAAAATGTATAAATAAATGTATAAAATTGTCATAATAAATATTTTTTGTTAGTTCATAAAAAAGAAAGCACAAATCACCACAAACCATTCTCTGACAAAAAAAAACACAAATCACCAGAAAATGCGACCAACAAGAGCGATTCGATTGTTGGTGATTCGGAGATCAAAGTCCTAATGGCACAACTAAGATCGGTGGTGATTCAAAAAACAAAGATCACAAACTGGATCAGAGGCGATTCGATCGGAGATGAGCGATTTGATTAGCGGTGATCAAAGTCCGAAGATCAAAGACACGATTTGAAGAACAGAGATAGAAGACTGGAGTGATCGAAGTCCGAAGTGGTGGTGATTTAATGGAAGACGCAATTCAAAGAATGAAGATCGAATACGTGATTTCAAGATCGGAGTCCAAAGTGGCAATTTGATCTGGAACGAAAAACAGCTACAATCGAAGGTGAATCAAAGAACGATTCAATTGGCGGTGATTCAAAGAACGAAGATCTGGAATGAAAAATGGCGGCAATCAGCAACACTGGCGATTAAAGAGAGGTAGAGAGAGAAGCGGCAATGATGAGAGGGAGAGAGAGAAAAACAGTTTGAGAAGAAAAAAATTTGGGGGTTAAAATTATAGAATAACTACTATGTCTAATTAGACATATGTTCATTAGAATGACGATGACTAGAACACCATCCAGCACATTAGGGACTTTAAAAGGATAAAATAAATGTTAAAAAAATTATAAAAACCCCCCTGAAGTTTAGCATAACCTATATTTTACCATCTCTATTTTGAAAAACCTAAACTTTACCTCTCACTTCCTTTACACTATCCTACAATAATTTCTGAAATTCTAACTTAAAATATCTAATAATTATGTTACAATAATTTTAAATTTTTTAATATTTTTTTTACAGCTAACTAATATTTAAAATTACTAATTTACATTTACAAATATGCATTTATAGAAGAAAATTTGATAATTTAAAAAATCTATTAACTATAAAAAAAATTGGAAGATGACAATCATATAACTTAAACTAAAGTTTTTGAAATTGTTAGACAGTATAAATGAAGCAGAGGCAAAGTGTAGATTAGGTCTAAACATAAATGTTGTTGTAAGTTTCCCTAAAGGTTGTGGAGGCGTTTAGCCAAACATAAAAAGATTAGGGACTATAGATGAATTTCATCCCTTTAAAAAACATTACCTGACCAGCTGAGCCATATAAATATAGATGTGATGTTGATGGTTTTAATTTTTTTTATTCAATCACTGGCAGCCGCCGGTTTGTTAGAGCAAAAAATGGATAGGAGGATTAATTAGTTTTTTCATGAAGCAAAACAACCAATCAAATTAATTAGACTGTAGTAATTATTTATATTATCATGGAGTATAGTATTTTAGATAATCGGAATTTAACTAAATTGATTACCAGTCCACTACACGTGAAAAGTACAAATCTGATATCAATCATCGAAATCTCAATCAATTCCAATTGTCCTCTCCCAGTTGATGCTAGCCAGATGGGAAGAATTGGTGGAGCAGATTGTGACGGATCAAAAGACACATTTGGGATGGAGGAAGCTGGAAAAGGCTAAGGAATGGCCTAAAATCGGCTGAAATAGAGTAGATACAATTCGTAGTACTACATGTTTCGTCTCTTGCTGCTCAAAAGTTGTGGAATTGGGACCAGCCGCCCATTTGGTTATATCTGATTGTGCTCGACAATCGTAACCTAATTTCCGACCTCGGATGCTTCTTCTGACTGGCTCCCCTTCTTCACGCCAATCTGCTCCATGATCCAATTAAGTACCATTAAAAGTATCTTGGTTAAGACTAGTGAATCAGATCTACGAATTAGAATAACTAAATAAAGTAGTATATATATCAAAAAGTGGTCCAATTGATTACAAAACTAGCTGTAGCAGATACAGCTATCCTATCCATCTAACATGCATCCTGTTTTGGTGCTACTTCTCCTTGCCTTTTTCCCTGCCATCCCATGCAATGCAAGTGGGCCTTTTATCCCAAAGATATATATACCCTTCACTAGAAAACGTGTTGCTCAAAGAAAAATAAAATAAAATAAAACTAATTTATGAGATTAGAAACTAGAAAGAAAGAAAGGTATTAAAGGTATTATCCGTGCAGATGTTGAGCGCTACTCACGTGGAATATGAACCCTATGTGATTAAGAAGTGCTCATTGTCGCGCCTTAGCTGCCTTTAGTCGTTGCATTCATGCCACATTCCAGGTAACTAAAAACCCTAATTTGGATTAGGCACCCTAATTTTAGAAGTTTAGTTCAAAATTACTTGGTCTTTTGATTTCAATACCACTGATAATTTGGATAATTTCAAAGAGGGGATTCTCAATTGAAATAAAAACACTTTCGATCACCGTAACATATATCGACCCTTCATAAAAAAAAGGTTCGATCTTTCAACCATAACCTAAGGCTTTCAAAATAAAACCACCAATCCTTTCCTCCAATTTGTGTAAGTTAAAATCTCAGGTTGACTGGCTTTGTGATGGTGACAGGAATGCTGAGATTTTCCTAGCTCGTTTCAACTCTTCACGGCCCCAATTAAGAATAATCAAATTGTTAGTATGAAAGAAAGATAGAGTGAAATTCTCAAGGCCTTGAATTGCATCAAGAACCTCAAAGTTCCTTCCCTTGATGGTATTTATATGTGTCGTCTCCACTAAAAAACACTCGGATATATATTATTTGTAACTCTAAGAATATATATTCAACATGTGTTTTATTGTCAACCTCTTCCTAGAGGTTGGAATAAAACTTTAATTGTCTTAATTCCAAAAGTGACTCAACATTATTAGATGATTACCAATTTTAGACCTATTGGCTTGTGTAATACTGATGAGTGTAAATTAGACACTAAGATCCTTGTTAATTAACAGGTTAAGACCTTTCATTAAGTCTGTGATAAGCTCTTTTCAAGTTGCTTTTGTTCGTGAAAAAAATACCGGTGATAATGCTCTTATAGTCTAAGAAATCATGAATTCTTTTCACATAAAAAGAAAGCTTTTTTTATGCTAAAACTCGATCTTGAAGACGACTGCGACAAGTCAGAAAGAAATTTTATTAAAAAAAAAAAAACACCCTATGCTATTTTGATATGCCTTTATCTCTTAGGAAGTTAATTTTGAAATGTGCTCGTTGTACTGAATTTGTTGTGTTGATAAATGGTTGCGACTAATTAATTCTTTATACCCTATATTTTCATTCTATGCCTTAAAATTCTCTCTAGGATGATTAACTTTCGCTGGAACAAGGGTGCTTGGCATGGTTTTACAATGGGTAAGCATGGCATAAATTTCATACAGCTTTTTTTTCCTATAAATTTCATACAACTTTTTTTTTTCTACAGATGATATGTTTTTTTGCTGAATCTAATGAGCGAACGAAATTGTGCTTCCATTCAAGACACTTTATTTGTGTTTTGTAAACTTTTTGGTTAGTGCATCAATGTTGATAAATCTAAAACCCTGAACATTATTCCCAGACAAAGTGTTTTTTGTTTTTGCTCCATTAAAGTTCAATGATAATTGAAGTCTAACCAACAACTTATTTGTATAAAGTTTAAGAGTTAATTTTACATTTCATTCGTTTCTTTATATGAATCTGATATACAACCAACATGAGTTGGTCCAAGTAAAAGGGTAAGGGGCTTGACCCCTTTAAACAACACATTTAGGAGCCAAATATTGGAGGTTGTGAAAAGTGTTCCATTGGAAGAGGTTCCCACTACTTATAGTTGATAGTAGCCCGATGAAATGGTTTTCGCAGCTAGCTCGTGGTGGATAATATCCTGGGTAACCAATAAATAAATAAATATGATATATATATATAAAAAGTCATTTTTATGATCATCTCATAATAAAACTTTTTAAAATCTGTCAGTGGAGAAAAATGTAGGTTATTAATTAATCCACATAAGACAAGTATAGTCCTATAAGTAAATGTCATCAGGCAACATTATTCATCTGAAATTCCATTTCCATATAAATGTTACGGTTTGAAGGAAATTGATGGCGAAATTTTCCAGCCGAGCAAATGTGGACGCGCGCGGAGAACATAATAATAATGTCCTAAGCATAGAACATAGGTGTACGTAGGCTCGTTGATTGAGATAAAAATAAAACCAGTTGTGAAGTTGTTAATAAAGATGAAGCAGGCAGGTCCACTAATTAATAAACAAAGATACCCCACCACCACACTCACGTTCCCTCTTATCACCCATCTTCTCGGATCCATCCCCTTTCCACAGAAGATTTTCCATCTCTCATGAACTTGCAAGTAAATTAAGATCCATTCTTCTTTCTTCAATTCTCAGTTCCGTTCTTTTGATGGCTCTGCTAAGTTTCCTCCCGGAAAACACCACCGGGCCCAAGAAGAAACAAGAGCGGACGTCGACCACTAAGTGCAGGAAGAAACACAAAACCAAGCCAACCCCGCAACCACCTCCTTCTTCTTCATGGGACCAAATCAAGAACCTCCTCTCTTGCAAGCAGGTGGAAGGCTCAAAAATCCACGACCCCTCGAAGCCCAACACTGTCGGATCCTCTTGCGGCTCCATCTGCAGCTTCAGAGACGTGGTTCACGGCAGCACCAGGGTGGTCCATCGAGCAGACAACTCGCCGGAGGGAAGCACCGTGGGTCAAGACGCAGGCTTGCTCGCTCGGAAAGGCGGAACCGTGTCGAGTCGGGCTGCGTCAGGGCAGGGTCGATCGGGCCACTCGATGGCGCCGTCTTCTAGAGCCATGCAATTCAGAAAACTCTCCGGGTGCTACGAGTGTCGCATGATCGTTGATCCAAGCAGGTGAAGAAATCTTAATTTATCCTTTGATTTTTTAGTTTAATTTACGTCGAAATTAAATAAACCTGGCACATTTGAGTTTGATTTAATGTTTAATTAGCAGGTATCCAGCTCCCAGAAGTAGTGTTTCTGTGTGCTCGCAGTGCGGCGAAGTTTTTCCGAAAGTTGAAAGCTTGGAGCTCCATCAAGCAGTTCGTCATGCAGGTAATTACTAATTTCCTCGTTCTACTAAATTTTAGTGCTCCATTACCATCGGATTCCAACTTCTAGTTTTTTTTGTTTGTTGCTTATAATTAACGATCGACAAGCATAATTAAATTAACAGTAACCAGTATTTCACATAGTAGCATGAGAGTGAGGGACTTGGTTGGGATCAGGCTCAACTAATTTTTGGATCTTATATTAATCTGTCTAATTTAATTACTAATTTTTCATCTGGAACTTAAGCTTTGAATTTTAGTAATTAAATGCTTCAGATTCGTGATTCTTCCTTCCAACTCCCAGAGATATAAAAATAAAAAAACGAAAACCGGTGGCTAGGCTAGGTTGGATTAAATATCCCCAATCACACGGCAGGTGAGAGGTGACATGAATGTGCTAGGGTAGAGGGGGACCATTAGTAAATCTAATAACAGCTGTCAAATTTATTAGCTAATATCCTTCCTGCCACAGAAGCCCCCTTTCGCGCCTTTTAATTACTCCTATTTTTTCTTTTTCTTTTTTTTTAAAAAAAATTCGTTCGACTTATTGGCGCACATATTTTTAGTTTTATTTTTTTAATAAAAAATCATGTTATTTAAAAAGCAGTAGTTTATCTGTATAATAATTACTTGAATAATTCATTTTACTGAGTAACTGAATTTTATGCACTGCATCTTGCATAGCCTAAAAATAATAAAAAATTTTGAATTGCTTTTTTAGATCTTTTTATAAAATTTTAATAATAGAATAAGTAAGTAAATAACCGTTGTATATAAGCATAATCAATTTTTGTAAAGATATCCCTCAAGTACACCTTTAAACCAACAAGCTAGTTCGATTCTCCTCTACAAAAACTAATTATTAGCACATATTTTGATGGTTTTTTTACGCAATAGGCCTAGTCAATCTCTAAATTGTATAGTTCTTATATTTTAAGTTATTGTTTCTGTTCTTGCGTTTCTGCTTGTTCTCCTGTGCTTCCGCTTCCGCTTCCACTTTTATTTTTGTGCATCTGTATTCAATTTTATCTGTCGCTCTCATTTTTATTTTTATAATATTTTTACTTACTTAAATTTTAAAAAGTAACATTTTCTCACTTTTCCTCTCATTCTCTACTTTCATCTTTAAACTGTTTTATGTAACTTACGCCAAGCTAAGAGGGAAAAGAAAAAAACAAGTGGCATATCTTGTTGTATTCTCTTTAACATTTTCTCTCGATTATGTCTGCACTATAATTTGAGTGCCAGAGTCAGTACCAAAAAAATTTGTATAAACGTACTTCGTCCCCTTATATGGTACCTCCCTCAATCACTCACCGTTGACCCCACCGACATTAGAGTTAATTAGTATTCGTTTTTTCAGTTTCGGAACTGGGACCAGAAGATTCGGGCCGTAACATAGTGGAAATAATTTTCAAATCGAGCTGGCTCAAAAAGGACAATCCCATCTGCATCATCGAACGGATCTTAAAAGTCCACAACACCCAGCGCACCATCCAACGCTTCGAGGACTGCCGCGACGCCGTCAAGACGCGCGCCCTCACCTCCGCCAGGAAGAACCCCAGATGCGCCGCCGACGGCAACGAGCTTCTCCGCTTCCACTGCACCACCCTATCTTGCTCCCTGGGCGCCGCCGGATCGTCCAGCCTGTGCTCCGCCATCCCCGGCTGCGGCGTCTGCAGCATCATCCGCCACGGTTTCGGAGGAAAAGCCGCTGCGGGTGGGGGTGTCCGCACGACGGCGAGTAGCGGGAGGGCCCACGACTTGCTGAAGCGTGCGGAGGGGCGGAGGGCGATGCTGGTATGCCGCGTGATCGCGGGGAGGGTGAGGCGGGAGGCAGAGGATGACGGTGGAGTTGCGACAGGGGGGAATTATGATTCAGTGGCGTCGCAGGTTGGGGTGTACTCGAATCTGGAGGAGCTGACTGTTTTCAATCCGAAGGCTATTCTGCCTTGTTTCGTGGTTATTTACAGAGCCGTTGGGTGTTGACCAAGTGTATAGTAGGATTTGCTTTGGGCTTCTTTAAACTAAAGAAGATGTTGTTTTCATCAATTGAGCGAGGCTACTCCTGCTCCTGGGTGGTTTTTTGGAGTCAAGAAAGTCGAAACATGGATTTATTGACTCCAGTAAACCATTAGGAGCTGGATTGGAAATTAAGTCCTTGTTCAAGTTTAGATCAAGCCAGGCTCCTCTGCGGCTGCGGGGTTCCTATTCCTGCTTGTATTTTTATTTGTTTTATGGCAAAGTGCTTTAATTTTGCAACGTACTGGTGGTTTTTCTTTAATTTTTCTGTGCGCTAACATATAAGTAATTCTGTGTTAGTTAACCTATACTGATCAGTTGCTATTAGTTGTTGGACTGACGGTAGCCCTCCTCCTCCTCCTTCTCCAAATTAATAGTTTTGTTTTGAGAGATTTTTATTTCTTCGAAATATAAATCACTGAAAAAATAAGTGCAGCCAGGTAAAAAGAAATACTCCTTTCATCATAAAAAAGATAAAGTATGATTATTTTTAAAAAAAAAATTATAATATTTAATGTATTTTGCTACTCTATTTAAACTCTTATTATATAAAATATATAATTCATAAAAAAAATAATTTTCATTTCAAAAATAAAATTATTATATATTATATACATTTTAATCTTTGCACAAAAAAACAATGTATCATCCGCACGGAGAGGGAAAGAAAAACTGTCACTTCATGGCACTAGCTGGATGCTATAGCTATGTTTAATGGTGGTCAAAATCATTGAGAGTCAGGATAAAAAAGACGTGGAGTACGTATTAATTGCCTGCACATGAGTACGTATAAAACATATAAGGCTCTTCTTTTTCGCATTTGTTCCATTAGAGCATCTCCAACAACTTCCCTATTTAGCAGTTTTTCTTCATTTTAGGGAATATGAAACCATTTTTCATTTCAACAGTTTCTCCATCCTATTCTCTAAAATGGGAAATGAGATGAAAGAGAAGATCTCATTCCCTATTTATGCAGAAACTCCAAAAATTTTTGGAGAATGAAAAATAACATTATCTCTTTCTCGTAAAGGTTGTTTCATTTATTATTCACAACAATTAATTCATAATTTTATTTTCTTCAAAATTTTTTATAGAAATATAATTTTTTTATATGAAAATGATATCTTAAAGTCTATATTTTATAAATTTATTTTTTAAAAAAAAATTATAGTGCAAATTAATATGAATATTTTTAAGTCAGATTTTAGTTAAAAAAGTTAAAATAGTCATTTTTTGTGAAACAAAGGTAGTCAATTTTTATACTTTGCACAATATTTAATTATCAACAATTTTTTCATTTTTTTTTTCAAATTTTTTTATAGAATTATTATTTTTTTATGAAAATTGAACCTAAAGACTCTATTTTATAAACATAATTTTTAAAATTTTTTATAATATAAATTAATATAAATATATTTAAGTCAAATTTTAGTAAAAAAAGTAAAAGAGTCATTCTTTGTAAAACGGAAGGAGTAATTTTTTTACATTTTTAATAATATTTAATTATACAATAATTAATCTAGTCATTAATTTAAATTTGTTTTAAATCCATAATATTTAATTGCTATGTAATAAATACAAAATTCTACAAAATAGAGAAGCTGTTGGAGTTTGAGCAAAAAAATTATAGAGATTTTACTTTTTGCTTCCCCATCTTATAGAAATTTTGGGGAAGCTGTTGGAGATGCTCTTAGAGCATTTTCAACAGCTTCCCCATTTTACAGTTTTTCTCCATTTTGGGGAATATAAAGTCATTTTTCACTTCAACAGTTTTCCCATCCTATTCTCTAAAATGGGGAATGAAATGAAAGAGAAGATCTCATTCCCTATTTTTGCAGAAACTCCAAAAATTTTTGGGGAATGAAAAATAACATTCTCCCTTTTTCGTAAAGGTTATCCCATTTATTATTCACAACAATTAATTCATAATTTTATTTTTTTCAAAATTTCTAATAGAAATATAAACTTTTTATATGAAAATGGTATCTTAAAGACTCTATTTTATAAATTTATTTTTTTTAAAAAAAATATAGTACAAATTAATATGAATATTTTTAAGTCAGAATTTAGTTAAAAAAGTTAAAATAGTCATTTTTTGTGAAATAAAGGTAGTAAATTTGTATATTTTGCACAATATTTAATTATCAACAATTATTTCATTTTTTTTTTCAAAATTTTTTATAGAATTATAATTTTTTTTTTATGAAAATTGAACCTAAAGACTATTTTATAAACATAATTTTTAAAATTTTTTATAATATAAATTAATATAAATATATTTAAGTCAAATTTTAGTAAAAAAGGTAAAAGAGTCATTCTTTGTAAAATGAAAGGAGTACTTTTTTTACATTTTTAATAATATTTAATTATACAATAATTAATCTAGTCATTAATTTGAATTTGCTTTAAATCCATAATATTTAATTGCTATGTAATAAATAAAAAATTCTACAAAATAGGGAAGCTGTTGGAGTTTGAGCAAAAAAATTATAGAGATTTTACTTTTTGCTTCCCCATCTTACAGAAATTTTGGGGAAGCTGTTGGAGATGCTCTTACTAAACTCACATTCCCGTTCGCTTGTTTTCGGGAGGCATTTTCTAAATCTCCTGCACGATGGTATATGGGTTTGGGTTTTAAAGAACATGCTTGGTTGCTCGGAATAATACATAATGTATTTAGAATAAAACCTTTTCCCATAAAGTACCAACGTTTTTCTTCCCTAAACCCTAAACCCTAAACCCTAAACCCTAAAAATTATAATTCTATAAAACCTTTTTTATAGAATTATAATTTTTTTTTTATGAAAATTGAACCTAAAGACTATTTTATAAACACAATTTTTAAAATTTTTTATAATATAAATTAATATAAATATATTTAAGTCAAATTTTAGTAAAAAAGGTAAAAGAGTCATTCTTTGTAAAATGAAAGGAGTACTTTTTTTACATTTTTAATAATATTTAATTATACAATAATTAATCTAGTCATTAATTTGAATTTGCTTTAAATCCATAATATTTAATTGCTATGTAATAAATAAAAAATTCTACAAAATAGGGAAGCTGTTGGAGTTTGAGCAAAAAAATTATAGAGATTTTACTTTTTGCTTCCCCATCTTACAGAAATTTTGGGGAAGCTGTTGGAGATGCTCTTACTAAACTCACATTCCCGTTCGCTTGTTTTCGGGAGGCATTTTCTAAATCTCCTGCACGATGGTATATGGGTTTGGGTTTTAAAGAACATGCTTGGTTGCTCGGAATAATACATAATGTATTTAGAATAAAACCTTTTCCCATAAAGTACCAACGTTTTTCTTCCCTTGGGCTCCAGGAGCGTAACTTCTTAGGGGTGGGAAGGGGCAGCCGCCGCTCCTAGAATTTTAAAAATTTTTATTAGCTTGTTCGATATGTGATAAAATTATAGAAAAATTAAAGTTAAGTACCTATCTATAAGTTTTATAATTAATAAGGGACTCTAATATATTTTATCATTTTAAGGTTTCGCTTATTTTCTTATTGAGTAAATTGTGTGATAGTCTATAATCTTTAATTATTATTTCATTTTAGTCCCTATCCTATTAAACATTATGTTTTAGATCCAAATGTATTAAAAATATTTCATTTTAGTCTTAAATCTATTAAAAATATTTCATTTTGGTTCCATTGCATGAAATATGATAACTCAACGTATTTGTGTAATAACAATTTCTTAGAACATAATTTGAACTGTCCGGTAAGTATTATATAATAAATTTAATTTGTATAATAATTTTTTATAATTAATAGAAAATTCAAATAGTCATTTTTACTCTACAAATTGAACCTACTTTATTCATGAAAAAAACTATAAAATTAAAATTAAAATTTTCAATTAAAATTAATTATTATAAAATGTATCTATACCTGTAAACTGTCTATTGAATTTTGAGTTATAAATTTTTGAAATAAACTTAATTATTATAAACTTTTAAATTTCATGTGTCTATATATAATATTATTTAATATTTTATATTATTGATTGTAAATTTATATATGATAATAAATTACCCTATGCCAAGGCCCCACGTCCACCCCTAGGTTGGATTTCTGGCTACGCCTCTATTTGACTGGTGGCTATATCGCTTTAACTTGGAGCCGATCTTGTTTTCGTTTTAAGTAATAATAATAAATGAAGCACAAAATATTTAGATGTCGTGGATGGTAGTTGTCTGGACTCTTGGCCCATTATTATATGAACCGTAATTCTGATCCATTACAAATGGGTCAGCACACAATCTAGTTCTGTGGGTCGAGAAGTATAGATTTCTTAACAATAACATGAGAGCAATTCATTTAAAATGAATGGTTTTATTGGGGTCTTATTTTTTACTGGTTGGATTGAGTTAGCATGCGGGTTAAGCAAATTCGACTGGACTGATTGCTTATTGTCTCCTATTTTTGTAAATTTTACATGTTTTGCCACCCGATGGTTCTCCTTCACACGCCAATCGCCACCCTCACCGTGCCGATACCCAGCCTCCACCTAGCCTACTCTAACTCCGCCGCCCACCCGACACCTCGGATTCGTCTACCTACCGCCAGATGCATCAATTCTAGCACGATTGTCATTCACCGTTTGTCCCAACGGCCCCATGTAGTTATCGTGACAATTCCCGAGGAGACAACCAGATTAGATACCAAGGGTCGTCAGCCTACACTGCATATGCAAAAGGATACACAACAACAAGAAGACGAGCTAAGCAAATGATGGAGATTTCCCCTATGGGCTTTCAGTCCGACTCAGTGGGCAACAATGATGCAGGGGCAGAAGATGAAGCAAGAAAGGGGAGAGAAATCATTACTACTTTTAAGATGCAGTGGCACAATAGAGTAATTTCTCTAAAGTTCTGCCCTTTTTCCGTTTCCCTCCCCATGCTCCTTTTTTACTGGTCCTTTTTCATTGACCCATTAATCCTATTAATGGGAACGAACCGATCATTTTAAGCTGGGCTTGAGGATAGCAGAAATTGAAAAAACAAAAAAACAAATCAAATTACCAAAAATCTCATGAGGTGTGCTCAAACCAACAGTTTTATCTATTCTGTTTTAAATACGTACACTTTAAATTATTGATTTGATTTGAACGTGTTTTAGTAGTTGACATGCAATATTTATAGGGAAGAAGGTTAGGAGGGAAAAGTTTGGTATTTTCTCTTTTTTGTGGTAATGTTAATAGTACCGTTAAAAGATAGATATTTGAAATAGTGAGAATAAAATTCTAAACATTAGAAAAAATTTCATAATTTCCCCCCAAAAAAGAAACGAACAGGCTTTGCTAAAATTTGGTATCGGTAGTATTCGATTCGATGGTAAAAACTAAGAGATTTTACTTTTTCTTTAAACTGTCAATTAAATTTTATCACACGAGAATTCTGTGAAGTTTTTTACATAAAGATTTTACTACATTTAGCACTATTAATATGAAATCTGCCAAAAATTGCAAGATACATATCTGTAGAATGAGCAGAAGATAAGAAAATCTCCTACTTTACCTCTTCTCAAATATTTGGCCTTTATTCTTTTTAGGACAGTTGTACAAAACAATTGGCTATATTTTTCAAAAAGGTTAAAAAAACACTAATGTCCAAAGTTTGTCTTATACGGGAAAAATATTATCATCAAACTGCGTGAAAAATCAAATAATTCAACTAAACTGGAATGGTGATTACTTCATATATAATTCTAAATATAAAAAACAATATTATTAGAACAAAAATTTAACTCCTGACTTCATTAAACAAACAATCTCTATGCACAGTTTTCCCAAAAAGCAGCATATAAACTAGAAGATTTTTCATATTGCCATGTAGATCTCTCAAAAACTCGCATCGATATTCCTATAGGTTTTTATGGCAAATCTTTTATTGGATGCTTGACCAAGATTATTTGGGGGAAAAAAAAAGGCTAAAAAGAAGAGAGCGCTATAGCACTAAGGTATTTTTCAGAGAACTGACAGAGTCGGTAACCAATTATGGCAGCTCGTGACTCTGCTTTCTCTTGGCGAAGATTCCTCCAATAAGAGGAATTAGAGTCTTCCTGTTCGTCTTCTTCCTCAACGAAGGGTGTCTCTCCAGCTTCAGAGCCCCTTGCGGAGGCGGCTGGGCCACTTTGCACGGGGGATTCGCAAACGTGACATATCTCCTTTTCTGGAACTCCGTCCCTTGTACTACCTCCGCTGGCGCTGTATCTGTTTTGAACTTGGCAGAGTCCTCCACGATCTCAAGGTCCGTCAACGGCGTTTCAGGTTCTCGTTCTTCCTTGATTTTTTGGAGCTCTCGCTTTGTTCTTTCGAGCTCTTTTTTGAGGGAGGAGAGAGAGTCCGCCATTTTGACGCTCTCTTCTCTCGCTTTTTGGAGGTTCTGTTTTGTCTGTTCGAGCTCGTCGGTGACGGCTCCGATCCTCGAAGGCGTTGCGTAGCCATTTTCAGTTCCCTCTTGCTTCGCCTGCATGAGAAGAATCAATTGATTAAGAATCCATTTACGAATTCACTAATTATACCTTGAAGCCATAACAGTACTAGAGGCTACTCCAAGCAAATTAGTAGCAGTAATTTTTCAAAGCCTAACACTACACACTATTGACCAGTGATTCATATTGAAGGAATAGAAGTTGTTGAGGACCTGGCTGAGGTTGTTGGCGTAGACATGGCCATTTAACACTCTCTCGCCGAACAACGCGACAGCCTCGCGGACGGAGGTGAAAGGGGCGGCGGTGTCGATTTCGGCCCGCTTAATCGCCACTCCTCCTCCTCTCTCCATACCCGCAAACTGCAGCAATTCTTTTATGAAGAAAAAGAGAGAGAGAGAGGTGAAATGGAAGGAAGAAAAAAAGGGAGAAATTTGGGGTTTGATTTGGAATAACTTGGAGGCGATGAGATGGATCATATGATGTGAAACTGAAAAGTGAAAGAAGAAGGGTAGGAGTATTTAATGTTAAATTAATATCCGTAATTCGTTACTTGGCGTCCACTTCACTAGAATTCTGTTGTGGCCAGAGCTGCCCTGCAAAAAGAAGAGGTTTGAAGGAGAAGCCGGTGGGTGATTAGTCCAGTCGAGTCTAGCGGTGCAGGTACCGTTGTGTTGGGTTCTCAATCTCTTCTGTTGGAGAATACAGTATCAGAGTAGACAAGACAGCAGTTACCGCCTCTTTATTTTGGCAAAAGACAAGGACTCTTCACCCGTACAACATAACAACCCCAACGCCTTGATGGCGAGGTTAGGAACACTTTTTCCCCTTTTCTTTTACTATTTTTTAGAAGACAGCTTAATTAACGTTAGACCAGGTGAATTTCCAAATCATTCTCTCCACCTTCTCTTGCATAGATTTTGACGTCATCAGTTGTATTGTGGTTTTTTTTTGTCAAATTATACATTTGGCCTCTGGATTTGCGCAGCTCGAACGGGTTCTCGCACAACTTACAATTGATTAAATATTTGGTTTTTGAATTTTGTAAGAGTGTGAGAGTGTTAGTCTAAAATTCACAATTCACAACTAATGATATTGGACTCCTTGGTGGTCGTTAACATCGTCCAGCAGCCGTGGAGAGGAGAGAAGAAAAGAACAATGGATGAAATGGAGAGTTCAAGAAATGAGCAGCAAGATGGACATGAAGGAGGAAGGACATTTTTGGTCCTTTAACTTTTTCAGATTTGTCATATCGGTCCTATAATTTTTTGAGTTGCCAAAGAGTCCTCTAACATTAAAACATTAGCTCTGTTAGTCTTACAACTTGTTTGGCTGATGGAAGTGCTGACATAACACTTAATGTCGTTTACTTCAATGACTAAACTGACACTTTTTAAACCTTTGTTTACTTACTTGAGATTTTTTTCAAAATTTGAGCGTCTTCCTCATTTCTTTCTCATCCCTGTGGCCAATTGTTTGCCTTCTAATCGTCTGTAGCTAAGGGTGCCAATTGCTGGGGAGGAATTTATGATGAACCAGCTGATCCAATTCAACCAACTTCTTTACTGTCGTCGAATTGTTCCTCTTTTTTCCCCATCGTCGCCACACCACTAGCAACCTCGAAATGCTCCACCCCGTCACCAAAACCCAAAACCAAATGAGATATGTGGGTGGGGAATGATGTGCTTGGCACAGATTTGGTGTGACAACCATGGCCCAACCAACCAATGGCGGAGGCAATAGGGGGCTAGGGGGTGCCCAACCCCCTAACATTTTTGCAAATTATATGTATTATATATTTGTATATGTAAAAATAAAGATAAAAAAATTACATTATATTTGTTGTGGCCCATCTCATTTTTTAATTATAAAACATAATAATAATTTTAAGAAGTATATATGTAAAATGGTAATAATTTTGTCTATCTCACTAAAATTATACATAAATGCATGTGGTTGATTTGTGTGAGAAATATAGGAAAAGTCAAATATCAAACAATTAATTTAAATCTCTTACTAAAAATTAATTAATTAATTATATTTTAAAAAGTTAAAAATATAAAAGTACAACCTTTCCACTTCTTTTGTAAAATTTTACATTAACCAAGGTGTGTCTCATGAGAAATAGAGGAAGTCAGTTAGTAAATAGATGGCGGAGCTTTTTCTTCTTAGTGTTGCTTTGGATCCCAGATATTTCTATAAGTCTTTCAATATTAAGAACATACGTAGATTAGCTGACAAGTTTTATCTTTCAGATTTCACTGAATAATAAAAGATTCATTTGAAGTATCAACTACAGTATTATGAGCACGATATGCCTTGCTATCCGCAGTTAAAAAATGTATCTACAATTTTTGAATTATGTAGAAGACTAAAGAAAACATGAAAGTAAAAAATTTATCTCTTAATGGATAGATTGATTCGTCTTATATTGACTCTTTCTATTTGACTACAACAACGGAACAAGCCTTCTCAGCAATGAAAATTGTGAAAACAATTCTTGGTAGTAGCATGGATGATAATTTTCTCAAGAATCACTTGACTATTTATATTGAAGGAGAGATTGTTGAGACATTTTCAATAGACAAGATAATAAATGATTTTTATGCATTAAAAAAAATGCATGCCCACCTCAAGGATGCACAAGGTATTATATATCTTTTTATTTGCTATGTGATATTAATCGAACATGTGTACATGTATAATAATAACTAATTTTCCATTGACTGAGAAACTGAAGATTTAATATGGATTTGAAGTTTATGATCATCGATTCATTATATGGATGAAAACGAATATTTAGTAAGTTTTACTTACTATTTCGGAAGTGTATAACCTATAAACATAACATTTTAATAGATTTTAAGTTATTTTTGTTATTTTCTTTTTGTATTTTGGAAATACTTCTACTTCTTTGATCTCTAACATTTTTCAAATGAAATCCGCCCCCTAACTTAAAATCCTGGCTCTGCCCCTACAACCAACCCCTTTACCGCCACTGATTGTTCCTCTTTTCTCCTTATCACCGAATCGCTTGATCAAGGATTAAAATCTCCCAAAATCTAAGCAAGATTATGCGAATTCGTATATGAAATCTATAACATCAATCGCCTTCACCATTGCAATCGGGACAATACCTCCACTCGATTTGAAGGGATTGATTTTTCTTTCCCGAGTCATGGATTTATGATTATTTTGTTTTGGTATTCAATTGAGAGGGATATTTTGGTGTTGTTGTTCAAATTTGATATGAAGATATTGATTGTTCTTTCCTAAAACCCCCCAACCATTCCTAGTACCCCTTACTTCCCCACACCAGATCAACAAACCCACCACCTGTTTAAGAAAATGCCAAGCTTATTTGTTAAAGCTTTGCATCATCTTCTTCAAGCTCCAGTAGAAGCAAAAGTTTCAAAAAAAAAAATTTTGGCTTGAATGTTCATTTGGGTATTCAGAATTTTGTTTGAATTAATAGTAAAAAAGATGGGTCGATTTGGAATGAGAATCATATGAGATTTGAAAGAAGAATAGGATGAGATTTAGGATTTAAACAGTAGATTTATGTAGTTCGATAGAACAAAAATAAAGAATTTTTACCTATCTATTATCTAGGACAAAAAAAAAAGTAAGATAGGGTACCACCAATAGAATTTACCCATTTTTATTATAATTTTCTATTACTTAATTTTTAATTTGTTATTAGTTGATAATTCATTTTCAATTATATAAACTTTTTCAATTTTTTTGTCATTTTTAGTCTTATAATTTTTTCAAATTTTTTAAATGAATCCTAAAATTACTTGAGTTACCAAACAAGTCTTAAAATTAGTTGAATTGCCAAATGAGTCCTAAAATTATGATATGTAATTTGCTATTAGTTGATAGTTCATTTTCAATCATAAAACCTTTTCAAATTTTTTGTTATTTTTAGTGCTATGATTTTTTCAAAAATTTTAAGTGAGTCCTAAAATTTCTCAAGTTACCGAACAAGTCATAAAACCTGTCAAATTGCCAAATGAGTCCTAGAATTATGATTGGAGTAATTAAGAGTTGATGGCCCCCAAAGTTTGAAGAATTTTTCAAGTAAGCAATTAAGGTTTGAAAAGTGTTAGTTTAGTCACTGAAATAAATGGCATTAAGTGCCATATTAGCACTTCCGTCAGTCAAACAAGTTGTAGGCCTAATAGAGCTAACGGTTTTAATGTTAGAGGACTCGTTTGACAACTTGATGACTTATAGAACTAATATGGAAAATTTGAAAAAAATAGAGGATAAAAATGTCCTTTTCCCTGAACATAAATGATAGTATCAAGATATGGGCTCATCCTGTTGCACAAGTTATCATTCTCACATATAACATTCTTAATTCGTACAATTTCACCACGATGTGCAATAACGTGCGACAACAATTTCTAGCACAACTTCACCATTGCTAATCTTTAATTATAGACCATCGACCTCAGCTATAACATAATCATGCACAATTGGACGCCCAAAGTTTAAATCAGTGGGGAAGATGATGCACAACAATGTCTTAGTGTTTCAGAGAAAAGAAATAAGGTTTTCTTTCTTTTGTTTATGGATATAATAATATGTTTGAATAATAATGCTCAACTTAATAATTTTTTTTAAAATAAAAAAATGAAGAAAGTCATTTGTCCATATTCGGTTTGTCACTTTAACTTTCAACACGGTGACTAAATGTCAATTTGAAAATTATGGTGGTGTATTTGTAAAGTTTCCATAAATTTAATGAACAAACATGTAATTCTATTGATCATTTTGTAAATTTTTAAAAAATTTAGGGACTTAATTGTGATTTTTTGCACTATTTTATAAAATTTCAAATGTTGATTACTTAAAATTGATGTTAGCCCACATGGTTTTTAGACTCTTCTAGTAGAGCCCCAGCTTCCATATTAGGCAAAATTGACAGAACATCTCATAATAAAACATAATATTATCTTTAATTAACATAAAGTAGCCAATTTGAGCTAGCTCCAAAAAATAATGATCCATTTAGGAAAAAAAATATATTAGTGGCTAATCTGGGCCAACCTAATAATGTTAGTGGTTTATTTGTAATTTTTACCTATTTGATATGTTTATTTTTGGCCTAAATGCACCATTAGTCCTCTAACTTTATCAACTTGCATTAGTTAGTCCTTTAACTTTGACATAGTATGACTTAGTCCTCAAATTTTGAAAAATCATAAAATTTAGTTCTCAAACTTATTAAAATGTGTGACTTAGTTCTTCAGCTGTTAGGAAAAACTACAACTTAAAACCTAACTTTCAATCTTTCAGCAAAATGGCCCTTCTATTTAGGAACTGCCATTATCTCCAAACTCATAGGTTAATACACCTTACTAAGTTGTTAAATACATAATTAACCAATTAAATAACTTACCAAATAATAATTCAAAAAAATTCTATACAACAATTTATTTTTTAATTATTTAATAATTTATATTTTTCTTATTCTTTAGGAACTACTTTGATTAATTTATTGGAAAGCAAAAAAAAATACCTTTCATGCACTCCAATATTATATTGACCAATTATTTGTTTTAGGTATTTTTCTTACTTTTCTCATAGAAAATATGCAATATTATGGCGTTATGAATTTAGAGATCACTCTGGAAGAGTTTTTTTAAAGTAGATTTAATTTTCAAACAATTACTAACAGTATGTATAATTTAAAAGAAAAAAATATAATAATTATTAATATAAAATTAGCATCAAATCTCTAGAACTAGCTTAATAAATGGATTTCACTTAATTAGAATATTGACTTTTTTTTATTTTGTTGGATTTCAACTTGTATTTATATTTGGGCAAAAATTTAAATTAAACAAAAATTGCTAATAATGGGGAATTTATATTACTAAAAAAGTAAGAAAATATATAGGAAAAATAAATGATCAAAATAAAGGTGGAGAAAATAAAAAAAATGGATTTTTTGGCTTTCTAGTTGGAATCCATCAAAATAAAAAATATTAGTCAATATTCTAATTAAGTTGGAATCCATCTATTAAGGTAGTTCTAGAGATTCAAAACCAATTTAATGTTAGCAGTTATTAGACTTCTTTCTTTTAAATTACATATACTATAAGTGTCACATCCCACACAGGCCCCAGCCTGTGCACTCTCAGTAACACTCGCCAAAATTACCCAAGATTCAATTGATTTCACCTAAGACCAGGTGTTAATAACTCCCTATTGTTTAAACCTTATTTTCTTAAACTGAGAGCTGGGATATGTCCCAGGAGGCTTAGGAATTATTTAGAACAGCAACCTGCAGCTTAAGTAGGCCCAACCCCTCACTTGCAACACAAGGCAAGGGTATAAATCAATAACTTGCAATACAAGCAAAGCATACACTTTTATCTGTTAAGTGTCTAGGATGGGTGCTTATCAAGTGTGCTACTTTCATGAATGACAACCAAGAAGCCCACATCTCTATAGTTTGAAAAATCAAGTTTCCATGCACATATACATTCAGCCAATCATCAGTACTAAAGAGACTGCTTCATGAAACATAACCATAAGCTCATATTCTTAACATAACTTGGCACATAACATCCACCATATGTACATACAAACCATGTACAAACAAGGCTGTATATATATACGCTCAAAATAGCCTAATATCCAGCATCACTAGCTTGGATACAATCCAAGGATGCTATAACCCAAAGTAGCCAAGGTTAAGGTTACAAGCCATATACCTTAGTTTCTTAAAAGAAACCTAAGTGTACAGAACAGCAGTACACTCACAAAACCAACCCAAACATACAAACCGTAACCCGAGTCCAAATCCACACATCCTTCCTGTACCTAGACCGATCCCACAACTACAAAAGCCTGCAAACTTAGAACGTAAGTTTCAGCCTTAAGCCATAAGACTTGTAATGTAAGTATTCAAGCCAAGATTTAGTTGGCACATACCTCGAGCAAAAAGTGTACTAGCTAGCACACAAACTAGTAACTCAAGCAAACTACTCAAGCTGTATATCCTTTCCTGAAACAAAATGTATGGGCAATGAGTAACAATTACTCAGTAGGGTTTCACATACGACCATATAAGGTCTATTTAGTTAAGTCCAATGACTTAACCTCCACAAGCTTACTTATCCTGCAAGAAAAACATGGAAACAAGGAAAACACAAAAAATATACCAATACGTATAATCATCAATATACGGGTTAGCATGCACAAACAAACAACCAAGCACACAGAACTCACACACACACCACAAAATATATTTGGTCATATCCACTGGCATGTGTCCATGTGCACTTTGGCACTTCCACCTTCACAATTTCACTCCCATACCACTAGAGCTCCAAATTCACTAGCGAGTTGGCCTCCCTCACTAGGAATTTTAAACATGCCATTACCTTGACTAGCTAGCCAATTTACACACAGTTGTATCTCCTCAATATGCCCATCTAGCAAAGCTAAGATCATATAGCATTATATAACCATCACTTAGCTGCCATAATTACTTGTTCATGGAAAAATACCAAGAAAACAAGTAAAAGTGAGAACCCTACCTCACAATCAAAGCTTGAGCTCTCGGTTGCTCGAGTAACTAAGGCCGAAGCTCAAATATATATTGCCTCCTTAATCCAAGCTTGATTTTTCTTCCAAGCTTCAACTTCAACAATAGCACGGCAAGAACTCCAACTTTCCTTCAAAGAAGCTTTGAACCCCTTTTTGTTTTCTCGGCCAATTAGCCTAATGCGTAAGAGCCGAACTCTTTTCTCTTCTCTTCTCTTTCGTTTCTCTTCCTTTTCGGCCAGGTAGCCTTTTCGCACCAGAGGAACGCTGAAGCTTTGATTTCGTTCTTTGACAGATTTTCGTTTTTCGGCCAGCAACAAATGAAAGCCAAGTAAAGAAAACGAAGGCAACGAATTAATGCTCCTGGCGCATTAAATGAACGTATGCCCGGTGTTGAACATTTGAACCAAAAGGCAGCAAAGAGAACAACGAATTCTGGCGCATTAATTGGCGTTTGGCAGCCATTTACACATGTCCCCCAAATTGGCTCAATGCCAACATTGGTTCTCAAATTCTCTTCATGTGACACTTTCCTCCCTTAAGTTTCCATATACACATTTTAATCACTAAAATGTAGGATTATTTTGGTTATATTCTTAACTCTTGGCTCAAATTGCCAAGCTTTCATTAATATAGCCCAAAGTGGTAATTAACCCATGACCAAATTAATTTGGAAGAAGCCGCAATTCTTGACCGGCGAATTTGTTTTTGTCAACCAAAATTGGTCTAATTCCACCTTTGTCCATGCACTTATTTGCATGGTGCATTTTCACCCTTCAAGTTCCCATAATTTCATTTACATCCTCATCCTTACTTTCAATTAAGTCCCTCATGTTTTAAATTGGTGTTTCTTTTTTATTCTTGGCCTAAGCCAAGCACTTAGGAAGTGAGCCTAACAATAAGCCTGAAATTGTAATTTTTCTATTACTGTTGTTTTTTGTAAAGGGGACATATCATTACATTGCTTTTTCTTAATGGTTTATATAGCAATCTTTTGTAGAATAAAAAAGTTCTAAGGTATAAGAGTTTTAGCTAATACATGTATAAAAGTAGGTATATTTTACTATTTATTTTTAAAATTTTATTTAGAAACAAATGATAAAAAACCAAGAAAATTATAGTACTATCTTCAATAGCATGAGAATTGTAATGGATGATTTAGTTTTAAGATGATGTGATATACTAATTCTAAATCACAAAAGATTAATACCAAAAAAATTAATTTGAAAAATTGTTTGAAAACTAAATATACTTAAAAAAACTCTTCCAAAATGATCTCTAAATTCATAACTCCCTAATATTGCACATTTTGTAAGAAAAAAAATTGATAAAAATATTTAGAAAAAAATAATTGATCAATATAATAGTGGAGTACATAAAAGATATATATATATATATATATATATATATATATGCTTTCCAATAAATCAATAAAAGTAATTTCTGAAAAAATAAGCAAAATATAAATTATTAAATAATTAAAAAAATTAAATTATTGTATATAATTTTATTTGAATTATCATTTTTAAGTTATTTAATTAGTTAATTACGTATTTAACAATTTAGTAAATTTTTTTAACCCATGAGTTTGGTGATAATGGAAGCTCCTAAAATGAATGGTCATTTTACTAAAAGAATAGAAGTTGAGACTTAAAGTTGTAGTTTTTCCTGATAGTTGAAGGACTAAGTCACCTAATTTAAAAAGTTTAGGGACTAAGTCATACTGATTCAAAGTTAAGGGACCAACTCATGTGAGTTGGCAAAGTTGGAGGACTAATGATGCATTTATGCCTTGATATTTCCAACAAGTTTAGAAATACTGTTTCTTGGCATTGGTTTATAAAAGGCAAATAGTAAATAGTGGTTTTCTTTTCTTTTTTCTTTTTAAAAAATAGTGTTAATTATTTTGAAACTTCTCAAAAAAGAAAGATAAGTAATTAGAAACAATAACCATTACCATACTAGTACAATTATCATTCACTTCATAGTAGACATTTGTTATTTAAAGATAGTTGGTTAGTTGAGAAATAGAAAAGATTACATATATATATATATATTGGGACCTGATGCGTGTAAAGGTCAAATAAAGCAATAAACCCGAGTCAATGAGTTATTTCATAAAAGAAAGAACGAAAGTGTAGGTTAGTAAACCTTACAAGGGTCGGGCTAAGTTTCCTACCCTAGGTCATTGTTGTAATTTGGAAGGTTTTGCAGGTGTGTTTGATGGTAACCAGACCTTTACGCTTAATAATTATGTGAACCCAATAAAATCTAACCACATCATCTGATCTGATAGCTAATTTTGTTCTTAGTTACAGTGAAAGAAAAGAGAAATTACAAAACCCTCATTATGGTTTAACTTAACCTAGACTTTGTTCCCAGTATTTTAAAAAATTTGTAGTTTACTCCCTATTATTTAAAACATTTACTAAATGCAATATATATATATATATTGAAGAGATTAAGATTTTTTTTAAAATAACTATCATAAAACTTAAATTAGGGTTTAAAATTTAGTGTCAGATAATGTAAAACAAATAGGAGGTAAATCATATGTTTTTAAAAATAATGGAATAAAGTTTAGGTTACCCCAAACCATTGAAATTTTGTAATTTTCCTATAAAAAAATATTGGAGAGGGAAATGAACTCAAGATTATTTTCTTATTTTTTTTTTTAATTTGGTGAGAAGAGAATGAAGAGAATCAAATAGAGTGCTCACGATCTAACGACTTCACCTGATCAGACTAAACTTAAATTAAAACACCCACAGCAAAAAAGGAAAAACATGATAAGAAACACTAATTTTGTAATTACTAAATATTTAAGTATTTGTTTTCTTAAATATACATATAAGTATATGAAAAATAAATTCATAGCATTAAATCCGACACAGAGACAATGAAGTAGCAGGCAATAGCAAATACCTTCTGCATTCTGGTGTATTTCGGAGAAAGCGGAGTAGAACTTATAGGACAAAATTCATTTGTGCACTATGATCTTTTTACTTTACCCAGAAGGATTCCAAACCTTTATTTTGTCCACTTAAAATACATAACCTCCTTATCTTCTCTTAAATATGGTCATTTCCATCAATTTCATTGGTTAATTTTAACAAAATTTTTTATATTGGTACATATATTTTTCACTCATGTACACTAAGGGGTGATCACTATTATTCGGTTAAAACCGAAAAAACTGAAAAACCAAAAAAAATTGAAAATTCAGTTTGGTTAATTTAGTTTTTCGGTTTGGTTTCGGTTAAGAATGTCGGTTATTTCAGTAACCGAAAAAATTGAAATTTTTTCAAGTCATAGTTGAAGGTTTTGATGGGCTAGTTAATAGGTTTAAAAGAATTAGGGGTTGAGTGGAAGGTAGATAGAATAATGATGGCTTCTTTTAGGGTTTGATCCATCACCTCTCTTCTGCCCGTGACTCCGTCGCAGCCCCCCCTGTTGACTCTGTATCCCCTCACCCCTACCGGCTGCTGTCGCCCCAACCCTCTACGCTTCTTTGCCGTCTCTCTCGTTGTCTACTGTCGCCCTCGCCCCTCCATCTACCCTCCTCATCCACTCGTCTCCACCCTCGCTGTTAGGGTCATCCCTTAGGACTTGGCCCAGGCCAATAATATATGGGAAAATCTGAGGGACTTGATAAAAAGGTCATGGAATACATTTTCATTCGGGTGAACAATATTCACTCTAGTGAAGTACACATACATTTCGGTGAAAAATCTTCATTCGGGTGAAACGCATATTCATTCGGATAAACTTTGATCACTCGGGTGAAACGTTGCACATGGAGAACGTTTATGTTGCTAACAGCGTGAAGTAACGTTAAGGACTAAATTGTACCATATATGAGTGCTATTAGTGAAACAATGAAGCATTTAAGGGTTAATGGCGCCATGCAAATTAGTGCAAGGCAAAGTGGAGCATTAAGGCCGAATTGTAAAACATGTGGCGTGTAACCGGCTAATGCATGCTCCCACTCAAACTTAACACTCATTACCTTTCTTAGTCTCAGATTAACTGAGTTCCTAGTGTTCTTGAAAGTCAATAGGGAGGTGCTGCCGAATTCATGCCAAATTCATGTTGAATAGGAGCTTGAACGCGAAATTAAACTTGACATCTCCATTCTCGGCATTAGGCGACCTAGGAATTCAAGTTTAAGCCTTGGTTTTGGAAGTTCCAAGGGAGGCCGAGACGTTCAAGCTTGGGATTGAGGTAACTATTTGTGATTTCCTTGAATACATGGTATAGATTCCATAAACAAGGGGTATTGCCTATTGGTGCCTAATTGGTAGTTGAAATATGTTAGGCCATCTTTGTTGAGGAGCATTTCGGTTTCGAGTGTTTAGGCATCAACTGAGAAGCTCAAGCTTTTGAATTGAGGTAGGGTTTCAAGTTTACTTGAATTCTTGGTACTTTTTCCATGATCAAGTAATAATGGTAGCTAAGTTATGGTTATATATTGCTATATGATCTTAGTTCGCTAGATGGGCATATTGAAGAGATTCAGTTTTATGTTAATTGGCTAGTTAGTCAAGGTTTAATGGCAAGCACGTAAAGTTCTTAGTAAGTTAGGCCAACTTACTAGTGAACTTGAAGCTCTAGTGGATTGGAGGGGAATTGGAAGGCTTGAAGTGCAAGGATTTGATGTTGTGCTTGCAAGTGGATTTTCAACCGAATGATTATTTCATGCGAGTGAAATATTTTCAACCAAGTGAATAATTCATTTGGGTGAATATTTCAACTGAATGAACATTGTGTGTGTGCGTGAGTTGTGTGCCTATTTGATTTGTTTGTGTGTGCTGACCCATTGTAGATATATGTTTCGGTTAATATTGAATAAGTATTATATGCCTTGTATCTTGGTGTTTTCATGTCTTTCTTGCAGGACAGGTAAGCTTAAGGAGGTTAAGTCTTGGACTTAACTAAATAGACCTTATATGGTCGTTTGTGAATCCCTACTAAGTAATTGTTACTCATTGCCCATATATTTTGTTTCAGGAAAGGATATACAGCTTGAGTAGTGTTGCTTAAGTTACTAGTGTGTGTGTGCTAGTATTGCTTGTGTGCTAAGGTATGTGCCAATGTTGTGCTTGGCTTGATTAAGTTAATATATTACAAGTCTTTGTTCAAGGTTTCGGCCAAACTTATGGTTTTAGTAGTGCAGGCTTGTAGAGTGTGGAACTGTCTAGGTGTACAACAATGGATGTGTGGACTATTGCTCTTATAGTGGTTTTCACATTTATGACAATGAACATGGCTATAGGACTTGTGCTGCAATGTGTCATGCTCTATGGCACACTTAAGGTTTTATTTGGAGAGTAATGGTCTCGGCTTGTAAGCATAATTTGGTGAACTTGAACCTTGGTGAATCTTGGCATGTAGCCATGTTTTGTATACTCTGTAGGCTACTTTCGGTTGTGTATATGTATGTGTAGTCTCGGGTATACTTAGGTTTTGTGGTACTTGGAGTACCTTGGAATGCCAAATTATGTTTGGTAGTATGGTTTTGGACATGTAAATGATGAATGTTCATGGGCCACTGTGTGGCATGTTTATATGAATGTGGGATGTGTTTGAAGTTGTGAATTTCCATTTCCTTACTCTTGGCCGAATACTCATTTGCATCAAAACTTGAATTTTCAAACCTTATGGTATCTTGGGCTTCTTGGTTGTCATGTACTAAGTAGCACACTTGATTGCACACATCCTAGACATTTATCTGTATGAGTGTATGCTTTGCTTGTCATGCAAGTTATCCAAGTTACAACCTTGCTTGTTTTGCAAGATAGTAGTATTAGGCCTTACTTCTGTTGCAAGAAACCAACTAGACATTTCTCAAAAGCCTCTTGGGCCACCTCCCAGGCTTGATACCTTAAGAAAATAAGACTTAAGGTTAAGTAACATTGGTTGGCCGAATTGATTGTTGCTAATAACACCCCAGAAGACCCTAGTTGTTAACACTAATTAAACAATTGGGTGAGTGTTATACAAAATGAAGGGGCCAGGGCCTGTGTGAGGTGTGACACTTGCAGCCATCGCTCGCCTCCGTGACTCTATCCTAACCCCCCCACCGCGACGGCACTGTACCCTTCACCCTTGCCATCACCCCAACCATCCATGCTCCTCTACCATCTCCCCCCGCCGTTTGCCCTCCCCCTCCACTCGCCTTCACCCTCGCGGCCTCGCCCATGTCTTCTGCTCAACTTCACCGTAAGATACGTACAAACCCCAGAATGGCCCACAATTTCTTGGTATTTAGTTGTTTAAGCCACTATTTTTCCTCTATGTTATAAGTACATCACTACGTTATGATGTTACTTTTTTTAGTTATTTCAGTTTTAAATTGAACTGAACCAAATTTTTTGGTTATTTTGGTTCAGTTTTACTTCGGTCTAGACGATTAATTCGATTAATTCAGTTTATAATCATAATAAACCGAAAATATTCAGTTTGGTTTGAACCGAATAAACCGAATAATCAGTCCTACTTACACTCAAATTCCTAATTTTTTTCCCTCTAACGCTACCACCTTTGTCTTCCTTTAATCCCGTTGCTGGTCCATTCACCTATTTTGCAACCCGTCGCTTCTGACACTGCCACCTTTCCAACTCATTCCCTCCTCTGTCTTACTTCAAACATTATTTTGTTCGAGACTTGAAAATTCAAAGCCACAAGCTCCCTGGTTCGCAAACTAAACATGCAAGAACCGAGCTCACACCCTTTTCCTCCATGAGTCACATGACACAACTCTAATTTCTCTTATCTGATTCCCGGAAAGAGAATGCCCATCTTCTCCTACATATGGCAATCCTCACTTGATTCAAGTTTTTCCATGTTTACCACCCTTAAAACCTTTCCTTTCTTTTTTCGTCGATTCAACCTTAAGTCTCGCTTCACTTCCCTTCCTTCCAAGTTCTTCGATTATACTTCTATCAATGCCATCACCGCCATGACCACCTCCTTTGGCCCTGCTGCCTATGCCACTATTTCCTTCTCCATCACGTAGGTTGCCATCACTGTTAAGGCAAAGCTTCTAGATCTAAGAAGTTCGAGCTTCCAAATCACAGAAACCCACATGGACCTAGGGTTTAGGGCTGAAGCAAAGGAAGCTCTCTGTTTTGTTGAAGTTATCCGATTTCAATGGGAATTCAATGGGTATCCACATAAGCTCTTAGATTTCAATGGTTTGATTTTAATGGGTATCGACATAAACTCTCTGATTTCAATGGGCAATGCCCAATTTTTTGAACCACCCACAAGATTTAGAGAATACAAAAGTCGAGATTGGTTATTAGATTGAAGCCAAAATGTTGTTGGAGGAATTGGATATCACCAAATTGCATCATTTACAGAACATCTTAACAGAGGGAACCATTGTGTTTATAGGATCTTGTCAGATGACTACATTATCAAAGGGTATACTGTGCCGACAAGAACCCTTGTGTTTGTGAATGCATGGGCAATACAGAGAGACCTAAAAGGTGTGGAAGGATGTTGGGAGTTTCAAGCCGATGAGGTTTCAAGGCATGGGTGAAGTGGAAGGGTACTGGTTGTTGCCGTTCAAGCTTTGTTTAGAGTGGTTCTTCTTCCATGTTCATTATCATTCTCCGCTAACCCATTGTTACCTTTTTGGTGACCAACAGGGCAGGGATGGTGGCGATCGAACATGGTAAGGGTGGGATAGAAGGAGATAATGGTTGAAGTGGTAAATTTATTAAATTGAAAGGTGATATAAGTGAAAATAAGAAAATGTACGATTAATGTTATTTTTTTTAATAGAAATTTTTTCAAAAATAATAAAAAAAATTTGACAAAAAAATTATAATTGGAATAAAAATAGAAATAATAGACTTTAAAATGATAAAATAAAAAATAAAAATTTATTTATAATAATATAAAATTATTAGAGACTACAAATAAATTTTACCTGAATTAGAAACATAATGAAAGTATCCATTCGATCGGATGGGATCCATGGCCACGCAAACAAAGCACGGCTGCTACATGCATACCACCCCTAGTCTAGGGCGTCAACATCTCGTTTTTCCCGTCAAATATCTCGCACCTTGTCCCGAATCCTTACCCTCACTTGTTCTTCTAATTTTCAAAAATATCCAGACGCCAAAAAAACCCACCTGATCTCTAGTTTCCGTCTCTTAACCCTTGTTTTGCTTTGTATTATATTATACTCAAAGTACCCAAAAAAAAATATACAGTATTTCCTCCGCACCAAATGGATTAAATTATTTGATTTGCTACGAAGGTTAAAAAAATAGAGAAAATTATCTTATTTTTATTTTTATTTTTTTACACCTAAATTAAGAAATTGAAAAAGGTAAATATTGAAGTGATACTTTAAAAAATAGTATAGTAAAATACTTTACTAAATATAAAAATATTATAAAAAATTAAAATTGTCCAAAATAAAATATACTTCCTCCGTCTCATAAAACATGTCCTCTTTGATGATGCACGCAAATTAAAACTTCTTTACTTTTTACTTCTTTTTTTTAATGTAAAACTATTAGTTTATTTATTTTTATATAAAATACATGTACTTATTTACCTTTTAATGGCCCCCACGTATTTTCACTCTTTAATTTTTTTAACTTTCTCTCCTTTCAATAAATGATATATATATAAAATAATAAAAAAGTTATCTTATTTGAAAATATAGAAAGGGGACAACTACTTTAAAACTGCAAAAAAAGAAATAGAGGCCAACTATTATGAAACGGAGAGAGTATATTATAATAATATTGGTACACATGAAATATTTCTTGAAACGAATACCATAATTTCCTCCTCAGATTTATTAATCAATTCAATTTGGTTATAGACTTCTCTTACTTCTTTAAGTTATACAAATTATCTCAAAAGTGAGAGTTAGAATTGAAAGTGAGAGCAGAAGAAGTAGAACGCCATTTTTTGAAATTTAAATAAATGAAAATGTTGTAAAATTGAAAATTTGAGTAACAGCCGAGAGCGAAAACGGAAACGAGAGAATGGAAGCAACCGGACCAGTTATGGAACTTAACTCCTTCCTATGGCGTTCTCCTCTCAAACTTTCTATCTTCAAACCCGCCCGCAGTTTCTTTATTAATTTTACCTGAAAGGCATCAGCATCAGCTTGGTCTTCACGTTTGTCACCAAAAAAACAAAAAAAGAACAGTTTCACAAAATTAAATTTTCAACCAACAGACCAACTCGATCGTTGAAGAGAAGGACCTCTCACTGCTCAGCAGTCTCCTCCCTCTCTCTCCATTTTACCTGATCTTCAGTGCGATTGCAATGTTGCTTGCTGCATCCTCAACCTCACCGGCCTTTGGGACGTTTGGGATCGGACATTCCCTGTAGGCAACCGTCGGTGGAGGGTGGCCGTCCGATCAACCGCCACCACTGCCGTGGCTCCTATCTTGACTAAATTACAGGAGGAGTGCGCTACTCCTCTGCCGCTACTGCGCCATGTGGCTGACTCTATGACAGCCGACATGCGCGCCGGGCTGGCCGTTGACGGCGGCAGCGATCTCAACATGATTCTCAGCTACATTGATAAGTTGCCTACTGGGTAAGTTCGTTTCCTTTTGAACCCTGCTTTTTAATATTTGCTTATGGTTGAGACTTTAGATTTGAGACTAGTGAGCATGTATTATAGTTTGGATCAAGTTGAGATTTGTATCTCTTCATTTGCTCCAACTTCGATTTTTCTTGCCAAAGTTGTGAACTTCCAAGCGAAATACTTGTTTAAGGCTAGGGTCCCGTTCTGAACATATTTGCAATCTTGAGTTGCTTCAATTACATGATCATGAAAAGAATAAGGCGAGTAAGTTTCTAGCATGGGATATTGAGGTGCTAATTTGGTCATTTTATTGGATGAAAGGAGTGAGAAAGGATTGTTTTATGCACTGGATCTTGGTGGAACAAATTTCCGCGTGTTGAGGGTGCAATTAGGTGGGAAGCAACAGCGTGTCATTGACGCTGAATTTGAGCAAGTTTCAATTCCTCAAGAGCTGATGTCAGCTACCTCTGAGGTCTGCTACCTGTATTATGTTCAGTATTGTGATAAACCCTTGCTCCTCCGTTATCTTGTCTTCGATGTATGGTCATGCGGAGTCATAAATGCAGGAGCTTTTTGATTTCATTGCTTCTGGTCTGGCAAATTTTGTGAAAAAGGAAAGTGGGAAGTTCAGTGTACCAGCAGGCAGAAAGAGGGAGGTTGGATTCACTTTCTCCTTCCCAGTGAAACAAACATCGATTGATTCAGGCATATTGATCAAGTGGACCAAAGGTTTTGCAGTCTCAGGAACGGTTAGTCTTTTTTCCATTTAGCCCTGAGTTTTTGCATATGGTTTTAGATCATATGGGTCCACTGTAAATATTATATCATGCCTAGACTTATCAGGTGACCAAGGTTCCCAGTATACTGAAAGTTGAGATTAAGGAGTCAGTTTGGTCACTGTGTTTGCATATGAAACAAGCTGAATTTAGGATATAAAGGCAGTATGAAAATACAAATTAGTCATGCTTGGCCTGTCTGAGGCCTGGTTTGTTTGTTTCTGATCATGTTTTCTCTTGTCGTCTGATTTCCTCATACTATAAGCTGATGAAGACTTCTAACGTAACTTGTCAGGCAGGAAAGGACGTGGTTGCATGTCTAAATGAAGCCATGGAGAGACAAGGATTAGATATGCGAGTTGCAGCTCTGGTATGGTTTCTCTTTATACTGTGATACAGCCTGTCAGAAAGCTCTTGTTTTAGTAAACAGTACAATTTTGTAACATCTGAGGCTTAACAGGTGAATGATACCGTAGGAACACTAGCTGGAGCCAAATACTGGGATGATGATGTCATGGTCGCTGTCATTTTGGGTACAGGAACAAATGCTTGCTATATAGAACACATCGATGCCATCCTGAAATTAGCGGGGGAATTGCCCCTTTCTGGGAGAACGGTATTTTTTATGCTGCTTATCTTGTAGACATGTTTTAGATGAACTACTTGTAGAAACTCCAATTTCATCATCATTCCCATTATACAGATTATAAACACAGAATGGGGAGCATTCTCTAAATGTCTTCCTTTGACCATATTTGACAGAGATATAGATGCTGCTAGCATCAATCCAGGAGAGCAGGTGAACTCAAAACTATGGATTATGCTACTTTCCTTGTTAATGCTGATTTAATCCATTCTTCTCATGTCATGTCACAGATATTTGAGAAGACAATCTCTGGAATGTATCTTGGTGAAATCGTGAGGAGAGTTTTGGTACATATGGCTGAGGAAGGTGCTCTTTTTGGAAATTCTGTGCCACAAGAACTATCCACACCGTTTATACTAAGGTAACTATTTATGTCTTAAAAGCATGCTTGCTGATGATATATATCGTCCTTGTCTGTTCATGAATTCTTTGATTTTCGTACTCTGGTAATCTTTGTCGTTTTTGGATTACTAAGTAAGCACTTATTCTATAATCTATTCTTTTGTATTTAATTGCTGTTTTTGCTAGATTAGATAAATTACATGGTAACATGTATCTCAATTCAGCACGCTTAGATCACGACACCCGCTCTTAGAAATGGGAGTGATCTTAATTCATTGATGTGGAGTCTTATCTTCCTTTCAAATCCATTCTGCTTATCGAAATGACTTCGTGCAATGTAGGACAGCTGATCTTTGCGCAATGCAGCAGGACTTGTCAGATGATCTTCAGAATGTAGGATCAATCCTATATGAAGTAGCCGGGGTAAATTTCAGGCAACTTCTTGCAACTGAGAAACCTTAGAACTATGTATTAATGAAGAAATTTCATATAAATAGTACATTCAGACACACTTGGCAGTTCTGTCATTCATTTTTCTTGACAAAAAGATACATGTATTTTAATGTAGCTTATGTGCCATCTCCTAGGTCGACTCCACAATATATTCAAGAAAGATCGTCATGGAAGTTTGTGACACCATTGTGAAGCGAGGAGGCTGCTTAGCCGGTGCAGGGATTGTGGGTGTGTTGCAGAAGATAGAGGAGGGCTCGAAAGGTCTAATATCTGGAAAGCGGACTGTGGTGGCCATGGATGGAGGTCTTTATGAGCACTACGCACAATATCAAAGCTATTTAAAGAATGCTGTCATAGAACTTCTAGGCACAGAGATGTCCCGCAGTGTGGTAATAGATCATTCAAAAGATGGCTCTGGGATTGGGGCTGCCCTCTTGGCTGCTACAAACTCGAAGTACAACTTTGATACTTAAGTCCAGAATATTGTTCGCAGTATAATTCATCGACTGTAACAGGATAAAAACACATTTTTGTAAACTAGCCGTTGAGAATAAATGTAAGACAACTGTAATTTAATTATGTTGAATCACATCATTTTAACAGTTGACAAAGGATGTTTAGTTTCGTTAGAACTTCTCTAGCGACGTTCTGTGAAAGCTCTGAAGTTCAAAAAGTCGTTGCTCCTAGTTCCTTGTATGCAGAAGGTGAGCCTGGGCCCCCGTTAAAGCCAATATTGCTACTTCTTCTATAAAGTAAACAACCCAACACTCTTAGCAAACAATAAATATTCTCTTTTAATATTTACTCTTTTTATTGTAGTTAAGATTGAAAAAAAAAAAAGCATTATCTTCAACATACAATCATATAAAAGAGAACCTCCATCTGCTTTCCTCCTCATCGTCCTCTGGAAGAAAAATATACCAGGTGAAACATATTGCATCAAATTAAAAGGTCATTCAACTAAAAAGGTTAAATATTAGAATTTTGACTTTTTTTTTTCATATTCCGAATATAATACAATTTGTTTGAGAACACAAAAAATGAGTTTTTCTTTTATCTTAATAAAGACTTAAACCAACTCTGATGAACTCATTTTTTTGGATGTACAACTCTGATGAACTTGAAGTTACTATTACAGCACTACTTTTTTTATAGCCCAATTGGGAATTACGGTTTTATTTTATTTTTTTCAGAAAATTGCGCATTGCTTTTGCAAGTACCGGTCTAGAAGACGGCCCAAGCAAGTGCGCCAATGGAGCTGGAGCAGCCAGTCCAGAGCCAGTGGCAATCCGCACACCAATCAGAAATTTGTATGCAAAGCTATTTTAATTGTCAGCGTGCTCCTTAAACTAATTACTAATAGGCAATCATGTACTGAAGTTTCATTTCGTGCTAGTAAGCCCTCTAACGGACATCAAATGTTTGTATAACTTAACGACGCTGCGTCTTTCAACCGTCCACGCCTCGTGTTGATTGGAGTACATTTCAGCTTGAAAAAGATTTCTTCTAAGCTCCTGTTTAACTCCAGATTCACAGCAAATTTTCGTTTCCGTGCTTCGGATTTCCCAGTTTCTGGAAAAAAAAAAAACCTTCCGTCCAGCTATGGTATCTTCACCCCATCTGATAATTGTTTCCTTTGACTAATCTCTTTGTTGAATTTCTGACCTTTCCGTCGATTCGGCAGATCCGGTTCATATTGTTGCAGAACAGGCAAGGCAAGACTCGTCTGGCCAAGTACTATATTCCTCTCGAGGACAACGAGAAGCACAAGGTGGAATACGAGGTACCTTTTGTACTCCTTCCACTTTTCGCGGTTCAATTATATGCGTGGATTTTTAGCTAGGGTTCCATTTGCTTTTGTTTATTCGCAGGTTCATCGATTGGTTGTCAACAGAGATCCTAAGTACACTAACTTCGTTGAGGTTGGTAATTTATTGGATTGAGTACTTTCCTTTAATTTCGGATGTTCTTTAATTCCATCACTTGAATCGAGAAGCTATGATCAAATTTTAAAACAATCATAAAATCATCACATGCTTCTGCAGATTCATGTTTTTTGAGCCAGATCCTGCTTGTAAGAACGGTGACCTCTTTTGAGGTTTCAGTTTTTTGCATATGATTGTTTTTGGTGTACCCATTTGCCTTCACCTGTGTAAAGGATCTTCAATGGGTACTCTCTTTTTGGCATAACTGCTAGTGGTGATGAATCTGGATGTTCATTCTTTGAACTGATATGGGACGAGATGCAATCATGTTGCATGTACATATGATAATTTGTTTTGAACTAGCGGTCTGCTTAGTGATCCACTTGCTTTTGGCAGTTCCGCACGCACAAGATAATCTATAGGCGTTATGCTGGTTTGTTCTTCTCATTGTGCGTGGACATAACAGACAATGAGTTGGCATATTTGGAGTGCATCCATTTGTTTGTCGAGATATTGGATCATTTCTTCAGCAATGTCTGTGAGCTAGACTTGGTTTTTAATTTTCACAAGGTATGAGAACAAGTAGGGTTTGTCCTCTTGATTCATGAATGCTTGATTTTTTTCCCTTTCATTGTCTTGTGTGTTATTCTGTGTCATTTCTCTTTTGTCCTTCTGCTAATATCCTGTTTCATGCAATCAATTTTAGTTGACGTTTTTGGCTGAGTTCCCTCTGTTTATGTCTTAGAAACAATCATGTGCACTGGAGATAGCAGCTAGTGACCAGGGAGCAAGTTTTCCTTATTCTTCTTGAACTTTTTCCATGTCAAAGAAGAGAATTGGTTCACGTTTTAACAGATATGGACATGCGGTTTGCCCATTAGGCTTCACTGAGGCTTGGAAATAGTGCTTCTTAGTCTTCATAATGCGCTTGAAAATTTTGTGTCATTGATGCTGCTGTTTCTGTTTATTCACTTATGTAACTGAGCAGTCAGATAGAACTTTGCATCCCCAATTGATGAAACTAACAGAATATTTAATTTTTCCCCTTTGTGGTTACGTATGTGTCTTTGTCACCGAGATTCCTTTATGATCTGCTATGTGAAGTGCAATCTTCCATATGATGTACACTCTCTCCGCACTTCTTTATAGGTCTATCTGATTCTTGATGAGTTCATTCTGGCTGGAGAGCTACAAGAAACAAGCAAGAAGGTTTGCGGTTTTCTTGAGCTTTTGTCTGTCATTTTATTTTGTGCTTCATATCAGTGCCGGGTATCCTCTCTTTGAAATTTGTATTTATGCATTTCGGGAACTTCTTGGACTTCAGAACTTTCTTTCTGCGTCCATATTGTCATTCTCACTGGCAATTAGTATAATTGGGACACTTCTTGCAGGCAATTATAGAGAGAATGGGAGAGCTGGAGAAGTTAGAGTGAAGCTGTTTGTGCAGCATTGAGAGGGTTGATCAAATACAATTTCTTCAGTGTTTTTTTAGTATGTCTTCGAAATTAAATAGCCACCTTCCTTTGCTGTAGCTAAGGTAGATGATCCGTTTGTACGGTGGGGAATGTTAGTGATTCTTTACATCCTGTTTGTGAGTGAGGCAAGTCATTAGAAAAGGGAAAAACTAGACGTACTTGAAGTATTTTCCAAGATTGATTTATATCATGAGTTACGTATCCAATACTAACTGTTCTAAATAATATTTGGATCACCGGAATTTTAAGTCCTTAGGGTAATTTTTACTGACAACTCATTATAAAAACTGTTTAATGTGAAAAATTACGCACATTTAGCATCAGAATAACCTCTTGACCTGAGGCGCTAATTATGGAAGGGATTCATGCGCTAGTGGATTTGTAACTTGTTCAATATAGCTAAGCCCAATAATGAATGCATTGGAAATCACTAGTACTGGTCATCCTTTTATCTTCTATCGACCATTGCAGTTCAAGGTGACAAGCCCTGGACCGGGCTTCTAAAGCCTGTAACGTCCAAGTGGTGTTTTTACGGCCTGGCTGTTAGAATGGTTTATCAAGCCTCCCCATCTTAGATGGGAATATGTCTCCCGTGTGAATGCTATGTATGATAGGATGGGGGCATTGTTGTCACTATAAAATACTTCAAAGGCGCTCATTACATAGCAACCGCAGGGGCAGTGCAGCTCGTGGTCGCAATCTGCTCTTGCTTTCTTCACACAGAGGACTGAAATGCTGCTGTTTTTTTACCATTTCCGACAGCAAGGAAGAACCAGCCATCAATGGCTGCTGGAGCTGCAGAACTGAACTGTGCTTGGGAAGAACTGAACTGCGTGATGATGCGGGGAAGATGGAGGAGGCATTTGACATTACAGCGGGAGATTCTTGCTGTTTCAGTTGCCAGTTCCGGGATTGGCTTTGGGTTGCTGAAGTTCTGGCAGCTCTGTGCTGAGCTGAGAGTTGCATTGCCCAAAGCTGTTGCTCTTGTTTTGATACGCTTGCATGACTCAGATGAAGAGTGCCAGAAAGAGCTGTATTAAGACATTGAGGAAGCTGCGCTTGAACCTACAGTTTTGATGAACCAGCATGTCAATATTCTTACATCATCCCTTTTGTCATGACATCTTTTAATAAAATCTACAGTATAAAATCCTTGGGCATAGTAGGAGATAGGAAACCCGTGATGCAGCAGCTGAGATCCGGTTCACATAAGTTGAAGGCAAATAATGAGTTTGTTGTATTGAGTATGGCAAGATGGACTGCTCAGGAAGTGGCCGAAGGTAGGGAACCTGGAGTTGAGATGATGATCCAGTACCTTTTCCTATTGTATTAGCTTCTAAACTCCTACCTCCAGTTGATAAAGACAAGAAATCAAAATGCTGCCATGAATCAGAAGGGCAAATTGTGAGAACAGGAAGCAATGGAGCCCCAAAAGGGGATGGGTTTGGTGTTAAAGGATGCATGCTTGCAGGGGCCTACAGGACATAAACATAGGGAAGTTCAATAGTTGAGCTAACCTGTTTAGCACCATGCACCTGAAATGTTGTGAAATGGGCTTGATCCTCGTGAAGTTTAGGGCGCCAAGGAAAAACTGAATTTCTTGCTTCGCAAGGATTTCCATTGGCAGTATAAGTCCCACATCCGCTAGCAGCTGTGGTGATGTTAATACCGTCTGGATTAATTCTATTAGAGTTAGCAAGGGGTAAATGAACTCCCTTCGATTCTTCATGATGATTCGGTTCAATAGTCTGTAAAGACCAGTTGACTTTGCCTTCTTGCTTTTTCAAAGCCTGAATAAAATGACTAATGCAAACATGAGCCACAGACCTCTTCACCACTTTCTTCGCTATTTTGACTTCAGAAACCTGATCATTTCATTAAGCACCATAAGTTTATCAGCTCTTCAAGCTTTACATTCACCCAATAGTTGTGGAAGATATTCTTTGCAAAAACAAAAAGAAGTCCTTTATACCATTTTACTTGAACAATTCTCTGAGGAACTTTGTCCGGACCTGGAAATTGATGTTTGCACCCAAGGAGGAAGTTTAGCAGCACCAGACCTGATTTTAGTAAATTAATGAGGAAACTCATACATGTAGTTGAATCTTGTATGAGTTGAGGAGGAAAAGGGAATACTGTGAGCGATTTTGGCTTCCAACACCAACAGTTGCAGTGGAGAAAAGGCCTGGCCACAATGTGATACCTTGCAAGGCAGAAAATGGAATTACAGTGGAATCATTCATATATGCAAAACACGGAACGATTTCATGAAAGCTCAAACACGCAATATATTTACCATTTTTGCCTGGTTCCTTGATCATATGTCGTAGAGCAGGCTGGCTTTCCATGGCTGTAACCTAAACATAAATTTGCACTCAGTTTTGAAGGAACCCATCAAAGATACACCTTGTATTTAGAGATTGATGCTTACTTCTTGTGAGATTGCAAATACTCTGCCATGGGGGGTCACCTGCTGCTCAGATTGCTTCAACCTATTTAAGGAAAAAGAGAGACTAAGAGCAACAAAATCTATAACTTTTCTTTCTGTCTTTATGCACCCAAACTAGAGCTAGAGCAATAAAATGCAGCAATAGCAGTACCTAAGTACTCACCCTGATTCAATGCTAAATTCAGGCGGCATGCACAATGTTCCAGGAAGAATTGGGTTTTCATCATTATTTTTACTGGATGAGGGCATGTTATGGTTCAAACTCATACAAGGAACAGAACAGTCCAGGCCAGAATCCTTCACTTTGCTTTCAAGAAAATCAGTGTGCTCCAGAGAAGCAGTTCTGTCAGAAGAGATCACCTTAGCAGACTCATTGCTTGAGTTATCATTGGACAGAGGTTCATCCGCAGGAGCTTGTGGATGGGAATTTGGGGTCATGCCTTCTACTTGATCTGACGATGAAACTCATGAGACCAGAATCAATCAAAGGGCATCCAAACAGAAAGAAAAGAAGAAGAGAAAAATATAAAAACAAGTTGTGAGCAGGTAGATGAATAACCTTCAATTTGGATGGCCGGATTCATGGAACATGCTCCATCTTTATCGTCATCTCGGAACATTCCTGCCAGCGCAAATAGAGTTTGTACCGCCTCTTCCTCATCTTTAGTGATTGATCCAGAAACAGTCGGTTTACGTTTCTAGAGAGCAGGTTAAACAACATAAACCAAACATCTCAACTCTAACTGAAGAACATTTAAACTTGGTAGAACAATGACTGACCAACTTCCGTTTACGTTTCTTTATATCATCCTTTTTACGTGATTCCACTCCACCGAGTGTATGATTCCATTTCTTTGATTTTGGTGAATGGGAAAAGGTGGATTTGTGATTGCGCTTCTTCATGGCTGTAAATAAAAAATCATATTCCCATCATACATACCAGCAAGCAATAAAATCATGTTACTAATTATAATCAAAATGTGTAATTGGTGCGTAAACCATACAATACCTCCCAACACAATCCAAACTTTTTGTGATGAACCCAACACACAACCCATTCATGTATAAAAAGAACCATTGCACCATAAAAGTTGAAGCTTCAACACATGGATGGAATTAGAGAGAGAGTACATTGGCAGAATAAAGTGTCCACGAAAAGAAATAAAAAAGCAAAAAGCTTTGCCGTTTAGCTGTTAAAATTGTCATCTCCGTCCAAGTTCTTTAACTATAAGCATGCTTTTGTAAGATATTTTGGGAAAGTTAGAAGCGTTAGCATTTAATATAGGAATTGGAAAACTCTAAATAAATAAATAAAACCTTTTTTTTTTTTTACTGTTCTCAATTTTAATAAAAGATTTTTCCTTTTTTTTAATAATAAAAAAGGTTTCCCTTATCACTCAAAATAACTAATACGACCATATTTTGAAAACTTGAGAAAGAAAGCTAGAAAAAGATTTTTACAACTAAGCGGCCGTTTTTTCTATTTGCTCCAGCCCAAACGCAAAGTCTATAATAAAACAAAATGAGAAACTTCACTGGTACACCATGAAGCAATTTTATTTCAGAAGCAGATAGAAATCACCTGAACGAAGCTTCCGTGGGACAGAGGCATGATCGACGGCATTAAGGTCATCATAGAACTGCAAAACAGAAAGACCCCAAAGAAAATCTTTCAAAAAATCTGCAAATATATGTACTCATAAATGAAATCAAAAGGAAAATGAGGAAGCATTTTGTGTCTAGCCTGGAAATGTACACTCTATTTATTTACCGTTCTGGGAGTGGGAGCTCTAAATCTCTTGGCACTGACAATAGACTGTGAAGGCGAGGGACACTCGATTTCTCTATCAGACGAATCGCAGCCCATTGTGCAGTCTTCGCTGCCGTTGCTCGGACTTGCTGCGCCATCGACGGAGCTTATTCTTCTAAGTTTCTTCGATTTCTCAGAAAAGAATTCCTCACCAATGCCATTGAACCCTTCAAATCAAAACCCAGGAAGAAGATAAAACAAGAGACAGATTCTTTTATCCGTTTCGCTGCCATCACAGATACGAATAAGAATGTAGGAGAAAAGGACAAAGAACTGCCGTGGGGGTTTGCGTAAATTTACCAGAGACGAGCTTGTGCCCAGATTGTTTATTATTCTGTCGGCTCGCTCCACGCCTCACGTCTCTAGTCTTGTCCATTTCTACGACGGTGATGATAATTATTCTCACACATCTACCTCTCGAAAACGGCTTCGATGGTTCGAAAATCAACGAGACGTTTCTGAATTTTTGGTTCGTTTAGCGAAAAGTAGGCCGAAAAGGAGGCGTCTCTTCCATTCTGAAATAAAAAATCGATGTAGTTGCCAGGGGATCACTACTTCGTCTCTCTTACTCCTTAGCGCTAGCACAGACAAAAAGTAAACCGAGGCATCGATTGCTGAATCGATCTTTGGAACACGAAAAAGAGAATCAGGTTCTTGGTTAAATAAAGCGATAAAAAAGTTGGCAAAAGGAAAAGGAAGAAGAAACAGCACGCAAACAAAAAAATTATCGGAAGTTAGTGCGACTAACTGGACCAAAACCCATTTCACAGAACCCAGAGATTAACCAGAGAAGTGAAGACGTATGGAGAGAGAAAGAAGAAAAGCGCCATCGGCGGAGGTCGGGGCTGAGTTGAGAATCAAAAGAAAACTAAGCTGAAAACCGTAAAAATGGGTGGGAGCAAATTTCAGAATGGAGAAGGAATTCTCAGATCACGAATCCATCTCCGTGCAGTGAAGTGGAAATGGAATGGAGAGACCCATTTCATTATTCGGACTTCACATTCCTCTGTCCCAAACTCCTAGAAGACAGAAATCAGTAGCCAGCCTCTGTTAAAGAAAAACCGTCCGATCTCGACAGCGACGATAGGACAGATCTTTCTGATGTGTCAGCCACGTTGGATTCGTGACGTGAAGAATTAACGGTTGAGATTTCCTAGCGGCAGCAAATATAGGACCATTATGTGGTCTTGGGATCGCTTCAGGAAATAAACAGAAATCTGCTCATTAAATGATGTGACTAAATCGGTTAATGAAGCTCTAAGCAAGTAGTGGATTCGAATTAAGATTAGTGATGAGAAACATGATTGTTAGAATTAGAGGGATGACCAGCCTGTATTAATTTGGTGATCAGATTCAGATTCAGATGAAGAGTACAGTCCGGATCATGCAATGAGCGTGACATGGTAAGTAAGTCTAATAATTGCAGGAGGCGAGGAGCAGACCAGAACCAGAACCCAGGACCATGACCCGGATGGATATCTCCTACCCTACTATCATATATACATTCTTCTTTCCTTCACAGCATTTCACGAATCACAATCATGTCCTCCTCATCCCTAAGATTTGGACCATCATACCCCACCCGGGTTTCCTCAAGAAGCCCATTCCAAGCAAGCCCAACTCCAATTCGATAGGATAAATGTGACTTTGGGTCCCAAAGCTTTGCAATCGTTTCTATTTCGGTCTTTAAACATTTCACTTTTTTAATGAGTTAGTCTTAAAACATTTCACTTTTCTTACCAAGTCCTAAAACCTTGAAATGGTGTACACAGTTAGTACTAAAATTGATCATTTTTCCAACACCAACTTTTTTAAAACTACAATTTAAAATGTCTGATAGCTATCTTATAATAAAATCAAACTTTAAAAAATTCTACAATTAATACACCATTTAAATTACCATTTTTCTCTTTATAAATCATATTCTTGTTTAGTAACTGTCCTTCAATAAGTATAGAACTATAACTGTTAATATTTTAGTAAAGTTTTAGGACTAATTTAGAAAAATTAAAAGTTTTACAACTCAAAGATGTAGGAGTATTCATCCAACCTATAGGGTTGATCCGATCCCATGGTTATGTGGGTTTCAGGTGCGTCAAATCGGTTCGGTTTGTAAAGATAGTAACCCTGATAATGCATGTAGGTCAATATGAGTTGGGAATGCAAAATATGGTGAAACCCGAATTGACTCTATGACCCTTTAAATTTAACTTGGACGAACCTCTAGCGGCCCAAAACAAAAATGTTAGCCCTAGTCCCAGCCCAATTTCTTATTTCTGATTCTTGTTTAATCATGTTTTTGGTTTTATGGGCATAATTGACCATCCCATTTCATTTCTTTGTTTCTATTTTTCCTTTTAAGAAGCCGAGAACTAATTAATCTTATGAAATGAATGTTTTTGGTTATAATGATTGATGATTTGGAGTCAATTCATTTTAACTTAAGTTAACTTAATAAAAAATTATTTGTTTTTATTTTTATATTTTTTTTACTCAGAACTAAGTTTATTTAAAATTCAATATTATGTAAGTATAATATTCCATTAAAAAATAATTTTTATAATCTCACTAAATTTTTATAAATTTTCTAGCTTTATACATTAAAAAGAAAAGTTTATAAAAATTTAATAACATTATAAAAAATTCCTTTTAAATAAATTATTACATCTACATAATATTGACTTTCATTTAATGGTTCCTTTAATTGTTTTTGGTAACTCCAACTGCTACAAACAAGTAATGCTTAGTCTCTTATGTTTCCCTAGTTTCATTTGTGTCATCTATCATCTAATGGTTCCTTTAATTGTTTTTATTAAAGATTCTTAAAAAATTTGTTTAGCTTTTTAAAAGGATAATGTGCTTGATAAAAAAAATAAATGGATGAACTGAAAACCTGGTTATATCAAATCGAACCGAATAGTTTTTTTTTGTCTATTGTTAGGGTTTAATTGGGTTTTACAAATATGTAGGTCGGGTCGGATTCTGTAGAACCTGGTGATGTTCGCCTCGTGTGAACGCCCTTACAAATAGAAAAGTAGGACAAAATTTAGGATTAAGAATGAGATTTGCCCCATGTTCAGCAGGCAAAGGTTTTTTTTTTTTATCCCTTTTTCCCTTCCTTGAATTACCCAAAACTAAAAAACAAAAAAATTGTATTGGTATAAACTGAAAGCATGAAAATGTTATTCAGCTATAAGCTCACAGGAGTAGCAAGTAGAGAAAATCTGTGACTGACATAACCCGATTTCTAGGTTCATTTGAACCAAGAATAGATTTATTAAGCAGGAGAAGCGAGGTTAAGGAATGGGGGGCCCTCCATGTTAAGGGCACTTGTGTCTGCCTCCGTGGGTGGTCATATCACGGTAACAAGGGCACTCGTCATAGTTGCCGGAAGTGCCCGAAGGAACACAGCCGCAGCGAGCGCAGCAGGTGCCGCAGGCGCGGTGGCAGAGCTTGGGCCTCGATGATTCTTGACATCTAGCAATGCAAGCCGCATCACAATCTAATAAATCCCAAACAGGAGATCGGATGTACATTAATATTTCAGTTTTAACAATTACTGCTATTTGATTATTATGCTACACATCCAGAACATATTGGGGTATATATAACCATAAATATATCGATCTTACCAATATCTTTGGTGCGAGAAGCCGGTCTCTCTACGCTGGTTGTAATTAGCTGCAACATAAACCACGATTCATGAGTTTTATATATCTTGTGATCGAATCAATGAACTGTTACTAAAGTAAAGAAGTAGACATTGTGTTGTGAGTACCATTTGATTCGACTGGGAAAGTTGGAGGAGGTGAAGAGAGATAAGAAGAGGAGCCATCAGGAGCAAGAGAAACCTGAGTATGGCCATAGCTTTTAACAATGACGAGTGTATGCGAAACCTGGGTTGTCTGAGTTCGGGGGCTGGTATTTATAGCACCAGCAGAAAGGCAGAGAAAGGGCTAGAAAGAAGGGGGCGCCATAAATGGTGTCTAAATTGGTGGGCCAAGGAAAGGGAAAGTCGGTAGGTTAATGTTTCACATCTAAGTCACGGCATCAGGCGTTAGTGGTCAAGCAATAAATAAATCAATTATTTTGAACCTTGGTTTCGATAAAACCTATGTTTATTTTAGCAGTCAATTAATAAATGAATTTTAGACTGAACCATATTTTTTTTTCCTATAATAAATGGAGCCTCTTTATTTCGCATGCTTTTAATTTTTAAAGCACAACTGACAGACACTCATTAGTACTAGTTATGCACATCCTAATAAAATAAATTCTTAAACTAAAAATTTTAAAACGGCCTTTTAATTTTACATTTGAGTCCATTTAGATGATAAAGTCTTTGACAAATTAAAAAGTTCATAATTTAATGCACACTGACTCTTGTCTATATTGTAATGAAACAATCCTAATAACCTTGACATGAATAAAATATAAGTGCCTAATGATAAGATCTTGTATATTAGGAAAAATTAATATCATGAATTGATTAGCATTAAGATCATCAAAAGAATAGACTATTAATATGTTTAAATAACATTTAAATTGAGAGTTACAAATTTACAATAGGAGTTATCGTTGACCAAATGGTTTTACAATGGATACTAAAGAGATAGAAATTAAGATGCAATGGCTTGAATGTGTAAAATGTAGAAGATTGAGGAATCCTTATCAAAATAGATGTAGTCAGATTAAATTATTACTTTAACCTTAAATTTTCAAGATATTGATGTATGTGCACCAAAACTATATATATATATATATATATATATATATATATATATATATATTACTGCAGAGAATTCCTGTCTGTCATAATCCATGAAGAGGAATTTCAATTTGCCAGGAACTTAGATTTTTAGTATTTTATTTATTTTTGTTGGTATACAGAATAATTACAAGTATAAGGTATGAAAATATATTGTAGAAAAGCTTTAGAATAAAATGTCCGCTGCATGAAACTTAGATGACTTAAGTTACGATTTAGCCTTAAGGGGATATGTACACTATAACCACTAACAAACCTTATTAACAGTATTTTATTTATTGGCCTAAATCCTTAAACTGCCCCCATATTTTGTTCACTCGGATACTTAACCAATTCAACTATGGCTCGAAATAACTCAGCCTCCAAACTTTGTAAATTAGGACACATAATCCTGTCTGTTGATCATGTGCGATCACGTGATTCCATTCAGTCATGGAAACGCTATTTTTGGTTTTGGAGGGACTTAAATGACAGCAACATTAAAAGTGAGGCTGAACTTGGCATTTAATTTTATTTCGTCCTTCGTTTCTCTCCTTCGAAATTCTTTGGATCTTCTTCACCATTCGCAATGGCGACTTCTCTGACTCGAATGTCTCGGAGAGTCCTAGTTTCAGCTCTCTCTGCGCAGTGTAAATTGTCCACCGGAGCTTCGCGACGGAAGCAACTTTGAAGGTGATAACACCGTCGACCGGCAGACAGGGTGAAGTGGGACTACAGAGGGCAGAGGAGGATAATACCGTTGGGGCAGTGGCTCCCGAAAATTGCCATCGATGCCTACGTGGAGCCCAATGTTGTCCTCGCCGGGCAGGTCATCGTGCAGGATGGAGCTTTGGTTTGGAATGTCACCGTCCTTTGTGGCGATCTCAACAAGATCACCGTTGGCTTCTACTCGAAGGTCCAAAACCATTTTGTAGATTGTTATAGATGTAATTGGAAATTATGCAGGCTGCTATTTTGGTTTCAGGAAGAAAGAAAATTGTAGGCATCTTTAACCTGGCATGAGGTTCAAATCTTCTTCTGTGATTTTGAGCTCCTGAAAGCCATATCTTCTGCTGATTTTTTTGACTTTATGGTATGTCGTTAAATGACAACATTAACAGTGAGACGACTTGCTCTATAGTCTGTACAGAATAAACCTCATGTTAAAAGGCCACGTTTAGCCTCACTATTTGATAATATTGTCATTTAAGTCCTTGTAAAACCAAAAACGACATTTCGTGACGGAATAGAATCACATGATCGCACGTGATCAGGAGAGGGAGTTATGTGTCCCAGTTTACAAAGCTTGGGGTCTGAGTTACCCCAAGTCTTAGTTGAAAGGGGTTAAGTGTCGAGTGAATAAAGTTTGGGGGGCGATTTCTGGATTTAGGCCTTATTTGTTTGATTCCATTTCAAGCCCTTAATCAGAACCTCAGCCCAATGCAGTCAAGGTGTGAAATTCAAAGCCCATTGCAGAATAAGCTTCTGGGCCTCTTTAAGTCCACTGAAAGGTCGCTTGAAAGTTAAAACCCATCAAGTCGGCGTGAGATCTTTGGAGTGCAAAAGGTTTCGTTTCTTTTTTCTTTTTTGAAATAAAAGCGTAAATGTTTAAAAGAAAAAGAAGGGCAAATGTTTATTAGTTATTCTTGGTTTTTCAATGACTCAATGTAACCATTATTACCTTTGTCCCAAATTGGAGCAGTTCCAAATTTTTTTGCTTCATTTCAGTTCTTTTCCTTAAATTTAATTTGAATATATTTATACTATTATTTGCTAATTTTTTTAAAAAAATTATATTTAAAAACTATGAAACTTATAGGTTTTTAATATAATCTTTTAAAATTTTTTATTAAAAAATAATAGAAACAAATTTTAAAAAAATTAAGTTAGAAAAACTGCAATGGAGTTAAGAATTAAAAATAAGGGATAATGACAATCTGCCCCCTAAGTTTTAAGTGAAATTACACTTTCCCCCTCTATTTCAGAAATCTGCACTTTGCCCCTACCTTTTTAACACAGTCCGACATCAACTTCTAAAATCTTAATTTCGATATTATGGTAGTTATCTTCCAGTAATTTCAATCTGTATGATTTTTTTTATAGTTGAAGGACATTCTAAATTATCAATTTTTTCTTTTTGTATATTTTTAGTTTTTAAAATAGTATTTTAATTATCAATTAATTGTAAAAAAAATACTATATAGATTGAAATTACTTAAAAATGACAATAATATAGTCTAAATTAAGATTTCAAAAATTACTGTTGAACTGTATTAAAAATCCAGTGGGTAAAGTGTATATTTTTAAACAAGATGGCCAAAATGTAATTTCACCTAAACCTCAAAGAACAAATTATTATTAACCCTATATTTTTTGGGGTAAATTGCGTCTATCGCCCTAAACCTTTAATTATTATACCATTTTAGATCTTAACCTTGATTTTGTACATGAAAAATCTCTAATCTCATTTAAGTGTTTCATTTTGGATCTTTTGTAAATAGAAAACGTTAATATGGATGGAAAACATGACATGGCATGCCAACATGGGCAATTTCCTACGATGGCATGTTTGCCATGTCAGAACTAGCCTACAATTGACCTCATAAAAAAATTTAGGGCCTATGGTATAAAAAATGAAGAAATTTATGGCCTATATGAGGTTAGGCCAATATCAAACATATGCCCAAAATCCAGCAACCCTTCCTCCTCCCTCCCCGTCGCCTCCATGCTCAGCCTCGTCAGCCACCTCTAGCAAGGTTTTAAATATCGTACAAGTTATTATACCTTTTTTTTAATGGTACGGTACAATACCGGGTCTCAGTATCATATCGATAGTAAATCTCGAGTGTGTCGGGTTTCAACAAATATCAGACACCCATGCATATATTAAATATAACATAAAAGTTTCAAGTTCAACTTGTAAAGTTACATGAAAATTATACTCAAACAAAATTGAACGTAAAAAGAGAAAAACAGAATTTTCAAAAGGAAAAAAAAAAAGGTGAAAGGTGGCTAATTCCTTTTTGTTTTTCTTTAGTTCCTAAAAACTCCACTAACCCATTTATTTTTTCTCTCTCCTAGACTTTACTTTAGTTCCAGACTGCCACCCACTAACTCATTTATTTTTATCTAGTTCTCATAAATTGCAACTAATTTATTTATTCTCTTACCTTCTTCATTGACGATTTCTATTTGTCTCTTCCCATGTCCATCTTTCTTCTCTCTGGTTCTTCATCATCATCTCTGGGTTTATCTAGCTTCAAGATACGAGTTAGGGATTTTGAATTTTTGATTCCCTTCAACTAGGTCACGCTTTCTCTGCAACAAATTGTGTTTTTGTTCCTCTATCTTTTATCACAAATTTGTTTTCTTCCTCCCATCATGGTGGGTTGTGGATCTGTCGGTGATGATGGAACCCTTCTCCTCCTCGATTCTTTTTTATCTTAAATATGACTCTTCAATTTTTACTGTCTTCTTTCTTCCCCATATTGTACCTTGCAAATTCTTTGTACTGCCGAGATAGTGAGATGGCCGAGATATGCTTTGCCGGCAAGTATAGCCCAGCACAAAGGGCAGGACACTTTTCGTCGTGCTTTCGTACCGTTTTGTTGCTGATACCGAGATATCTTGGCCGTCCTGGACAGTACGAAATGAATTTCAAAACCTTGGCCTCTAGCCCTTCCTTCGAGCTCGGCGTCATTTGCTGCCTTTACCCCTTCCTTCGAGCTTGACCTCATCTGGCCTCCACTTCCCCTTGTTCACTCATCCCTTACGCTTCACCTACCTTCGATGAATAGATTCGTTATTCCCTCTTCCTTCACACTCATCCTCCCAGCGTTCCTTTATCCCCTATTCGATTCGCATCAACGCTGAGCCCATTAAATTCTCGGATGTCGGAGACGCAATCGGCTAGCGATCAGACGAGTTTAGGGTGGATGCCAAAAAAGACAAATTGGTCTACTAGAGTTGGTTGGAGAGGATGAGATTGGTGTTGTGGCCGGGGAATGAGACATAGGTGGAGTTTGAGGGCTGAGATCGGCCTAAATCGAAGGGGATTGACAAAGCGAATAAGGGGAGGAGAAGTCGTGGATGAGGCTAAGCCCAAAAGCAGTGGGGGATTGCTGGAGGCGATGGGGAAAAGAGGAAGAAGGCCCGCCCGGATTCGATCCCTTGCGTTCCAGCAACTGTGGATAGGACCGTCAGCAGTTGGAAGTTGTAAGCGTTGGCCAATAGTGGCAAAGCCTTAAGGGTGGAGGTAACAGGTGGGGAAGTTTAGGGTTTCTTGGGATGAGGGTTGTGAGATGAGGGACTAAGGGTGCAATTTTACCATATTTTAAGAAAACTTAAGGTTTTGCTAATTAATCTATTGTACCAGCGTGACAAATCGTCCATGCTGGCATGCCATGTGGTATTTTTCATTCACACTAACGCTTTTCATCTACAAAAGGTTCAAAATAGAACACTTAAATGAGTTAGGGATTTTTTATGTACAAAATCGAGGTTAAAATCTAAAATGATATAATAATTAAATATTAGGGGCATGGACACAATTTACCCTATATTTTGGCATATTTTCTTGTTACTAGAAAAAGAGGAGGACAAAACTAGACTCGAAATTTAAAAAAAAAAAAAATCAGACATTGCTCACCACTTTATGCCCATTAAATATAAATAAAATACAATGACCCACCTCCAAATATACTCAAGTACAATACAACGAGCTTGAGGCAACCATTTTTACCATATTAGACACAAGAGAGCGAAACTAGCAGGAAGAACTGTCTAATTTATGAGCATGTTTGATGAAGAGCGGGAATATGGGAAAGGGCTAATTAAGGGCATTTGGGTACGCCACCGCGAGTGGTGAGGGAAGCGTAGCAGGGGCAGAGGTCCTTGTTGCCGGCGGTGCCTGGCGGGACGCAGTTGCAACGGGCGCAGCAACTTCTGCAAGCCCTCTTGCACAGATTTGGCCTCGACGATTCCTTGCATCTTCCTTCACAAGCTCCCCCACAATCTGCGTGCACGTACAATTTTTCATGGATTAATCATACTATAAATCAATAAATCAGTCAGGCAACTAAATCTAAAAGCGATTAAGATGATGAGGAATGAATTGATGAAATTAAAGCGATTTACCAATTTTTTGTGGTTGGGGTTGTGGTTGTGGCTGTGGCTGTGGTTGTGGGGGATCAGCGTGCACAAGCTGAAGGAGGAGAAGAGAGAGTAGTAGTAGGGAAGCAACGGAAAGAAGTCCTCTTGGGGTAGACATGGCTCAAGTGTGAAGAAGATGCTATGCTATGATATGCTATTAGATATTTTGACTGGCTCTGAACCTGATTGGGGGGAAGGGGGAGCCTTTTTATAAGGAAAGAGATAAGAGGAGGGGAAAGCCAGTGGGCGGGCGCACCGGCACAATTGTATTGTACTTGGGGGAATGTAGAATCATTCTTGATCCCTTTCATGCGATACAAGAGCCTTAAATTGTACATTTTATACCGCTCAGAAGTTTTAAAAATTTAGAGTTAGATTTTATTTGATGGGATTATACATGTATGATTTATGTATTATTCTAAATCCTCAAGCATTATACATTACATATGAGGAAAGTACTGAATAAGTTTGAGGAGGATAGATCCCTAAACTTATACCTTATTCATACTTGAAAGATAGGCCTACAAAAAAATACCCTAACCCACCCCAAGCTCATACAGTTGCAAAAGAAACAAAAAAGGAGGGGGGGCCTTTTTATAATGAAAGAGATAAGAGAATGGGCGAACCAGCAGCCGGAAGCATTGGCACAGTTGCATTGTACTTGGGGAGATATAGAATCATTCTTGAACCTTCCTTGTGATACAAGAGCCTTAAATTATATATCTCTTTTTATAATGAAGGAGATAAGAGGAGGGGTGAGCCAGCGAGCAAAAGCGCTAGCGCAGTTGCATTGTACTTGAGGAAACGTAGAATCATCCTTGAAGCCTTGATGCGAGACAAAAGTCTTAAATTGTATATCGTATACCACTCAGAAATTTTAAAAATTTAGAATTATATTTTATTTGATAGGATTATACATGTATGATTTATGTATTATTCTAAATGCTCAATCATTATGCATTACATACGAGGAGAGTTGGTGTAAGATTTAACGCATAGATTCCATAAAGACTGGTTTATATTTTCAAAACCACAGAAGCCCCGGCCCCAATCCAAATGGAAGAAATTTAAGCAAAATTAGTAGCAATTTGTGATCTGTCAGCAACTACAAGTGTGTGATAAATCAAGTCTTAGTCAGGGTTGGTGGAGGAAAATGAAGTGCATTGCCCGCGTTTGGAGCTCGTCCCATCCGCCGTGGACCGGTTGTCTCGTCTGGTGAGAGCTAAAAGCCTTTAGCCGTAGCGCCTGACCTGACTTGAGATGATCCCACACGGTTTTGGCTAATTTATCAGTAATTTTCTCTAAAAACCAATTTACATTAATTAGAGGTAATAAAAGCCAATCCGCTGCAAGGAACAAACCTAAAGTGCTATCTATCTGTCATATTATTTAGCTGATAGTAATAGTGAGTCCGTGTGTCAGTGTGTGTGTGTGTAGCCGGCCCTAGGCAGTAATTTCTTGGATGTATCTTTTCTAAGGACAATATCAATGGGCGGGGCTACCAGAGATGGTACCAATTATAAATTATTGTGGGTCTACGAGGAAGAGGAACCGGAGTCGGACGGAGCCACTAATGCATACCTAAGGCTGTAAAATGCGAGGAGCCTATTAGGCTTTAACTCGCCTAGATAAGCTAATCATATTTCCCCAGTTTGAGCTTAATAAGAAACAGTACCACAATTTATGTTTGAGCTTCGCTTGAAAGTCTATAAGGCTTGACAACATCACTGTTAAATATAACTTTTCAAACCTCAAAGAATTTATATGAGTATGACCCAACTTTAAGAAATAAATATAAATTTTCAAACTCTATTTTTATAGGTATCATTAGAATTGATCAGCTCAGAGATTGAGTGCCACTATGTTCGAGCTCGACTCATGGTAATGAGCCCATTTTTTTACTTAAGCTCAAACTCGATAACACTCAGTTTGAAAAATCTTAAAAGGAATTTGAGCTTAAACTACCTGATAAAGGCCCATTGTTTACACCCATATGCATACCAATATGCGATACCATACTTCTTTCCTTCATTGATTCATTGTGAAATTAAGAATTGGCACTGCAACTAATTGCTACAAATTACTAGTAAATCATGAACACACCTAATCTAGATTGTTGTACTCTGATTATTTTTTCCTAACACTCAAAAGCATTATAAGTACAAAGTATGAAAATCTAAAATAGAAAAGCCCGGTAGGTAAAGTGTCTACCATGCCAAATCTAGAGAGCTTAAGAGATGAATTATTCTCGTTGGTTTTGAATTTGAGAAATTTTCAAAAAAAACCCATGAGGTTTGATGGAAACTTTACATACGCCTTCTGTCTGGGGATTCTTCACTTTACCCCTCAAGATTTAATGAATTCTTCACTTACCTCCTTCCATAATAATGAGATCCAAAATACCCTTTCCTTATCTCCTTTGATAAGATAAATTGACCATAATGTTTCTAGTAGGCAATAAAACTTTGCTAAATTAACTAAAATTTTGTATAAAATTATATATGAAAAAAATTATTTTTTTAATTATCAATAAAACTTTGTTGGTTAAACTTAGTATAGATAACATTACTATCTAAGAATTGTGTCTCAATTATAACATTTGAAATGTAGTAGCTAAACACAGTATGCAGTTGAATGTGAAATATGTTTGGCAAATCAATAATTAAATATATTTTTTTAATAACTAAAAATGTTTGACAAAATAGTTATTCCATTAAGTGGGAGGCAAATTATCCCTTAAGAGCGCAACAACAACAACAATCTAAACAGGTACTACTATTGCTACTACCGTTACTACTAGTGCTACTACGCTACTGTTATTGCTACTGCTACCGTTGCCTTTGCTGCTGCTACTACTACTATTAAAAAATCACAGATTACTACTACTACTACTATTACTACTACTATTAAAAAATTATAGATTAATTGATGAAAGTTAATAGTACGAAAAATTTGGGATGGAGGGAGTAGTTTATTTCCCACTTAATATAACAATTATTTTTTAGAACTAGTGTTAAGTATATTAAGTTTGAGAAAAAAATCAATTTGACGTCCCTTAGTTTAATTTTTTTTTTTTAGTCTAAAATGAGTATATTACCTTAAGGTTGTCTTATCGAAGTCCCTTACCTCATACTACTACTACTACTACTAAAAAATCGTACATTAATTGATGAAAAGTGAATTGTGCAAAGAATTTAGGACAAAGAGAGTAATTTATTTCCCACTTAACAGAACAATTATTTTTTAGGATTAGTGGTACGTATATTAAGGTTGAGGAAAAAATCCATTGAGGGTCCCTTAGTATATATTTTTTTTGTCTAAAATGAGTATATTACCTTAAGGTTGTCTTGTCAAAATCTCTTATCTCATATTACATGTCTCAATTAGTTATTTTTTGTCAATTTCACTATTAAGTTGAGTGAAAAATACTGACTTGACATCGTTTAACACTAAAAGGAATGTAAAATAACAAATTAATCCCTAAGTTTTTTCAATCAATCATTTTAACCCTCAAAAATTTTAAACCTCATATTCAACCCAACTTATCTTCCTTTTTTTTGTTGTGTTCTTAGGGCTATTCATCGCGATTCAAATCTAATAGCTCGCAATGAAATTCGACGGTGAGATAGCGAGGGTGAGTGTTGGTGAGGGCAATGACAATGAATGCGTATTGATCTCTTCGGTGAGTGTCGATAAGGTTGGTGACGGCGAGGGTTAACGCGAAGCCAATTCTAGCCACTTTGACCAGATCTAACAACAGTAGAGGAAAACCTAGGCATCGAGTTAGAGGATAAGGTGGCCATCGATTTTACCGGACTTGACAGATCATGCGTCATTTGAAGGCAGGTTTGGGATCGATTTCATTGGCCATCGATTTTGTTTCTCCCAATGTCAGATCTGGCGGCCATCAATTTCATCTTTACCCCTAAGTTCGACGCCGATGTCGAGAAATACTTATGTTCTTGTTATTAGCCATGATGGCGCCGAAGAAACTCGGCTAAGGAAATCACAACCGAGTACTTAAACTCCGCTGAGGAGCTGGAGTAGTGTCGACAGTGTGCTGGAGGACAGGGGGCTGGGGATTTCTGGGGCTGTGATTCAATGTGGAGGGGAATTTCTAGGCTGCAAGTGGAGATCGTCGGAATCGTGGCCGGGGTGCTGCTTTGGTGACTATGGAGTTCATGGTGAGGGCGTTGTTGGCGCCGTGCTCGACAGAGGGGCAGAGTTAGAGAGCAAAGGGGGTTTGAACAGGAGGGTGTAAATGGTAGATGTCTAAGTATAAATATTAAATTATTAACTGAAAAACATTAGGGATTAATTTTATTATTTTATATTTATTTTAATTGAAAAATATTAGGGACTGTCTTTGTTATTTTACCTTTATTTTAATATTAAATAATATCATTTTAGCATTTTTCATCCAACTTAATAGTGAAATAAACAGAAAATACTCAATTTAAACACGTAATATGATATAAGGGACTTTGATAGGATAACCTTAAGATATGGTATCTATTTAAGACAAAAAAAAAAATTAAGGGACCTCCAGTAGATTTTACCCTTAAGTTTGATCAACAAAGTTTTGTAGATAATTTTAAAAAAATAATTTTTGTTACATATAATTTTATATAAACTTTTAGCTAATTTCACAAAGTGTTACTGCATCCCTAAGGGTATTATGGTTAATTCAACCTATCTAGGGGGCAATTTGGGGTTTTACTATTATGAGAGGGGATAAGTGAAAGATTCATTAGACCTAGGAGTGTAAAGTGAAGGATCTTCAAATTGGAGGGGTAGGTGAAGTTTTTATTAAACCACAAAGGATTTTTTTAAAAATTTCTTACTTAAATTTTAATTCCTAGCTATTATCTAGTGACAAATTTGTTCATAGTATGTCATATGCAATCTATCCATTTCATAACATGAATTCTGGTACTAAATAGCGAAATATACGAAGAAGTGTGTATACAGGCGCTCCATGTATTAATAAAACCGATAATTATTCTATTATTATTATTATTATTATTATAGGATAAAATTTGATAAAAAGTGAATCGTTGAATCATAAACGTATATATAATATAAATTAGATCAAAGCTTTGATTATTGTATACCACTTGCTAGTCTGTTGCAAAGATAAATTAACCAGTCAGCTCATCATCACTTATCTAGCTATAGCTATATCATTAGTATTCCAATATGTAATGTACTAGAGGTAGTGCTCATGCTGCTCAACAGCTGTTATGTTAGGCTCTACCTTGATCTTGATGGTTTGGTAAAACATCTGGTGATTGAATCGAAGGTAGTTTTTGTAAAAAATAAAATGTTTTACAGTCGACACAAGTATCTCAATACCAACAGCGAACAGAAACCTCTGATCCTTCTCTGTGAGAACAACAACTTTGATGGCTGGATATATAAATATGAGAACAAAATCAGCCAACCACCCCCCATTTTCCTTCCACTTCACAATGTCCCACCATGGTTTCACACTTCAATTTAATGCCTTATCCGTTAGATTAGCACAAACTCTAGTCTTGTCAACCTCCCCCTTTATCTACAACTCATCGTCCTGCTCCTATGTGCCCCTGCAATTTACCTTTTCACTGCCACGTTCTACCATCCATGCCTACATCACAAATACGTACACCTTTCTGGACAATGCAATCACTAAACTGAAGGAATCTATACTAATGATGATGTTTGAAAGTCAATCATGGTGTTGGCATGCAATGCCACTTCCCAACTAATCTCTCTCTTTCTGTCGAGTTCCATCTAACGTTGTGGATTATGCCCAACTGTGAAGCTCCAATTACTTGCATTACAACCAAATAAACCTATTGATACCTTCAATTGGGTTTAATCAAATTAATAAACACAACTTTGAAGTCTCATTACTCCCTGAAGTTTTCCCCCGGCTTATACAAGGGCAGATCTGTTCACTTAGAAGTGGGGTTATTGGTCACCATTTTTTTTTGTTTATAAAAATATGTATAAGAGACTTGTAAATTAATTATTACTTAATTAGACCTCACTTTCATTTTTTATTAGACCCCACTAACACTATAATAACATAAAAATTCGTAAATATTGAAAGAAGAAAGTTGTGGACACTTTAGTTTTTCATCTTTCTCCAAAATGAAACATCAACAGTTACTTCATGTCTCCCTTTCTTTCATCTCTTCTTCTTTCACGCTACCTTTTTCTCATGGAAGAGGGGAAATAAGATTTATTTTTGAAAAAAGAACTTGGGACCTTTTCTAGGTTGTAACTCCATATATATAACTAATTCATTTTCCCTGTCATTTTTGTCTCTCTTTTTTTATTCTTTATCAACCAACATCAACAAAAACCCTAAATTTGATTATTGGGATACTGCAGATAAGACAAAATTTGTGGGCAAAAAGCTTGATTTTGAAATTAACTTTCCACAATTGATTAATTCAACACTTCTTTTAAATTATTATAAGATATTTGTTACTTATCTTATAAGTACATTTAAATTTTTCATTATTTGAACCTAGTTTTTAGTAGTAGTTGTGTGTGTATACACTCCAGTTTGAAAAATCCTAAATTCGCCACAATATAGCTACGTCAAATTTAAAAAAAATAACATGATAAAATCCCACAAAGCTACGATTTCCCACAAGGGTATTGAAACACGTAAAATCCCAATGGCCTAAACACAAAAGAACATGTGTAGGGCTGCCACCTGAAATAGGACAGCAAAATCAGGACAAGTCCTCATGCTGAGTTAGATGTAGCTGACACCTTCCAAACCACTGTACATAAGCTGAAGCAACAACACAACTATGAGGACCAAAGCAGGCATTAACTGCTTAACCTGGTGACAAGTGTTGCTACTCGACGCTCTCTTTTCGTTTGATGTTTTTACATAGGTACATATGATATGACATGATGGGTTTTTTAGTTTAGTATTAGGTTTTTTAACCCTTGCGTTGCAATAGGAAAAAAAATTCATAATTTTAAAAAATATAAGAATGATATAATAATTAAAATAAAATTTGAAGACAACCTAGGCCTGCCCAAAATTAGACAAATCATAATAATAAATTTTATTTTAAAAGATAAAAATAATATGAGAAATTTTGGAGATCAAAATGATAAATAAATAACATTTATCATTTCAAATAAGAAAAATCGATAAACTAGAGCCGGGATGGATTTAAACCAAATAAAATTGTGAAACAATCCAAACACGGAAAATAACAATATATGCCCCCAAGGAAGTGATAACCCAGTCAAAAAGCGATCAATGTTAAAAAGATAAAAAAACAAAGTAATTATTTATTAGGAAAGGAATCACGTAAAAAAAAGAGAGACCAAGAAAAATACAAAAAAAAAAGTAAAATAACATTGTTTTATTTATTATTTATTAAATATTGAATAACTCTTATAGATTTAGTATGTACAAGGGGAAAAGAGAGAAAAACACTATTATTTTTACAGCATGAAATCTAAAAGGTGAAAGGATTTACGGCATAAAACCTGGAGGACCTTAGCTGTAATAAAATGTGACTTTTTGAGACATTATTTGATAAATAGTAATTTTACCTTATCCATTTAGTCTCTCTCTCTCTCTCTCTCTCTATATATATATATATATATATATATATATATATATACTCCCACTGTCCCATATTTTTTGCACCGTATTCCTTTTTAGGTCGTCTCAAATTCTTTGCACTGTTTCCTTTTTTAGTAAGTTTTACAAAATAACTTTACAATTATACCCCTCCCCTTCTACACTACTCTTGTTCATTTTGTTCTTGCTCTGTTTCTCCAATCACCTTGTTGGCCACCGCCGGCATGGTGGAGACTGGCAATCGGGGTAGCAGGCATCGGGGAGAGGAGATCAGGGCGGCGAGTGACGGGGTACATCGGAACTGAGAGGTGATAAGGCGATGAGGTGAGGACATTAAGGAGCCCGAATCAATGAAATGACGAAAAGATCGAAGAGGTTTAGGTTGAGAATCGTGATCGGCGACGATCGATTTGATGAGGACGAAGGCGATGAGAACAGAAGCGGTGGTACTTCGGCGACGAGCCCAAATCGTGGAAGCCGAGACGACTACTTGGGGAGAGATTAGTACTCCGGCGACGAGGACAGAAGTAAGGATGGCGAAGACAAGTCGAAGCCGACAAAAAGCGATTGCGCTGCTGGGTGGGGAGGCGACGGAGGTGACGAATCGCTACTGGAATCTCTAGCGTTTCGACGGTTGTTGTGCTGCGGACTCATTGGTGGAATCGCTGGCGGTTGTGCTGCTGGAATTGCGGCGGATTGAGGACGGAGAGAGATTAGTACTCCGGCGAAGGTTGAGCAAATCTGAGATTTAGTTGAAATCGTCTGGTTTGAGACATTTGAGAGAGAAGGGATAAAAGGGCATAATTGTCCAAGACATGGAAATTGTTACTTACCTAAAAAATTATACAAAATCAAACGTTGCAATCAATGTGGGATGGAGGGAGTATATGTATATATAGATATGCGCGCCTCCAATCCTTTTAGTTCGTGTTTGTTTTTATTTTGCAAGTGGTTTGGCGGGTGGCGGCTGAGGAAGAAAAGGGTTTAAGCGCATCCCGCCCGAAATGTAAAGGGGACTACTCAACTAGGGAAGGGAACGCAACGCTTCGGGGGAAGCATTTTGCTGAAAAAACTGTCACCAGCCGTCACCAGCCGAGCCGGAGACCAAACGCCCCGTCGCTTTCGTTCCACCAAATTCGGACCCCTGCGCCAATGTATGCGCTCGTGCGATATCAATAACATACTGAGCTGAAAACAAAAAATACTTCACAAAATTTTAATTCAAATTATTTAATAATAATAATATTTGACAGTTAATAAATAATAGTAATTAATTGATCATCATGCATTGAATCAATACCAGCATCCCCCGTGTGTAGAATTAGACTTATAACCTCCAACATAAGTTGGCGCCTATAGGATAAAATAAACTAGCAACCAAATATTTGAGGCTAATTGGTTGATCATCTTAACTTGAATCAACTTAATTTAAAATAGTTTATTTTTATTTTTATTTTTTTTACAGTTTTTACTCAGAACTAATTTTATTTAAAATTCAATATTATGTTGATGAAATAACCTATTGGAAATACAATTTTTACAATCTTACAAAAAAAATTTATGAATTTTCTAGTTTTAGGAATTAAAAAAATAAAAATTCCTAAAAATTTAATATCATGAAACTTTATTTTTAAATGGATTATTGCATCTACATAATATTGAATTTCAAATGAAATTGGTTTCAAGAAAAAAATATAAAAATAAAAATAAATAATTTTAAATTAAGCTGATTTAATTTAAAAAAAAATTAGCTCTTAACTGTTATATTCGAATCCAATGGATCAATACTTGCATCACAACTTGAAAATTGATCATTTGTATAGATGGAGTAGCTGGCATATTGAGGGTAGAGCAATTTATTTTAATTTTAAGAGTCAAAATACATTTGAAATTTATCTGCATTCGCTACTTAGTGTATTTTAATTTAATTATTATTTTCAAATTACTATGCATGTAAAACTCATGTTTATTGTTGTATCCTTCTAACATATTAGTATGTTTCCTTTTTATTAATTAATTATATTTTTTGTTGGGTTTATTGGCTCAAATTCAAGAAGATTAAATATTTTGATTTTGTTTAGGATTTAGTTTTTCTATTTTGATATGACTTGGGTTTATGTGTGGCCTATAAAAAGGCTTCTTATGTTAGGTTTTGAGTATAAGAAAAAAGTCAATGTAGTGAAAAAGTAAAATGTGAGGGTTCCAAGAGGGAGGGAAGATCCGAAAGCTGGAAAGGCATAGGATGAGAAGCCTTCTGTGATTTTCATATCTTATAATCATGTGAGGGTAAAATACTAAGAGCCAATTCATTTTAACTTAAGTCAATTGACTTTCTTTTTTTTTTTTATAGATTTTTTTACTTGAAACCAATTTCATTTGAAGCCAATATTATATAGATACAATAATCTATTTGAAAGTAAATTTTCATAATGTTATTAAATTTTTATGAATTTTTATTTTTTAAGACCTTAAATTAGAAAATTTTAAAAAAAATTAATAAGATTATAAAAATTGTATTTCCAATGGATTATTAATATTTGCTTTTAATTAAAACTAGTTCTAGGTAAAAAAGACACAAGAATAAAAATAAGTTATTTTGAAGTCAATTGACTTAAAGTTAAACGAATTGGGTGTAAAGTGGTCAATAATGTGTATGAGATCCATATGCCAACGTGAGCAGTAAGGGCATACATCTACTATAATCTCTATATTTTGTTTGAGTGAATTTCTCTCATCCGTGGATGTAGACTATTTAATAGCCAAACCACGCTAAATTCATGTATGTTTCTTTGAACATGTTTGTTGTTTCGCTTCGTGTGATGAGTGATTGGAGAATTTTTTCTCAAAAAGTGGTATCAGAGTTTGTGATTTATTCCTTACATGGTGAAGTTTGTGGTGCGTTCTCAACATAGTGGAGCTTGTGTTTGTGTGTGTTGATGTTCATGATGTTATTGTTTGGAGTTATTTTTGTGTTATTTGTACTCATTTGCGTTTGTTGTTGTGGTCATGTTTTGGCGATGTTCATGGTGTTTATGTTTGTGATCGTGATGTTCATGTTCATGTTCATGATAAAAAAAATTTGAGCCAATGTGAAGATTGTTGGATTTGTTGGCTCAAATTCAAGAGTGTTAAAAATTTTGATTTTGTTTAGTATATAGTTTTAGTTTTCTTATTTGTTTAGGATTTGATTTTCCTATTTTGATGTGGTTTTGAGGTGTGTCATATAAAAAGGTTTATTGTGTTAGAGTTTTGAGTATGAAAGAAAAACCAATGTGGTGAAGAAGTAAAACGTGAAGGTTACAAGAGGAAGAAAAGATCCGGAGGCTAGAAAGGGTTAAGAAGAAAAGTCTTTTGTGATTTTTATATTTTGCAATTGTGTAAGGGCAAGATATTGGGGGTGTCAGTAGTGTGTAAATGATCCATAAGTCAGCATGAGTACTAAAAACCTACATATACTGTAATTTTTATATTTTGCTCAAGTAAATTTTTTTATCCGTGAATATAAATGGTATGATTATTTTGTGCCCAATACCTCTTAAACATGGCTATGTGTGTGTGTGTGTGTGTGTTTTATCTTTATTTTATATATACATATTCTTGGCCTTTCCCTCTCTTCAACTTCTTAAATTTTTCACAAAAATATTTTTTCTATATATATCCAAATAACATTAGGTAAAGGAAGGTATTAGTGGAGTTTTACTTTACAACAATACATGTGTGTATGAAGCTACAAACAAAATGGTTGAGCTGTTTTATTTTGAGGTTGCGTGACCGAGGTTGCTGCACCGATATGACACAAAACATCCAAAAGAAAAAGGGTAGACCCATAACTTATCTCAGGTATTCTTGATAGATAGGTGATATATTTTCTATTCTTTATAAATTTTATTCTCTATTATCTACTAATTTTATGCTACATAACTGTCTATTTTCATGCCACTCATGAGATCAAAATTTGGCCTAAATTCTATATTTTATTATTTGTGATTTTTCTAATGGTTTTATAGTTTAAAAACAACAATTTTTGGATGTTTCACTGCAATATCTTTTTGAGAAATTTGGTAGGTAGAAAATTTAATTTTTAAAGGGTTGATCATTTGAAAATTGATAGAAATTATAATTGCCTCCTTTATTTTCAAAAGAATTTTTTAGCAGCTTGAAATATATTATTTATGCTGAAGGTTTTCGCTTGATAAAAAAAATGTGTCAATTATTTCTAACAATTTCTTTTACTTCAATATTGGTTTAATGTTACTGGCTTGATTTCGGTGATGAGAAGTTATTATACTTGGCATGGGTAAAGATTGAACCATTATAACTGGTAGTAATTCTTTTGAGTTACCTGTTAACTTGAAAAAAATTGATATTTTTTTTGTATCATGCACATGGAAGGAATTCTATATATTTTTTAAAATAAATTGTTTCAAAAAAACCAAAATATTTTTTTTTACAGTTGCAAGAGCCTATGCCATTGAGAGCAAAGTTTTGGTATGAGAAATATTTTTTTAAACACAAATTTTAATGCGTTTTGACAGTTTCTACATCCTTGAGACAGGGTTCAGTTGGGAGGAGATCTTGAGCTTTATTGTGGGTTTTTTCTTATGGAAGGAAAAAGGGGGAAAGAAATGTTTTAGTGGAAAAAATAAAAGGTTCTTGAAATCTCTTTGTTTTGGATCTATCTTTGTTGCCTTCAGAAAATTATGAATTTTTTTTTGAAATCTCCTCATTTTTTGTTTGGTGCCTTCAATTGCCGAGAATATTTCTTTTGAGAAGGGAATCATTTGTTACCTTGTACTTAAAAAATGAACAAAAAAAAAAAAAAGGTCTCTTTGAAAGACAAAAATATTTGTTGCCTTGAATTAAAGTTGCGGGAATTTGAAATTTGGTGTCTCAAAAAATTATGTGGGAAGAGGTCACTTAAAGATTTAGACTACAATATGAGTCTAAATGAAGGCACCAATGTAGCAGTCATAAAGTAATGTGGCGATCATAAAATATTATTGTGGGATATTGTGGCATATATTGTGGCATAGCTTTTTCATGAGGCACAAAGACCGAAAAAAGTTGTCTTGTATGACAAACTCATGTCCCAAGTAAATGTGAAAACTAGATGGACCCCGATTTATGCTCAATTGAGAAATGCACACTACGTGAAGATAAATACAAAGAAAAAAAGAAGGACCCCTAGTTATGCTCTTTGAGAAATGCACACCGACCCAAACAAATATGTAAAATAAGATGGACCCCAATTTGCATGTGTGCATACTCATTGAAGGATATACAAGTATCCTATAAAATGGGAAATCATGAAAGCGTGTATTATTATTGAAGCATATCAAAATGTCCATGAGATGGGAATCACAAATTCAAATATATGATAAATTTATTGGTCACATGATATAGGCCGGTTGAAAATAAATTCATGGGAAATAAATTTTGAGCTCAATATTTATCACCACCTATAATCATTGACATCATTACTAGCAACTTGTGGCACCCTAACCTTTATCACTTATTTCTTGTAAAATCTTCGATCAAAGTGAAAGGCTAAAAGGGTTACATCAAGGAGGATGAGTTTGAGCCCAAATTAAATGGAGCTTCCAATGAAGATGCCAAACCCAAAAATCAAATACCCTGAGGCTTGGGTATTGAATGGGAAAAACAAATCGTAGTGAAGCCGTTGAGAGATGCATTATCGTAGGAATTTATTTCTCGCCTCATCCCTATGGTGTAGATGCAACTATCCTATAATGATTGAGGATTCCACATTTGCTCTGAATGAGAATCTGTAGTTTTTTATTTAGTGGAGTGTCAAAGTTATAGAAGCACCATTGATAGATTTTCATGTATATGAGTGTTAGAGTGAGGCTGCTGCTTGCATTATTCTTAAAATCGTTCACGAAAAAGTTAGGATATGCACATGGCCATTAAATAGTGCAAGCTTATAAGCTCAATGGACACTTGATTTATTATGTATGTTAGGTAAACTTGTACCCACAAACAATCATAGTTCAGGGTCGCACCACTATTAGTTGTGGAATAAGGGAGCCGACTCACTAAGTAAAGGTTCAAGGTATCGCTACCTTTATAATGCATAATAAACTGTCTTTACTTATTTATATATCATTTTAGTTTTTATTGAAATGGAAAGGGAATTATTGGAGATTTTATTTCAATAAAAAATAATAATACTTATTAATAATAAATATTTTTAAGACACTAGCTGCTTGTCTTGTTAGTACTTTTTAGCTCTCATTTACTTACTTTCTTAAAGCATATAAATGTAGAAATTAAGGTCCAAACTGTTAAGAGTTTAATGGTGTGATTATTTTGTGCTCAATAGTTCTTAAATATGGCTATACATACATACATACATATATATATATATATATATATATATATGTTTGTTTTATCTTCATTTTATATATACATATTCCCGGCCTCTCCCTCTCTCCAACTTCTTCGATTTTTTGCAAAAATGCTTTCTCTATATGTCTCCAAATAATATTGGGTAAAGAAAAGTGTTAGTGGAACTTTATTCCACAACAGTGTATATATGTGTGGAGTTATAACAAGATGGTTAGGTTGTTTTATCCTAAGAGCTGCGTGACTGAGGCTGCTGTATCGGTATGACACGAAACGTCTAAAAGAGAGTGCGTAGACCCATGACTCATCCTAATTATTTTTTATATATAAGTGGTATTTTTTCTATTCTTTACAAAATTTATTCTCTATTATCTACTAATTTTATGTTACATAACTGTTTATTTTCATGTCACTGATGAGATTAAAATGTGGCCTAAATTTTATATTTTATTATTTGTGAATTTTCTGATGGTTTTCCAGTGCAAGAACAACATGGTTTGTTCTTAGCATGGTGGTGCTTGTGATTGTGTTCGTTGATGTTCTTGATATTGTTGGTTGGAGTTATGTTCGTGTCATTCATACTCATTTGCATTTGTTATTGTGTTTGTGTTTTGCGATATTCATGGTGTCCATGCCTGTGATTATGATCATGTGTTTTTGATATTCATGTTCGTGGTAAAAAAAATTGAGCTAAAGTGGAGATTATTAGATTTGTTGACTCAAATTCAAGAAGGTTAAGGATTTTGATTTTGTTTATGATATGGTTTTAGTTTTTCTATTTGTTTAGGATTTGATTATCCTATTTTGATGTAGATTAGGTTTGTGTGTATCCTATAAAAATGCTTCTTATATTAGGGTTTGAAGTATAAAAGAAAAGTCAATGCAATGAAAAAGTAAAATGTGACGGTTGCAGGATGGAATAGAGATCCAAAGGCCGGAAAGGGTTAGAACAAGAAATCTTTTGTAATTTTCATATTTTATAATTATATGAGGGCAAAATATTGGGATTATCAATAATATATAAGAGATCTATAAGTTAGTGTAAGTACTAAAAACATATATCTATTGTAATTTCTATACTTTTTTAGGGTGTTTCTGTCATCTATAAATATAAGCTAATTAAGAGCCAATCCATATTAAATTTATGTAAATTTTTTTTATTTATTATTTTACTGTGTGTGAGGAATGATTGGAGAATTTTTTTTCTACACATTTCCTATCAGACCTGCAAGCATGCAGTAATTCAGTACTCGAGAAATAATAATATAACGTTCTTATTTATTTCTCCCTGAACTTCATATTGTATAGTACAACGTAACAGTAAGAAAACAACAAATAGAAAAAGCTTCACAAACAATTGAAGGTAGCTTAGCGGTAATTTATTCGCGTGCATATACATAAACAACTACCAGAATTAATAGGGCATGGCAGATAACAGGCTTGTTATTTTGTGTGTAGCGTCGGTTATCAGCAAGGAGAGAGCGATAGAGGCTCTGATTGGGTTGGGTGCCTCAGAATGCCGTGACGGTCAAGGGCACTTGTGCCTGCCGCCGTGGGTGGTCATGGTGGCGTAGCAAGGGCAGACATCCTCGTTGCCAGCCGTCCCGGGAGGCACGCAGTTGCAACGAGCGCAGCAAGTCCCGCACGCCCTGTGGCACATATTCTGTCTCGACGCCAACCTGCACCGCGCCTTACACGCCACTCCACAGTCTGCACATACATACATACACAGTAGTAAGCACCACTTAACAGCCTATCTGCATCTCTCATGTTAAGCTACCGTTAATCAGTTGATATAAAGGATTTCTATATCAGCAACCCAACAACATATTTGATTTATTTTGACGAGGATCCTTCTTTAAGACTGGCAATACAAACTAAGCGCTTACCAATTTTCTCTGGAGGATTACCAGAAACTCCATCCGACTTCATCGCCTACATGAACATTTCGGAATTAGCCTTCACTATTGCAGAAGAAATAATGCTAAAATTATACAAACTTTTGCATAACTTATCCTTGTTAGGATATTAAATACCACGTAAATAATAATATATATCCTGTACACAATCATTCATGGACAAGGTCGTGTATTTTAGTATACGTATATATATGCAGTTACCGCTTGGTCAGCGTGGACAAGGTGGAGAAGTATGAGAGAGAGGAGAAGAGAAGCGAGGAGAGATCTGGAGATGGCCATCGCTTGAGACTTGAGAAAAGACTTGTTGTATTAGTCAGAAGCAGAGGAAGTGCTCTGTTTTGGGAGCAGAGAAACGATGATCCTATTTATAGCCAAAGGAAAATGAAGGGTGTTGCATGCTACATATTATTAATTTGTTAAATTAAAATGTATTTTATTAAAGTTTGGTAGTGAATTATAACAAAAGAAGAAAGGAACTGGTGCTGGATTATCGGGGCTCCCTGCTCAGCAGTATCTGGTGGAGTGGGGAAGGGAACTCGACAAAGTTGAACAGGAAATGATCCATTATCATTACAAAAATAGTTAAAACACACTAAATGCTTATCCAAACTTTTTTGCTAAATAATAGTATGATATATGATAATTTTAGACAAAAATTTGTACACATATTTTTCAGTTAAATTTCAACCATCCACCAATTTCTAAAATAACTTAATAATAATAATAATAATAATAATAATAATAATAACAACAACATACCCTACCTCCCAGCAAAACCATCATTATTTAAATTTTGTTAGATGTATTAAAAAATATTTTAAAAAAAATCATACTAAATTCTAGATGTTAGTATATAATTGATTCTTTGAATACACAAAATAAACTGGATTCATTTTTTAAAAAAAAAAATCAACTAGATTATAACATACAAAATTTAGTAAATTTCTTAAGAAAATTTTATATATAGCATTATTTGATTGTTTTTATGTGAAGAAGATTTTATTTGGTGGCTTTGGAAGTACACGGTTTTCAGCCTTCAAGTGACAGCGCCTTTTCGCTACTAGTGGGGCTAAAAGCCGAACCTGGGAGGACATATTCGCCAACCTGTGAGTTATGGCTTTTAGTTTTAGGCTTAAAACATCAAAAAGCCCCCCTCGATCGGCTCTTGTTTGAATTGATCATTCGAGCAACTGAACTTTGACTGGAGTAACTGGACCAATCCATCGAACTTCTCAAAACGGACCAAAGTTAGCCATTTGGTTCGGGAGTGCAAAGTTTTAAAGTTCCTCCGTCTCTAGCTGAAAACAGAAGTTAGGGACTTCAATACTAACACCAATGTAGCCATAACCCGAACAAGATCATGATTGGTTCTAATTTAAAAAATTGATTGTCGTGGTTGACAATTGGATACGGTTAGATGGTAGAGGTGCTAGGATTGCCCATGAGTTTAGAGTTGGAATGAATTTGAAATTTCGTGCTTCAATGAGTGAAGGCAACAAACAACTTTTGGGGTTGACACCAGCAACCCTTATGTTATCAATGGAGAGAATTAGACAAAATAGACGTCAAACTTATTCTAGCGAAAAGCCCCAGTGTTCATTTTCAACTAGATTTCGATGAACTTTAGTACTTTACAATTGGTGCTCAGAAGAACTGACTCATCTAGTTTAAAGAAATTCAGGGGACGATGGGTTTGAGTCCAAGTTAAGGACTTAGATCGTTAACTCGAAAAAGTTGAAGGCCTATTTGAGGAGTTAACCAATTACCGATTACTTATAAGATAGTTTTCTCTTTTCTCTGGACAATTTTTCTTCTTTTGCTGGATTTAAGAATTGTTTAATTAAAAGTGGAGCTGCCAAACATATTTTCAATACAAGCGTGTTTATTCTTTTCAGACTAAAAAACTTGAATAAAAAATGTTTAGAGAGTAATTAATTGTTTTACAAATTTTTTCTATAACCAACTTGAAAAAAGATAATTTAATAGAACTACTTAATTTTTTAATATATTTTATTTGTTGGGCTTACTAAATTGTAAAATTTTAATTGGTTTTGAATAATTAAGCAAAAAATTAACAAAATGAAGAACAATATGCACTTAGGCATTTATTTGAATAAGATGGTAACAACATAAGAGTAATAGTAACATTTTAAATAGTAACGCCTCCGTTCTTAATTTTTTACAACAGTCACTATTTAATAATTAATCTATAATTTTTTTTATTTTAAATATTTTAATATATAAATAAAAAATATTTATGTATAAATAATAAATAAATGCCTATAGCTTTCATATATATATATATATCTGTTTAACAAATAATAATATAGTTGCAATTGTAGCTGCATAAATAAGCTTACAATATTTTTGTGACGAACAATATACAATTGTACATGGTATGAATGCAAGATAGAGATAAAGTATATATTAAAGGGTACTAGGATTGCTTCATGGGTGTATGTGTAGGGGAAGGATCACAATGCTCGGACAAAGCATTGTAGCAATTTACAAATATGAAAGCGAAATATGAATATATCCGGTGTCGGTCCTAAACCCTGCCCCTTTTGTCGTTCCATGCGTGGACCAAACAAAATTGGGGCCTATTTTATCATTGCTCCTTTATCTTCCTCTTTCCTGTAGTTTGCTTGCCCGGGGAAATAAAGTTAAAATAATAATAATAATGTTGAACCTATGAGGCAGCGACACATATTGTGAGCAGGTAAATAACTAGTAGGAACTTGGGGATTTGATTTGGAAGGACGAAAATTATTTTCTGAAAAGGAGTCGCAAACGTAAAAGTGGGGGTTTGGGTTAAGTCGGGGAAAAGGATAGTGATGTCGATTATTGCATCAAAAGAAAAGAACGAGGGGATGGATGCGGTGGCATTGCCGATGGGGAGTTGAATGTTGAACCTATCCGGACAGCTGTATCCTTCCCATCAGACAGCTGTGTTCCTCGTCGTCGTCTCAGCTGCGTCTTCTGACGTCATCTCCGTCCACTAGAAAACAAAGTACCACAAACTCCACCTTTGAAACTTCGAGAGCCCTTCGCATTTGGGAACTGGTTGCCCTTTCATTTTGGATACCGCTCCCACGCACGCTATCATCTTTTATTCCTGCTCTCAATTCTCACTTTCATTCTTATTTTTATAATATTTTTATCTACTTAAATTTTAAATTATGACTTTTTTTCTCTTTGTTTTTTTTTTTTTGGCTGTTGTTCCTGTTTTACTGCTCTTACTTTCTAAAGCTTCTGAACTAATATTAAGCGATTGCATCCGAATAAGCAGTAATACTGTTTATCCTTTTAATAACTATATGTATAATTAAAATTATATTAACCAACCCATTGAACAATAAAATGTTAATCATTTAAATCGTACTTATCAAATTTTAGATGCATTGAAATATCTAGTGTTTGTATCTTACAAACGTATTTTTATTGACAATTTTCAAATGTTTGAATTTTACGGGTAAATTATAAAATATAAACTGATCAAGTAAAAATTTTTTGTCATGCTCTCTGTGATCGAAATTTAAATTTTAACAGTTAGACCGATTATTGATGACAAAAAAACAGTGCAAGTCATACACCATTACAAACGGGTCGCATAACCAGTATAGCAAAGGAAACGGGTCTTAATTTAAGTCCAACTATTTATTCATTTCACATTTAAAAATGATGTTTACAGGCAAGACAACATTTTTCATTTTAAATATTTTTCCTATTCTTTCATTAAGTGCTAAAATTTTCATTTTCTTAAAAGGATCCAAATTTTATAATTGACAAAAAAAACTGATCTTAAAATTTTCCTTTATGTGGTTGACACAATAAAAGAAAATAAATCATAAGAACTGTTTTGCAAATAACTTACTATAAATTTAAAATTGTATAACAATTTTTTATTGTTGATGGGGCATTTTAATTATTACTTTATCCCATTTGTAAACCGTGTTTAATTTAGAAACTATCTATTAAATTTAGAACTAACTATTGACATTGTAACAAAGTTTTGAGAATGATATACAAAAATGAAAAATTTTAGAACTTAAACAAAAAATTATTACAAGTTTAGAACTAAAATGTCATTCCCTTAATGTTTTCATGAACAAATGATATCAAACATTTGTTTAATGATAACAATTTTAAAATTATAACTAATCATTCCCGCATCTTTGGTGCAATGATGGGTCATACGACCTTTTACCATCTCAACTAGGAGTTGAGCTCTCGTGTCTCTCTTTTCCTCATAGGTCCTAACTCCTAAATACTACTTTTATACACACGCACACACATACATTTCCGAATTCAATTTCCAATTCTCAGCTCAGGTCTCATATTATTATTAAAAAAATGATGTTTGCACTCTACATACATAAAGATGGTGTAAAAATTTCCCATGACTTACAAAGAATTGCAATTATATTTATACTCCAATTGCTGGAGTTAAAACTATTTAAATCTAAGTTGACGATACACTACAAAAAAAAAATGATTGAACAACTGAAACTAGTAATTGAATTTCAGTCACTAATCAGTCGTTAGCTTATGGGTCATGTAATTATTGTGACTGACTAGCGACTGAAAATTTCAATTGTTAATTTTCAGTTACTAATTTTAAATTTTCAGTCATTAGTCAGTTACACATTTTATATTATTTTTTGGAATCAGTCGCTATTTCAGTTACTAAAACAAATTAAAAACTTTGAATATGGTCTCTCCTTCATCATTTCTACTTCTTCCTCCTTCATTTCTCTTTCCTTTTCTTCTTACTCAACTCTGACCTCGCATTCCTTATTTCTTTTTCTTCTTTCTCAGCTCCGGCCTCTCTTTCCTCATTTCTCATTTCTCTTCTCTTTCCTTCAACTCTAGCTTTTCATTCCTCATTTCTCCTTCTCCTTCTTCTTCTTCCTCATTCATTTCCCCTTCTTCTACATAAGCTCCGACCTTTCATTCATTTCTCCTTCTTCTTCCTCCTCATTTTCAAATTAATAATATTATATTTAGATTTTATATTTATCTTAATTAAACTTTTTTTATTATTACAATTCATTACCGCATTTAGTACATTCACACACACACACACACACATACACATAAACATCTCAGCAATTAATTTTTTTAAAAAAAAATAAATTGGTACTAGCAATTAAAGTAATTGAAGTTTCAGTTACTACAAGCGACTAACATTTCACTCACTAGTGAGTCACTAGTCACTTAGCGATTAAGATTTTTGTAATTGACATATTTAATCACTAGTCAGTCACAATTAGTGATTGAAAATAACTGTTTCCTCAATCACTATCTTACTTTTGTGCTGTAGTGATATTAATAACCAAACTGTGAAAAATTATAGGAGCATACGAATTAGGTAAATGAGGTTAACAAGGTGACTTTTGATTCGTACCCGCATCATTTAACTGTTCTTCATACCCAAAGATAAATATGAGATACTTATTATTGATCACATGTTAGTAATAACTAGTATTCAAGTAGAAATTCAATATGAAATATACCGAACGCCGTATGAAATACTAACGAGGTTAATATCCTTTTCATGATGTCTTATAAAAATGTGAATAATATACAATATTTTCTTTATGAATTTGGCCTTTGATATGGATTGGATTTTTGCGTTTAAATAGAAACATGGATTGATTAGGCGAGCAACTTTAGTTGTGAGAGGGGAATAGACAAGGGAGTGAGTTAGGATGAATGAGAAGGACTGTAGGAAGTAGGAACACATTGATTTGGGGGGTTTTCAAATCTCAATTAGTAAGTGACCTCTATTTGTTCAAAAGGAACGAAATGAAAAATTTTTTTTTTGTTGTTTTATGAAAAATAAAATATATATTTTAATTTTTTTAATATTTAATTTATTTTACTACTATCATTTAAAATTATCATATAAATTTTTTTAAAAAAATATTTTATTTGTAAATTATGCATAAAATTAAAAAAATTTTAACTATCATTTAAATTCTCACTATACATAACTTAAAAATAATTTTTAATTTTAATATTAGAAAAATATTTCATAAATTACACTACTTTTATTTCTGTAATCAGAAAAACATATCATCAGTACGGAAGGGAGGTTGTACAAAAATAATAAGAATAAAAGTTAAACAACCTCACGTTCGGATTAGGAGGCGCGCCAACTTGTTTTGATTTGACGTGGGCATGGGAGTTGGGTGGTCAAAGCTGGCGCGACAAAAACATATTAGGAAAACATCTGATCACTGAATTAGACTAGAGCCCGCTGTCAACTGGTTTGGATGGTTCTCCGACCCAAACCCAGCTCAAAAGCTGAGGCACACCTAGGGTAGCTAACTAGTTAGCCTTCCACTTCAATTGTCCAATCCAAATTTGTTTTCACTGCTGACTGCTCTCTCCTCCTTAAAATTATCCAATTCGATCGATTTGATAGAATTTTTTCTTTTAAAAAATTTTATTCCACCTACCCCACAAAAATTATGCATATTTTTTGCGGGCTATAAAAAAAACTTGATGTATTTCTTACTTTAGAAAATTTTTGATGTCTAATTTACTTTACAATTCTCATTTAAACTCTCACAGTATACAATAAAAAAAGAACATTTTTTTTTAATTTTCATTAAAACACTCAATACATAAGCTTTAAATAATTTTTTTGTTTTTTCAATCATCATTTAAACACTCACTATACAAAACTCAAAAATGATGTTTTTTTAATTTTAGTTTTTTGGGCAAAAATGAAAATGCCCTTATAGACTATACACACCTTAACCTCAGTATCCATAAAAATATATCATCTTTTATGGGATGAAGAGAGTATGGTGTTTCCACTTGCTATTGACTTTTTGTACATGAATTAAGTAAGATAAAAAAATAAATAATATAGTAATATTTATATGATAGTATGGTAAAGTAATTACTGAATATGAAAATATTGAAAAGATTTGATGCAATTCAAAATAGGATATATTATAAATAATTTATGGTAGATGTAGAGTTGGCCTATGGGCTTACCCGGCCCGACCAGGCTTAGGTTGGACAAATTAGGTTTTAGCACGGCCTGATCTTAGGTGGGCTGGGCCGAGTTTTTTTAAAAAGAAAAAAAATGTTAAAAAATTATTATAGTGTAATTTGGACAAACATATTTTTATATGAGGAAAATAGCACTGCCAATATAAATGTTATTAATTAAAAAACCAAATGTCACTTACAACAATTGAAACGTGTCTTATAATTGAAAAAGGTGAAACATTCTAAAAATAGCAACAAAAAAAAAAAAAACCTAAGATCTCTACCTCATAGCATACTTAGATTGATTAAAATCTAAAAACTAAAATTAAAAACCTAGGATCTTACTCTTGTGCCTCCTCATTGAACGGAACAACATCATCAAAACTCTTATACTATTGCTTCCATAAAGTAGCAAGTTATTAATCCCGGTTGTAGGCAAAAACCTTAATGGCCCCAGGTGTGACTCTTACTTGTTTCTCCAAGATGACGTCTTTTTTTATATTGAAAGCTGCCTCGGAGGAAATGGTAGAGACCGATACTGCCAAAATCTCTTAAGCCATGATGGACAAGATAAGAAATCTTATTCTCTTGTTCTTCTACCACTCCAAATTGTCCTCCTCATTGTGCTCAAATAATGTTCGGATGTATTCATCATATTCAGCCAATCCCAGGTTTGGAAGTCTGGGCTATTTCAAGATATGGGTGAGAGGGTTGAATTGTGATGATAAGGATGATGTGGAAACATAGGATAGTGTAGGCTCAATGACTTTGACTTTATAATAATGACGCTCAAAGTAGAGTTTGTACAATTTTCTCAAATTGCGGTCAGCTTGAGCAGAAAATAGCAAGTGCAAATACTTGGTTTTGTGCTAAGTATGAGTGGTAGTATGTCCCAAGTAGTTGATTGTAACCCATAATTTTAGCATTCGGGTCTAACACAAATGCAACTAGATAGTTGGGTGAGATATCTTGAAAATAGTCAAGTCATTTCTTTTACATTGTTTTTATGGTGAGTTTTAAAAATTCATCATGCTTGTAATGGTTGAAAACATAAACGATATTGGCAAAATACATCAAAACCTAGTGTACAGTTGGATAGTAAACACCGAACAAAATGTTTGTTATTTCATAAAAATACCTGAGCAACTCAACCAATTTGAAATATTTTCCTACATTTTGTCGGTGAGAAATTATGGGCTTACTTTAAAATTTACAAAATGAGTCAAAAGAGTTGTCCGTGGTTGTGCATCATTCAACATTTGAAAAGTTTACTTCCACTAAGTAGGGCAATCTAATTTAAATCTTTCCTAACTAAAATTCACCAAATTTTCTATACAAAACATTTTGAACTCACAAGCCAATTTGCTTCTTATCTTCAGAAAAACAAATGCATTATGAATTGGTAATTTTAATTTGCAAAAGTTGTAAACTATTTCAAACACATAAATTTAAAATGTGACACAGATAACATGACAGTCACATAGTGTTTTTATATATTTCACCTACCTTTGTGTTATTTTATTATTAATTTGATAGATCTTAGTTGTATTTTGTGTTTTATTGACTTTGTCGGTTGCATTGCATGATCTAAAGGCGAGAGTGAGTGAGTTATATGGATCTGGGACTAAATTGCACAAGAATATGAATTTAGAGGTCATCTAAAAGAGAAAATAGAAGACTTGAATCTAAGGACAAAGCGATGCTATAGCATGACAATTTACATGCAACAAAATAAAAAAGCAAAAAAAAAAAAAAAAAGGTGAAAAGTTTGTAGAAACTTCTCATGCTGTTATATGGAAATTTCATGCAACAACATGAAAGAAGTCTTCGGCTTATTCTTCAGAATTCTAGTACTATGCTATAGTATGGAAACTTCATGCAGGTGCAAAAAGGCATCTCTGGACATTTCTTTGCAGAGAATGAGGCTTTGATAATCTTTGTGAGACCATTTTGGATATTTGGGCATTCTTACACATTTGAAGGCCCACAAATCTTACTTAACCATCTTATGATAAAAGAATTGTTGGTAGATGGAAAAGGATAAGACTAAGGGGTTTCGAGGTTTAAATGTATTTTAGTCTAAGTCTTGTCTTATCATTCTTCTTATTCCCTTATAGTTGGTAAAATACGAACATTGTCATTAAGCTTTTTATGGTACATTTCTCTTGGAGCTTAAAGGAGGAGCTTGGATTTCTTTGAAGACCAAGGGATTACTTCTTCAAAAGGGTTTTTGGTTCATTCATCCTTGCTATTTTTCTTCTTTTTTAATTTGTAGATTGCAATGATGGATTTTAGTTTTGTTCTTGTTTTTAGTTTTAGTATGGAGTAAATTTTCTTACACTTTCTATGGTGAAAATTTCTTGACTTTGTTTATGTTTGAATCAAATATGAATAAATGTTTGGTTTCTTCTCTCCATGCTTGTTTATATTTCTTTTTATGCTTAACGCGCTTGATTGATTGGTGGCTACAATCAATTGGTATCTCAAGCTAGTCTTTGTGCTTGGGAGAGTAAGAGAGTAACTAGACCTAAGAGGAAGAGATAATGGGAATAGGCATGGGCAGAAGAGTTGTCTTACTCACTAAGGTAATGGTATATTGAACTAGATAATGCTTCATTTTAAATTGGTATTAGTGATGAGAATGCTTTATAATTTAGAGTAGAGAAGAGTAATTCAAAGCTTGGGAGAGCTAGGATTCAAGGTTGAAAGATTACCAACAAGTAGAAAGGATCAAATCTCTAGGATTATTTCATCAAGCTAACCTAGTTAAGAAATGAAACCCCTAGGAAGTGTACTTTTTTCTAGTTTCAAGTCAACCCATTAGTGTGTTTTGTGATACCTTGTTTAATATCAATTTTCCTAGTTTAGGGTTTGTAGTTTATTTAATTTAATTGAGTAGAAGTTATTATTGGTTAGTTATTCAGCTAAAGTCCACTTGAAGTAGTGATAATTGTAAATTAATATACGTCAATCATTGTCAGATGGTACTATTTTCACCTTAACTCAATGCATCTCATGTGCCTGCAGTTAGTGGTTTCAAAATTCAAGAACACAGTGGACAAAGGAAAAAAAATTCATTCAGGTGGTGGTTTCAGCTATTTAATTAATCCCTTCACTGTAACATTATTGTTTGAAACATTGTAAGAAAAATGGATAAACCTTTATCAATGTAAAAAGAAAAATTCATAAAGTTTCTAAAATACATATCATGATGTTCTAACCAGTATGATCAGATTCTATAAATTTAAATGCAATAATTTATTTTTGCATTACATAGTCATAATCAATCCTGTGAGCAGTCGCACAATAATAATTCTATTTTATGGGTGATGCATACAAATCAAATGTAAATGAAACACAATGATCAAGTGTTCAAAAATATGCTTGCAAATTATATCTCCTAATTTCATATAGTTTAAAACTCCCTGTTCTAGTAGTTTCTTTAGACCTTTTTTGTTTTTATAATCTAGGTTTAAATTTTTAACAAAAAATCTTTATAAATGTTTATCTTGAGCTTGTTTGAATGGTTTCTACGTAAGCATCATCCAATTAATTAAATATTGTCATAGATTTTTTGTTATAACGAAAAATACTTGGACTGACTGAGCTCCTCACTCCCGTCAATTAGTTTTGTCCACCAAAAGTACTGCTAAGATTTTCGTGTACTTTGCTTAAATGCCATGTGAGCATTATCGTTTTTAGGATTGGGTTCGTGCATGAACTTGTTACCACAATGCTTACACTTTGTAAACCTTGCCTTGCTTTCCCACACTTGCTCAAAATGCACTCACACCAAAGCTTTGAGATTTCCAGATTTGTCTTATGTGGCCTCAGATTACTTGCTTTGTGGTATTGATTAGAGCTTGTGTCGAGGGACCTCTTCAATGTCATTATCAGATTGTTGATTGTTAAGACTCAAATTGTAATTTGTCATATCGATGTTGCCATCATCAGCAGCCACCTCTTAGATGAAGACCCCTTAGCTTTTGTTGAATAAGTGACCTCAGAAAAAATACCCAACTCTAATGTGGGATGACAAGCTCATGATACTCTTGTCGGTGTTTTTCCCTTATGATGCCATCGGTGAAAGAAAATAATTATAAATTAAAAGAAGATTAGATAAGATTAACAAAATATTAGTAGGAGTTTTAAAAAAATGGATGAGAGCATGAAGAGAGAATGAGAGAACGTTACATATGAAGAAGAGAGATTGGTGTGAGAAAGTATGGAAGTGAGGCTTTCTATTTATAAGAGAGCCATAAATTTCGTTTTCTTAAAAATCCCTTAAAACTAGTAATTTATAGGAGTTTATAAGGGGTAAAAAATTAAAATGCCTTATTTTAAAGTTTAGGACCATTTGGGAGGGTTGGGGTGTCATTAAACCTTTTTTTAAAGTTTGAAATGCAACGGTCATAGGCCAAAAGGTTGACCTAGCCAGTCTAGGCCGAGCCGGTCCAGTTCTGAGCCAAATTTGAGCTTGGGTCAGGTTGGTTCTATTTGGGCCATCCTTTTCATCTAGGCCCACATTTGGCCACTTTCTTTCTGGGTTTATCCGTGTTGGGCTGACTCAAGTTTAACCGAGCTGGGTTGATTTTGTCCTATGCCATTTTTAAGTTGAACTGGGTCAACCTAGCCCATTAGCCACCTTTAGGCAAATAGAGTGCCATTGATCCAAAAAGCTTGTAACTGGTAAATGAATATAGGCGAAAATGTAAAATGCAGATCGATGCAAAAGAAAAAAAAACAAACAAACAAACAAAGTTTACATGTGATATTACACATGTAGATGTTAGACATACGTCTAGTGCACATTTATGAATTTACATCCCATAATTTCTTATAAAATTACCTTTTCGAAGCCTTTTTATGTATAATTGTGTACCACTTAGATTCCACTCCCCTTCCTTATCAAGACTCCAAATCATGGGTATAAGCCTACCACCCACATAGGCTCATTAGTTTGTGTATAGGCCTATAAAACCTAGTTATTTATTATAAATATAGGGAGTTTTATACTATGACTTTACTGCCTTGAGCATTAGAAGGCCCACCATTGGGTCACACTCGGGGGCCCTCCTAATGCTCTTTTTTATGTCTTTGTATGTAAGTGACTGAAGTCGCCCAACAATCAAGTGTCTCTATCATCCAACTTGAAATCCTAGGTAGTTTGACTATTAGCATCAAAGATACACATTTATTTTTTGAAATGTATATATCTATAGCGATGTCTCTCCACATGATTGAATTGAGGTGTATAGAAAAAAATTGAATTTTATTCTATTATCAAAGGGATTTTCTGTGGCATAATTTGGACATTTTTGCAACATAGTTAGGCAACCTTTAGGCCTGTTTCTCCAAAATTGTTTTTGAGTTGGGCCTCTATATGCATTTACATAAAAGTTAAAAATAGAATGAGTAACCTAAATATTAAAGATATAGGAGGAAAGAGGCAAATGATTATCTAAATATACACCTAAAGATCTTTTAGCCTATAGATGCATTGTCAACAAACAAAACACTTACCAGTCCTACCTGCGTTGCTGTGATCAATGTGATACCTAGAACCATGTATTTGAACTGATTTTAAACTTGAGCTTAGCTGAGCATATGGCATACCTTATTCCTAACATTGAATGTTGCCTACAAATTATGTATTAAAGAGGATCCCTTTCACTCGTTCCCAATGTTCCCATCTGTTTCAAATCTCAACACAAAGGAAAACCACCTAATGTATCATGACTTGAGAAATGTAATGCCGATGCTATTAACTATATTTTACCACTTATTTAAGTTAAACACAGAAAACTACTCGTTCCGTACACATACAAAGTTGGGTTTTTAATAATTTTTTTTGGAATAATAAATTAACATGCTAAATGAATAAAGGAAATGAAATGCCATATTGTGATGATTTCTTTAGGCCTGTTTCTCCAAAATTGTTTTTGAGTTGGGCCTCTATAAGCATTTACATAAAAGTTAAAAATAGAATGAGTAACCTAAATATTAAAGATATAGGAGGAAAGAGGCAAATGATTATCTAAATATACACCTAAAGATCTTTTAGCCTATAGATGCATTGTCAACAAACAAAACACTTACCAGTCCTACCTGCGTTGCTGTGATCAATGTGATACCTAGAACCATGTATTTGAACTGATTTTAAACTTGAGCTTAGCTGAGCATATGGCATACCTTATTCCTAACATTGAATGTTGCCTACAAATTATGTATTAAAGAGGATCCCTTTCACTTGTTCCCAATGTCCCCATCTGTTTCAAATCTCAACACAAAGGAAAACCACCTAATGTATCATGACTTGAGAAATGTAATGCCGATGCTATTAACTATATTTTACCACTTATTTAAGTTAAACACAGAAAACTACTCGTTCCGTACACATACAAAGTTGGGTTTTTAATAATTTTTTTTGGAATAATAAATTAACATGCTAAATGAATAAAGGAAATGAAATGCCATATTGCGATGATTTTTTATGTCGCAAACAAACTTAGGATATCTTGACAACTGATTAGTGATCATTTGGCAACCAAACCTCTTGGTGTTTTACGTTTCGCTTATAGTGAAAACATAATCATCACACAAATGTTGCTAAAAAGGCCATTGACCATAGATGTGATTTTGTGATGATCCATTTTGCAACAATTTTAATCATCACAATGTCTTATAATATAAAGTGTGGAAAATTTATTATGTGGAAAAAATTGCTACAATATTTGACAAGTTTATGAGTCACAATAAAATTAAGGGAAAACCATAGCAGATTTTGCCATAATTATGCACTGATTTTGTATTTTTATGCATTTGCCACAACTATTACGTGATAAAACCAACATGACTCTCCTATTCCTCCCTTCTCATATTTCTTCGTTCATTTGCCTCTTCTTTGTATTTCTGCTTCTTAATTTGATAGTGGGTGACAGTGTTTAAATGTTATTCCATTTTTAAGTGCGTTTTAGGAGTTTCGACAAATTTTACTATTCTTTTATACTTTATAATTAAATCAAAACATTTTTCTACGTACTTCTAATTTATTTTTAAATTAGTTCTTATTTATTTTAAATTTACTTTCAAAATTTTAATTTATATAAGATAAAATTACCAAAACCCCCCTGACATTTTGGATAACCCACAGTAGTGTCCCCCATTTTTCAAAAACCTACAGTTACCGTCTGCCAACTTAACTTCGTCATTTACCGTTAGCACAAAAAAGAGAAAAATAACTGACTTTATCCACGTAGTCTTCTTACTTAAAAACTCTACCCTAACCATTAAAACCAGTTTAAGTTAAAACCCTAAACCCTAAAAACCTCCAAACCCATCCTCTTTCCCACTCCTTCTCCTCCGCCGCCCTCCTCCGCCACCCTTATCCTCCGTCGCCCTTCTCCTCCTCCGGTCTTCTCCTCCTCCCAGCGGCCCTTCTCCCTCCCCCCTTTTCTCCGTCTCCTCCCTCCTCTCCACCTCCTCCCTCTCCGTTCTGCCTCTATCTCCCTCCTCCGCTCCCCGTCGCTAGATGCGCTCTTCTTCTCCGATGTTAGATGTGCTTCCGGCCGCGCAGAGTAATTCCGGTCACGATTCGCCTGGGAAACAACTGGGAAGCCCGATTCTCCTCAATGCCTGGGAAGCCAGATTCTTCTCTACGCTGATTTGCCTCCATGCCAATTCGCCTCCACGCTGATTCGATTCAGCAGAGCCACTTCTTGAATCGTGCCCAGAAGCTGGGAATTATGAACGGCTGATGTCGAGAATAGCAAAGTGCTGCCGCCGGGAATCGCGAACGACTGGCACCGAGAATCACGAAGGGCTAGCACCTGGAATCGCAAACGGCTGGCACCCGGAATCGCAAACGGCTGCACCCAGAATCGCAAGGATGGCGGCGGGGAGCAGAGGGGGGAGACGAAGGCAAAGCGGAGAGGGAGGAGGCGGCGAAGAGGGAGGAGGGAGAAGGGCCACAGGAAGGAGGAAGGCGACGGAGGAGAAGGGCGGCTGGGAGGAGGAGGGGGAAAGAGGATGGGTCTGGAGGTTTTTAGGGTTTAGTGTTTAATTTGAATGAGTTTTAATGGTTAGGGGTAAAGTTTTTAAGAAGACTAGGTGGACAAAGTCAGTTATTTTTTCCTTTTTTGTGTTAATGGTAAATGACGAAGTTAAGTTGGCAAGAGGTAACTGTAGGTTTTTGAAAAATAGAAGACACAACTATAGGTTACCTGAAACCTTAGGGGAGTTTAGTAATTTTCCCTTTATATAATATAGTAACTAATACCATAATTGTCATATCTTAAAAATTGTAGCAAATTATAACCTTAGCAAAATCATAGTAGATTATTGTCCTAGCAAAATCATCGCAAATAAAATGGAATATGAAAAGTCTAAGCAGAAGAATATTTGAACAATAGGGGTGATGAAAATTCGAAACATTTCATTAAACTTTGGGGAGCAAACTTTGCAACGATTATGTAATCGTTTGAGACTTTTGCCACGTAACAGGAACAATGTACCCTAAATATCGTAACAAACTTGTGGTAAAAATCTGTGACGATTATAATTGTCTCGGAGTTTTGTTAATTTATGGGTAAGTATGCTGACTAATGCTCCCCGCATCTTATTTTCTTTGCTTCTGATTTTTTTTTTACTAATTTGACTTAAATTTATTTATATTATAATTTATTAAAAAAAATTAAAAAATATATATTTAGACTCTATAAGTTTAGATTTATCATTCATATATAAGAGTTTTTCATTTATATGCTAAAATATTAAAAATAAAAAATTATATATCAATTACTGAAAAGTAAATGATGTAAGGAATTTAGGATAGAGAGAATATAAGTTTAGGGAATTTATTGGTTATTTTGAGTACAGGCCTAGGTTCATAAAGATCTCTGTTTTAACCCAGCGTGAAGTAGGATTGGAGATTGGTTAATAATGATATATGATTAGTTCTGAGGAAAGCTCATCTCTTCACTTAGCAAAGCTTGCTTGATGAGGGTGAAAAACTGAAGTCGGGAATTTGTTGGAAGTTGGGGGTATGGATCTCATGTGAGTGGATTTGATGAGCCCAGGATAGCAGAGCCCAGACAGCCCATCTTTCAAACCATCATGTGGAGGGGACCGTGTTGATTATGCTCCGGTAAGAGCTTTAATAGACTTTTAGCCTTGTTCAAGGAATGGAACACAGAGTTCCTCGAGGAATTTTTTCTGGGCCAGGCCGATGTGGGCTTAGTCTCTCTGATCCCTGTAAACAACTTGCATGGAGAGGACTGGCTCATTTGGCACTTTAATTGGTTCAAATGCGGCGTTGATTCGGTGAGCAGTGGATATCTATGGCACGGCGATGGTTCTTGGAGGGAGTGGAAGCCGATCGAGGTTCTGCATTTCAGGAGGTGGGGAAGCAAATATGGGGTATGGCTGCACCGAATAAGTTTAAAAATATGCTTAGAGCTAATTCATTAGTGGAATGGTTACCCATTAGGGATGACAATTGGGTGAGTCAAATAATTTAGATTTAGGTTTAATCAGGTTAACATGTATTCGAGTTCAGGTTGGGTTATTTGAGTTCGGGTTGAGTAAATTTTCGGTTTGGGTTGAGTCAGGTCGGGTTTATTTGGGTTCAGATCAAATCAGGTCGGGTTATCGGGTCCTAGATAAGATTCAGCTTGATTGTCGGGTTTACTCGGTTCACTGATGCATAAGTCGAAATCATTGAATTGATTCAATTTTTTTGTTTTATTTTGATTAAAATTTAATTTAACTAGAAATAAAAATAATATAAAATTTATGAAGATGTATTAATATATAATTTATTTAATAAAATACTCATTCTATGTCAAGTTCTTTGTAACATTCACTATTTAACAATTAATTTACAATTTTTTGTTTTCAACATTTTAATATATAAATGAAAAATGATTATATTAAATAATAAATAAAGACATATAGTTTCTAAATATATACTTTTTAAATTTTTTCTAACAAATAATCTCCCTCTGTCTTATTTTCTTTGCTCTATTTAACTTTTTTGACTAGTTTGATATGAATTTATTTATATTATTGTTTATTAAAAAATTAAAAAAATATATTTAAAAATTGTAGGTCTTGATTTATTATTCATGTATAAAATTGTTTATTTATATATTAAAATATTGAAAATAAAAAATTATATATTAATTGTTAAAATATGAATGGTGCAAATAATTTGAGATATAAATAGTAATATGAATAAATTCAATTTAAACTATTTCAAAAAGTCAAATATTTCAAAGAATATGAAATAAAATGGATAGTATAATTTCTAAAACCTAATTATTTTTATCTTTTTATCACCGTTTCACTAATCATTTCCCATAGTTCTCACTTGCTCGCTCTATCACTCAAAACAGATTAGCAGAATAGAAGAAACTCATTCACATATATTAAATCATAATTTTCTAAATTCTTTGCCAACTATATATTTTATATTAGTTTAAGTTAAAATCAGGTCTTGTCGGATTATTTCAGGTTTGAGTTAAGTTGGGTTCGGGTATAGTCGAGCTCGGATCATTGACTTTTTTGATTAAATCAAATCAAGTCAAGCTTAAAATTCAAGTGGGTTGGGTCAATTTTTTAGTCGGATCAAATTTTACAATCTCTGGTTACCGAGATCGTGTTAGGGGATCGACTCAACTGGAAGGTCTAGAAACTGGCCGCGGGTGAGAGTCTCGAGCTCGACACAATTGATTTGCAGCCGAGTCTTGAATCCTTGCGATTATTTTTCAGCACTATAAAGATTAATCGGCTCCAAGTCCAACTGGGTTGGATCAGTTTATATATATATATATATATATATATATATATATGGAGAGGGAGAGAGAGAGAGAGAGAGAGAGAGGCTTACGTGTAAGTTTAAGTATCGGATTTTTGTTATCTAGTCTATGCAATCCTCGAGCTATAGGTTATTGGGTATGCTAACGGGTTATTTTAGTTTTATCATTTTATGGCTTTAGTTAGTTTACTTTCAAGTTATTAGAAGATTACCTCGGGCTTAACTGATCAAGTTTTACGTCAAAACATGTGGTACTTCTACAATTTCTAAATTTGACTCAATGTTTTTCATGTCTTTGGCTTTCTGTTAAGCCGAACTAAAATGAAATTTTATGTTAGATGAAATCAAAATATTTGTTATTGGGTTTAAGTTCCACTGCTTGATAAGATTTTAATTTCCCTTGTTTGGAAATGCAATATCGAATCTAAAACAGACTCTATACTGGCATCTCTAGGCTTTAGAATTGGGTGAATTTCCTTGCTCCTATCAAAGTCCATAAGAAAAAAATAAAATATCAGAATGGTGTCAGTTCAGATGCATCATGTGACCGGCACATGACAGTCAAAGAGGTTTGACTGGCCAACTTCATGAAGTTCAGGGACTGAGATGACCTAAATTGAAGTTCAGGGGATAAGATCATTTTCAAACGAGCTTAGGGACTATTGTAGTATTTTGGCCTTTCTAATCCTGAGAAGTAGAAAGGATTGAGAACAAATCAAATTGCCCTCTCCAAGTAACAAGTCGCCTCTCTCCTTCTCCTTCCCTAGTTTCTCGTCTACTAGAACAGAGCGAGCAGAGGCCGAGGGAACCAAACAATGGCCGCTGAAGAAACTGACCCTTTAGTTAACCCGACCGCCGACGAGTTAGGCGTCGCCGAAATCTTGGTGCAATTTTCTCTGTCCGAGTCTCGCTATCGGCATCAGCCGCTATTACTTTGGGGCTCCAAAAGGAAGAGATCGAGTATAGCGGCCCATCCTCCGGCGGTTCCTGCTTCGACCTCGCAGCCTTCTCAGGTGGTTCATCAATGCGAGACCCCTGACCCTGCCGTCAATGTCAAAACTTCGAGTCCTTCAACGCCCCTTTCGTTCTCGACCAGTGAAAGTGAAAGTGAAGACGAGAAGCCCAAACCATCGAAGAGAAAATTGGTAACTGTTTTCCCCAATTTTCTTTAATTTGTTTCTTTCTTAAGGTTTCGGAAGTTCCAATTGCATTTTCTTGGCAATGTAGCAGAAGATCGAGAAATTGATGAAGCAATTTGAAGTGTCAAGCGAACTTATAAGAACGTTTACAAGTGTAAGGTTTTCTTTTCTTCTCTATTTTGACTGGATAAATTTCTCTTCTTGGTCCTTGAGTTGGCTACATTGTTTTCTGGATTCTGATTTCTGACATCCAATTTGTTGAAAAAAATAAAAACAGGAGATAAATAAAGTGCAGCTATATCTGGACACTCTGATGAAACACAACTTTGAGTTGAAAGCAAGAAAAGAGGCAAGTAAATTGCATCCGATCAAAAGTGATTTCCTTTTGTGAGGTTCTCATAAATAATACATAATGCAGTACTTATAATATTCTTCTCTATTTTTCTATCCAATAGTTTCTTTTTCGTCTGGAAGGAGAGCAACGGTTGCAGAATTCAAGAAGCACTGATTTCTACCATCTAGAAGTTCCCATTACTGTTTATCACCAGCCGCCATCGCAGTCGTCCCAACCAAGCGGCGAGCAAAAGGCGCCCTTTTTTGGCTCCGTCGACGGGGGCTCGGTCCCATTCGGTCTCAGCATCGCCGCAGTAGGGTGGGAACAAGCACCGTTGATGGAGGACAGAGTGAGGGCTGCGGAAGCAAGGCAAAGGAGAATGAAGATCTACAAGTCAAAGACTTCTAATGGTTTTTGCCAATCCAAGTGCGTTAGCAGATACAATTGATGAATTGGGAAGTGTATCATGTACAGGGGATTTTAAGTTTTGAGTTTACTTTTATTTATTTCTTGTAGAAATATCATATTCGTATAGGCTTGTTCTGCAAGAAACGGGATTTTGGAGATTTTGGGAGAAAACACTAAACAATTTGTTCACACAATTTTTAAATTACATAAATTTAATACTCCATATCAGTTCTAGATATTGATGTGGCAATTTTAGTTAATTTATTATAAATCGTAGTGTTGAATTTGCAATTATAAATCAAGTGTACATAAGATTACTTTTGCAAAACTGTATGCATATTTAACATTTATCAAGTTCATTCTCACAAATCTTGCCACTTCATATTTTTCAATATTTGAGATTTACCTACCACACCATTTTAAAAAAAAAAACATTGAATACAAAAATTTTCAAAAAATAGAGGAAGTTAATGAAAAAGGAGTTGTTTTATTACACCAAGATAGAAAAACAGGTAGTTACATTTCATTTTGCAGTATAATTGGTACATGTATGAAGTTCCTTGCTTAACACGAATTATTTTACTTGAGTGCCTTAAACGAACAGAATAAACCCAATCTTGATTATCATCTCTCTCGCTCTCTCTCCTGCACCATCACAAGATGTCCTAACTCAGTTAGCCAGACTAATCTCTCTTTGTAGTTTGCTGGCCCACGGGTGTTTGTATGTTGAAAGGCCGCAACATACTTTTTTGTTAAAAAAAATTAGACGCATTTATAAGTATATATTTAAAGTATACGGAGTTACAAAGAAAGAATAAGTTATCTGCCTCACAAAATCTAAAAAATATTAAACTATATTTGACCAATTTATTGGTGAATTTATGCGTAGAAGTGCCTATACCAATTTTTGAATCTATGTCTTGACTAGGGCGATATTTTACCTACATCAGTTGAGCTAGGTAGGCAAAAGCAATTGATTTTTAAATTCTCTACCTCTAGGTCTCAACTAGAGAGTCCTATAAACCAGTTGTGCAACCATTGCATGTTAGAAGAGCCCAACCTCTACAACTGGAGAGAGTTCATCAAGTAAATGTTGAAAAGAAAAAAAAAAAAAGCGACCAAACAAAGTGTCCAGTCAAAGAAAAATAACTAAATATGATGGTGCATGAAATTCTTTATATATATTAAAGACCGTGGACCATTTTATGTTCACTGAACAATAGCACTGCTTTTCTTTTTCTTTAAATAATGGTTAAATCCCTCTTTCAGTCCTAAGTATATTCTTTCTATTTTTTGGTACTCAAATTGCACTTGATGATCAAATTCCTTGGTTTAGCCACAACATTTTTTTACCTTTTGCTTTTTCCAAGAACATTTTTGTTTGTGTTTTTTTAGCTACTATTATTACTAGGGTAAAATTCATATTTAGTCCCCTAGCTTTAAGGGTCATTCTAATGTGGTCCCTTAACTCAAAACGTGACTCTTAAAGTTCTTTAACTTAACTTAAGTGTTCTATTTTAGTCCCTACCATTAATTCTACCGTTATTTTGGATGAAAATTGCCCACGTGGCATATATATTGCCACGTGGCAGTCTCTTTTATGATAAGAAGTGATTAGATTGGAAAAACAATAGAGTTTAAGCTAACATTGGCACAAAAAGTAATTTTGGGGACATAAAAGGATAGTTAAACCAATCTTCAACACCGCCGCTCCTCTCTGATTCGATCGTTGCCGCCGCCCCTCTCCCTCTCTCCGCCGATGCTCCATCTTCCTTCTTCTTGACCGACGCTTCACCTTCCCCCCTTCATCCAGCCCTCGCCGCCTCGTCTTGCTCTAAAGAAAACAAAACCCATATACAAAAAACAAAACCCAAGAGATCAAATGAACCCGAACAGATCTTGAACCAAAACATCAAAACTCCCAATCAACCCTAGAAACAGCCATACCAATAGATCTTGAACCAATTCAACATCAGGCCCCAACATAAACCCTAAACAGACCCGGATGTTCATTTTTCTTCCGCCACCTGCATCGCAGTCTACGACAGCCACGGTGGTCCGGAGGCATCTAGATTCATAAACCCTCAACACCGTCTTCACCCGCCTTGCCTTTCCATTGTCGTCCAGATATCTCTTTCCAGATTCTAAGAATCGAAGCATAGGAGGAAGAGGAAAACGGGGGAGTCTCTTTCCAAATTCTGAGAATCGAAGCATCAGAGGAAGAGGGAGGAAATCGGCCAAGACAAAAAAAAAAATCAATTCAATTGGAGAAAAAACCCAAGAAGATTAACAAATTTATGTTTTGAAACTCACAATCAAATGCAGACACAAGAAGGAGTGCCAGATCTTTGGATCCTCTCCAGCTTCCAGCTGTCTTCATGACCTTAGGATCTTCGGCTCTTCGCGACCTACATACGCTATCGACGACTGTTCATTATCTCCTCGACACTATCAACGATTGTTTGCTATCGATGACTGTCCATGACCCGCTGCTCCCACCGAAGCTCTGCAGGCGTTTGAGGAGATTGAGGAGAGGCGGTGGAGGTGTGAATCACGTTGGGTTAGGAGAGACGGAAGCGGTGTAGACGGAGGGTTGGCGAGTGGGTGGCGGCGTAAGAAGAAACGGGGAAGATGGATAGATGGAGATGGTGAAATTAGGGTTAAGTCCCTAAAATTATTTTTCTGCTTTAATTCTAGCCTGAAATTTGTTATTCTTTCAGTTTTGTCACTTAAAGCCATGAAAGAAGATACCATGTGGCAGTTTAGGTGCCACATAGGCAACTTCCATCTAAAATAACGCCTGAACTAACGGTAGGGATCAAAATAAGACACGCGAGTTGAGTTAGGGGACTTTAATAGTCATTTTTAGAATTAAGGGACCACATTAGGACAAACCTCAAAATTAGGGGACCAAATTTAGATTTTACCCATTATTACTATAAATAAAAGGACGTAGCCCAAAAAACTGTTCATTGAACAGTGCAAGAAATAATGTCATTTTTCAGAAGACTGGTGTGTTGGATTTGCCTATTTACTATTTACCCAAAATAGAAATTAAGTTACAAAAATTTTTAAAATATGAATTTAGTTATGAATTTTAATTTTCAATTTAGGGTATAAAATACCATTACTTGGGTATTACTTCCTTCGTCAAAAAAAAAAAAATGAAACAGATTTTTTTTTATATCAAAAAAAAAATAAAATGTTTCCCATTTTTTAAAGTTTTCAACTTTTAATTTATCTTACTATCTTCATTTAAACTCTTACTGCACAAAACTTCAAAAAAATATATTTTTTTTCATTATTTAAATTTTTACTACACAAATACCTTAATTTTCGTATCCAGAGAAACGTTTCATCTATTATGAGGCGGAGGGAGTAATATTTTTATATAATTTAAAATTTAAAAGCTCTCATATATTTTTTTAATCTAATGGCATTGTAGCTTTTAATTTTCAATTAATTGTCTTAATTTTTTTTTCCAGAGAAATGTTTTATTTATTATGGGATAGAGATAGTAATATTTTTACATAATTTAAAATTTAAAAGATCTTATATATTTTTTTAATCTAATGACATTGTAGCTTTTAATTTTCAATTAACTGTCTTAATTTTCATGTTCAGAGAAACGTTTCATCTATTATGGGACTGAGGGAGTAATATTTTTACATAATTTAAAATTTAAAAGCTCTTATATAGTTTTTTAATCTAATTGCATTGTAGCTTTTAATTTTCAATTAATTGTATTAAATTTTCTTACTTAGGAATTAATATTTATAAATGCCCTACATGAAAAAAATTATTATAAGATTCTTAAAAGAAAATTTTTATATTTTAATACAATTGTCTTCACACTTATTCATTTTCATTACTTTGTTATCATCATGATCTTTATGACCCAGCAACTAAATATTGAAGACATATTCTAAACCAAGCCTAACATATATCTAACAAAACCTATAATATATGCTATTTGTATTGTATGATATAAAACTTTAATGATGTAGATACTATTATGATCTAATTATTACATGCTATAAATTACTTTTATTATGTAGATTATTATAATGATGTAGACACTTTTAGAAATGTTTATCTGAGCAACATATATGACAATGACATAGATTGTTATCGTGTAATTGAAACCCCGTATTTTTAACTTGTATATATAATTTGATGTGAAGATCTATTAACATGATTACAAGCGCCATTTATGTGTTTTTGTTAACAGAGCATGAAAATTTTAGTGGGTCCTCCAATTAGTTTCCCTAATTGCCCCCAAAATTGAATCTTTGTGCCCCATGTTTGACCACAAAAATGAGGGCACTTGCTGAAGGCTGCTCCACCTTATGTCTTCCACTAGGTGCCCTCTCCGCACTTTCATTAGAAACTGGACAAAATTCCACACAACCACTGGACCGTTTACTTGAACCAGGGCAAAAATTTGTACACGACCGTTGTCATTTTTGTGTAACGTCCATTAGTTGGACTTGCCTTTGTCTTCCTCCTTTCCCTTCTCTATCTTGTCCGCTTTGATCCTCCTTACACGATGCCTATATAATCCTTCCTCCCCCTCGAAGGTGCCTCATGCCCCGCTATGATCCTCTTTCTCTTTCAATCTCATCTCAGTTCTTTTAGGACTTTCTCTGCCTATCACCGCCATTTTTAAAAGTCTGAATCTCTTACAACTCGAACGCTTGCATGGGAGTCTACGACGATCTGGTCTGGGAAGGGGGTGAGGACAAGCTCATTGGATCTGGTCTAGTAAAAAGGTGAGGACAAGGGTAGTTTCATCTTTTCTTGAACCGGGTTACGGGTGCGTCTCGACCTAAAACACAAAAACACATTAAAAGGCCTGCGTTAATCTAAAACAATATGAGCCAAATTTATGTGTTTGGTTAGACTTTTTCTTTCCTTTTTTCCCCAATGGTGTTGTTTGTTTTATATTATAGTTTCTTATGGGCATAGAGTCAAATGACGTTTACTGTAATACATTCTAAAGGTTATACTGTACAAAAATGATGTCATATGAAAGAGGTCAAATGAGAAATTACTTAGGAAATGTAGACTACAGTTATGGAGCAGCATGAAGTGGGTTGGGTTGAGCCTAATCTTGGAATGATCTGCTTCCGCTCAACCACACATTTCACCAATCCATGATCTGCTATGTTTTGTGGACTATCCAACTAGTTTTGTCATTATTTGTTTAACAAACATTAAGCCAATAACTAAACTAACACTTTTCTATTTTAGTCACTTACTTCAAAATGTTTATTAAATTTTAGTTTATTTTTTAAAAAATATAAGGACTAAGTTTTTTGAAATATAAATTTACATAAAGGTTTATGTGGTTTGGCCTAATTACATGCACTTTGTCTCATCAGTTTTAAAAATAATACACTTTAACCCTAACTTATTTTATACTATCCGATAATAATTTCTAAAACTTTAATTTAAACTGTTTAGGAGCTATGTTTCAGTAATTTTTAATTTTTGATTTTTTTTCACAATTGATTAAGATTTTAAAATATTGATTTACATTCATAGAGAGAAAAATGCATTTACATAGATAAAAAACTAGTATTTAAAATGTCTATTAACTGTGAAAAATATTGGAGAGGTCTAAAATTGCTAAAAGATGATTATCTTTATAGTTTAAATTAAGATTTCAGACGTTGTTATCGGCCAGTGTAAAAGAAGTATATGCAAAGTGTAGGTTTTGATAAATAAGAGATAAATTGTAGGTTAAACTAAACCACAGCATGATTATTATAAGTTTCCCTTTTGAAATCTTACTAAAAGTTGTTCGAACCCACTCAATTTCACTATCGGTAAATGAGCAAAAAATTGGTTTCATACTCTTGCAAATTGGTATCAAATCATTATTATTGATTACATATTGGTTCATAACCCTAGGTAGGCATCAAAACCTGATTTACAAGGAAAAAAACTTATAGTTTATGAATTTATGTTGTCCGTTAACCGTAAAAAAAGTAGTACAATTTCAATTTATTAAAAGACAACTACTAATCAGTTTGATTTCATTAACTTTCATGAACTTTCTAACATCAACTTTCAAATTATAATTTAAACTATTTTGAAAATATTTTCCTACAAATTCAAATTGTGCTATAATTTTCTAATAGTTAATGGACCATTTAAATTATTAGTTTTTCCTCCTTATAGATAAGTTTCCTTTGTGTATTTTAAAGACTAATATATAATGAATTATAAAGATTTGAGATCAATTTACAATAAAATGAAGGTCAAGATTCAATTTGCGACGAAAGTTAAATGTTTCGACTAATGTTGCTTTGGAGTGACAGAGTTGATGAAGAAGAATAAAAAATAAGATAAATAGAAAAGTACTCCATAATGTTGGTGGCTCATAATGCAGTTTCCCCTAAAATTTTCTGTTGTCGAAACATTCTGTCTTTGTTAATATTTTCCACGTTAAAAAACCCCCCCAAAAAATGAAAATGAAACTTTTTAAAAGGTCAGGGACCTTAATTGAGCAATTTGGAGGGTAAGGATGAAAATATAACGAAAATTAGAAGTCAGGGATCACAGATGCATTTTAGGCTTTATAGAGACGTGAAAGTTCAGGAACCTGATCTGTAATGCAACGATATCATATCATAAAGAATCGATTGAAGATGCGAACGAACTAAATCCAGAAACGAAACAAACCATGGTTGAGGTAAAAGGACTTGGGTTGGGTAAGTTTTGTGGCGTTTTAAGTTCACACAAACACCAGAACATAGAGTTATTCTGTTTCTATGTGGTATTCTTCTCATTTTAAAAGCGCTCAGATCAGATCATTCTCGTTCACTAAGAAATCAGATTTTAAAAAGAAAGGGCAAGAGGCAAGCATTGACAAATGATGAGGATTTTGTTTGGTATGAGAAGCTGGCAACTCACTCTTTCAGTGTTGGGTTGGAGCCATGTTTTTACTTCATACTTCCATGACTCTGATGTCTTGTGTTGCCTTGCCTTTTCTTGCTTTTAACAAATAATCTTTCAATCGGGCTTTTATTTATCCGCACCTTCTTAATTTCAGAATCAAACATAAGTAGTTATTTTGATCTGTGGTTTATCTGTTTAATTAGTGTTCTGGAAATTTTGATGGGCAAATTATGATTTGTTGAAATAGGCTCTAGTGTTCCATTACTCAGAGTGAAACATCTATTGCTTCAACCAATACGAGGATGCCTGGGTTAGAATCGGAGATGCTACTGACGGACCACGGCCCAGAAGCCGTCGGTTGCTGTAGCCTGGGTGGCTGGGCGTGCGTGATCGAATTTGTTACCAGTGCTAAGATTTCTGTGGAGAGAAGAGAAGACACTGGTTTGTTGTTCCGGATTCCCGTGTGTGGCGCATAAATAATTGAGGACTCTCGTTGATTGAATCATGCAACTGCCAATTGCCAGGGGGTATTCTGAATTGTCTGGGTTTGGGTACACATATTTCATTTTTTTTTTTCGATAGTAATGGATCTTCATTGCATTAACTCAAAATCATATGACATTTACAACTGATAAGATAATCTGAAGCTCTGCAGAAATCTTATATATAAGAAAATAGAAGAAAACTCTCTTCAACAACCTTAAAAAAAAAAACAAACTAATATAAAGTTGGACGAACTAACAAATACCGCTAACTCCACTGAATGGAACTTCCAGCTGCCATTTCTTCAATTTGTAACTAGGGAGAAGAAAACTGGAAAACCAGTCTGATTTGGCCAGTTAGACTATGGTTAGGACCTTTTTGAGAGATATGGGGAGGAGGCGTTTGACTGCTGGTATTTCATTTTTCTCCTATATTAAGAATCCATTTTTTTTAAAAAAAAAAGAACCAGAGAGCAAAGAAACTTTTACTCCGCGAAGTAACTGCAGAGGTTCAAGGTTTTGTTTTTTTGTTTTCTAAATTTTATTCCATGGTTACCCATTAAGTTCTCTGTGGAGTGAACTCCTGCTATAAATCCAGCCTGGTAAGGAGTTAGAACGGTTCATCTAAAAATCTGGAAAAAAAAAGTGAAGGAATGGGAATTACAAAGTTTGGAGCATAATAAACAACTTGGGACGGGAAACTGCAGCAACTGGTAAGCACAACAAGAGCGTATCATATTCATGAATCACCAAGTACTCGAAAACCATCTGAAATTGTGCAGATTACAATGCTTACGGAGAAAATCATACATTTTCAACAGTAGAACATTCAGGCCCTTGCCATTTTGCTTCCAACGCTGTTTAAACGGTCCTACGAGAATTTGAATTATGCCTGGAAGTCCTTTCTTGACAGCGGCGAAACCAACACCCAGCTTTTCAACAAAATACAGATCAAATAGCTCAAGGGCCACTTCAGACTTTTGCATTGCACCATAGTTATTACTTACTGCTCTTCGTAATTCTCCGCCACACCACCTTCTTCTTCTTCTTCTTCTTCTTCTTCTTCATATTCCTCTCCATCGGCTGTAGCATCCTGGTATTGCTGGTACTCTGCCACCAAGTCATTCATGTTGCTCTCTGCCTCTGTGAATTCCATCTCGTCCATCCCTTCCCCTGTATACCAGTGCAAGAAGGCTTTGCGTCGGAACATAGCTGTGAACTGCTCACTCACCCTTCTGAACATCTCCTGGATTGATGTTGAGTTCCCCACAAAGGTCGAGGACATCTTCAGGTCCTTTGGGGGGATGTCACAGACGCTGGACTTCACATTGTTGGGAATCCATTCCACGAAATAGGATGAATTCTTATTCTGAACATTGATCATTTGCTCATCCACCTCTTTGGTGCTCATCTTTCCCCTGAACATGGCTGAGGCTGTCAGGTAGCGGCCATGGCGAGGGTCTGCAGCACACATCATGTTCTTGGCATCCCACATCTGCTGAGTTAGCTCGGGAACAGTCAGAGAGATGTACTGCTGAGATCCCCGGGAAGTGAGTGGAGCAAACCCCACCATGAAGAAGTGGAGACGGGGGAATGGAATCAGGTTCACAGCAAGCTTTCGGAGGTCCGAATTCAGCTGTCCCGGAAATCTGAGGCAGCATGTTACCCCGCTCATAGTAGCAGAAATCAAGTGATTTAGGTCCCCAACTGAAAAATGGAAGCTTATACGAGTTAGAATAGTTGATATGTCACAGGCATCTCATGCTCGAGCAAGCAAATTTCACAACTTACAGCTTGGAGTACTAAGCTTCAGAGTTCTGAAGCAAATGTCATAAAGGGCTTCATTATCCAGAACCATGCACTCATCAGCATTCTCCACTAGCTGGTGCACAGACAGAGTGGCATTATAAGGCTCCACGACGGTGTCAGAGACCTTCGGAGAAGGGAAAACAGAGAACGTCATCATCATCCTGTCTGGATACTCTTCTCGGATTTTCGATATCAGAAGAGTACCCATGCCAGACCCTGTGCCTCCGCCAAGTGAGTGACACACCTGGAAACCTGCTCTAGAATCAACACCAAAATTAATCTTTATGAAGCAAGGGACATGTGTGCGCTGTAGCCCATCAGATCACGAAAACTGAGAGAAAAAAAAAACTGCTGAAGTTCACCACCACAACTTAAAAAGCATGCAAGAAACTCATCACTGGTTAAGACTTCAGATCAAGTACGATTTGCTGGCTCAATATCATTTTAGGTTCCAACACTACGTAGTCTGAGCACCAAGAACCACACCATTCTCCCTGATCATAACATTAACACTTGTTTTCATCCTTCTGTTAGCAATTCTCTTCTAGTCAGGAAAACAAGGATCAAGTAAATACGGACAGTTTGAAGCTAGATATTCATGAAAATCCAGCTGAACCCAGAGTCTGGGATTGGAGCCTGTAACCGACAACACAACTATGTGCTAGAAACGAAAACAAGATCTGATGCTAAAACACATTCAAGATTAGTAACTAGTTGTCACCATGATTTGGGTTGGTTCAGTTTTTTGTGGAACCGAATCAACCAAAATATACTCAATTCCAAAAATTTTCTACCAAATCTGAAAACTGAGAACAAAGTAAAACTATATCCATGGTTTTAGATTTTTCAATTCTAATTCTTAAATTTTTCAGTTTATACCATATATGTATAACACCATAATTCAACAGAAGTGCGTACAACACCATAATTCAATAGAATTGCACCCACGATCCTTGGCTGAAGATGGTCTACGAAATTAGGAATTTAGTTGTGAAATGAGATTGGAATAGTTAGGACTTAGAATTAGGTTTACAACTAAAAGATTAAAAACCCTGTAATATAATTTTCAATAAAAATTGTATATTTAAAATCATAAATTTTATAATATATATACATTTATCTTGGATCGGTTCTACATCAGGTTGGTTTTATATGGAGCCAAAACCAACTTGAAAATTGATGATTTTTTCAAGGATAAAATCAACCATAAATTATAATCAATTTTTACTTAATTCAACCTAATTCCATTTAGTAGAAAAAAATGGCTTTTGTAGGAGTCCATTATGCCAAAGTATCAAGCTGCTGGTCTGTCACAATCAATAATGGGATAAAGCACTACTCATCTGTACACACTACACACAGATCTGCCTATATGATTCTGCACACTGAGTCTGTGACCAGGGAAAAGGTAGATCAAGACCAAGGGCCCTTGGATTTTCCATTATGAACAAGAAGATGCCAATCATGACAGCTCAACAATAAGACAGGTATTAATTACGTACTATGGAAAAACTGACAACTAAAGCAAACCAAATAATTGTTAATTCATCATCTCGTCTACAGACTACGAACATATGAATGTGGTTAGTCGGTACTCTAAAAAATGAAAACGATCAAGTGAACGGATTCATATTCTTAGCTGAAATCCAGGACTCAAGAACCGTGGAAATCCAAAAGCATGTTCATAGAGAGCAAATCCTAGAATTCAAATCCGAGAATGCGACAAGAAAATTCAACATGTAATTACTTATAAGCTTGAGATTGGACGGAGGGAGTTGAAAATTTGATTTACATGCCTTGCAAGCAATCGCAATTCTCAGCTTCCTTGCGAACAACATCGAGAACAGCATCGATCAGTTCAGCTCCCTCCGTGTAATGGCCTTTGGCCCAATTGTTACCAGCGCCCGACTGGCCGAAAACGAAATTATCCGGACGGAAGATCTGGCCGTATGGCCCGGATCTGATGCTGTCCATGGTCCCGGGCTCGAGATCCATGAGGACGGCGCGGGGCACGAACCGGCTGCCGGAGGCCTCGTTGTAGTAGACATTGATCCGTTCAAGCTGGATTGCTGACGATCCGTCGCCGTGGTGGCGGCCGGTGGGGTCGACGCCGTGCTCGTCACAGATGACCTCCCAGAACTTGGAGCCGATTTGGTTGCCACATTGGCCGCCTTGGATGTGAAGGATCTCTCTCATGGCGGGGAATGGAATGCGAGAGATGGAGACAAAGGGTCAGGTTGGTAGCTTGGTGTGTGAGGGCCTGACAGGAGAGAGCGAGTATTGGAGCGAGCTTGGTTGTTAATATACAGAGCGGGATAATTTTGAGAAGTACCTTTTGGCGATTAGCGAGAAAAACAAAAAAAAAAACAAAATGAAGAAAGACCACTATCAGTCCTAAAACGTATTATACTTTTCTATACCAATCCCAAAACATATTAATTTCTATCAAAGCCCTATATCTTTCTTTCCGTCTAATAATATGCTAGTTTTCATTTTTGGTACAAAGAATAATACAACTAAAAGTTAAGGGGAGAAAGAGAGTAATCTGCTAGTCTTGGATTGGATGTTCTGCCATATAACTAACAGCAACTCCAACCCGTCAGTTGACTTTCGCTTACTCTGATTTGGCACATGTAGAACCCTCAACGATGGATTTAAGTGTACAAAATAACATTTTTATGAAGCTTTTTCACAAATGTGAAATCATGACTCACTATTGTGCAATTGAAGAAAACTTTTTTAATTTCTTCCAGAGTTCTTCATACCCAGCGATGAAGTAACAAAAAAAAAAAGCCATGTTTGGAAGAACGACACAAAAACTCTTCTTATATAGTAATAAAATCCATAAACGATTTCAAAAATATCATTGCTCTCGATTTCTCTTGATTCCTCTAATTTCTTCACATTCTTTATTGTCATCATCATGGGTAGTAGTTAATAGTGCCACATTGCATTTTCCGTTAGTCATGTGGCAAGAAGTTCAATTTAGGACTAACAGATTAGGAGAAAGGAAAGATATAAGACTTTGGTAGAAAATCAATAACTATTAGAACTGAAGTAAAAAAGATTACGAGGTTTAGGACTGATAATGTTCTTTCCTCATAAAATGATGACTTTTAGGTCACATGCATTTGTGCTTAACATTGTATTATATTTACAATTTCTCTTTTCGAAGCTACAAAATCTCGCCCAAAAGTTAGGTTTAGTGCCAATTTCCACAAAAGTTTTTAAGCACAAAATTGCGATCAACATTACATGAAGCAATTTCATTATAACTCCGCTAAGGAAGATTTTTTAGGCGGACTGAACATTTAACTGTTACCATGTTTCAAATTTTTTGCTCCATATCAATTTAATTGTTACTAACTTAACTCTAATTGTTGGAATGCTGAAGGGTTGGATGAAGTTGCCGATGGGATGAATGAAACTGAATACAGACGTTGCTTTAGGGGTAGATGGGAGGTTGGGGCTTGGTGCAATTTTGAGGAAGGATTCAGGAAAGGTAGTTGCAGCGCTGGCGGTCCGAAAAGATGGCCTTCCTGATCCATTTTTTTACGAACGCTTGGCTTGCCTTGAGGGCTTGAAGCTAGCAGGAGACTTTGCGGCACCCAAGTTGATTTGTTGAGGTGGATGTGAGTTTGGTGGTGCAGGCAGTTCTTCCAAGCAAGGTAGGAAGCTTGGAGGCTTTTAGTTGTGTTGAGGCGATCTGAAAGAGGCTATTAAACTATATTCTAAAAGCCATGAAGGCTTCACTGTTCGAACTATAGTGATGAATAGTGTATGGATGATTTTGCCTTTATCCCTTAGGTGCTGCTGCCTTTTTTGTTTTTACTTCTTCCAACTATGGTCAAACCCCTCTTTTGGTTCTTAGATGTTTCACTTATGCCCTAATGCTCCCCAACTTTCGCTTTCTGATGCCAGCTTTTGGTATTTCCCCTCTTTTAGTCCCTAGATGTTTCACTTCTGCCCTAATGCTCCCCGACTTTCACTTTCTGTCGCCAATTTTGGTATTTAATATGAAATAACTTTAGTCAATTTATTTGTTTTCTTTTTCTTTTACCTTACTATATTAATGGTTAAACCATTCATTGATTAATATAAATTTAACACAATTTTATATTTTTTTTATGATGTATTATTTTCTAAAGTAAAACATTGGTTACCATTAACGTAATAAAGGTAAAAAGAAAAAGCTCTATGATTTAATGAAGTGATTTGGTCAATAATTCCTAAAATTAAAAGTGAATTTTTTTATCTATATTAAAAATTAAAATTTAAATTGATAAGAGATAAAAATTTTTAGTCAATTATTCTTTAATCACCAGAAAAATATCTTTCATTTCAAAAAATGTACAATATTATGTTTTACAGTTTTATGTTTTGATCATAATTGATAGTTTTAATGATAAGAATATAACATAAAAAAAATCTTAACTCAAAATTTTAATCAATGAACATAAATTTATGACTTAAAATTTTTAAATTATTATTATTGATATTTATTTTAATTATAAATTTATTGAAAAAATTACCCGCTACAATGTGCTGGTCAAACATAATCTCGTGTAGACTAAATAGCTGGCAACTAAACTATGCTCCACCCAAATGCAACCAAGTGGCCCATTTCTTAAGTAAGTTAGGCTTGGGTTGTGAGTTTTTTTATTTTTATTTTCAATGTTTTATGTTAATATCATTTTTTTTAAATCTAGATATTAACTCAAAGTAATTATTTGGCAATAACCGTTGGAACTCTATTTTAAATTTTTCTAATTTTGCAATCCTGATATTACTTGCAAGTTGGATTCCAACAATGCAACTATGTCTTATTCTAGTATTTTGTTTTTGGAAAATGCAACGACCATCGCACCACATTTTTAAGCACCCCCTACCCCCTGCATGAGGTGGCATGCTAGTGTTGCATGATGATGTGGTATCTTAACTCTATCTTATTTTATTTGTTCTCTGAATATATATATATATATATATATATATATATATATATATATATTCCTTTCTATATCATTGAAAGAGAAGAGGAACAAAAACACTAGGGGACAAGGAATGTACATGTCGTGCAAGTTTTGTTGATCGGTTAGAAGGCATCAATCGACCATGATCACAATTCCATACTACCAACCTAATTTCCTCCTTTGACATTGGTATATCTATGAAGTTCTTTCAACTTCTATTCAACTTCATGAATTTGTCACTTATATGATGTTGAAATTCTATCAAGTAGTCTTGTGAGCTCATACTGTCAAATAAGAGTCTTGTCAGGTAAATAATTTCATAACTACAAAAATAATAGCAATGAAAACTCCAAGTCTTAACATTTCGTTCATTTTCTATATTTTTCAACATAGAGAAGCCTTACTCTAATCAGGGTTATTGTTTACAACAAACATGAAAATAGATAATAGAATACAATAGCTGAACCGAATACTTTTAATTCTTTAATGTTTGTCAGACCAATTGCAATCATCCATTGTCTAATGTCTGCTTGTTGAAAAGAAGACTTATAACTTATTCCTAATAATTATATTGCTAAGAAAACTTGTAGTTTATATATATGACTAAAGTTTAACCATAGAACAACATGAATAATTCAGAAGATTTGGCAAGAACATTACCTTAAATCCTTGCTTGGACGAAAAACAAAAAAAAAAAGTTCAATCCAAAACCATCATGTGCTTGAGGATGGATTGTTTTTTTATTAGGGATTCTATTTGGATAAATCCAGATGAGGGCTCTAACACGGTTAAAACGTAAACATCAGGATACTTGTACTCTTTATTCATTTTTCACAAAGAAAATAATGACATGGCAAAGGTGACGTGGTTGGTGGATATTTTGGTGTCAGCCGACGGGTGTTTATAGCAGGACTCTTTGTTTTTTCCTTCGTCGAAATATATTGCTGTGAATATTACATTGTGTTTTTTACTTTGTGAAAAATTACACTTTTCCCTTATTATTTTAGATGGTTCTCTCCCTTCATTTTTTTCTCCATTGTTCCTCTTTTTTTTTTTTTTTTTTGTATGGTCAAAACATCATCATGAAGCAAACATCTAAGCGTGACGGCAAATCTGCAAATAACTAAAACGAAGTACTGGTGTTATTCCTGGGAACTTTAAAACGCTAAAATCAGCTAACATTGCTAGGAATAAAATGAAAAGCAAAAGATTGAAGAGAATATAATAAGGAAGGTTACCAACTTTTAACTTAAGTCAACTTAATTCAAAATGATTTATTTTTATTTTTATATATTTTTTGTTCTGAACAAATGTGATTTGAAAGTCAATATTATTTAGGTATAATAATCCGCTAATTATAAAATTTTTATGATATTATTAAATTTTTATGAATAAGATAAAAATATAAAAGTGAGGCACATGTCTCCAATTCATTTGACTTAAGTCAACTTAATTGAAAATATTTTTTTATTTTTTATCCAAAAGCAATTTCATTCAAAGCCAATATTATGTAAGTATAGTAGTCCATTCAAAATATTTGGTAGATATTTCAAGAAGGAATTTTTTTTGTAGCTATTTCAAAAATTTGTTTTTATAGTGAAAAAGTGATGCACAAAATGTGTTTTTCAATATATATTTTTTTTCAATTTTTATTTTTATTTCCTTACAAAAATATTTACTTTTATCAATTTATAAAAGAATTCTCATGTAAAAGCAATAACAAAGAATTTAATGTCTACATACCTATCTAGATTAAGAAATACAAATACCAATATCAAAACCTGAAATGATTCATAACTTCTAAGGCACTTAAGTATGCAAATGAACCACTAGAAATGTAAAATAGAAACTCATTTTCTTGGTCTTAGTCGAGTAATCCAAGGCTACAGGCAAAAACAGAATAAACCGAGTGAAGAGAACTAAGCAAGTAAAAATGTCTGCATCACTATGATTTGAGAAATTTTAGTAATAGATAAGATATTTTAGTTGGTTATATACTCTAAATGTGATTGGAACCTAGGCTTATAATATATCATTGGAAAGGTCTATGAGTTTACTTTAACATAGGAAAAACAAAATTTGATTTTGGAGGCCTGAGTAGGGAGTTATGTTGATTCTTACAAGACATCGCCAAAATGGTGAACTTTGAATGAGTCTAAAAGCTGAGGAATAAACCGTGTTGATTGGCTAAACAAAAAATTATGAATAAACATATATTATAGCTTGAGAAGTCTATTTTCATAAGAATTTTACGGATTGCGATTTGAAGTTTTCTACAAAGTGTTATGATCATTCTCATGGAAGTATACAACTCTGTCAGTTTTATTAGTAACAGGTTTAAGATAGATGTTATGATATTCAAGTTGAATCATGGCCTTTGGAGATTAAATTAGGCTCTAATTGATTAGGTGATTGAGCCTGCGTGATCATCAAATTGATTTGAGGATCAAAACAAAGTAAGTGATATCTTATATACCTTGTTTGTTTTCTAGTCAGACTTTACTTGAGATAAATATGATTTCGATTATTGAAATTTCATAAAATGATTGCTATATTGTGATGATTTCTTCTTAGTCTATTATTTTATGAATGATTTATGTTTTCCTTACACAAGAATCGAGCATGAAATGGTTTCTGAAGTTGTTAGTTATTGTTATTGTTGAATTGTTAAATAGAATAAGAACATGATAACTCACAACATTTGGCCAATACAGACATGAATAAAGGCTTATTGTAAGCAATTAACCTTATCTGTAACCAATAATAACAAAGACTTAAGATCAAGTTAACAAAGACAATGTATCAGTAGATCAATAATAGATTGGCTGTGAAATCAACAAATGAGTAAAGGAAAAAGCGAACACAAATGAAAATGAGAAGTGATTCGACTGAATCACAAGTAACTTCCTAAACCAATGCTCCATGGAGTTCTACCAGGAACTCTAAACATGCCTCACTTTCTAAAATATCATAGATGGATCATGACCCGCTCCGCTTAAAAAATGATGGATCATTAAGAAAAACCTACTGCACATGAGCAAGTTTGATTGAAGCTCTACTAGAGCGAGGCTCTATGCTTATCCCTAGTTGCGCATATTTGACTTATACATCTTTAAAAACATTAGGCGTGAATATGGGTTAGGTTGTGTTAGGTTTTTTTGTGGAACCGAACTGACTTGAAGTAATAATGGTTCCAACCAAATCCAACTTAACTCAAGAATGAAGAACAGAAAAGCATAAAACCATGAGTCTGGTTTTTTTAGTTATAGTTCTCGTTTCTTTTCTATTTGCATCATATACTTTTAAAGGCTATAAATCTAATAAAGTTTCATGCAAAATAACAATTGAAAAGAAAAAAATAATTAGATCCATCAACATTTTCTAGATTAAGAAATATGTAGCATAATTCACCATATCAAAGTTTAAGTATACATTTAATTAGTACAATTTTAAAGAGTGGCACATTAAATTACAAAATTCATTAAAGAGACAATCATCATATATTTTAAGTTACAAAAATCCTTCATAATATTGTTTTAAATAAATGAATAAAGGAGTAAATACATGATATCATAAATAACCCAAGAATTGATGAATCTTTCAGCGAAAAAAAAAATTCGCTACTCATCATCAATTTTTGTTAACCTAAACTAATCCAATATGTGGACTATGCGCAATTGACCGGGAGTATGTCGGTTGCCTAAGGCTGTGGGTTGCATTTTTAATTGGAATTTATGTTTATGTTGGAGTTAAGGCTCGACAGTAGAGATTATGGGTTGGACTTGGGCACGGGCTGAGCGTGGGCAGTAACGAGAAAAAAGAAAAACCCTGTTAATGGCTATACTTATTTTTTGTTTAGGTCGAAAGCTGAAGCCCAATATTTTGTCTGCTCAGCCTTGGTTACCTATGAATTTTCTTTGCTGAAACACACACACGCAAGGAAGAAATTGTGTCAGTATGATAGGCGTGTATGCGTCCGGAATTTAGAGTATCCACCGAGTGCATATACACCATCTAACACCGTTAGGTATTCTAACGGTTCCCTCCTATTATCCACCTTTTAGAAAAAAAAGATTAGGCACACAAAGAATCAAGGATGAAATCAAGTAGGTATGAGTCCCGTTTTCATACAATCTTTTGCCAAAACTCTCGGCACCATAAGCCTATGATCGAACCCTCTCTACCTTTATCTCTCGGCTATGAAAAAGAAATAAAACACACCATTTCTTCATCTGATACGATCAGGGAATGCCGCTGCTTGTTTTCTTCTTTTCACCGGTGATTGTGATTACAAGGTGCAGAGTTTGGGAGATTTTGGGAAACCTAGGCCGGTTGTTTCAGCATCGGTGAATGTGAATCAACATAATAAGGAGTGAGTCAACTATTGTGTGAGATAAAGATGTGTTATTTTGAGATGGTTTTGTGCTAATATGAAATGAGGATGCGTTGGAATGATTTCTTCATTGTCAGAGAACCATTGTTTGTCCACAGCAGCAAATTGCATGTATTTGAATGTGTTTTCTGCTGTTGATCTTGATCAGTAGTGTGTGGGTTCATTAGTTTCAATATCTTTTTGTTCGTTAGAAGCTATGGGCTTGTCGATAGGTCTGGGAGTGAAGTGGAAAAAATATGTGTTGTTCTGAGTGTGTTCTGTATGGTTTGAACAAATGAGCACTTCCACTTCAGAATAATACATTGATTGCACAATTTGATACTTATAAAACTTAGACATATGTATTGTGCCAAACAGATACTGTATTGGTACAAATCTATGTTGTTTTGAGTGTGTTATGTATAGTTCCAATATAACACATTCCTCATTCAGAATAATACATTGATTCCACAATTTGTTACATATACAACTAACATATATGTATAAACCCAAAATGGGTGATGTATTATACTGCTAATTGTAGTATGAAACTGTAATCATGTGTATGAATTTGCATTCGGTGTATAAAACTGCATTTCATGTGTATGAAATTGTAACAAAAATTTATGAAACTATATGAGTGATGTATGAAATTGTGTAGTATGAGTAGTGTATTGTGCATATTATTCTGCTAATTGTAAGTATAAGACTACAATTCATATGTTTGAAATTGTAGCCATGTGTATGAAATTGCATACCGTAATATCCGTAATAAATAGATGGTAAGTTAATTGTTTAATGCAAGTAGTATACCGTAGTTCATATGTATTATACTGTGTATGTATTCTCTACCATCTTCAATGTCTAACCCGTTGCCATCATCTTTATGGAACACACCATACTTCCACGTCATCTTCCTCCCAGTGAGAATTAATGAGAAAATTTTCAACTGGTAGAGTTTTGTTCAAGTCCATAACCATATTATGATGACTATTATAATACAAGGAAGTGTTGGATCACGATGAAAAATAATAAAAGACCATAATACTAATAGAATTGGACAAACTCTAATGCAGGTATGATGTAGATAATGGGTGTAGAAGAAGAATGACAAAAGGGGAAAAATGCTGAATTAAAAAACCGTATCTAGAAAAAATGGTACAAATAATTAACATATTAAATATTTTTTTAAAGATAAATTATTGATACTTATCCAAAATGAAAAAGTTTCTGTCTTCATCCACAAGAAATGTCTTATAAGCATTTGTTAACTTGGTGTATGTCCACCTAGAGTATATAAGAATTTTCGGTATGCATCTGTATACGCACGTGCAAACTTGATTCTATTTTCTTGGACCTACTTCTAACATTTGCAGTGGTTTTAATATTTGTATTTCATGTGTTTTATTTGTTAAACTGAAGAAGAAAGTTAAAATCAATATATTGCATATAGGGACAAAGCCAAAAAATTATCTTAGTGGGGACAATCAATACTAATTTCGTTCATTTAATAATGAGTGAGGTCATTTTCTAAAATTTTATTGGGTCATATTGAATATTTTCTAAAAAGACATACTATTTATATAGTTTTTCCAAAATTCAGTGATGGCATTTATATGTGGCTCCGCCTATGATTGCATAACATTTTAGCCTTTAATTAACAAGCTTAGTTTATCTGAAGTCTTAAGATATAGTCTCTTGAATAGTTTTATTAATGAACATGTTAGGTAAAGCTTGACCTATATTGTGAACTGTATCACTACTAAAAAATCATGGTTTTCCAACTGTTATTATACCAACGGCTTAGCCATTGGTAATTTCCAACGTGTAGAGCCGTAGGTAAAAAATTTCAACGTGCACGCGTTGGTGGCTAATTTTTTTTTTTGATGTGTTCTTACCAACGGCTTAGCCGTTGGTAATTTGCAACGGTTATGGCCGTTGGTAAAACTTCCAACTATGACGCGTTGGTGAAATTGTAGCTTTCATTGGGCTTGTGAATTAGGGCCATTTACCAACGGCCAAGCCGTTGGTAAGAGCAAACACAAAACGCAACGTTTGACTTAATTAATTACCAACGGCTAGCCGTTGGTAATGAGCTTTTAAATTCCATTTCTTCCTCCTCTCGCCCAGTCGCGACTGGTTCTTGCGTTTTCTCCCTCTCGCGCGCAGCCACCGGCGTTTGAGCAAGTTCCTCTGATTTGGCGTGTTCTCTAGCCGATTTGCGAAGTTCGCCTCCCCATTTGGTAGATCTAGTACTAATTAACCTTGTTATGCATTATTTTTACTGTTATTTTTGTATTTTTGTTCATAGTATAAACATTGAATTTCTTGTTCGATTTTGCTTCAATTTTGCAGTTTAATCTCTGTTGTTTCGTTCCACAGCTGGGGCTGGCCAAGTCGACGTGGATTTAGCTCTAACAGGTAATTCCCATTAGAAGAAAGCTTGATTTTGAAATTTCTATCTAGGAGGTTAAGTCACAACAACTTTTGTTAGTGCATATATAGGAGGTTTGATGGACTGAATTGCATATGGGAGAAGTTCACAGTGCTAAATCAAAACAAACGGAATAAATATAATGCAAACTGCCCATAGTGACTGGCATTTCTCAGTGGTATAGGGCAAAACTGCAACATACAAAAAGATCAAGCATCTATCCTGGCGTGAACCCAGTTTCTTGAACACTTGACTTGAACATCCTATAGGAATAGTTGTCTTCACAATTCCTTTTTATTTCTTTGTTGGTTGCCGAAACTAAGGATAAACAAGAGAAATTAGGATTTTGGGCTAGATTTTGAAGGATTTGAGCTAAAAGAAGGACTATTGCTTTAGGTTGGTAAGGGTTTGGAGTTTTCTTCACCATCAAGGCATTGTGATGGTTCAATTGCTTCAGGAGTTTGGTGTTTTGATTTATTGAGGTAAGCGCTTGACTCTGAATTTTTTTTTTCTTTGAGTTCCTAGATTACCATTAAACCTAGTTTATAATGAACAATGAGGGCCTTGAGTCATGGCTGCTCTGTCAAGTGAACTATTGTGATTGTTGAGAGGGGATTTTTTATTTGCTACAGATTATGCATCTCTGGTCTACTTATCTGTATGTTTAGCTAGCTTCTGACAATAAACAAGTAACAGGGGCCTAGGGTGACTACGGCCCTGATGCTTGGTCAACATTGCTTGGCGAACATTGGTTGGGCGATGAGCTCTTTGCTGGGGCTTCAAGGTTGTTTTGGTGGAGTGTGTGTGGGTTCTTGCATGTTTCTCTGTTACTGTGTGTGCGAACCGATTTGTTCTTAGTTCAAATTATATATTTATGTATATTGTGCTTGTGTCGTCTTATTGTTTTGCGAGATAGAAGAATGTTTTGAATTGTCGAAACATCTTCCGTTACCGAGTTCAAGGAACTCATGCCATGCTATTTATTGTTGTCACCATTTCCTTTTGTTGGGGTTTAGGTCTGGTCTTGTGTAAGTATACCTAATTATCCTAATCTATTTTCTAAACTTCTCATTTTTGTTTAGCTTGGTAAAGCTTCTATTATGAAATTTTTGGCATTTTAGTGCAACCATTATGGCAGTGTTGCTATCGGCTAGGGCTGTGCTCGCTAGTATAGATGACCAATATATATGCTACACCCTTTTTTGGTTACCTGGTGTATGGCAACAAATGTAGCAGATCTTAGATTCTAAGTTCATGTGAAGGAATATACGTTTATAGCAAGCTAGAATGAACCTTGTCTGTAAAGCTTAATGCCTAGTATCTAATTTCCAAAATGGATGTTTTTGATGTTGTTCCATCTATGCTTGCTTGTTCTGCTGAATTAGTGCTTGCAGCTGATAAAATTGAATGCTGCATACTAATTCTCTACATAGATTACTAAGGGGTTGACTTTACAATTCATTTGGCTCTGGACCTATTTGGAATTTTTCTAGGGTTATCATTTTTGATGTGCATGCAAAGTTATGTGCATTCTTAAGCTTAGCACCTAGTCCGTGAGTTTTTAACTCAAATGTGTTTGCCACAAAACTCTATTTAGCAGAAACTCATACAGCTCCTATTATATGAGTTTTTCTAGGAAACGCACATTTGAGCTAGGGAAATATATTTAGCAAACTTGTATTGAAACTAAGTTCCTATTATTTGTGTAGTTCTGTGTGTTACTGCCTAAAATGCCTTTTGTATTGATTTATATCTTAACAAACTTGTTAAGTCTTAACAGTATTACTACTGGACCCTAGGTATTTTATGCTGCGACATTGGTGCTTTTGCCGAGGATGATGAATGCGTCGATTGAGTTGTGATCATGAATTTCGGTCTTGCTTGCTGGCTGATTCTGAATTGCGCCTAAACTAATTTGGTTCCTTAACCTTTGCGTGCTTTTCTGTTTGTTTGTGTGTGCTAGGGTAGTATTCTTTAAACACACAAATACGTACATACATACATACAGTTTTTTGCAGGCTCACTTACTATTAAAACTGAAAACTCATATAATTAGAACTCAGTTTCATACAATAAAAATTGGTTTTGTACAATAACAGCCTATTTCCCTATAACATAATTTTAGACAATAGGAGTTAAGTTTTTATATAGTAATGTTGTTGCTAAATATATTTAATAATAAATGTCAAATAGATTTCAAATTAAAAGTCCCTAGTATCTTTTCATCAATATTCACTTATCTTTATAGTGGGGAAATATCTTGAATTAGAGTTACAGGCCACTTCCAGTTCTTCAATCTAAATTCTTAAACTAATTGTACATTAAAAGATTAACGAAAATGATATATAGGAAGTACAACAAGTACTTTATTTAGGTTGCGAAAATCTCACATGTAATTAAGTGAAGACATGCTGTAAGTGGTAGGACAGAAGACATTTTAATTCTCGTCATTTATCAACCTGCTAGAAGGATAAAAGTCGGTCCACCTTTTTTATTGGCTAAATTGCACAATTTGTCCTTAAAATATACCTCACATTGCACATTTGTCCTTGAATTGTCCAATGTTACAAAAGCGGATTAAAATAACGTTTTGTAGCAAAGTTCCCCTCTTTCCCGTTATCTTCATGTGTGTTAACAGAAATTTAAGGAAAAATCCAAAATTATCATGTTGGGTTTTTAATCATGTTGCTGTGCTTAATTGCAGGTTCGCTTTATTATTAGCTTGGCCTTGCTTTCCTTTCCTGATGCATGTAAGTATGTTTCTTGAGGTCCAAGTATATACATACATACATATCTATATATCTGCAGCAGTAGTTTTAGTTTGATTCTTTCTTCTCACATGCACTGTTCTGATCTGATCTGCTCTCTGTGACTGCAGCCAGGAAGTGATGTAGTAAGTACCTACGAGAAGCAGAAGCAGTATAAATAAGAAGCTGACAAGGAACAGATCAGCTTGTCAAATGTTTCTATTTGTCCTAGTAAACTCGGGACACTACAATTTGGTTTTTCTATTTCGACAATATATCTAATTATATATATATATATATATAACAGGACATATCTAATGGAGCTTATGGTCTTTTCCTGTGTAATGTTTATAGCTGAGTAAAGCTGGGCGAACTTTTGAATGTGTATTCAAACTGCGAAAAATACGAAACAACCGAACCCTGGACCGTTTAATGTATAGTACCAACGTGCAAACGGGGAACTTACCAACTTGCGCGCGTTGGTAATTACCAATGGCTTCATAACTACTACCTTACCAACTGATGTAAGTTGGTAATTACCAACTGCCAAATTACCAACTGGTGGCAGTTGGTGAGTTACCAACTGCCGGAAGTTGGTAAGTTACCAACTACTGAGCAGTTGGTGAGTTACCAACTGCCGGAAGTTGGTAACTTACCAACGGCTAACAGTTGGTAACTTACCAACGGCTACAACTACGCGATGGAAACCAAGCCTAGTTCATGACCGTTGGTAAATTACCAACGTGAATTTTACCAACGTATATACGTTGGAATTTACCAACGTGTTATTGATTGCGCGTTGGTAAATAATTTTCCAACGTATCGAATATCAACTGTCATTTACGAACGTGTAGCAGTTGGTAAATTCAGGTTACCAACTGCTGCACGTTGGTAAATGGCAGTTGGTAAAGTCCTATATTTTAGTAGTGTATGATATAATTTAAACTCGAGTTTAATTTCTTATACTATAGTTATGATTTGCATGAATCCGCCTATACAAGTGCCGACTCAATTGCGTTTACAAATTGGCAGATTAATTAGCGTTGGATAATTCACAAATTGAAAACAGTACCTGCAATATGACTAAAATTGTAACTTGCACACTTGTGTCCACAGGTGAATATGCTTTTCTACCACCATGCTTGTAGAAGCATTTTGACTAGAGTAGGTGTAGTATATAAATAAAATCTAATATATATATATATATATAGTAAATAACTCTGCTTTCATCTTGTAACCTCCGCCCTTACTTTCAATAAATAATTAAGTAAAAAGTCTCACTTTGGATGAACAAGTAAAAGTATACAACTTGTGTACATGTGTGCGTGTGTGGTCGGAGGGGTAGGAGGGTAGAGGAAATGAGCTTCGTTCAGTGAGTAATAAACAAACATAGAGTACTCCAAGAAAATAACAATAATAATCAGGTGCACCTGAAAATTTCTCATATTTTATTATTTGACTTTTTCTAAAACATACATAAAATCTCATATGCAAAGTATTGAGAGTTTATCTCCTTGTGCGTACGTAAATTTTTCCAACAATACAAATATTTTGACATACTATTATCTAAAACGCTTTTTTAGCTTTCCTAAAACATGCATCATTGTACCTGGAGGATTTTAGGTCATCATCTTTTTCTTTAAAATGACGCTTGTATCTCTTATTACTTTCAATAAAACTTTTCATTACTGATAAAAGAAATCTCAAATAGAGAAAATAATATAAGACTGAAAAAAAACTTTTTTTTTACACCATTTTAATAATCTATGATATTTTTGTTAGGTGACAAAATAAAAACAGTATTTCAAATGAAATGTGGTGATATTCTTACTTCTTAGACATCCCAACATAAAATCTATAGCAACAAATTTGAAACAAGGAGAATATATAAATTATTGAATGCAATTAGTTGTGATTTAATTTTTTAAGCTAAATTTCGTACAAATTAATATCGTTATATTTCACATACGTATGCTATCAAGCCAGTAAAGTGAAACATATTAGGGTGCATAAAGATTAAAATCATGGATATATGCTCTGATCCAATGTGAAAATCAGTTTAATTAATTTGTCACAAGTCAGTAGGCAGGGGAAGTTAATCCGTAATGTAGATACATGTCCATCAGCATTAGCCTACATGCAGGAATATTCTGTCGCATCATCCCTTGCTCAGGTATGAGGTTAGGGATGTTAATAAGGTAAATTAGGTACCGGTAATTCATTCTTATAGTCCATATCACATATTTTTCTTTTCTTATCACTTTGTTGGTATTCGCTAACAGATGAAATTTTTCACATATCCCGTGACCTGCCAGTTTATTTCATGCCTGTAGATATACTTGTGTAATAAGCTGTACGTTAACATAATGCAACGTTTCATAAAGATAAACATAAAATATAGATATTTTCTACATTACATTAAGTTAATCATTTAATATAAGTCAAACATGGCAAAGTACATAACAAAGGACTTTTTCCATATATATATATATATATATATCCATGTTCTAACAAAGCAAATAACCGAGCAAAATTCATGGCATTTGACTATAGACGAGTGTCATTCAAGTGCCAGAATTTCAAACAAAGCTAATACTAGTATCAGCAAGCAATTAAAAATCATCAAGATCTTTGGGGCATATTAATTATACAGAAACTGAGGGTAAGAAGCTTAGCTTCTACGTACTTTTGAAGGATGCTCACCAGGTGGCAACATGAACCGGCTTCCACGATTCAGCACTTTATTATAGGTTATTTTACCAATTATTCTTTAATTTTCAACACTAGCTAATTTCCCATGCAATAACTTTATATTCCATATGGCTATAAAGAAATGACCGAAAAAAATATCCCTTGTAATTATTGTGATCACCAGCAGACGTCAATTTGGAAAGACGATGGGGGAGCGACAGTTGTGAGCGGTGATGGTGGAGAGGTCCTGGAGATGGAAGGTGGAATAGTAGATGAAGGAAGGTGCTGAGCAATTAATGGCGGTGAGCGGTTGAGAGAGAGATGATGCTGACGGTGCTGAGAGACAATGATAAAGAAAATGGATGCGAGTTGCGAGCCAACGTCATTAATATAAATGTATCATTTATCATATATATATATATGTATATATATATATATATATATATATATAAATAAAGAAGAGACTCACTTATTCTCTAAAACCACTTGCTTTAGTATTAATTTTATATTACATTCGTAACATTAATTTCAGAATTTATTTGTAATAATTAATATTTAGGTCCTTATACAACTCTCACTCCAAAGTTCAATCATTCCCCAAAACTACTTTTTTTTATCATTAAATGTATAATGTGTTTGTATGGTTTAATAACTTATGTTCTTATATAGTCATAACTCCTAAATTTAGATTTTGAATTGTAATTCTTGGTGAACACTTTTTATCATAGTAGAGAGTCATTAAAATTCTATTTTTCATACATTTTAGTAATTGAATATATATTTATATATATATAAACCCTCCCATTTCCCAATACCACTTCCTTTAGCATTAACTGTATAGTACATTTGTAGTATTAATTTTAGAATTTATTTATAATAATTAATACTTAGATACATATATAGCCCCCATTCTAAAATTCACTTATTTCCCCAATACAACCTTTTTCTTATCATTAATTGCATAGTACATTTGTATTGTTTAATCACTTAAGTCTTCATATAGTCATGACTTTAAAATTTAGATTTTGAAATATAATTTTTTGTGAGCTATTTGTGTCATAGTAGAAAGCCCTTAAAATTTTACTTTTTATACATTTTAGTTATTGAATTTAAATTTCTACCATCTTAGTATAATAAAACACCATTAGCTTTTGTTTCATTCTTAATGGCTCATTAATAATATTGTCCCTTAATCAATTTTTTTAAATAGATTTCATTTCTTTGTTGCCATTTAATAGCTTTAATTTCCATTAAAATGATTTAATTACAATTTTATTTAGTTTCAATGGTATTAATATTATCTATCCAACATCCCTAAGATTACTTCTGTTAGCATTAACTTTATAGTACATTTATAGCATTAATTTTAGAATTCATTTGTAATAATTAATACTTAGGTCCATTAGAATGCTTTCATTAAATATTTATTTGGTTTCAATGGTATTGTACAACCAACTCTTATATATATAGATTCTCATACTTGCTTTCAACACATACTCAATATTATCATTCATTCATTTCATTTCATTTCTTCCTATCATTTCTTGCTACATTTCTTCATTTCTTCATTAATTTATATTTTTAGATTTTCCCCAATGTCAAAGATGAGATAATTAATTAAAAAGACTGATAGATTTTATTTGAATTTATAAAAGAGACAAATATATTTTTTTATGAATCTTTTCTTATTTTTATAGTCTCCCAATAAAACAAGTTGCATTGGAGAAATTGTCTCCTAAGAAGATTGACTGGACTATTCAAGTAATGGTATATTGTTTATGGGATGTTTTAAAATTTTAAAAAGATAACCAATTTATTAGTATCGATTTTGTTTTTGTAGATGAAAAGATATTTTTTTTCCATCCATTCTACTAAATTTTACAATTTATTCTTTTCTCCCTACTATAAATATATGTTCATGATCTATTATTGGCTACTATATCTTTGATTTACATATGGAGGGTGTGGCAATTCATGGGTCTATAAAAAATTTTTGGTATACAAGTTTAAAGTAGAATTTCGTGAAAGAAGTATGTATATTTTCAAGAATTTCATAGTTCTTCCAAAGAAGAAGACTTATTAGATTATAGATATACACTCATTTATAATGTAACTTATTCATAATACACAAATCTATGATGTGAACTATGAACCTCATGATTTTCCCATGCATAAATTTGAATTTGTTGTTTTTGACCAACTTAACACACACATAGACTAGGAAGAATTCTTTGCACGTTTTCCTAAACTTTTTTTAAAATGTAATCGGATGCTGAATGTACTATCTATTTATTATTATTCCAATTCTTTTTTACATGACAAATGTTGTGGGAGTTATTGTGAAGGTTGGTACAATAAAGCAACAGATTGTTATGCGTGATTTAGTTGATACCTTAACTATAAAATTATAGGATTTTGGATATTTTCTACACTATGACGTTCATTGTTTTCTCTTGGACCATTTGTGTATATTTTTTTGCTAATTTTCATCTTTTTTTTTATGATGGGAATAAAATTCTACTTACATTATGGTTAGAGTTCTCTAATTTTTTTTTTTTGCGAAAAAGGGAGAAAATGAATCATCTTGTGTTTTAGGAGTTTTCACTTCTTTGGTCATCAAAACTTTTTGAAGGTTTTAACATATTGTACATTCTCTCATCCACATTTAACTTTACTTCTCATTCTTCTATGATGTAAACTTTTTAACAAACTTATTTTTGTATATAGGTCGATCAAGTTTAGAAACTTCAATATCGAGTAAGATTTATTTAAATCTTTAAATTCCTGAGGTTGACACTATAAGGGATGATTATATGTAAGTTTCTAAAACCAAATTTTGGTTTACAATATATGTTTTACTTTGATTAATAACTTACTACCCATGATTTTATGTTATATATTTAAATATATATAATGGTGAAAGCACTACAAAAAAACCAAAGTAATGGTTAAAATACTACAAGATTATGTGAATGAAATTATGGAAGATTTGAAATCTTAGCAGCTAAGATATATTTTGTTACAATTACAGGTTCTACCAGGAGTAATGTCTCACATAGAATAATACTATTAATAGAAAGTAAAAGTTTGGATAAGTTTTGTATTATACAGCTAGACTACATATATAAACAATGAAAACATAACTTACATTCTAACATATACATTCAATTTCAATTTAATAAATAATTCTTATGCATCGTACGAATTGCTAAACTAGTATACTTATAAAAATAGTTCTGAGTTAAAAAAAAAAAAAAAGCTTCAATGTAGAAAGCAAATGTATTCAAGAAGTCTAAAAGTAGAATTTATAATAGAAAGTTGAAGAAAAGGTGACCTCCCTAATAAGTCGCTTCAACATCACATGTTAAACCCGTTGCAAAAGAAACTTATATTTGGGAGCTTTACGCGCAAAACCACTCTTTTTAAGTGGGATTGACTTTAATCTCCAGTGCTTAAGAAAATAAATACTGTTAAATCTAACAAATGAAATGATAGATAAAATACAGCAAGGGAGTAAGCAACATTAATATTTGTCGTGTTATAATAATGTGCCCAGCTGCCACCACAGCTGCAAGTTGCAAGTCAATGCCCAAACACAAAGCATCACAGCAATTGTTGAAAATTGAATCTAGACGGAATATCAACTTTTTTCAGCTATCGAAAATCAAAAGCTGACGGTGTTAATTGGCCAAAGTCAGTCCGATTCTCAGGGGCGGACCTACGCACCGCTGCCCCCCAAAAATTTTGAAAAAATTTAAACATAGGTATTTAATTGATTAATTTAAGACAAATTAGAGACTGGGAATATATTTTAACCCCCCAAAAATAATGGAAGAATATGAAAATAGGGGCGCTAAAAAAAACAGTGACCAAATGAGTAATTATTTCCTCTAGTCTTAAACAGATATTCTAACATGGCCTAAATGCACTATTAGTCCTCCAAATTTTTCAACTTGTATGAGTTGCACCCTAATCTTTAAATTAGTACGAATTATTTCCAATCTCTAGCTTTATCTCACCGTGATGCCGTCCCTCTCTCTTGGGTTTAGTCGACTCTCCTCTGGGCTCGCCCCCCAAAACTGAAAATCCTAGTTCTGTCACTGCCGATGCTAAACCAATAATTAATGTTTACAGAAGACACATGTGTCATAAAACTAGCACACGCTTTGGGGGGGGGGGGGGGGTACAATTAAAGAACTATATATCGTATAGTATGGTAACATGGATGTTCTCCTTCTGTCATACCCAAGTTTTTGTTTACTTTAATGATCCAATTCGAATGTACAAAGAGCAGGAATTTCTCCCATCTGATTTGAGGGAAAATACATATCTTTATACTAATTTCCATGTACATGCATCATTTCTTTTTTTAGTTTACACGAGGTATGGAAGACTTACGCGTTGTGGCGATCATATAATGTTACAATATTAAATAAAATAATAAAAAAATAATAATAAAAATAATTTGGGGATCAAGAGAGAAAATGTAAAAACTTTAGGCATTAAGAGTTTAACAATTGACTTAGGAAAAATTAAGAAAAAAAAATCTTATTTCACTAAAAAAATAAATAAACCATGGTGACCAATATTTTAGTTTAGAAAATAAAACATTAAAAAAAAAAAGAACCAAGAGATTAAACAAAAATACTATAATTTATTAAACTCAGGGTCTAATATCAGAAACGAAAATAATATAGGAACTGGAAATGTGTTTCACAAAAAAAAAAAAAGTGAAAGTAGGAGAATAGCGAAATCGACCCTCGAAAAGATATTTTCATTCAAAATTTCATCAACCTTCCAAAAGAAGCAACCCAACCCAACATAAAAAAAAAAGAAAAAAAGGAAAGGATAGGCAACAAAGCAGGTCACAACTCAGCCCAACATCGAAGGGCAAAAGCAGAAAAAAAACTACAGTTTACTGTAGATAAAACGGTGGTTAGAATATAGAGAGCTTTTTTAAGCGCACTTTGTAGCAAACATTTTTTTTATTTATAAATTTTGACATTAAAACAAATGCCAATAATAAATAATTAAAAAATTTTCATTCATAAGTGGATGTTAATCAATTAAATTTTGTTTCATTTTAATTTTTGGTTGAGTTTTCTTTATGTTATATTCTTATTATTAAAATGATTAATTGTGATCAAAACATAATTCTATGAAACATAACACTACATGTGCTTCGAAATGATAAATATTTTTTGTCATAAAAAAATAATTCACTAAAAATTTTCATCTCTTATTAATTTAAATTTCAATTTTTAATATCGATAAGAAATTTATTTAGGAAAATTCACTCAAAAGCTTTAGAGTTTAATAAAGTAATTTGATCCATCGATCCATAATTGTTAAAATTGAAAATGAATATGAAACATAACATTGTACATGTTTTGAAATGATGGATAAAATTTTTCATTAAAAATTAATTCACTAAAATTTTTTATCTCCTATTAACTGAAATTTTAACTTTTAATATTCTTTATAAATTTATTTAGAAAAATCCATCTTCAATTTATTTATTTATTTTAACCTTTATTAAGTCAATTATTAAAACCTTAATGTCAAAAATTATTTCTTCAAGCTAAAAAAATAAACCATGATTACCAAGATTTTGCTTTAGAAGACAATAAATAAATAAATAACAAAAAAATTAGAGATAAAGAGAACAAATTATGCTCACCAATGTCTTTCCTTAGAAAATAGTACATAAAACAACAACAAAAAAAAGCTTGGGATGAAGAGAGCAAATAAAAGAGGTAGATTAATAGTTATAAAATTTGGGGACCAAAATATAACACTGATGTAAATTCGAGCCTAAAATGGAAGACTTAGAAAGTTAGGGACTGAAACCGTGTTTTCACCGAAACAGATTGAAAGCGTAAAATTGCAACACAGATCCTCAGGAAATTCAGAGTCTTGCAAAAAGAGGATCAAACTCTAAGAAAAGCAAATCGTATCCGGAAAAACAAAAAAAAAAACTGATAATGTTCAAAACGGTTTTTAGTATATAGTATATGGTTTTTAAGTGTTTTTTACTGTTCATTTGAACAGTAGCCGAACACGGCTAAGTATATAGTATAATGGTTTTTAAGTGTTGAAATCAGGTCTTAGAATCAACTTATCATCAATAAATAAATAATTAATTAATTAATTAACAAATGCTATGTACAGAGGCAAATTGCACCAAGTATGACTAAACTATGCATATTATAATTTTTTTGTCCTGAAACTACAAAATGCTACGTCAACATACTTTAACAAACATAAAATTCCATAACTATTAAGTTTCTTGTGATTTATATCTCCCCTTCTAAAATATCAATTGTCAACGTCGGGTGCAAAAATAAAAAAAAAATACAATAACAAGAAGATGTAGAAAATTAGAAATTGAAAAAATAATTTGATTAGGTTCTACTATTATAATTACAAATTTTCTCATTCTACAACTACAACCTGTAGAAAATAAAAGAAAATCATATGAAATTTTGATTTTGGCAATCTTACTTCCAACATATGAAAGACCGCTTGTTCTAGTATTTTGCTCAGCAGCTGATCTTAATTCATATTCTGGAATATACTGAGAGAAATACTGATCAACTTAAGGTGGAAGAAAGAGATTGATCAAATTAAGTAATGGACAAATGTACGAAATTTAATAGTAGAAAACAACAGCTTGAATATTTGAAATACCAAGTAAAATGTTTCAAAATTTAAGTGTACATGATAGCTTACCCAACCGGCGCCTTTGACTAATTCTCATGGTCAAATTCTTTTGGCGCCCTCAACGCAAAGAGCGGTAATAAACTAGTAATAATTAGGACCGAAGAAAGTAAAGACAGGAATGAAATTGTCTCAGATTTTCAATGAGATCGAGTAATAGCATTGGTGAGAGGCGGATATAACATTTTAACAAAGCAATAAAATAGATATATTTTTAAACTTTAGTCTGAATAAGGGAATTGAAACAATTTTAAAATGGGTGTGAGAGAATGCATATTTAAAAAGATTATAAACAACATTTCACCATTTGATTGGTAGGCAGAGGTTAGACTTGTCAATATAATTAGGAGCTCTAATGTTCAATCCTCTACTTTCCCTTACATCTTCTTCTCATAATGGTCTTTAATACTATAGTATATTATGATATGCAGCACAAATATTTTTAATATTTTATCATTTTTTCATATAAAATATTAAGATATACCACAATATTTTCATGTATTTTGCATGCCATTCATTTTTGAATTTCATTTTGTTAGAATAGCGTATACTATGAAATACTGTATGACACGTACCATGATATTGTATTTTTCACTCTGCCTGTATGAGATAATTTTCTCGGATAGTTTACATCATAACACATACATAAAAGGGTAAAATAATAAAATATAATCAATATACATATTTTAATACAGATATTAATTTTATTTTTTATTTATAAATAAAATTTAATTTACAAATGATTTCAAAATAATTTAGATTTTAGAATTATTATAATTCTTGCACAATATAGTCCTTGTTTTTGAAATAGTCCTCTAAAAGACATACAATTGTAAAAAACATGTAATTCTTACACAACATAATATTTATTTTCTCCTATATGTTCATTTTTTTTATGTTTTTTTGTATAAAAAATATTGTCCTTCATACATATTTTATTTATATTTGAAAAATTATGACAAAAAATTTGGAATACATATAAGGGATAATTATAATTTGGCCCCTGGGGTTTATGTAAAATTACACTTTGCCCTTCTTATTTTAGAAATATACTATTTGTTGTTGCCTTTTTAATATAATTTGACAATAACTTTTAAAATCTTAATTTAGATATTACAGTAGTTATCTTCCAGTAATTTCAATCTGTATGATATTTTTGTTGCAGTCAATGGACATTTTAAATTATCAGTTTTTTTTTTGTATTTCTTTTAGTTTTTTAAAAAATATTTTTTAAATGTCAATTAATTATAAAAATACTATACATATTAAAATTGTTTGAAGATGACAACTATACAATTTAAATTAAGATTTCAAAAGTTGTTGTTGGACTGTATTAAAAATGCAAGGGGTAAGGTGTATATTTTTTAAATAGGGAGGTAAAGTGTAATTTTACCTAAATTTCAGAAGTTAAATTTTAATCAACCTTACATATAAAAAGGTGGAAAAAGAAATTTTATTTAATATCTTTCATCTAAAAATAATATACTAACATTTTTTTTGGTAAAATTGGTATTGGTATGATGTACGGTATACCTTGTGGTATATCTAGAATTTATAAGATACGGTATATCTCACACTAGTGGTATTTAATACCCTGCTTATCACGCACAAAAGCGCGCACACACACAGAGTTATGCTAACCTTTGTATAAAATCTTATGTGATAGAAATTGATTGGATGCTGGAAAACTAATATGTTTTAGGGATAATTAGAATTTGTCCACTGAGGTTTAGGTGAAATTATACTTTGTCCCTTCCTGTTTCAGAAATCTACATTTTGCCCTTGCTTTTTTAAAACAATCCGATAGTAACTTTTGAAATCTTAATTTAAACATTACGGTAGCTATCTTTCAGTAATTTCAATCTATATGGTATTTTTTTTTATAGTTAATAGATATTTTAAACTATCAGTTTTTTCTTTCTATACTTATTTCAGTTTTTAAAATAATATTTTTTAAATATCAATTAATTGTAAAAAAAGTACTATACAAATTGAAATTACTTAAAGATGACAACCGTACAGTGTAAATTAAGATTTTAGAAGTTGATGTTGGACTGTATTAAAATGTAGGGGTAAAGTGTATATTTTTGAAATAAGAGGGGTAAAGTGTAATTTCACCTAAACCTCAAGGGGCAAATTGTAATTAACCCTATGTTTAATTTCTTCTTTGAATTGTAGATCAAAATAGGTAACACATAATTTTATGAAGTCCCAATACAAAGTTCTTGTTACATCTTATAGATTGTAAAGACGCTAATACAGGATTAAGGACTCCCACAACTAAGAAAACCCTGACAGAGGCTCTTTTCTGGTAACTAAATGAACAACAAATATAATGTATGGATGTAGATCTTAAAAATTCACGTTATTTTCTCCAATATAAGAATTGGAATCACTACTGCCAGCAAAATAATACGAAAATTGTAAGCTCATACTCTACTACATAAAAAACAATCTTTATATACCAAGAAAAAAGAAGTATTAATACGCCAAACTTAGAAAGATATTTACGGTATCAAGTGAAATTTGGATAACATTATAATAATCCGGAAATACAGTTGTATAGTGTTGTTCAATTTCATCCCTAGGGCAATGGTAGGTTCCATCAATGATCATTAAGAGACCAGAAAACAGAAGAATGCATGTAAGTTGACATAATCCAAATCACTGTTGTAGCGTAGCGTTGTTCCTTTAAGCCAGATGGAGAATACCTAAAGGAATGGTCGGTGAAGGAATCTCTCCGGCTACTTTGGTTGATTTCCCTTTTTCTTCGCTTCCTAAAATTCAGTCAAAAATCCACGAGGTTTCCGTTGGTTTGCTTCTTTGCCATCACGCGTTTTTTTAATTCGAAGGGGAAAAAAAAAATTGCTCCTTTTTTAATCTTCAACGGTTTTACTACTATATATAACCTCACCTAAAATTCCTATGCGCTTGGTCAATTCAAGAAAACAAATCTTCTACTTCCTCAAGTCTCCTCTCTAACTCTGCCTCCAATTTCTGACTTTTTCCCTCTTATCTTCCCTTCTCTGCCAGACAAAGGTTTATCGGTATTTGGTGCTACCCTTCTTCATATCAGCCTCTGATCTAGGTAGATTATTTGCTCTGTACTTCTCTGCTGGGGTTTTGTCTCCGACTTGCTTTAGCGTCTCTACTTGTTTCTTTTTTCGGCGGTTTGATGAATTTCACTATATGATGAAACGAAGCAACTAACGGGGTTCCGTCTTCATTGATCAGTTCTCTCTCTGTTCCGTTGGACAGAAGAATTAGTTTCGTATTACTTAGAAGCAGTGCTAGCTGTCTGGTCGTTGGAAGAGCAATGGGCGGGGTTTGTTCTGGTGGAACAAAGGAGCCAAAGACAAAGCTTGACGGGAAGAATAATTCAGAGTACTCAAGAAAGCTGAACTCAAAGAAGATTGATGGCAAGCAGAAACAGAAGCCTAAAAATCACAATACTAGAGATATTGGTGGCTTTGAGACCAAGCAGCAGAGATATGAGTCTGTGGATATTCCAATGTCATTTTCCAGTGAATTGAAGCCATCGATAGCCTCCAGAACACCAGCTAATAAAGTAAAATTCCTGAAGCTTTTCCATTGATTTGATTGTGAAGCTTTTGAATGTTGCTTTGACGATCAAGTTTGTATGTAACAAGAGTCATGCAAGAACGGGTTTCAGTAAAACTTGTGAGCTAATTTGCCTGTATTTTAATTTTGATTTAATTTAATTTTTTCTTCTTACAAGGGTTCTCAGAAAAGTTCATTTCTTGGAAGAGCTGGCACTGTGGGAGTAGAGAAGGCAGTTGAAGTTCTGGACACACTTGGAAGTAGCATGTCGAATATGAATGCTGGTAGTGGTTTTATAGCTGGGGTTGTTTCAAGAGGGAATAGGATATCAATACTGGCATTTGAAGTTGCCAATACAATAACTAAAGGCTCAAACTTGATGCAATCTCTTTCTGAAGAAAATATCCGGTTCCTGAAAAAGGATGTCTTTGGATCAGAAGGAGTTCAAAAGTTGGTCTCTAAAGATTTGAACGAGCTCCTGAGAATTGCAGCTGCTGACAAGTGGTAGGCTGCCAATTGATTGAAGAGCTTCTGCTTTGCAAGTGACTTGGTATAGTTTTTATGAACATTTTCTTTTGCAACTTATAGGGATGAATTGGATGTGTTTTCAAGAGAGGTGATACGGTTTGGAGATCTATGCAAGGACCCACAGTGGCACAACCTCAGCCGATATTTTTCAAAGTAAGGTAGTTGCTAGTATGGGTGTTCTTACTTTAATTGCTGATGTTTACTGAATCTGAGAAATTTATCAGGTTAGATCCTGATGAATCGAGTCATAAAAAACTTACGGAGGAGGCAGAAACAAGAATGAAAGAATTGGTTACTCTAGCCCAATATACTTCGGTAAGATAAACATAATTTTAAACATGTCATTTCCCTTAAAGTTTCAATAAACTGCTACAGACAGTATGGGCTTTTTTTGCATGTCTACTTCAAACTTCAAGCATCTTACTGATTCTACACATGTAGGAATTGTATCATGAACTAAATGCTCTCGATAGATTTGAACAAGATTACAGGCAAAAAGTTGAGGAAGCAGAATCCTTGAATCTCCCAAAAAGAGGTTAGGAGTGGATAATTCTTCACTCTTCATATATTTTCTTAACATCTCAATGGTCTTCATGCAAATGTCAGCTGTGAAACCTGTCGCAATACCTGAATAAGTTGGCATTTAAGATCATATTAGTTTTGTCTGTTCAGTTTACGGAACCATGTATTTCATATGGCTTTTCCATGCCTTCCTTCCAAGAGGTGCACCATGATGATCATAGCACAGTTGGGTTCAAATTTTGTGAGCAGTAGATTCAGAACCCAAAGTCACCTAATTGTTGTTGTTTGGTAACTGTTCAGCATAGTATTTAGCATGTATAGACATGCTGCCTTGAACAGCCTACTTACCTTGCGATTTTGCTTGCTTTACTAATAGCACTTTTTTCTTACTGCAGGAGAGAGTCTCACAATTTTGCGAAGTGAGCTAAAACAACAAAGGAAGCTTGTCAGGAACTTGAAAAAGAAATCACTCTGGTCTAGAACTTTGGAACAGGTATGTAACTACAAGCATTCGTTTTAATTATGAAACTGAATCACTCCTCTGAGAGGTGTTGCAAGAAGAAAACTGTGTTTGCTCAGCCACCAATCCACCTTAAAGAAGTTGTATTTTCCCTTGTACTCCTGCACTTTTGTTCTCATTCCCTTGCCTGATTTAGTTGCATGCAAAGGCTTCTGGTTGCTAGTAATCACAGGTTGATCATGATTGAATTTTGAAACATTGTAAGAATTGTCTGTTGCGAGCTGTGGTGGAATTTGATAAAGAATAAACTTTAGATATCATCCATAAATTTATGTATTTTTTCCTCATTGCAGATCATGGAGAGGTTTGTGGATATTGTTGCTTATATGCACCAGGCAATATCTAAAGCCTTTGGAGGTAAAACAGAGAATTTACTTAGCCATCTTTCGTCTTCCTCTTAATTCTCTCTAGAACTGCAAGGGCACAGATACCCGTTATTGATTGTTTATAATAATGCATATATATCCAGCTTTAGTTTTTAATGGAATTTCTCAAACTCATAATCTTATGTTCTCATGGATTTCTCAACTCATGACAGGAACTGTACTCCCTCAAAAGGAGAGTGCCGAGAGTCGTCAGAGACTAGGTGTTGCTGGACTAGCACTGCACTATGCCAATGTGATTCATCAGATAGATAACATGGTAAGCTTGAGTCTCCCTCCCTCCTCCCTCCCTTCTCACTTCCGTCTTGCACAATGATATAAGTTGAGGGTTTCTTGTTGCAGGTATCTCGGCCAGGGTCTCTTCCTCCGAATATGAGAGATACTCTATATCAGTCCTTGCCTGTAACTGTAAAGAAGGCTCTAAGGTCCCATTTGCAGTCTTTTGATGTGAAGGAAGAGGTATGTCTCATAATTTTACTCTTATCAACTAATACTAAATTAAGAAGCAGCACCTTCCTATTTCCATTTCTTCCCTTTTTTTTTTTTATCCATGTAGTTGCCACTAGTAACAGTTTGAACCTTTGTTGTTTACAGCTCTCTATTTCTCAGGTCAAAGAAAAAACGGAGAAGACTCTTCACTGGTTAGTTCCAGTGGCGGCAAACACAACAAAGTAGGTCAATTATACTACATTCCTTACTATAACCTTACATGACTGTGCTTGCTTTAATTTTCCTTTTTTGAGAATACAGACAGCCACGGGACTATTGTAACTTTGTGCTTCTCCGCACGTGCTTATATTTGCTTCTTTCTTTTTTACTGCAAACTTTGACAGAGTACATCAAGGCTTTGGTTGGGTTGGAGAATGGGCAAATACTGGGTAAGTTGAGGACTTTCTTATGTTTTATGCATGGATCATGTGTCTTCTGAGTTTGCTTGCGGCATTCCACATACTTATGCATTTGTGTTTGCATCATGAGCTTTCTTGTTTTTCATTTAGTTTGCTCGAAACCAAGAAGTCTGATTGTCTTTTTTGTTCGACAGAAATGAATTCAGCAAGAATGCAGAAGCTAACAACCTAACCCGCTTGCAGACCCTTTATCATGCCGATAAACAGAAGACAGATGGTTACATCCTTGAACTGCTTACCTCGCTTCATCATTTGATCAGCTTAGTAAAACAAAGAGATCAAGGTTTCAAGCGTCAGCCTCATCCCTTTGCTTCTTCTAAGAGTAAAGGGCTCGATTTTCGCTCTGGAAACAAAATTTTGAGAACCTACCGAATTGAAGTTTCTCCGGAAGAAAGATATCTACTGGACAATATGAACACAACGAAAATGATTCGAGGAGTCAGCAAAAGCCAGCATTTTAACATGGGAAAATCAAAAGAGGTGGTTGATTGGACATTAAGCAAAAGTGCAGGAAACTCACCAACTCGGGCCTTAAGTGTGAGACAGTTAGCGGAACATCCAAAACCAAGCAGATTAGATGTTATTGACGGTCTAGAACTCACCTTTTTAGAGCCCTTACATTAATCTGTCTTCTTTACTCATCTGTTTGTCCATTCTGCTCGTCACTTGCATATGTCATTCGAGATTCTTTTTACCTGGTTGTATATAGTAAATACCATTATACGTATTACCATTTACCAACTGATAATATTAGAGATACAGTGAAATGCTTATTAATCTCTGTCACGATTCAGATGACTCGCATTATGTCTCACATTCTGAAGATGCCACCTGTATTGAGCGGCAAGTTGTTCTCAGTTTGAGCTAAAGTCTAACAACTAATCAACTTGGTTCGGTTTTTGAAGCAGTGGGGTGCCTGCTTCACCGATTCTAGTTTTATAAGATTATTAATTAGACTCATAAAGCATCAATTTCTTCTCCAAAACCGTTATTGTTATATGTTTCTAAACTTGGGCTGAAATGTGTCATGAACCGGAAATAATGAGGATAGTTATTATAGTCATATAAGCTTAGTGTCGTACAACCAAACGCAACATGGCCTCACTACATTTTCCAAAATAATTTCATTCTGAAAATCTAGCCTCAGCACTTTAAACTTACTGCAACTGCTCCACCACAAAAGTGAGTTAGAAATTCAACTACTCCACACGGGATCTCTCTTATGTAGCTGCGGAGTTCAGAATTTTGAGATGCAGCAGAAACCTCAGCAATGGAAATCTTCAAGACCCAGAAAGCATTCGTGATCATAATAGGCACACTTTTACTGCATTCTTCCTCTGTTTGTCTTGGACAGAAACTATCCCCTCAAGGAGCAACTAAGGGATCCTCAGACCCAACCGTAGCCCCCCCGCTCATCCTCCCACCAACTGAAGACAATGAAGAGAAGGGTCCAACTGCTGCTGCTGCTTCTATATCAAACCAGAGACTCCCATTCAGTAAGGCCCTGAAAGGACAGAGTGACAGTTCCCCATTGGAGCTCCAACAAGCAGCACAAGGGTTGAGTTACCAACAAGAGGGGAACCAAAACCAGCCTGCTTTCGGCTCTGGCCTCACACAACAACCTTTATCAGGCCCAAACCATCCATTTTCTTCTCTCTATCAGCCTTTTTCCCGCAGGTACTCAGAACAGCTTGACGCAGAGCATTCCATTTCGCAATGGTGTTGAGAAGCAGAAGACCAGGACACATGCAGCTGTAGCTGCATTGATTTCTTCCATTATTTTTACCGTTTTCTTGGCATTACTCTTCTAGGCTTCTACCACTTCCTCAAATGGGTTCACATACGAAAGTCCTGGACTTCTGTCACTGCTACATTTCTATGTCAATGCGTTAGTTCTGTGATAAATAATCTGTTTATGTTGTGTTTGACGCATCAGGATCAATGAAATCGAACTGAATCAAACCCAGCACAGGTGGAAGTGTCAGGAATACAGTTTTGGCCATAACGACAAAAATCAGTCCAGCTGAAAACTTCGCAAACATGACAAAAGCTAGGGTTTTGGGTGGGTCGTTCTAGATTAGAGTTTTGATTGTTCTCCTCTCTTGCTGTGTTATGCGGATGACTACAATGGATTTCTACTTGATAGAAAGATTAACCAGGCCCTCGATTTGACGTTACGTCTCTAAGTTCACCTGCTTAAACCCCATATCGTTGAAAGCAAATCGATCAAGAGAATCTAAACGTAAAAGCATTAACAGAAACCAGGAAAATTGGTTTCAAGAATTTGCTGATACCCTCATCGCTCAAGCTTTTTGCCACGAGGCGTTTAGAGCCTGGGTTTAGGTTTAAAATCTTTGTGACCTTCAAGAAGAGGGATCAGTTGGTAACAATGAGAGCGCCCAGGTTGTCGTAACCAGGCTTGGGGCGGGCACCCATCTCGCAGTAACTGCGAGTTTTAACCACTCCTCATCTCCCCTTTAACTGCCTGAAGGATCATGCCTACTACGAGATCGTGAAACTTGGTTAAAGCAGCAGCCAGCGCACGGGCAGGTTCTTCTGCCAATGTGGGATGTGAATGTGATAAGCCAGTTTAAGTGAACAAGTTAACAAAACTGGCAAAGCCCCTGATTTTAACCCTTTCTCTGTCATTGCCTGGGCTTCCTTGTGGCTTTCTTCAACGCAATACCAGTGGCCAATTTTTGGTCTCTAAATCTAATTCCCACTAAGAAATTGTCGCTATGACCTCTGTATTTGACAACAAAAGGTTACGTGCTGCAGAAAAACTACAAGGACTCGTTCAACTAACGAAACACCAGTTACGTATTAATATCATAATGCTTCATGAATCAATATTCTAATAATCTTGTTACTGAAAACTAGGAACCCAGCGACTCAAAGCTGTCCAGAAATCTTAATCTGCACAAGTATCGAGTAGGTGACAGGAATGGGATGGAATTTTCAGCAGGTGGTGGTGGATCACATGAGATGAGCAGCCCTCCCACATCGTATGACATTCTCAGGAATAGGGGTTTCGATCCTCGGGGGAATGTCCAGTGGATTGGGAAACCTTGGATCCTTGACTCGTAGGTACAACTCCTGTCCAAGGTACCAGTTGTCCGCATGCTGTGATCTCAAGTTCCACATACCTTGGTTGTCAAGTGATATCAGAATTGCCGTCCATGCAAATGGGTACACCTGACAGCATCACGGTCAGTCCGTAAGAGCAACAAAGATTACACATCGGACAGTAACATAGCCCAAGCAACTGCAAACACAAACCTCAACTGTCGATCGGGAAACAGCATCAATCATGTTATACTTTTTCATACACCTCTCATCCCATATTCCCCAGCCCATGCTGCAGCACGCAAGAATCCTTAATTACTAATGGAATGGACCCGGTTCAGCAGCATTGGTTACACGGACTGAAAGACATGCCAAGACAGTGATATGGAAATTTTCTTACCCGACAACCCAAAAGTTGAAGCCATCAATGTGCCAGGACTGGAGCTGTGGGAGAGGATTTTGGAAGACAATATGGAAGAAGTCCTTGTCGTAAGTGGCATCCATGACAGAGATGCCGAAAGTGGGAAGGCCATGAGCCGGTCTCTTGGGGAAGTAGAGATCAAATTCAGATTCTAGACCATAATAGTCTGCGAGTTTCAGTGGTGTCTCAGGGTGCACGAAGGAGATCCCATTAATGGTGCACCTATGCTTCAGGTTCCCTTCCACCATCAATCCATTTTCAAGGATGACTGTTCGAGTTATATTGATCTTTCCATATTGATAAGAGCCTTGAGGATTTGGCCTTGCAGCTCCTGCTGTCAAGTTCCACCTGACCAAAGCCAGAGTTATTAAAATACAATCTAACGGGCATGGAGACCACATCGGCTCTAGCATGCCTCTTTGTTGGATTACACCCTGTTACTAAGCATACCTTATACTTCGAGCCTGGTTCATAGAGTAAATGTAATCAAGAGGCATAGGACCTGGCGGAAGAGGACCAGAGGGGTTCCCAACAGAATCAGGGAATCGAATGACAGCTATGCCGGAAACAGTGCTGAATAGTCTGAACCGGGGAGTTGCAACCATGTAATAAGACTTGGCATAACTTTTGTTCTTTGCTGTGACCAGGACAGAATAAGACTGGCCAACGTGAATATCCAAGCTCTCATAGAGCTGTTGAATGGTGTAAGAGCCCTCAGTTTCAACCAGGAGCAGATCGTGACCCTCAATTCTGAAATTCAAACTTGCCTTCAACCCCACATTTGATATCCTTAGCCTGTACGTTTTCCCTACAGGATGAGAAAACTAAGCAGTTTTTAGTTGCCATTTTAAATATCTAATCACAAAAGCCTAAAAATGGAGATGAAGTGAACTTTTCACCCGGCACAAACTGAAAACAATGTTGATAAGGCCCTTTGCCATTGATGAGAATTCCATCCGGATCAGGAAGATCAAGGCCTTTATCAAGTAGATCCCTCAGCTCCTGCTTGTTTTGTTAAAACACACACAGACACACACACATATAGAATAGGTTTCAAACAACAACAAGTGGTAGGAAGAAGGAGGAGCAGGAGGGGGAGGTAGCTCAATGTAATAACAAGTTGAATGATGGATGAATTACGTACCGAGGGAGCGGCATTGTACCAATCTCCAATGAGCAGGTCATAATCTTTGTAGGGGTCGGCGAAGGGAAGAGGGATGACCTGGCGATTGTTAATCCGAATTGCTCCATATCCACCAGCAGCCTTTTGAAAGGGAAGCGAAGGGAAATAAAAGAAGCTACCAATCTGATCCTTAACCTGGAAACTATAGGTCCAATTTTGTCCTGGTAAAATGGGGCAGTTGGTTTCTTGCACTCCATCCTGCCATGAACACCTTCTCATTTGCACCCCATTCCTACAAACAGATCACACAATCACAGTTTTCTCGATATGGATCGATCGGTTTTGTTACGAGCAACTATATATTCAGTTGGTGTCCTATTTCAGTAGTTCTGAGTAGCATTAATCTTGGCTGGCTAGCTAACCATGTGATGAGAAATGGGTCTGTCAAGTGATTGTGAACATTCACGTTTACAACGTCGTTTGTTGTGGCTTCCAACAACGGCCCCGGAAACATGTCATTGATCACTATCACCTGATATATATATACACCAAAATCCACTCTTGAAGAACCATAAATTTCAGTGAACAACTTAAACTTAATTGAGTAAATAACACGAATAGTTAAGGAACAAGTTAACCTTTTTGGCTTGGCCGAGAGGAGAGCGTGGAGAATAAGAAACATGCCAATCATAGAATACATTGTCAGAGTTCACCGATGCTGCGAAAAACATGGCGAAGAAGAGAAATAAAGCGGCCATTTTTGTTGCTGGGACTTGTACTTCTCGCCACTCCATTTGGAATATTGCAAGTGTAACCAAACAACACCACACCAACACCTGCCCGTGAAGATAGGTAATTCTCGATTCTCTCATATATATATATATATATGTATCTGTTTTTATCTATCTACTCTATCTATCTTTTTCAAATTTGAATCAAACCAAATCTTAATTAGAGAGTTAGAAGCTTCTCAGTTTCATGTTAGTTTGTGATGGGAACAAATCTTTAGAGGAGAACCAAAAAGATTTTCTTTTTCCCTTTTGGTTAATGAAATAAAAGCCCTTGTGTGTGTATCAAGGCGGGAAAAGAAAATCTACAAGTATGTTTAGCAAAAGTATTAACAATTAGTTTTGAGGAGTTAAGTTTTCTTTTTCAATTCGTTGAGTTTTGAAACAATGTAGCGCATTATCTTCCAGTGCGGGAAAAAATTCGGGAAAAGATGGGAGGAAATTCTTTTTTCTAGTACTTTACTGTTTTTAATTCAGTAACTAATACTCCATTTTATTTTATTTTATTTTTTGAATTAATCATTTATAGGCGATTAGCTATGTGAATGAATCGATACACGACAGAGTAGTTTGCTCATGAAAATTCTGTTTGAGAGTCTTCCTCTTTTTGCTTGTCAATCCAATTTAACAAAAACTAGTAGAGTATTAATTAAACAATACATAAGTTGGATTAGATTAGATACAATAGCAAAGTCAGATTCCAGTTTTAATTAGGGGTCATCATAAAACATACTTTTCCCCTGTTCTATAATATTACTTTTTTGGGTAAATTTTGGGCATGCATTAAAATAAAAGAAAACTACAAACATGCGACCCCTCAAAGGAGGGTGATTTGTGTCAGCTAGGCTACAAAATTCTACGGAGAGAAATTCTCAGTGCATCAGGTAAAGTAAACCCCTTCAAAATTTGAGCCTACTTCACTCTTGGCAAAGAGATCAGCTATAGTGTTACTTGGGAGAGAATTACATAATGTGCCTTGAGGTTTAATTGAAACTATATTTACTCTCGTCCTATTTCAAAAATCTCTCAAGAATTTTATGAGATTTCAATAAATCTAGGTAACCCGTTGAAATCCATTTTAGAGCTTAAATCTTAAAATCAATGAATTAATTATACATTGAGGTCCTCGCTTTTAGTTATTATTTAATATTTCTCCTTAACATATAAATTGCTTCATATACTGTATTTTTCAAATGATATAATATATTTTTTATATATAGTGCTTTTTAACTTACCTTTTTCAATGATTTTTCGTTATGATTCAATTTTTACTTACTTTCCATTAACTGCACTTATTTTTTTAGTTTTACATTTCAATTTATCTAATGCTTTTTTTTTTTTTTGAAATGGTGTCACTTTCTTTTCTTCCACACATTTTTAAAACTTATCATGGTAACAATTAAATCTCTCTAGTTCAAATTATGGGCCATTCTTCATTATGTTGCAATTTTAGATTTATATATTTATTCACTTATCAATTAATTTTTTAGATTATTAATTTCCTTGATGAAATAATGCATTAGAAACCATTCCAATTTTTAAATATTGTAGTATTTAAAAGAAAAAAATTATAGATATTTCAATAAAACTTATAATGGTTGTAGTTTTTCCTTGATAATGTTTAAGTAGGAATTAAGATGTTTCTAAAATTTTTTATTTTAAATTAAAAAATGATGAAAAGGTGAGTAGTTGCCTCATTTTTTATTTAAACTAAGTTATTTATAAAATTCATATAATTTTAGTAAGGTAAAATAATAGTTAATTTTCTATATTTGAAGTTGATTGGAAAATAAAAGATATTATCTAGTGCATTTTTTTAGTTTAAGGAAATTAATAACTTTTTTGTTAAATGAGGAATTCTTAAAAAGTGATTAATTAATCAAAAGAATATATAAATATAAAATCACAAGAAAATTAGCCATCATCTATTAATTCAAACAAAATGATTTTAAAGTTTGTCTTATTTTAAGAATGACCCTTTTAACTTTTTATATGTTATTTTTAGGAAAATCTTAATAAGATGAACGGATATTGTAAATGCCATGTTACTGTGTATTCAATTAAAACACTTGCTATCATGTGCTTGACATATTAGTCATAGTGACTATGCATCACTGTATCATGGTGCTTAGCTTTAATAATTACCCTAATAAATTTTGAAAAATGTGATGATGAAAAGAAAAGGAGAATAATAGTCAATTTAAAAAAATGGTGTTCCTAATTAAAGGGAAATAAAAATTGAAAATATGTAAGAATAAAATAAGTAGAGATTGAAAAGTAATAATAAAATGAATAGTGAGTAATTAAGGAAAAAATAATTGAAAAAGGTAAGTCAAAAGGAACAATATATAAAAATATATTATGTCATTTAAAAAATAAAATTGATGAAGTAATTTATATTTTAAGGAGAAATATTAAAAAATAACTATAAAGTTCCGGGAGGAAATGTAAGTTTATTGAAATCTCATGGAATTTTAAGAGATGTATTGAAATATCAGGGAATTTTTAATAAAATTATGGCATAAAAGGATATAACTTTAATTTTGACTAAATTTCAGAGGACATTTTTTAATTTCCCATGTTTATTTAAAAAAAATAAATTTTAGAAAAGAAAAATGATTGTTTCTGCTATCGATTCCACGTGAGCCAATTTAGGCCACACAGAATACAGATGCTCCTCTGTCTTTAGGATTTGGGCATGGCAGCCCATTGCTTCAGGCCCAATACAATATCTAGTCTCTAAAACCCAGCCTATGCCTATTGCTAGCCACGCATCTACACCACACCGGCGGCTTCGTGTTGTGCTCCGTCGCTGAACATCAAATGGCGAGGATGATTCGGCCGCTAAGACACTGCCCGCCGCTGCACCACCATCTAGTCTTCCGTTCAATTTTCACTCATATCCCCTCTCCTCCATCACCGTTCACTGCAGTCGCCGCCGAGCATTATTTCTTTTTCAGCACCGCGGCAACGTCTCAGCAGAGCCACCGTCACCGCCCCCGTGGGCTCAGAATGCCTAACGCCCCTTCGCCTTCTGAGCTTCAGGATACGGAGCTAAACGACTCAGATTCTGATGCGAGTAAGAGCCGCAACCAGAAGAAGCGCGAGGCTCGGCGCGCCGTCCGCTGGGGCATGGAGATTGCTTCCTTCTCTACCCCACAAATAAAGCGCATCCTCAGGTAACAGTCGGGAGGTTCTCTTTTTCTTTTTTTTTTTTTTTATATATATATTTTTGTAGGTTACTCTCAAGCTGTGTGCCTCTGCAGTGTAATTGTTGTTTTTCATAAAGTATAAAATAAATTGCTGATTGTATGCTGTTGCCTTTGGTGGTGGACATCTAGAGTTGCTTCTCTCGAGCAAGAAGTGTTAGAGGCTTTGATGCTAGTTAAGGTGCTTCGGCAGCAAACTTATGTTTCTGTGATTTGTTGGGTTGAATCCGTTGTGTGGGTGTTTCCGTTGCATCAGTTGTGAAGATAAGCTGTTTGTGTTTTTACCGCAGAGACTAGGGCCTGACATTCGTGAAGGAAAGCGCAGACAGTACAATTATATTGGTAAGAACAATGAAGCTTGTTGATGAGCTTTGCCTTGCCTGTAGTTCTGTTAGAAACTGAAGGAACTGCTATGAGCTGTACCTTCTCTTTGTTCTTCCCAACAAAATTTGCCTCATATTAGAAGGGAATGTGTTTAAGGGAAGCTTTTACGGGAAGCAGAGCCGGAATTAATGGATGCATTAATCCAGGCGACCAAAGTAGGTGACCATAAGATGCTGCAATCTTTAGCTGCTTCACATGTGCAAGTGTTTGAAGACGAAGACGACGATGATGAGCTGGGTGAATTGGAGGCTGGAGATGAAGATGAGGTGTGGACTCTTTCCATGTTAATTTCTTTTCCATAAGTCAACTTTGCATAGCTGAGCAAGTGACAAATGATGAGGTATTTATCGGATAATCAAGCTTATTTTTTAAGCATACGTTGCAGAATTCAGAGTGCATCAACATAGCGAGTAGATGGTTTGATGGTTTAATCAATAAGGACACTGAAGTTACGAAAGAAGTATATTCAGTTAACAGCATTGATTTCGATCGTCAGGTTAGTGTAGCCTGTATTCCCCAACTTTGAAGTGAGCTCATGGATCAATGTATTGGCACATCTATTTGTGCCAATGTGTGTTTATGCTTTTAAAAAAATGCCAGCAGCTATAGTCCTGTTCGACTTCTGTGCGGAATTAGTATACTGGTTTACATGCATCTGTAATTTGGTTTGCTTATGAAAGTTGCGAAAACATTGAAGATTTATCATGATACACTGCTTGCACGCTCTCAGAGTTATCCTCTAAGCTCGTGTACCAGATAAGATTCACTTCCATTATATGCTTGACTTGCTTTTCACAGGAACTTCGCAGACTAGTTCGAAGAGTGCAGACTGCCCAAGAACATCTCTTATCTGTGACGGAGGAAAACCGGCCTGAGGCTGATTCAGCCGTGAGGAGTGCGAACAAGCCTCTCACCCGCTTTCTTCTTGCCCTTGCAAAGCAATTGCCAAAGAATGGAATCAGGTATTGGTCTTTACCAGCTTTAACCGATCAAGCATCTTGGCATCCAGTCTATAATTCAACTGCCATCAGTTAGGAGGCATCTGAATGTTATTTCGGTGATTGTATCCTAGAGTTTCACAGGGGTCCGACCTACATCAAGGTTGGTGATGCTCTCTTGTCGCAATCTACAGGTACGATCAGCAGCGTGAAAAAGAAAAATGAATCACCATCATCTGTGTCGTGAAGACAACTGCTGATTTGTCATGAGAGAAACCAACAAAAATGGGTGGTAATTTAAGCAATCCTTGATTTGCAATAATGGCTTCTTGTTGCATCAGCTTGATGTGATCTCCAGCAGCCGCTTGTATATATTAGGGCCTTAGTATGAACTGCTCCATAGTGGACGATTACGAAATCAGTGACGCTCCGTGCTTTTCATGTAACGATTTTCTTCCGACTCTGACTTTTGGAATTTTAGATGCTGAGAGAGCTTCCCCTTATAGGCTGACTCTATAACGTATTTGTTTCTGTTTTCTTTTTCTTGTTTTTTTTTTTTTTTTTGTGTGCAAAGACTAGTAATGTTAAGAATACTATAAGTTAGGGTGAACAAAAAAGTGGACTAAAAGTTTCCTGAAAATGAATTTAAAATTTTTATTTATCAAATAATTACTATAGATAGTAGTATTATAATACAACTAGTAGAGCAATTTCATGTTGCTGTAATTTTAATGTATTGTTGTATGAAGTGATTGTTTCTTCAAATTCTAAATTTATTGTAACTTTGCACTTTCAGAAGTCTAAAAATTAATTTTAAGATATTTGTGTAGAAAACAAGTATTTTTAGTAATTTTTTAATTTAACCAACCTAAAAAGAGAGAAATTAATATAAAAGATTTGCTTTTCATAAAAAATATTGCAAAATTATTTGTTTTGACTTTTAAAAGTATATTATTTCAATAAAATGATAATTTTAACAAATAATCACTTATAATAATAATAATAATAATAATAATAATAATAATAATAATATTATTATTATTATTATTATATATTAAGATTAATGCAAAACGAATTGCTACTTAATCCTAATTATTTAAGTTGGTGTTGGAAGATTTCTAGTATTTTACTGGTAATTGACCCGGAGTAATTCATGTATAGAAAAAGTATTAACATTTTAGGTTAGTGAAGGAAAATGACAGCCTTTTAAGGATTTGAAGGACAACTGAACCAGCACTTTGTATGACAAATTAAAAAAAAAAGGATGATGAGAGACCTCTTCATAATGTTGCTTAATATTTTAGTCATTTAGCTAAAGCCGTGAGGTCTGCCTTTTTAACGTTCATAAGACCATATGAGGTACTTAATTCTTGAATTATTTAGTATATAGTGATATCATGAATAGGGAATTCTGTCTTTTCAGACCAGCAATGATCAGTTTCTTGCTTCTACTCATGAAATTCATCCTAGATGAATTGTGCGAGGCACAAAAGTCGCAAAACACGAACGAACGAATCTTATATAATATTTTATGTTCTTTTCCTTATCGTATCCATCTAGGCTTTGCTTTCAAATGCATCTGGATCGTGGATCTCGTTTCGCCCGCCCTCACATTTCCTCCAGGTGAGTTGAGTTTCAAAACTTGGAACAATTAAACGTATATAGCGATCGAATGCCTGTTCAGTTCAATGCCTTTTGACATTATGCTTAAAAGCTTGACCACTTTTTTCATTTGCAACAATATTTACCTGTTTTAACTCGCTATGGATTCGTGGTCCCATGGTGACATCAATTTTCTTGGTTCAATAAAGACTAATGCTCTTTTTTCAGAAAGAAAAACTCATAGGATCACTAGTTTTATGGAGTAGTGTTGTTGGGTAGGAGTTTGATCCAATTTTGTCAGTTTGACAAAGTGACTAAAATGTCAATTTTTAAATGTAAGAAAAACATAAAAATAATGAGTATTTGAATATTTAATAGCTTATTGTTTGTCCCGTGCGGCCAACACAATGGTAAAAGTGTTGGGAACACTAACAGCTTGTTCGGCGCTAGTTAATAGCAATGAGTTAATGTGTTTTTGGCATGTCCTAGGCCACGTGTTAAAGGTCATTGCCTTTTCTTCCCTTGATACCTCCAGACTTGGATAAAATTACATTTAACTATTCATTATTGAGGTTCTCTTGCCACCGTGCCCAATTGCTTACTCCACCACCACCAGCTATCCTTACTCCCTCAACATCACGCCACTGTGCTGAGGTGTCACCCCCATCACCGTTCCTGGCCCTGGTTCAGCGAAGCTCAAGCGCCATCACCATAGTCGCCCCTCTACCACGTCATTCTCGACACCGTCGGCCACCATTCATACCTCCTGCAGGTCGCGCTTCTCTACTTGACCAAATCTCATCCCGCCAATCGCCCAACACCAAAAAACATCAAATCGAAGGAGACCCGTTTCACGACCCGCTTGGGTTCGATGATTCGGCGATTTATTCATCTGATTCAGCACTTGGGTTCAACGATTCTGGGAAAAGTTTGGCAATTTGGTCTGAAGATTCAGCGATTGGTGACGATTTGGTCCGGCGATTCTCAAAGATTCAGCATTGTGTGAGGGATATAAGAGTAGAAGAAGCTAATGGCTAGTGTTGTGCGAAGGATGGAAGAGTAGAAAAGTAATGGCGGGTTTGTAATTATGTGAAACTTTAAGGGCAATGCATACACTGAGACTCTCTATCCCTTTGCCATGCTGTCAAAGCACATTAATAGAGGCTTATTAACGTGCCCCAAACTGGGCTTAAGTTTGGTGTGTTAGGTTTGACTCCTCTCCCTTCTATTAATCCCACAAAATTTTTTAGGTGCTGGTTTGGTTATCTTTTAAGGTTCTAAATGCTTACCAGATATTCATTTTCTTTAATAGAGATATGTTCTTGTACTATGTAGATTTGTACGTATGGAAGGAATAGGAAGGACCATTTATTCATTTTAATTGAGCCTGATGTTGGCTTCCCAACCTAACACTCCTCAACTTGCTGTATTTGCAAATATTCTTTTACAGACAGGAGACTAATTAGAAAGAAAATTAATAGTATAATTCTGAAAATGTTATTCCGGATATAAGGAATGTGACTCGTCATCATTATGTTGCACCTTAATATTAATTTTGTTAGTGCATATTGTTGACAACCAATTTCGTCCGACCATAAAAAATTTTAAAAGAAATTAAATAAAAGAAATTAAATAAAAAAAATTATTATTTTTATTATTATTATTATTACTAAAAATTTTAATTAGTTTAAAATACATTTTTTTTTTTTGTGAAGATTTGATTTAAAATGATATATGTGTGTATTTGAAAGAAAAAAAGAAAACTCCAAAAAATGGCAAAATTTAAAAGTTTGAGGTAAAAATGACAACATTAAGAAGTTTCGGGAAAAATTGACAAATTCTGAAAGTTCCAGGAGCATTTGGTAGTTTGTCACATAAAATTTTGGGCCTGCCGACGTTTCTGGCGCAAATTGACAGAAAACGACAAAATTGTCAAAATCAGAAGCTTCAGGAACTTATCCAGAGGCTGAGAGACGTAAAGGACTAAAATTGTCATTTTACCAATTTAAAAGATAAGTTTGAAATTTTTTATTAATTTATCCATCAATAGTTCAGCCAAACTTCCTCTATAAATAGCCCCCCAAATTTTGTGCTGAACACAGAAAAAAATACAGAGAAAGCTTAGAGCTCCGTTTTAAAAAATAGAAAAAATTACTGCCTTAGCCCCTGGCTCTCCTTCCTTTCTCCAGAAAATCCCAAAATTTTTTATTTTGACAGTTCGACCATCTTCTTCCTTCCATTTCCCGTGCGTTCTCTCTCTCTCTCCTCTCGTTTTCTCTCTCTTTCTCCTTCCTCTGCCGGCCGTCGCCTGCCGCCGCTCCGTCCGCGCCGCCGCCACGCCGCCGCTGCGTTCCTCCCTTGCGCCACCCTGCCCTTCCTCTTCCTCCCCTGCGCCGTGCCTGCTCCTCCCTCCTCCTCCCTCGCGTGTGCTCTGTCTCACGTTCCCAGCAAAATTCAAAATTAAAACTAAAGGGTACAACCCTTGTTTTGTCCTCTATTTTTTTTATTTCTTTCACTTTGGTCACTAACCTTTTATTTTGTTCTTGCAGAATTAATTCCTAACTATTTTAATTTTTACTTGTTTTACTTATTTGTTATTATTACTAACCCTTTTTTTTTTTTGTTATTAACTTACTAACAACTAACTTTTAATATTATTATTGTCACTAACCTTTTAATTTTTGCATTATTACTAACTTTTATTATTGTTGTTAACAATTAATTTAATTAACTTGGCTAACTTTTATTATTGTTGTTAATTAATTAATTTAATTAACTTGGCTAGCTTTTTGTTAATTAATTAATTTAATTAATTTGGCTAACTTTTTATTTATTGTTGTTAATTAATTTAATTAATTTGGCTAACTTTTTATTTATTGTTGTTAATTAATTTAATTAATTTGGCTAACTTTTTATTATTGTTGTTAATTAATTAATTTAATTAACTTGGCTAACTTTTTACTGTTGTTAATTAATTAATTTAATTAACTTGGCTAACTTTTTATTATTGTGGTTAATTAATTAATTTAATTAACTTGACTAACTTTTTATTATTGTTGTTTAACAATTAATTTAATTAACTTTGCTAACATTTATTATTATTTTTAAAGTGGATGGCCAAAAAGCCCCACTTTATTATTATTAATTTTTTTTCTTTATATAATTTTTTTATTTAATTCACCTTTACCCTTTACTAATTAATAAATAAATGAAAATTAAAAGAAGATTATTTTGTAATTAATTATTAAGGCTAATAAAAATCATTTTTAAAAAAGCCAATTATTTTTATTTTTATATACATGTTTTTAATTCTTTAAAGATAACAAAAAGTTAAAATTAATTTTAATAGTTATTTTTATCCAGTAAAAATAATAAAAAAAATAAAAATAAATCCTGTTTAAAAAAAATACATGAAAATTAAGACTTTATATTTTACTGATTTATTTAAAATATAACTTTTAAATCCACTAAAATAATAAATATTTTTCATTAAACAAGAAAACAAAAAGAAAACTAAAACAAGATAAGAAAAAGATAAGAAAGACAAGAAAAAGAAAAGAAAAGAAAGATAAGAAAAAGATAAGAAAGATAAGAAAAAGAAAAGAAAGAAAAGAAAGAAAAGAAAGGAAAGATTAAATCAAAAAGAAAAGAAAAATATAAGAAAGAAAAGAGAGAAAAGAAAAGAAAGAAAATAAAAAATAAAATTTTTTTATCTAAAAATTCTATAACAAAAAGAATTACGAATTAGTAATTAAACTAATAATTAATTCCATAAAAGTAATAATTATATAACTAACAATAAATTTAATTTAATTTCCATATCCGGATGATCCGGCAGGATCTACGGTTTGGAAAATATCAAACTTTTTAAAATAAATAAATTAAATAAAAAGATAAAAAAAATCCATATTTTACAATATGGATAAAATTGTTTAAAATTTCACCAAATTCCGTGTCCAAATGACTCGGCAGAGTCCATGGTTCGGAATCAAAATCTTCCGTGTCCAAATGACTCGGCAGAGTCCATGGTTCGGAAGTATAAAATTTTATACAAATTAACTTAAAAATCCACATTTCGACTAATTCAGTTAAAATCTCTAAATTAACTGAAAATTATTTAAAAGCAAAGTAAAACAAAATTAAAATCAACTAAGGTGCCAATTTTGGGCGCTATAACAATATTGTTTTAGCGTAACCGTACTCCCGATCCCCGAACTCTCGCAGACCAATTTTAAGGTGACCAATCGACCTAAGAAAAAAACTGATTGGTGGCGACTCCCGAAAACGACCCGCACGTTGCCACAGCTTGGCGACTCCACTGGGGACTCGACGTTAGTGAGTCGAGCCTAAAGTTGATTTGTTTTGATTTACTTTGCTTTACTATTATGTGGATTTATATATTATATTTACTTAGCAAAAACATGCATGATGCATTCACAATATGAAGCTCTATACCCGAGCTTCCTTAAATCAAACACGATTCTTTCTAAGCGGAATTGGTGTTGTTGTCCTTGTGAGGCCATGGTCTCCAAGCCTTCACTGGTTTCAAAGTAGCAAAGTAGTGTATTGCCTTCTGAGACGGTTAGTCTCTGCATGGGCCCACGAAAAGCTACGACTCGAATTAATCCATTCCTTACATAAACCCTAGAGGGTAAGGAATCGGGCTGTCACTATAATTTAGTGACGGGATTCGGGAACTATCCCTTGCCTTTTTGATAAGCCACCTTATGCATATAGAACTCCCCACTTAACCATAGAACTGACCATAGAATTTCTACCATTTTACCAACGCCATAAGCATGTCCTTGTTATGCTGTGTTGTTACTCTACACTTTTCTTCGTATGATTTTAATTCATTTTTTTCATAATAGTTCATGAGTTGTTAATTGGTATTTAACTTGTTAATAACCTTATCTTTCTTGTGCAATTATTCTTCATGCATCAAAACCACGCATCAAATTATGCTAACTTTTTGGTCTTTATAATGACAACTAAAAGTTTTGAAGTTCCACAATAGTGGATAAGCAAACTCACTCATCGCATGCATGCATTACATTAATCACGTTCATATAAAGTCTGATAAAAACATAATCTTACTTTATATTGCATGCATCCATTACATCAATCACGTGCATACAAAGTCTGATAAAAACATAATCTCACTTTATATTGCATGCATCCATTACATCAATCACACGCATATAAAATCTGATAAAAATAATCTCATTGCATGCATTCCATTACATTAATCACGTGCATATAAAGTCTGATAAAAACATAATCTCACTTTATATTGCATGCATCCATTACATCAATCACACGCATATAAAATCTGATAAAAATAATCTCATTGCATGCATTCCATTACATCAATCACGTGCATATAAATTTTGATAAAAACATAATCTCATTGCATGCATCCATCACATCAATCATATACGCATAGAATCTAATAAAATAAATATTCCTTTAAAAAGGTAAAATTGGACCTCAACACCGATATTCAACTCGGCTCCAAACAAGACTAATGGCAGAACAAACTGAAGGACGTTTCATAGATATAGAGTCCAAGATTGAAAGTATGGCAGAACAAATGAGACAATTGATGGAAATAATCAAAGGGAAAGCAACTCAAGTTCCCATCAAAGAAGCACAAGATCCCACTTATACTCCGGGATTCACCCCACAACGAGTCTCAGTCCAAGAAAACCTGTTTCAGGAACCAGGACAGTTTGCTAGTGTTCACTTGAAACAAGACACTGTGTATGAAGAGAAGAAGACACCACCAAAGGAAGAAGGAGAATCTAAAAAACTCGAAACAATAGAGAAGAGACTGCGAGCCATTGAAGGAGGTAATATATTCGGATCTCTCTCAGTGGATGACCTCTGCTTAGTGCCAGACGTCATAATCCCTTCGGACTTTAAAGTACCGGATTTCGTAAAATACGATGGAACGAGTGATCCCATCACTCACATCACACTGTTCCTAAGGAGACTACAACCACTCACAAAAGATGAAAAGGTGTGGATTGCACTTTTTCAGGAAAGTCTCACAAAATCAGCATTGCAGTGGTATCTAAGTCAAGGACCAAGAAACATCAAAACTTGGAATGACCTTGCTCAGGCCTTCATCGGCAACTATAAACATGTTATGGACTTGGCTCCGGATCGCCAAACTCTCCAAAACATGGAGAAGAAAAAGCCAGAAACTTTCAAGGAATATGCTCAACGGTGGAGGGACTTAGCTGCACAAGTTCAGCCACCCATGACAGAAAAAGAAATGGTCACTTTGTTTGTCCAGACACTGAAATACCCATATTATGACAAACTCATTGGCAATTCGGCAACTAATTTCTCCGATGTTGTCATGTCTGGAGAAAGGATCGAGCATGGGATTAGGACTGGGAAGATTGCTGAGTCTTTTAGTGATCCTATGAAAAGAGGAGGACCATCCAGAACAAAAGATGAAGAAGTACAACAAATAGGACGCGAAAGAGGGATTCCCCTCGTAGGTACTGTGGCTACCGGTCCTCGCCTATCCTATTCTGCCAAAAGGCCCAATTATTATCCTACCAATAGGCCCAATGACTATCCTCCCAATATGCCCAATGATTATCCTTCCAATAGGCCTAATGATTATCCTCCCAATAGGCCCAACAATTATCCTCTCAACAGGCCTAATCAGTTACGGCCACCTGTTCCGACTCCTCTAGTACCCACACAAAAACCAAAAGAAGTTTTTGCACCAATTCCCATGACTTACACTGAGTTGTATCCAAAACTCATAGAAAGTCAACTTATCCGTCCAATTCCTACAAATCCATTTGGACCCCCATATCCAACGTGGTATGACCCCAACATAACTTGCCCATATCATGATGGCGTTCCAGGCCATGGCTTGGAAAACTGCATGGCATTGAAGCGTATAGTTCAACAATTAATCGAGTCAAAGTGGTTGGACTTTTCCGATGAACCAAACGTCACTCACAATCCATTGCCGCCTCATCAAGCAAAACCAGTCAATATGATAGAAGAACACCAGCCGATAAAGAAGTCAGTCAACGATATCATAACCCCTCTTAAGCATGTATATTCATGCCTTCTAAAAGAAGGGGTTATCATCCGGAAGTCTTCTTTTAAACATGAAGAAGTCAAAGATGAGGACTGGTGTGACTTTCATGACAGTAAAAGTCATTCTATCCAAGAATGCTCAGAATTCCGTGAAAGTCTACAAAGGCTCATGGACTCATCCCAACTCATCATTTCTACGTCGGATAAAGATGATGATGTAAATGTGATCACTAAAAAACGGGAAGTCAATGCTACGCCAAAATCACTAGTTATACCAATTTCAAAATCTATTGTCAAGCCTTTAAGAACTCGAGTCCCGAGGTCATTCCTCTACAAATCAGACAAGGCTGTTCCATGGAGCCATGATTACACTTCCAACATCACATCAACTCCGTTAGAAGTTAGGAGTATGACTAGAAGTGGTCCATGTTACTCTCCAGAACAAATGTACAAGCTTCGACAAGATAAGAACGTCACAGACCCAACAAGTGAGCCTCTAGATACAGATACATCTAAAGAGCAAAAGATGTCTCAAGAGGTGACAGATGAACAAACTACTGAGTTCCTCAAACTCATGAAGCAAAGTGAGTACAGTGCCGTGGAGCAGTTAAACCACCTGCCAACAAAGATCTCCATACTTTCACTACTCATAAGCTCTGATGCTCATCGAGAAACCCTCCTCAAAGTCTTGAATAAGGCCTATGTTGAGCCAGATATTTCAGTGAATAATTTTGACCACCTCGTCAACAACATCGCCGCACAGAATCTCATCACATTCACTGACGATGAGATACCAGCAGAAGGAAGGGGTCACTCTAAGGCTCTATATATTTCGGTTAAATACAAAGATCGAACTATGACTAGAGTTATTGTTGATAATGGGTCAGCTCTAAACATAATGCCAATTGAGACCTTACACAAGTTTGGTATAGACTCATCATACCTCAACTACAGTCATATCACTATTCAAGCATTTGACGGGACGAATAGAAATGTCGTCGGAAAAATAGAGCTGCCAATAGAGATCGGCCCTTGTGTCTTTCATATCACATTCCAAGTTATGGACATTAATCCTTCTTATACTTGTCTGTTGGGAAGACCATGGATTCATATGGCCGGAGCAATTCCCTCCTCATTACACCAAAAAATGAAATTCATTTTTGAAGGAAAGTTAATCACAGTCTTTGCTGAAGAAGGCATTCTGCTATCATCTATATCAATAGTAGCAAAGGCCAAGTGACCTTCTCTTCCAAGTTGGTGTGACCCAAATCCCAAATGTAACTGAAAAGTCTGTGGTGCTGAAACTCAAGGTCCAACAGTTGGTCGAGTCTAAGTTGCTAGGCCATGATGTGATTGATAATTGAAAGTGAAGATTTTGAGCTGGAATTACATTAATTTTGGAAGGGCTCCAAGTCAGATCTGACCTAACAGTCCGCACACACTTTTGAATGACAGGGAATCCTTTGAATAAACTTGTATCTTTGAAAGCTTGCAAAAGTAATTTAATAGTAAAAATCTCCTAGATTTAGTCCAGAATCTAGGGTGTAGTCTTTGTTAAATGGACTCCTGCTATTCTTTTTCTGGTACAACAAAAAGATGTAATGCGTGCATTCTACTACTTTCCATTTTTACACTCTTTGCCATTATACTATCCATTATACCCATCACACTTTACTTTTCGACAACCGGTAATTCTTTTTGTTCTCTAACAAAAAGATGTTGCGTGTGCATTCTACCACTTTTTAATCCCATTATTACTTCTACACATTCTACCAATTTTTACCAAAAATTCAATTATTACACCTACACATTCTACCACTTCTTACCAAAAATTCCGTTTTTACATCCATCTCTCACTCCTTTCCATTATATTATCCATTATTGCTATCACACTTTACTTTGAAAATGATACTACTCGTGGGTGAAAATAAAAATTTAAGGGAGATTTAATAGTGGCGATCTTGAAAGTGCTGTCAAATCTAGTAAGAAGGATTTCATATGTTGCACCCCAACTCTCAAAAAAAAGAATTCATAGTGGTTATCAACATCCTTGCAAGAAGTCTGGGGTTAGCTTCCAAAGAAGTTAGCTCTCATATTAAATGACTTCAGTGGCCTCCCAATTCTCATAAATGCTCAAAAAAAAAAAAAAAAAAAAAAGGGTCTCAGTTTTCTGTAACACAAACTCCGAAAAGAAAAAGTTCATCCCTTCCATCAAAAAGCCATTAAAGGGAAAATCCGAAACAAAAAAAAGAGACTGAGAGCAAACACAAGCAACTAAGGCCACTTGAATCATTTCACTTCAAGAGGGCTATGATCTCAGTTCTTTGCAACACAAACTCCAAAAAGAAAGAGAAATTCGTCCCTTCCATAAAAAAAAAAACAACCAGGGAAAATTCAAAACCAAAAAGGACTGAGAACAAGCACGAGCAAGCAAGGCCACTTGAGTCATCTCACTTCAAGAGAGTTATCAAGTATGTCATCACCATAGCTCACAAAAAAAAAAAAAAAGGAAACAAAAACAAAAACAAAAAAAGAGAAAGGAAAAAAAAGGGCTCAAACTAGAGCAAAAGAAAAAAGATAGAAAAAGTGAGCTATCGATTCTAGACTGAAAACCTGCAAAGGCGGTTTAGAAAACAAAAGTAACCCTCAAACCAAGTGTACATAAAGATTACGATAGTTGGGGGGCAACAGATGAGATCAAACTTTCTGGAAAAGGTGGCAAGTTTGAAGTCATCACTATTGAGTTTTTCACCATAATCAAATCTGCTCACGAGTAGTATTAAAAGACTCTTCTTTCAAACCACTTAAACTTAACTTCCTTCAGACTTAATATCCTCATTCAGCTAAAAGACTATCATTGTGAATTATGTTTCTACCTTATTTAATACTGCTCACGAGTAGTATTAAAAGACCCTTCTTTCACACCACTCAAACTTAACTTTACTCAGACCTAATATTTACCTCTTAATATTATTCTCATTCAGCTAAAAGACTGCCACAAAAACAAAAAAAAAACATCCAAACTTAATTTTCCTCACGCCCAACAGTTACCTCTCGATATCATCCTCATTCAGCTAAAAGGCTATTATTGTGAATCATGTTTCTACCTTATTGCCTTGCACAGTTTATGTCTTCGAGTTGGAAAGGGAAGAATGGCAGGATATTTTAATTGAAAATAAAGACCGTAAATTACTTTGTCAAGCTTTGCAAATTGATGAAAGTTTTTCTTTAAGGCCAAACCATTATTCATTAATGTATGTAGACTTAAAGGTGAGGAGATAGCTTGAGTCTTTCTTTAATAAGATGTGGTTCTTGTAAGAGAAATTTACGATCAAGTGCCATCACAAAGGTCTAGAAATGCTCGACCTTCTATTAAAGGCGAGGTGATACCTTTTATCCACATAAATACCATATTCAGGAGGGCAAAGTAGTCTCTACGAAGCGTAAGAGGAGTACTGCCAACAAAGAAACTCAACAGACAAGGGGGCAAGTCTTATAGATCAAAACTTGAGCTCAAGGAAGAGCAATCATTCAGACTATAACATGGAGATAAATAAGTGTCGACAAGGCCACAAGAAAAGGGACAATGAAACATTGAAAGTTAAGCCTTCGATAGTATGAAATCCATGACAATGGATGAGTACCCGAAAGAGATATAAATTATGAGGCGGGCCAACTTTAAAGAAATTGAGGCCAAAATTCAAGAACAAGTCAAAGAAAGGGGATTTTGAAAAGAGTTGGGCTTTTGAGGCAGCAAACAAAAGCTGGAAAGCATAAAGAGATTCAATGATAGTCCAAGAAGCCATCACAAAGAGGATCCAGTAAAACAAAGACATAAAAAACTAGATCCATACAAAAAAAGCCATTAGTTACACATGCTCTGCATTCATGCATTTCATATCATGCATACATAGCCTTTACATAACAAGAACCAAATGGGAATCACATTCACAGCACAGTTACAGCAGTATGAGCTGAGATCTCAATGTCATCAGCTCTTACCAATCTATCACTGGATACACAGCTAATATGCGGGACCAACCCGCATCAGGAATTCAAGGATAAGGTAGACAATATGTCAAAAGCCTGGAAATCGATTCAATAATCGAGACTACACCTGGAAGGACAGGATTGACGTCAGTTAGTAGTATCCAAGATAAGAGATAGCTATAGCCAAGGATAAGGCAGATATCAAAAAAATATAAAGTAGAGAATATTGTCAAAAGCCTGTCAATTGATTCAATAATCGAGGCTACACCTGGAAGGACAGGATTGATGCCAGCTTAGCAGCATCCAAGATAAGAGATAGTCAAAGATAAGACAGACATCAAGAAATATTGTCGTTGAAAATTTGTCAAAAGCGGACAATGGATTCAATAATCGAGGACTGGATCGACGTCAGCTCGATGGAATATAAAAAATATCTATCATACCAAAATAAAGTAGGATCCACTTTTCCGGTTAAACGGTGGATACGGTACTCCGTGACTCTCAAGTCGGTTCTCTCAGTTGCCCATAATAACTGATTCCTTCACCCCTTCTTTCTTTTACTTCCTCCTAGAAAATGGATCCTACTTTTTCCGCCTTACGAAAGTATTTCCCTTCTCTCCCAATGAACATCCTCAAAAAGATCTACCAAGTTCGCTGTGAACGATTAAGAGTTCTGATGCACAAAGGAATCCCTGAAGATGTGCGGTGGTTAATCGAAGCCAAGGTTCGTCTGGCAAGTGAAATCCCAGAAGCATTTGTGTCTCACATGCCTGGTATAGGCAAAAGCTCTTATGCCAAAAAGCGAAGAGCGAAAAGGTTACAAGTCTGCCATAAATGTGGACGGTGGACTTGTAATACTAAATCTCGTTCTTTAGGGATGATCTCTGATAATCGAGAAGATAAAATGCGATTCATTAAGAATGGCCTGAGTAAGGACTCGTTGGATGATATCCAATTGACTCTTGAGACGCATTCTTGTGGATCTGTGCAACGTGAACTTCTTGGTTTATGGAGCATTTTTCATGAAGAACGAAACCGTTACAGTCCCGGAAATCTGACTGTAAATGACCCTGTTTGCTAGCTTGTAAGAAAACTGGATGGGAAGCAAATCCTCGACTCATAGAAGCCATTAATCCCGTTACTGGACGTAAAACCAGTGGAAGATGTGAGCCACAGTCACAATCACTGTACATACAATTTATCATATTTAAAATTTTCCATTTTTCTTTTAATAATGTATTTGCTCCCGTAAGTGTAATCGACACGTTATCCATTTCATCGCTATAAATGCATGTTCTTCCAGTCGGTTATCTAAGTTTCCTTCAATAACTAATTCCTTTCCATCATCTCTCAAATTCTTCTCTCATCAATGGATTCTACTCTTTCTGCACTGCGAAAATACTTTCCTTCCCTTCCAATAAAAGTCCTTAAAAAGATCTACCTTGCTAGATGTGAAAGAATCAGAGTTTTTACACGCAAAGGCATTCCCGATAATGTGCAGTGGATAATTGAAGCTAAGGTCCGTCTGGCGGGTGAAGTTCCAGATGCATTTATGCCCCGCATGCCCGGTTTAGGTAAAAGCCGTTATGCCAAAAGGCGAAGAGCAAAGAGACTAGGCGTGTGTTATAAATGTGGGCAATGGAATTGTAATACTAAATGTCGCTCTTTAGGATACATCTCCACAAATCGTGAAGATAAAAGAAAATTCATTAAGAATGGCCTGCGTAAGGAATCTCTGGAAGATATCCGAGAGACTCTTGAAACGCATTCTTGTGGAAAAGTGCAAGGTCAAATTGTCAAATTGTGGATGACTTACCATAAAGAACGAGACCGTTACAGTCTTGGGAATGTGACTGTAAACGACCCTGTCTGCCAGCTTGTAAGAAAACTGGATAGGAAGCAAGTCCTCGACTCATAGAAGGCATTGAAGCCATTACTAGATATAAATCAGTGGAAGATGAGAGCCACAGTCATGATTGCTGTACATATAAGCTGTCATTTGTCTTTTCTTTTGACAATAATGTACTTGCTTCTGTAAGTGTAATTAACGCATTATCCCTTTCATCACTATAAATATGTGTTAGTTATTTTCGTTTCCTACAATCACTAATTTCTTTCTTTGCCTCATTCATCAATGGAGTCTTCTCTTTCCGCCCTACGAAAGTATTTTCCTTCCTTCCCAATAAATGTTCTTAAAAAGATTTATCAAGCTAGATGTGAACGATTCAGAGTATTTATGCACAAAGGCATTCCTGATAATGTGCGGTGGCTAATTGAAGCTAAGGTTCGTTCAGCTGGTGAAGTTCCCGAAGCGTTCTTTCCCCGTATGCCCGGCTTTGGTAAAAGCGCTTATGCCAAAAAAAGAAGAGCAAAGAGGCTAGGCGTTTGTCATAATTATGGATGGTGGATTTGCGGCAATAAATGTCGTGCTCCAGGAGTGATCACCAGAAATCGTAATGATAGAATAAGATTCATTAAGAATGGCTTGCGTAAGGAATCTCTAGAAGATATTCGAGAGGTTCTTGAAGCGCATTCTTGCGGAATAGTGCAATTTGAGGTTGTTGGATTATGGATAATTTTCCAAAAAGAACGAGATCGTTACAGTCTTGGGAATCTGACCCTAAACGACCCTGTTTGCCAGTTTGTGAGAAAGCTAGATGAGATGCAAATCACCGATTCATAGAAAGCATTAAAGCCATTACTGGACGCGAAGCCAGTGGAAGACGAGGATCAAAGTCACGATTACTGTACATGCTAGCTGTCGCTTTTGAAATTTTCCTCCCCTTTTGGTAATAATGTATTCACTCCTGACGTGAACCAAAGTCACGATTACTGTACATGCTAGCTGTCGCTTTTGAAATTATCCTCCCAATAATGTACCCACTCCTGACATGAGATACAGTTATGATTACTGTATATAGCTGCCACTTTTTAAAATTTTCCTTCTCTTCCAACAATCACGTACCTACTCCTGACGTAAGCTACAGTAGTGACTACTGTACATGCAAGCAGCTATTTTGAAAATTTTCCTCCTCTTTTAACGATAGTGTACCCATACCTGACCAAAGTCATACTCGTGACTACTGTGAATAGCTGGCAATAATGTATCTATTCTTGAAAATAAAATTATTACCTTATCTCTTCATCTCTATAAATATATCCTCTTTTCTCACAAGGGTAAGGATAGGAATGGAGAAAACCCCAACTCGTAAATCCCGAAGTATTTGTGTATTTTCTGGGGCTTTTCCTGGAAAAGATGAAGAGTATTTAAAAGCAGCCAACCATTTGGGTAGAGTATTAGCTGAGCGAAAAATACATTTAGTTTATGGAGGAGGTAGTGTCGGATTAATGGGAGGTGTAGCATCAGCAGCATCTCTAGGAGGAAGTCAAGTTCTGGGCATTATCCCTGGACCTCTGAAATTTATTTCTGGGGGCACGATTGGAGAAGAATTAGTGGTTAAAAATTTGCAAGAGCGTGTGTTACAAATGCTTTTAAATGCTGATGCTTTTATCGCTCTACCAGGTGGTTTTGGCACATTGGGAGAAGTCTTTCAAATTGCTTCCATGGCCCAACTTAATTTGCATAAGAAACCCATTGGGCTTTTAAATGTTAAAAATTTCTTTACAGGTCTGATAGCTTTTATGGATTATGCTATGCAGAAGAATTTCATATCAAGAGTGGCACGGCGAATTATAATATCCGCAACAACTGCTGGAGAATTGCTAGATAAAATACAAGCTTTTGTTCCTGAACCAGATCCAGCAATGATTCAGATAGACTGGACACGACAGTCTTTCCCGACCAGTTCACTCCCATAATGGTCATCTACTCACCCTGTTGAAGTATTGTGGAAGAAAGAAGTGATCTGATCCGTTTTTCTTGTCCTTTCGTTTTAATTATCAGCATTTTCTTTTGTATTTCAGTTTTTCTTTTCAGGGAATTTCTTTTTTTTATAATATAGCTTCGTCCATGCTGATATTAAAACCATGGGACAATGCCTTTAGGTTGAAATGGCTGAGTAAAGAGTAATTTTTATTACTCTTGAGACGCATCCTATTAGGTCTACTAGGCATAACATTTTGGGGTAGTTAAGCTTTAACCTTATTTGGATGACATATCTCACAAGGGAATCTATATTTACTGAAGAAGATATTAGATGAACCTTGGATATTGATTCCAAACATCCGTTCCCTTTACATAATTTGTCAGTGTTATTGTCATCATCAAGATTCACTCATCTTATCGAAGTTTAAATTTTTGCACTCACCTATTATGAAAATTCACACTTTCGAAGAAAATTATTTCAATTTCAATTGCTTTCATATAAATTTCGCTCGAGGTCCTAAGGAAAGCTCCTTAGCCTCAAAATCAATTTTCATCATCGAGGTTTTAAGGATGAAACCTTTGCCTCGAAAACAATCAATTTTCACCATCGGGGTTTTAAGGATGGAACCTTTGCCTCGAAAACAATCAATTTTCATCATCGGGGTTTTAAGGATGGAACCTTTGCCTCGAAAACAATCAATTTTCATCATCGAGGTTTTAAGGATGGAACCTTTGCCTCGAAAACAATCAATTGTCATCATCGAGGTTTTAAGGATGGAACCTTTGCCTCGAAAACAACCAATTTTCATCATCGGGGTTTTAAGGATGGAACCTTTGCCTCGAAAACAATCAATTTTCATCATCGAGGTTTTAAGGATGGAACCTTTGCCTCGAAAACAATCAATTATCAATCCGAGGTTTTAAGGATGGAACCTTTGCCTCGAACTCAATCAATCGTCGAGGTTTTAAGGATGGAACCTTTGCCTCGACATCAATCAATCAATCCGGGGTTTTAAGGATGGAACCTTTGCCTCGAGATCAATTATCAATCCGAGGTTTTAAGGATGGAACCTTTGCCTCGAAAACAACCAGTTTTCATCATCGGGGTTTTAAGGATAGAACCTTTGCCTCGAGATCAATCAATCAATCCGGGGTTTTAAGGATGGAACCTTTGCCTCGAGATCAATTATCAATCCGAGGTTTTAAGGATGGAACCTTTGCCTCGAAAACAATCAATCAATTCGAGGTTTTAAGGATGGAACCTTTACCTCGACATCAATCAATCAATTCGAGATTTTAAGGATGGAACCTTTACCTCGACATCAATTTTCATCATCGGGGTTTTAAGGATGGAACCTTTGCCTCGAAAACAATCAATTTTCATCATCGGGGTTTTAAGGATGGAACCTTTGCCTCGAAAATAATTAATTTTCATCATCGGGGTTTTAAGGATGGAACCTTTGTCTCGAAAATAATCAATTTTCATCATCGGGGTTTTAAGGATGGAACCTTTGCCTCGAAAATAATCAATTTTCATCGCTGGGATTTTAAGGATGGAACCTTTGTCTCGAAAACAATCAACAGTAGGACTGCTCCTATCGCCGGGGTTCTAAGGAGAGTTCCTTAACCTCAGGATTTAGGCGGCGAAAAGGTTTTCAATGCCTAGCTAAGCCGGACGAAATTTGGTAACGACTTTGCATACATCATGTCTCATGAAGCATGCAAAGGGGGGCAGCTGTTGACAACCAATTTCGTCCGACCATAAAAAATTTTAAAAGAAATTAAATAAAAGAAATTAAATAAAAAAAATTATTATTTTTATTATTATTATTATTACTAAAAATTTTAATTAGTTTAAAATACATTTTTTTTTTTTGTGAAGATTTGATTTAAAATGATATATGTGTGTATTTGAAAGAAAAAAAGAAAACTCCAAAAAATGGCAAAATTTAAAAGTTTGAGGTAAAAATGACAACATTAAGAAGTTTCGGGAAAAATTGACAAATTCTGAAAGTTCCAGGAGCATTTGGTAGTTTGTCACATAAAATTTTGGGCCTGCCGACGTTTCTGGCGCAAATTGACAGAAAACGACAAAATTGTCAAAATCAGAAGCTTCAGGAACTTATCCAGAGGCTGAGAGACGTAAAGGACTAAAATTGTCATTTTACCAATTTAAAAGATAAGTTTGAAATTTTTTATTAATTTATCCATCAATAGTTCAGCCAAACTTCCTCTATAAATAGCCCCCCAAATTTTGTGCTGAACACAGAAAAAAATACAGAGAAAGCTTAGAGCTCCGTTTTAAAAAATAGAAAAAATTACTGCCTTAGCCCCTGGCTCTCCTTCCTTTCTCCAGAAAATCCCAAAATTTTTTATTTTGACAGTTCGACCATCTTCTTCCTTCCATTTCCCGTGCGTTCTCTCTCTCTCTCCTCTCGTTTTCTCTCTCTTTCTCCTTCCTCTGCCGGCCGTCGCCTGCCGCCGCTCCGTCCGCGCCGCCGCCACGCCGCCGCTGCGTTCCTCCCTTGCGCCACCCTGCCCTTCCTCTTCCTCCCCTGCGCCGTGCCTGCTCCTCCCTCCTCCTCCCTCGCGTGTGCTCTGTCTCACGTTCCCAGCAAAATTCAAAATTAAAACTAAAGGGTACAACCCTTGTTTTGTCCTCTATTTTTTTTATTTCTTTCACTTTGGTCACTAACCTTTTATTTTGTTCTTGCAGAATTAATTCCTAACTATTTTAATTTTTACTTGTTTTACTTATTTGTTATTATTACTAACCCTTTTTTTTTTTTGTTATTAACTTACTAACAACTAACTTTTAATATTATTATTGTCACTAACCTTTTAATTTTTGCATTATTACTAACTTTTATTATTGTTGTTAACAATTAATTTAATTAACTTGGCTAACTTTTATTATTGTTGTTAATTAATTAATTTAATTAACTTGGCTAGCTTTTTGTTAATTAATTAATTTAATTAATTTGGCTAACTTTTTATTTATTGTTGTTAATTAATTTAATTAATTTGGCTAACTTTTTATTTATTGTTGTTAATTAATTTAATTAATTTGGCTAACTTTTTATTATTGTTGTTAATTAATTAATTTAATTAACTTGGCTAACTTTTTACTGTTGTTAATTAATTAATTTAATTAACTTGGCTAACTTTTTATTATTGTGGTTAATTAATTAATTTAATTAACTTGACTAACTTTTTATTATTGTTGTTTAACAATTAATTTAATTAACTTTGCTAACATTTATTATTATTTTTAAAGTGGATGGCCAAAAAGCCCCACTTTATTATTATTAATTTTTTTTCTTTATATAATTTTTTTATTTAATTCACCTTTACCCTTTACTAATTAATAAATAAATGAAAATTAAAAGAAGATTATTTTGTAATTAATTATTAAGGCTAATAAAAATCATTTTTAAAAAAGCCAATTATTTTTATTTTTATATACATGTTTTTAATTCTTTAAAGATAACAAAAAGTTAAAATTAATTTTAATAGTTATTTTTATCCAGTAAAAATAATAAAAAAAATAAAAATAAATCCTGTTTAAAAAAAATACATGAAAATTAAGACTTTATATTTTACTGATTTATTTAAAATATAACTTTTAAATCCACTAAAATAATAAATATTTTTCATTAAACAAGAAAACAAAAAGAAAACTAAAACAAGATAAGAAAAAGATAAGAAAGACAAGAAAAAGAAAAGAAAAGAAAGATAAGAAAAAGATAAGAAAGATAAGAAAAAGAAAAGAAAGAAAAGAAAGAAAAGAAAGGAAAGATTAAATCAAAAAGAAAAGAAAAATATAAGAAAGAAAAGAGAGAAAAGAAAAGAAAGAAAATAAAAAATAAAATTTTTTTATCTAAAAATTCTATAACAAAAAGAATTACGAATTAGTAATTAAACTAATAATTAATTCCATAAAAGTAATAATTATATAACTAACAATAAATTTAATTTAATTTCCATATCCGGATGATCCGGCAGGATCTACGGTTTGGAAAATATCAAACTTTTTAAAATAAATAAATTAAATAAAAAGATAAAAAAAATCCATATTTTACAATATGGATAAAATTGTTTAAAATTTCACCAAATTCCGTGTCCAAATGACTCGGCAGAGTCCATGGTTCGGAATCAAAATCTTCCGTGTCCAAATGACTCGGCAGAGTCCATGGTTCGGAAGTATAAAATTTTATACAAATTAACTTAAAAATCCACATTTCGACTAATTCAGTTAAAATCTCTAAATTAACTGAAAATTATTTAAAAGCAAAGTAAAACAAAATTAAAATCAACTAAGGTGCCAATTTTGGGCGCTATAACAATATTGTTTTAGCGTAACCGTACTCCCGATCCCCGAACTCTCGCAGACCAATTTTAAGGTGACCAATCGACCTAAGAAAAAAACTGATTGGTGGCGACTCCCGAAAACGACCCGCACGTTGCCACACATATGGTATTAATTAACTGTAATGTTAGTTACTAGTTCAAGTTTATGCAAAAGTATTTACCCTGGATATCATTTCTAATGCAACCTTTATATGAGGGAACAAAGAGAAGAAATGTGGCTCGCTGATATATATATTTTAAAAAGATATTAAATTTAATGTTTAGACCATGAGGAGAAGAGATTCTTGTAAGCAGTCCATTAGAGGCCCGTAGCAATTTTCTATGTCCACGTTGATTCAGAAAGAAAAGTTGTTATTAGACCCCTAAAGGGACTGGTTGACCTCGAGATCTAGGGGCTATCTAGCAACTACCTAGTGCTCTACGCATGTTCTCTTCGTCGTTGTTTGTTTCGATCTCCGAACCTCTTAAGGATCATGTCACGAAACTTATTCGTGCTTTGGCCCTTACCCACGACGTGTAAAGATGGAGGGTGATGGAGTGGGGTCCGGTCATGAGTTTTGCTTGCCGACTAATCTACTGGGCACTCGCCCCATCGAACCAGAGAACTTGGCCAACACACTGAAGTCAGCTTGCGGAACAATGTATGAGTTTGTATTGACGCTCATTGGACCATTTTCTCATTCACGCTCTACTCAGAGGAGGACATCAATTGGATGCTTGTGGAGGGTCCATTCTCATCATTCGCATTCACAACTCTCAAAGCCAAATTGAATCTTTGGTTTTCGTGGGACATAACTTTTAATAAATTCAAACTGTGATATAATTTATTAATAGTTGATAGATTATGTACATTATCAGCATTTACTTACTGTAAATCAGCTTTCTATACCAACGCAATATAATCTAGAGTTAAAGACAAGTTTGCAATAGATAGATAAAATGTGTTTGGGACCATTAAGCAATAATTGTGATGCTAGGGACTGGTTTGCAATCCAAATTAAAACTTTGTGACGTTTTATTTTGCATACATATCTAGTCGATAATAATAACTCTGTTAGTCGATCGTTAGAAAGAACGAACACCTTTATATATTATAAGAATGAATAGCGCATGCTAGGTCGCTGATGATGGAATGCCGACCAATCGAGAAACCAGAAAAATCTAACCAACCTACGTTGTTGTCTGGTTCACGATCGTATGATTAATTGGTGTATCTCACGAAACAGAACTTGTTCTCTTGCTTTGTCGAATTCTAGGCCTGCCAGATGTCCGTATTAAATAACAGTAAGTATGTTAATATATATGGGACAGGACAACAAGAAAAGAGTTCCGTCAAGTGTTTATATTTCTGCTTCTATTAATGTTTAATTTCGTTTTATAAACTAATTATGTTTGGAATTCTGTACTGATCAATTACTACTAGCAGAAAATTCGTGCGAGAAGAGTTGGCAAGTGGTGGAGGACTTACTACCAATAACGTACATTAATTAGAGTCCGTCAATCTCCAAGAGGGCGTTGCACTTGCTCAACTTGTTTTCCAACTGTCGTGATTAGGTTGCTAACCTGGAAGCTTGAACGTCAATTCAATCGTCTGGTCTAAGGTGGCTACCTTGCGAAGCAAATAACTAAATGAAACCATTCACACGATTAAATTAGGTTAGGTGGAAGTGGACCTCCATCAAAAGTGAGAGGGGTTTTGGATAAATTGGCAGATATTTTTCTCTAATCCCCTCTGCCCTATGTGTATATGCCTTGCGATACTTTAAATAATAGATTTGATATATCTTGTTGACATTTGCTCAATTGAAATTAGGGTCCACAGTTGCGATTAGTTGTTTTCAGATAAGACTTTTCTTGTTCTTTTTACAATTTTAGGGGAGGAAAAACTAATTTTTTATGGAAATTAGTGCGAGTATGCATGTTAAAAAAAATAGTAGTATAACTTATCCTTGAAACAGTTCAACCAAATGAATTAGTAGCTACTATTGACGGTGGGCGCGTAATTCTGAAGGATAATTTTAGTATCTATATATATGTGTGTGGCATTCCATTATAATTTTTGCAATAATAGATACATTTTATATCAACCATCTAAATGGGCCTATCAATCACATACAAATCCAATTCACATAAATGGTTTAGATTTGTTTATAATTTAAAGAGTAATTATTGGACGGATGAGAAAAAAAATATAAATAGAACAGTAAACAATTTTTTTCTTCTAACTATGACAATTCCATGGTCTTTCAACTATCAAAACTTAAAAACAATTACACACAAATTCTCCCAAACCCTCAATCTCTACTCTTTTTCAAACCTCACAACACACCATACACACTTTCCTCCCATTCACTAAAATTCTAACATAATAGATCTTTTTATAGGTCATACAACAAACTTAAACCATATCAAAATAGAAAGATTAAATCCAAAACAAATAAGAAAGCAAAAACCAAATCCTAAACAAAAACATAAATTCATTCCTAAAACAAATTAAATTAGTAACAATTTCAAGTCTTTATCTTCTTTAAATTTGAGCCAAAAACCTAACAATCTTCATCTTGGCTTAAATTCTCCCTACCTCCACCTTTTCACCCACATCTACAAAGCTCATATTCTTGCTTGTAGAGACCTTCACATCCACGAGATAATTCTTTGTCTTTTATTTCACAATTGTACTACCAACCAACTCATATAAATTATTTGAGTTCTTCACTTATTTCATCACAATTAATATATCCTTTAAAATTTGTAGTCTTCCACCTTAAGCGAAAAATCCATAACCCAAGTTATCAAATCTACCAAGTGAAATCAAATTTCTTTTGAATTTTGGAACATACCTTATATCACAAAGCATCATGCAATTGGATTTTCACACTGTCAATGCTTTCAATTCTCTCTTTTTGGTCATTCGCCAAATAAATTAGCTTATCACATACCTCAAACTTTGTGAACCACTCCCTTTTGTGCAAACATGCTCTAAACAAGCAGAATCAAATATCCAAACATCTTTCGAATCTTTTTTCCCACTAACTTCTTGCACCATTAAAGTCACAGCTTCATCATCACCTTTGTCATCCTCCACCACGTTCATATTGCCTTTATTTTTCTTCTTATGTTTTCTTTCTTCTTCTCCTTTGTCTTAAAAAATTCTTTCAAGTCCTCTTCCAATTTCGGGTAAAAAAATTATGATATATGCCAAATCATGATAGTACTAGCATTCCATATTGCTCCATTCTTTTCCCTGTCTCGAACTTGATCTTCCTATTGAATTTGTTTTTCTTCTCCAATGACTTCTTCCTTGCTCCATGATGAACACATTATTTTCTTCATATTTTTCTTCAAATTTTCTCATTCGATCATGCTTCAAAAGCACAGTGGTCACATTTTCAATCTTCAAGGTATCTGTTTCAACCATCAATGAAGTTACAACTGGCTTATAAAATCTTAATAAAGAATTAATCAAGATTATAGTCATATATTCTTCTTCGATTTTTTTACCAATACTCTTTAATTGTGTAATAAGCTTGTTAAACTCATCCAAGTGTACAATCAAGTCACTTCCATCTTTCATCCTCAAATCATATAATTGTCTTTTTAAGCATAACTTATTTGTAATAGGCTTTGACATATATTTACCTTTAAGCTTATCCATCAATTTTGTTGGAGATGTCTCATTCAACACATTATACTTATCAATTCCACTGTCTTTCCACTATTAAAATTAAAAAACAATCACACACATCAATTTTCTCAAACTCGCAATCTTTACTCTTTTATAAGTCTCATAACACACCACACACACTTTTCTCCTATCCACTAAAATTTTAACATAACAAGCTTTTTTATAAGCCATACAACAAACCTAAACCATATCAAAATAGGAAAACTAAAACAAAATCCTAAACAAAAACATAAACTCATTCCTAAAACAAATTGAATTAGTAATGACTTTAAGTCTTTATCTTCTTTGAATTTGAGTCAATAACCTAACAATAATAACTATTTATCACCATTTTACTTTGTTTGGGGTACAATACAAGTATAAATGTAGTAGAAACAAAACAAACCATGGGGGAGAGATGAGCTCATGAGAGGTTTGTGGATTGTGCTCATCATTTGTACTACATACGATTTGCTTAAACGTTACATTTGAGAACAACTTTTATAATTAGTATTGATTTTTTTTATAATTTATTAACATTGAAAATCAAATTCCTAAAGTAAAAATTAAAATAAAAATATCTTGAACAATTTTTTAACAACTTTAACATTAATTGCTTACAATAAAAAACATGTGGAAACTTTGGATTCAAGGGGAGAAGCAGTGAGGGGCCTGAGGGCTGACCTTTCTGACAGCTCACATGATCCTTGCAAGTAATAGGTTTCTTTTTTGGAAACACACAAAATGCAGTTTCTACTCAAAATCATCTATTACAATACAATGGATATAGACATTATATGGAAGGAAGGGAAATATCAACTTGTTAGGAACCCCTAAAAGCAACTAAATCAACATAAATGATATTTTGTTGCATTTTGGAAGGGGAAAGGGGATTGAATTAGACATACTTAGTTCAATGTCCACTGCACTTTATCATTGCACCTAGTAGCTCGGGACCAATGTATGTACTAATGTAATAGTTGCACAAAAAAAACACAATAGCTATAGTATAGCCTAGGGTATTTCTCTCTCTCTCTCTCTCTCTCTCTCTCTCTCTTCTTTTTACCTTTTAATATTGAATCTAACTTTATTTTTTCACATGTTGGTTAATATCAAAATTATTATTATTTACAATTACAAGATTTTATCCAAATGTTATACATAAATTTGTGTGATTTAAGAAATATTAAAATTAAAAAGCAGTGATTTATAGTGAGATCAATATTTCCGTTTAATTCACCCTTTAGAAAATGTGTAGAAAATGGAAGCTACAGGCGGCAATTGACTGGTATTTTGGATTTACTTTAGTAGTTGGTTAAAAACATGTGCCAAGTTTGTTTTTATTGTCATTATATTTATATTTAGAGAGAGAAAATCATAAAATCAACATTATTATTATTATTATTATTATTATTATTATTATTTTTATTTTTATTTATAATCATAAGCAAGATAAAGACACTAATAATGGAGTAGAGAATGAGCTAGATTATAAGTCGGAGATACACACTCCTGAGGTATTATGACCACCAAGTAGTGATATAACATCTTCATATCCTCTCAGCGCTTGATGAATAATGTACGACAACTTGGGAGGCAAAGTGATGGCTCCACACAAAGCCGCAAGAACTTGGGAGCAGTTTATCAGAATTTTCATAGATTGAACCTGCATGTTTGTTATCATATTGGATCGCATTACTTAATACGGTAAGTTTAGCTTGTAAAGCAAAGTCACAGAATGGGATTACAATAGCTTTATGTGCAAGCAGAAGGCCATTAGTTACCATCCATAGCCAAGCAGTTGCACCAAGATTTGATGATTTGTGCCATGCCCCATTCGTAATAAAGATTGCTAATGACTAGTTTGTATACGCTTCTGGTTTAGTTCCCCACGTATAGTAAAGTGGGTTTGGGTGATCATGTGAGAATTTAGAGTGAATAAGATGGTATTCTCAAGCATCAACAAGTTGTTGGATTATGGCATCCCTTCTAGCTATGATGGACAAGCATTTGAAGGTTGTGTGGCAGAAAACACATTCATTTCGACCAATCTATATTAGGTCTCTACAAAGCAATAAGCTACGTCATATAGCTGATGCATTTTGGGTACAAGTGCAGGACCATATTGAGTGGTTATTCCCATATTTAGCCATTAGAACTCTACACACCAAAAATGAGATAGCACCTGAAAAAAATTTCCAAAAAGTCTTCCCCAATAATGCTTGATTAAACAACTTTAGATCTTTGATTCCTAACCCACCCACTCCTTTTGGGAGGGTCAAGATGCCTTTTTTTTAGCTAAAATTGATATTATCTAATTTTTAGCTAAAAAAAATTTAAATTTTGACTTATGTAAAAGTTTTATTTTTTTCTCTAAAAGGTGAATTTAGCTCTATGCAATACAATATATATAATATTTTACCAAAAAATGCTTGATGCACATCAATTTATTGTACAAAATTATTGCATATATTAAAAATATTATCAGAACAATTATACAATGTATATAATATTGTATAATTATGTATAATATTTTGCTAAAGGATGAATTTAGCAATGTACAGTACTATATATATATATATATATATATATATATATATAATATTTTACAAAGGAAAATGCTTGATGCACATCAATTTATTGTACAAAAGTACTGTGCATATTAAAAATGTTATCTGAATAATTATATTATTACACTCATTGAGCTTTAAAATGGTGGTTAAATTATGACCACTTGATGAAAACCTAAAGTGCCGCCTCCGCAACCCATTCTCTTTTGCCGTCTCCCTCACCCTGCTTTGTCATTTTCAATCAGATTTGGATTTTAGTTTCGATCTGGCTGGTTCTCTTTGAGTCCATTTATTATTTGACTAACCTTATTTGATGTTATCTATTAAATTTTATAGTAGATGTAATCTTCTCCAAATCTTGATATTCAAGAGTGATTCGAGACTCTCATATGATAAATTTTCAATTAGAGGCAGGCAGGGATGATCTAGGTTTTTTTTTTTTGTTCATCGAAATCTTGGCACTATACTAAGGTGCATCGACTCTTGACAACAGATATAGAGGTGATTATATAGGATAAAGTTAGTCTTTATTTTTTAGATTTATATGCAGTCCTTTTATTTTTATAGTTAGTCTTCTTCAGGCGTCAAATATCTAATTGATTCTATCGCTGTTTGGTTATTGTCAACTTGTTTTGGGTTTTGTTCTAGTTATATGTTAGTTCTGTACTCTATATTTATTCTGGTTTACATGGAAGATTTTGCTTGATCCGATTATGGCTAGTTTTATGTTTCTATTATCCTTATAGTCTTATATCATTGTTGGTTTGTAAGATATTATTTTGCTCACTTTTAATTAAAATGAAGCATATTTCATAAAAAAAATGGTGGATTAAATTATGATAAATTCAATATAAGAACAAGTTTGTAAACAAATGTCATACCCATCGAACATTATAGTAGTGTGGAATTAGGTTTAGATAGATAGATTTTGGATTTGTTAAAAGGTAGTAGTTTCCTTTTGATCATTGAAGGTTTTATTATTTTCTGGTCAAAGATGGTTAATGGTGCTTTAACTGCTATGTGCATGCCAAATATCTCCGTTCACCTTCACATAGAAAATATCAGTATTAAAAAAACAAGTAGCGCTCAAGCCATCCTAGGCATATATATATATATATATATATATATATATATATATAATAATAATAATAATAATAATAATAATAATAATGTGATAAAAAAGTGTTTAACTCCTGGCTATATCAGTATGAAAAAAAAATGTTTACTTATCAATTCTTGCAGTGAAAATATATATGCTTCAGTTCTTCCTTAACTTCTGTTAATTGTAGACCTTATTGGAACATTAGAGCTAATCTTAAGTCCCCATTTAGGAATTTTAGTAGGCTGGTTTCAAAGTGTTAAATACCGTTACCACTAGGTATACCGCACTTTAAATTTTTAAGGTATACCACATGATATACCGCGCTGCATACTATTACCATTTTTGTAAAAAAAATAAATGTTAGAATATTATTTTAAGATGAAATAAATTCAATAATTTTTTTTGCACATCTTATATGTATTCTAATTTTTCTTATCATAATTTGTCAAATATAAATAAAATATATATGTTAGAAAATATTTTTAAATACAAAATGTTATACAAAAATAATTATTTTTATGTTAACTTAGAAAAGTAACCAAAAAATAAAAGTAAATATTTATTTTATGATATGTGTATTAATTATATTTTAATGTTTTATATATTTATAATTTTCAATGTAAAATGACAAAAAAAATTATATTGCACACATCTACAAAAAATAAAATACTACGGTACGTATTTCGTGGTATTTGCAGTGTACTGCGGTTTTTGGACAAAATATACACAAAAAGTGAGCGGTATGCAAAATATCGCAAAAATACCGCGGTATACCATGTGATAAAATGACAAAGTGTGAAAACATTTATACTACATACCGCTTACTTATAGTGAGCAATATACGACTGTGCCGCACGGTATTTAATTCTTTGGCTGGTTTCTATTCCATTCTCTCAGTGAGACTCAGGACACTTTGTGGAACGTAAAACCTTTTAAATTTCCTAGTTATGATGGCTTCTACCTTTTCATTTTCCAAGATTACTGGAAGATTGTAAAAGGCTCACTAGCCTCAGACATTTTTGACATTTTTTTCCTTTAGAACTATCCCTTTGGACTGGAATAAGTGTTTGGTGGCCCTTATTCATAAAACTAATAATCCTGAGTAAAAAAATTTTTGGCCCATCAAACTTTCCAATACTAAGTATAAAATCATTTCTAAAGTCTTGGTTAAGAGGCTAAGAGGTGATACCACCAAACTAATTGATCCATGGCAGACTACCTTTATCTTTAGAAAAAAAGCAATTGACAATATTGTGATTGTTCAGGAAGTTCTTCATTCCTTTAAACATAAACTAGGGAAAAGTCCTGTGTGCTCATAAAACTTGATTTGGATAAGGTCAAACAACATATAGAAAGTTGGAAGTGGAAGTTACTTAATAATGTAGGACCTTTAACTTTGGTCCAATCTACTCTCTCATCAATCCCAATTTACTTCATGTCTTTTTTTAAAGTCTTGATGACTATGGCCAATTCACTGTCAAAGAAATTTATTAAGTTTTGGTGGCCTGGCTTGCTGAACAAGCAAGGAATTCATATGAAACATCAAAGAATTGTTAAGTTGCCTAAAGAGCTAGAAGGCCATGAAATAAAAGATATGCACCTTTTTAACCATTTCTTTCTTACAATAACCTTTCGATGCTATTCCCAGGTAATCTTAACAAATTAGTATACCATTTACTAATAGCAAAGTACAGTCATTCTCATTCTATTTGGCATGTCAAAGTTGCCTCGAATGTATTAACAATGTGGCGGAGTCTCACCTATGAAAGGGAGTTAGTCAGGGATCATCATCAATGAGTTATAGGTAATGGTAAGTCTATTAGAGTATGGGAAGACTTTTGGATTCCTGGGATAAATCTTCTCAGCTTCAAAGAACCATAGACCCCAATAACAATAACCCAAACCTTAGACGTTTAGACCTAATGGATGCTTCACAATAAAGATGGTCTATAAATGCTCTATGACAAACCTTCCTGCCTCATGTGGTGGATCGTATCTAATGCGTCTTATGCCCTTTGACCTAAGTAAGCATTATTTAGTTATTTGGTTGGGGAACAGTTCAGGCATATTCACTATTAAACAGGGTTATAGGATAGAACTTTGGAAGCAATTGGTCTTCATTCTCAATGCTACAATGACCTCATTGTCAATAGCTCTGCATCCTAACTTTTCCCTAGTGATCAAGAGGGTGTGGGCCTCGGAAGTTCCCTAGAAATTCAAATTTTTTCTATGGAAATGTCTTCTAAATGCACTACAAACGGTAAGTAATCTGGCTTCTCATGGTGGTTTGTCTAGCCCATGTGCTTGAGTTTTCAACTACACACTAAAATAGCATTCCATCTATTTCGGGACTGTCAAGGGTCGTATGAAATTTGGGGTAACTTTTATGCCCGACCATCAGCTATAAGATTTCCTATCCTTTGAAGCATGGCTTTTTTCTATTATTGTTGATCATCGTAAGCGGCACTTTGAGTGGTTTAGCTATCTAGTCTCTATACTCTGACCTATTTGATTAGGCAGAAACGAATGTGTCTTCTAGAACGGTTCTTTTCATGTTCAATCAATAATAGTAAGAAGAGACGACCTTATCTAGCAAATCCTAGCATATCAGGATTATCAAGCCTAGTACCTGAAATCCTTCCTTAACCCTCCCTACCCTCTATGTCATACTTTGGGATTAGCAAGTTAGAGCCTATGCCTCAAACACCAGAAGTCTTCATTCTTGATGGGGCTTGGAGGCCATCAATCAGGGTAGGAGCTATAACTTGGATCTGGCAATGAGCTAATGGTCAGCCCAATTTGCACAACAATTTCCATCTACCTTTTTACTCTTCAGCACTTGAAGCAAAACTTCACGCGCTGCTTGAAAGCAACAAAAGCAGTAGGCAACTTATTTATCTCAAATACCACTTTCCTTTCAGATTGTGTGCAGGTACTTCAAGCACTTAGAAGAGCAATTTCTTTATCACCATGAATGAAGCATATGGTTCATCTGATCACATCAATGTTTGAGACTACATTAAGATGCTCAGTTGTGATCATGCTTAAAGAGAAAGTAGCAGCCACTCACCATATTGTAGTTTCCCTTCTTTCGTAGCTTTATTTTTTTTTTGTTCTAATTTACTTCTAATTAAAAAAAGGTTTTTTTATACATTTGATTGATACATATGCTGAATGAAAAATCAACTTTTTAATGAGTCTTTCCCATTGTTACCAGAAATGGAGGTACAACCTCTGACCTTCATTTCCGGCACGACGTACCCAAATGTGGTACGTTTTTGTACCAATTCGCTAAATTGAACAAATTCATCCAACTTGGCACCCAATAGCATCACCGTCGGACCTGCAACTGCTAGTTTGGTTGTTGTTGGCAAGCTATCCTTGTTTGGATGGAAGCTACACAGAGGCTTGGCCTTCTTCCTGCTCTGATTCCCGACTGCTTCTTTAAATTTTAACACAAATTGGCTAAACTCCAAAAGTTTACTCCATCTTTTATCTCTATTTCACCTGAGTCACAACAATTTTGTTCCACTATTTAGGTCACTTAAACTCACTTACATGTGTTCATCTTATATTGCAAAATATATGTAAATACAAAAAATGAATTCTACATATCCTTTTAAACGAATTACGTATACAAATATTATATCAAAGTATACTACCCCCATTCCACATACTATAAAAATTAGTGTATCCCGTACCCAAACTCCACTGTAACCTGTAACCTGTATCAGGTAACAATGGTCCCCACCAGCTCTCCCCTGCGCCCACCGGCGTACGTCTATAAATTCAAAGCTCTCCGCTCTGTTCCGCAAAATCTCACACTCCCACATCACCATTTCAGCCCCGGCCAAGAAGAAGAAGAAGACAGAGAGAGAGGCTTGTTGGGGCTCCGCCAACCTTCCATTCTTCTTCTTCTTCTTCTTAAAAATCAATCCGGGGCCATCAACTTGAAGCTTACCTGATGGCACAGTTCAAATTGCTGGATACGACCCTGTTATTTCTCATCCTTTCAGTCCCATTCACATCAGGTAACATTTGGAGTAACTTGTTTCTATCTGTCAACTTGAATCTTAATCAGTTTGTCTACTTCCGTCTCTGAATTCGGATTTTGGTTAACTTTTTTCGACAGGAGTTGGAGCAACAACTTTTACAATTGTGAACGAGTGTGACCACACAGTTTGGCCAGGAATTTTGTCCAACGCAGGGGTGCCCGCCCTTTCAACCACCGGATTCGCCCTCCGGAAAGGTGAAACCAAGAGCATAACCGCCCCCGCTTCATGGGGCGGCCGCTTCTGGGGTCGGACCCTCTGCACCCAGGACGCCACTGGAAAATTCTCATGCGTCACCGGCGATTGCGGCTCCGGGAAGCTCGAGTGCTCCGGTAGTGGTGCCACCCCGCCAGCAACCTTGGCAGAGTTCACACTGGACGGCTACGGCGGGATGGACTTCTTTGACGTGAGCTTGGTCGACGGGTACAACGTCCCGATGCTGGTGGTTCCGCAGGGCGGTTCCGGGCAGAACTGTACGAGTACCGGATGCGTGGTGGACCTCAACAACGCGTGCCCGTCGGAGCTGAAGGTCACGAGCGAGGACGGAAGCAATGGCGTGGCCTGTAAGAGCGCTTGCGAGGCCTTCCGGCAACCGCAGTACTGCTGCAGCGGCGCGTACGGGACGCCCGACACCTGCAAGCCATCATCGTACTCACAGGTGTTCAAGAGCGCGTGTCCACGCGCCTACAGCTATGCCTACGATGACAAGTCCAGCACCTTCACGTGCGCACATGCCGATTACCTTATCACGTTCTGCCCAACGCCTAACACCAGGTAAATTTACTTTCCTGCCCCTTGTATATTTTTATGCAATGACAGTGGGTCACAGCCTAAAATGTCAGTGACATATACTGTATTTCTCATTGTGGATAATTTGTTTGTCTACTATAGGCGAGTACTCTCATTTTTTTTTAAATGAAAAATAACTATAAATAAAACTTTTTCATGGTCTGTAATTAATTGCTTTCATTAACAAATTCATGTCACGTCATTTTATAACAAAAGTTACTATGTTAGTACCAAACAATTTCATGTCACGTCATTTTATAACAGAAGTTACTATTAGTACCAAACAGTTTAGCAGGTGGCAGCCTCTTAGATTTCTACAGCTCAAGGGTCAATATTGTCTCTCTGTTCTGTAAATATATATATATATATATATATATATAGATGTCTCTGGAACCTTTTACCTACAAAAGCTGTAAATATGTGAACGTTACGTTAGTGCGGCACCAAAGTTGCTTCACATTTTGACCGTAAGGTTAGAAATGTCTTTACACTAAAATACATGTTTTTTTATAGTCAGAATACAATACAATATAAAGTATTATAAGATTAAGGGAGGAAAGTTGGTTATTGGATGAGTTTTTTACCACAAAAAAAGCTTAAACCCTGATATGAGGGTTAGGGGCAATCCTGATACACCCTAAAGTAGCAATTGGCGAAACCTTCATGTACTACACTAAAATACGTTTGTTGTTTGGTGGGCCATTTGCCAAAATTGAGCGAAATGAGAAAACTTGTGAAGAAACGGGTTTGTGAAGAAACGTAAAACCAATCCCTAGGTGGCACGTCGGGAGTATTATTCATGTTACTAACGTAAACTTGTATTTTTCCGAGGCTAACGTAACGGTTACCTTGTACTTGCAGCCAGAAAGCGTCGCAGGGGGGTTCGACCTCTACGCAGAACCCGGAGACGGCAACGCCGACGCCTAACGTGCCACTCACCGACACTACTATTGTGTACGAAGGAGCTTTAGACGAGAGTGGCGCACCACCGTCCAGGTGTCCCGATTACGTGTTGGGCTTGATGAGCTTGACCGTGACGGTGGGTTTTTGGCGGTTGTGGCAGCCCTTGTGAGTTGGAGCTAATGTTTCTCATCTAGCCAGGGGCGGCCCATTTCTTGTCGGGGCTCCGGTTTGAGGATGGGCAGTGGTGTGAGGTGGAGCCTAGTCATGTTGGAAAGAGAGATCTCACCTCACGAATCACGATCACAATCACGAAGCGATGAGATGAGATGAGATGAACGGTGGTGGTTGATGCACCAAGGGACTAGACTAGAAAATATTACCCTTTTCTTTAGATTAGATTATATAGTAGTAGTTGTTTTATCTTCTTTTTTATTTCTCCTGCGCTTTAAAAAAAATTAGAAGAAATAGTTCTAGTGGTAGAAGATAGGAGGAAATAGATTGGGGAATTGGGATTCATTTGGTTTCTATGATGCATCAATATGCAGAATGTGACTTGCCACATTAAAGAAAATAAAAATTTATATTTTTTATAATTATGAAAAAAAAAAATTGGCTCCATGTTCTAATGGCTTGTGTGTGTCCCATTCACGCATTGATATACTGAAACGTCTGCCCTGAATTTGTTGCAACCTGAAACGGAATGGATAATATAAATAAACACGTAAGACCAAAGAAAGAAAGGTGTGAATAATGATACTTGTCGTTAGTAATCACTAATTATTTTACAGAAACTGGCGAAATGAATGAAACTTTTCTCGCGCCTTTAATAATTCGGAACCGCCCTGCCACACCTGTTTTGTCTAGTGATTTTGAAGGACGAAATTCTGTCATGCTTCGAGAGTTGATCAAAAGACATCTCCTCCCGTAATCCCCCTTTGAATAATTTGAATTTAGCTGGGAATTAAGAAAGATAACAGAATGCATATTAAAAATAATAATTTGAAAAGTAATATAATAAGCTAATTTATTTAAATTGAAATTGTAAAGATATAGACAATCTAAAGTAGAATATATTATACTATATTCTAAATAGGGGTGTAAACAAGATTATAGACTACGGGGGCTGGGGGCTGGCCATCGATGGTTGACGTTGAAAATGAAAAGAAAAGAGTGAATCACGTCGCACACTAGCATGCCGCCGCCGTGTCATGAGCCTTCGCAAATCGTAATCGCTAATCGCAAACAAAGGGGCGCTCTGTCTCTGTGAAACTAAAAGGGAAATTCACAAAAACCCCCATCTGGTAAGTCTTAACCTACACTTACCCCCTCCACATTCCAAAATCTGCACTTATCCCCCTCTTATCTAACTCAGTCACTAGACCTACTTTGATGGTGGGCTCCATAACATCTTAAAATTTGTAAACCCAAAACTGCCCTTTAATGCTCTCTTCCATTGCGTTTCACAGTCGTTCAGTTTTTTCTTTTGGCAGCGGAGGTTTCCCTCCCTAGCCCTTGGTCTTCCTCTGCTTCCACCTCTAGGTTCCGCATCAGTCTCTGCTTCTGGAGTCTACTATGGCACTCTCGATGTCCTCAAATCTGTCTCCCCCAAAGAAATTAAAGCTACTTATCTGAAATTGGCTCACCAGGTCCGCCTCTTGCTTTTGATAAAGAATGAAGGGCGGGAAAAGATGATGGATGATCAAGACTTGTTGTCAAAATTCTGCTAAATTAAACCAAAATCCATTCCAATCCCCAAATACAAGACCTCGGGTGATTGCATTTGTTCCCAAACAAATGGATGATCAAGACATAGTCCAGGACATTAAGCATCATACCCATGAGTTTGATTTCCCGAGCAGGATTCCAATGAAGTGAGGTTCTTTTTTTCACTAGATTTTGATTTCCCGAGCAAGATTCTGACGAGGTGGTGGAGCTCCTTGATCCAAATGGGGAGGAATTGCTTCAAAAAGGTTTTCGGATCTAAGTCAAATGTACAGATGCTCTCGATATGGATGATTCTGCAGTTGTTCGCTTACACCCAAAACTTCCTCATTGCCAAGTTCGGTGGTAGCTGTGGCTCTACACTCGATTTTTAGCTGGCTGCTGATACTGGAGCTGGACTGGGAACTGGCAGTTGGAGTCGTCATGCTCAATGAATCGTGGTGGTTCATTGTGGTGGCCCAGTTCTTGTATTTCATGAGCAGCAGAGCAGGTTCTGCGGCAACACGTGAAATGGCTTCTCTTGGAAAGCGTTTCATGGAATCAGGGTACATATGCTCATGTACAGTCTAAGGATTGGAGCAAATGGGTGACAAATTTGGGTTGGTAGAGAAAGACAATCAGCAAGGGGTAGTTTCGGGTTTACAAAAATTGTAAGTTATGATGGGCCCAACATCAATGTGAACAGTTATAGAGTTAACAAAGAAGGGGTAAGTGTAGGTTTTGGAATATCTAAGGGGTAAATGTAGGTTAGGGCTTACCCCATGGGGATTCATGCAAATTTTCCAAACTGAAAGGGAAAAGAAATGAAACGCACCGGATCCGGATTCATTAAAATCATTTAAAAAAGGTTAAAACATATAAAAGTCCTCCATTAATTTTAAAACTTACATATAGGTACCTAACTTTAATTTTCCTACAATTACATCACATATACTACTTACCCCATAAAATTTTCCAAAATTCTAGAGGGCCGGCTGCCACCCCCCGTCCCTACATAAATACGCCCTTGATTCTAAATGAGGAAAAGATTTTGCATGACTACTACAACTTTGCTTTCTTCTTTTTCAGGTTTTATGGTAAAACCCTTTTTTTGGTCCTTAAATATTTCACATCTGCCATAATAATCCCTCACTTTCACATTTTGTCGTCCAATGGGGTGAAAACTAAGGATGTTACCGAACCGAAGTTTTATCGAGTTATTCAAGCTCACACTCAAATTTATAATTCATAAACCGAGTCTATCGAATTTTAAACTTGAACTCGAGCCAACTTTGATAATCAAATCCCTTATCGAATTAGGCTTAAACACTTTAATGTTCAGTTCGATAGATTTTCGAGCTTATTGAACCCTAAAATTTTAATATAAATATTAAGATTTATAGAATTAATTTAAAAATAAATAAATGGGCTAAACCTAAAACTAATTTGTTCAAAATTAGAATTCACTCATATCTTCTTGCCGGCAGCCCTCCCAACTTCTAACAATCTCCTTGATCGCGTCATCACCATCACGGCTACAACCCCTCCTTCTTTGATGGTTTCATCAGCTCCTTGCTTCATTAACCTTTCTCCAGCCCCACCATCCTAGGCCCCATTATCCGCACCTTTGGCAACCACCCATGTCGTCCTCTTAAAACTCCTTACTGACAAGTCGTCGGAGCTTTCACCCACCACCTTTACTTTTATAGAAGTTTTGGACTTGGTGCGATGGGTGAAAAAAGGGTTCGAAGAAGAAAACCCACTAATGGATCGGGCCTTTCGATCTCGTCTTCGACAGCTAAGAGCAAAATTCAAAAGTCCTTCATCCTTTGTCCTTCACAGCTAAGAGCAAGAGTTGAAAGAATCGATCCTCGTCCTCGATGGCAAAAATCACAAATTTTCTCCAATTAGGCATCCAATCATTGTTGGTTCTGTGTAAGTGCTTGAAATCTTTGATTTTTTGTGTTTTTTTTTGTTTGCCTTTATGTAACAAAGGCGATTTATGAGAAATTTAGTTGACATTTGATTAATTATATGTGTAAATGCTTGAAAATATTTGATTTTGTGAGTTTGTTTTTTATTTGTCTATTTGTGATAAGATAATTTCTAGAAAATAACTCTTATTCTTGAATTTTTGTTTATTTTAATCGATCTCGAACATGACTAATCAAGCTCCATGCATTGAGCAGTATCAAGCCCATCAAATCATCAAATTGAGCTCGAGCACCCTTTAAGCCAACTCGAGCTTCATTTTCGTGAGCTCGTTAAGCTCGAGCTTGAGCTCGAACCCCTTTCTTAGTAAATTGAGCCAAGCTCGAGCTTGGGGGGTTCGGGCTTAGCACTGAAGACTGTTTTCTTAATGGTGGTAAGATCGGGAAATAATAGAGTTTATGGACTACTGCTTGCCAAAACCAACAATATAGGGACTGTAATATGTATTTGTCCAATTTATGGCAAGTCCCCGACGTTTCCTTTTTTTTTTTTTAACTTCATAGGGGATGGTCAAATCGCCCTTTTGGTCCCTCAAAATAACAATTCTTCCAAAATGGTCCCCACCTTTTGCAATCTTTTGTAAACTTTTAGGAAAAATGAAATTTGGATGGTTTGTTTAAATTTAAAATGATAAAGTCATAAATGAAAATGAGAGACATGTCTTCATTAATCATATTAAATACCAAAATTTTTTGGTTACATGGTTTTATTCAAATATTTAAGTAGATAGGTTAGATTCAAAGTTTTGCTAAATTGAAACAGATGCACAATCTGCATAATGCCCGAGTGCTTTACATGAGTTTGATTTAGAGTTTTAATTAGTTAAAATAGCGCAGAATTTGCATTCTATACAGGTTCTTGATTCTTAAAAGGTTTCATTTTATCATTTATTCATTATTAAATAAAAAACCAGAAAAATTTATACATATATATTGTGTAGCGTTATCTCCCATTATAAATACGACAATCATTTTTTAACTTTATTAAGCCAATTATTAAACCCATACTACCTAAAGTTTTTCATTTTTTGTCCCAGTCCAAACTTTTTTTGTCATATTTGTTTATTATTATTTTCTAAAATAAAACTTTAATCATTATAGTTTGTTAACTTTTAACTATAGTTATGGTTAATTCAGCTTTAGTCAAATTCTTTTTATCTTTATTAAGTTAATAGTTAAACCATCAATTGATTAACATAAATTAAATACAGTTTTTTGTTTTAGGCATTGTTTTATCATTTATGTTTAAGCTTTGTAGTGTCAATTATTTACTTTAAGATCTATGGTTTACTAAAATAATTTGGTCCACTATTGACGATATTGAAAGTGAATTTTTTTAGATAAATTTTTCATTGATATTAAAAATTGGAGTTTGAGTTAATAAAAGATGAAAATTTTAGTAAATTTTTTTTTTATAACAAAAGAAATATGCATCATTTCAAAAGATATACAATGTTTTATTTCATAGTATTATATTTCGATTGTAGCTAAACATTTTAATGATAAGAATATAATATAAAGAGAGTCCAACTCAAAAATAGAAATAAAACAAAATATTAATTGATTAATGTGAATTTATAGGTGAGAAATTTTTAATTTTTTATTATTAAATTTTTTTAAAATTCTAAATTTATTGAAAAATACTCGCTACAATGTGCAAGTGGGAAAAAGACATTTTTGGTCCTTTAATTTTTTTAACTTTACCACTTCACTCCTAAAATTACTTGAGTTGCTAATAGAGTTCTTTAATGTTTATTCTGTAAGCACTGTTAGTCCTATAACTTGTGAAACTGCCATGTGTCTAATGGATCACACTTGATGCCGTTAAGCTTACAGCACATAAGAAGTGAGGTGATGATGTAGGACCCACTTATAGCCCATGTTGGTTCACACGATCATTGACCATCACGCCTGTCGTCTCCATCTTTTCCTATAGCCGCCAGCCTCTCTTCTAGGCTTAATCGCTCCTCATCGTTTGCTCCATAAACCCACAAATGCCGACCTTCAAATCTCAGTTTCCATTTTCTCCATTGGTAAGAATCATTCCCATTTGCTCAATTGTTTTCTCCATTGGCTGAACTTGTCTCAATCATTGTTTGTGGCAGATTTAATGAGCCACGATTACCACCATCACCTACAATCATCAAGCCCTTCATGAAGCCTCCGTCGTTTATTCGACCACGGCTGAATCTTCTTCGACCAACCAAAATCTCCAAATTTCCTCCATGGCTGAATCTTTATGGCAAAATCTTCTTTGACTAGCCGATTCGATAAGTAACAGCAATTGAGGTTGGTGGTGACATTAAGGTTTATGGGTCGGGCAATTGAAGGTGGCGGGCGGAGGTGATTGATGTGGGACGTGATTGACAGTGAAAATGAATGAGGGTGGCGGTGATTGAGAGTGGTGGAGATTGAGAGGTCTGCCGATCTAGGTGGTGGCGACTGAGAGAAATGGCAATTGATGGGCACGGCGATTGATGGGCGGCAACTAAGAGCATCGGCAAAAGTGCTTTCGGGGAGGGGGGGTGACACGATCCCCGTGCCCCTGCCCGGGATACCCTGTGAGCGTTTGTCTCACGGTGGATTGTAATTGGCTAGCTGGTTATGTGTGTGGATTAAATCCAATGCTACTAGTTGATTAACCTAGAAATGCAATATGTATGCACTTATGCTTTGACTTGGTTTATTAAAACCATAAAACATTTAGTCATTTAGACATTTAGCCGGCTAAGTAAAATTCTATATAAATAAATACAAAATGCCAAAGCATATCAAAATCAACCTTTGAGTGATTAACTACACATACACCGCTCGTGAAAGCATTTATACATAAGTAACTAATGCTCTCACCCAGAGAACAATCCCCTGAGTCAAGGACTCTTTATAACATAAATACTGGAGGCAAAATAAAGTACTGTATCAAAATACAAGACTTTGCTGAGATCTTTTACCCTAGCTCCCACTTTGGACTCCTGTCCCAGTGGCGAGTCTCACAAGTCCTTTGCCAAGTGCTACTAGGCTCTGCAGCCAAAGGAAGAAGCAAGTTAGTACCACAGCCTGACCAACAGACCAACTAAACACTTAAGCAAGCTAGAAACTTAAAGTTTCTCAACTACCGTACCTTTACAGACAAAAAGGGACTACCGTGATAATCCTCAGCGATTATCCGGTCCTGCTACTCCAGACTCTGCATAACAAACAGGGAGTGAGAATTCAACAATTCTCAGTAAGGGTCTTCGATGTACCTGCAAGAAAAAGCTATGACTCTGGCTGCGAGCTCACACAACATGAGGGTACTAGTCATATATATATATACTAGGTCGGTAGACCTCTCCTCAAGTAGTCCTCTGTATCAGGCCAAGCGTAATCACTTAGCAACCTGACACATATACAGGCCAAGCGCAATCACTTAGCAACCTGACATATAGGCCAAGCGCTATCACTTAGCAACCTATCATATGGCTCAAGGGCGAACCTTAGCAAGCCTCATTCAAACATAGAACCTCTCACCTAGTTGTTATGCAGGGGAATTTATGACGGGACTTGTAGACTAGGCCGCAGGGCCTCTTTGATGTAAACTAGATGAACAAGGTTTCACCTCGTGGCCTCGTGGCTCCGGCACGGCTAGGCCGACGAGGGTTCTAAACCTCTCACCTGAGCTATTGATAGCTAATTAAGTTCAATTGCAACATTTGTTTCCTTACTTGTTGCCTAAGCAACTTACTTACCTCAAACAGTTCAAGAAAACTCATACTTCCGGTGGGACTTTCGGAAGTCTCGGAGTACCATCGGGATCCTCGAACCCTTAGGCACGTTCCGAACCTTCCGTAGTCTCGGTCGGGTCAACGCAACAAAAAGTCAAACCCCCCATTTTTAGGTGTTGGCGCCGCGTCGCCAAAGGCAAGAGGGAATTGGCGACGCGTCGCCGACGAACAAACGTTCTGTGACCGAAAATCAAATTGGCGACGCGTCGCCAATTTTCGGGCCAATTGGCGCCGCGTCGCCAATTCTGCAGAAATGCAGAATTTGGCCGTTTGCTGCTACGAACTTTGGCAACCAAATACATATAGCAAACATGCATCAAAAGTTACCAAATTTCATACACATGAAGTACATGTTGCAAGGAACAAAACCAACTATCAAAGCTAAACTATGATGCATTAGAAGCATCAAACCAACCCTTCGAATTTAGCTAGTCCATCATAATTCCCAAAACGTTTCTTCATACCATAACCAAAAATTACTCAACTTTCTCAATCCATTTCAATCCAAAAGCAATCCAACAACTTAAAAACACTTTCTCCCTTACCTTAACACCAAGAACAAGCAAGAATTCGAACCCTTCCTCTTCCAAACAAGCTTCCAAAGTTCTACACAATTTCAAACCAAAACAAAGCTCTAAAACATCAAAAACACATCTTTCAACCAAAACCCAAGCTTCCAATCAACCAAATAACACGAATTCAATCAAGAACATAAATCATACCTCGTTCAAAAACAGGGGATGGAGAAAAACGCCTCTCCAAGCTTCAAAAACATGGATTCAAGCTTGAAAATCACTTCTCCAAGCTTGAACATCCTTAATTGCGCCTCTTGACACCAAGATCACTTGATTCCAAGTTCAATTTGAGAGAGAAATGAGTGAGGGAAGCTTAAGAACGTGTTAATGGCAGCTTCTCCCCCTCTTTCCCTTCTTAAACCCTTACTTAGCAACCAAGATCACCAAGGTTTCAAGTTAAGTGCAATTAGGTCCCCCATCTTTGTAACTTAACAGTTCTTGATTAAATTCTTGTCTATTTGTTGAGTTTGAGTTAAGGTTAAAAGTTACGTTCTAAAAATTCATTTTAAAACACTCGGGACTCGTCCCGGCCACTCAGGGTGCAAAATTACCATTTTGCCCCTGAACTTAGTTCAGAGCTTTATTCTTGTCGGAACTTAGTGAACTTTGGCAAACTTCTTAATTCTTGCTAGGCAAACTTAAATTAAACTTCTAAACTAAATTCTAAAGTCCTTACCTCCCTCTAGAAGGGCCGTAACAGGGGGTATGACTTAACTTGCCCCTATGCCCACATCTTTCTCTCTGCCCCACATTACCCCATCACTTTTTAAAGGTAATAAAAAAAGCCCTTAAATATTATAAGTTAAACGGTGTCAAATGCCATTTGGTTCTTTCATCAGACACATGGCAGTTTCATGGGTTATAGGATTAATAGTGCTTATGGAATAAACGTTAGAGGACTCTATTGGCAACTTGAGTAATTTTAGGATTGAAATGGTAAATTTGATAAAATTAAAGGACCAAAAATGCCATTTCCTCGGTGCGGGGCATCAAAACCTTGCTATTTTCTAAGAGAGAATGTGTTTCTACTGGCCATTTATGATGAAAATCACTATAAATGAACAGTGTGCTTTTTTTTTTGTTGCATTTTATTACTTTTCCTACATGTATTTGGTTTTTTTTTAAAGCTTGATTCTTTTTTGCATAGAAATCACTTTGACAAGGGCTTATGTCATTATTTTTGCAATTTCAGCTTGTTCCACTTTTCTTTATGGTTAAATGCGTTTTCAGTAAATGAATTTATGTGTTTTCCCATTATAGTCCTTGATATTTGTTTGTTGGTCATTTTAATCCCAGAACTTAATAAATAGAGTTTTTTCATTTGTTCTCTTTAAAATAACTATAGTCTTTTAAGTAAAATCTTGAAAACCATTATTTGTTTATTTTCTTTTACCAATCAACCATAATAACTTCATTTAACCTTTTTTGTTGTTTTTTTTTATTGTTGTCTTTTAAAATAAAATTTTAGTCACTATGAGTTGTCTACTTTTGGGCATGGTTCAAGGTGATTCATTTTAGCCAATATTTTCACTTATTTTCTTTTTTCCCCTTTATTAAATTAATGATTAAGCATTTAATTCCTAAAATCTTTATATTTGCTCTTGAGGCTTGAAGTCCATTTTTTGTTGTTTTTTTGCGTATCAATCATTAAACTCCACTTTTTGTCACTAAAATTTCCTAATTTATCTTATTTTATTAATTTTTTTATATTATTTCTCTCTTATAAAACAAAATTTTAGTCACTAAGATTTATCTCTTGATACTTACAATATTTTTATTACTTATCTTAGTCCCAAAACTTTACTATTTTATTTCGGTTCTTGATTTTATTTTTTCATTTTTATGAAACTTTTTTTCCTTTGTCATTGATCACCACTATCTATATTTATATTTAATGTTGACACGGATTGAACTGTTGCAACATGCAGGCGCCATAAATCCTGTTACAATCTAAAGTGAGTGGGCCTAGATATGATTCTGAAGGATGATGAAGGATTCTTGGTTGTAGTCGGGGGCTTATACATTCCTGCTCTTGATGTGACTACAATTGAACTGTTGGTCATTCAATAGGGGGTTTGGAAAGCAGCATCCTTACATGTCCAGAATTTGATCATGGGCAGCTTCACAATAGGGGCGATGAAGGCACTTGCCTTTTTTGAACTTTTAGAAACCTTAGATTATATATGTTCATAACTGGTAAGTATAGGTCTTTAGTTATGATTTACCCTTTCAAATTCTTTTGACTTTTTGAAATGATTGGAAACTCATGCAAATATATACTAAATTTTGGTCCTTAACATATCATTTAGTCCTTCTATAATTGATTAATATACACTCCCTTCGTCTCAAATGTATTTTTTTAATTTTTTTTAACAAACAATAATATAAATTCAAGTCAAACTATTTTAAAAAATCAATGTTTCAAAGAACATAGAATGAAAAGAGTAGCAAATTGAGGACATTACTTAAAATATTGTGATTGGAGCCTAACAAAATCATTGCTTCTTACAAATTCACTTGTTTCGTGTCTTCTTACCTTGCTAGCCTTCACCCCTTAGTAGTTCCTACTTCAATTTTTACTATTTCTTATTTATTTGCATATACTATAATTTTATTTTTATTTAAGTATTGAATCTTTCAATGTTATTTCATCAAATTCATTCATCTATTTTTTTAACTCAAAATTATACTATAAGAGATAGTTACAAAAAAAAAAATCATATTTTAAGTCTATAGTATATCCCTCTCCATACTACCTAAGCTAATCATTTTGATTGTATAGAGAAGAAATCTCTTATACTTTATATATGTAAAGCCCAATGTATTTGCTCTTGTCTTTTTTATGTTATAGTTATTACTTAAAAAAAAAATATTGGGTTTTTTTTTATTGGATGAGTTCAAAGAAATATGTATTTTTTTATTCAGACTCATTTTGCTTTCTTCATTTTTTCCTTATCTCAAAAACATATTAATAACTCAATCTACTCCATCCACTAAAATATTCAACATTGCTCTCATAATTATCAGTTCTCAAGACATGCAATTCTTTTTTTTTCTTGGTTATAAATATACAATTCTCTGTTTTTTTTTAATTTCTAACAAATAAAAGGGACACTAATTAATTGTTCTTATCTCACTACAATATATATGTCAACAACTAATAAATATCTCATAAAAATACAAGATTTTAGAATACATCTCAAATGCAAATAATAATAATTCTAACAGAATTGAAAAAAAAAACTCAAAAAAGAGCAAACAAGGCTATTAATTATGAGGAGATGATTTTCAAGCAGAAGAAAAATCTATGGTATCAAAGGATAAAAAAAACATAGTTTGTGTTTATGCATATTATTAGTGTATTTATATGTCATTTAAATCTAAATTGAAACAAAAATCACCTTTAATACCAATTTGTGTTAAAATGTTAAATTTTTTAATAAACAAAGCTTTAAAGTTGGCCCCACATAATGTATTTCTTGGAGCCGCCATTGTAGAATGTAGAGACAAATAGTAGTGTTGTGGCTGTTGCTCTTAAAGGTGGCATTATGGAGTGACTAGCATGTCCTATAGTGGAAGATTTTCATATTGCAGGAAGATATTTGGGGTCATGTTTGTTTCAGCATCATTCTAGACATGATAATAGCTGTGCAGATTATGTAGCAAAGGAGTGTAAATAGGAGATGAGATCCATGAAATTGCCATCTTGTCCCTCATCTACCTTATATACTCTTCCCCATAATGATGCCTCGTATAAATGGTTGAATGAAATCTTTCTTTTTTCAGTTACTAGTAGTTTCTTCCTTCATGCAATTTGCATGTTAGAGCAGATATCCGAGAACTAGCATCAACTCCCCCCCGTGATTTCTGAGTCAATTCGGATGTTTGTGTCGGTTCGAGTTGAGTCGATTTGCAAAAATTGAAAACGCATGTCTATATTTTGGGTCTTATTATTATTTTTTCCCCCAAAAACCCGACCCATCTATACACCCTAATAGCTAAAGGATTGACTCTCCTCACCAGCAATGACACAAGCCAGCCGGAGTTCAGATACCACTTGCGCTTGTACAGTGAAAATAAATGTCAAAATATGCCGCGAGGCCTACAAATTGAAAAAGATTTTCTGAATAATCAAAGCCGCCACGCACATTGTTAATTTCATTGTGGTGAAGATCGGAAAAAGACATGTTCCGGGAGCCTGCATTGAGCCCTCGTTCATGGATAGGTGAGGACGTCATTTTGATAGATACGAATGGAAAGCGGAAAAAAACATGTAAAACGGAGACAGAAAGAGAATAAACTGGTCAGCATTTCTGACTCAGAAGGGCGACAAAACGAAACCATTTGTTCCCTGGAGAAGAGAAAGCAAACCTCACTTTTTCAAAGGTTTGGTCAGAATATTGAACACCTTGTTGTCACGTGTGACGGCGGATAGGGCGTGTAATTGTCAAACGACTTCGACGGAGGAAGAAATTCCCTTCCCTTCCCTTCCCTTTCCACCAGCCTTCTCTTTCTTTGAGTTTGACCACTGATTTCCCCCACGCTTCCCTCATTTCTTTCTTCTTCCTCCTTTTTTTTTTTTTTTTGACCACTCATTTCCTCCCACGGTTCCAGCATCTCTTTTCTTTTCTTTTCTTTTTTTTGGTAATCGGTTCTGGCATCTTCAAACGACGGCTAAACCCACAAGAAAACAAAATGAAATGTGCTTCTTTTCTGTATTTAAAAGCAAAATGTTTTTTAAGCTTCTTTTATATTACGTACTATGTTTATTACAAAAGAGTCCAACTTCATTTTAATCAAAAGTAACTTGAACATAATCACTGAAACCTCTTAATCATATTTTAAGCATTTCATTTACATTTGACATTGTTATATCTTTTTAAGGGTGATTGAAGATTCTCTTAACTCGCTCTCAAATGTTCATGTTTTTTCTAAAGCATGAAAATATGTAGAAAGTGTTTCAATTTTGTTTCTGGATTCAAATGAGTATTTCAGATGACCTAGAAGCACTAATCTTCAACTGTCAGATCATTAAGTTGGTAAAGATATTCTACCCTAAACCAGTACCTTACGTTCCGATATCAACTTTACCATCACAAGAAAATTAATGTTTAAAGAAGTAAGATAAATCCCTCTTTTTCTTAATTCCGAAAAGAAAAAATAAAATAGAAAACCTCGGCCTGGTAGAAAAACTCCTTCGTACAAGAACAAACCCGGGTAACAATAATAATTTGATCAAGATCTAAGTGATCAAATGTAAGATGAGCGCACATCAACCGACCAACCTTTTCTGCTGCCGTTGTTTTAGCTAAAATAATGGTCCCCTTGTCAATCGACAAGTTCCTGCCCAAATAGGTTCTGTTGGAATTGGACATAGCTTACTATTGGATTTGGGCCGGCCTTGGCTGGTTGGTCGGTTCTAGAAGTTCCTGCCTCCTAGTTCTACTGGAGTTTGACATACCATTTGAATTTGGGCTCAGTACCCATTATTGTTCAATGTTCGTCACTTTCCATTTCTCACGGTTTCTATAAATAAATTTGCGACAATGATCTGTTCAACAAAATGACAGTTCTCAGGGTTCTATGATTATTTCTTATTTTAGCTAAGTTTCAAATAATTTCTTCCACCCCAAACAGGGTCCTTATAAATATTAGGGATATAATATTATATAAATATAGTGTATATGTTTATTATGATTTTTCTTAAGTAAACTATACTCCTATTACATTTATTTATGTATACTGTCAGAAGCTTTAAAAAATTTAAACTCATTCATTAGCTATAAAATAAAAAATTTATTACCCAAGTAATAACTTCAATTTTGACCTATCATATAATATAATGGACTGACACAAAAATCACCGAAAACAAACTATAAATAATCTTCGGTCTCCACAATCTCTCATTTGTACTAGTTTCTCCGATTCCTCCAATTCGTTTTTCTAATTAATTATTTCAACAATATTTTGATAAAGGAAAAATTGAAAATTGATCAAACAACGCACCTAATGATGACTACAGTGAGAATCCACTCACAATGAATGCTAAAGCAAAATAGGATGCCCGATATTATTACTGGAATGACTAATGACAATTTAAGATGGCTTATTTATAGGCTTACAAGAAACCTTAATTCGAAATAAATGAGATAAACCGAAAAGAACTAAAAGAAAAAAAAACATCATAACTTTTTTAGGCTTGGACACCCCTCAAAATGATCAATTTTTGGCTTGCGAAATGTAGTCACAAAGGGCAAAACCCTAAAATGTTTGTTGAGCTCGAAATTTTCTTCAAAATGATATATCATACTCCTTTTGTCCCATTTTCTTTGATTTATTTGACTTTTTCAAATAGTTTGACTTGAATTTATTTATATTATTGTTTGTTAGAAAAAAAAATTAAAATATATTTAGAAACTATAGACATTGATTTATCATTTATATATAAAACTTTTTTATTTATATACTAAAATGTGAAAAATAAAAAATTATAGATTACTTGTTAAAAAGTGAATTGTACAAAGTATTTGGAGCATAAGGATTAATAATCATGCTGATAACTATAGTAAAAGTTATGACTTCCAGAAATTGTAAGTTACGGAATATCTATTTTTGAGACTTTCTTTTTTATTTTGCCCGATTAATTAGTCTGTTCTAGAAACTCATCCACAAGACATTTTATATCATATTCTTTTTTTTTAAACTTCCGCTACTAACTGATAATAGAGACCCCTCAATTTTTCATGTAGTGACTCGATCGCTAAAATGAGTTAGGCTTCGTCATTTTCTGTAATGAGGAAAAAAGATTATTGAGTTAAATTTATAGACACGCACGCATGAAAATCAAAAGCTAAAGGGGACAAATTTGCGAATAATGCCTACGTCTGTCATAGTAAAAATAAGGCACTAGAATGTTTATATAGTGAATCCACAATTAATATTATTAATTTTCTTAAACATATAGGTGAAAATTCAGTGCTGACATTTTTAAATGGGTGCAGATGTTGATAACATCATGCTGGACTGACGTTTTTGGTTTAAATGTTAGATAGTTAATTACCCTTCGTCAGTCACTAATAGACAAACATCAGATTTTGTAGGTAGGGGTTTTTTGTCTACCGTATTCAAATTTCTTGTGCTCTGCCATAAAATAATGACTTGATTTGCACCAGAAAGAGGGAAATCCGCTCGATCACTTGGGGAAGCAACAAGGCAGGCTAGGCCTAGATGTGATGGAGGACCAGACCCAGCCGTCGAGCATATCTGAGGGAGAGTTCGAGGCCAGGTTGAGCAACAGATCAGCAGAAGGTAAGGTATGAGAGAGAGAGAGAGAGAGAAGGGTGGCTAGACTCAAATCAAAATCATAAGTAGCAATTAAGATTTTTTTGCCCCATACCGTACTTCATCTCATTTGGAAAATTAGAAAAATGAAAGGTGCCAAAATCTGATGCTGGACTGGGAATGGCATGGCAGCTGTTGGATCGGAGACTAGCGTTAGCATTCTTTGGATTGGATTCTTTCTCCAACCTGCAGCCATTGCGTATTAAAAAATGTTAATGACGGATTTCACAGTAAAGACACTATAGCTATTACTATTAGCTAGCGGCTGGCTGATTTCCATGATTGGAAGTACTGGACTGGAAGCAAAGATTTTGCGATTAAAGGATCTGCTTTTTGTTGCCATGCCACGCTCGCATCCACGCCATTCCGGTACCTGCTTTTGACTCATCTCATTTCCACCTGCGTCAGCATCCGCCAAAAGCATCTGTTAACCTATCAATTATCACACTTCCCTCCATCTCCATGCCTTGGCTGACGACCTTTCTCATATCTCTCCTCTCCTCCTCTTATCACTTTAATCCAACAATTTGCATGTGTTACGTGTACAGCAGCAAAATAACCCACGACCATTTACTCATCTTCTCATCTTTCTTTCCAACATTTTTAAATACACCAAAACTTGATGAGAAATTTTCTTTTCCTATTTTAATTCCCATTTAAAAGCTTTTTCGCAAATTTCAACAAGTAAATTAAAAAGCGGTCGAGGATAAAATTTTAAAAAATATGCATTTACCTTTACAAATGTTGTATTCATTTTTTCACTTTTTTGAAAGAAAATATTACAAACAATATATATATAACCGGGGAATATCTTTTATCATCGATACCCTCACGTTGTCTGCTTATACTACATGCATAAATTAATCAAACTTTATTGTTAATTTGGTACACATATATACGTATGGGTAGTTGGATATATACCTCCACACCCATAACAAAAATGAAAGATCACATACTCATAACAAATATTGCTACACCGATTAAAGTGCCATACACACACACACACACACATACGGTTTTGAGTGTAGTTGCAAGAAATGCAGGGAAGGTAATAATTATATCATATAAAGTTTTATAGCGAGGAACCGGGGGGGTAGAAAATTAAAGGAATATACTAGGAGTAAGTGACGTAAGTGTCGCATATACAAAATAAAGAAGACAAAGAAAGCGAGGAGCAAGGAAAAAAGAAAATATCCAGAATGAAGCTTTACACGACAGCTAACGTGTGAAAGGCCAACTTCCGATGGTTAGGATATCGTATTATTGTTACCTTTTGCTTGTGGATAAACTCATGGCCCCTTATGTTTCACTTCCTTTTAATGTCCCCTCAACTTATTAATTTGGACCAACCAATTGCAATTTGACTCTAATTTTTCTTTAATTATTTAAGTTTGTTTAACATGCACCAGCTGCAGATAGGCTAAATTTACAAGAACCTTATGACAATATTCGAGACAAAGATCTACAATAGCAGGATCATAAATCAGTTTGGAGTAAGTTGGAGGTTCCTAAGCAAAATATTGTTTTGTGGATGCTGTTGCATGGAAGCTTACCAGCACAGGACATGCCGCATAAAGTGGAAGTTAGTTATTCAACAAAGATGCGTTTTGTTTTTTTTTTTTTTGACATTGAAGAAGAGAGCTGGGAGCACTCATTTTGTTTGCTGCCCATGGACAAAATGGGCTTCGAATGACATTTTGGAATGGTTACATATACATAGAAGGGTGTTGTATTTGCAAGAGGAACTAAATTGGTTTAGAACAATTGTTAGAAATCACCAAGTTGTTACACATGTGAAAAGAGCTGTTTTTGCGGCAACAATATATTTTATATGGAAAGCTAGCCAGCTAGGAATGGTAGAGGCAAAAGGGTCAATTGCATGATTAGACTCTAACATTTAATTATTGTTTCAGTTTTAACCTCAACCTCCAACTTACACATTTCAACTCTCTAACCTTATTAAAACATTTCATCTTTGCCCCTTATATATTGGATGGAAATCATTATTTTGGATGAAAAATGTCACATCAGCATATAATTATAAGGATAAATACTATTCTTAACCTCTGAAAATTTTTGTTCATTAAAAAAACATTGAAATCAAACAATCCAACCATCATCTCGCCACCACATTCTTCACTGCCCCTTCCTTCCCTTCCGGCCTCCATCTTTGGCCAACCTTATCAGCCTCATTCTCCGCCATGCTATCCCTTCCCTCCCTCTCAACCTCCCTCTCCGATCACCCTTTTCCCACCATCGTTGCTCTCCCTTCCTTCCCTATCAGCCTCTTTCTCCCCACTATTGTCGCTCTCCTTTCTCTCCCACTCTGCCGCCCTCTCCTTGCCACTATTGTTCTCCCTTCTTTCCCATTCAGCCTCCTTCTCTCCACCATCGTCCCTTTTCCTTCCTTCCCTCTTCGGCCACCCTCTTCCCACCATCATTGCTCTCCCTTCCCTCTCCATCGGCCTCCTTCTCCCCATTGTTGTCGCTCTCCCTTCTCTCCCACTCTGCCTCCCTCTCCCTACCACTGTTGCTCTCCCTTCCTTCCCATTTAGCCTCCTTCTCCCCACCATCGTCCCTTTTCCTTTCATCCCTCTCAACCTCACCTGACTCACATGTTTACCATCACGATTTCATCCCGATTTGTGCATCCACCATTACGATTCCTTCTTGGATTCCATCATGATTTCCCATCCTCGCCACCATGATTCCCCTCCTGATTCACATCATGATCCTCATCACATTTTCCCATCACGATTTCCAGCCGGTCAGAATTGCAACAGACGGTGTATATGGGGATCTGGACAGTGTCAACGTGAGGAAGGGGGGATTGGGGCTAAGGACGGAGGACGGGAGGTGCTTGGAGAGGGTTGGCCGGAGAGGGAGGTTGAGATGAAGGCCGGATAGCTTTAAGGAGGTGTTTAATTAGATTTTAAAGTTTTAAGGATTTTTTGATAAATGGGAAAGTTTTAGGGGTTAAAGTTAACATTTTCCCTACAATTTTATGTTGACATGACAATTTCCATTTAAACTATCGAGATTTGCCACCTAAACATCCAAAATGAAACATTTTAAAAGAGTCAAAACGTGTAAATTGGAGGATGGGGTTAAAATTAGAACAATAATTAAATGTTATGGTCTAATCATGCATACAATTTACCTAGAGGTAGACGGGATAATACTGAATTAGTGATTCAAAGAATTAAATTCAACGTTTGTGTCAGCATGTATAGGTTCCTAAAATCAAGAATTGTCAATCTTACGGGATAAAAGAGTTGATGGATAAAAAGTTGGGTATAACAACTGTTTTTATGTAAATGAGAAATTGTAATAGTAATATGAATAGATTTTTTTTTTCCCAAAAAAAAGACATTATATACTTATTTGATTCTCATCAAAAAGTAAATTAATATTAATTAAGATTAATTCTTTTTTATATCAAAATTAACCTTTCTAATTAATATATTAGTTTAGTTTTTACCGAATCCTTTAGGCTTTGCCGAAATTTTGAGCATTCTTATAACTCTATTTTTTCTGAAACATTTTTCTCTCGCTCTATCTCTGCTTCTAGTATATATTCCCACTCTTTTCTTATTTTTTTTAACTCGCATTTTTCGGCCCTGCCTCCTCTAGTTCTCTCATTGTGCCATTTATTTTCCTTTTCTGTAAACCATATTACATAATTTTCCATAACTTTATTGGAATGAATCAATAGAAAATTATTTATCCATATCTACAAAAATTTATGAATGGAAATTAATTGGAAACTTTAGTAAAAACAGAAACACCAAAATTGAGTACAATGTACAATTATTTATTACATTTGAACTTCTCCTCCTCTTTCTTTTCCTCCATGCATGTTGGTTCTTGAAAAATTAGGGTCCATAACACTTCCATCTTGGTCAAGAAAAAAACGGAGGAAAGGCACGACAAAGAGAGTAAACAAGAAAACTAAAGTGGTGTGAGGGCTTGAACTCGGCAAATTATGTGTTATATGGTTTACAGAAAAAGAAAATTATGGCACAATCTGGTGTTAGCGGAGAGAGGAGACTAAAAAAAGGATAAGAACATAATTTAAAAGGGGAGAAAAAATAAAAAAGAAGAGGAAAGCTAGCGGATGAGGTACATGATAGATTGAGTGGGAAAAAAAATTAAAAATTAAAAATAACGGCGTAAAATTGATGCAGATGCACGAAGATTTTGGATGTATTGATTTAGGAATTGGAATATAGCGGGCAATTCTCGCGTCCGCCCTGGTGGACATACGCCAGGGACGGAACGCAAACGTCCGTTTGTCTTTTTTTTTTTTTTCTAAGTGCATTTTTTTTAATTTCATATTTAATTAAAAATAATTATATTTATTTTTCTAAGTATATTTTTATAAAAAAAATTATTCCTGATACTATTCTTTCATATTTTATGGAATTAAATCAATTACCATTTTTTATTTTTAACATCAAATAATTTTCTTATTTTATAAATCTCTTTTATTATTTCTATTGTTGGGATCCAAATTAGTTACAAATTTTCATATTTTCACACTAAAATATTAATATTCTAACTAACACACAGAATGAGATAATGTAAAAGGAAAAAATGATATCTACATTTTTATTTTTCATTAGAAATTAGACACCATAATATGTGATATTGGACATCACTGTAGGTAAAATTAGACACTCCTATAAATTATATTAGATACCAGTACATAACTTGTTTGCATGAAAATATAAAATTTTTGTTTTCCCTTAAATATGTTTGCCTTTTTTTAGTATCCAATTATATCTATGTAGTATCTAGTTTTATATAGAATGAAGAAAACATGTAAAGCGTTATAATTAAACATTTAGACACTACAATCATGTAAATTGTACATTTCTTCATCAGATTTAGGCACTTAACCCATCATACTAGACATTTGACCATCATTATCAGACATATGGAATCCAACACATGAGACATCATACTCAAACAACTTGCAGACATTCATTTGCTAGAATTAAAGGTAAAATTATGATATAATTTTTCAATTAAATATCCTTTAAAATAACATTATTATACTTCAAATTAAAGGTAAAATTTGAATAATCAAAGTATTTTATCATCAACACTACGAAAACAACTTATAGACATTTATATACTAGAGGCAGACACTAAAACACCAGACATAGACACTTGCAACCTAAATTTAGATACTCAAAAATGGATACTATTTATCTATTATTGGACATTAACGACGTTAATTTGTTCATTAGTGGTGTATGTCTACCGTGGTGGACATTCTCAGGTTTCGAATATAGCCTGTAGGTTGAGAGAAAAAAAATCAATTTTAGTTAATAATATGAAAGATCTAATTAAAAATTGCATTGACCGCAAGTTAGTTGATTATTGTAAAGCGTGCATGCAATTTTACGGAGCCCGATTGATCAGAATTTAATAACTGTTAGTATATAGTTAAAATAGTGGTTTATGTGACTGATCTAATTTGGATGATAAATAGTAGTAATAAATTAGACTGATTTAAACTTTTAAAGTAGTGGTTTAAACTATTAGTATAAAATGTGAAAGCTCTCGCTTCCACTTTCTTCTTCTTCTTCTTATTATTATTCAAACATAAATTTGACTAAGTTCTCCTTTTTTCCTTTAATTTCCACTATAAGTTTCGGCAGATCATTGATATCAAAAATATATTAGTACTAGTTACTTTACTAAAGAAAAATTTTAAATTTTAATATTTTTAGTATGTCATAAATGGCTTAATCTAATAATCACTACAAAAACCTAGCTATTGACTATATTATTCAATCTCTCGTCGGTCCATTTCCACGTACATGCTTTATTTGCTTTGCTTGAATGTCCGAATCTACACAGCGAATATTTGGCTCATACCCTCCTACCAATTGAACAAGGTTGTTTTACACTAAAAACCGCCCTTTTTTGGAAAAGAAAGCGTATCCGCTTGAAAGGATTGCTCTTTGCAGTTTCTTTTTTTCTTAAAAAAAAACAAAGGGGATAGCTTAGTTACTACGCGGAGAAAAGCTATAACTGGAATTTTCTTCATTTTAGTCTTCATTTTTTTAGATTTTATAGATAATTTTTTCAGGCCTTTAGTGCTTGGATTGGATCAATATTATATAGTTATTATCAGTTTAGTCTGACGTTTATTTAAGTTATTTATAAGTTCTCTATTTTAAATTTGTTTTGACTTATATAGAATGTTCGGCTTAATCCGTTTCCCTTTCTTTCATTAAGTGTCATGAGAACGAGTAGTATTTTAATGATCAGTTTTATATTTTTATTATCTTTTAAAATTTTATATCATCGTTAATTTATAAGATATCACTTGGCACACTTTCAATTAGAATAAATATATTTTGTCTAGGAAAAAATAGAGAATTAAACATGCCCACTATAAGCTACCTTGTGCACTTAAGTTCAATATTATTAATTTTTTCTCATGAAAATTAATGCATAAAGTGCCTATGCGCTTCTGTCATCTGTGCATAAAGATAAAAAATGGCGTTAAGAGAACTTCTGGGGAGACCTTACAACACCTAAGTCAATAAGATTGCAACGTACGTAGTATTCTTAGGTAGGCCAGGGTCTGCAAAGATCCCATTTCTCCTGACCAAATTACCCCTCATCAACTAATAGACTAGGCTAATAAATGGCTGAAATGTAGAAGAGATAATAATCATCAGAGTATTCTAATAAATGTAAATTTGAACAACAAATTGGTAGAATATTCAAACTTGGCTAGATGTATCATCTTATTCAAATGCAATTGTTATTTTTGGGAAACAAATCATATTTAGTTATCCTATAATTAAATGGACATAGGCTCTAGTGCTCTACTTTCTCATGTCTATTTCTTCTTAGCATTTCTCTTTGCTTTCTTCGTTGCTTTCCTCTCCTTCGTATATATTCCTTCTACAACCATAGTGCAAAAGTATTAACGATCAACGCCCAGAAAAGATTCAAGAGCAGTTGCTAGACATTCATCTGCTAGTATCTGGTAGTGCAATTTGACAAATAACAGCAGTGTAACCGTGCCTAGCCTTCAAATCAATATTCTACAATGCCAAGAAAAATTATAACGACGAAGAGGCAACTAGATTACTTCTTTTAGAAATTGTTCTTTACATATTTTTTTGTTCTTGGTATAATTTATTGATATTTCTTATTTTTAATAGTGTGTGTGGGTGTATATATATATATATATATATATATTGCACTTTGTTGTCCACACTTAAAGAGAGCAATTGTCCATTTTAACACTTTTATGTACTATAGCTGCGCCAGATAGTACAACTACTGTAGGAAAGTGTATATTACAACTGTGAGCATGGTTGTACAATAATGTACAACTTTTTATATTTTATAATTCAATTTTATATATTATAATCATTGGATGAACAATTTTTATTTTTATTTTTTTGAGAACATATGATGTACAATTATAAATAGAGATGTACTTCTTAAAAAAAACGAACAAAGATGTACAAGCATGGTAATAAACACAAGAAAAATATGAGAACATAATTGTATAATTACGTCACAAAAAACCTAAATTGGGTAAAAGAATGGAGTAAAAGAACGTTTTTTTGAATCATTTGTTTATGCATTAACTTCTAACTTTAAATGATACGTAATTTCCTTTTTTAATTATTGATTATTAACTCCTAAATTTTTTATTAATGACAGCAATTTACTTATCCCCAAATTAAATCCTACGTCTTCTACCCCATAATTAGACAGAACAAATCCCACTGGTTTCCCAAATCTATCTAGTTGGCTCAAGCGATCAATTAAAGGGATAAATTTGTCCAATAAAATATGGGTCCACAAAAGACCATGGTTCATGGTCGAGAGTCTCGCAATGTACAATGTCAAGGGAAAATTTGTGCTTTAATGAGTTTGTGTCTTAATTTTCGAACCAGCATATTTGACTAGACCTTTATTATTAACTTCGAACCAATTCATTTTAACTTCAATCAATTTAATTTAAAATAATTTATTTTTATATTTATATCTTTTTTAACTGAAACCAAATTTATTGAAAGTCAATATTATTTAAGTGAAATAATTCATTGATTGTAAAATTTATATAATACTATTAATTTTTTTTATGAATTTTTCTTTTTTAAATATTAAAAAAAATTTCATAGAAATTTAATAACATGATAAAAATTTTATTTCAAATAGATTATTACACCTATATAATATTTACTTTCAAATTAAATTAGTTCTAAGTAAAAAATGTTTAAAATCATTTTAGATTAAGTTCACTTAAATTAAAACGAATTGAGTGTTTATCTTGGACCCGTTATTGTGGGTATAAAAAATGTTCATTATTGATTAAATTGAAATTAAATCTCTGTTGATTTATTTATTTATCTCAGTTACACTGCTACATTTAGATAATGTCTTAGTGTCAGCACTTTGGTGTTTTGTTTACTTTTATAAAATTTTTAAGTTCGTTATTTTTTCGTTAGTCTTAGTGTCAGCAATTTGGTGTTTTGTCACCGCTTTATCGCATTTAGTTTACCTTTTGATATAAAAAAATTTCTTGAATATTATGAAAGATATCGTGGTACCCGATGATATTTCATGGTAAAATTGATACGTGCAAGTGTTTAATATATTTTATCAATCCGTTATCATAGGCCACGGATACGAAAATTAGCATAACATGGCAAACAAACTAGTCGATTTTATTTCTTAATTTTATAAATATAGATTGAAAATCAATGTAATAGTTCAATAGTAAAATAATTAACATTCTTCAGAAGAAAATTTAATATAAAGAAAAACTCTGATTTAATGTCTATTTGTTTGGCTATGGTTGATCTTCAAAAGTGGGAAAATGGTTAAGGAAGAAAGCTCGGTGTGCATGCATGGGGTATAAAATTAGGGGTGAGCATGGGTCGGGTTGGTTCGGTTTTATGGTGGAACCGAACCAACCCGAAATGGCCTCGGTTCCAAAATTTTTCTACCCAACCCAGAACCGAGAACCGAACAGAACCAGAACCATGGTTCTGGGTTTCTCGGTTCTGGTTCTCGAGTTTTTCGGTTTATACCATATACCTATAACAACACCAAAATTCAATAAATCTACATCCATAATTAGTTTTATGACATATTCAACATAATATACAATTAAATTAATATTTAAATATATGTACTTAGATACATTCAAAAGAGTTTAAAATGTTGTTCTTACAAAAATGGTTCAAAAAAGTTGCATGTGGGGTATCTTTTATCTCAACTAGTTTACTTCATTCCAGTAATTCCAATATTGGTATGACATTCAATATGGAAAATTAAGCCTTTTAGACCATCTTCTTCAGTATCAAAACCTAAAATATGTTGATGTCATAAATTTTTAATTTTGCATGACTCAAATGAAAAAAATATCATAATTGTGTCGTAAAGAGTAGTCTGGAATAAAATATCGAAAGCAAAATGACTTAGGAGTGGTGGGTCTATGAAGCAAAGTGATTTAAGTAAATATGGAGAAATTTCGTAAATGATCCCACAACTTCCATACTGTTTCAATTTGAAACATCAGTTTAAGAGTTTAATATAAAAACACAAAATAACCATCATAATACTTCAAAGAAATGTGTGTGTGTGTGTGTGTGTGTGTGTGTGGATATATTAGTAATACTATAATTTTTATTATATAATTATATATATATATCTCGGGTTCGGTTCCACCTCGGGTTGGTTCCACATGGAACCAGAACCAACCCAAAAACCATCGGTTCTCCTATATGTGGAACCAACCTGAGAACCATGATCAATTTTTACCCAACCCAACCCAACCCAATGGGGGTGGTTCGGTTTCGGTTTCGGGTTTACCCAACCCATGCTCACCCCTATATAAAATACTCCACAAAATTATGTTTTAGTCCCTAAACTTGTATTTGTTGACAACTTGGCCCCTTACCTTTTTCTTCCGGCTAATTAGCCCCTAAAATGTTTTTGCATGTTTTAAGAGATTGGAGTGTGGTAGAAAAAACTTGATGATCTACTCTAGAATCTAGAGGGAAGAAACATGAAAGTTTAGGGGTCAAAAGAGAACTGTTCCAATAGAAAATTGTTTAAATACATAATAGAGTGACTCACTGAGAGAAATCAAGTTTTTTTTTTGTTCAAACAAATGTTACAAAAATTATTGGTATCCATTACAAAATTAAAGGGGTGTACAACTACTAAATTATATACTTCATATTAATAATTTTTATAAATCAAATGTTTCCATGGACACCACTTTGAATACAATACGTCCGCACCCCCTCTGATTTGGTCATTCTTTTTAGTATTTTTTGCAAGAAACGCCATAGTCTATGTTTTTAAGGTGTTCTTCCATAGCTTATCCGTATCCCTCGACTCGGAAGAGGAACATGCGGGGAGTTAGAGATTTGAGAGAGAAAAAGAAAGATAAAAGGGGGGCGAGGTACAGTGCCACGCTTGAGTTGACGTGTATTAGCATTAGCAGCGTTAGTAATGGGCCCGACCCATCTTTTACAGACCCAAAAGTCCAATACGAAGAAAACTATACGAAAAACAAAAATGACTAGTCTTCTTTTCGCTTATTGGTTAATTGGCCAGTGGCCCTCGCGTGTCGCGTCGGCGTAGATATATTGGCGGTCGAATGAAGTAAAAAATTTGCATTATATCTTTCTATAGTCTTCTATAAATAGTTATAGTAATAAATTGGGTGGATATTATCTCATCTTTAATTATTATTTTATTTTAGTTTCTAATTCATTGATTATTTTATTTTGGTGCTAAACCTGTTTAAAAAGGCTCCATTTTGATTTTTTGGATAAAATTTTTTAACTGAAAATAACTAGCTAGTATAAATTTTTATATTGTAATTTTCAATTATTTGGAAACAGTTCTCCCAGAAAATTTAATTTTTTCAATATTTTTCATATTTAATAGACATTTCAAATCACTAGATTTTTTTTCTATTTGTAAATTAGACTTATTTCATTTAGAAAAATTACTAATTTTAATTTTTTATTTAATGTAAAAAAATTGTTATATAGTTTAAATTTATTAAAACATAATCACAAAACATTTTAAATTAAAATTTTAAAAGTTTAAGTTAAATAGTTATTTAAATTTAATGGATTCCATCTGATAAAGGACTAAAACAAAACAATTTTATTATATTTAGAACCAAACCAAAACAATTAATAGGTTAGAAACTAAAATAGAATGACAATTAAAAGTTTAGAACTATTTGTGAAATTCACCGATAGTTATACAGAGTATATCCTTCAATAGATGAGAATATTTTGATTTGTTTACCTAAAGTTTGAGGTCAATCTTGGTAAAATCAGCAACTGAAGGTCTTAAAGAGAGTCCGAAAGTTGATTTGCGTAAAATAGCGACTAATACTAATTTCATCTACATACCTGGATGTTACGACAAGAAACTAAAATTTAAGCCCCAAAAAGTTACAAACATGAAATCTTGGGAGGTTTATCTGCAAAGAAAAGACTAATTATATCTTTCCCAAAATTTAGATGGCACGAATTGCTATTACTACTCAAGGTGTTAAATAGCATTACCATTAGCTATATTATACCATAAATTTTTAAGGTATACCACACTATATACTGTTACTGTTTTCATAAAATAGTAAATGTTAGAATATTATTTTAAGATGACATAAGTTCAATATTTATTTTTTTTTTTGTATAAATTATATGTATTTTAATTTTTCTCATCATAATTGGTCAAATATAAGCAAAATATATATGGTAGAATATATTTTTTAATTCAAAAAATGTAAAAAAATGTTATATATGGAGCCAAATAAATAATACTCAAAAGAAAACTAATTTATTGATATAAGAGAAAAAAATGATACTTTAATAATAACAATAAATTTTCTAATACCACAATGAGTTCTTAGATAGCACAAAGTAACCATTAAATTTTTATATTAACTAAGAAAAGAAAAAAAAAATAAATATTTATTTTATGAAATGTGTATTAATTATATTTTAATGTTTTATATATTTATGATATTTTGATGTAAAATAACCAAAAAAATATCTCACACGCATTCGTGAAAAATAAAATATCGTGGTACGTACCTCGCGATATTTTCAATATACCGCAGTTTTCGGATTAAATGTAGATAAAAAGTGAGCGGTATATGAAATACCACGGTATACCACTTTATAAAATGGCAAAATGTGAAAATATTTGTACCACATACTGCGCGGTATACCATGGTATTTAACTTCATGTTACTACTACACAACCAGGGCAACACACAATAAATAAAAGCAAAAAATTTAGACACACAATTTGTTGAACCAAGCTTGCCAAAATTGGGTGGAGGACTAGACGATAACGCAGAGCAACAATAGTCTAAGCACAGTTGGTTAATGCAGTTAGAATCTTTAGCTATAAGTTATTAGTAGCTAGAATAACACCTTGAATAGTATGCAGTTTAGCTTTAGCTCTTCCCTCTTAGCATATAGTTTTCTCTCCTCTCTCTTTTGATAACCATAATATTTTATCCTTTACACATTTGATTCTCTTACATACAACTATAAAAAGCTAAGGTGCTTAATGTACTTTACTACACAATGTATAACAAGCATTCATGCATCATTCGATATTTGAAAAGCATCATACCATATAGTACACATTCTTAGCACAATGCACACAAGTGTCTTCTTGGTGATACACAAGGCGAACACAGATACAAGATGCATAAAGTATCTTGAAGACTCCCTTCTACTTGTGCACACTTGCACACATCTTCTCAACTTAGTAATGCCTGAGGACAACCACACATTAATCTTCTTTAATAAGTCTAACTATATACTCCATTTTTTTATCAGCTTATCATATGAAACCACCTTAGCCTCCAAATAAATAATACATCAAATCTTTTTACTTTGAATTTTCTTTTTCATTTGAAGACAAAAACCAAATTTCAACTTTTCACATATAACTTTTATCCAACTCATGTAAAAGTCACTATGCATTATTAATTTGTTAAGCTTTGTCAAGTCTTCCCACTTTCTAATCATACAAGTCAATAATTCACCAACTAAACAATTTTCATGTTTCTAAAAATACCCATAACCAACCTATATATAGAATTTAGCCATTTTTCATCAACTATAATTATCCACCAAGCCTTTTTGAAAATTTTAGAATTCAATGCAAATTATTCTGCAATTCTCTACCTTAGCAAAATTGAAAACAACTCTTCACATTACCAAAAATCATTGTTCAACTCCACCTCAATGGGGTTAAGCCTTTAGCTCTTTTATGCTCAATTACTTGGAAGTAACCTTCAACTTTGACACTCCAAGATTGAATCGTGCACTATGATACAATTGTTACAACTAGGGTAGCAGAAATGTGCAAAAGTAAACAAAAGTGATAAATTGAGGTATACAATTTATGTGATTCAACTCTTCAACTAGTATACATCTACATGAGAGAAATAACCATTAATATCAACAAAATAATAAAAACTACAAAAGGCTTATGCCATAGTCCATCAATTTTGGCATATGACATTTTTCCCTTTCTCATTTTGATAATTCCCATATTTTGTCATTTATACATTTGGCTTTTCTCTTATGCACATATATCTTTCACGTACAATTACAAAAAACTTAGTTGCTTTATGTACTTTGTTACATACTACACAACAAAGTACCACCTTCATCACTCAATACCCTAAAGCACCCTACTACAAAGTACACATTCTTGACATGATGATCACCTTCCTCTTCTTGGTGATGCATAAGGTAAACACGTCTACATGTTGCATTAATCATCCTCTCCACCACTTGGTGCCCAAGGCCCCTTTCTACTTCATGCACAAGCTCACACAATGTGCACACCTTTACTTGTTAATATCCAAGGGCAAGCACACCTTACACCTAATTACTTTCAACTTAAGTTAACTAAATGACTTATTTTTATTTTTACATCTTTTTTTCCTAGAACCAATTTCATTTAAAAGTCAATATTATTTAGATATGATAATCCATAATTGTAAAATTTTTGTGATATTATTTAATTTTTATAAATTTTTCTTTTCCAAGTATTAAAAAGAAAATTTTCAAAAAATTTAATAACATTATAAAAAAATATTTTGAATCGATAATTTTCAAAATAAATTGATTTCAAGAAAAAAAAGATATGAAAATAAAATAATCCATTTTTTATTAAGTTGATTTAAGTTAAAACACATCGAATGTTAATCTTCTTCATTGAACACATAAGTGGACTTCATTCTTCATGTGAAAACTACCTTATGCTTCAAATAAATGGTACATCAAGTCTTTTACTTATTATCTTCTTTATTTGAATACAAAAATCCAATTTCAACTTTTCATATGCAACTTTTAGCCAACTCATGTAAAAGTCATCATGCATATTAATGATTTGTGAAATTTTGCCAAGTTTTCCCACATCCTAGCATACAAGTAAGTAATTAACCATTTCACCAACCAAACAATTACCTTGTTGTTCAAAAAACCAATAGTTGGCATATGTATAGAAATTAATTATCTCTCACCAACCATAATTATTTGCAAGCTTCTTTGTCAATTTGAAATTTTGAAGCAAATTTTTCAACATAATATACAAACCCAAGTTCAACTGATGAAATTGGCAAGGGATTTTCACCTAAACTTTGGTTGTTTAATTGTCTTTTGTGCTGGGAAAAACTTTTAAATGTCAATTGAATTTCAAGTGTTGTTCAATTACATGCACCTTGCCTATATCCTACTTCTCTGTCCCAAAGAGATGAAATGTATTTCCTCTTATGGTATCCTAAAATGGTTGAAACATTTATCCTTTTAAAAAGTTTTTAATATTCAATCTACCTTATTATACTCACTTAAAGTTTCACTACACAAAATTTAATAATGAATCTTGTTTTTAATCTTTATTTAAACTCTTACTGCACAAAACCAAAAAAAAAATCTTTTCTTTTTTAATTATCATTAAACTCTCACTACACAAAGTCTAAAAGAAATCTTTTTTAATTTTGGTTTTAATGCAAAATTGGTAAAATAATATAATAAATTATACACATAATCTCCATGCCAAAAAAATATTTCATCCTTTATGAGATAAAGAGAGTATAAAATAAAAAAAATAGTAGTGTGAAAAAAAATCTCACACTGCATAGATGAAGTGAAAGAAGTCCTTAGAATTAAAACAAAAACAAAAACAAAAGTGTAAGAAAATAAACAAAAAAAACAATAATAAAGAGAAATCAAGATATCAAGAAAATAAGAAAACTGATGTTCCCTCCTATTTTTTGGACCTATTTTATATAGAATAGAGGAGCAAGTTTTGTCCTTTGTTTTCTAATCTACTAATGCAAGTAATAACTGAGGTTATTATCCCTTGTTCTTGGAGTTGTATTCAATTCATCTTACTAAATTGAATCATCTCCAGTATAATATAATCACCTAGGACAAATCACTCTTGACTACTTTATCACATTTTATCTCTCCATAAAATTTCCTTTACCCCAAATTCTTCCTGAACAATATGTGCCTATGAATAGGCTCTACTAAAATACCCTAATCACATTCAATTAAGAAATAAACCATTGCATATTCTTTGACCAAATTAAAATCCTTCACATGGCTTGCATATCTCACAATTTTCCAAGGTAACTGCACCTTTATATGTTTTATCTTGAAGTTCATTTCACCAAATTCCACCAAGATATCTAAATTTAGCCATCATTTGACTTTATGGGCATATATATTTTAGGGCTAACCTCTACACGTCTAATATTGAAATTAATTTCACTAAATTCTACTAAGATGTGGTTTCTTTATTGTAGTTGGCCAAATTACGCTATAAGTTTAATAAATTTAAGACAATATGCCCAGCATCTTCATGTTGTCTCAAATTCACATATTCAAGCATGACTACTTTATCACGAACAATGTTATTCACCACATGCATAATCCATACCACTTTCATGCCTCCAATGGCCACATTGCTCGAGTCTTTCTATGTTAGACTCCCCATCTATTAAAACTCCACAATGTGGTTCATCTTTAGATTTATGAAGAACAATCTAGCCATTCACGACACATTTTTTATATTGTTGGCCTCTTCGCAATTGATTGCTTTACACCACCTCTTCTCTTCTCCACACTCCACCCTAACAAGAGGACTCTGCTCCATGTTCCATCTTACTATAGAATCACCAACAAAGGGATTAGATCTATCTCAAAAGGAACAGTACCAGTTAGGTTCTCCTCGCATTATACGCCGCATCCATAAGCATAATAGTTAGCTATGATATCATTATTAAGGATCGAGGTTGATCCCACATCAATATGGAAAATTTTGTTGCCAATCACGTATGAGCAACAAAAACAAACACATATAAATCAATACAACAAAGATTTTTACTTTGTTCAGATTCTCCGTAATATGACTACATCCATGACTACTCTGGGCAATCAACTCCATTATTAAAAAAAAGAGATTACACATATATAAAATAAGAAGGCACCAGAGTTTCATGGTTACTCTTACACCACATATGGCCACTCTAAGTCATCGCTTCACATTTTTTCTCTCCACAAATTTTCTCTCACCATAATATGTGCCTATAAGTAGGTTGCATCCCAAAAATCATAGTTACATTTAACTAGGAAACAAACCATTATATATCATTCTACTACAAGTTAAATTGCACCAAAAGTCCCAAACCTTTATTCTCATTGTAAATTTTCCCTCAATCTTCATTACATTGAGTATTGGTCCTAAAAATTTATACTTTATTGCATATTAGTCCCTATCTTTAGTCAAGACAAAATTAACATAGAAACTTGATTTATAGAGAGAAAAAATTGATAGTTTAAATGGTCTATTATCTATTAAAAAATTATAACACATATTGAATTCATATGAAGACTATTAGCAAAAATTTTAAATTAGAATTTAAAAAGTTGATATCAGATGGAACATGAGAGTTATAATTTAAACTATTTGATAACTATCTTCTCGTAAATTCAATCTGAATCATAAATTTTGATAGTTGATAGATTATTTAAATTATTAGTTTTTTCTCTCTGTAAATAAGATATTTGTGCTAGTTTAGTTTTTTTAATTAGAAAGGTTTAGGATCAATACGCAATAAAATGAAGGTTGAGTACCAATTTGCAATGGAATATAAAGGTTTGGAACTTTTTGTGCAACTTAATCTTTGACCAAATTAACAATGGTCTAAAGACCCTTTCACCCTATGAATTTTACCAACTTGGACTTTAAACCCCTTAAATGTTACATCGGGTTCACTGATCTCTCAAACTTTGGAAATTGGCACCATTTATCCCTCGGCCCTCTTAAATGGCCATTTAAGTTATATAAGGACCAAAACAAAGATAAAATAGAAGATAAAGAGCTGACTAACCATTTGACTTAAACTTTTACATTATAAAATTTCAATGTCACAAATGTTAGTCCCTTAAATATCCTGATTCAAAGCATTGTCTTCATTTTGAAAGGTGCTAGAAGCTTTGGACTCAAAATAGTCATTTTTCAACTCTCATTTTGTTCATAGAATTAAGTACACACATAGCCTCTAACTCCCATAAATGTGTAGTTTGGTCCCAAGGTTTGTATGGGTTGCAGTTAAACCACCCTGGGCATAAAAATTGGTGAGAAAGATAGGAAAAAAGAAAAATAAAAATAATAAAAAGAAGTACAAAATGGTGAGAAGAAGAAGAAGAAGAAGAAGAAGAAGAAGAAGAAGAAGAAGAAGAAGAAAAGAGAAAGAAGAAAGTAATAATAAGGAAGAAATAAGAAGAAGGAAAAGAGAAAGAAGAAGGTAATGATAAGGAAGAAATAAGAAGAAAAAAAAAGAAAGTAATGATAAGGAAGAGATGGAAATGGGAGAAGCAAATTTTGTGAAGAAGACAAGGAAGAAGGGAGAGAAAAAAAAAAAAGGTTTTGATGGAAGATGATGATTTTATAATGGTGAAAGAAGAGGGAAAAATTAAAAGTTTTAGCATGATATTTTAGAGGGAAAATTTTCAATTTCCAATGGTTAACCATTAGAAATTTGGAATTCAAAAAATTTTATTTTAATTGCCAATTTTAAGCAATATTTTCTTCCATTAGGTGGAAATGTAGCCAAAAATTTCCAACGACTAACCATTTAAAATTTGGAATTCAAAAAATTTTGTTTCTACAGACAATTTTAGATGGAGAGAAATTTTCTGAAAAATATTCAATGGCTAATCATTAAAAATTTTCACCGGATGGTTTCGACGGCAGTAAGCTGTCAAAAAAGTGTCTGGCAGAAATTAAGAAAATTTTAGTAGTGGGGGCCAAGGGTTTTTAGGCCAATTAAGAATCTCCACACAACTTGCATATCTCGCAATTTGCCACACTAACCCCCACCTGTACATGGCTGTATGTTGAAATTGATTTGACCAAATTCCACCGAGATATGCCTTCCTTATTACAATTGGTTAATTATATTACGCTACAACTCCCCTAATTAATGAATTCGGAGACACTATGCCCTAACAATTACTTGTAATGTTTTCAGTATTTATTGAGATGGAGACTAATCAACTAGAGTTTAAAGATCTAAGCCAAAGAAGAGTTTACTAAGCGTAAAACATCTTTTATAAATCAAAATTGTGTGCATGTGTAATTGACAATTTATTCTTATTTCTCCGCTACTCAACTGAAAATAGTAGTAAACGAGGTATGAAAGACTCGCGCGTTGCAGCGATCATATAATGTTATAATATTAAATAAAATAATAATAGAAAAATAATAAAAATAATTTGGGGACCAAGAGAGAAAATGTAAAAACTTTAAGCATTAAGAATTTAACAATTGACTTAGGAAAAGTTAAGAAAAAAAAAAGTCTTATTTCACTAAAAAAACAAATAAACCATGGTGACCAATATTTTAGTTTAGAAAACAAAACATAAAAAAAACCAAGAGATTAAACAAAAATACTATAATTTATTAAACTCAGGGTCTAATATCAGAAACAGAAATAATTAGAGGTTGGAAATGTGTTTCACAAAGAAAAAAGTGAAAGTAGGAGAATAGCGAGATCAACCCTCAAAAAGATATTTTCATTCGAAAATTTCACCAACCTTCCAAAAAAAGCAACTCAACCCAACATAAAAAAAAAAAAGAAAGAAAGGCAACAGAGCGGGTCACAACCCAGGTCAACACCGAAGAGCAAAAGTAGAAAGAAACTATAGTTTACTATAAATAAAACGGTAGTTAGAATATATAGAGTTTTTTTATGTGCACTTTGTAGCAAACATTTTTTTTAATAAATTTTGACATTAAAACAAATGCCAATAATAAATAATTAAAAAATTATCATTCATAAATGGATGTTAATCAATTAAATTTTGCTTCATTTTAAGTTTGGGTTGGGTTTTCTTTATATTATGTTCTTATTATTAAAATGATTAATTGTGATCAAAACATAATTCTATAAAACATAACACTACATGTGCTTTGAAACGATAAATATTTTTGTCATAAAAAAATAATTCACTAAAAAGTTTCATATCTTATTAATTTCAATTTCAATTTTTAATATCGATAAGAAATTTATTTAGTAAAATTCACTCAAAAGCTTTAGAGTTTAATAAAGTAATTTGATCCACCGATCTAAAATTATTAAAATTGAAAATGAATATGAAACATAACATTGTACATGTTTTGAAATGATAGATAAAATTTTTCATTAAAAATTAATTCACTAAAAAATTTTATCTCCTATTAACTGAAATTTCAATTTTTAATATTCTTTATAAATTTATTTATAAAAATTCATCTTCAATTTATTTATCTTTTTTTAACCTTTATTAAGTCAATTATTAAAATCTTAATGTCAAAATTTATTTCTTCAAGTTAAAAAAATAAACCATGATTACTAAGATTTTACTTTAGAAGACAATAAATAAAAAAATAACAAAAAAATTAGAGATAAAGAGAACAAATTATGCTCACCAATGTCTTTCCTTAGAAAATAGTACATAAAACAACAACAAAAAAAAAAGCTTGGGATGAAGAGAGTAAATAGAAGAGGTAGATTAATAGTTATAAAATTTGGGGACCAAAATATAACACTAATATAAATTCAAGCCTAAAATGGAACCATTAGAAAATTATGGACTGAAACCGTGTTTTCACTGAAACAACACATGAAACAGATTGAAAGAGTAAAATTGCAATACAGATTCTCAGGAAATTTAGCTCCTTGCAAAAAGAGGATCAAACTCTAAAAAAATCAAATCGTATCCAGAAAAACAAAAAAAAATGACAAACGCAAAAAAAAAAACTGATAAGGGGTAAAACGGTAAAGACACTGTTTTTTACTCTTCATTTGAACAGTAGCTGAACACGGCTTTTAGTATATAGTATAATTTTTTTGTGCAAGTTGTTGGAACTTAATGTAAAAATAAATAAATAAATACATTCTACAAAATGAAAAAATGAAAAAATTAATTAAGAGTTAGAGTTTTTGATAATTTATTTAATGGTTGAGATATATATATTGAAGCTGAATCACTGAAAATTAAAAACTATTATTAAATAGTTTTTTTTCCAAACTCTAACCCAAATCGTTAAAGATAATAACAAATTAACCAATACGTAAATATAATGGCGGGAAGAATCATGGTGAAGTCATGATAGTAAATCATGGTGGGAATCGAAGAAATTAAGCTCGTTTTTAATTACTCGGAATAGACATGCATGATCAGGAATCTAATTCCCACATTTGTATAGAAAAATTTGTCTAAGAACTTATCTAGCTTTCAGCAAGTTGGCTGCAATGTTTGCCGATCATTGTCCAATCGACAAATCAACCCAAAGACTTAGATTCTTCTTTTTTATCAGAGGGAAATTTCTTCAGACACGTTTGTTAGGTTTCATATAATTAGTTGAAGCTGGCGGAGATGAAACCGGCGGAAAAGATGCGCTTGTTGAATTCAAAATCCATTAACCATATCGGTATCAGGACACAAAAGTACTTGTACATGGATTATAGGTTTCATACCGATTGAAAAATGTCTGAGGAAATAATTTCATAGTAATAGTACTATAATTGATACCAAATAGGTTCCGAGGTAGCCCAGTAACTTATTTTACTTGAAATATACCAAATGGGTTCCGAGGTAACCCAGTAACTTATCTTACTTGAAATCATTTGAAAACAAGGTTTAATCCTGGTATGTGGTATTGTTATTCAGCCAGACCCTCCACAGAGATTTCCGAATAGTTGTTCTATGGTACGTTTTACCGTGGTACGAGACAGTTTCCAGCCCAATATACCAAGGATAAGTAGAACTGCGAAAAACGCAGGATTCTGGAAATCAACAGGAAAGATTAACTGTGATATAGTCCAAGAACACACAATGAACTCATAAGCTCTAGCCAACTTTTCCATAAGCATCAGGGCCCGAGCACCAGAGTTCCAAGAGGCATTCTCCATGACTTTTCCACACAAATAAATCTTTTCTGAAGATCATTTGAAAAACCTTTTAAAAACATGTTTGAAAAATACATTACTGGACTATCCGGACATATCACCGGGGATCGAGACCGGTAGATTACAACAATTATGATTGAAGGCAGAGGACGACTTGAAGAGAAGATCCACAGAGTGGCAACTCCTAAGTCATCATTAAATAGGCCTAAATACTCCAAGAGTCCCTTAACTTGACTAACTCGTATGAGTTAGTCCTTAATTTGAACTCAGCTTATGTTAGTCCTTTTACTTGGCAATTCATAATGAGTTAGTCTAACCACCTCATACGCCATAATGGATTCAACATTTTTTAATGCTTAACAACATCACGGACTAAAATATACACTAATAGGAAATACATGGATCAGTAGATCATTTTACCTTTCCCAAACGGAAAGAAATTAAAACGAATCATGTTTCGTCAAATGCAAATTATAATATATTAGAAATCATAATTAGACAAAAAAAAAAAAACAATTCCACTCGAAATATTCATTTACACTATTCAGAAAAAATGTCTGCATTATAAATGAAATTATTATTTTAAAGTTGCGGTATGAAATCACTAATTTGACTACTAATTTTATTATGAAAAACCTGAAAAAATTTAACATAAAATTTAAAATTACCTAAATAGTAATCTATTTAATTAATCTCACCTACATAACAATAAAAAGTAAAAAATCCTAATGTTTATCCAGAAAAAAAAAAGACAGCAAAAGAGAAACTTTTATTATCTTTTTCATTTACAGGAACAACTCTTATGATCTTTTTATAATTTGTGTGTGTACAATGCCTTGTTGGTTAAGCTAGGAATTGTTCAGTAGTAAGGAATTATGAATACAAACATTTCTAGTGAGTGAATGACAAGGTGATGGAGACCGGAAGAGATTTAGAGGTTTTTTTAGTTTATTTATGGTAACATGAGGATTTTTCTGAACTCTTAATTTTCATCTTCATAAACTAAAGATATTATAATCAACTAATGAATTTAACCCAGCTTAATAAATTATTAGGGTAATTTGACTTTAACAAATATTAATTTCATTTATTATGTAGATATTTTTTATGAACAAGCGTAAATAAAATTTTTAAGTGGAATTCAATTTATTTTTCTAATTATGATTTTTTAATTTTTTATTTCATTTGAAAAATTAAACGTGATTTGATAAAAGTTAAATTCATTTTAATTTATTTTTATTTTTAAAATGGTGAAATGCTCTACTAATCCATGTTTCTTCCGTTCTTATGTATTTTAGCCTCAATGTTGCTAAATATCTACAAAAGGATGACACAGCTATAACATATGAGGGGGTAGGCATAACTCGTGCTAAATGGCCAAGTTAAGGGATCAACATAGGCTGATTTTAAGTTAAGGGATTAATTCGTATGAGTTAGTCAAGTTAAGGGACCCCTAGGGTATTTAGGCCTATTAAATACTACTTATGTCCTAAGTTCTTTGAGCCATTTCAGTTTTTTTACTCAAGTTTGATTTAAATTTATTTATATTAATATTTGCTGAATTTTTTTTTAAAAAATTATATTTAAAAACTATAAGTTTTGTGGTTTCTAAATATACATTTTTTAAAAAAAATTAGCAAATATTAATATAAATAAATTTAAGTCAAACTTAAGTTAAAAAAAAAACTGAAATGATGCTAATAACTTCAGATGAAAGAAGTAGTAGTAATGTCTTTTTATAACGTACATGGTTTAAACGTACGTACTAGAAATTTGGCTCTCAAGTTCTTATTCGAATTTTACTGTCAGGGGAGCTCTTTTTGAATTATCTATTTACGTGGTATTTAGTACAATTCTTAAAATCCATAAAAAGTAAAATGTAGGAAAATAACATTGATGGAAAGTGAGAATCCATAAAAACATACTCTAAACTTCTCTAGGTTTGATTCATAACTAGAAGGAATGAAGATTTTACCTTTTCCATATTTGGTTGAGGTACTTTGCATGTTTCTTTACACTCTGAGTACAATGACCAAAATGCAAATTTTTGAACTTGAATGATGTGTTTGTAAATATTGTAGAAGTTTAGAGACCAAATGTGTAATTTGGGAACTTTTTTTTTTTTGTATATATTTCAAAATTTTGGTGACCAAAATTGTGATTTTTATGTAATACTTTGTAATTTTTTTAAAGTTTAAGAAGCAATCAATAAATATCTGAAAGTTTGTGGCTTATTTTATATTTTTTCCAAGCAAAATTTCTTTGTGGCCTCCTACTTAACTTAACTTTTGGTTTAGGACTTGGGAGAATAAACCCTAGACAATTGTGAAGTTTGGAGAAGCACTGAATTATTAGTGGTACCATGTTCGGCATCAGGCCCAATATCAAGACTCAAACCAAGAAAGATAATTATCGAAAACCAACGTCTAGTAAGCTGATGCCAGATCTAGAAGGTATTTAAGGAAATGAGAATACAACATAGAATAGATTCTACATTGATTATACTTCTTAAAGCTTACGGATCACTTTTGACTGTATAAAAGTAGACCCTAATGGTAAACTAAGGTATGTTCTACAGTCCTACATTGATAGATACTTAAAACGCTTTTGGAGAGCTAAATTGACCATTAGATGATTTTCCTAAAAAATATACTCTGAGGCTCTTGATATTGTCTTTGTACATAGATATACCATCATTGGTTCTCGTCAACTAATGCTCAAAGGGCTAATTCACTTATTGGTTGGTAGTTCGACTATCATTTAGAATCATGGAGAATTGCTCTCCATGTACAACCAACAAAGGATTCTACGCATTTAAACATTTCTAAGTTGTAACAATCTAGAACTTTAAAATCCATGAACCAAACAAACCCTCAGAATAATTCAGGAATATATTGGTAAATAGTACAATTGGTGCCAAACTTTTAATGCTGCTGTGAATTGATTCTTAACTTCTATTTCATTGCAAATTAGTCTCAGAACTTTTTAATTCATAGCATATTTTTCCTTAGCCTAGATAAGATTGAGTTGGTATAGAAATCTGATTTATAGATAGGAATAACTAACATTTTAAATTGTCCACCATTTGTCAAAATTTATGGCTCAATCTGAATTTATTGAAAGACAATTGGAACAGTTTGAATTAGTTAATTCTCATGTAATTATCTAATATCAACTTTTTAAATTCTAGTTTAAATTGGTTGATAATTAATTTCTCACAAATATAAATTATGTCATAATCTTTTTTAACTGTTAATGAACTTTAAGGGTACTATTTATCCAGAAGATATTATTGCACTAGTATCTACTTAGGTTTCTATTACCTTCCCTTTTAATGGCAGTGGTCTACGATAAAATTGGTCATAAATTTGCTGGAGCACCATATTTGCTTGGGGGTGGTAGACTTTATGGTCCTCCTATTTCTCGATGGAATTTGATGAATTGAGCTTAGATTTAATTGAATAAACTGATGAACATTCATTAGGAAGATAATATTTGATAATGTCACATAATCTGGGACGTGAAAAAATAGTAAACGAAAAAATGAGATAAAACGTAATAAAGGAATAGATTTTACAAACAATCTCTAATATTTACTTATTGTTCTTTTTAGTTTTTAACCTATTAAATGCCTATTTTGATCCTAGATGTATTAAAATAATTTCATTTTGATCTCACAATAGATAAAATCTATTAATTTAGAATACATTATATGTCATCAATTATTGAAATTTTAATTTAAAATAATTGGTAATCATCTTGCAATAAATCAAAGCTATGTAATAAACTTTTGATAATTAATACATAATTTAAGTTAATAATTTTTCCTATTTGAATGAAATAGATATGATTTAGAAAGAAAACTCATGATTTAAATAATCTATTGACCGTCGAATGTTAATTATACTACTTAAATTTATTTGGAGGGAATTACTAATAATTTAAATTATAGCTACTCTTAGTTAACAGATTCTACCAAGTAAGAGATCAAAATGAAATGTTTGTAATCGGTTTAGTATTAGAAAAAATATTTTTAATAGGTTTAGGAATAAAACAAAACCACTACTAAAAAAATTTGATTTTCCAACTGCCATTTCCAACTGCCAGCCGTTGGAAATGGGCTGTTTCCAACGGCAGGCAGTTGGAAAATAGTCCGTTGGAAAATCATTCGTTGGAAGTTAATTTTCCAACTGCCCAGAAGTGAGCAGTTGGAACTTCCAACTGTCAGCCGTTGGAAATGAAGCAGTTGGAGAATTTTCCAACGGCTTCATTAATTTTTTTTATTTTTTGATTTTCCAACTGCCTAAGTAGTTGGAAATAAAGGCAGTTGGAAAATACACTAGAAAGTTGGAAATGTGCCAGTTGGAAAATTTTCCAACTGCCTGACAGTAGGAAATTTTTTAAGCCATTGGAAACATTTCCAACTGTTCCAGATTTTATTTTTAGCTTCGAATTATTTTTTCATTTATATTATTTATCGGTATACTGTCCATTTCCAATCGAATGTTTTGTTTAAACGTTAACCTCGTATACTGCCGATACTGATATCGTTTGTAGTGAATTTTTAAAACTCACAAAATTTCATAAAAAATTGGCTTGTATGATAAAAATAAACATACAGAATTAAAATTACTAAGTCAAGTTGGAAATTTACTACTAAATCCACATGAGCTACAGTAGAGTTTAAATTACATGTTTTCATAACCCAACTAAGTGAATGTTTGTTAATAAATACACATAGTAGCATGATATACCTGATCTATGCGTCATCGGATCCCGAGTCATCATCATCATCTGCAGGTGGTGCGGGCGGGGGAATGCCAATTGAATTGCATATGTACTTCAGCTCAGCTCGTTGTCTCCTCTTCAAACGTTCTAGCTTCCGCTCATAATGTGATGCTTGCTGTGCAGTTTGCTCCGCTACGACTCACTGTACTTGTTCAGCGAACTCCGGAGTCTGCATCACATCAACATGTGCTGCATCACATCAATATATTACCCAAACAATTAACTTCAAACCAAATTCATTGGTATTTTTGAAATATACTAAATAATTTAACACACAAATATACTAATTACAAAAAGTTAGCATCCAACTAATTATTTTCTGTTCTTAAATATACAAACTACGTTTGACACATAAATATACTACCTAAATAATTTACATCCCACCATTAATTATTATTTTTAAATATACTAACTAACTTGAGACATAAATATACTAACTAAACAATTTTTTAAAAAAAATACGTAAACAATTTACGGAAAACAATTTTATTTTCTACTTGGAAATATACTAATACTTAGTACTTAAATATTTTTAAAAATATTTCGTAAACCATTTACAAAAAACAAAGAATTTTCTATTTGTAAATATTTAATTACTTAGTAATTAAATTTTTTTGTAAATATACTAACTGCTTTTACACATAAAAGTACTACCTAAACAAACCCATAAAAACTAATTTCAAACGTAAAATATACTACCTAAACAATGTACTTTAAACTATTTATTTAATATTTTTAATTATTCCAACTAATTTGAGAGATAATTATACTACCTAAACACTTTATCAAAATCAAAATTATTTCATATTTTGAAATATAATAACTAATTTCATACATAACTTAAGTACCTAAACAATTTACGTATAAATAATAATTTACTAATTTTAATTATCTTAACTAACTTCACACATAAATATAGTACCTAAACAATTCAATTAACACTAATAATTTCATATTTTATAATTCATCACGAAAATAAAAAAAAATTGTAAGAAAATACACATAAATTTCCAATTGTATATATTTCCAATGGGTAACCTAAAAAATTCACATCCAACCATCAACAACACAAAATCACAAATATTGCATATATTTCAAACCAAATAAACAACTAAAAATCCGGATTATGCGTATTTATTGGTATAAAAATTTAAAAAATATAAAATAAACAAACTTACCTCAAATCACGCTCTATCTTCCTTCAAATGGCCGCAAAGAACTGCAATCATGCAATAAAACCCAAAATATTCAATCCATTATCAACCAAAACAGTGAAACGAGGCAAAAATCGAAAAAAAAAAAATCAACGAAATTGAAAATAAAACGAAACTAACCTTCAGATCTCCCCAAATGACACCAGATCCACGTACAACTGAGCTAGACGAAACTGTTTCATGGCTTAATCGGAACCAAAACGTGAATGTGTGTGTTGTGTGATGAAGAGAGAAGCTAGGAGAGAGAGACGCGAATTTTTGCTCGCTAGAGAAGACGACTCGCGCTGGGGGGGGGGGGAGATTTAAAAACTTTTTTTCCAACGGCCCTAAACTAAAACGCATCGTTTCATTAAACGCACAAAAAAAAATTCCTTTCTATTTTGCATAACTTTCAAACTAAAAATTGCATAACTTAATTTTCCAACTGTTATAGCCGTTGGAAGAAAGAAATACAAACCATTTTATTTAAGCTGTTGGAAGTGTAATAAATCCAAATTTTGCAGAAAATCTATTAATTTACCCATATGCCGTTGGAAGTCATATATATATAATTTCTTCAATTTCCAACGGCTTAAGCCGTTGGAACTATGATAAATCCAAATTTCTCAGAAAAAATCCATTAATTTACACATTTTCCAACGGCATAAGCTGTTGGAAGTAATATATATAAATAATTTCTTCATTTTCCAACGGCTTTAATAAATCCAAATTTCGCAAAAAAATGCATTAATTTACCCATTTTCCAACGGCATAAGCCGTTGGAAGTAATATATATACATAATTTCTTCATTTTCCAACGGCTAAAGCCGTTGGAACTAAAATAAATCCAAATTGCATGGAAAATCCATTAATTTACCTATTACTTGGCCCATTTTCCAACGGTTCAAGCCGTTGGAAGTTATATATATATATAATTTCCACAATTCCAGCAGTTGGAAAATATTTTTTCTTAATTCCAACGGTTTTGGCAGTTGAAAATTTTCAACTGCTTCACCGTTGGAAATAAGGCAGTTGGAAAAACATATTTTTTTAGTAGTGAACATATAATATATTGCGGACTATTGCCCCCGTAATGAAACAAGCATTCTTCAAATTTGTATAATTAAAATCGATGTATCTTACATATAAATGTGCTGGTGATAATCAAAATTAATTTTACCTCATAAAGCCAAAAAAACAACCTTATCTTTAGTTACTCCTGAAGTTGCATTGATGTAAGAGTGACAAATGAGGCTCTTTAATTATTTAGTTTCTCTCTTGTTTGAAGTCTATAAAAGTCGTTCCAAAATTATACTAATATGCGTAATTCTCGTGTCCGCCCTAGAGGACGTACGCTAGGGGCTCGACCACCCCCCCCCCCCCAAAACCGTTTTTTTTTTCTAAATTTAATTTTTTAAATTTCATATTTAATTAAAAATAATTATTTTTATTTTTCTAAGTATATTTTTATAAAAAATTTATTCTTGATAATGTTCTTTCATATTTTAAGGAATTAAATCAATTACCATTTTTTATTTTTAACATCAAATAATTCTCTTATTTTATAAAATTTCTTTTATTATTTCTATTGTTGGGATCCAAATTAGTTACAATTTTTCATATTTTCACACTAAAATATTAATATTCTAACCAACACACAGAATGAGATAATATAAAATGAAAAATTGGTATCTATATTTTTATTTTTCATTAGAAATTAGACACCATAATATGTGATATTGGATATCGTTGTAGGTAAAATTAGACATTCTTATAGATTATATTAAACATTAGTACATAACTTGTTTGCATAAAAATATAAAATTTTTATTTTTTTAAATATGTTTTGCTTTTTTTTTAGTATCCAATTATATCTATGTGGTTTCTAGTTTTATATAGAATGAAGGAAACATGTAAAATGTCATAATTAAACATTTAGACACCACAATCATGTAAATTGTACATTTTCTTATCAGATTTAGACCCTTAACCCATCATACTAGACATTCAACTATCATTATCAGACATTTGGATACTTCAATCTAACATTTGGGACAGCATACTCAAACAACTTGCTGACATTTATATACTATAATTAAAGGTAAAATTATGATATAATTTTTCAATTAAATATCCTTTAAAATAATATTATTATACTCTGAATTAAAGGTAAAATTTGAATAATCAAACTATTTTATCCTCAACACTGCGAAAACAACTTGTAGATATTTATATACTAGAGGCAGACATTAAAATACCGAACATAGACACTAGCAATCCAATTTTAGACACTTAAAGGTAGATACTATTTATCTATAATTAAACATTAACAATGTTAATTTGTCTATTAGTGGTGTACGTCCGTCATGATGAACAGTATCATATCTCTACTAATATTGTTCACCACCTCCGGCCTCACTCCACGTCACTATAAATTCAAAGACAAACCAACTGACGACAATTTTATTCTCCACAAAACAAACAGGATTCAGAATCTCAGGTCAGATGGACTCCACGTTAATCGCCTCCGTCTCTCCTCTCTTCATTACTCTCATCATGCTCATCATCTTCAAAGGTCATTAATCTTCCCAAACCAATTATTTCAATAATTAATTACGATCGATCGGGACTAATTAAACAATTAGCTACATATTTGCAGGCATTTCAGGGGCCACATTTACGCTCAAAAACAAATGCGACTACACGGTGTGGCCGGGCATTCTCGGCAACGCCCAGTTAGATAGCTCCGGCTTCGAGCTCCCGTCCGGCGACTCCCACACGTTCCAAACTCCACCCAGTTGGTCCGGCCGCTTCTGGGGAAGAACTGGCTGCTCTTCGGATCCGAATACGGGTCAATTCACCTGCACCACCGCCGACTGCAGCTCCTCACAGATGGAATGTAATGGCAACGCCGCGAGCCCGCCGGCTACTCTCGCGGAGTTCACGGTCGGGTCGGGTACGCAGGACTTTTACGACGTCAGTTTGGTCGACGGGTACAATTTGCCGATGATGGTGGAGCCGCGCGGCGGGTCAGGTTCGTGCCTGTCGACAGGGTGCGTCAGGGATTTGAACCGGCAATGTCCGAATGAGTTGCGGTTCGGTTCGGGGGTGGCTTGCAGGAGCGCCTGCGCGGCGTTCGGGAGCGACGAGTACTGTTGCAGTGGCGCGTACGGCTCGCCGGACACGTGTAAGCCGTCGGTTTATTCGGAGATGTTCAAAGCCGCCTGTCCGAGATCGTATAGCTACGCCTTCGACGACGCTACGAGTACGTACACTTGTACGGGAGCAGATTATACGATTACATTCTGCCCTTCGTCGACAAGGTAATGACAAACAAACTTTTTCCTTTCTCTTGTAGTATTATTGAATTAATTTGTGTGTTTAGTTTTCTTTGCCTTTTGCATTTATTAAAAATTGTTGAAATTCGATATGTTCTCCATCTTAATTCCCACGAATTTTTCTTTTCTCGATGTTCTTCTCTTTAAGAGGAGTTCTAGAACTATGGAATATTCTACAAAAATAAAATCCATGTGATAAACTGCGATAAAATAGTTTATGTTTAGGTGAGTTGTGCACACCATTACCACCATTATGCTCGTATTGCCACACCATTCTTATACTTGATAGCTGAGCTAGGATTCAAATATAAAGGTAATTTTTTTGGGGTAATCCAAAAAAAGTATAAGAATTATGAGATATTTATATTTAAAGAGAATTGGAGAATAGCTACTTTTTTAAAACCTAAAAGGCATTCAAAATAATATCTTAGGACATTATATAATGGAAATGGAATCTCAACCTTCCAGTTTCTACTTTAACTACTGCGCTGAATAGCTATAGACTTAAAGTAAAATCATAGTATGAATTTGTTTTTGAGGTGAAAAATGTACTATGATGGATGTGTGCTTGTATTAGTAGCATGGTCATGGATGTTAGAAGTAAACTAACATAACATGTTCGATTTGTTTCAGTAACTTTTTTTGGTACGTTTTGGTGATTATTGTTTATGATATATATAGAGATTTGTGCATGCTGAGATGAGTCCAAAAATGTTGCTATTTAATGCGAGAGGGAACTCAGGGAAGTGAAATCTGCCTGGTTTTCAGTTTTCACACAGCTAACTTAGAAATAGAATTAGATCGCACCGAACTGCCTTTTGTATCTGAGAAGCTAGCTTACATGTCATTTCCATGACCTTATCTTATTATGACAAGCAAAAAGGAGCCCGCTTTCACTAAAAAGAATACTGCCCTAGTATTGTAAGATATAAACTATTAATGAGCAAATTAAATACTCCACTAATGTGAAACCCACTCAATCTTTTTTTGAAGTATGAAACCCACTCAATATTAATCAACTCTTACTAATCTAACTCCACCCTGTAAGTATATACATGAGCCTGAGCCATATGCCAGAATTTGTTTTTATTAGGGTTAATTACAATTTATCCCCTGAAATTTTTGTAAAATTATACTTTACTCCTCTTATTTCAGAAATATACACTTTGTCCCCTGCCCTTTTTATACAGTCTGACAATAAATTTTGAAATCTTAATTTAGACTATACGAAAGTCATCTTTAAGTTATTTTAATTTATATAGTAATTTTTTTACAATTAATTTACATTTAAAAAATATTGTTTTAAAAACTGAAAAAATATAAAAAGAAAAAATTGATAATTTAAAATATACATTAACTAAAAAATATATATCATAAAGATTAAAATTATTAGAAGATAACTACTGTAATGTGTAAATTAAGATTTCAAAAGTTGTTGTTAGACTGTATTAAAAAGATTGGGGTAAAGTATAATTTTATTTAAATCGTAAAGGGTTAATTGTAATTATCCCTTTTTATTATCGCCGTTTAATAATGTTGCTTTGCAGAATTTTATTTAATCAAGTGGGTAGTTTTATTATTCTACGTACTGTATGTACCTTTGTGCCTGCTGCAGCCAAAAGTCCGCTAGCAGCACCGGTACGAGTCCAAGCATCACAGACTCAGAGTCAGGGGAATCGCCGTTGGCAGGCATCACCGCGTGGTTGCCGCGTTTCCTCACCGGAGAATCTACCAGGACTCTCACTGCAGTTTCATTTCTCCACACCACTTTTTTCGCCTCCATTTCATTTTTACTCCTTCATTTCTTCTATTTATTAATTTGATTTTATTAATTAATCTGAACATACATTAATTAGTACTAATTCCATTAGCTAGAATGTTTATTTGTGCGAAAAAGAGGCGGTGGCCTGGGTTTTGCGTTAATTATGTGGAGAATTCGCCGAGGGTCGGGCCTGATTGTAAAGTCAAAATTTCCAGGTCATCTTGATTTTGTATAGAATCATTACTTTGTTATCACCCAAATGTTATGCGTTTTTTATTTATAAAAATTCTTGACTTGTGTAAGCTTTCTCTTTCCCTCAACCTTTTTCTCCTGCCGAAGTCGGATTTTCAGTGATGGGACATTAGTTTGAAGTTTTTGGTGTACACCAAATAAATACTAGTAGTATTTTTATCAAGTAGCAAATAAACTAGCCGATAAATAATTTCCATATTGAGCAAAATGTGAGAGTAGTGGTCTAAAAGCAAAAAATTGGAACGAAAGAGCTCTGAGGATTATTTTTATGGAGCAGAAGGGTATAGGGATGCTCTCTCTCTCTCTCTCTCTCTCTCTCTCTCTCTCTCTCTCTCTCTCTCTCTCTCTCTCTCTCTCTCTCTCTTTCTATATATATATATATAGACACACACACACACACACATTTGCAGAAGAGAGGGAAGTGGGTTGCTTACTTGCTTTAGAGCGAATCTGAGTCTGAGCAAAGCGGATGCTGCAGTGCTAGGGGTAAGCTTCTGGCATGTTAAGCTTGATAAAGAACAACCCCTTTGCTGGCACCGCAAGCTTGGTAGTTGCTTTGCATGCCAGTACTATTAGTTAACTGGCCAATTCCCTACAAATTCTCTCGACAGTATAATCGCGCACTTTCTTTTCATCAAACCGTGAGAATATTTTTACGTGTAATTAATGAACATATTATGTAAAGAGGACCCAGCATGATAATATTAAGTGAAATAAATATATTCTGTACAGATTAAAAAAAACTATGGATTTACAAGTCATTGAACTAAAATGTGGTAGAATTTAAGTAGAAACCAGACAAAAATGTAGAAACATGCATAAACCAATAAAAATGAATTTTGAAAGTGATTCTTTACTATCACACATTACATATAACAATTTTACTTTGAATTGACTGTTGAATTTAACAAATACTGATTAATTTGACGAATTTAACAAATACTGATTAATTTGACCTATTTAAAAATATAAGTGTATCTTTGAGATGAGAAAAACAAAAGTGATTGATCTATTTGAACTGCAGACATTAAATATTTTTTAAAAAAGAAATACTCTCTTCGGTATTTGAAAAAAAAACACAGTTGACACGCAGACTGCCATATCACATAATAGGCCAAAATTTAAATCCTTACCAGGGAAAACTAGGTTATAGAATATCTCTTGTATCCCTTAGATTGTAAATTTTTTAGTTAAAAAAAAACACAAAGCAAAACACAATCCAAAACCGACAAGATGTTTTTTTTTTCTTTTCTTTTGTTTGCTAACAGAAAAAAAAAAAAACTTAACCGGGCCGATGGGGACAAGGACACAAGTTGGGCTGCTTTGGTAGATCCAGCAAACATAATTTTTGTGTCTCCCCAGGTACTGTACCGTTTAGCTAATTATTTATGGGACTTGTTAACGTTGGCTCTCCTTTCTTGTGAGGGAATTAAAATTTCCCCTTATTTGTTAATGATAAAAGAAATTCTTTATTGGTCTAATCTAAAGTAATTTTGACGGACAGATGTTGGAAATCTTTGTCAAATAATTCTAAAGGTAAATATGGAAATAATTCTGATAACCTTTTACCATTAAAAATTCTAATGTATACCTGTCAAGAACCTCTGTCATAGTTTTCCAATAGCTATATATTAGAAATTTTCCAGCAAATAAACTAGTTGCCTAACTAATCCTGTTGAAATGAAATTCTTTAACTTTGAAATATCATATGGCGTATTTTTAATGGCTAGTTGATGGAAATTCGAAAAACTGCACCTTATACAAATTCTACAAAAAGAAAATAAAAAAGAATTTTTATATTTTTCGTTAACTATTATAAAACCATTGTTCTTCCATCAAAATCTCATTCTTCACTCACCCTACCTCTTCATCTCTTTATCACAAAATTCACTCTCTTCCTCTCCAGCTTAAAGGCCAATTCATTTGAGCTAAAATCAACTAACTTTTTTTTTTTTACTTTTATATCTTTTTTACCTGAAACTAATTTTATTTGAAAGCCAATGTTATGTAAATACAATAATCAATTTGAAAGTAAATTTTTAGGATGTTGTTAAATTTTTATGAATTTTTCTTTTTTTAAGGCCTGAAACTAGAAAAATTTATAAAAATTTAGTAAGATTATAAAAATTGTATCTTCAATTGATTATTGCAACTACATAATATTAAATTTTAATTAAAATTAGTTTCAAGTAAAAAAATATAAAAATAAAAATAAATCATTTTGTAGCTAATTACCTAAAGTTAAAACGAATTGAGTGTAATTTTTTCTCTTTCTTCTTCCCTCTTTTTTTACTGTCATCTTGATCTTCTTTTCTTCTTTCCCTCTCTTTCTTACCATACTCTTTCTTCTGTTTTATTTTTCATCCTCCTCCTTCTGCTGCTGTTATTCTTCTTCTTCTTCTTCTTCTTCATTTTTTCTTCCTTCCCTTCTTCTTTTTTCCATTTCCCTCATTCGCGCCATTTTTATTTGTATTTGTTAATGAAAAATAAAGATTAATTAAGTAACCTCAAGTCTTGTTTTTTGGAAAAAAAAAATCCTATGACTATGTACTGTAAAAGCTACAAGGAACTTTTGATAGTGCTGTCCATCAGAAATTTTTTGATCGGCAGGAACCACATTCTGACTTGGCTGGTGTCGGACTATTCAGAAGCTATTTTTTGACATCTAACCGTCAGAAAATTCACAGCTAATAAAACTACCGTCAGAGCACATTTTATGACGTATATAGAATCGACAAACATTTTTTTGATGGTTGTCCATCGAAAACATCAATTTTCAATAGGTCAGAAATTGATACCTTTTTAGTAGTATGCCTACAATTCCTACCGAATTCAGTCATGGAAAAGCCTGCTGAGGCGCTGCAAGCACAGAAAGTCATCCATTACTAGTCTATATGCACAACAATAACCTCCCTTGTCAAGCCCTCATCTCCTTCCCGGAGCCTATTAATTGTCTCCTTTTGCATATATAGTAACCATTTCTAGGTTGCTTTTTCTTATTATAGATGGTGTCTTTTATCTGATAGTTCTAATAGAGTTTTTTTCTCTTCTGGAGAGATATTCGACGTTGTATACTATTTGCTTTCCTCCATTTTTACATATTGAGGAAGAATTCCGGAGGTGTGTTTTGTTTGGCTCACCCAGTGACCCTAATTTCAAGGTTTTGCTATTCTCAAGAATGTCCATTTTAATCATTTTTCTCAAATATTATGATATATAGCATGAAATACTGCTCATTGCAGGTACATGGTACATATTTTTTTTTATAATTTATTGAGTTATCATATAAATGTCACCATGTTTTGTATACCAATGCTTTTTTATATATTTTTTGTAATTTATTGCAATCACTGCAAGGTATATCGCATACCCATGGGTTGGGGATTTTTTTTTTCATTTTATGTCAATGTACAACATACATGCAAATGTAAAATTATAAAATATAATTAATACATATATTTTTTACATAAATATTAATGTTATTTCAGTTTTTATTTAAATAAAAGTTAATTGATAAATGTTGTTACTATGGTTGAGATTTCAAAATTATTATAATTCTTTTCTTTCATTTTAGTTTATATTAGGAAAATTACAATGAAAATAATGAGAATACATATAAGAAATGAGCACAAAAATTATATTTGATGTTTTTCATCTTATAAATATATTTTAATACATGTTATTTTGCAAAAATCTGTGGTGGTATGTGGTACTGTATATTGCTACGATTCACAATATGCAGTATACCTAGTAAAAATGTTTTTAAAAACCTTTTTTTTTACTATCAATGTGTGCCCTGTTAAGGCGTTGCAGTGGTGTGAAATCAATTACAGCAGGTAGTTCATAAAGTGATCGAAAGATGAAAATTGTAATGATTGAGGATATTTTGCTAGGAGTTGATATCCATATTTTTTTTTTCTATGAACGAGTTGATACCCAATTAGTTAAAATAGTAAGTTTTTTGTCATGTCTACTATGAGGGAAGCAAAATGTTTCATAATTGAGCAACTCACTCTGGACAGTGTTTTGATAGATTTGATAAATTTCAACCTCACTTTAATGCTACAATATGTTAGCATTTGTTTATATAGTTTAATAATTTCATCTATTCAGTTCATATTAACGATGGCCTCGATTATGATGAAATGATGGATGTTGAAGTGTATAGATTTTATTTTTTTGTACATGGCCTGGGTGAAAGTTGAAAATGTTTTGGTATTCTTTCTTAAAGCTAATTATTCTTTCCCTTTTCTAGCGTCTATGCTTAATTAGAGCGAAGAGGAATTATGTGCATTTTTTATTAAATAATGATGTACACATACTTAAGTATGACATTTGGTGATTAAATCATAAATATTTTCCAGCCTGTAATCGATGAAGACTCACTATGTTGTTCACCTTAGCACTTTGTAGTAGATATATTTTTTATTAAATTTATCATTAAAATAAATATCAGTAATAAATAGCTAAAAAATTCTTTGCCATAAACTTATGCTAATAATAAATTAAAATTTTACTTTATTTTAATTTTAAGTTGGGTGTTCATTATATCATGTTTTTATCATTGAAATGATTAGTTATGATCGAAACATAACACATGTACATACTTCAAAATGATGAATATTTTTTGTGTCACTAAAAAAGAATTCATTAAAAAATTTCACTTTCTATCAATTTAAATTCCAATATTTAATATTTATGAAAAATTTACTTTCAATTTTAGCAGTTATGGACAAAATTACTTTATTAAACCATAAAACTTTTGAATTAAATAACTTATTCTAAAAAACTCAATTAATAATGATTAAAGTAAAATAAAAAATTGGCCAAAAAAATTCAGGGACTAATAGATGAAATGGAAAAGATTTAGGTATTAAAATTTAATAATTTATGGTGAACAATGTTTTGCTCTAAAAGATCGTACATAAAAAAACAGCAAAAAAAAAATCAAGACTGAAAGAGTACATAGAAATAATATAGTTAAGTAGTTATTATTTATTAAATTTGGGACTAAAATATAATATGGGTCCAACTTAGTGACTGAAATGGGAAAGAAAATAAATTCAAGGACTGAAATGGTAGTTTAACAATAAGAAAAACAGGCGGACACTTGCAAAATTACAACACAAGCTCCTAGGACACAATTTCCTTGAAAGAAGAGTACCAAACTTCAAAAGAGTCAATCATGTCAAAATAAAAAACAAAGGAATCAGCAGTGTTGATGAACACTGCAAAACTCACAGTTTTTAGAATATAGTTATAATTTGGTCAAATGTAAAATCAATTAATTTTACTTATATTTCCATATATATGAGTAGCAAAGTTATTGTTTTGTTCCTTGCTTCAGTTTTAAGGAAAGGTAGAGATGTTGTTAAGGAGTTTAACACCCAATTCGTTTTAACTTTAATCAATTGACTACAAAATGACTTTTTCTTATTTTTACAACTTTTTTACTTGAAACTAATTTTAATTAAAAGCCAATATTATGTAGCTACAATAATCAATTGAAAATATAATTTTTATAATATTACTAAATTTTTATGAATTTTTCTAGTTTCAAGTCTTAAAAAAGAAAAATTCATAAAAATTTAACAAAATCCTAAAAATTTACTTTCAAATTGATTATTGCATCTACATAACATTAACTTTCAAATGAAATTGGTTTCACATAAAAAAGATGAAAAAGTTAAAAAAAGGTTAGTTGACTTTAGACGAAATGAATTGGCCCTAAATTTTTTTCTTTCTGATTTGCTTATATATTTGTGTGTGCTTGTGTTTGTGTTTATATATTTGCTATAATTAATAATATGAAGTTTTAAGAATGTCTCATTGTATATGTATCACATGCTAAGATCTAAATAATCAGTACTCAATTTGTGTATTAGATTAAAATCGTGTTTTATTATTACTGTACCTCATCTATGACCTGGATGGTGTTATATTCCATATTCAGATTAGTCAATTGCGTAGAATAAGTCAATACGAGTCATATTATATATCTTAAAAGGGGAATGAGCTAGTTCGTATATAAAGGATATGAAAAAAAAAAACAGTAAAACAACATGTTACCCATCTTTGCCTACCTACCTCAGCCGGTAAAAATAAGACAACTCCGGTCGAGGCCCAGGTTTTGATCAGTCCAAAAGTAGCCTGATGTTCTATAGGTTTTATAAGACATACAAATTATCTCTCAAACTTTCCTTATAACTCCTCTCACCTTAAATATATACTTGTATACATGCTTATCATTATTAAAAAAAATGTTACTCGAAAATGATAATGTTGAAAATGATTTATTATGACCTCAGGTCAGTTTAGTATATATCTTTATCTAGTTGACCATCTGTAGTTCGGTGTTACTTGTAGAGCTTGTCTATTAATATCTCTATTGGTTAAGTTCAAAGAATCACTTTTTGAGTTATACGTTAAAGAGCAGCAGTTCAATATCTATATTGGTTATGTCATTAGAAAAGGGTAATATGAGAGCTTTTATTGACTCTATTCACAATGATAAACATCTAATGAGCATACCATCAGAATTTTTAGGTTGTGTATTTCGTTACTTGAATAATGGTTATTTTGTTAATTTGTGGATATAGCGTCAATGGTATATTATTTTATAATCCTTGTGCAAGGAAAATTTTGTCCTTCATGCACACTCAAGAATGAGAGTTTAATGCCTAATGTTTGGGTTCTTATCAATCCCAATTTCTGATTAGTCAATTATTACAACTTGTAAGTCCTGGAATAATGTATTTGTTACATTCGCTTACTCAGCGAAGGAAGAATGTTACTGCTGCATGTTACCTGATAACACCGACTTTGATTTTTATGTTAATAACTGTATTTGTCAAATGTGCATTTTATTTTTTGGGCAAGGATGAAAATTTAACAGTTATGTAACTAGCGGGAAATAGTTTCACCTGGCAAGTTTACCTCTAACCAGATTACTCTCATCTTAAAACGAAAGGTCTCATTAGAATATGAACTCAAACTTATGTTTGTGTTGTAAGTTATTTTCAAGAAAGTGTTAAGAGTTTTTAGCTGGAACTACTTTACCTAAAATGGTTTAGAGTCCATAGTCTAGGAAAATATATTATATATGCAAGTAATTAATCATTCTTGTCCATGGTTCTAAGTATACATGGAATGAAAAAAGAGGCTTATTTCCCTAGGCTTTGTGGTTAGAGCAATATTTTTAATGAAGATGCTCCATACTTTTGATCAGAATAAGAATTCGGAGATAGATGTCTAAATCACAAGAGAGTTGTTGCATTGTTGTTTGGTGCATCCTATTTATCACTAGATTGCTCCATCATTTATAAGCTTGGGCGTCAAATATTTTGTTATCTTCTTTTGCTAGCGATAAGCTGGAAAAAGTTGGTAAGTAGGTTATTACTTTGAGTTCAATTCAGCCTTTAGTATATCTGCTTCTTTTCCTATTTATGTAAGTGAATTGTACCATTGATAGGTAGTTATGAATGGTAAATTTTCATTTGGCTCTATCTTAATACTTTCTATTATACTTATTCAAGTTACTATATTTATATGCACGTGGACCATGGAGTATAACCAATCACCTTCTTGTTCACTTGCCGTTGTTTTCTTTTTCTTTAAAAGAAACTTGGGAATGTGCACAAGTAGTGATGCATTCTTTGGCTATTAGGTAGGATGGGAAAATTACAAAAACTCCTTATAGTTTGGTCTAACCTACACTCTGTCATCTCATTTCTTTATAATTTTAGACAACAATTTTTGAAACCCTGATTTAAACTAGCTAATATTCATATTTCAGTAATTTTAAGATTTTTTATATTTTTTCACAGTTAATTGGCCTTTAAAAAATACTAGTATATATTTACAAGAAGAAAAATATATTTACAAAAAGAAAAAATTGTTAATTTATAATGTCTATTAACTATAAAAAAAATATTAAAGAGATTGAAATTATTATAAAATAACTATTGTATAATGTAAATTACAATTTTAGAAATTGTTATCGAACAGTATAAAAAACAATGGGCAAAATGTATATTTTCAAAAATAAAATTGGTAAACTATAAGTTAAGGCAAATCTCAGAAAGATAATTGTAAGTTTCCCTAAGTTGGAATGCAAGTGCCAATTAACTTTACACAAGCATCTTAATACTAGTTGATCACCCGAGTCAATTGCAAGGGATTTTTCCAGCAAAGTGCTCATTCTCTTGCAAAAATATTTCTGCAGATAAACAAATTTGTTAGTTAACTTGGTTTGTAAAATATGTCTTTCCCTCATGTTTAAGCTGAGATTTAAGAAACTCTGGGTTCCCTAACTCGAAAATATCTATTGGAAAAAGATTTATGGGTTCACAATCATTTGCACATTTATTCTGCATTCTAATTCTCATCGTAGTCCTAGATCATTGTCTAAACTTTATTCATAGTTAAGCCCAATTATATCACACTACTGAACTACATTACCTTGCAATGTAATTGGTTTGTAGATGTTTTTTTTACAATCATTACAACTAGTAAGTTGCTCAACAATGTATATGTTACAATGCCTTACTCAAAGAACAAAAAATGCTAACGTACGTAATATCTTCCTTGATGGTAGTGGATCCTCACCTCGGCCCAACCTCACCTTAACCTTATTCCACCTCGCCATGCCCTAACCTTGTGTAGAGGCTAGAGATGGAAAAGAAAGGAAACCTCAGTGCAAGAGAAAATAGAAGCAAAACAAGACATTAATAGTTGAAAGAAGAACAAAAAGGGGAAAAAAAGCAGTGATAGCAATTTAATTTGTAGTTGGTGAGAATAGAAAAAGAATAGTAGACAGAACAAGGGCTGGAACCTTGGTAGGAACCAAAAAAAAATGAAATAGAAGGCAAAGCTCAGTATTAATTACCATTCGGCGAGATAGGCACCTTAATCGCAACGAAAAAGAAAGAAAAAAACTAATGACCTCTAGAGAAGATCGTCAGTTAAAGTTAGCTACTAGAGAAACAAACTGGGTGTAACCTCAATGGCCAATGGGGGGAGGGGATTCAGTGGCAAAAAAATAAAATAGGCTTACAGGCTCTCCAGTTAAATTAGACTCTCAAAATTTGGGCTTAAGTAATTTAAGCTCAAGCCCAAATAGTACCAATAACTTAAGGGCCCGAGCTTAAGCCACCAATTTACACCCCTAAGCAAGAGCAAGAGGAAAAGTGAAAAACCATGAGCTTGTTCATTTCTTTGTGGACGAGCACCACTGTTGTTGTTTTTTCATCCCAACAACCTAAAACTACCCCTAGATGTATGATGCATCAGTTTGGCTCTGTTGTTGTTCCTAGGGCTCAAGAAATGCCCCAAAATGTTAGCCTCAATTTGAGCAAGAGCTGGAGGGGTCATGTTTGCATCATTAGATCAAGTTTTACCTGGTTCTAATACCAATTCAATGCCTTTTTATGAAGTTTGTAAACTTTATGTTTTTAGAATTTTAGTGCAAGCAAGTTTCAATTTAGTATTTATGGATGTAGGCAAGATACTATTGAGCTATGGAGAAGGGAGAAGCACCCAACCAAGGAAGAAGTGGGAGGAGGAATAGGAAGAGATGTAAGGAAAGGAGGGAAGAAGTGGGACCAAATTTCACGTTGGAGGTCAAAGTTGGTAAGGTTGCCACAGTCAATGGGTTGTGAGATGTCAGTAGAGGTGAGGTCTTCGATAGAGATGAGAGGTAAAGGAGAAAGAAGGTCAAGAAAAATAGAGGGAGACAATGTAGCTCATTACATGCAAAATTGTGGGGTAAAGTTTTTACCAAAGAATGGTAGGAGGGTAAAACCATGTGTTTCATCTTTTCTGTCATATCATTGAATTACTAGGCTAGCTTTGGAAAAGGATAAATATAAGTATTTTAAACGGTGGACTAAAAGTATAAGTTTATCTAAATATCAAGGGATTTTAGTAATTTTTGCTGACTAAAAATATTGTTCGACAAATTTTGCTTACCTATAATCAGGTATCCAAAAAATAAATTACGCAGAAACGCGCGGTGATCCGTCTATTCTCTGAAAAAAATAATGTGATTATTTAAATGATCTCTGCAACCATAAGAAAGAAGAAAAGGAAGCAAACTGAGGAAACGACGTGGCTTAATGGGATTGGACGCCAAAACACCAGCGGGTGTAGGACAAAAACTGGACACCATCCCACTTTTCCATCCGAGCCGGACAGCATAACTGCATAAGATAAAGTTGAAGATAAAGCTCCGTTTGCCTTCTGACAGACACGAGTCCGTTTCAGCTTTCAATTGATCAGACTGTTTCCAATTCGACCCTCGTACTTCCTTCTCCTTTTCAATCGGGTCCACCCCCATCCATGGCTGTATCCGATGTGGTGGTCGGGAATTTGACGACCATGTTCGTGGCGGTGATTGCTGGGATTAAGGCTTACGGGTTGGTCTGCGGGAGAATCTTCGGCGTCGGGTTCGTGCTCATGGCGTCGACCACCGTGGTGGGGCTGATCTTAGTCGCGACGTTGACGTGGGACGTCTCGCGGAAGGCCTCGTATGCGGTGTCGAGGGACCAGGTGCAAGTCCACGAGATGTGCAAGGGCGGAATTTGCTGGCACGGCGTGGCGGACCGGTCCCCGGCATCACAGGTTCGGTTCCGTCTGCCGCCGCAACTCCCTTACGGTTCTTTGTAAAACTCGCGGATGTGTTATATGGATGTCGGTGTCGTGGAAAGAGGTGAGGGTTTTGTTATTTTGTTTTTGTTTCTTTTTTTCTTCCGTTGAGAATACAGAGAATAAATAAGTTGATCATGTATATAATTGTATAAAAAAGTAAATGGGTAAATTGCATCACTAATCTGAAATCTTTAATTTGGGTTGCAAATTGACCTCGAACGACCATCTTCTTGCAAATTTGTCCAAACTTTTAATCTGTTGCATATTGATTCATAGCCTCGGGCAGCTACATAAATCTGACTGACATAAAGGAAAAGCTGATACTTTAAACAGTCCGCCAATTGTTAAAAATATGGAGTAGTTTAAATCCATGGGAGGACAATTACCGGAGAACTTAAATTAGAATCTAAAAAATTTAGTTTTGATAGTTAGTAAGAGTTAATAAATTTAAATGGTTCAGTAACTATTTTTTAATAATTTGTGGGTAACTAAGGATTAAGATGTAATGAATTACAAAACTTTGTGGGTAATTGCAATGTAATAGAGGTTAAGAACCCATGTGCAACAACTACTAAGGTATGGGACCAATGATACTTTTACCGAAAAAAATTTGCACAAATGCAACGACACATTTGATCCTACATATATCTTCCTACGTTCTTCTTCCCCAATTTTTTTAAGGGCAAAATGCACATTTGATCCCTCAACTTTGACAACTCAAACGAGTTAGTCTTTTAGTTTAGATTCAGTATCTCTTAGTCTCTCAACTTTTAGAATTGTAGTAAGTTAGTCTCACATTGGATGGAATGACAGATGATGTTAACATTCTTATGTTAATATTCTTGCTGATGTGGAATAGGTTTGGTGTGGATTGAATGTACCATCTGCTTTCACTGCTCTACTCCTGGAATCCTTTGAATCTCAATTATTAGATAACATTAAAACAAATAATCAGCTTCCCATCAAAATTTTGGCTCCCAAATCGTCAATAATGGAAAAACAAAAAGAATCTGGTTGTGAAACAAAATGGAAAGAAAAAAAACTGACACTACTTCAATAATTAACAGGAGCACGAGTATGTTTTAATGCTCTGCCATGTATGCTAGTGATCAATGAAACAACTTTGTCCTCTAGCATTTGTTCGATGACCATCAAAAGATTGGCGATAAGACTAAAGAATCACTATGCCACTAAAGCTGTGTGAATCAGGGCTTCTATTGCATGTTTATTGGTCAATAGTACTAATGAAACAAATGAAGATAGCACTATTTTTCATGGCTATCAAATCCCCTTCTCTTGCAAGTCAATCATGCAATCGATATCCTCAACCACCAAGATTGATTGGTTCACTATTGCCACCAAGATCCATCATAGATCCAAATTTCTCCTCAACTTCCCTAACTTCAGGTCATAAACACTAAACTTCAAAGTAATGCACCATTATAGGGATTGACCACTTCTTCATCTCTTTCCATCCCAATGACCATGTCTATCTCTCTCACTCTTGTTCACCCTGTATTGTCGTGCGAAAGACAATGAGCACTAGACACTAGCTACTGTTATTTATGCAGAAGTGAAAAATGATTTCTTGTGCTAATCCCATCTTTGCTTCTACCTCTGATTTCTTACATGAATCATGTTTTAAGCTTGCTGATGACCCTAGCATGGCTCATTGCTTAGCTCTTTCATTCTAGTTGCCTCTAAATTGAAGAGTGTAAGTTTCACAATGTTTGGGCCTTCAAAACCATTGACCAATCTTCACACCATACCAAACAAAGAACTCCACCATTTATCCATGTCTATGCCTGAGAAGCACCATCTCCATCACGTGACTCCTCATGCACATTTTTTGTCAAGTAAGCGACTAAGTCACCTAGTTTATAAAAGTTTGAGGACCAAGTCGCATAGTTTATGCAAGTTTGGGGACTAAGACAAAATGAGTCAAAGTTAGAGGACTAACTTATGCGAGTTTGTAAAGTTGAGGGACCAAATTTACAATTCGGCCTATTTTCAATGATTGTAAATATCTACTAACTACATAAATCTTTAATTTTCGGCGTTTATAGGCTGTAGCTTTTTAGTAAACCGATCATTTGAATTACATTTTAATTTATTAATTTTTGAAATTTGGTTCTTTTTATTATATCTTTCTGTAATTGTTAAATGAAAAAAATAAGAGACAGTTAGTTCCAAATTAAATTTCAATTATTCCACATTTCTCTTTTAGAAAATGATTATTATTCAAAATTTCAATTTATTAAGTCTTTACTATTTAAGAAGTCTAAAATGTAATTTAAAGTGTTCTTTTGTAAAAAGGTATTGTTTATTTATTTTTTAGCTTATCCAACCTAGAAAATAAGAAATTAGTCAATACTTATTTTTAAGAAACAAAATTCTAAATTATTTTTTAACTTCTGAAAGTGTAAGATTTCAATAAATTGATAACTTAAACAAAGTATCACTTTATATAAGGAAAATAATTTTATATAAGAATAATAATAATAGTATATAAATGCATTAAATTTAATTTGAAAAAAAGACAAACATCCAACATTTTATATCTTCTGCTCAAAATCAAAGAAGAATCAACATGTGTAATCCATAGACACTAAAGATATAGGATTCCTGTTTAAGAGTAATGGCAAAATGCGTTTTACTATTTGGTTCACTTAATTTCAAGTTTAGAAACTAGAAACCAATTGGGAAACTAAATATTATATCTAGTTTTAACCCAAACAAAATCAAATAACAAAATACTCTCAGTGTCCTATGTTCCTTGTACAATTTATTAATTTAGGTTATTTCAAATATTTACATCGTTTTCATATTTGCTATTTCTTTCTTTGTTTTCAGGAAGAAAAACACCTGATGTAGAGTGTAATTATAGTTACTACTATTTTCTAAAAATGAATATTGGTACTGTTAGATGAACAGTAACTCAGTTTTGGGCTGGCTTTTGAGCCATAGTTCAGCATTTTTTTTTTTTTGCTTTTGTTAGGGTGTGATTACTTTTTTTTTTTAGTTTTGTCTCATTTTGTAAGGTGTTTGCCTTTCTGAAGGCCTATGTTGCAATTTTCCCAATTTTTATCTATCTCACTTTTTTTCTGTTAAAATGCGATTTCATTCCCAAAGTTTCTAATGTTTTCTTTTTTGGACCTGAGTTACATTTATATTATATTTTAGTCCCTGAATTTTATGACTATTTAATTAAATCTTCTATTTGTTCTTTTGGCCCCCAAGTTTTTCTTTTTGTTGTTTTTTATGTACTATCTTCTAAAGTAAGATATTGGTGACCATAATTTATTTATTTTTTAGTTAAACCATTTTTTATCTTCATTAAGTCAATTATTAAATCCTTAATGTCTACAGTTTTTCCTTTTTTTGTCTTGATCCTAACTTTTTTTTATTGATTTTCTTTGTTGTTGTTTTCTAAAATGAAGCTCTAATAATTATTTTTATCATTATTCTTTCATTATTGTTTCAAAGTACATAACGTGTTTTGTGTTGTACTGTTATTATTAAAATTTATTACAAAAAATATCCACTACAATGTGCAGGTCACCAAACCTCTCCATTTGTTCTCTTGGTCTATAATTTTTTTGTCATTTTTTTAGTTGTCTTCTAAAACAAAATATTGGTAACCATAATTTGTTTCTTTTTATATTTTTGGTAGTAGCATTTTTTACTCTAGTCTCTACCTAGTAAGGTGTGAACATTATTTTGTTCAAAAATTACAATGACTGAAACTTAAAAGCATATTTTTTTTATATCAAGTCTCTATATCTTTCCACAAATTTATCTAATGATCACATGAACCGGCACAACGTTTGGCCTCCATGCACCTTATATATTCTAAAAGAAAGAATGAGTTTTACTGTTCATCAACAGTAAAACTTACGTGTTTTTTTTTTTTTTTTGCTTCTTTAAATTTATGGTCAAAACCCTCTTTTGATACCTGAATATTTTACATCTACCATAATGCTCCCCCACTTTCTCCTGCTATCACCAGCTAAACGGTAGACCATTTGCTGACAGTGATGTGATTCTCACATCATAAAGACTGAGGAATATTATTAGCCAAAATAAACATTTTAGTCAAATCTCTTCTTTAGTCCCTGGATATAATATTTCCACCATAATGGTCATCAACTTTCATGATCTATCATAAACTTTTTTTTCCCCTTTGCTAATAAGAATTTTTGTATATATTAGAAGTCAAAGATTTTTAAAGAGAAGGGAATAGGGCTATCTCGATCCCTGGTCACGGGTGTGGCAGACTTTCAAATACTTGACAAGAACTTTTAGGAAAATAAAAATTTTGATGACATATTTAAATTTAAGATGATAACACCTTAAATGAAAGTGAAGGACATGATTTTATTAACCATATTAAATATCAAAACTTTTTCCTTTTGCATGGTTTGACTCAGAGTTTTAATTATATAAATTTGATTTAAAGTTTTAATTAGTTGAAACAAATGTACAATTTTCATAATGTATGAGAGATTTATGCATATTTGATTTAGAGTTTTGATTAGTTGGAATAAATGAACAATTTGTATTATGCATGAGTGCATAATTCTTAAAAGATTTTCTTTTATCACTAATTCATTAGTGAGTAAAAATTTGGAAAACCTATGTATGCATATTATGCAATGTTATCATACACTATAAATGCCAGAAACTTTCTCTTTCTTAATGGTTTTATTGAATTGATTAATGAAATTGCTTTAATCATTTTTCATTTGTTATATGTAATGCTCTTTCAACACTAAATAAACACATCTTCAGTTGATTACTCTGTGTGTTTATAATTATTTATACTCAGGTTTTACTTAATGTCAAGAGAAGTCTTATCCTTTTGCATTGTTTCATCAACGACTTATACTGATTATATTACAGTTAATAGTGCTATAGAATTTACCTACGTAACACGTTGGTCTCACATACCTTACTTACTTCTAAAAGTTATTTTCACTGTTCATCATTGAAGATAAACATTTTTTTTTGTTTGCCTCACTTTTTTTTTCCCTTTTTCAGACATAATTGACCATTCCTTAAGTTTGAATCCTTTTTCACAAGGTGCTCGCATTTTTTAGGACCCATTTTACAATTTCTCCAGTTTTGGGTTATCTGGTTACGTGTCAATTTAATCTCTAAGTTTTTACTCTTTTCTATGTTAGTCCCTATTTTCCATCCATATTTATTTTGGTCTCTAAATTTAATAAATATTTAGCTAGATTTTTTCTATATATTTTGTTAGTCCCCAAATATTTTATTATTTTTATATATTATATTCCAAAGTAAGACATTGGTTATCGTAATTTATTTATTTTTACGTTAATCCATTTTTTACATTCATTAAATCAATTGTTAAGCCTTTAATACTTAATATTTTTCCAATTTCTATCTTGGTTTAAAATTTTTTTTGTTGCTTTTTCTTTAATTTTTTTAAAATAAAAAATTATAATTTACCTACTTCTGGCTATAGTTCTAATTGATTCAGTTTTAATTATTTTTTTAAAAAAATTATCTTTATTAAATTAATGGTTAAATTGTAAATTTATTAACATAAATTAAGCACAATTTTCTGTTTCAATCATATTATTTTTTTATTCATGGTTGCATTTTGAAAGATGAATTGTTCTCTACAGTTTAATAAAATAATTTGGTACATAATTGCTACAATTGAAATTAAATTTTTCTTAATAAATTTCTCATTAATATTAAAAATTAGAGTTTAAGTTGATAAAAGAGAAAAATTTTTAGTGAATTGTTTTTAATGACAAAATTATACATTATTTAAAAATAGATATGATATTATGTTTCTATTTACCTAAATTTCAGCTATTATTCAGGTTAGTTTGACGTTAATTAATTTTTCTCATATTTTAAATTATTTATTATTTAAAATTTTCATACTAAATTTATTGTAAAAAATATCCACAACATCGTGCGGGCTAACATACCTCATTATGGCTAAGATAGTTTGTTAACACACATGGTACAAGCTACGACGCCAGAGTTAGAGTCGGCCAAAAGCGCATTGATAACAAAATGATCTGGATTATAATAGTTTTTAATTTCAAGAAATTTTGAGATATTTTGTGCATGATTTCTTTTATTATAGGTATGTGGAAGATGGTACAAAATTTTTTCATAATTTATTATTCTTTCACGTGAAATATTATGGTATATCCCTATATTTCACATACCGCTAGCTCGTATATATGTGTTGTCAATTTATCGAGGTATTTTATTCAGTACATATTGCGATATGTGGTTTATCTTAATGCATAGATAAAGTAATTTTTTAATCTCTTTTACATTAAAGTACCATGCATAAATATATAAAATGAAAAATATTACTGATACACATATTACAACATAAATATTGCCTTTCATATATGCGAGGTTGTGTCAACCAATACGATGTAGCAAGTATTTTTTATAATAAAATTAGCATTAAAACAAATCGTAATAATTAATTAAAAAAATTTCAATCATAAATTTATGTAAATCAACAAAATTTTCCCTTTTTTTTTTCAATTTTGAGATTGAATTTATTTATGCTATGTTTTTATTTTTAAAATGATTAGTTATGATCAAAACATAAATTGTGAAACATAACATAATATATGCTTCAAAACCATAAATTTTTTATCATTAAAAAAATAATTCAATAAAAATTTTCATCTCTTATCAATTCATATTCCAAATCTTAACATTGGGGAGAAATTTATTTAAAATAATTTACTTTCAATCTTAGTAAGTATGGACCAAATTGCTTTGTTAAACCATAGAGCCTTCAAAATAAATAACTCAAACTACAAAACTAAATCATCAATGAGGAAAGGATATGACGTAAACAAAAAATTAACTAAAGCCAAATTAATTTGAACCATAACCAAATCAATAAATTAACTAAAATGGAAAAAAAATCATTTACTTAATAAATGCAAAAAAATAATAACTAAAGCCAAATTGATCCGAACATACCCAAAAGTGAATAAATCATAATGACAAAAATTTTTTTTTTTTGGAAACAATAATGGAGGAAACTAACAAAAATAGTTTGGGGATGAAGAGATGAAATGAAAAAACTTTAGATATTAAGGGTCTACCAATTTTTTTAATAAGTGTAAATAACAAAATGAGAAATTTGGTTTTATAAAAAAACAAATAAATCATGATAACCAAAATTTTACTTTAGAAAATAGTACATAAAAAACAAAGAAAAAAAGTTTGGGGACCAATAAAGTAAATAGAAAGACTATAGTTAAGTAATTATTCAACTCAGAAACCAAAATGCTAAACGAATCAAACGAAGGGACTAAAATGGAAAATATAAGCAATTTATGGATCACTACAAGAGAAATGTTAAAATAAGACTATTTTATGTGATTGAATGTTAGTAACATGACATTTCAGTCAGACATCAGTAGCATGTTTGTTGGCTACAATTACTTAAGCGACTGAAAAGTTTAGTTGCATACTAGTAACACCATTTAAAAAATATTAAACTGTCAGTAACATGTTAGTTGCATTGTTTAAAAAATATTAAATTATCAATAACATGATAGTTGCATGAATTGTTTAAATATGCTATCAATCACACGACATTGTCACATATTAAATATATTTTCCTCTCCAGTTGCATGGTAATCACATAAATTAAATATATTTTCTTGCAATCGCACATCAATGGGGAAAAACTATGAGCGGTAAATTCAGTCGTACAAATTACATTTTCCACACCCACTCATCTCTTTTTCTCATTCCACCTTCTTCTCTGGTTTCTCTTTATCTGCTCCTTCCTTGTTCTCCATCTTTGCTTCCACTTTTCCAGTTCTTCATTCTCTCCGGTTTAAGCTGATTTTCCAATTGAAAGGAACAAGTGACAGCAGCATCAACGAAGCAACACCAACTCCCAAAAAGGCAACATCTCTATCCACCTCCCCATCAACAACCACAGCCACAGTGTGCTCGTATTCCCCACTTATTCCTCGCCGTTCGCTCTCTTGCTTCCCAAAATCCATTTCCAACCCTAAATTCAAACCGCAATCTAGCCACCGAAGAATGAAACTCGCTGCCTACTACTTCCACCATGGGCAACTGCGGCGCTTGAGAAGAATCCATCTTCGTCTCCGACGCTCAAGGTTTGTCTCCTTCTCTTTCTCCCTTTCAAGCTCTACTTTTCAGCTTCAGATCTTCGGTTTTTATCTGATTTTGTTGGCATCGGCAGTTACATAGACGCTGGCGGCTTTGAAGCATAAGCAGACAATCTCAGATTTGAGCCAGCGAGCACTTGAGGACTCATCCCGGGCTAACTCTGTGCTGTACACCCATGTCATCGCCTTCTAACTATTGTTTTTAATATTAAAATTTTCTATTAACTTTTTTAATTATTCTTTTTAATATTACTAAATAACAATTTTAATAATTTTAATAATCATCATAGTAATTATAATAATTAGATATTTTAATTATTATATTAATTATAGTCCAATTTTGATAATTATAAGCGGATTTGTAATTAAAGTTTTAAAAAATTATACTATATAAGTTGTGCCACTAAATTTCAATCACATGATGTAACTGCTTTATGTCAGTCGCACAATACGACTGATTTTCAGTCGCACTATGCCACTAATACTTTCGGTTGCATAGGTTCTTCTAGTCTACTATTTAACCAACTAAGACACTCAGTACTCAGTAGCACGATAGTTGCACAACAATTGCACAGTTCGTATGATTAGGGTTTTTACTGTTGTTTTAACTTGTGGCTTTTCAGTCATATGATACGACTAAATACCACAATTTACTCAGTAACATCAACCCATTGCTTTTGTAATGGATTCATAGCCTATTTTAGCCAAAAATAAATAAATAAATAAAGTGAAACAAAATAAAAATGGGAAAAATAGTGAATAAGCCCTCAAAATGCTATTATCTTTTGAAAAGATGATCAAGCTTCCAAAAGAAGCAATCGCATCCAAAAAGAAAATAAGGAAAAAAAAAGCAATGCATATTGTTTATCATTGTAGATGAATAGTGCGTGCTTTAGCCCAAACTAAGTTCACTGTTGTATCTGTAGTTTGTTGTTATTGCATGAAAAATACTTCTTTTGACAAAGTTAAGGACCAAAACATAATAAAAGAAATTTGTAGGGGCAAGAAAATGAGTTAGATCATCTCCAAAGGAAATGAAAAGTAAAATTTGGACCCTTACATTGTGCATAAATAATGATAAAAAATAGAGTTAGACCATCCCCAAAGGAAAGGAAACAAAAAATGTAGAGCCCCACCCTATTCATAAACAGTGATAAGAGTTGGCAATTAATAGATAGTATAATTTTGTTCATATTTGAAAAATTATGATGGAAATAATATAATGCATGTAAAAATAATCAACCAAAATTATATTTAATACATTTCACCTTAAAATATATAAGATCTAATATGTATATTTGTAACAAAATTAGTAATGGCATGCGGCACAGTACCGCGCGGTATATTTAGAATTTATAGGATATGGTATTAGTAGTTTTTAATAGTTTGATCTGAAGGTCTCTAAAAATTAATTGTGTTGTCAACATCTAGGCCAACTCATTTTTTTTCTTTTTCCAAAATATTCGCCACAAAGTTTCCTTCTCTAAGCAGATGCCAAACTTGAAGTGCCCATTCTGCATCTCTCAATGACCTATATTCCAACAATAAAGGCATGAACTCAATGAAGGTACATTTAGATGGATTTAAGAGTTGAATAACAAGTCTCGAGTCCATCTCATTATGATTAGGAGAAGTATTGAGCAGAGGAGTAAAAGATGAGTAGACTTGTTTGCTAGATTCAGGTGGCTCCTTTTCAATGAAGAAACTATCAACTTTGCTCGACAGTGTTGTTACAGCCTGAAATCTCGCCAGCAAGGTTCAACTGGATCTCATTGGTTCGTCTCAAGGTGAATATATGTGCTTGGAGGGCAGTATTTGGTCGATTACCAACAAGAGCAAACCTGGCATTTAGAGGAGTACCAATTGAATATGCAAGGTGCTTGCTATGTTGTGGTGTGGTGGAATCTGTAGATCATGTTTTGACTTGGTGTAGGCTTGCTTCATGCTTATGGAGAAAGGTGCACATGTGGTGGCAGCTTGCCAATCCTCCTTCCCTTGATACTATTGAATTGCTAGCTGATACAGGAGGTGCTTAACTGCCTTGTAAGGTTTGAAAATTTTAGCATACTGTCTGCTATGTCACTTGTTGGATCATTTGGAAATACTGAGACAATTTGATTGTTAATGGCAAGTTGGCTATTGTGATGCAAATATATGCTTGGGGATGTGCAGTCTTTGTCTGTTTTTTTTTTTTTTTTTTGTGGATTAGCCATAGATGTAGGAATTTGGGAATTGTGTGGGTGGATTGGCTCTTAAACCCATGCCAGGCAGTAATCAATGGTTTGTGAATTTAGATGGTGTAGTAACATGTTTTCGGAAGTTGCTACAAATCGATTTCACCTAAGTTGATTGGACACCTTAAAATAGTCTACTATAATTCAAAGGGTTCAAAAGTACGATTACACTAAAACAACTTTATTTTAGCGCCAAAAAATTGGCACCTTAGTTTTATTTAAATTTCACTTTGATTTTTTTAAATAATTTGATTAATTTTCCAAACCATGGATTCTAATCGAACCACCCGGATATGGACTTCTAAACCTTACTATTTGATTTTATTTGTTTTATGAAATATTGGTATTTTCAAACCATGGATCTCATCGAATCACTCAGATGTGGAACTTAAAAACTTAATCTATTTTTATTTTATTTGTTTTTCTTTTAAGTATTTTAGTTAATTATCAATCCAAATCATAAATTATATCGAATCACCCAGATATGGATATTAAAATTTATGTTTACCCTAAATTCATCTTAGAGTTTTATTAAACCTACACGGAATTGAATTTTCTTAAATGTGATTTTTTGTATGCATTATGATATTTAAAATAAAAGCAAAATCAAGCTATTCTAAAAATTAAAAGAAAATAAAAGAGAAATAAAAAATAAAAATAAAATAAAAAATAAAAATAAAAATAAACATCCTAAGTTATATCTTTATGTGAATTTAATGGTTAAATTTAACGCATGGCCAAACAAGCAAATAAAGAAAGAAAGAAAAATAAAGAGAGAAAAATAAAAAAATAAAAAAACATCAAAAGCTTACTATTAGTGACTAATCTGCAAAAGAGAAGAAAGTTAGTGACTGAATGATCGAAATAAAAAGATTAGGGGGCTAATCAAGAGTTTTACCTGAACGGGTCGGGTTTACGGGTCTGACTCCGATTCTCGTCGGTTTTGTCTCGATTCTCTTCAGCGGCGGCGGAGACTGGGCAATCGGCGGCTTGGGCTCCTTTCCTTGGTGGCTGGAGACCTCAGGGTGAGGTGTATAGTGGCCGACGGAGTCGAGGACGGCGGGACGGGGGAGGACGCGATCGAGACTGCTCCTGGATCCTGCATCGGCGCTGACGGGTGACGGTTGGGGCGGCTGCGTGGCGTGGGGGCGAGCACCTGGGCATGGAGGCGGCATGGCTGGCGATGGCTGGAGCGGCGGGCAGAGGGCTGGAGGCCGTCAGGCAGCAGAGAGAAACACCAGGGGTGGGGGCGGCTTGGGAGAAGCGTTAGGGTTTTGGGGGAGCTGTGATAAAAAAATCAGGGGCTTGAGGCTGCAGTTTTCATTTTTTTCGCTAACAGCTTAGGGTTGCACCCTTGATTAATTAGGTTTTTTGAAGTTTAAACTCATCCAAATTCAATTTGAAGAGGTTAGGACATAATTTGGTCAAAGTATCAGTTTTAGTCCAACAACTCTCTTAGGCTACTGATCTGCTCCCTATCTTTATGTGAAATTGCAATTAGCTCAACTTTTGCCTGATTTGTCAAAGTAGCTTAAAGTTTTTGAAAAATAACTAGATTTTTCCAAAATTTAATAATTTTGTCAGATTTACCTCAAACTTTTCAATTTTACTAAAAATCTTCTAAAAACCCTTGGTTTCCACCCAAACTTTTTCTTTTAGCCTAAACTGACCGTACAAAACCTTTAGGACTCAAAATTAGTACCTAAAATAAATTAATTCATATTTCTACCCTAGATGACCCTTCTAAATTTCTAAAATTAATAACAAAAAAAAAATGTAACTTAAAAGTGACTAGAACACCTAACCCTAAAATGACAAAAAAGACCCAAATGTTCTAATAATTAATCAAATTATCCCCTTAAAAATAAAAATGTCCTTTAAACTAATTTTTTAAACCTAAAATTAAATAAAAATTAATGTCTGCATAAAATTGGGTATTTATAGATAGTTAGACACTACATGGTGGCTGATCAGGAATTTGTCTGGTGTTTCTATTATGTTGACAGCTAGTCCCTAGCTGGTCTTTGTACTCATGTAATCATTCTCTTTAATAAATTTATTCTTTGTTACTGTTGAAAAAAAAAAACAGTCTTCTTTTAATCCCCAAAGTATAGCTTTTAAATTATCCGCTGAACTTTCCGGACAAAAACTGCCACAAAATCTCCTACGTCACTTGGAATGGCATCCCGTGTCCCTGTGTTTGCCCTCTTATGCTAAGTGAGAGTCATAAATGTTGAGTTTATACATTAGATGGGGAACATCAAAGAGTCGCAGTTGTTTTGGTTATAACAAAAGGTTTATAAGTCGCCTAGATGACAAGAATCCAGAAGCTCTTTGTTTGATTTTGTTAACAACAATCATCATAATAGCGCTATCAATGCTATCAAAAACTTTATCATTGCAAGGACACCAAATTTCCCAAAGACAAAAAGGAGGAACTATGCTTCAAGGTGTGCCCTGATAAGTACAAATAGTTTTGTTCAAATAACTTGCTCTGATAATTACTATTAAAATTATTGTTTTAATATTCATTTCTTTCATATATTCTTTAATTTACGTATAAAAGTAAAGACGCAAAAATGGAAAGAATAATAAACTTTTCTCTCTTTTCCTTATTTTTTCGTTTCTGCACCAAACTTAAACATAGATACAACAGAGATAGCGTGTTTAGAGATTGAGAATTCAAATAGAGAGTGTAGAGTATGTAGATTCAAAAAGATGAATTGGATTGACCGGGCAGGATTAGTATGTGAAGACACAAAGTGGAATAAAGAAAAGATGATGCCTAGATCAGTCTATGGAAAAAGTATTGTGAAAGGAAAATTCATTACTATCTAGTAACAACTGAAAATTAATGTTATACATCCTTTTAGTTATAGTTGATCAAATAATTGGCAATACTTTTTTTATTTCTTTAGTGACCGGTCAATGGTCCATCACTATGACGTACTTGATTAAACTATAAGTATCTTACAATATCTAATACTTCCTTCGTCCCATATTTTTTGCATCGTTTGATTTTTTTACTTAATTTGACTTGAATTTATTCATATTAGTATTTATTCAAAAAAGTTAAAAATATATATATTTAGAAACTATATGTCTTAATTTATCATCCTTATATAAAAATTATTAATTTATATACTGAAATGTTGAAAATAAAAAATAATAGATTAATTGCTGAAAAGTAAATGGTACAAAGAATATGGGACGGAGAGAGTATTTCACTTTTATCAATTTTAATTGTTACAAGTGTTAAGTAACTAGCTACTAGAAATAAATAATAAACAAAAACTCATGCAATTTCCTATTTTACAAAATTAACGATCCAACCATATTCCGGAAAATTGAATGCTAAGTATTTTAGCTTCAACATCTCATTTATAACGAGTAAATTTTATGAATGATCCCTAACTTTTAGTTATTGTTTCTTTTAGTTTCTAACCTATTAAATGTTCTATTTTAGTTCTAAACTATTAAAATGTTTTTTTTTTAATCCTAAATCTATTGAAAACGTTTCATTTTGGTTCCAATTTGATGAAATTTATTAATTCAAAATATTTATTTGATAACAACTTTTTAGATCATAATTTAAATTATCTGATAACCGTCTTACAATAAATTTAATTTATATAATAATTTTTTAATAATTAATGAAAAATTCAAATCACCTTTTTTTTCTCTATAAATTGAATTTATTTCATCCAAAAATAAAAAACTATTAATTTAAATTTTCTATTTACTATAAAAAAATATTAAATTATTTAAATTTACTGGAAAACAGTTACTAAATATTTAAATTAGAATTTCAAAAATTTCTATCAGACAATTATTTTGAGTTAATGAATTTCACTTGGTGAGAGATAAAAATGAAACAATTTTAATAGATTTAGAACCAAAATAGAACATTCAATAAGTTAGGGACTAAAAGAAAAAATGACTAAAGATTAGGGACCATTTTTGTAATTTAATCCATTTATAACATAAGTTGCATGTTAACAATTCATTAATTTTTGGAGCCCCATTTTCTCCTACTTCATGTCTTCATTGATGAATCCATATATTTTTTAATGTTAATTCCACACCGAGATAGAAAAATTAAAACTAACTTTATATTATCTACTTTGCTATATACATGAATTTACAAAGTTACGACTTAAGACCTTGGACATACCAATGGACCGGGGTAACCTATTCTCTTTAGTGCGAGCTTTTTCTTAAGTGATTATACAATTCCTTATTGTCAAATGTGATTCTTTTTTTTTTTTTTTTGTTTTAAAACTGATATCATTGAAAATCTAATTCTTTTTATAAAAAACATACAAGCTAATATTCTACTTACACAACTTTAAAAAATGATAAATTAGTAAGGAAAACTATGTTTTTTGTTGTAGTTTATACACACACACACACACACACACACACATATATATATATATATATATATTAAAAATAGTTTATTTATATATATTCTAATTTTTCATATAATATTAAAACTAAAATTTCAACGAATAGAGTTCAACGTCAAACATCCTTAGCTGCCATATACTATTAGTTACAATCAGATGTAATTATATTAGCTAGGGTTGTTCACACGTCATTTATTCTAATTTAATAAGTTGTGAATATTTTTAACTTGACTTAATTTTCGCGGGTTTAGCCGAGGAGCTACACAGGAGTATAACACTACTAAAAAAATCTTTTTTACCAACGGCCCATTTTCTAACGTGCTAAGCCGTTGGAAACTGTGAAAAAAACTGATCCTTTAAAAAAAATATCCAACGGCTTGGCCGTTGGAAGTGTTGAAAATTTTCCAACAGACACTTTTCCAACAGCATATACCGTTGGAAAATAGTAAGTTAAATTATGCACATTATTATTTATTGTTTCCAACGGCCTAGGCCGTTGGAATTTTTTTTTTATTTTTCCAACTGCCTAGGTCGTTGGAAAATATGTACACATATCAATATTTATTGTTTCCAACGGCCTAATTTTTTTATTTTTCCAACTGCCTAGGCCGTTGGAAAATATGTATACATCTTGGTATTTATTATTTCCAACGGCCTAGGCAGTTGGAAATTTTTTTTACTTTTCCAACTGCCTAGGCCGTTGGAAAACATGTAAGTTAAAGTGCTTTTATTTTGATATATCAGATGCACACATCATAATTCTATATATATGCATATTTATATATAGTGATATTTATATATATTTATATAATATATCATAATATATATTTGCCATGATACATATATATTAACACGTATATATGTCTTACACATTATTATTATATTTATACATAGTATATGATATATGATGTATATGCCATACATATTATATATATTATACTATAATATAACTTAACCCATATATATTATAACCCAGCCTAAATATTAAAGCACGGCCCATATAATTGATAATTATATTTATAATTATTTCTTAAGATAAATATGTATGTATGTATGTATGCATGTATGTATGTATATCATATATAAAATATTTATCACATTTATTATATAATTTTAAAAAGTAAAGTAAGTAGTTTGAAAATATTTTGTTTTATACAACAACAACAATAATAATAATAGTAATACATTTATATATATAGTTTACTATATATATATATATTATGATATTTATATATATGCATATATATAATTTTTCCCAGCCCAAACAAAATGATCTACTAGGCCAAAAAAGCCCAAACCCAACCCTAACTAACCCTAACTATAAATACTATCATTTGACCTCCAAACTCCCTCAACCTTCTGGTCTCTGCCTCATTTCGCCGCCCACCTCCTTTCACCCAAATCGTCTCCGTCTCAGCCTCTCATCCTCCTATCACGCTCTACGTCTTTGCCTCTTCTCGCCCTCTTCGTCTCCATCTCTCCCTCTCCCTTGTCTTGGCCTCTCCCTCTCCTCTCGCGCTCAATTGCTTAGGCCGTCTCTGGCGCTCTTCCGCCTCGCCATCGCCGTCTGCATCCGCTTCGCTGTTGCTGGCTCTCTCCCGCCTTGCTGTCGTCGTAGCCAGTCCACTGCGCTCATCGACCTCGCCAGTCCATCCTCCATGCGGCCCGTCCTCAGCCGTTCCATCGTCCACCGTCTCGATTTGGGCGTTATCCTCCTCAGCCCTTCCGTCGTCCACCGGCATTTTTTATTTGGGGTTCAATTTGTTATGATTTTGTGTTTAGATCCGTTCGGACGTTTGAATTCTTGTTCAGATTTGTTCAGATTTTTACCTTTTGATTTTTGTTAGATCCGTTTCGGGTTATTGAATTTTATTTCAGATTTTTTTGGAGTTTTTTTATTTTGGTTAGATCTGTTGATAGTGAGTGATGCGACCCAAAAGGGAGAGTGACTAGAGAACAGAGTGAACGAGGAGATGACTTGATTTCCGGGGAAGAGCGAGCCGCAAGCTTTAAGATAGAGGGGCGCTATCGTCCAGCTCAGGAGCCTCATTCCGATATCAACTCGAGACTTGGAAGATTTTCCACCGAATATTGAGGATGGGAGGGTGAGACTGATACCCCCGCAGGACATTATGATGGCGTTTTGGGAAAATTGGGAAGAAATTTGCTTATTAAAAGCTTAAAGGGTAATTGTTGATATGAAGTCTTAGGCCATATAAAGAGGTCTCCTCTAGGTATTGGTTTCTTTTAATTATTCCCTTTCCTTTGCCTATTTATGCTTTCAAGCAGTTCAGCAAATTAAAGAGCACCGGACTCGACTCTTTCAATGAGCTTGCAATTCCTTTCTTTGGACTGTAATTCGGGTATAGGACTTTGCTTGCATGCTACTTTCATTTATCAGATTTTGACTAGTTCCAGGTAAAAGGTCTTTTGCGGCTGTTCCTATTCAAAGCCGATAAAGAGTTTATGACTACCTCTTCCAATCACACCGAGAGCAAGAGCTTCCTCTTTTATCCCTGAATTGAGCTGCTTGTGAAAGTTAACAATTGGGTCTATATTTTTTTATTTGGTTGATTGTGTTAGTTTTGTGATTTTCAAATTTTTTGTAATAATGTAAATATAATTTTAGTAATAATAGTTTTAATTTTTTGAATTAATGTAAAATATAATTTTGCTAAATCTAAAATAATAAATATATAATATTAAATTATATATTTTTTTATTTTCATGCAATAATTTTCCAACGGCTCTGACCGTTGGAAAGTTGTTTTACTGTTCAACAAAACTTCATGAAGATTTGGCCGTTGGAAATTTCCATCAGCCCATTACCAACGGCCAAGCTATTGGAAATACCAACGGCTAATCATTGGGCCGTTGGAATTTTTTTTCCAACGCATCATTTACCAACGCGCATGTTTCCAACGGCTTCACGTTGGAAATTGTCAATTTTCCAACGCGAGACTGTTAGAAATGGCCGTTGGAAAATAACTTTTTTTTAGTAGCGTATAATTTTTCTTTGGTGTATAGTCTAAAGCTAAAGGTATTTATAAAAGTAAAAATTTACAAATTACATGGGAAAAAATAATTGGATGCATACATGCCCTATTTGAAATTAAAATTTTAACAGAATCTTTTACATTTTCTTAATGTTTTTTATAAAATATAATATAATACTAGTAATTTTTTTTTAATTTTATCCAAATCTAAATCACACATATATATAGTTTAAGTGGCTTTTTAGAACTCTGAACCGATTCCAGTTAACCCATGAGTCATGACAATCGATCTTGCCTCTTCAAAAAATGTAAGGAGTAGGCCTCTTCCTTCCTTTTAAAAAAAATGGTTTTCTTCTTCTTCTTCTTTTTCTTCTTTTCTCTCTCTCTCTTTTTAATGGTACAACGTTCCATACGGGGACGTGATACCCACCCAACTCGCCCGATTAGCTGGACAATCCCTTTCTTTACCTTCACACACATGCACATAGACTCTGCACTTAAGAGTGGTAGAATGACGTCGAACAAATGAAGGGCTGGCCTTTAGCTGGTGGCCTAGCCCAAAAGAAAAGATGCGATTTCACCCTAAGGTTGTTAGAATTTCTTTCTTTTGTTTTCCATTCCAAAAATATATTCAGATACTGGCCAGAGAAAACACTTTTTTTTTTTACTCATACCTAGTATTACAAGAGATAAAGTTGAAGGAAATACGTTTGCCGTATTAGAGGTAAGGGGAATATCTACTAATTTGAGACCAAGAGGCAGTCAAATTAGTGTTAATGACATTATGAGAATACTAAAGATAAGGAATTCAATCCCTGGATGAGGCGGGGACCATGTGTTAGTGTCCCTTTGCCGCCCAAGCTCATGTGGTGGGATGGTGAAAACAATTTTAAAATGCCCAAAAACTATATGTATCTAGCTTTAAAATTTTAAAATATACTATTCCTCTATTACAAGACGTCGTGTAAACAAGTGATTTTTAAAAATACGAAACAAACAATATCTTAAAAAGACATACTAATGTTAAATGAATATCAAAATGCCTAGGAAAAATGCAATTTTTTAGAGAATGTTTAAGTATTAAAAAATATTACTCCCTCTATCCTAAAATAGATAAAATGTATTTTTGGGCATGGAGATTAAAATGTATATAATTTATATTATTTTTTTTCAATTTTACTCATGAAACTAAAATCAATTTTGTTTGAATTTTGTGGAATGAGAGTTTAAATAATGATTAAAAAAGAAAAAAAATCTTTTTTTGGGTTTTATGTAGTGAGAAATTGAGTGAAGATTAAAAAAATTATTTATTGAGTTTTGTGTAGTAAAAGTTTAAATGAGGGTACGATGGTAAATTGATTATTTAAAATTTTTCAAAAGAGGAAACATTTCAACTTTTTTTGGACATCTCAAAAAGGAATACGTTTTATCTAAATTGAGACGGAAGAAGTACATTTTTTTAAGAAAAATATAAATACTTAAAAAGTATTTATCTTTTTAAAATTGTTTGTATATTAAAAAAGAACGTCTAACAGTAATCATAGTGTACATATAACTCTATTGTATTTACCAACATACAATGTACTTACTGTTCTTTTAACAAATTGACTAAAAAAATGAAAATAGAGCCCTTACAAGCCAGTGGAATGACAAATGCGGACATCTCTTAGGGGTTTAAATCACCTCAACCAACACAAAGGTATCAAAATTGTAAAATGTTGTTTGAATTTCTCCAAATTTCATGAAACATGCAATTTATCTAAAATCCCTAATAAATTCTTACTTATATCTTAATTTGTTAATGTTGTTGGGTACTAATATATATACAAAAGTAATAACAATAACTTTTAACTTTGAAATTTTTTAAAAAATTATCACACCTGTTTATATGTTATTTCAAGTTGGGTAAAAGCTACATATTGTCCCTAAACTATGCAAAATTTTGCTTAAATGTTTCGGAACTATAAAGTGTTGCATTGATTGTTCCTAAACTATCCAATAGTTGCTTTGTCATCCTACCGTCTATCACAGCTGTTAAAAACAAACAGAAACATGACATGGCTAATGATTAGGCATTGAAAGCTTACGTAGATGCTAATGTGCCTTTAAAAGTTGGCATGGTAACTTCAATCCTTCCACGACATGTTCATTGCCCATAGCCTCCACAGAGATTCATTCGCTGTCAACAACTTAATTGTCTTCCTTGCTTTGTCCACCACTGGAAATCTCCACTACGCATTCCTCATGTTGAATTAAGTTGAGATCTCAATTTATTTATCTACAACTATCTAATTAGAGCTTACTTTTACAATTCCCAACCTCAGATTGCATTTCATTACTTTGGTCTTCTGCTAAATGATTGCATATTGGAACTTGATCCTCACACTTTTAATTTTATTTTGATAGCATGCATCAATGCAAATGAGCTAGTTTTAGGTGTAGAAATCTATAAATTAGAAGTGAAAATGGGGTTTTTTAATCAAATACTTTATATGTATGCTATTATTATTTTATTGTATGTGAATGATAAAGTTTTTGGGGATGCAAAAAAGGCATTTGATAAAATTTCTTATACAGATGTTGTCAAGTGAAATGTGTTAGTGGATGAGTATTTTTTATTCAACTTGGTTGTTAAAGATTTGAAAGCTTTTAAGGAAATGCTAATGCTTTGGGTTGAGCTAGATGAGTTCTTTATGACCATTGGGTTAGCTGTGTGTGCAGCGGCGGAACTAAGATTTTCGGTTCGGGGGGGCGAGCCCGGAGGAGAGTCGACTAAACCCGGAGGAGAGGGACGACATCGTGGCGAGGTAAAGCTGGAGATTGGGACAAATTCGTACTAATTCAAAGATTAGGGTGCAACTCGTACAGGTTGAAAATTTTGAAGGACTAATAGTACATTTGGGCCATGTTAGAATATCTGTTTAAGACTAGAGGGAATAATTACTCATTTGGTCACTGTTTTATTTAGAGCCTACTTTACTGCCCCCCCATCTTCATATTCTTTCAATATTTTCGGGGGGGCAAACATACATTTCTAGTCCCTAATTTCTCTTAAATTAACCAATTAAGTACCTATATTTCAATTTTTTCAAAATTCTCGGGGGGGCAGCGGCCCCCCTGCCCCTACGTAGGTCCGCCCCTGTGTGTGTGCACAATCAGGTGCACTCAGGCAACGTAAGTGGTTTCATGAGTATGCATAAAAGAAAAAGTTTTTTTTAATACAATGTTTTTTTTGGTATTGCTTTTATTGACATGTATGCGAAGTGTAGTTGCATAGACTTGGTTGAAGAACTCATTACAAGAGAAAATTAGGTTAGTGACTAAAGAAACAGTCGCTGTCAATAGTTTACTGCAACTGAATCATTCAGTAGTAAAATCATTAGTCGCTAATTGTTAGTGACTAACTAGCGACTAAAATTAATGATTGAATACGTTAGTCTCTAAAATTTTGAACGTTATTAAAGTAGTAATTGAAAGTTCAGTCGCTAATATATTTAATTCAATTGCTAGTCATTTTTAAATTCAGTCGCTAAGCCTATCATTTCCATCGTTAATTATTAGACTAAATTCAATTTGAAGTTATGATTTTTGAATTAAATGATATATTTTATATAAGATTATGTATATTTTAAGTATATATATATAAGTATAGATATATTATTACAATTAAAACATCTCCAACATCTTCATCCTCTAAATTTTCGACTTTGCCCATAGTATCAACTACTAAAATAGAAGTACGATCTCGTTATGTAATTACTTCACTGATCACATTAAGATCAACCACAACTTTGATTCTCTCGATGGTAGCGCTTTCGAGACAATCAGGCAGCAGGGCTCGGGTGACTAAGGTAGCGGTGACTCTCGGAGGTGTAGATGGAAGTTGGCAGTGGCGCCCAGAGGTTAACTAAAACAATAAGAGAAATAAAGAAGGATGAAGGATAAACAATGAACAAAACGGAAAAGGAAAAAGGAAAAGGAAGAATGAGAAATGGGGAAAGAAAGGTCGAAGCTGAAGGTTTTAATTTAATTTAGCGACTAAAGTAAACTAACGACTGATTTTCAAAAAATTTATAAAATGTGTGACTGACTAGCGACTAAAGTTTAAAACTAGCGATTGAAATATTCAATTGCTAGTCAGTCACAATAATTTTCATGGCCCACAAGCTAGCAACTGACTAGCAATTGAATTTTAGCTAGCTAACGACTAAATTTTAGTCGCTAGTTTCAGTTGCTCCATCCCTTCTTTCTTGTAGTATGTTTGATTAAATGCCCAATAAAAAATTTTTCTTATAAGTCGCCGTGATTAAGGGTTTAACACGACATGGTTGTGCTAGGATAACAATTCATTGTTTGGGAAGAATCTAGAGAGATGATGGAATTAGATACAGTAGGTTGTTATTCTTGGCATCTTAATGGCTTGCACACATGCCAAGTTGCTGGAGGAAGGTAAGTATTTGTTGAATAATATGGAAAGGCAATACAAGATTAGGCCTAAACATAAGCACTATAGCTATGTTTTGGACTTACTTCCCCGAGCTAGTCAATTTGATAAAGCTATTCTCTTTATACGAGAGATGCTAATAAGACCACTTTCGTTAGTGTGGCGTACGGTGGTAAATAGTTGCTGAATCCATAAGAATGTGTAAATTGTAGAGCTTACGGTTAAAGAGCTTTTAAAGCTCATAGAAAAAGATAGGGATGAAGAAGATGCAACTTTTGTTCAATGTAGAAAGTCACCTAGTTGGACACGTAGAATGATGTGACCATGAAGACAATGGTGGTGGTAAAGAGGAACGAGAAGGCAAAGAGGAATATGAGGTAGCAGAACCATAACATTACATTTGAAATCCCTAATTCAAACCCACCCAAATCCACAACAATAGCTACACAAGCTTTTGATGCCAAATCACCAACCACATTAAGTTTTTGTTTGTCTTTAAAGAATATGGTGGACAACATGATGACAAAGCAAGAACTAGGTAGTTTGAGGACAATTGGAATTAGCGTAGCACTTCATAGTTTCGAGGCAATTAAGTAACATTACACATAATTTAGGCACAATATGTGGTTTTCACCTTTTCATGTAAGGTTGAAAGTTGAGCTAAATTTTTTGGTTTGGGTTAAAAACATGACCTGAAATATACATATTATTGTTTGCTAAAGGTAAACCGAACTAGAGTATATTTGTGCTCCAACTCAGCTTGACCTAAACCCGATTAATTTGGTTTCAGGTTAACTGAAAAATTGGGCCAACCTGGTTTATTTATTTGGGGCTATGGCCTAAAACCCAAAAAAAAAAAAGGTATTTGAGTTTAATGCAAAAGAGAGAATAAGGACCTAAGATGTAATTCTAAAAAAGTTATGTATAAAACATATTTTGTTTTAGATGGGAGAAACAAAGCATCTCTCTCTTCCCTCTCACCTTTCTATTTTATTTTATGAGTTTTACGAGCGTTGCCTCTTTTTCACATATGTCCAACAGTAGCAGCATAACCCATAACAACCATTTCCTAGAAATTAATTTTTTTTTAGCTTAATTGATTCTTTTTTCTTCCTTCCATCATTCTCTCCAAAGTCCCTTATGCGAATTCGCAACACTTATTTTTAGATCTCAAATTAAAATATTGGGTGTTTTGTTTTTTTTTCCTTATATTTTGGTGGTGGTTGTGACTGTGTCAGTTCTAGTGGTGGCAAAGACAAAGAAGGCTGTAGCCAGTTGGGAGGTAGGGTTGAGTTGAGGCAACGAAGTAACGAAATGAGGGGAGCAGGTGAAGGCTGTGAGTGAGGCATGCATTTAGAGTTAACAAAAGTGTAGGTTGACTTTAGTGAGGGTTGGGTTGGACTCAGGTCTTGGGCACTTGGTTAGGTTCGGGAGAGTGAAGGTAATGGAGTTGAGTTAGGGAGAGTAAAGGTGGGTTAGGCTTAATATTCGGGTTAGTCGGGTTAAGGGCCAAATTGAACTGATCTATGCACTACACAGTTGGGTTGTTTTATACCAATTTCATTATAAAAACTAACCCAAACCTGACATTTTTCAGTAGGGTGGGAACAAGCTATGCTTGAACACCCTATGCTTGAAGCTTAACTCATTAATGATTGGTTTGGTTCAGGCTTAAGCTTAAGCTTAACGAGTTCAAAAAATTGGGCTTGAAAAAAACTTGGGCTTGGCTCGATGGCTCGATAGATGTGAAACTCGATTCGAAGTTTAAGCTACTGTGTCATCTAGTACAATTATGTTACTAATATCTCAATTCATTTTCTTTATTGAATTTATAATTATGAACTACAACCATTTGAACTAGTTATTTGTAAGGATCATTCATAGCGTAACAGTATATTAGCATTTCCAAGTTCACGGGAGGGTGAAAAGAAAGTTTAATAAGAAAAATAAGATCAAAACCATGATAAAAAAAATTAAATATCTATATCACCTCTTACTTCTGTCAAAATACTTGTGACCGATAGTAAAAGGATCGACATTAGCAAAGATCAAGTTCACGAGGAAATAATAACAATAGTTGTATCAATTTCATCAACATATTAACAGGAAAAATATGGCTTAGAATCGTTAGTTGCTAAAGGAGCTTGGTCTAAGAGGATGAGAAAAAAAGTCACCTCTTAGATGTCACATTACATAAATAAGTTGCATTATATTTCAGGTGCATATTGAAATGAACAATGAGAGTATCTAGCAATGACATCAATACATACTGAGGCCTTTGGTTCCTTATTTAGAATAAAATGAAAAACAATATTTAATTTCTTGTAAAAGTTTGTTCCAACTATTCCATCTAAACCACAACCACACCATTCAAAAGGAACACACACCATAAATCTTTTTTAGAATTTTGCAATCAATTTAAGTAAACTTTATCCAAATAAAAAAAATCCTAGAAAAACTAAACTCTAGTAAATATTAAAGAAAAGCATAATCTTGTGGCCAAATTATGATATAATGCTTCTTTTTTTTTTTCTTAATAAACAAATCCCATTTGATGAATAACTTGAGAATTCTAACCTCACCAGATCGTCTTCCTCGAACTTTTTAATTACACAAACAACTAGTACAGCAGCTAGTTTAGAAATACATTCTCTAACAAGGAAAAACAAATGTAAACAGGACAAATTGAAACATAAATAGAAAATGAAATTTATGAATCAACACAAACAATGAACATTACTGGTATCATACTAAGTTCCACTACAAGCTAATAATCTGCAAATCAAACCTAATTTAAATAGGTTCCGATATGGTAGGTGGCATCGATTGAATGGAGATTCGGGTGGTAGGGCGGTAATAGACCTGACGGTGGGTTGGGTGTAGACTAGATTCCTACTAGGTGGGTGGGTGGGCGTGTCTGGGCTTGTATTTTTTGTATAGGTTGAAAGGTTAGATGGATCCTACTGGTGTTTAAATAGGGTAATTCTGGGTGGGATTCGCAGGAATGGATGCGAGGCTATGTGTGGCAACGTGCGGATCGTTTTCGGGAGTCGCCACCAATCTGTTTTTCTTAGGTCGATTGGATACCTAAAATATGGTCTGCGAGAGTTCGGGGATCGGGAGTACGGTTACGTTAAAACAACTTTGTTAAAACGCCCAAAAATTGGCACCTTAGTTGATTTTAATTTTGTTTTGCTTTGCTTTTAAATAATTTTCAGTTAATTTTCAAAATTAGAAATTTTAACTGGATTAGTCGAAATGTGGATTTTTTTAAATTAATTAATTTGTATGAAATTTTATACTTCCTAAAAAATAGAAAAAATTACTGCCTTAGCCCCTGGCTCTCCTTCCTTTCTCCAGAAAATCCCAAAATTTTTTATTTTGACAGTTCGACCATCTTCTTCCTTCCATTTCCCGTGCGTTCTCTCTCTCTCTCCTCTCGTTTTCTCTCTCTTTCTCCTTCCTCTGCCGGCCGTCGCCTGCCGCCGCTCCGTCCGCGCCGCCGCCACGCCGCCGCTGCGTTCCTCCCTTGCGCCACCCTGCCCTTCCTCTTCCTCCCCTGCGCCGTGCCTGCTCCTCCCTCCTCCTCCCTCGCGTGTGCTCTGTCTCACGTTCCCAGCAAAATTCAAAATTAAAACTAAAGGGTACAACCCTTGTAAAATTTTATGTGACAAACTACCAAATGCTCCTGGAACTTTCAGAATTTGTCAATTTTTCCCGAAACTTCTTAATGTTGTCATTTTTACCTCAAACTTTTAAATTTTGCCATTTTTTTGGAGTTTTCTTTTTTTCTTTCAAATACACACATATATCATTTTAAATAAAATCTTCACAAAAAAAAAATGTATTTTAAACTAATTAAAATTTTTAGTAATAATAATAATGATAAAAATAATAATTTTTTTTTATTTAATTTCTTTTATTTAATTTCTTTTAAAATTTTTTATGGTCGGACGAAATTGGTTGTCAACACTATGTTGTTCAATAGAGGCACATATGAAGAAGATGCAAACGTTAGGACTGGGGTGGGGAGAAAAGATCAGGAATAGCAATTAGAATTTTAGGCTTGGAGTATATTACTTTTATATTTAAAATTTTAATTTTGTTAGGTTCGATGAGAGTTTGAGTTGAATTGTACCTAATTCGAAACTTAGCTTGTTAAAAGGTCAAACCTACAATATAACTTGAAACTCAACTCGATAACAGAAAAATAAAAGTTAAGCTTAAGCTATTCAATAAAAAGGTTCAGGTCATTTTTATTAGTTTGAGGTTATGTTGATAATCACGCTGCAAGTGATACTTTCACCCTTATTTCAGGTATGATACAATTAAACACTAGTGGCAATTGGTGCACCAAGACAACACAAGGACATAAGTAAATTGAAATTGGCCAAAATACGTCTTCAGCCTTTCAACTCGGTTGACCAATATGCTTACCCCCTGAATATCAACTCGGGTCAACTCAACCCCTCAACTTACTTAAATGGGTCAGTTAACCCCTTTAATAGACCCGTGCCAGTCACATAACTAATGTCATTCATTCTATTTGCCAACCTTCATTAGCCCGCTTTGCATCACCACAAACGTGTCGTCCATTTTTTCTACCACCGTCCAATCACACCATCACTACCCTCCTCATCAATGGAGAAATGTGGCACTACCACCAAATTCTTCAATGCTTGCCCTCCCAACAAACTAAAACCTCCGTCACTTGATGGCATGAAATGTAGCAATAAAAATGATAACTATCCTTAGTGGATTGCTTTTGGAGAATGCTTAAAATCACCACAATCCCAAGGACCATCACTGTTGATCTTTCTCAAGCCCACCATTGCAACATTGATTCAACTCCCGCGAGTGCATAAGTCATGGCGCTGAATTATCTCCCCCATAATGCTTTCCTGATCCTTTTAATCAAGAGGGCTCTGCAGGAGTGAGGAAGTTATTCTAGTTCTTCCAAGGCCAAGAATGAAGTCTCGCTGCCATATCTTCATACCGCAGACAGGTTCAAGCCTTGCCCCTTCTCTTCTAGTTTTACACTTTGTGAATTCATGTAATGGGTTGCTTTGCATGACTACTCCGTTTTGCACACCCTTTTCTTCCCCAATTCATTCCTGATTCATCAACCACCATTTTGGTTCCATGGTCGGAGCTGTTGAGATCATGATTGATTTCCTTGTTTATTGGTAATTGCAAGAAGATTGTAATGCTTGTTAATAGTGAATAAGTACTTGATTTCATTACATTTCTGGTTGTAAGTAAGTGGATTTACTATTGCCCTTAAACAAGTTGATCCTTTAGATCAAGCATAAGCAAGCAAATCACTACTCTCTTTTATTGAAAATATCCAAAATAAATCACCACCCAATAAGTGTTTTTTTGCGTGCTTCTTAGAGGGTTGTTTGATGTCGGTATGAAATAATGAAAATTTACATTGTAAAGAGTAAGTGCGAAAATGTGGAATGACAAAAAGACAAGAAACAGCAAGTGTGGAAAATGTGGAATAACAAAAAGACAAGAAACAATCTTCTCACAAACAAATAATCAAATAGATGGTGGGGAATAATTGGTTCCTTCAAACGACAAGAAAACTTGAAGGTCTCGATTTGCACTACATTTAATGTAGTCAGCCTTGCTCTTGTCACTCTCTTTCATTGGAGCAACCACTAGAATGTGAAATTGCAAGTCACTAGGCGATGCGGTGGTGGTAGAGTAGATGAAAAGCGGGATTATGGTGAGACAAAATGGATGAATGGATTTAGTAAATAGGGGCGAACGGCGTTAGCTAGGTGACATGTACGAGTTAGTTAGAGGGGTTAATTGATCCACTTAAGCAAGTTAAGGGCTGAGTTAGCCCGATTTGAAGTTCAGGGGTGTAAGTGTCCTGTCAACCGAGTTGAAGGGCTGAAGAAGTATTTTGGCCATTGAAATTGGCAGCCTTAGGGTTCTGTGGGTTTTAGCTTCTGAAACTTCCCCGCCTCGTCTTCGCCATTTTAACTAGTACTGTTCTCTTCTAATGGCTCGAAGCTTCGTCTTCGAGCAACCGAGCGACGAAGAGCCCGAACTTTCCGAACCATCTGAGGAAGGCGACGAAGAAACCGAAGATGAAGCTAGCGACAAACCCTCCAAGTCGAAACGCAAAGCTCAGTCTCCGTGGGACTTCGCTTCTTATTCTGAATCAGTGGCCGAAGAACACGCTCGCCGCGGCACCACCTCCGTCGATTCCAAAATCTCCAAACTTCTCCGACAAGCCTCCTCTCTTGCGAGTGCCGAGACTGCCGACCCCGAATCGGAACCCGAACCTGAAATTCAAGTATTTGTTCTTTCGCTGTTTTCACCTAAGAATATTAGCTTCGTCGAATTTCTGATTCTACGTTGATGTTTATGTGCATTAGGAGGATTATACAACGGAAGATGATGAAGATGAAAAGAGCAACGTCGGGAACAGCGAGTCGTTTTTCGCTCCCGCTGAAGGTGCGTCGTTCCACGCGAATTCGTTCATAGAGCTCAATCTTTCTCGCCCCCTGCTTCGAGCTTGCGAGGCTTTGGGTTATACGAAGCCTACACCTATTCAGGTCTAGCTCTTGCGGCTCTCTCTCTCTCTCTGTTTTATTAGTTGATCTTGTCAATATTTCAAGGGGCTCCTGTTCTTTTATGGCAGGCGGCGTGCATACCTTTGTCACTGACTGGGCGTGATATATGTGGGAGTGCAGTTACTGGATCGGGAAAGGTACGCCAGATATGTGCTTTCTCCGAGTGTTAGTCGGTCATATTTTGTTTACACTATGTTTGGGTTGAGAGGGGTAAGAATGGGAATAAAATCATGGGAACATAATGTAAAAGGGAAGGGAGGTGAAACAAGCCACTCCCGAATATCCCCTTTTTCCTTATCTAGTTCACTTCCCTTTCCCTTAAATTGAGTTATCCATTAATAGTGTTAATTTTCTAGTACATTGTGATCCAAGTATTCTGCTAGTACTGAATAAATTTGGTCATCTTGTGCCATCTAGACTGCAGCTTACTCTTTACCAACACTTGAGAGGCTCTTATTCCGTCCCAAAAGGGTTCCAGCAATCAGGGTCCTTATTCTGACCCCAGCAAGAGAGCTAGCAGTTCAGTATGTATTTCTGTTGTTGACTTCATGGTTGTTATTTTGTTCAGCCCTCTTGAAAAACTTCTGTTACTTCCGAAGTTAATAATTCCTCTTGATGCATGTGTCTGGCCAAGTACTTCCTCTTTTCCTTACCACCTTTTATGCTTTATCATCATCAAAGCTTGCAAGTCACTCCTTGTTCTGGTACTGCAGGGTTCATAGTATGATAGAGAAGCTGTCTCAGTTTACTGATATTAGATGTTGCCTGGTTGTTGGAGGGCTTTCACTAAAGGTTTGACCACCACTTTTCATCCAAGGATTTGCTTGATATATAAATAGTCTGCATGATTTTGTTCAGTAAACACAGGGGGGCTCATCTCTATGATGCTTGCAGTACAATTCCACTGTGTTTCTTTTGTCGTCATTTTCAAATGATTGGATCAGTATGCTTTTGAAGTAACATCCGCTTATGCTTTAATTACTGTTTAGCTCTAGTATGTGGTTGGTTGTACACGTGCTTGTGCGCAAACTCCTGACTCTTTAGTTATTGTTTCTTTAAATTCTTGACATTTTGAGAAGTTCCCTGAAAAAGGCAGTCTGTGTGGTTGTGCGTGCGTGCATGTGTCTCTGTCTATCCTTATACCTGCATTAGCCAAAGCTACAGATCTCATGGTCATTTTAAGTTGCAACTTTAAGCTTGTTTGCTCAGTTTGTTTGACCTGGTGTGCTTCTTCTGGTCTGAAGCTTTCCTACTTCCTGATTTATGTTGCTCTCTTAACAACAGGTGCAAGAAACAGCTTTGAGGTTAATGCCTGACATTGTTGTAGCCACTCCCGGACGAATGATTGATCATCTGAGAAATACCAAGTCTGTGGATTTGGATGATCTTTCAATTCTGATCCTTGATGAGGCAGATCGTCTTCTAGAGCTTGGATTCAGTGCTGAAATTCAGGAACTGGTATTGTTTCATCTGCCTCTACTCAATTACTTTTCTATGGAAGCTGACGTTTTACATGACTGTGCACTGACATTTTACATGACCGTGTTTCTTAACAAGTTGTTTTATATCTGTATATTGTTTTTCCATGGTTCCTTGGTGTCTGTTTTATTTATCTATTACTATTATTATTATTCAAATTAAAATTGTTCAGTTGGCCTCCACAGTGTAGAATATGTTTCAATTTTCAGTCATGATATTCAAGTTAGGTCTGTATCTTTAGTGGCAGGAAAACAGTATGCTAAAGTTCTAGCTCATGTTTATCCTCTGATATTCTCTTTTCATTTAGCTGGAGTTTCGGCTCTTTATATCCTTTTTGTTTTCAATACAGAAAAATTTTATTACAGCAATAAGGAGTTGCACAAAAGGAGCAGTCATAATCTAGCATTTCATCCAGTTCACCCTTACTAATCAACAAACTCCTATTAACTTCAAAGCAATGAGTATGGAACCACTTATTTTTCTGTTTAAACAAAGAAATTACCTTCCGTCCAATAAACCCCCTAGTTTACTCTCTCCAAAATGTCCAAAAAAGCAGGAACAAACCGATGAAAGAAATTGCCTTCGTGCTTTTAGATTCACAGATTTTTTAACAAACCTAAATTTCATCTTTGAGAGAGCCAGCTAGTACCCAAGAACTGTCACTGGAGAAAGAGCAATTCCACAATTTTCTGACCCTAGAACATTGTAAAAGAAGATGACAAACAGACTCAGCGACTTTGCATAAGAAACCCATGTTCATGTTCTATCATCTTCAACTCATCATTCTTTCCATACTTATTTGTTAGTTTGTTTCATTTTCTATCATAATCCATTCTTTCAACCCTCTATAATCACGCATGGCTTATTTACAGGTTCGCTTGTGCCCCAAAAGAAGGCAAACTATGCTTTTTTCAGCAACAATGACTGAAGAAGTTGACGAACTTGTCAAGCTTTCACTGACCAAACCCTTGCGTCTGTCTGCAGATCCATCAGCAAAACGACCTTCTACATTGACTGAAGAGTAATACTGTTGTGAACCTTCTTTTTTTTTTTTAGATTTTCCTGCCTTCTCATTTGATGGGTTTGAATGTTAGTACCTTACCAAGTATTTCTGTATCCAGGGTTGTGAGAATACGAAGAATGCGTGAAATAAATCAGGAAGCAGTACTTCTTTCTTTGTGCTCAAAGACCTTTACAGCCAAGGTTATCATCTTCAGGTTTGCATTAATTTTTCTGAGAAGCACATTTCTGTATTTACTTTCATGTTCAGATATATTGATAAATGTTTTTGTCCTTCTAATGGCGAACTTGATTTTCTTGTCACTTGTGACAATCTAGCTTGGTTCATCCGTTTATTTTGGTCTTCAAAAAACTGATCTACTAATTTCGCTGGTAGTGGAACCAAGCAGACTGCACATAGATTAAAGATCTTGTTTCAGTTGTTTGGGCTCCAAGCAGCTGAGCTTCATGGAGATCTTACTCAAGTCCAACGTCTTGATGTAAGTTGATTCCAATATGATTTGCTTTCTTGGTTCACTAAGATGTTTGCCTCAGGAATATGTGTTGCTGGGTACTGCTTTCCTTTTATTTACCATTCTATGGTTTTTTACGACCAATCTGTGGCTTATTTGCAGGCTTTGGAATGTTTCCGGAAGCAAGAAGTTGATTTCTTGATTGCAACTGATGTTGCTGCTCGTGTGAGTAAAATACAACTCATCTCACTTAGGTCCAAGAGGCTTTGTACTCTAACCATGAGACAACTTCTGCAGCTTTAAGCGAACTGCTTCTCAATATCATTTCCACAATTATCATGTCCTTTATATTATCAACCTTTTATCAACCTTTCCTCGCAAGATAAGGATTACATCAAGTTTTGTCAAGTGCATGGTCTTCATTTGAGTTTGCTTGACATGAAAAATGAGTTGTGTAATGAATCTAGATTTGATGCTTCCACTCACGTTTGGTTGCTTTTTGTCAATCTTTTGGTGCTATAAGATGTTTATAATCTGTCAAGTGTTGTATTGACATTTCTTCTTTTTTTTTTTTTTTGGGTGTCAATTTTATAGGGGCTTGACATAATTGGTGTTCAAACAGTCATTAATTATGCATGCCCTCGTGATATTACAAGGTACTTCACAGTCTTAGTGGCTTCTTTGATCGACATGCACATTTCTGGTTCTCATTGGCAATTATTTTCACTCTGCGCCTCTAGATTTTTCTCAGTATAGTGGTGAAATGCTGTATTTTACACTGTGCAGCTATGTTCACCGAGTCGGTCGTACAGCCAGAGCTGGAAGAGAAGGTTATGCTGTTACATTTGTGACTGACAACGATCGATCCCTCCTAAAAGCTATTGTAAGATGAATTCTGGCATTGAATGTTTTTGCTCAATTTTATTTTCTAGAAATAAAGATTTTCACGTTTATAAATATTGCTAATTGTCTAGCCAGTGCATTCATATAGAAAAAATTTCTCTGCAACTTGTGTTCACATGCCTTTCATTCACCAATGTTGTGCATGGTTGCATTATGAGTTCATGTATGTAATAGTTCTCCAAGTTCGTTCAATTTTCTCCTGTACTGTCTGAATCTTCATATTCTCATGACTAAAAATGAAATAGTAATGAAATTTAATTTTGTCCTTATCTGATCATAGTCAAAGCACATAATTTCTTATCATTGAGGGATTCTAGTAGCTTCCTTAGGCATTACTCCCTCCATGACATTTTTATTGTCCACATCTCCCTTTCGTGATGTCCCAAGAAAATTGTGACTCGGCTTTAAAAGGTAATTAGTATTCAAATTTGCCCATATATTATGACTCTTGAAATTTTAACTCCACGTCTATGGAGTGCTTTTTAAGGAAACAGAACAAGTTGTAAAAGTTCTCTTAAACTCCCATGTATTTTTTAAGTGGGCAATTGAAATGGGTGGAAGGAGTATTTTCTCACCATTTCTTTAGTTAAGGAACTTCAAGAAACAAATTCAGTTCTGTTTCTTTTCTTAATCTAGTTTTTTTGTACTGTAATTTGTCAGGCCAAAAGAATTGGCTCAAAGCTAAAGAGTCGAATCATTGCTGAGCAGTCAATTATCAAGTGGTCTCAGAAAATTGAGGAGCTGGAAGACAAAGTGGCCGAAGTTCTTGAAGCAGAGAGGTCTTTGTTTTTCTTTTGTTTGCACAGCTATATTTCTGAGCCCTCCTTTTGTACTGCTCAATATTTTGAGTTGTTGCAGGGAAGAACGAGCTCTAAGGAAAGCTGAGATGGAAGCCACTAAGGTACTTCATCTCTGCAGTTATTCAAACCAGTGAATATTTGTTTATTGCTAGGCAGTTATTCAAATTTGTTTGTGCATTAAGGCTCTGCGCAGCCCCATTAGTACAAAAACCTTTTTTTCCACCTCTCTCTCCCTCTCTCTGTAATGTCATTTGACAGTTAATACTCTATCTTCCCAGTAATCATTTGAATAAACTTTTTTGAGAAATAATTAATTTCTTATAAACTTATTTTTTTTAAAATTTATGCTTTTACAAAATAAATAAATAGATAAAAATGCTTTGTCAGTTACTGTTCTTGTGTGATGGTTGCCAGAAGTATTGAAGATGAAGTTAGGACTTGATTTGCTGTTTTCCAGAATAAGGATAAGAGGAAGAAGCTTGTTTTGGTTCCTCTTTCTATTTTTCGGATTATTTGGAGGGATAGAAATAAGCAGGCTTTTGAGGGAGAGGAGAGTAGTGTAATTCAATTAATTCATCAATGGAGTCATACTTCTAATTTTTTTTTTGGGTTACAAGGGATGTTGCTGACAGGTTTATAATTGATGATGCTCTAAGGTTGTTGTCTCGTAAACAAACTTTTGGCTTCCTCTTATTGCCTTTCTCAATAAAATTCTTTTTTTTTTTTTGGAATTAAAAAAAGCGCGTTTTGTAGTTCTTGAAGTGTTGTCTTTCCATTAGTATAGGATTTTTGCAAATAATTGCTCTTAATAAAAATAAACACTGAAAAGCATTTTCTTAAAATCTCAACCAAACAGGTGAACACCCTAAACTTTTGGCGTTAGACAATGTTTTGTGAATTCCTAGAAAAGCAGCAGGACCATGTTGTACGTCAGTTTCTTTGTACCCTCTTTTTCAGAATTTTGTCTTATGTGTGTCAATTGCGTCCAGGCAGAAAACATGATTGCACATAGGGAAGAAATCTTTTCACGCCCTAAAAGGACATGGTTTATGACCGAAAAAGAGAAGAAACATGTAGCGAGGGCAGCAAAGGTAAATCTCCAAATCATATTGATAATCTGTGGTATGTATTGTTGGGTATGGGAGTGGTAACGTGCCGAGCTCATGTTGAGCTGTTCTAGCTCAAGCTCAATTTTATTCTTATCAAATCAAGCCAATTGTACTTCAAGCCCAAGCTCGAGCCGAAGTTCATAGTAGAATTCTTATTGAACCAAACTCGAGCCAGGTACTACTTGATTTGATATCTTATTGAGCCTATCGAGCCTTATTATAAAATTAATACAAATATATTAGCTATTGATTAGAAGTTACAAGTATAGTTAGTATTATTATACACTAAAGATGTTATTTTAATACTTAATTTTAAAAATGTCCTTAGAACTAATTTGTGCAGCCCAGCCCAACCTTCTCCGCATCTCCATCAATGGTTCCCCCGACCATCGTCTGTTCGTTTCTTTTCCGCAGTTTGTGGCAGATGTCCACCATTGTCTCTTGTCTACCAATGTCTCCCATCTGCCGTTCTCTCTTCACTGTAGGCGGCATACATACACTGTCTTCTCTTGTCTACCACTTTCTCTCATCTGTCAGTCTATTCTTTGCTGTTGTCTCTCAGTCATCGTCGTCTTTTGTGCACCATCACTATTAGCAGAAGGCATAATTGGGACTTTTCTACCCTAATTCTCAAGGCAGCCTCCACAATCACATGGAATTTAGTAATGAGTTCTCTGCTTATCAAGGCTGATACCAAAGCCTGTCTAACTGAACTCCTCCCTCAGCCAGGTACACAATCACATGGAATATAGTAATGAATTCTCTGCTTATCGAGGTTGATACCTAGCCTGTCTAACTGAGCTCAAATTGAGCTCTATTTATCAAGCCGTTCAATAGCATATCAAACCACTGAACTGAGCCCGAGCATCCTTTGAGCCGAGCTTGAGCCTTGTTCTGTTTAGCTAGTTCAGCTCGAACTTGAGCCTGAGCCCACCGTAGAACATATCGAGCCAAGCTCGAGGCTTGGGAGTTTGGGCTCAGCTCTGCTGATTACCACCTCTAGTTGGGTATAAGGTGCTCTTTCTCAAAGTTGTGCTAAAACATTTCCTCGAGCATCAGAATTTTAAGTATTTACATGCTTACATTCAACATAGATGAGGTTTTGCACTTGTGTGAAAAGTGTTATTTTTCAGTTATGAAAATCACGCTGCTTTTATTGTTTGAATCTGAATAAAGGACTGGTTTCTATTATAAATAAATGCAACATGGTAAAGGCCTCAGCTAGTCACTTCTCCCTTGATTCATCCATTATAACAGTGATCATGATCCAGTCTTTAAGATTTCTTCTCTTGTAAGTCCCTTAGAAATTTCATGTAAATAGTAGTTTCTTTGACAGGAATCTTTAGAGAATGATAAAAGCAATGGGGATGCAGTCATCAGTGCCCAGGAAGCTGAGGATGTAAGGATGAAGGAGAAGAGGAAGAGAGAAAGAGAGGTGTGGTTCACATGTTACTTGCTGCTTCGACCAACAATCTTTTAATTGAGGCTCCATTTGATTCTGATTGTTCTGCATTTTCAACAGAGAAAGCTGCCCCGAAGGAAACGTCGAAAACTAGAAGCAGCTAGAGAGATGTTGGAAGATCAAAGTCAAATTGATAAAAGCGGGGAAGTAAGCTCTCTGATTTTGTTGATTATTGATGGTTCTGGCGACCCTCTTTGTTCCTGCATCACATTTCTATGACTTCCTCTCTTTGTCATTATAAGCTTAGCTAGTTTAAGGTTCTCTAATGCATAATAGTCATTCCCTCCCATATTAATTGTTGTTACAATATTGGAAAATTAATATTTAGAAACTATAGGATTTATCTAACATCTGCATATAAATACATAGACTTATGTCATATACAAAATAGATCTACCGAGGTAAACTCAATTTCAGAACCTCAAAAGAGGCAAACATTATGGAATGGTGGGAATATAAGATCTGTTTGACCAGGAGGCACTGTGTATCAATTTCTAAGGCTGTCTTGCAAGGAATTTTTTTTTTGTGCTTTGCAACTTCACTTTCTATCTCTGTTTGAATGGGATGTGATGCTCATATATGAGAACTTCAGGGAAATGATAAAGCTAAAAAAGGAATGAAGGGAATATCATTGGTGGACCTTGCTTATCGGCGAGCCAAGGCCACAAAAGCTATGAAGAAGGCTCAAGATGCTGGCAAGATGGTTAGGAAAGACGACTCAAAGCATTCTATCCGAAAAACCAAGTCCAGGACTGATGAGATGCAGGAGCTTTTCCAAAATGACATGAGTGAGAGAAAGCAAAGGCAGTTGGGAAGCACAGTAAGAAAAAAGTCCAAGAGTTCCTTCAAGAGCAAGTCACGGTATGAAAGTGATTTATATGCTCATATCTTTTGGATGTTCTTTTTGTTCTCGTGGCCATCCTCTTCACTGACCTTAAGCTCACTGAACTCAATCATAGAACTTATACACCAAAGGAAGGACTTAACTGCTAGAGAAATGATTTGATCATTCCTAGTATTAATATTGAAAGGCCTGAACAGTCTTTGATTGTGGTTTACAATTATTGGTTTGATTTCTTTTTATGTGGGATAAATATTTGTAGAATGATATTCTTCTCCCTAGACACATCTAGGTGTTGCACTTGTTTGGTATTTGTATAGTAATGTTTCATTGCTGGTAACTTTTGGCGGTGAAACTGTAGCACATGTTTGTATGGCAATGGCCAGTATTTCATGCCACAATTACAGTCCTGACTCAATAGTTTTTAGGTATTGGCTAGTTTCCTAGTGTTGAAGTCTAAGGCACCTTTCGGTCCCTTTTATCATGAAACATAGGTTCTTTTGGTTTCACAACATTTGATTGTTCCATTAATTTCATTCTCAATTGAATTAATTTTAATCTCTATGCTGCGAGCGTGGAGCAAAACCTTGAACTGTTATTTACAAGAACTTGAAAATTCGTTTCAAGTTGCAGTTGCCTTTTGCTGGTTTCCACTAATTCTATGTAGCTTCTTGCCCCAGTTACCAGCAACTGACCTCAATTTCACTGATCTATTCTCTTTTCCAGTTACAAACGCCGGTAATATGATCAGTCCTCAGATCTCTCCAGTGGAATCCATCAGGCCAGGCATGTGGTTATCTGCACGATCACTTGCCTAGGATTTAACGAAAATATGTTTGTGTTATATATTTGTCGCATCTGTATGGCCATTTTTCTCCAGTTTAGCAAGCGGTATTGCTGCTAAAATTTTGGTCAATCTGATTTAATGACATGAGAGTGGCAGGTAAAACGAAGGTGAACTAAACGTAAACTCCGTCATTGGTACAGGTGGAGCGTCCTCGCTATGTGCTTGTGTTCAATGGGCCGAGCATTCAAACTCGAACGTAGTTGCAATAGAGGACGTAATTCCTTGTAGACTACAGGGAAATAATGTGAAAAAGCTTTGGCGTCATGAAGAGCCTTACCATGGAAAGCCACGATTCATTTATTGGAATGAGTAAATGGATATCAAGACTTACCAAACACTGGTTAGATAATTTTTATCGCATCTGACGACACTGGTAACTTAATGACCAGGAAGGAGACAACTGAATCCTTTTTGCCGAACAGGAGCATAGTTATTAAAATTCTGACTTGGGTATTTAAAACCAACGTTGTTATGACTGGAAATAAATATATTTTAAGTCTTAGTAGAAACTTATATATATGTAAAAATAGATAAAGTCTCTATAGTTTACCTTTCTACATTATTAGGGAAGATTTGTTGAAATTGAGCTAAAAAATAATTGCAAGCTGAAAAAATATAAATCTAATGCCCAATTCAATATTTATACAATCAACTCTAACCCATTTAGGATTAAAATAAAAAAAATAAATAAAGATTAACTGAAAAATAAAACATAAATTGTCTCTTGTTTTTTTTCCTTAGTCTTTCTTTGTTACTTGATTAATTTTCTTCACTATGACTTTGATAACCTTAGTTATTAAATCTATGTAGATGTGGATATAGAAAAAGAAAATGTCAATAATGGTACAAATATTTACATAAATAAATTTGACCTCTCAAATGATAAAATGATAAGAGAAGAAGATGAATATATGAATCTTGAAGATGATAATATTGATACTACTATTGGTCATAATGTTCTATGTGTTTTATAATTAGATGATTGAGATTTTTTTAATTTCTTATTATGAATTATGGATTTTAGAACTTATTTTTTTTTTTGTATTATATATTTATGGCATGATGTTTTTTATGGTATTAAAGTATTAGTAAGTGAAAATATTATATAATATGAACTTTATAAGATAATATAAATGATTATTTTTTTTATCTTTTTCTAGAACTTCTTTGATAGAATCTTATAACTTTACAGATTTTTATGACTTTATGAATTTAGAAAAATCAAAACGACTCTAAGTAGAAACTTGACTTTAATAACCTTGACTCAGGAGAATTGCAACTTTCCCACTTTGTTCTATCTATCAAAGAAATCTCTTGAAAGTCATTTAAGATTTTAAGAAACTGTCATATATTTTGGAAGTTAAAATTAATGGATTAATTCTATTTTGAAGCTCCAACTTTTAGTTCTTGTTTAAGTTCTTTTCTAAATATTCAAATTGTTTTGTTACTTGTATTTATTTTCATATATAGTTTATTTTAACTTATCGTTTTCAAATATTTTTTTATGATCAAATTTTTATTTATTTTTCATTGTCTATATGTATTTTGAGCGAATTGGGTGAGATTCAATTGCTTTGGAGATCCATGAAATCGATTTGGTTAGCTTCGATCGTTGAGGAGGTCTGGGCATTAAGGAAAGGCGAAGCAAGGAGGTCAAGGTAGTTGAGGCATGGTTGAAACGTAACTAGTCTCTGTTTCTTTCGAGTGAAAGTGGGAGTGGAAGATGGCAGAGGTGGCAGGAAGGATGCTGGAGACTGGACGTGAGGATGAAGGAGGAGGAGATTTGGAGGCCAGAGGATAGGACAGAATCAAGGATGCCAGGAGGGAAGACGCAGGGGAGGTGGCAATGAAGATATGTGAGTTTAGGTTTAGGTTATTATCACTAATTTCTTCAAGTTACATATATTTGTGATTTAACAACTAAGATTTTAAATGTTTACAATCAGGTCATAGAACCATTAAAAATCTAATAGTCTTAATGTCAAGTTGACCAAGTTATTGAGTTGAAGGAGTAAAGTGTCTTACGTTTCATAGTTCAAGGGGACCAATTGACTAAATCACATGGCAGGAGGAACCAAAAGGGATTTTGGTAATTTTATTACATAAGTACGGTATTAGGAAGTAATACCAAAATACATGGATGATTTTGTTACGGGGACAATCAAAATTTCACATGAACAATGAACACCCATAATACCTTGTTATCATGTTATAAATGTGACTTTAGAAAAAAAAAATTAAAAACATCCAAAAGATGACGCTTTTAAAACTTTATTCCCAGGCTTTAGAAGTTATTTCATCAAAGGCCAGGACTAAAATGCACCTAGCCCACACACTGATACCTTAATTTCCAATTATTTACAAATTTACCACTCTTTATAAGACTCAGCTATTTTGTTTTTTTGCTTTCACTGTTTAATTTTGCCTCATCGGACAAGGTTACGATTAGCTTGAATTTGTCCTTTGTTTGCAATTTCTGCATCGGAGATCGTCAATACTTAGGTAAAATCGCCAATTTAGGTTAATGGATGTAGTTTTTTCTTTTTCTTTTTTTCATGATTTTTTTCTGGTGTGGTAATTCCTTGCTGCAGATTATGAAAAGTTGTGGCAGTGACTTTGATTTGAATGTTGATACGTATGAGATTGTTAATGGCGACATAACAGGTTGTTGACGCTTAATGTGTTATTTTTCAGTTTTTTTTTTGTTGATAGGAATGGTGAAGATGTTTTGTTTTCCGTATATTTTGTTTGTAGGTCTTTCTGGTGGTGATGTTGTTGCTAAAGGCAAAATTGATCTTTTTTGAGTTGTCGTTGAAACAAATGATTTAGATGGTCTTGGTGATTCCTTGTCTTCGGCATGTGGCCTTGGTTCTGTTAATAATAAGATTTGAACATCAATTTAGGATATTAGAACAACATTTTCTTTAATATGAACATCACGTTTAAGAGAGTTAAAAGGGTTTTGTTTTTTTATTCACTGTCTTCAACTTTTGTGTCATCTGAATAGCATTTTATGCTAACAAGTATGACATTATTATGATACTTGAACACCTAATTTTCAAGTCATATTTTTTTTAGCATATGTGGACTAATTTTTACATAATTCACCTTAAACAACATTTAGAACGAATCTAAATAGCCTACATGTGAATAGCAATATAGCTGTTTAAGACAAATTTTTTTTCTCTCAAAGTTCTTGTTGATAAAAAGAGAAGTTTCTTATTGTTATGAATAACATTTTAGAAGAATACGAACAACATCTCATACTAACTAGAATAGTGTTCTTTACTTGGAATGAGTATATATATATATTTTATGTTTTTAGGCAATTGTTCAAAATTTTTGGTTGAGAATTATAGTTTTGTTGGAAAGGAGTTCCAAAGTGAAGGAGATGCATTTGTGTATTATTGGGCTCATGCATTTAATCACGGATTTGATGTTCATAGGTCAAAATTGAAGGTTTTACGGTTTGGGAATGTTTCAATCAGGAAATGTTGTTCTTCATATGCTGGTGAAGCAAAGTATAAAGCTGATTCTGTACAATGTAAGATGGTAAGTTTCCGTTATGACCACTTAGTGATGATCCGTTTTTATGTTGTAGATGGTGTTTGGCCTTACAAGTCTCATATAATTCATCACAAATATCCATTTGTCTTTGCTGATCAAACACACTTTTTGTGTGGTGCAGGAGGAATTGTTGTTGATAAAAAAATATATGCTATTATCTTTTATGTGGATTGGGATAAAGGCTGTTGATGCTTTTATGATTATGTATAAGTAAAGTGGATTAATAAAATCAGTTAGGTTCACAAAAGCATGATGTTTGTAATTTGTTTGGCCAGAAAAAAGTATTTAACTTCGTAGTGGTGATACTATGTCACTACTTGAGTATTTTAGGGGGCGTTCATTTATTAATAGTAATTTTTTTTAGATATCAAGTAGTTGATGGACATTTGTGCAACTTTTTCTAGGACTCAAGAATGTTGTGTGATTATGACATTTTTTCTGATATAGTTGTTTTTTGCACTAATTATTGAATTAATATGTATGGTCTTGTTTGAGCACCATTTTTTATAGTGAACAACCATGGTGGAACAATTTTTTTTTTGTGTGGGTTTTTGGTGAATAAACAAAAGGAAACTTTTGGTTGGTTATTTGATGTGTTTTTGGAAAGTTTTGGTGGCAAACAGCCTTGTACTTTTATGATTGATCAAGATCTAGTAATGATATATGCAGCAGAGAAGCATTTACCACAATCTAAGTATCATCTCTATTTGTGGTGCATCACAAAATGCATGAAAACATTTAGGGTGGTTAATGAACCATGACAAAAGATTTACAAATTCTTTGAGCTACTATTTGTATTGTTGTCTAATAGAAGAGGAATTAAATATAAAGTGGAAGATGCTTATGAATGTTGGTTGGAGTGAACGTATGCATTGAGGTTCAAATGGTGCCCTGCTTTGTGTAGGAATATTTTCACAGCAGTTATGTTTACTAATTTTATTTCATTATGTTGTGATTGCATATATGCTATTTTGTATTTTTATTTCTGGTGCACTACTTGTTTACTTATGTGTTTGTGGTGTTCAATTTCATTTTTGTGTTATGTTAGGTTATGTTTTTCTGTTGTTCTACTTTATGTGAATCGATTATATGTTCATATAATTGATTGAGTACAAACCACATACTTGGTAAAATTTGTGATAATATGACATCTTTACTAGAAATGTTTCATTTAATTGAGAAGAGAATAAAGGGATAAAGGGATAATGAGACAGCTAAAGATTTTTAGAATTAAGGTACATTGGTTAGTAAATTTATAGGTTTTTTTATGTTACATCAAACTTCTGAATTTTTCAGTTTGAAGATTTACTAGGAGTTTGAAAAAGAAGTTAAGAAAAGTGTTTTTGTTTGTTTTTCTATGGTCAATGATATTGATACATTTACTGAGTATGAGGTTTTCTTTGATGAGTATGATCTTCATCCTTGTCTAGTGAAATTTATCAAATCAAATCCGCCTAAGGTATCTTGTTCCTGCAAACACTTTGAGGAGTTTGGGTATTTTTCTCGTCATGCATTGCATGCTTTGAATGTTAACAATATGAGGATGATCCCTAATGAGTATTTGTTACTAAGGTGAATGAAAAATGCTAGGCAGTCTATAAGTGGGAACCATACTGGTGTTAGTGTCAATGAGAACTTTACAGCCGCAGTTTGGAGGAATAGAATGATTAGGGAATTATATAACATTGTTATTTCATGCCAGGGTGATGAAAATCTCAGGAAGTTATGTGAAAAGTGTATTGTCACTATGAAACAGAGGGTTGATAGAGTTTTCAGCACCAACAGTAACAATGATGCAACGAGCTTTAGTTGTGTGGTGGATAGTTTGAGTGTATAGAATCTATTAGTTGTGAGAACAAAAAGGTCAAAGCAAGAAGAGAATTAGGAGTTGTTTAAATAGTAGTAGTTGCAAGCGGTCACAAAAGCAGTTGTAGCAGAGATTGTAAGTTTTTTGGTTAAAGTGAACATTAGTAAATGTTGGACAGAACAACATACAGATCATATTGATACAAGAATATATATATAAAGTTTAAGTTAGTGGTAATTTTTGTTAGAGGGAAGTAATTTTATACTTGCAAGTAAATTTCATAGTTAAATAGTATTTTTGTTTTTTTGAATAGTCAATGTCAAAGTTTTGAACACTATGTTTAAAGGAAAATGAATTAAATAATAGTGTCTGGATATGCATGAAATGTTGTTCTTTGTGTGAAGTTTGTTGTTTTGGTTTTAATTTATTATTAAATTACATTTGTATAAGGGTAATCATAAAAAAACTACACAATAATTTACCTCACTTTTCCATATGCAATCCTTAAAACATATTTGTCTGGAAATATATACTTGTGTATTGGACAAATTTATGTTGTTTTTTGAAGAATTGCAGGCTTGAATGTTATTTCCCATATTACTAAGTTTCTTATTAAGGAACCATATGTCAGCAAAACTTTGTAAAAGTAGCCTTCGACTTTCAACTATTTTCCACGTCCTTTGTCTTCTGTTTTGCCCAGCAATCATCATTGATAACATTTCCAAACTTTTTTTTTTAATTCTTCATCAAACAATGACAAAAAAGTAATATTTCCATATAAGTATTGTGATTTACTGTCACATTTTTCAAGGGCTTGATTTAAATAACCATGGTCTTGTGTCTTATTTGCTTGAACAAAGTAATCCCACACACCTTGTTGAAATAATGTCTATGGGTTGCCAACTTCCAAGTAGTATTGACTACAAACCTTACGTTCCCAAGTATTTATGGGAATGACATTGATATGATCCATGCATAATCTTTCAAACACTTGTTTGTCATTTGAAGTATTGTTAAACTCCTTGCAACACTCTAATGCATTTCTTAAATCATTGACCGAAGATGCACCCATTTTTTATAAAACCACAATGTGCATTTTTTATTGACAAAACATGTCTTTCCGGACTATAATTGAAAAACAACTTTCTTTGCTCTTATCCATAAAAAATAGTTCTTAGGTTATTATGTCAGAACAACACAGGTGACAAAATAGAATATCGTCTGGCATAAACCTAAATAGCAAAAGATACAAATAGAACAGTGTTATTTACAATTTTAAAGAGGGTTAAAAATTTTAATGTTGCAACGGTTTTAAAGTTGAAAGAACATGTTATTATGAAACCTGAACAAAACAAAATTTTAAACCTGAAAAGCAAATGAATGAAAAAAATAACAATTAAGAACAATAATAAAGGAAAACAAGAACATCAATGGCAAAAAACTAGAACACTGGTACTTTGAAACCTGAACATCAGGGAAGCAAGAATACTGATGAAGTTGAACAGCAGCATAAAAAAATCTAACATCTAGTTTGTGAAATCTGAATAGCAAAAATATAAGAAGCAAGAAAATTCAAACATTAGATGAGCAACAATGAGCGATAAGAATAACAATAATTAAAAAATAGAATAACATGACTAAAAAAGGTCAAAACATTAAAAAAGTTTAGATTTAGAGTATGCTACAAGTATAAAGCGTTAGGAAATGCTCTAAAAGGATTACAATTTGTCTACAATATACAAGTTCTCTAGACATTAAGACCAACACCTAATTTTGTTTTGAGGCCATATATCTCAGCAATTTGTTCCTATGAACATTGTGTTCAGAGAGTAAAATTGATGCTCCAATCTTTATCCAGTATATGTTCATATTCAGCTTTGGCCTCAAATCACACTTGAATTTTTCACCTGTATATAGTTCAATATACCTCATAAAAAATATGCCACAATCACTATCATTTTATAGATATTCTTGCATCTTTCCAAGTTTGTTCATTTGAGTTTTCTAGTCCAATCATGCATACTAGACCGGGGAACTCTTTACAATGCTTGCACAAGTCTCGTTCCCAAGTTCATTCATGTGCTAGACCATGAGTTCCTACTAGAAAGAAGAATTACACATCATCAACAAGAGAACATCAAGAATAAAAATCAAGAACAACAATAATAGAAAAGGAGAAAATCGACAAATGAAATGTAGAACGTGGATTACCAAGTGATCAAGAGGTGGATAATATATCTCATTTTCTTGATTCAAATCGTCAAGAACATGAATTACTTTCTTTGTGAGGTTGAAAGCAACCATGAAAAAAAGACTATGAACGAGGCATGGCAGGATAATCTGCATTCACAAAGTTTAAAATGTAGAACATCATGTATCAGAAAGTAGAATAACACGAATCACAAATGATAACAACAAAAGGCAAAGTATTTTATGATTTATACCACCTTGTACTTTGAAAAGGCACCAAGACCATTTGTCTTAATTCATACCCTTATATTGTTCATTTCTTTTTTCACAGCCTGACTGTGTATCTGTTTTTTGTCATCTATAGTGATTGTTGTCCCATTTTCCATAAATTCATCTCTCTTTTGATTTGAATAGTTGAATATACCTTGCTACAAAAAAGAATGTAAACAATAAATATTTGAAAGAAGCCTTTAATTAAATTTGAAGTTTAAATTTAGAGAAAACTGATAGCACAGTAAGGGGACAACAAAATTCTCTTTGATTTTTTTTGTGCTTTCCCCTGAAGATTTAGATTCTTAGCCAAAGCATCGAGGATTCCTACCTCGATATTTGTGATATCCATTAGAGTCTCGAAGTGGAATTTGTAAAGTGCCAGAGTCCCTATCTTAGCCAACTCTTTCTCTAAACTATTGTGATCACAAAGAACATCAAGAATTAGGTTAAATAACAATATTAATTTGACACCTGAAGAGACACATAAGAATACATCAATTCAACTGTAGAAAATTATCAATTTAAATATTACTTGATCCTCGGAATTAAACTTATTGCAAGGTCTACCACTTTTAGTTCATCATTTGAGAGCTGTTGTGGCGTTGTCAATTCACCATACATGTGAACAAATTCATAAATGCAACATCCTTGTGATTTGTAGAATTGAGGATGCAATTGAGGGTGGCTAAAAAATGGGGGATTTTAGTGTTTATCTTTTCAACAACAACAACAACAATATCTTAAGAAACTTTCGAACTCTCAAGGATGTTAAAAGTTGGTGTTCTAGCAATATATCGTTCATGTTCTACATTGTAGGAAAAAATAATATCAACATAGAACAACAGCTATAATGAAAAATAAGAACAGCATTACTAGGCAACATGAACAACAACACAAAGAAACAAGAATACCATCTATGAGAAGATGAAAAATATAGGATAAACAATATTAGAACATAATAGCAACAATAGACAAGAAGAATATGAAGTAAAATAGCTATGACCAACATTTGTTGAAAAGTAGAACAATTTTTATATGACTTTTACCTTTGTTACAAATCACATCATTTATAGAATTCCCCTTGTTTGAGTAATGATCTTGAATAATAACAGTTTTAGGTTATTTTTTGCTTTTCATCCTTGCCATTTCCTTGCTAATTTCTCTTACAATGTCATCAAAAGCTTATTCATAATATTTGATTCATTAATGTCAGTGTGACCAGTATCAACATTGTTTGCTGCTTGCTAATCCAACTTTGCAAGCTGTTATTCCTTCTAATCTTATTGTTATAATTCATGGTCATATTCTTCTTCAGGTAGTTCATATCTAACTTTTTTATTATTCTACTCCTACTTCATGCTGTTCAAAATGAATTTTTTGCTGTTCCAGTTTAGTTTTATGCCCTTCTGCACGTTGTTATGCATGTTCCAAATTTTGGTGCTTAAATTCATCAAAATGTTGTTCTACTTCCTTAGTTTGTTGTTCTTGATCAGACTGATGCTGCTTCAAATTGTTCTGATTATTGGTCAAATTGGTCAGATTATTGTGTGACCAGTATCAACATTCTTTGCTGCTTGCTAATCCAACTTTGCAAGCTGTTATTCCTTCTAATCTCACTATTATAATTCACGGTCATATTGTTCTTCAGGCTATTCATATATAACTTTTTTGTTGTTCTACTCCTACTTCTTACTATTCAAAATGATTTTTTTGCCATTCCTGTTCAGTTTTATGCCTTTCTACATGTTGTTCCAAATTTTGGTGCTCAAATTCATCAAACTGTTGTTCTATTTCCTTACTTTGTCGTTTTTAATCAGACTGATGTTGTTTAGATTATTCTGATTGTTGGTCAATTGGTCTGATTATTGTTCTGGCTTCATCTCTTGCTGTTCAGAATCTAGTGGTTGCTTTAAAGTATCTACAGCTCTGTTCTCATATTTTTTTTCTTGAAATAAGACCAAACTTTTTCCATTGTATCCACAATTTCAATAACTCAACTCTCAAAATCAACTTGATTCTCTTGAGGAAAGGAAGGTGTTTGGTGTCTTAGGCTCCGAGCAATTGCAATTGTCTATACAGGGAACTCTTTCATTGTAGCCTTCATTACATCAAACAGGTGCTTGTTTGCCATGTTTGCATCATAAGCCACACACAACATAAAGTGTATTACCTCCTTAAACCTTTCCAACGACTGTTTTGATTGTTTTGTTTAAGTTGTATCATCTTTTTCCTTTTCTAACAGCATCTTCTTCTTCTTCTCTATTTCGTTTATATCCTTTTTGTACCATTCCTTAAACGGATTCTCTTCAAACTGGTGGAAACATGATAACCCATTCAGAAAGAATATATATATATATATATAATTTTTGTCCACAAAAGTAATTTCTGTGCATGGTATACCTTTCTAAGACCAAACTGAAATAACTTCATTTTTTGATTTGTTTCTTGTTGAAAGTGCTTTGTTACCAATTCATTGTTCCAAGATAGTATGGTTGGGAATTTTCTCTCAACGGTAGCCACACCATACGGCAGAAATCTATCTAAGTATATCAACTACATAATAATTCATGACAGGTGATAAATATGAGTATCATTGCTTTCAAAAGCAAACAACATATAATACTCACCAAAACAGCAAATAATACAAACTCAAATAATAGATTTAAAGATGAGTAGAAACATGAATAACATTGTGTAAATAAGCAAACAACATACAATGCATACAAGAATAGTAGTGTAAACAGAGTAAAACATCATACTAAGTAGCATATTTGAAAATCTGGAACATTAGTACAACAGAAGAGAACAATACATTAGACAAAGTAGAATATCAGAAGAGAAAAATTATATATAACAGCCCCACTAAAATAAAGAACAACACATTCTACATACAAGAATATCATATACTGGAAACTAAAACAACAGATACAATAATACATGAACATCATATGGAACAATCTGGAATAAAAACAAGAGCATTTTTAAAAATCTAGCTTGAAGCAGAATTATGCACCCTTCAACATTTTTGGGATATGCTGCATGCTTGTAGATTCTTGCTTGCTTAATTACACCGTCAAGGAAAAATTGGCACTAGTTGTATTCTTGAATTTTGTCCAAGTCATAGAACGACTTTATCATTCTTTAGCTGCATTATCTTGAGGAATTCATCGGTGATATGAAGTTTGTTATAGTAAATACCAAGAAGTTGATTTTGAAACTATCACCAGTCTCTTTGTCTTGTAGTATTGCTTTTTTAAGTTATTGGATGGTAGGGACTTTGCCACCAAATTTCTTTCTCCATTCATCAAACAAATAACCCTTGACATGATAAGGGTGCTCACAATGTATCTATAAGACCCTGCTCTCTATTGACAGACCAAATGTGAGGTGTACATCAATGTCTAAAACCTGCAACTCAGGCCTTACAGGGGTTTTTAAACTTGAAGAGTAGTGATCAAAGTAGGACAATATATACATAATTGGCCGGCGTCTGACTTGGATGTACTTCAGATCAAATAGTGAACCAAATCTCATTTTTCTAATAGCCTCCATGTGGGTTGTTTTTTATTTTTATTTTATCTCCTAGATGATGTCCACAACTTCATTTGTGAAGCATTTTGTTGTCAAGTCAAAACTATAAGAAAAAAAGGGCTAGAAGTAGAAGAACAACAACTCTAAGATAAAAGAACAACACATATCACACATCAAAACATCACGAAATGAAACATCATTGCTAAAGAACAAAAATAACAAATTAAATCTGAACAACATATCTTACTAATGCGAACAAGAAATTGTAGAGAACATAACAGAACATTGTACATAATAGAACAACAATAGTTTCTAACATAACAAAAGAATATCCACATTTTGTGCTTTTTTCATTGAAACACAATTAATATAACAGAAGAACATCATATTGCATTGATAAGAACACCACAGACTAATTAAAGAAAACAACACATACATCAAAATTGAACAACACATAATATATGCTAGAACAACACATTGTAATGAGGAAAACATCACTAAGTATGTAAATGGTTAAAAAATTAAAACAACAATTATAAGAAAAAAGCTCAACACATTTCACATATCAGAATAGCACCAAACGGAACATCATTGCTAAAGAACACAAACAGTACATTGTGGTGATTTGAACATTGCATATTTCAAATGCAAACAACATATTGCACTGCCCAAAACAGAACATTGTATGAATAAAACAATAGTTAATAGTATTGTAGTTAGTACAATAGGACAAATTTAAGAGAACAACACTTAGTAATTAAATAGAACAACACAAATTTCAAACTAGAACAACACCATTATTTTCAATAGTATTGTAGTCAACAGAACAGGACAAAATAGTGTCCACCATGTGCACAAGGTGGACATAGATAAAAAAAATTTCACAAGTAGGAAACATGTTTCACTTCAACACAACATATAATAAAAAATTCATGCAAAGTAGTATGCATGTACACCATATCTCAAAAACCAGTACAATGAAAAAGTAGATTCTAAGTTCTTTTGAAGCTTATGCCCTATTTGTCTTTTCTACTTTCTTGTTTGATTTTTTTTTGTCTAGTTGTTTTTGCCTTTTTTGTTGCCAAAGATTGTTCCTCTTCCTAAGTGGTTTTTCTTTTTCTTCACATAAGTTCTTTTGTTTTGCCGAAAACAATTCAAACAGCAAAACAAAGAATGTGTTAGAATAGCGACGGTTTCATGAACAACAACTTAAATAAAGTGAAGAAAAAGTACCTGAGAAGAGGTGAACTGGTTTCGGATGGTTTTTGAGTCATCTAATCACCAAAAAACAAAAAACAGTGTTTAAAGGTTTGTGTTTTAGGGATTTTTGATCTGCAAGAAGTTGAGACAATATTGTTGTGGATAGCCAAGAAGGTAAGACATTGAGAACATGGAGGTTTAATGTCAATGGTCTCAAGAAGTTGCAAGAGAGATTGCTAGTTGCACCTCGAAGAGTATTGAAAAATTTAATCATTCGTGTGGAACTGTACAAAATATTTATATTAAATTTGAGTTGTTTTTTCATAATTATCTAGAAGCTTGGGAAGGTGGTATGTTTTGTAAATATTAGGAAGTACTCTCTGCGTCTCAAATTCCTTATTTAATCTATGATTTTTTATTTTTAACATTTTAACATATAAATGAAAAATATTTATATACAAATGATAAATCAATACCTATAATTTCTAAATACTTCCTCTGTTCCAATTTACTTGAAACGTATTCCTTTTTGGGAATTCCCAAAAGGTTGAAACGTTTCCTCTTTTAAAAAAGTTTAAACAATTAAATAATCCTTTTACACGAAACCTAATAAAGACTTTTTTTTTAATCTCCACTCAACCTCTCACTACACAAAACCCAAAAAAAAATCTTTTCTTTTTTAATCATTATTTAAACTTTTACTACATAAAAAAATAACACAAATTACATACACCTTAATCTCCGTCCCCAAACAAATATTTCAACTAAAATGGGACAGAGGTAGTATATTTTTTAAATTTTTTTCTAATAAATAATAATATAAATAAATTTAAGTTAAATTAGCCAAAAAAATTGAATTAAGCAAAAAAAAAATGGGATGAAAGGAATATAAAATAGTGGCACATTTTGTAATTATGAAGAACTTTTATTCAATGGTATTTCTCATAATTATGTTAAAGTATGAGAAAATGGCAGTCTTGTAATTACATTGAAACTGTTGGTGTATAGTTATGAGCCTGGTGCATCCAATAGCTACTCTTCACCAAATACTAGCATAGAATTCTATAATAGTATAATTCCATTGATATGAACAGTGTTCGGTATCATCTATACCAAAATCTAGCTCTTTATCAAGTTGAATCTTCATTTACAGCTTACGTCCACAAAGCAAGGCCAGAAGTTAGGCCCCATCACAGCCCAAAACCGACCAATAAAAGAGTAGCTATGCTTTTCTGAACAACTATTGAAATTAGTATTATAAAGGAAGACTACTCTTAAGCAAATGCACTAGCTTTATGCTTCCCTGAGTTTGATGTCTATCACTTGCAGCCGATTTCTTTCCTCTATTGCCCTGCAAAACCATTACAAGCAAGTTAATTGGAGTGGATGTTTATTATTGTGTTGTTCGCATGATATATTTCATATGCCAACTTAAGACAACCAAAATGGCTACATGTCTTGAACTGAACGGCACAAGTAACTTGGTTTAAGTGCAACCATGGCTATGATAAGTACAGTCAACTTTTAGGTGATAAAATCATTATTAAAACTTCACATGTTTTTATAATGGCAAATGGGTAAATATTCCACTCATCTTAGGTTAAGGGGACAAATCACCCATTTGGGCAAAGTACCCGTTGAAAAGTGTTAGTTACAAGAAATAGTGTTGACTTAGGTTAAGAGGACAAATCACTTATCTTTGGTCCTAGTCTTGCTTGTTTTGACATGAATTAAATAAATTAGGGATAAAAATCTAACTAAAACCTCAACATCTTAAACTGATTTAAGCAAAATTAGATGTAATCAACAATTAGCTCAAGAAACGACAAGGCCTTTTGCTCCCCATGTACGTGGATGGCCGAATAATACTCACTCTTTCTCTAGCCGCAATTCGTGGCGGAAATGTTAAATTTTAGCACACAATTAACACGGCAGCTCATTAGTCTGATAAGAAAACATTGATGACATATTCGCCTCAAAATACAATAGTGGGTGATTTGTCCCCTTGACCTAAGATGAGTGACATATTTGCCCCTTTTGCCATTTCATAACATACCAATAATACTACTAATGACACTCATCTCTAGTACTTACAGGTGCGCTCTCATTGTTGCACAGAGGAAAGTGTACCATAAACACCTACTAAAACTGCACTCCAATTCTAGGAAATACCAATCAAAATTTAGTAAGCTATTAAGTAGTAGCAATTAGCTGACCTTTGGTTTTTGAATCTCGTCCTCCATATCAAAAGTGCTGACATCCTTGAGGAGCACAGATGAAGCAGGCTGGAGCCTCCTGAATGTCAACGTAAATGTTGACAAAAGATAAATTTCACCCTCCCCAAATAATCATAATCCCATTTTAAAAACCACAAATTCATTACCTTTTTGGCTTTCCTGTATTCAAGGGCTTGCCATCTAGTACATTAACAATCTCAAGACTAGTGGTATCAGCTATTTTCTCCGTAGATGTTGGTGAATCTGGTACCTTAATAATTTCGTAACTGGTGGTAACAGCAATTTTCTTGGTAGATGCTGGTGAATCTGATGCACCCTAAATCATAAATTTGGAAAATAAAAATAATAATAATACTAAACTGTGTGCAGTATTTCACATATAGAGATAATTACATAACCAATACAGTACAAGCTACATGTGAGAAGAGAATACAAGAAAAAAATAATGTTAATTTAATTTTTTCTAATGTTTCCTAAACCATGATTTTACAAATTTTGATGATGATATAGTGTTTTCATCTCGGTGTGATCATTCATTTCAAGTTTGGTCCACTTACCTCACTATTCTCACTTGATTGTGGAACCAAACAGGTGCTCGAGTCCCCCTGATCTAAAGAACTCACAGCGAAGCCTAAAAAAAGTTAAATTCATTCTCACCGGTACTCATGGAAATATGCTGATCATTAACTAAGAGAGCAGAGTATCTCAGCCTATTTCTCATAAATAACAAATTTCTACCTTGGTTATGGTCATATGCAATGCAAGCTACCATCAATACTTGACAGGCAACAGCCGTAAAGTGGCTATCTCAGGACAAAACCTACAGAGTTGTTTACAAAGAGAAATATATCTCCTCCTTTCTTGTCCAGAAGATAGGTTGAGAAGAACAAAATCCGGAGGAGAAAGTTCCAATATATAAGTTCAGGCTACCCTTCTAACATGGCAAAGAAAAGAATGACTTTTGGCATTAGCCTCACTTTCTAGAAAAGTGGAAAGACATGGTTTATAAACTATAATCAATTTCTGCTTGTGTCGAACTAATCGATCATGGTTCTACCCTTCAATCAAGGAAATAGAACTGGACCTTGCAAAATCAAGAGGAAAATAAGTTTGTTGAATCAAACCTTCTACATCTGAACTAGGATATGTATCCTTGTTTATCAAATGACTTGAACTGATTGAATCCTCAGGGTTTCCAGCATGTGCCTGAAATGGTAAGCAGTAGTAAGCTTTTATTTTGTTTTTTGGATTGGCACACTAGTATAGGATGTTATCATGAGCACCCTCATCAAAGAAAGTCATGCACTTAACCTGGAAATCCCGATTGCTACAATTTTGTACCCAAGAAACTGGAACAGTGGGAACATCAACCTCTAGATGTCTTACCTGGCCATTCATGAAGAGATTAACCCAACTCGACCTTTACTACTTGAAGAAAATGATTAAGATAAATTCCATATCCCAAACAGCAATTCTAGTACAAGTGGAAGCATCTCCTTACTGTGGCCTCAAATTCTTATGTTCTATAAAAAGGTGAAAGTACCTGAGAGAGGTCTTCATGATATTGTTCAGTAGAGTCACCAGATATCCTGGAATTGTTGCTGTATTCGGACTCCACATCCAAGTTTATCTAAGGATGGGGGAACATAAGAAAAGAAAAAGAAAACACACACACACAAGAGAACAAGTCAAGCACAAATTCCTTTACCATATAAGTTTGTTGCATTAAAAGTAATACTGTGACCAAGTCGTAATAACCAAACAGTTTATTATAGATCACAAAGGATTTTAAGTTTGGTGTAGTCATAACAGTGGCGTTCAATTCTTGTGAGTCTATTTAGCCAACGATAAGTCAAACTACCTGAGAAAGATCTTCATGACGCTGTTCAGCCGAGTCATTGCATATCCTGGAACTAACATTGTATTTGGGTTGCGCATCCAAGTTCTTCTAAAGATAAGAAATATTCAAGCACAAATCCTTTTAGCACATGATAAGGAAAATGAATCACAAAGAATAAGCTTGGTATAGGCATTAAGCTCACATTGGCTTCTAATTCTTGGTTGTCAATAACAGTTTCAAGTCCACTCAAGCTCAAACAAGGTACTCCATCTTGCACCTTCATAAATGATAAACAATTTTTATATGAATTTAAACAGAGAATCTGGTTGTGAATGTCAATCTACAGGTGCCGTGCTCACAGAATCTATTGATTCTGATGTCCACAAAAAAGAATGGTTCAAAGGATTTTGAAGATCCAACAAATGAGCTCGGTAATTAGACTGGACAAAGATGTTGTGCACATACCTGAGAGCAAGTAAGATGAAGCTGATTAAGAGAGATGCCTTTTTCTGCACTGCAACTACAATCAGGAGGACGAACATCTAGATTCCTCTGCACAAATAATAGAACATAAATTTGCACAAGTAAAGAAAGTAATCTTAGCGTCACGGTCACCGCACTGTTACTCTAAGTAACTGGCACATCTTTCAATAAAATAGGATCATTGGTTGGTTCAAGCAAGATTAAGCATTGAGTCTATTTTCCAAAGAAAAATGCAAGTACCTGATAAAAAACGTCAAGATGTTGTTCAGCAGAGTCATCGCATATTGTGGGATTCTTACTTTGTTGGGATTGCACGCCCAAGTTTGTCTAAATATATGAAAGAAAGATTCAATTAGAAATTCTTTTAGCATATCAATTTAGGTAACAAAAACTAATACCTCAACACAGCTATGATTTCATTAACGACCATACACAGGATGTTAAGCTAGTCATTCAGATTAGTTATTTTCAACATAAAAACACCAAGCCCCCACACCACAAATCCCCAGCCTGGATATCTGTACCAAAGAAGCAGAAGGGGATGCATCAAAAGTTAAAGAATAGATGCTCTTTTTCGTACCTCATCAGCATGAAACCATGCATGTCCATCAGTATGTGTCATGGACAGAAGCTTATTATCTACATTACTTGAGGTTAGATCAATAGAACTTTCCTTTGCACAAGTACTGCAGGATTTTAGATCAGTTAGCTGCTTTTCCAGCTCAAGAGATCTAGTTTTCTCATTTGCAAGACTTTCTCTGAGATCCTGAAGTTCATCTTCTGCCACCTGAATATCAAATATTGTCATATTATGAAATTTTATTTGTTATTCAAGCAAAGAATCATTTTCCCCATAGATAAATAAATCAAGGAGCAGACAAAGAATTCAAATAGCTGATCCTAATTATTTGATTGACTAACAACAAATATGGGGACATTAAATCACATGAGGTCATAAATGAGTATTACCTTCAGCTTTCCATTGTATTGCCGTAAAACCTTCAGAAAAGCTCGAGCAAAGTTTTTCATTATCTGATAATCTCTCTCACTTTTCCTGGGGTCATGAGGGCATGATTTTGGTTGTGAACTGTATTCTGAATCTGCATCATAGAAAAACTCAGTTAGCAAATGTTGATAAGGAATGAAGGTGACAATAATGACCAGACTTAACCTAACAGTTAAATTTGTGGTTCTGATTATAAATATTTAGGTTCAAATTTCCTTTAAATCCCCAGCAATTTCCGTTCTCACCCCCCCCCCCCCCCCTCCCCCCAACACACACACCAACCTGCCCAACAAACAAAAAACATTGAGGCAATAGGATACAAATTTATGGTGATCATTACAAACCTTTGACAGGGAGTTGGTTTTCCTTTTCAGCACCCTTTCCCTCAATCTGTAGGCAAAGATTTCTGAACAGTCAATATAAGGCACAAAGCGAGTAAAATGTTTCAATATTCCAGCATCATAACTTGATCTTAGAAAATAATCTTCATCACTTTTTCATGGGATTATGCTTAACGGGGGAAAACCTATAGAGAACCATTATGGCACAACCCCCTTTAAACTTTATCCATAAACTGGGTCATCTATAAGATTGTACTTTTACGACTGACCATAAAATGCCTGGGATTGAAAAAAAAGCCAAAAATAACTTTAGGAGTCATATTACACATACAGAGGAGACTGATGTATGCATGTAGAGAGTTAGGCAGTGGCCTGTAAGTTGGTATGCATCTCCCCAGCACTTAATAAGTAAAAACGACTGTACCTCACAAACATCATGGCTGCTACATTTCACTTTTTTTGGCTGCTGGTTCCAAATTAACGTTTGTGAAGGCCTCTTTGTAGAAATCATTTTTGGCTGTTCCTGAGAAGTTGTGAACCTAAAGAAATTTTGCATAAGAGCTACTCCATACAATTAAGAATAAAAATTATAATATCAATCACGTGACTATGGAACTTACTTGATCTTCATATAAGGTGAAGCTTGCCTGAGTAAATAAGATGTATCAAGATAGTCCTCTTCTTCAGATTTCACAGTTAGAACCTGCAAATAACTTGGAGAATCGTTAAGGAAAAGAAAAGAAAGAGACAAGTGGTATACTTGCAGAACAACAAACATTTCAGGTGAAAGAAATGCAGACCCCCACGTTTCAACATTTCTATTCAAATGATTCATAAGAGGAAAGAGAAAAAGAGGATGCACGCAAATAAAGAGAAGAAAATTGAAGATGAAAATCCTGATACATATCCAAACGTAGAAATCACATAGTGGATTTTAAACGCAAGCAAAATTGCAGGATGCAAATTAATACAACAACATATAACCACTACGAACACCACTTTCACATATCAAGTTCAGAGGAAATGAAGAAGTGGCAAATAGCTTGAAATAGGTGCTTCATACCAGTGTCATTCGTTTTCTGCCTTCCATATAATCCTGCAGGAACCTTGTTAACTGGGTGAAAACAAAGTTATAGGGTCATGCTTCGCAGCATCAAACACACACAAAGAATTTAGAATAGTAGCTCCTAATAATAATCATGATGATGATGACAATAATAATAAATACCAGTAACCAATAAATATAATATTTCAGAGTCAAAGACCAGATTTCACATTAAGTACCAAAAATAGTGCCAACAATGATGACAAAACAAGATGTTCCATTATGCGAAAACATTACCAAAGAGTTCTGATAGTGCTTCTGCAGAGGCTTCTTGGGATTCTTTTGGTGCTCCAACAAAGACTAAACAAAGAAAATAACAAATGTAAGGCATGGATATGGAAGAGGGCAGATTATGCAAGAGATAGCAAATCTTAGAGAAAACATCTGAAAAGGCAGAAAAATTCCTACCTCGAGGCATGCATGGAGATCAGACAAAGATAATAATGATACTTACTCTAAGGCACAAACCAAAAACCATCCACGTGTTGTTTATAAAGTTGCTTTCCAACAATCTTGTCCCCTGCAGGACAACAATAAGCTAGACATTAGGGGCACCTAAAAGAATGATATATTAAATGAATTTACTAAACATGCTGAGCTCCTAGTTATCATTCAGCAGGGCACTTGTGTGAATCTGAGAGGGTATCCTAGTATACTGTACTAATATGAATAGGCCCACGTTATTTGAGTGAGATTGTCATGGCCTTTATAATTTCAACTCAAGATAAGGATGTATATACCCTAGATTTACCAACAAACTATTGCTTTCTGATTTTCAGCCTCATCTCCCGCACTTCACAGATTTCAAAAGCAGAAAGATATGGGTCCCAAAGACTTCTCATAAATGAAAGAAGTTCCATAAACTACAGACTATTGCTCCAAAGGAAACAAAACCTGATTCCCAGTTCTCCTCTCTCTTTCAGCCCCGGCAAGATCAACAATGGTTAAAACAGCAGAATTTGACTCTAAATCAGTTTCTCCATCAGACCCTTCAAAAATGTATCTTATGTTGATGATGCAGTGTGAACGACTGCAGAGGAGCCCAATATCAAACAAAATAAATATATGGAGCCAGCAATTAATAAGCAAAGTGTACATTGAAAAAAGGAAACCTAGGAATGAACTGTGTCATGCAATCCCTGAAATTAGATTTTCCGTGCATCACCTTGACTGGCTGTTTGCGTTTGTCATGGCAGTTGAACGTTTAAGCATTGCTCTAGCCACCAACAATTCACCCTGTGCAGCATTAGGAATCACAACCTGTTTGTGCAAGTCAAATATCGTTACCTGTACTGTCATAAAATCAGAACACGATGGATTAAAAATGAGCAGAAATAATATCCAATATCAACCTCCTGAAGCCCTTTTATGTTTGATTGCTGCAAGCACAAGTCACTTCCATCTTGGCACAAGTCACGCATCCTCTCTCCCCTACCTCGCTCGGAATATATCTCAAAAATAGATAAGAAAAATGTTCTGCACAAAGAGCACATGAAAATAGATCAACTAAATTTAATATTGAAATTCCACAGTAAATTTCTTTCATCCAAATCAATACCTCGAAGCCTCTGTATCCGAGCTTTTGGTTTGCTCGAAAATTCTCTGTAGGGCTAAGGTAATCATTCCAGGTTCTCTTGGAGAGCCAAAAACCGTATGAGTCTTTCCTGAACCAGTTGGCCCCAACGCCGCTAGCATACCACTTCTTCCCCCGAGAAAATTATCCACCAAAGGCCTAACCATCTTCCCGAAAATTTCATCCTACCAAAAATGGATTTGAATAGAACTCGAATCGGAAAAAGCAGTGAAAAGGAAAAGACTAAAACGGAATGGACTAACATCATACCTGAGTCGAATCGCCCGAAAAAACATGAGAAAACCCCTCATAAACCTCTGATTTAGTACGTTTTGATTCTTGTAGAGCTGGAGGCGGAGTTAAAGTCACCGACTGAGAGTCCTCGCTCACCACTATACAGTTCTCAGTTTCTTTCTTCTTCAAGGCAGCCTCCTTGGTCGTCTTCTTCTTCGCCGGATTCTTCGGCCATGCCTTTTTCGGCCTCGACTTAGGGTGCTGATGCCCACAATTTCTCTGTAGAGGTCGAATTCTGAGATAAACCTTGACGTTTGAGACCGCAGGGGACACCGAAGACGCCGCCGCCGATTCCAATCGGGGTTTTGGCTGTACTGGAGTGGATAGGCTGTCGTTGATGGGGAAAGAGCGACTTTCTGGAGAGCTTGGGTTAGAAAATGGTTTCGGATCAGTTGTTGATGGCGTAGGAGTAGCTCTAGCCTTACGGTGAGGGTTTCGCCTGACGGTGACGGTGTTTGCACATGGCGGCGGACTGTTAAACTCCATTTCCTCCGGCCTCCCTCTCACGCCCCTGAAGAATGAAAAAGGAGGGAAAACAGAAGAGATGATGTTTCGAATTTTTCCATTTTGTTTTTAAGATGGGCCACGAATTCAGTTCAAAACAGGAAGAAAAAAAATGTGCCACGACACATTTTGAAATAATCATAGTTTTAGAAAAATTCAAATGAATATGAGAATTGAGAACTATGATTATTTCAAAATATCGATATCTATAGTTTGATTTTTTTTTGTTCTAATTCTTGGTTTTTTTTTTTTTTGTTTGCACCAGGTATATGACAATTATAAAATTCAATAAAATTTCATTCAAAATAATAATTTAAAAGTTAAATTCATCAATATTCACCATATTAAAAAATATTTAGCACAATTCAACAATAATACCACTTTTAGATACATATTTAATTCGCGCTTTTAATGGAAATTGAGAAATTAACAAAAACGTTAAGTTTATGTCAAGTCATGTACTTAAAACTTAAACACAAAATATTTTATATCATACATATATATATTGCCTTTGGTTCCATGTATGGTTAATTCTTCATGGAACTGGAGAAACCTGAGAAAAATTATAGAATGTGTAAATTTCTTTTATAAAATGAAAATTAGAGTTTAAAATAAAATGAGATTAGCTAAAATATATTTTTCCCTAAAAAGATGATACTTCTCTATCTCAACTTATTGAAAAGCAAATAAGATATTAAAAATAAATATTAATATTAATCAAAAAATAAACTTGATTAATAAAAATGAAAATATATTATAAATTTAGGAATTATTGGTAAAATTTATAAATATTGAAAATACTCAGAAGCAGTAAATTCATAAGAAATATATTATACATTTGGAAAATACTTGAAGTGAGACAAACTTGTAGTAGATTTATAGGATTTGCAAACCATATTGAGTAAAAAGTAGTGTACGGGCTTCTTGAATTATACAATCTCTATATAATTGATTAAATAACTACCACAAACAATCATAAACAATTACTTTTAAGTAATTTCCCTCAAATGCAAGCTTAATTTTACTTCATTTTTAACTTGAACAAATTTTATGTGAAATGAAATAAGTTTAACAATCACTTTTAGGACCAATTCATTTTAATTTATGTCAACTGACTTATTTTTATTTTTATATTTTTTTACTTGAAATCAATTTTATTTAAAAACTAGTATTATATAAATACAATAATCCATTTGAAAGTAAACTTTCATAATGTTGTTAAATTTTTATGAATTTTTTATTTTTAATACCTTAAATTAAAAAAATTCATAAAAAAATTAGTAAGATTACAAAAATTATATTTTCAATAAATTATTATAACTACATAATATTTTTTTCTAAATAAAATTAGTTTCAGATAAAAAAATATAAAAATAAAAATAAATTATTTTATAATCAATTTACTTAAATTAAAACGAATTTAGTGTTAACGATCACTTGGATCATACTTCTTCTGTCCTACTTTTGCAATATTTACTATATGGTCATTCCAAATCTTTACAACATTTTGATATTCAAAATCAATTTATCATATAATTCTTCAAACTATAATTTTGATATTCACTTATTTCATTTTTTTTAATTTACGTATAAAAAAAGTGAAAATTATACATAATTTTTTATCTTTTTAATCTTCGGGATTTTTTTTTATCTTTTTATTCTTTGTGCCGAACCCCAATCTTTCTAAAAATCTCAGATGTAGAGAGTTTTTTTTTTTAAAGAACAATGAAATTTTTATAAGTTTTCCTCCACATTCAACCTAAAAAAATAAAAAGAAATACCCCTTCATCCCAATTTCTGTTGCACCATTTTAACTTTTTACTTAAGTTTGGCTTAAATTTAATTATATTAATATTAACTACAAATTTTCAAAAAAAATTATATTTAGAAACTAAAACACTTAAAATTTTGAAATATAATTTTAAAATTTTCTTAGTAAATATTAATATAAATAAAATTAAGTCAAACTGAAATAAAAAATAAAATGGTGCAAAAAAATTAAAACAGATGTAATAAATAAAAATTTATTATTGTAAAAGATATTTTAATTTTTTTAAGTTTAATAAAAATGTAAAATTTTAATTGATATATAATTTTAACTGTCAAATGTACGTCGAAAAACAAAATCATTAGTTTTTTTTTTATTAGAAAAAGAAAAGCGAAAAAATTTCGGAAAACACATGCAGGCATATGGAACTAAATATAACGACCTACATTCTAGATTCACGAAAATAAATAGAAATAAATTAGGGACAAATGAAACATAAAATTACAACTAACCGAGATGCCCAAATTCATGACCACATAAAAAGTACTTATCAAAATTATTACACATCTCACAGCGTAAGCAATTACAATACGTAGTAGTATTTTGCAGGCTTAGAGTTCGGCCTTATTGGGCCGACCTAAGTGGGTTCGTAAGCATTTGGACAACCTCTCTCATAGTGGGCCGGTCTGAGCTTAAATCCTGGACGCACATCATGGCCACCCTAAACATTTGAATGACACCCGTTAGTGGGTACCCGCTTAATCTGGGGTCCACTATCGCCAGCACTGAAGCTGCATCTGACGGCTGAGGAAGCTCCGATATCGTCTTCCTCACCCACAGCACTATGTCCACTCCATCCCCAAACTCGCCCACTGGTTTTTTCCCGGCGATCAGCTCCAGCAACACCACCCCGAAGCTGTACACGTCACTCTTCTCGTCCACTTTCAGTGTATACGCGTACTCTGATCCAAAAATGAAACCAAACACATAGTGCTAATTAAGTAAACGTGTTGCTATTAATTTGAAACAAGCCTAATTTGACTGTAAGATATGGAGGACCTGGGGCAATGTAGCCATAGGAGCCAGCGATGGAGGACATGCACTCGGAAACGCCTGGGTCTTGTAAGAATTTAGCCAACCCAAAATCGGCGACATGAGCTTCGAAGTCCGAGTCCAGAAGAATATTATTCGATTTAACATCCCTGTGGATGATCAACGGCGAACAATCGTGATGGAGATAGCAGAGCCCTCGCGCCCCCTCCACCGCGATCTTGTATCTTCTCTCCCACTGCAAATGGCCGCCTTTTGAGCCATGTAAAAGCTCGCCCAGGCTTCCATTAGGCATGTATTCGTATAGCAGAAGGTTGGTGTCTTTGTTGGAAACGTAGCCGAGGAGGCGGACGATGTTCCGGTGCTTGATTCGGCCCAGAGTCTGGATCTCCGCAGAGAATCCACGGTCGTTGCGGCCGGTTCCACGGCCGACCAAAAGTTTGATTGCTACGTCGACGCCGCTCGGCATGGAGCCACGGTAGACGATTCCTGACCCACCTTTGCCGATGATGTTCTCCTCCTTGAGACAATCCACGACATCCTCCGCTTTGAAAGTCAGTCGCTGGAAGGCGGTTAGCTTCCACGCGCGCGATTTCTCCAGTCCTTTCATCCGCATTCTGTAAGCCGTCACGGTTATCAGTAATAAGGCAGTGATCAGCGTTATTACCGTAATTATTAGCTTGGTTGCTGTAAACGAAGCCCTCGGATTGAGAGGACAGGAGGCGGGGCGAGGTCCACAGAGTTGGGGGTTTCCGGCAAACGAACTGCCGTTGAAGGCTAGGAATTCCCCGCCGCTAGGAATTCTTCCGACGAGATTGTTGTTGGAGAGGTCCAGTGTGTTGAGACTCGTCATATACTTCATCTTTTCAGGGATTTCGCCGGTGAGATTGTTCCCTGATAGATTTAGAACGCTCAAGACTCCCAACTTAGTGATGGAATCCGGAATTTTTCCGATCAAGAGGTTTCGAGAGAAGTCGATCGCGGTAAGCGAACCGGCGTTAGCAATTGACTCTGGGATCTGGCCGGTGATGTCGTTTCCACTGAGGTTAGCCTTCAAGAGTGGTCTGATGCTGAATAACTCGTCCGGAATTTCCCCTGAGAATCTGTTCAACTCGAGCGACAGAATCTGTAGATTTCTGAAGTTTCCGATGGCCGGAGGTATTCTTCCCGAGAGCCGATTGCTGTAAAGTTTCATCAGCCCCAGATTGTCACCCGACATATCCGGTGGGAGTTCACCGGAAAAGTAATTCTCGTTCATCTCAAGAAGACTAAGCTGCGGCAGTCGGAAAATTCCAGCGGGAATAGTTCCCTCGAGGAGATTTTTCATGATCCGAATCTTCGTTAAAGACTTGCACTGGCCGAGTTCCTCCGGGAGTGGACCGAAAAAGAAGTTCTCCAGAAGAATTAACGTCTGTAGTTGACCGCCCTTGCACAGGTCCCTTGGAATCAGGCCGGTGAGGTGGTTTGTAGCGACGTCGAGCATCTTCAACTTCCCATTCCGGCCGAGATTCGCCGGCAGCTCGTGTGTGAAGTTATTGCTCCAAACTTGAAGCACTTCAAGATGCGGAAAATCACCGATGAAGGATGGGATTGGACCATTGAGATTGTTCCTGAAGAGATTGATGAGAGTGATGTTCTGCAAGGAGGAAAAGCTCGCCGGAATGTCTCCAGTTAGCTGGTTTATGGAAAGGTCGAGCGATTTCAAACTGACTAAACCAGAGAGTTCAGCCGGAATCGTGCCAGTGAGATAGTTTATTTGAAGAAAAAGTGAATGCAAGTGCTTCAAATTGCCCAGACTCGCCGGAATTTCTCCAGTAAGATTGCAATTTCCCATATCAAGAACTCGGAGCTGACTCAGCGTTCCAAACTCCAGCGGAACTCCCCCGGTGTAATTGTTGAAGTAGCCCACATACAGTTCGCGCAGATTTATGAGGCGAGACAAAAACGCAGGGGTCTTACCGGTCAGACTGTTCCCATTTACGCCCAAGAACTCCAAGCTCTGAATTTCACCATAACTCTCAGGTATATCTCCAGTGAAATAGTTGCCGCCGAGACAGATATGCCGTAGGAATTTTAGGTTGGCGACCTCAACGGGGAGAGGGCCGTTGAAGTTGTTGTTGTAAACGTCGAGAACTTGCAGTTCCGGCATACCCAGAAGGATTTTTCCGGGGAAGGTCCCCTGGAAGAGATTGTTGGAGATGTTAAAAACCTTAAGGGAAGTCAAATTGGCCATCTCAGGCGGGAGGGGTCCGGAGAGGTTGAGGGCAACGAGCGTGAGATTCTGGAGGCGGTCCAAAAGGCCAATCTCCGGCGGAACGGTGCCGAACAGACGGAGAGAGGAGACGTTGAGAGAGACAACCCGGAAATCACGGTCGCATGAAACGCCAGAGAAGGAACAATGTGCAGAGTGAGACGCCGAGAATTTCCAGTCGGCGAGGGCGGAAGAAGTCTTTAGTGCAACCATAGAGGACCTGATCTTCAACAGAACATCGATATCACTGTAAGGGCTGCATCTGCAAGAGGACAAGTGTAGAAGAATTAAGGGAAGGTAGTAGAGGAAGAGGAAGGAGCTGTTCATTGTTCTCTATTCGGTGTCTTCTTCTGAGTCTCCCCGCAAGCGCAATGGATTGAGCTAAATAAGTAGAGCTGTGCAGTGACTGACGGGTAAAAAGGAGAGAGAATCGCAGTCGTAACCTAAGGCGGAAAGGCTTCAACCTGAAGCTCTATCAACTGTCAAACAAACAGAACTCTGAGAATCTTATAGTAATAATGTGGAGCGTAGAAAAAATCTGATAAGTCAAGTGACGGGCCACAGGGTTCTGCGTGAGTGTGACTGCTTCTGCCTCTGCTCTGCTGCATGAAATCCTGGACTTTTTTTGACGGGAGAAGACGGAGAGTTAACCGGTGCTGGGGTGTTGAGCTGGCATTTGGCTGCAGGTTTACGGCTCCTCTGCAGTTAGTGGAGCCAAGTGTCCATGCCACATCAGCTTACATGGCCGACGCCTATAAGTGCTCTTTTATTATAGTTTCTTCTTGGCCACTTTTGGCCTCTTAACTCGTGTCACCCGGACACTTAACTCCTGGATTATGACTTGATCCAACTTGGCCCCTAAACTTATTAAAATGGGGCACTTTGCCCTTTATGAGTCACATGTTTGTCATGTGATATCTTGGAAACAAACATTGTTTAACTCCATAATTGCTGTGATAATCGAGTTGCTCCTCTCACTCCTCGATCTCACGTCGGCAATGAAGCAACTGGAGGAGTTCTACCAGATTCTCAAGTCAAATCAGGATTTTCTCGACCCTGAATTGGTCCCTGGTCACTCTTTGATCTCTTCCCGATCAAGTGTCTCAAATTTTGACGATGATTGAGAGGAGAAGGCATCGAGGTGTGAGACTAATGAGTCCATTTCCAAGATCTGATGAGCTGCCATGGTAAGAAGATCGAGAATTGGATTCTAGATCGGCAGTTGTATAAGGTGAGAAGGTGCCTTGTTTGGCAGTGCCAAAGGGGTTTGCGTCGACGGTGAAGTCGGGGATGAGGTAAAGTTGGGCTGATAGATTGCTAGAATTAAATGACGTTTGTTTTCAGCATATCACATGGCACACATGTGACACATGAGGGGTAAAGTGTCCCATTTTCTTAAGTTCAGGGTGCAAGTTGGACCGAGTCATAGTTCAAGTGATAAAATGTCCCGATGACACAAGTTCATGGGCCAAAAATGCCTTTAGGCCTTTCTTCTTCCCTCCCAACTTATTTTAGGACTATTTATTTTTATTAGTATCTCTTCCTACATCTACATAGCTTCTTCATTGAATCATTGTTTCGCCTCTTCTTTCTTTCGCTAATTGTTGGTTACTCATCATCGATTCGTCTATGCAATCTTAGATCAAAAAGTAAAAGAGGCTATTGGTGATGATTGGTGAAGGCCTTGCCGAGACACGGTTTCTACCAATCTTTGTAGACTCCAAAATATGAACTTCGAAGCAAAGTTTGGGAAAGGTGATTTTTAGTCGTAAAAATATGAACATTTTTCTAACATATTCACAGTTAGTTTTATACTATGTATGTTAGCCTGCATAATGTAGTGGGAATTTTTTTACAATAAATTTAGTATAAAAAATTTAAATAATAAATAATTAAAAAATATAAGAAATTTTGATTAAAGTTGCACTAATCTGAATAATAACTGAAATTAGGTAAATAGAAACATAACATCATATGTATTCTAAATTAATGTATAATTTTATCATTAAAAACAATTCATGAAATTTTTTTCTATTTTATTAACTTAAAATCTATTTTTTGATATCAATGAAAAATTTATTTAGAAAAAATTACTTTCAATTTTAGCAATTATGAACCAAATTATTTTATTAAACTATAAAGAACAATTGATACTGCAAAACACAATCATAAATAACAAAATAATATGATTGAAACACAAATTTGTAATATTTTTAAAATTTAACCATTAACTTAATAAAGATAAAAAATAAAAAAACAATTAAAACTAAATCAATTAGAATTATAGCCAGGAGTAGGCAAATTATAATGATTAAATTTTTATTTCAAAAAAAATTGAGAAAAGCAACAAAAAAAAAGTTTGAACCAATATAGAAAATGGAAAAATATTAGGTATTAAAGACTTAACAATTGATTTAATGAATGTAAAAAAATAGTTTAAAACAAAAATAAATAAATTATGACAATCAATGTCTTACTTTAGAATATAATACATAAAAATAATAAAAAATTTGAAGACCAAGAGAATAAATAGAAAGAACTAAGCTAAATATTTATTAAATATGGGACCAAAATAAACTATGGATGGAATATAGGGACTAACATGGAAAAGAGTAAAAGCTTAGGGATTAAATTGATATTTAACCAGACAACTTAAAACTAGAGAAATTGTAAAATGTGCCATAAAAATTGCGAGAACCCTGTAAAAGGGGAATTAAACTTAATGAATGGTCAATTGTATCTGAAAATGGGGGGAAAGGGGATGCAAATGCAAATTTGTGTGTGTGTGTGTGTACATTATTCATCAAAATGACTTTTAGAAGTATATGAGGTATGTGGGACCAATGTGTTGCACGAGTACATTTTATAACAACAATGTTAGTAATATAATTAACATAAGTTATTGACGAAATAATGTAAAATGATAAGACTTACCTTGACATTAAGTAAAATCTAAGCATAAATAATTATAAATACACAAAGTAGTTAACTAAAGATGTGTTTATATAGTATCAAAAGAACATTAAAGATAACAAATGAAAAATGATTGAAACAATTCTATTAATCAATTAAATAAAACCAACAAGATAAATAAAGTTTCTGGTGTTCATACTATAGAATAACATTGTATAATATACATGCATATGTTTTTCAGATTTTTACTCACTAATGAATTAGTGATAAAATAAAACATTTTAAGAATCGTGCACTCATGCATAGAGGTGGGATGTGGGCCAACCCAACCCGGGACTGGCCCGGACCGGCTGGGCTTAGGCATAGGTCGAGGAGGACCAGGAACGCCCCTGTACCAAGCGAGCGGTCCCTAGCCGGTCCTGAGGCGAGGCGGGTTTGACCTTTTTTTTGTACAAAAAAACTAGAAACATAATTAATTATATATGTAATAAATAGTTTTAAGAAAAAACACCACCTCCGGTGTAAGTTTTATTAAATTAAAAAGCCAAACAACACTTATAAATAATCGGAACGGGTCTTACATTTTAAAATGGTAAAACTTTCCGAAAATGGTGGAAAATAGAAACCTAAAATCTGTGCTTAGCAGCATAATAAGATCAAATACAAACTACATGTATGATTAAAAAAAAATTTCAAATCTCGGTATTGGATATTACCTCCTCATCCAAACTATTTTGGTCTTGCTGCTGGAGTGCTATGAGACCCTAATCTCGATTGCACACGCATACTTCTACCGCATCGAGTGTTAATCTTGATTGTTTCTCCGATATTACTCGTTTTCCTGCACTAAACGCTGCCTTGAATGATACGGTTGAGACTGGAACGACAAGAATTTTCTGTACAATTATCGACAAGATCAGAAACCTTTGTCTCTTTTGTTTTCATCACTCTAATATGTCGGCGTCACTTGCCTCAAATGATGTGTTGAGATAATCATCGACCTCAGCTAATACTGATGTTGTCGGTCGGGGTCGTTTGAGCATTTGGAAAGCTGGGTTGAATCTTGATGAGACTAATCTCCTTGGAGGCTGAGGTTGAGAAGATTCGGATTTTACTTTATTCAAATGTCGCTCACAATATAACTTGTATAAAGAATGCAAGTACTCGAAAGTAGTAGCAGACATAACCAAAACATTTATATGAGACATTTTTTAGATAAGTGTGAAAAATTTGTTAAAGCAATGTTGTTGTGCCAGTTAATTTAACATATGGGTCAAGCAAATAAGCAACTAAAAAGATACGTAGAATGTTTTCGAAATACTGAAGCCACTTAGCCTCACATGGCTTCGACAATTGGTTTTAACAACTCATCACCTTTAAACTGATGTAAAGCATATGTAATGTTCACTAAATGAAGCAAAACTTAACAAATAGTTAGGTAGTAAATACCATAGAAAAATTTAGCAATCTCGTAAAAAAAACTTTAACAATTCACGGGTTTTAAAATATTTTTCTCAAACTTCAGTCGCAAGAAATTCACAACCCATTTTTAAGTTCATGAAATGCGTCAACAAATTTGCATATGGTAAAATATCTTGCAACATTAAATATGTGGAGTTCCAGCGAGTTGTGCAATCCAATTTAAACCATTTCTAAGAAAACTCTTTTTTATTTTCAAAACAAAAGCTTTTAAATTCACAAAACACAGCAGGTATTGATTTCAAATATGTCAATGAGTTTTAAATAGGCATAATTTCATTTTGGAGAACTTTTAAACCCTTTTGCACATAGAGGTTCAAAATATGACACATACATCTAACGTGAAAAAATGTACCGTTGAGAAGTAGTTTCAATGTTTGACTCAAAAGGCAAGCGGCAACATCATTGTTTGAAGTATTATCAAATAAAATGCACAAGACTTTATCAGCACAAAAATAATCACGTAAAGTTTCTAAGATGCAATTAAATATGTGATAACCACTATGATCCGTTTTAATGACCCTATATGATAAAATTCATTTTTGCATAATCCAATCAGAATCAATCCAATAAAAAGTAACACAATAAAATGATTGACCTAGAGGTGATATCCACATATCAAAAGTGAATGTCACACAATGATCAAGAGCAAAAAAATAGGCTTGTAAATCTGACTTTCCGGCTTCAAATAATCTAAAAATTTATTTCCTAGCAGTTTTCCTATACACTTTTTTAAATGCAGGATTTAATTGTAATTTTATCCAAGGTTCTAGATGCACATCTTCAGTTTGTGAAAACGGTTTTTTGGTAAGCATTATCCAATTTACCATACATTCTCTATAAGGTTATTGGTTAAACCGAAAAATACCTGGCCTGTCGGCGCCAGTTATAGACCCAAATTGTATTTGTCCTCCAGAACTAGTGCCGGCACTGGGGACAACATTAAGATGTTGATTTTCAATATATCGCTTCAACATTCCAGTGCTGGAATTCTTTTTATGCACCAATTTTTTACCGCAATATTTGTATTTCCCATACTTAGACTCTCATTTGTGTATGAGCTCATAATGCTCTCAAACCCAAGCAGTTAGTCTCGATGATTTACCTTGTCCTTGGGTTTCCTTTACAGTGGGTCCATGACTTGTCAACGTCGGTTGTGTTGATGGATTCATCGCCGCCATTTCATCCAACTCTTCAACTTCATCATCTGATAATTGTTTGTCGAGTCCTAAATCGTAATTCGTCATATCGATTCTGGCATCATCATCGTGCAACTCTTCAATTGATATGCCTTTATCGACAAGCCGAGAACGGCTACGGAGCAAGCCTCGAAAACTGGTGGTGCAGGAAGATGAACTCTCTATCGCCTAGTCTTTTCCTCTTGAAGCCATGAGTCACGAAGTAATAGTAGTGATTAATGCATAATTAAGAGAAGATTATGAAGATAGTAAGGGGAGATTAGCAAGAAATTTGGAAGTAATTAAGAAAAAAACTCAATTGCTTGAGAAAATGTACTAGAGAAAGAAGAAAAATTGAGTGACGGTGTGAACAGAGAGTGAAAATGGCATTGGTATTTATAGGAGAGGGCCAAAAAATATTTGGACTAAAAAGTCCTAAAAATTTAGTTGTTGAGAGAGGTGAAAATGGAAATTTATATGCTAAAATGTAGCAGAAAACCGTTGGAGTACCTATATTGTAATTAACCAATTTTTTTAAATATTTTTGTTGCAAGTTGCTATTTTTGAACATTGCGCCCCAGGGCTGAACCGGACCGGACTTGTTGGTCCTAGGGCCGGGCTCTAGCCACCGGGGGGTTTTCGGGGAGGGGTAGAGCGAGCCGGGTCGGGTTCGATTCTGGGCCGAGGTGAGCCATTTTGCACCATTTTCCTCTTTCATACCCATATTTGGCCCAATATTTAGCGGGTTTTCATCGGGGCGGGGTTGACTTCCGGGCCGGTCTTGGTTTGACTCGGCCCAGATCCCACATCTACTCGTGCATAATACAAATTGTTCACTTATTTCAACTAATCAAAACTTTAAATTAAATATGTGTAAAATGCTCATACATTATTAAAAAATGTGCATTTATTTTAACTAATTAAAACTTTGAATCAAACCTATATAATTAAAACTCTAAGTCAAACCATGCAAAAGAAAAAGTTTTCGGTATTAATATAGTTAATAAAAACATGTTCTTCACTTTCATTTAAAGTTTTATCATCTTAAATTTAAATATGCCATCAAATTTTTTATTTTCCTAAAAGTTCATGTCTGGTATCTGAAAGCCTGCCACACCCGCGATTAAGGATTGAAATAGCCCTCTTCCCTTCTCCTTAAAAACCTTTGATTTCTAGTATCTATAAAAATTCTTATTAGCAAAAAGGAAAAAAAAATTATGAAAAATCATGAAAGTTGGGAATCATTATGATAGAAATTTTATATCCAATGACTAAAAGAGAGATTTGACCATTCTGCAGGAGAGTAAAAAAAAAAATTGAAACAGTGGGAGAACATGTTAAAAAAAGGGACAAAATACCTTTAGGGTCTATGTAATATTTATTTTGGCTAGAAATATTCCCCAATCTTTATGATGTAACAATCATGTCACCATTAGCAAATGGCCTATCTTCTAGCTGGCGACAATAGGTGAAATTAGGGGAGTATTATGGCAAACATGAAATATTTAGGGACCAAAAGAGGGTTTGACCACAAATTGGAAGAAGCCAAAAAAATAAAAAGCTATGGACTGTTGATAAATAGTAAAACTTATTCCCCTCAAGAATATACTATCATTTACTAAAAACAATTACTGAATATGATGATTATTCATAGAGGAAAAAAAACTCATAAATTAAATGATTTACTAATTGTTAAAAACATTATTTTATAGTTTGAGTTTATTTAAATATAGTTATTTGTCAGTTTAAAATTTATTTTGAAAAATATAGTTTTTAAAAAATGATCTATTTTAGGCCTAATTGTTTATACAATTACAAAGTTTTAATACTCATAAAAAAAAAGCTTAAATTTCCCAGTGAAGTTTAAATTTCAATTGCACGAAGACCAATTTTTTGTTGAAGTTTTTTGCATCATTTCAACACGAATCTCAACTTTATCCCCAACAACCAATTTCTTTCAAAGTTATGCAATGTTTTCAACGTATTATATGGTCTAAATCGGGTCCAACACGTAGATCCAATCTAACCCACCATCAAAACAAATAGATAAAATTGACTCAATTTACACCCTTCTGTAAGGCTGTAAATGAACAGAGCATCAGTATAAACTGTTTGTAAACTATTTGGATTGCTTGTCTCTTTGATTATTACTTTGTTATTTATATTGATACATATACTTATTTATGTCTATATAGACCATTCACATTTAATCCTCATCGTCTTCCAAGTTTAGGTTTTCATTGGTCATTTAACCAAAATGATGTCCATTTGTGTTTATGAATGTGTCCAATTGTTTAAATTCGTTCATTTATATTCGTTAAATTGTTTACGAACTTATTCATACATATCGTTTATGAATGCATTTGTTTGTTTTTGTTTCACGATTATATTCATTCATTTGGTTTGTTTATTATTGTTCGTGAACAAACACAAATAAAACACGAACGAACATGAACACTTTTTTTTCACCAAATAAATGAACGAATACAAATATTGCACGTTCATGTTCTGTTAAAACCTAAATAAATGGCCATAAACAGATCTTATTCATATTCATTCAGATCATTTAGAGCCTTATCCCCCTCCCCTTCATCAGTTGCCCATTGCCCAATCAACTGCTTCCATGCATGGAAGCTAAATCATGCTTTCTTGGCCACCCTAGTTTCAGCCTGTTACATTCTTCATCGTCAGGCCTCCTAGAGTTCACTAGGCTAGTGCCCGTTGTCCACAAAAGGACTATTAGGTCATTCCATTCTAGATTGGAAGTTGGAGATTGTGGTAGCATATTACTACCCCTATTGATTGGATCCAGCCCTTGCCAACTTCCCCGTGACCCTCCCATTGTCTATGCTGCTAGTTTAGGTCTATATCGCTCCATTGCCAGACCTTTTTAAGCCATTCTAGTTTGCCACTTAAACCCTAGTACCTAGCCCTATTGGTGCTCTTTTTTATTATGCCCCAAGTAACTAATTTCCTAAGCTAATGTAATGGCGACAAAACTAGCGAATAAGAAGCAACGGCCAAGTTGGTGAATAAGAAAGAAACAATAGTGGCCAACTAAAGGCAACAGGTGAGACAAATCCTTTGACTTGTTTGGACTATAAATTTGGCCTACCACATAGCAATTTATAAATAGTTTGAAAGCAAGTCATGCCTAAGTCCAATAACTCATTAATGAATTTGCACTAACAAAAAATAAAATGGGCCTTAAAGTCTATTGCCATTTTCTTCAACCCATTTCTTCATGAGGATATTTTTTCAATACGGACTAAATAATAAAAGTTAAAAATTTGAAAGATATGGGAATTTAGGCTAAATTTTAGAAAAAAAAAAGAAAATTGTGGCCAAAGCTGAATGAAAATTATGTGAATTCCTTGGGGAAAAGAAAGATGTAGTTGATTTACACAATTAGAGATGGTAGGTGGGTGAGCAAAATCCATTAATTGCGATCCATCTATGAGAAGTGGGTAAACATGAGTAAAAATACTTGTAACGGACTAGAAATTGGTAACAAAGTTATATTCGTTTAATAGATGTAGGTGAGTAACATTTTTAAGGTATCCGTGATAGATAAATTTCCTTTGTTTACAAGTGAAATGTATAATTTAAATATTTTTTTCATAATCACCTCATTACAAAAAAAAAAATTTGAGCTTTAACGAGCTTGTGCTCATTGGAGTTACCTGTTTGATCACATAATAATAGTAAGATTTACACCTTATACCCTTCATAGTAGTAGCTGTTTGTGAGGTGATAAAACTTGATTCCCATGAAATGTGTAAATATTGTTGGAGAAATCAAGTGGGTGAGGACTACTCATTGACGCATTCCCACTATTTTATGAATAAGAAAAAATTCATACGTGTGAATGGTGAATAAAAGTACTCATATCCGATCCACACTGTTACCATCCTTATACACAATAATCATTACAAACTTGTACCCAATATACGTTTAAGTTTCTACCATCCAATTAATATGATATTTGGAAGAACGAATGAATGGATAAAATTCATATTTGATCCATTTACTATAATGGTTTATCCTAATATGGTTTCTTATCTTAACTAGTGTTATCTTTGTATCTCTTAACTCATATTTCATGTTCTAAGCGGGTCTTTTCAGTTAGTCTCTTTATTATTTTCAATAGAAATTACTTATGTAACACTTTATACATCATGGTGGTTCTTAAGTGGCCATGTGTATGACTATGCTATAAGAACAAGAAATTTTACATTAAAATAGACACAAACAATTAATTATAAAGACTTAAAATATAAATTAGTTCAAAATCATCTTATTTGTTCTCCCTCGAGTTTTTTCCATTTGCTTGACTCACTCAAATCTCTCTTCCACCATTTGGTACAATGCCACTTAGGCCAAAACAAGCCTTGACGAGTTGCCTATTGATTCTTATTCCTTAGTTGAATTTCCATGCATCTACATGTTGACCATTCACTAGTTTCATTCCCGATAACTGTTATGTTTCTTTTGTAGTTTATTAGTAGTAAGGTTTAGTACTTCTATGAATTTGATGGTTTTAAGCAGATTTGGACTTGGATGAAAATTTTGAAATTTACATAAATAACCCCAAGTTCCAATTGTTGTGTTCCTTGTTTTGGTATTTGTAGCCAGTTCGTTTAAACTTAAAATGACTTAGTTTTATGTTTGTATTTTTTTTACCCGAAACTAATTTTATTTAAAAGCTAATATTATATAGATGTAATAATCTATTGAAAATATAATTTTTATAATCTTATTAATCTTTCATGGATTTTTCAAGTTTTAGACATTAAAAAGAAAAATTCATAAAAATTTAATAACATTGTGGAAAATTAATTTCAATTGGATTATTCCATCAATATAATATTGATTTTAAAATAAAATTAGTTTAGACAAAAAAAGATATAAAAATAAAACTAAGCTATTTTGGATTAAGTTGATTTAAATTAAAATGAACTAGCCACAGTTAGCCCAATGAATGGAAGAGACAAAAGACATTTAGCCCCTTGTTTTTTTATAATGGAACAGAAATAACAAGGTGAACGTAGTTTATCGGATTTTTTTATCCTAAAACATTAGTCCAAAATTTTTTTTAAGGTCATAATTCTATTTATGTTTTGTTCATCCTAATTGATTAGTTGGGTAAGCTAAATTTTGCAAAAGATGATGCTCCTAGGGTTGTGTTTCCTAGTATTGTTGGGTGGCCAAGACATATAGGTGTTATCGTCGAGATGGGACAAACCTCGCTTTGGCCAAAGTGATGTTGGTCCAAAGGTGAAGCATGTGATGGAGAGTTATGGAGTCAAGGGTATTTGAAAAAGAAAAGGGCAGTTGGTTGAGATTACTTTAGCCAAAGTGGCACTAAACCAAAGGGCAGAAGAGAGATTTGAGTGAATTAAAGCAGAGTGTAAAGATTTGAGGAAGAACAAAGAAGATAATTTTGGGCTGATTTACATTTTTAGTTTTTATAATTATTTATTTGTGTCAATTTTAACTTAAGGTTTTTTATTCTTCTAGCATAGTCATTCCCGAGATAGTTTAGAACCTATTATAGGGGTAGGAAATACCTCATAAGTAATTTTCATCCAAAATAACAGAAAAAATGATTGAAGGGATCCACATAAAACATGAAATATTAGTTATGAGACTTTAAGATGACGCTAATTGAGGTAAAAAATTACATTAAGATAACCATTGTATTGAGGGGACCATATATAGATTTTAACCAAAAGGAGGTACTCGATCTTCTACCACGTCCTATTTATTTTGATATATTTGAAATTGGGGTTAAGGAGATAAGAAAAATTTTATATATTATTTTTGTGTTTCCTTTTTATTTTTTTACATATAAACAAAAATAATATAATATAATAATTTTAAAATATAATATAGTAAAAGAATTCCTAGATATGGAGGTAAGGTAGAAATTTACTATAAATCAAAATAATAATTGTTGTTAAGAATGTCGAGGCAATTAGTTTTTTTTTTTTTATACTAGGCAGTTAGTATAATACATTAAAAAATTGGGCAAATTTTATAATAGGTCTCTTAGCTTATTTTTGTGTTCTAAAATGACATCCTACCTTAAATTTATCATATTAAAGTATCTTTTATTATTTTCACATTTCGATTGGGAAATTTCCATCAATTTAAAAGTTAAATTGGACGGAAATTACTGATATGAATTAACGTTAAAATGATGTAAAATAATAATTTTGATCCTTAAACTTTTTCAGTCAATACTTTTAACTGTTCTGAACTTCATAGACATCAAGAATCAGCTCAAATTACTAATTTTCTCCATCTAGACACAAAAAAAAATTAGGAAACCAAACTATTCTACACCCAATTGTGGTCCCATGACTTTCTTGCTTCTAATCACCTTTCACATTTTGATTTTAGCATAGTTAATTAGGATCAAATTTTTCTTAATTTTTATCTGTAAATTGCCTCTTCTCATTTTCGGGGTCACTATCATCCGTGGTGAAGATGATGAATCCTAGCTAGACACAAGAGGATCGCGGCTGCTCCAACCTCCGAGTGTACGCATCAGTCGTTTCTCTCTGTTCATCAGGCACCAAAGCTCACCCCATGTCAAAATCCCTCTCAAGTCTATCCAATTTTTAGGGTTTAACCTCACCATCACCTAATACCCGCCAATGATCCATACCCACAAACCTGAAGGTGACGATGAATCTGAACTACTTGGGTTCAATTAGGATGATTTAGTGATTGCAGAAATCGAAAGTATCAAGAACGAGAGTTTAGCTGGTAACGATGATGATGACGATGATTGGGAGGACATAAATGGGTCGTGATTCTACTCGTCACACCACTTCCACTTCCTTCTCCGTTCTGACGTCGATGATCAGGCTGAGAACCCAAACCAAATTGGAGTCCGATTTCAAAATTTTTGTCTTAACTGCTGAAGAACCCAAATATGGTCCACAGATCTTATGGCGAAGCCACTGACGATTCGTCAACTGAGGTATAAACAGATTCGAAGTGGACGACGAAAGATTCGAGGTGGAGGGCAACGGATTTGAGTTGGACAGTGACGGATTCGGGCAGGAGGTGATGGATTTGAGTGATTTGGCGGCAAGAGGTCAAGAGCGAGGAGGACGGCATTGATGAATAGCTCGTCGGCAAAGAGAGGGTCCGGTGGAAAGATGGATCAGGTCAGCAGAGAAGGGGCTGGAATTAGCCAAGGAAGGGATCCAGTCAGTGGTGAGTTTTGATGGGTTGGCCCAAGCCGAAGTAATGGTAGCGGCGGAGGTTGGACTGTTAGAGATTCTTCAATTAATGAAGTTGCAAATTGTTCATCACACTTGCCAAGAAAATTTGGCCAAGGGAGCTCAAAAGCAGAAAAAAGGAAGACTGAAGAGAGATTGAAGAGATCCAAAGGAAATAGATTGAAGAGAAACGGGCGAATATAGGAAAATGCAACTGTAAGGTTTAAAATGTAGATTTAGGAGTTTAAAGGTTAAAAATTATAGATTGAAAAAGATTAAAAACCTAAATTGTTGTTTTATATTTATTTTAATATTAATTAATGTCTGGCAATTTTTACCTGATTTAACATTGAAATTAATGGAAATAATCCAAATTTTTATGAATTTTTCTAATTTCAAGCTTTAAAAAAGAAAATTTCATAAAAAGTTAACAACATCCTAAAAATTTACTTTCAAATTGATTATTGTATCTATATGATATTGACTTTCAAATAAAATTGGTTTCAGATAAAAAAGATATAAAAGTTAAAAAAAGTTAGTTGACTTTAGCTCAAACGAATTGGCCGTTAAGGTATGGTGGTCGTTTATAACATAAAAATAAACCAAGAACCCTTGGAGGTATTTTTCCCTAAAAAATTGGACTTTATTGAGCTGATGTCTGATGAATCCAACAACGGGTGGGAAATAAGCGGAAACCTCTAAATTAAATACCGCGGTATACCGCGTATCCGTGGTATGTTATACAAATATTTTTATATTTTATTAGTTTACTATGCTGTATACCATAATATACCATTGTATTTCACAATATACTACATACTGCACATTTTTTATATGTATTTTACCAAAAAAATTGGTATACCGTAAATATCGCGTGGTACGTACCGTGGTATTTAATTTTTTGTGCCTATTTTTTTTTTACATAAAAATATCATAAATATATAAAACATTAATATAAAAATAATACACATATCATAAAATAAACATTTACTTTTATTTTTTTTTTCAATTTTCTTAATTAATATAAAAAATTAATGGATGGTATTATTTATATTTATAGTATATGCAAAGTATATGGGTGGTATTATTTATATTTATAGTATATCAATAAATTAGTTTTTTTAGTATTATTTATTTTTCTCCATATATAAAATTTTTTTTATGTTTTTTATATTAAAAAAATCTTTTATCATATATATTTTATTTATATTTAAAAAATTATGATGAGAAAAATTAGAATACATATAAAATGTGTAAACATAAATCATTAAATAAATTATGTCATCTTAAAATAATATTATAATATTTATTTTTTATAAAAATAATAACAGTATACAGTGTAATATACTATGTGATATATTTTAAAAATTCAGGATATGGTATATCTTACTGTAATAGTATTTAACATATTAACAGAAGCTATGGCAAAGTGGCCGTTTTAACGGCTCGGTACGACCTACCACAGGGACTAGTACTGACCTGCAATGTGATTGTGCCAGTGATACGAAACGTGAACTTTGACGGCGTAAAGCTGGCGTAGCAAACAACAGAGGAGCCCACAAATTGTTAACTTTTTGTTCTTTTTTCGTTATTTCGGCTTTTCACTCATGGGCCAAAAGGGTTTTCGACGGCCTCGTTTCATCGATAATCAGATGCAAATAATTTTGTTTTTTTTTTTGTTTTTTTGTTTTTTTGTTTTCAAACTACAGCCCTATACTTTTGATGAATAATAGCACTATAGATTTTTTAAATCTAGTTGCACTAAATGTTTGTCCAATGATATAAGGTTATTTACCGTTACCTTCAAAAATTCTAAAATCATAATTTCAATGATAGTTATTTTTAAGTAAATTCAATTTACTTGAAATTTTTACAGTTAATGAATATCTAAAATTATCATTTATCGTAACTAAAAATGTAAAACTATAAATTTGTTATTTTTAAATAATTATAGAAATATATTCCCCTGCCCCAAAATTTTTGCTTCACTTGACTTTTTTTTAAAGTATTTTAACTTGAATTTATTCAGATTATTGTTTATTATAAAAAATTATATATATATATATATATATAGAAACTAAATTTTTTATTGATCATTCATATATAAATATTTTTCATTTATATATTACTCCCTCCGTCCCAAAAGGTTTGCTCCATTTGTTTTTAGCAATTAATCTATGATTTTTTATTTTCAATATTTTAATATATAAATACAAAATCTTTGTATATGAATGACAATTCAAAATATGTAGTTTCTAAATATATATTTTTTAATTTTTTTAACAAATAATAATATGAATAAAATTGAGTCAAAATACAATAAAAAGTTAAATGTATCAAAATTTATGGGACGGAGGGAGTAAAATACTAAAAATAAAAAAGCTTAGATTAATTATTGAAAATAAATTGAGCAAAAGTTTTAGGATGAAGGGAGTATAAAAAAACTAAAATTACCAGAAGATGACCACAGTATATTTTTAAATTAGGACTTTAAAAGTTTATCCCGGATAGTGTAAAATAAATAGGAGGAATGTATATTTTCAAATATCAAAACCCTAACTGTAATATTACCCAAAATTCAAGGGTAACTACAATTAACCCAAAATTTTATTTGGTAGGAATTCATTAGACGGAAAAGAAAAATTGCACTTACTTTTTGAACAGTTAGTTAAATTATGATCAACATAATGTAACTTTGTAAGACTCCAATAAGAATTTTTTTTAACTCGATAGTACTGTTGATTTCGTAATTATACAAACATAACATAACAACCAATGACTTATCTAGAATTATATAATCTCCACATAAATTTGTAAAATTCATTTTTGTATGACCTTTTTTAAGTTTATAATTACCTAGCTCAAATTTTAATTGAAGTATTATCCAATTATAAGATTTCAAATTTAAAGCCAAGTTTTTATGGGAAAAAAAATTATTTCAAATTTTATGCAAAAATATTTTATTTTCTTTGAATTTATTTCATAAGAGAATGATCATGCTGAACGTAATTTTGATGACCTCACATTTTACCAATGAAATTTATGGCATATTACTACTATCGTCCTATATTCTTTACATCACTCACTTTTTAGAATTAATTTATAATTTTTTATTTTCAAGATTTTGGTATATAAGTGAAGAATTTTTATATAATAACGATAAATCAAGACATATAGTTTTTAAATATATATTTTTAAAATTTTTTTCTAATAAATATTAATATGAATAAATTCAAATAAAACTATATGAAAAAGTCAAATGATGCAAAAAATATGTGATAGAGGGAGTCATAATGTAAAAAAAATTCGAACATCAATGTACACGTTATTGCGTATTAATAAAGTAAAGAATTTTTCAAAATCAATATACGTTATACACATTACAAAACTAAAAGATTTATAATTGAAGTCTTACATCAATAAATTTACAAATACACCACGATGGTTTCTAACTTATATCAAGCTTTAAAGGCCCCACAGAGGCAAGTTCCAACTTCGAAGCACTCTCCCTTAGCTAGGATGGTCCCTAGAGTTTTGCAGACCCTTGTCAGAGGCTCCCAATCTTCGAATGTTGCCACCTGCACCCCTATCAACATCACCATCAAACCTGACACTTAGGGGCGGAGCCAGGATTTTAAGTTAGAAGGGGTTGGACTTTATTTTAACAATACTAAAAAATTAAGGGGGACCATAGTAAAAGTAATGGGGTATTTAGCTTCATTTTTACATATATACATAGATAATATATATAATTTATAAAAAAATTAGGGGGGCTGGGCACCCCTCAGCCCCCTACTGTCTCTGCCACTGCCGACACCTAGGGGCGGAGCCAGGATTTTAAGTTAGAAGGGGCCGGACTTTATTTTAACAATACTAAAAAATTAAGGGGGGCCATAGTAAAAATAATGGGATATTTAGCTTTATTTTTACATATATATATAGATAATATATATAATTTATAAAAAAATTAGGGGGGCCGGGGGGTTTGTCTCCGCCACTGTCAACACCTAGGGGCGGAGCCAGGATTTTAAGTTAGAAGGGGCTGGACTTTATTTTAACAATACTAAAAAATTAAGGGGGGCCATAGTAAAAATAATGGGATATTTTAACTTTATTTTTACATATATACATAAATAATATGTATAATTTATAAAAATTAGGCTACTGTCTCCGCCACCACTCTCTGCCATTGCTTCTCGAGCCTAGACGTCTCTCCCCAAACAAGTAGACATCGGGGCACAGGCCATGCCGGCCCATGGATCGAATGGCCACAAACAATGGAGAAATAAGCCGCGTGTCCATTTTGGACTCCGGAGCCCCGCCACCGCCATCCCTTACCGTCCCTAATCCTCTAGTTCAGATCTCAGCCACCAGAATTCCTGTCGTGTGAATGTCACGAATTCTACTTCAGATTTGGTCAACTTTTTCCCCTTCCATGAGTTGAACGTAGAGGATGGAGATGAGGCACGATATTGGGCAGTGGTGGACTGGCCTAGATGAGGTGCCGGGGATGGCGAATGGCATTGGGCGAACAGCAGCGAAGACCTCTGGGAGACGGGGATGTTATTATAACATGGGCAGCATTAGGGTGCTGATGGAAGAAACGTAAAGAACCAAAGTACTGAATCTGCGTTTTCCCATTTAAGTTATCCCTCCGTCTTTTTGGTATTTTCAGTCATCAAAGAATTAAAATCTCCATTTTCATTAGGGAGAAACTCATGTTAAATGGTTGGGGGGTAAAATATTCTAAGTTGTAAGGTTTACACTTTACAGTAGAGGTGAGTCGACCTAAGTTATAGTCGAAGTCGGTAAAAAGTGTTCAAAGTTTGAGGGGCAAGATGATATTTGGCCTGAGTGAGTGATTGCGAATAAGAGGTGGGTCTGGGTATGGGGCTGGGCTTTAGGGTGGGGCCGGGGTAAAGAGAGTGTGTGTCCTTTCCAATGCAAAGGCCTTTCATCGTCTCTGCTCCCATTCGGCAGCAAGCTAAAAGTCCACTCTTTTTGTTCTTTCCTGCGGTCGTGGCTCTTGGACCGTCCAGTGCTCTGCTCTGCTCTTGTGGGCCCCGCCCCCAGAAACGCCTTATCCTCACTTCCCTCCTCCTTGCCGTGCGGTACGCTTGCAGAGTATAAACCTAAACTGAGCCGGACCCAGACCAGCGACAATTTTTTAAGAAAAAAAAGTGTTTTTGTGTTCTGTTTGATTCTTTGAGAATATGAACAGGAAGGACCAAACAGAAGTATTTTTCGATTCTGTTTGATTTTCATTTGTGTATGTTTAGTTGAAAACAACCAAGTTAGAAAAAGCGAAATAATGATATAGTGGTTCAAAACTTTTGAATGGAATTGATGCATTGTACTTGCATGCACACCTAATTGCTAATAAGATAGAATTTGTGCATCTTTTGCGCAAAAGTTATGTATTATGGCCAAACGGTAGAGTCAGAAAATATTTTAAGTGGAGGTAAAAATTATATATTAAAAATAATGGAAATAAATAGATATATTTTATACTCCCTCCGTCCCACATTCTTTGCACCGTATTCCTTTTTGGGCCGTCCCAAATTTTTTGCACCGTTCCCCTTTTTGGCAAATTTCAAAGTACAAAATTATAATTTTACCCTCATTTCACATTCACTATCACTTTCCAATTTCATTTCAAATGCCTGTTCCTCGTCTCTTCTTCACCCGGTTCAATTGACTGGTTTAGCCGCCTACACCTCCGCCATCGCTGGTCTGCCTCCACTTCCGCCGTCATTCGTCCGCCGTCGTCTAGTCGCCATCGTTAGATCAAAATTGATAGATCGAGTTTAAGGCTGCAGATCGAGACGAGTCAATGAGACGAGTTGAGGAGGGATAGAGGCCGAAATTGAAGGCATGTAGGCCGAGAATCATGATCAACATGATTTCGCACTCCGGCGACTGATCAATGGGATGGATCGACAAATCGATGAGGACGACACGACGCATTGATGGATCGAAGGTAGGATCGATTGAGGTGGGGCAATGGATCGACTAATCGACACTAAGATTCGAGGACGGCAGACGATTCAAGACGGCGGTGCAGATCGAGGATGACGGACGAGAAGGCTGCAGATCGAGAACGACTCTAGTCGGTGGAAATTTAAGTCTAGCCAAAGTTAGGGAAGTAGGCAACGGAGCAGTGGGAATCAGAGGTCCGATGAGGAGGTTGGGCAGAGGAGGTTCGACGGCGTCAGAAACAGACAGTAGCAGCTGGAAAGAGGAAGGGCAAAAATGGAAAGAAGAGCCAAACAGTGCTTGCCTTGGCTTGCATGCCAAATAGAAATGTTGCTAAAAACGTGGGACAGAGGGAGTACAATTTATGAGGTAAAATATTTAATTATTATAAATATATATATATAATATGTGTAGTTTTTCAAAAAATGAGTAGGGCAATTGTCCCTGCTCGATTGAACGTGACACCGCCTTTAATTGTGGCCGATGAGTGTGGCTGTGAGGTTGACTTTGTGCAGTAGTATAGGGTAGATGCCTTATTCTTGTACTTGCCCCTTTTTTTTGCCCGTTCTTATATTGATGTTCCAATTCCCTGTTTCAATGTTTCGCGTTGTCTACAGGCAAATACTCAATTTGTCGAGGGAATTCGTAGTACTTTTAATGATCAAATTAAACCCACAATCTTGTTGAAGTCGAAGAAATAACCTCTCCCCGGCCGCGGAGGACGACAGGCCAGTTTTTAAGCTTTTAATTTGCAGGTTCAGAAAAATGTTCAATGTTGAAAAAATAGCCCAACTGAATCCTATATAATTAGTATATATGCTCAAGAAAGTAGAAGGTAATGTTCCCTTGTCTATTCATTGGTGAAAACAGTCAAACCTTGCTGCCAATGCTTGAAGCCCGTTTTCACCAGGAAGAAGAATCCTCATCTCTTGAGCTTCTTCTATTCCATTTATTGGACCTTTTATCCATTACTTCCCTCTGAAAATAGCATTTTTCTTCTTGGCTTTTAAGTTGCTTAACTGTGTGTGCATGGTAGCTGTAAGAGTATTGTTAAAGCTTGGTGTTATTCTCCATCAGTACCCCTTTAAGATCCTTCATTTGTCCGTAGAACTTTAAATAAATTCTCCGTACATCTTCAGTTAATATTTAAATAAATTGTATCTGTGCATCTTCGGTTAATTATGTTTAAGTATTTAATAAATAAAAATTGAGCAATTTTAGTATCAAAGCAACATGTTCATTGCATGTTTGATACTTAATTACTTATATAAAAACTTTGATCCTTTTGAGTAAATAATTTAAAAGTTTAAGAAATTTTTGAAAAATGTGCAACACATTTTTTGTAGAATGGTCTCCATATTTAGTACTATTACCGCTAAGCATACATCATATTGTAAATTATAGACATATTATATGATGTACCATATCGTATACAGTTACATTTTCATAAAAAAAATATTTTTACAATAAAAAACATAAAATATATTTTTAACACATTTTTATATGTATTTTAACTATTTTTAACACAATTTTTTAATATAAATAAAATATATACAAAAGATGATATTTTTTATATGAAAACAAAAAAAATGGAATATATAGAACAAATTAAATATTATTCAGTAAAAAAATTAATTTATTAATACATAGAAAAAAAAATAATACTTTAGTGATAACAGTATACTTTTTAATATTATATTATATTCCTAGGTGACTCAAAATATGATGTTTTCATCCTAGTTTTATGTGTAGTTTTATTTTCTTTGATGTATATTGAAACAATAGAAATTAAAATGAAAAAAATAATTATGTATTTATTATATTTTATCATTTTATGTATCTCTATTAATTATGTTATGGTATTGTGTGTGTGTGTGTGTGTGTGTGTGTGTGTGTGTGTGTATTGCATTAATATAAAATTTTTAAAAGGATTTTGAACTCGTAGTATATGATATACTTGTGGTATTACTCGAGGTATATCAAGGTAAATTATTCAAAACACATTAAAAATTAGCGGTTAGTGGTATACTAACAGTAAGTATGGTATATCATGATATACTGCTCAATATTCTAACATACCGCTAAAACTGATATACAGTAGTATATAACATATACTCCTTTCGCCCCAATTTACTTGAAACGTATTCTTTTTTTGAATGTCTCAAGCGGTTGAAACATTTCCTCTTTTGAAAAAGTTTAAACAATTAAATTATTTTTTTACACAAAACCCAATATTGACTCTTTTTTTAATCTCCACTCAATCTCTCACTGTACAAAACCCAAAAAAGAATCTTTTTTTTTTTAATCATTATTTAAGCTTTTACTACATAAAAAGAAATAACACAAATTACATACACCTTAATCTCCTTGCTCAGAAAAACGTTTTAAGCAACTTGGGACGGAGGGAGTAGTATTTAAGACTATGATCTAAAGGATGGTTGATCCCCACAAACTGGCTACTGGCCACGAACCAAAATATTATATTAAGTTCCTAGGTGACTTAGAATATGATATTTTCATCCTAGTTTCACGTGTAGTTTTTTATTTTCTTTGATGTATATTAAAATGATAAAAATTAAAATGAAAGAAAAGAATTATGGATTAATTATATTTTATCATTTGATGTATGTCTATTAATTATGTTGTGGTATTATCTATGTATGTTTGTTTTTGTGAGTTACATTAATATAAAATTTAAAAAAATTAATTTGCGGTATACGATATACCTATGGTATAACACAAGGTATACCACAACAAATTATCTACAATATATAAAAAATTTATAGTAAATAGTATACTTGTAGTAAATATTGTATATCATAATATACTATACAATATTCTGACATATGGCAAAAACTGATATATTACATACCACATAAGGATGGTTGCTCCCCACGAACTAGCATATTGGCCTCGACCCCTCCCCCTAAAAAAAGATAAGAAAGTGCTTTATAGGTAGGGAAGGGCAAGGACCTTTGCTCCGGTGGAGCTCCAGTCTGATCTGCTCCAGTGGATTGGGCTTTTTAAACGATCCATTAATTTTGGGACGGGTTGGATCACGATTCATCTTGATAATTTACAAAACAGGGCGGATTTTGGAGCTCCGGGTGGAGGTCCAATGGAGCAAGGGTTTAGCAAATAAAATTTGTCCCTGTTCGTACCATCCGATCAAGCTGGCTGGTTATGCTCGAATTTCTGGCAATCCTACAGACGGCGCTTAATTTCCGCCATAATTGAAGCACTGATCCATTGCTCCCCAGCCTTACCCTTGATTTTGGATGAATCGGTCTCTTCTAGGTTTGGGACGCGTCAATTGCGCATTAAAGATCAAATGCCTCTCCCTGCCCTTAGCTCATTCCTTGCTCTGACTTGAAACCGAAGCCATCGAATTTATAAGAAGTAGACCGTTCTTTCTTATGCAGACATTTTTTGTAAAGTCTCATCCTCTCTAACTAGTTTTTCTTCGATTTTTTTCCTTTTTCTCCTTCTCTGTTTCTGGGCTTTTGCTTCTTCTTGGATTTTTTTGTTTTTGTTCTTTTGTTTCATTGGTCTGTTTCGTGTTTGTTTGCTGGATAGGTACATAAGTTTTTTCTTTTTATTAACGTAAGTTATTTGTCCATGTGTTTCCAGAATCTGATTGATGCTTTAACTGAATAGTAACATTGAACTGTACCTTAAATCAGTTGATATCATTTGCTTTTATATTAACATGAGAAAAACAGTACTTTATCAGTTGTTGAAGCTTTCTACTCGTTCATTGCCACTGTAATTAGCACCTGGATCTTTGATTCTAGTTCATCCGAGTTTTTGGCCTTAGATTAGATCTATTCGTTATAACAAGTCCAGTTTGGCAGTTTGCTTACTGAAACACATATATCATACCAGTATTTTAGATGTGCTTCTTTATCATCCCTAATAATACTTGAATATAGCATTATGGATTAAGATTATTAAAAGGTTGGTACATACTGAATTTGAAGATTTCAGGATCTCATTATAACATACTCTTATGTTATCTACTCATGTATATGCCACGTGTATATTTATTCATTTGAGTTCAACATGGGTATAAGCATACATAATTCTAATTCTTTAACATAATTTATGCATTTGATATAACATATTATATAGTATGTCAATTTTACATACATATTGTGTCAAACAAATCCTAGCATGCTACTAAGAACATACATGTAAATAATAAATGAAACCTAACATACTACTAAACCAAGAAAGAATGTGTACCTTTCTTCTTGGTTATGTGTGACGAAAATAAGGAAGAACTTGATCTTGGAGGAGCACCTTGAGGCTTGAATTGAGATGAAGAATCTCAATGTTAATCCACCCACAATTGTCTAGAGAAGTGTCTAAAATTTTGGCCACTTAAGAAAATAGGAGGAGAACACTTTTCTCTCAAGAAAATGGAGCAAATGGAATGCCAAGGAATTAATTAAATGGCCGGCCCCTTTAGCCTATTTATAAATGATCAAAAGGCACACATTTACACCAAGCAAGGTGTCCTTTAAGCCAAGGAACACTTCCTTTGGCCAAGGGTCATCTATTTCGACGAAAATACATGTCTCTTTGGCCAAAAAACACTTCTTTTGGTCCAAAAGACACCTATTGGCCGAAATAATGTGTCTCCTTGGCCAAGGAACATGTCTTTTAAGCCTATGCCAAAAATACATGTCCTTTAAAGGCCAAGGGACATCACTTTTAGTGCTATAACCACCTCTTTGGCTGAATATACATGTCCATTCACTCAAGGAACACTTCCCTTGGATGAAAGGACATGTTCCTTTAGCTAAGAGTCATTTCTTTTGATGAAGAGATATACCTTTACATAAAAGATGTGTCTCTTGGTGGTTTTAAGCTAAAAGTAAGGTGAGCTAGTACAAAGCTAGCTCATTATACTACTTATGCACTATTGAGCTCATCTGAGCTCAAACCAAGCTTCATGAATTGAGGTCTAGCTCCTTGAGCTGACCTTGGGCTAGAGTTAGCTACTCTCAGCTGAAGTGAACTGAAGTCCAGCTACATTCAGCTACCAGAAGCTAAAGTGAGCTCACTTGAGCTGACTTGAGCTGAAGTCCAGCTGCTTTGAGCTACTTATAGCTGAAGTGAGCTGACTTGAGCTGAAGTTCAGCTACTCTGAGCTACTTATAGTTGCAGTGAGCTGACATAAGCTAACTTAAGCTTAAGTCTAATTGCCTTGAGCTAACATAAGCTAAAGTCCAGCTGCTTCCAGCTACTTATAGCTGAAGTGAACTAACTTGAGCTAAAGGAAGCTATTTCTAGTTGCCTTAGATAGCTGTTTAAGCTAGAGTTAGCTCAGTGAGCTCAAATCCTACCTTCAAAGGATCTTGGTGCGCCAAGAATTCCAACAGAATTGTCTTTAATTCTTAGAATTCATTCCTAGGGAATTTTAGTTGTTCCTATCTTTACACTTATTACCCGCTTCTTTAGTTTCCTAAACAGATGGGTGTTTGTACCAACAGATTAAAAGATATTGATATTAAAGCTATGCATTGGCCCATTTTTTCCTTAATTTGCAGAGTATTTAATCAATTATGTTTATTTTAAAAATGTTTCTTATTGCATTTCTTATTGCTGTGAGGATGGTGGTAAGTGAGCAATTTGATGATGTTCATGTTGTTGTCCTCCTGCGGCAGGAGTCCTGCCCCACCTTTCAATTTTCCTGTTGTATTGTTTATAAAAGAGAAGGTTTTGGGGAAAAAGTGGCATATGTATTTCATTGAAATATGGGTATATATAGTACAACATAGGTGATGACAACCAGGAAAGAATAAGTGCACAAGATATGTACGCTTTGGATTAACAAGTGTTTATTAATTTTCTTCTTTATAAGTTAACAAAAAATAGTGTGTTCCTTGAATTTGCTTTGGATGCAGAATACCTTCCCTTTTGTAGATACTTTATTTTTTGGATGCAATCAGAAACTTGCCATTTCATTGGAAACGGTTTAGTTTAAACCTTGGGGTTTTTCTTTTGATCCTTTGCTCTTTTATATGTGAACCTGTATGATCACCCAGTTCGGCTACATATCTTGTTGTGTGGCACATTGGTTGATGTGGTTTACATTTTAGTCTGATAGTCTATCAAGCCTAAGTGGTGTTCATCTCCAACTGTAGTTTTTTGTCGGTACATGTTTTCATTATCTGCAAAAAGTTAGTGTCTTCTCTCTAGAGTGACAATATTGCTTGCTCTAGATTGATAAAAGCGTTGCAGCTATGTTTTAGTGTGTTGGTGACTTAAACAGATGAATTTGAATTTGTAAAATTAATAAATAACTATTTGTCCGGACCTGTAAAGGAATGTGTGCTGATTTGGAGTTTTATGCTGCTAGTTCTGAGTTCTGGTATGGTTATTCTTCCTTTGGTTATGATCTATGAAATTAAGAATGCAGGTCACATAATTTCAGTAAGCAGTACACACAATTGGGTTGAAAGTTAATTCTTTGTAGTTTTACTTTTGCCTGTATGTCTTATTTGCATCTTTCAAACTCAATTGCCAGAAACTCTCTTAATTATTTGAGACTGGGTTGCTGTTGGATCTTGGCTCACTTGGATCGCATACTGAGAACTTGTGGGTAAGCTTTTCACTACAGCCTACAGAGTTCCATTAATCTGTGTGTGCATTTTAAACTCTTTCTTTTTCTCTGGAACATGTTTGTGTTAGCATTTATTTGAAGCAAGCATTTTTTGTTTCAAGTGAAATGGAGATGGATTCAGACTCCACATCTTAAGCAGATGACAATGATATGAATCCGACCTCACAAATCCTAATTGGCGAAGATGAGATATTAGCATCAACTATAATAGGGAGTGGAAGTGATACATATACTGTTGGTAAGAGTAAACTTAAGTCTCATGTTTGGCAATTTTTTACAAAACAAGAAGTTGGTGGAAATTGCCGGGCAATATACAATAGTTGCAAGAGATCATTTGTTGGTGGGCCAAAAAGTGGGACATCCCATCTAAAAAATCATATTGATAAGTGTCCAAATAAAAAGTTCAAAGTTGATAAGAATCAAGTTATGGGGTCCAACAATCAAGCCAAGGTTGATGGGAAAATGACTATTGGGAACTATACTTTTGATGAGAAGACATCAAGAAAAGATTTAACTCAAATGATAGTTCTACATGAGTATCCATTGTCCATTGTTGATCATGTTGGATTTAGAAAATATTCTAGCACTTTGCAACCACTATTTAAAGTGCATTCTAGAAGAACAATAAGGCGTGACATTTTAAGGCTCCACAAAGATTTTAAGAAGCAAGTGATGAGTTTTTTGGACACTAATAAAGGAAGAATTGCTATCACAACAGACATGTGGACATCAGACCATAACAAAAAAAAGGTATATGGCAGTTACTGCTCATTTCATTGACAACACTTGGAGTATACAAAAGCACATCATCAGGTATATTAAATAATTTGTATAATTAACTGGTTGTTTATATGCATGTTTCTTATGAATTGAATATTAAATACTTTGTATGTAGATTTGAATATGTTCCTGCTCCACATACAAAAGATGTGATTGTGAAGCATTTGATGGATTGTTTGCTTGATTGGAATATTGATAGAAAGCTCTCTACAATCACTGTTGACAATTGTTCTGTGAATGATGGGGTTGTTAAAGACTTGGTTGGCAAAATCAGTGATGGTTCTTTGTTATTGAATGGAAATTTCTTCCATATGAGATGTTGTGCACATATATTGAACCTTATTGTCAAGAGTGGTTTGGATGTTATTGAAGATTCTATAGAAAATATTCATGATAGTGTTTTGTTTTGGACTACTTCTCCAAAAAGAGTGGAAAATTTTGAAGAGCTAGCTCGTCAATTGAAAATTCCAACGAGTAAAAAGTTATCTATTGATTGTAAAACACGTTGGAATTCAACCTACCTGATGCTTGTGACAGCTATAAACTACAAGAAGGTTTTTGAGCGATGTGAAAAACGTGACATTGAGCCGGGGTATAAAATTGCAACATCGAAAGTTGATTAGGATAGGGCTGCTTTGATTTCAGAAAAACTAGAATTGTTTTATTTGGTTACCAAGAAGTTCTCTGGTACAAAATATCCTACAGCCAACTTATATTTTCCAAATCTCTGTAAGATTCGATTGACATTAAGAGGGTGTATTTTAGACCCAAGTCCTTTAATTTGTGAGATGGCAAAAGATATGTTGGGCAAATATGAGAAGTATTGGACAGATGTACAAGGAATTATGGGTGTTGCTACATTGTTGGATCCTAGGTATAAGAGAGTTTTGGTCAGATATTATTTTGAAAAATTATATGAAAAAGAAAATGTTGATGAAGAAGTTGAAAATATTGTGTAAATATGTAGCAATTTGTTGAGAGAGTATGAAATGAATGTGTTTCAATCACCTGTTGCTAGCATTTCATCTGTTAGATTGGTTGATAAAGAAGAGAATATTGAGGATGTTCCATTGGACTATGATAATTATGCCTTAATGAATAGGCGAGGTAGAAGTGGAGGAAGGTCGGAGTTGGAACATTTTTTGGATGCAGATGTGGTTCCAAGAGATCCTAATTTTGATATTTTAGATTGGTGGAAAATCAATGGTCCAACGTTTCCTGTCTTACAAAAGATTGCTAGGGACATCTATGCTATACCCATTTCTACTGTTGCTTCAGAGTCCGTGTTTAGTACAGGTGGGAGATTGGTGAGTCCTCACCGTAATAGGCTGCAACCTATTATGGTTGAAGCATTGACATGTACTCAGAATTGGTTGTAAGCAGAGAACAAGGGTATGTAAACGTTTCTTTTATCCATTATTTTTTTTTGCCAGGTTAATTTGAAAACTTTTTTTTTTATTATGTGCAAATAATTTTTATTTTTAATTTGTAGTTCTATTGGAAAAAATACTCTCTTTTCCCCAAATTTTTCTGGAAGATATTGAAGAATGTGATAAATTTGATAGTAGTGGTGATGAGGATTTGATTGTTGCAGATAATTAATAGGTAATGTTTTTTTGTTACTTTTAATTCATTTTTTGTAGTTTGTATTTATGAAAAAATACATCAGTCCACAGAGTTCTGGTGGAAGGACTACTGCCCTATGGTCTTCAGGTATCAAGCTTCTCTCAATTTTCGAGCATCTGAGATGAGATGATTCTTGTTTAATTTGTGAATATATGAGGTATTCTAGTCTTTCTACTCCATTTCTAATTCTTATGTTAACCACAGGGAAACTCATACAGGAAAGATTGTTAAGAGGATGTCAGGTGACATTATCCTTATTCAGGATGCCATGGGGGAGAAGGTATTTTTCTTTTACATTTAGAATAAAAAACCGAGATACTATTGTTACCTACATTTAGTATTTAGCCAATTTTATTACGTTGGCTCCCATTGTTTTCCCATTTAATTATACTTATTATTTTGCGATGTTTATTTTCAAGCAGGTTGGTAAATTCATACAGCTTGCGGCAACATTTGTTGGAGGGTTTATAGTAGCATTTGTGGAGGGATGGCTTTTTGCCCTCTTCATGCTATCTTCCGTTCCTCCAACTGTAGTCTCTGGTGCTATGATGACCATCCTTGTAGTGAAGCTGTATATTCTTCTGCAGCAGAAGTAGTAGAGCAAATTATTGGCTCGATTAGAACGGTATATGACAGGCCAACCAAAGCATTCCTTCTTTTCTTTTTCTCTAGTTTAGGCTTATGATTTTGATGGCCAGTGTTATTACAGGTTGCCTCCTTCACTGGGGAGAAGCTAGCTGTAGTTAAGTATGAGAACTGTTTAGCCAAAGCTTACAAGGCTGGTGCAACAAGGCGTCATTTCAGGACTAGGATTTGGAATAGTTATGTTTATTATGTGTTGCACCTATGCTTTGCCTATATGGTTTGGTGGGAAGTTAATTCTTGAGACTTGAGCAAATATTTGAAATGGCTATTTTTGTGCATATTGAAAATTATATTTTTGTGCATTTCTTTGTCTCTATAAAAAAATATTTGAAATAGCTATAATTATTTATCAAAATATCATGGATTGGATATCCATGGATGATCCATGGATATCCATAAGTTAGGTGGAGCGGATCGTGGATCAATCCATAAATGAGTGAAGTGGGTTATGGATTGATTCATAAAGAAGTAGATCAATAGTTGATCACTCCATGGAGCGGGTTGATCCGCTCTATGCCCATCTTTATTTATAGGTTTGCCTCAAAAACAATTTTTTTTAAAAAAAAAAATATAGAGCGATCCACGTGCGTATATTATACGTGAGCTGTTAGTACTGTAGTGTCAACGAACGGAAGACGTTGTTTTTTACCTAATATTTTGGGTTTGCTGTGGGGGGAGTGGATGTCAATCGGCAGAAAGTATGTTGAGGCACAGATTCGTATTCTGCTATGGAAGAATCCTTTTCCTTAAAAAAAAAAATTAATAATACCGTGAAGAATCTTAAGTGTAGTGATTTGGAGAATAAAGAAGCGTTGCTTTGGTTTTATGCCAAATATTTCAGCTTTCAGCTAGTGTAGTTTTGGTTCTCGTGCACCCACATAAAAAAAAAATCAATCCAACCATCACGGAATCAAAGTTGTCAAATTTAGAATTTCACATAAATTTGTTTTAATTCTTTATGAATCATACCCATAAAATTAAATTAATATTATAATTATAATCATAAAATTTAAATTTAAATTATAAAATCATAAGATTCTAAATTTTGTATTAAACCTTTAATAACCATGGTAACAATAACAAAAATGCCGGACGAATAAATGGCGACAGATGGAGCCACAATTGCCTCTTATAGTGCTGCACGGCACTCTTTATACCCACTCTTAGTTGAAAAAGTTGATCCGATCCCCCTCCGCCTCCCTCCCTCCTTCCACTCACACATATTCCTCCAAGTTCAATCAAAATATATTATGAGGGGTGACACGAGGTGGATAAATTTAAAATCTAACTTAAATCACCCATATTGGATTGGATTGAGTAAAAATATATTATATTTCACAGGTTGATTTAATATTGAAGAGAATTATTGAGTCAGTTTTGATTTTATATGAAATTAATTAGAGGTGAAATCGAATTAGAAATATATATATAAATATATAATTAAATTTCTTATATATTTATGCATGAGCGTGTATATTCAAACATGTACAATACAAAATTGCTTATATATTTATATATGAATATGTACATTTAAACATATACTTTAAAAACTAGGAAAAATTACCAAAACCCCCCTAAGGTATAAACAAACCTATATGTGTGTCCTCCCTGTTTCAAATACATACACTTATCCCTTAACTCCATTAATGGTCGCTATGACAGAAAAGAGAAATTACATACTTTTTCCCTCATAGTTTTTTTCCCTAAATATTTTGCACTAACAATTTCTGCATCTAACAAGCTAGGCCTTGTCTCTGTCTATCCCTCCCACTCCCTTCCTCCTCCACTGAGACCTCACCTCCACCTGCCATCATCGCCACCACAAACACTGGCACCATCCCCTGCCATTTTCTGTGCCTTCAAGATCTCTCTATATAGCAGTGGCTCCACCATCTCATTGCCAATCTCACAATTAAAACCAGAATCGATTCATGAATTAAAACAATTAGATAAAAGAAGAAAAGAAAAAAGAAAACACCCGACACCTTACTTCTCACTTGCTATCTAATTACTCTTGGTGTGTGTGTGTGTGTGTTTTTTAATTTTATGTGGATGATTCTCTTTTCTTTTGGAGAAGTAAAGTGACCCAAACAAAAAGGATGAGCCTGTGCATGTCAATTTCCACCCCTAGGGGAATGCGTATTCTATTCTAGAGAAGTAGCTGGCTATCTGTTACATTTTCCTCCATGAAATTGTGGTGAGGTAGGAAAGAAGCATCTGGTCAGTGTAACTGATATTCTAAGAATTAATTTGTTGATCTTGGCATGGCTTTGTCCAGCCAGAGAGAATTTTTGTCTATTAAGAATTAATCCTCTTGCGAAGCACATTGCCTTGCATACTCAAGCCATTGGCCCGGATCTAATCTTTCACCCACTCAACATCTTCCCTCGTCTTAGAGATCCTTTGATATCCTAAATCAACAGAAAATGATATGCCGCCCGATGAAACTGAGTAGGTGGCGGCATTAGAGAAATATGAGGTAGAGGGAGAAGGGCAATTGCAGGAGGGGGGAAGAGGATAGAAAAGACAAGAGCAAGAAGAAGAAAACGGCGGTGACAGAGATTTAGATGCGTCATCGTCGTCATTGGACAGTTGTGGCTGTTCAGGCGAGCAGAAGCAGGTTATGGGGTTTTAGAATCATGCCTCATGGGAAATTTTCTTCCAGGTGAAAATGGAAGACGTTGTTGCCTTCTTCTTCTCTAAATGAAGAATTCTGCTTCCGCAACCCCCTCCCCCCCCCCCCCCCCCGGGGTGCGCGCGCCCAAAACTCCAAAAGTTTATTCGTCGATTCGTCGATCATTTTCAACCTTCTGTAGTGAAAATTTAGCTTTATTTTTTTCGAATAGCAAAAAATCCGGTGTATAAGAACAGACAATTGGTTCTTTTAATATCTTAGATTTTTTTTTTATTTATGTGTTTCTTAAGTTGAGGGTAAAGTTACTGTAAATGAAGGCTATCAGAGCAAAGTTAAGTATTTTCCCTTTTCCGTAGTAATGATGAATAGCGGAGTTAAACTTTCAAAGGGGATAAATATACAGGTATTTGAAATAGGGAGGACACAAGTGTAGATTTGTCTACACCATGGGGGGTTTAGGTAATTTTTCCTAAAAATTACGATACTACTAAATTATTCATATATTAAAAATATTTATATTTAAACGTAAATTAAAATGTGTATTATCTTGAATATTTCTTAAAGTAGTTATGGATGCAATTTTACTAGATTATAAAATTGTTAATTGTTATATCTGTATGATATACACCTAAGAACCTTGATAACAAAAAAAAAAAAAAAACAGATTTATGGATCTGCTTTTGTTTGATTCTCAATTTTTGGGGTGTGTAGAATTATTTTGAAATCATCACTGTTTTTGGTTGGTTTGATTCCACCAGAAAATTGAATCAACCCAATCTATGCTCAACCCTAATACATATCCCTCCAAGCTCCAGAACCCACAACTTGTTACTTTTCTAGCACTAGTATTTATCATTATTTAGTGAATAATGAAAAAGAAGGTTATTATATCTGTGAACAGATAGAAATAAGTTCGATCATGTATTCTAGTTGTTTAAAGGTCAAATTGTGTTGTAGTTATTGTTATTTAGCTATAAAAGTTTACAAATTTACAAACACTTATGATGCACTGTAAATTAAGATTAATAGTATTTCTTTGTTCTTTATCATTACTTAACAAATGATTGATTATTCAGAATATTAAAAACATGGAAAAAATTATAGAGTTTGAAAGATAGAGACGGCAAGTGTAATTGTGACAAAAATTGTCAAAGGAATAAATGTACTTCATTTGAAATGAATTTATCCATAGCCTAGCTAGGGTGAGCTTAAATGTTTTACTTGTCTCATTATCTCGCAACATATTGTCTCTTATAATGATTTTTTTTTGTAATCAAAATAGTACAATAACCAAGAAATAAGAAGTGATGAAAGAAGCAAATATGCCAATTGATGAGCCATACCACCTTATCACGGGAGACAATTACCATTGTACCTCGACATATGGACTTGAGGGGCTAAGGGGATAGATTCATGAATCGCTTGCAAGACTTTAGCACAATATGATAAAAACCTAGCATTAGGAATATGGAGGCTGCATGCTGCTTTACCTGTTTCTAATAGTCAATGAAGATCGGCTTCCAAAGTAAAGGAAATGAAAGGAAAAATAGGAAGAGTAACACTGTTATGAAGTCTAGGTTGTCCATTAATTCATTTCCCAACTCACGCTGTAGTGCCCATCTAAACTGAATGTCGCCAAGCACCATTAGTGACAAAGATTTTCGGGTTAGTCGACATAGATCAGATTATCCCATTTTCCTAAATGTGACACATAGGATTTGGTCTATGAAAAAAAGACTTTTGATATTTATCTTGGTATTCCATGGAAGCTTGGATTTACTAGATAAGGTTGTCTCGTCTTGCTATAAGTAACTGGACATAAAATGGAGCATGATGAAATATGTGCTCATTTTTGCCTAGTCAAATATGCCAGATAGTAGAGATAAGATAAGTGAACTACTCAGGGTGCCACTGCATGTGGCCATTGAGAAGATCCAAAAGCTCAGCCTCAAAGGGTGGAAATCTTGTTGTTGATAGCTTTGTGCAAAATGAGCCCCACATCTCCTAGGAGCCATGGCATTCCTAAAACAAATGAAGGGTAGTTTCATGATATACCTGGCAGCAAAGGTAGTTGGGATTAGAGAGTACTTAGTGAGTAGTTAGATTAGTAGTTGTAGGGAAGACATCTAGAAGGCATTTCCATAAGAAAACTTTAAACTTGTACAGGATCTTAGATGCCCACACTTTTTCATGATGTTGGAAAAGTTTGTATGAGGACCTGTTTTTAGCGTAGTCACCATTGGATTTAGGAAAGAAGCTTATTGTTTTTAGATTTCCAGACTATAGACCTAATTCATGCTTAAAATACCAAATTTATTGTCGAGCCAAATGATGGTGTCCTGCTTGTTAGGGTCAAAGGCATACTAAATTTTAAGGATTTGATCTACAATATGCATTTAGAAAATTTGGGTAATGGTTAGACTAGACCATCTGTGGTTAGGGAAGTTAATTAGATCAACAACTTTCATATCATTGGTGTTGACATTGAGAGACATGTACCTTGAGATTTGGGATGGTTAATTCTCAGAATCTAAGTGTCTTCCCTGACTTTCATAGAAGCACCATTGTCGATAAGTCATAGATAATGGTCCTTGACTAGATTTTTGCCATGGATTAAAATTTTCCAAATAGTTGAGGCATTTGAGCTTGTTTTTCCATACCTAACAGAATGGGTATGACCATATTTGGCTTGTAAGAGTCAAACTACTAGTTTATTAGGATCACCTGGCAAAAAGAGATTGGTTAAAGAGGCGCATGTCCTTGATCCCAGACCATCAAGACCTTTTGGTAGCTTGGTGATTTCTTGATGTTTCATATGAAGACCCTATTTCTCGTGTGATCCAAACCACTAGAATTGGTAAATTGCTTGGATAACAAATCCTCCATAGTTATTAGGACTTCGAACAGAGGCATCAAGTAAACTGAAATTAAGGAAAGGGTAGATTGGATCAACATAAGTCATCTAGCATTATTGAGAAGTTTCCATTTCCAATTTTCTAATTGTTTTTTGACCTTATTAGCCAAAAATTAGAATGAAGATGATTTGCTAAGATCTTGGCAGAAAGGTAGACCAAGATAGTTGACGATACCATTATTAACTTGAAAAGGCAAGAGGAGACAAGCTACTTCTTGTAGTTAAAGTGAAAAATTATCATTGAACATCCATTCTGACTTTTAGAAGTTGGTATCTTCACTAGCAGCAATTGAATAAAGGTATAGGGTTGAATGGATTGCTTGGAGGGAAGTTTTAGTAAGCTTAAAGAAAAAGACACAGTCATTGGCAAATAATAAATGGCTTATAATTGGACAACCCCTACTAGCCTTTAACTCCGTAAGAGCACCAGATGAATAATAGCTCAAAAAAGCTTCAGCACAAAAAATAAATAAATACAGGGATACTGGACGTTGCTGGCAGATGCCAGCTGGTTGATTAAACCAATTAGTTGTACTTCTATTTACTAGCCCCAAGTTGTGTCATGCATTGATTCTAAATGAGAATTATTTCAGTATGTTTTATTATCTTTCTAAAAAATATTCAACATGTACTATTTTAGATCAATGTCAAATTTTTTTTAACATTTTAATATTTGAAAAAAATTTACAAGCAACATATTGTACTACCTTTATTTCAACTTACGTTTAAAATTACAATTTAGTCCCTAATTTTTTAAAATTACATTTTGACCTTTATACTTTCTAAAATTTTGTTTTTAGTTATCATATTTTTAAAATAAAAATTGCAAAGTGACCACAAAATTTTGATGAAATTTTCAAGTAAGTAAAGTTTAAAAGTGCCAATCCTTGCTGAAATTTTACATGGGCAATTTTTTTTAAAAAAATGTAAAATATTCTACACACTAGTGAGTTGATTTATTTTAACTTAAGTCAATTTAATAACAAATAATTTATTTTTATTTTAAAATTTTCTACTTGGAATCAAATTCATTTGAAATCCAATATTATGTAGATGTAATAGTCCATTTGAAAGTAAATTTTCATAATGTTATTAAATTTTTATGAATTTTCATAGTTTTAGACATTAAAAAGAAAAAATAATAAAAATTTAATAAGATTATAAAAATTATGTTTTCAATGAATTATTACACATACATAATATGGGCTTTTAAATACAATTAGTTCTAGGTAACAAAAATATAAAAATAAAAATAAGTCATTTTAGATTAATTTAAAATGAGTTGGTAATCTTTGTGGATTGTTCAGCGAATATTAACATGTGTGTGTTAACATATTTTTGGCCAATGGGATACTGCAGCAACATGGGTTAGGAGAAAAATTTTCACCTTTGGCTCTAAAGTTGGAGTTAATTACAAGTCCAACCAACCATACAAATTTTGTTGTTTTGGCTCTAAAATGTTTGTCCTTAATAGTCCAACCAGCCATATGAAGGGGTAGTTACCATATTACCGAAACAAGGGGCCCCACTAAAGCAATAAAACACATTAATTCAAACTGCACTCGAAAGTTTAAATTTATTAAAAAATGATTACTAGATTATTTAAATTATAATTTTAAATTTTTATGACAATTTAGTGTGAAATAATAGGCAGAAACATTTAGATTTTCAAAATTGGGGAAAGTGTAAATAGTACCTTAAAAGTATAGGGAGAAAGTGTACTACATTATCAATTTCACCTTTTTTTTTTATAACATTTACTATTTTAAGATCATTTCAAGCCTTTGTTCATTTCCATCTTCCATAAAATGTTTTTTCATATTAGTATATTACTGTTAGAACTATTACTTTAACATTAGTTTCTTTTTTTTATTTTTCTTAATTTACAAGTAAAAGTTGAATAAATTAGAAACAATAATTTGGCAAAAAGCCTGGAATGGAATGAAGGGAGTACTAAAGCAGTTAAGCCTAAAGACCCAATCACCTTCTGAACTTTACCAACTTGGACTTTTTATCTTTGAATTTTAACTTGAGTTCACTCGCCATCAAACCTAGGAGGTTGGTATCTTTTACCCCTTGACCCACTTAAATGACTGTGTAAGTTATATGGTGACTGAAAAGTGAAGATAAAATGAAAGATGAAGACCTAGTTAACCATTTGACTCAAATTTTTACATTATTTCTTTTTTACTCTTCTTGATTCGAACAATTTAGGAAACAACCAACCCAGTATAATCTACACGATTCAACCAGCCTTCTGCACTAAGATATGATTCATTTAATTATTATACCCAACTTATTCACAAAACTAGAGATTTATGTGAGAAAAATATCTATTTAGTCATTCATTTTTCATTTTATTTTCCTTTCAGCCCTTATATAACATAAACAATCATTGAAGTAGGACAATGGGTAAAAGGTACTAATTTTTAAAGTTTGAGGGGTGAGTGAATCCGAGTTAAAGTTTAGGGGATAAAAAGTCTGAGTTCATAAAGTTCAGAGGCCAAAACAGGTTTTAAATTTTAAGCCAATTACATTATATTCTAAAGAAGGAAAAATTTCTACTGTTGATTCCATTGTTGCTTTTTTTTTTTTTTTTTGCTTCTTCCAACTTATTGTCAAACCCCTCTTTTGGTCTTTTAATATTTCACGTCTACCATAATACTTCCACACTTTTGCTTGTTGTCACCAACTTTGCTAATGGTGACATGATTATCACATTATAAATATTAGGGAATATTACTAAGCCATAATAAACTTTACAAGGACTCAAGATTATTTTGTCCATCTTTTAGACATGTCCATCCATTGTTTCAAATTTGTTTTACTATCTTGCAGAATGTTTAAATCTTTTCTTTAGTTCCTAGATATAACATTTTTGCCATAATGGTCATCAACTTTCATGATTTGTGATAATTTTTTTTTCTTTTGTTAATCAGAACTTTTGTATATATTAGAAGTTAAACGTTTTTAAAGAGAAGAGAATAGGGCTATCTTTATCCTTGGTCGCAGGTATGACAGACTTTCAGATACGTGACATGCACTTTTAGGAAAATGAAAATTTTGATGTTATATTTAAATTTAAAATGATAAAACCTCAAAAGAAAGTGAAGGACATGCTTTTATTAATCATATTAAATACTAAAAGCTTTTTTATTTTGCATGGTTTGACTCAGAGATTTAATTATATAGCTTTGATTCAAGGTTTTAATTAGTTAAAACAAATGCACACTTTTCATAATGTATGAATGTTTTACACAGATTTGATTTAGAGTTTTGATTAGTTGAAAAAGTTGAACAATTTGCATCATGCATGAGTGCACAATTCTTAAAAGGTTTTATTTTATCGCTAATTCATTAATGAGCAAAAAATCTGAAAAACCTATACATGTATATTATGCAATGTTATCCTACACTATGAACACCAGAAACTATCTTTCTCTTAATTGTTTTATTGAATTGATTAATAAAATTACTTGAAACATTTTTCGTTTGTTATCTTTAATGCTTTTTTGATACTATATAAATACATCTTTAGTTAACTACTCTATATGCTTATAATTATTTATACTAAGATTTTACTTAATACCAAGGTAAGTCATATCCTTTTACATTGTTTCATCAATGACTTATATTGATTATATTACAGCTAACACACATATCTCGCTTACTTCTAAAAATCATGGGATTTTCATTGTTTATCATTGAAGATAAATAGTTTTTCTTGTTTTTTGTTTCTTTTGCTTTTGCCTATCCTTTCCCCCTCTTTTTCAGACACAATTGACTATTCCTTAAGTTTGATTCCTTTTTCACAAGGTGCTCGCATTTTTTAGGGCTCATTTTTCAATTTCTTCAGTTTTAGGTTATTTGGTTAAATGTCAGTTTAATCCCTAAACTTTTACTCTTTCCTATGTTAGTCCTTATTTTTCATCCATATTTTATTTTCGTCCCCAAATTTAATAAATATTTAGCTAGATTATTTCTATTTATTCTCTTGGTCCCTAAAATTTTTATTATTTTTATGTGCTATATTCTAAAGTAAGACATTGGTTATCATAATTTATTTATTTTTATGTTAAGCCATTTTTTACATTCATTAAATCAATTGTTAAGCCTTTAATACCTAGTATTTTTCCATTTTTAGTCTTGGTTCAAACTTTTTTTGTTGCTTTTCTTTAATTTTGTTTTTCAAAACAAAACTTTAATCATTATAACTTACCTACTTCTAACTATGCTTCTGATTGATTTGGCTTTAATTATTTTTTTCTTTTCTTATTTTTATCTTTATTAAGTTAATGGTTAAATTATAAATTTGTTAACATAAATTAAGCACAATTTTGTGTTTCAATCATACTATTTTGTTATTCATGATTGTGTTTTACAGTATAAATTGTTCTTGTGGTTTAATAAAATAATTGAGTCAATAATTGCTAAAATTAAAAGTAAATTTTTTAAAATAAATTTCTTATTAATATAAAAAATTAAAATTTAAGTTGATAAAAGAGAAGTTTTTAATGAACTATTTTTAATGAAAAAATTATACATTATTTTAAAACACATATGATGTTATGTTTCTATTTACTTAATTTCAGTTATTGTTTAGGTTAATTCGGCTTCAATCAAATTTTTTTCTTCACATTTTTAATTATTTAATATTTAATTTTTTTTACTAAATTTATTGTAAAAATTACCCACTATATCGTGTGGGCCAACATACCTCATAGTTATTGTATACTTCATCTATTTTATATTATTTGCCATATTTACAATTTTTAAAATGAAGAACATAAACAAAAATAATACCAAAGCCTTTTCATTTTTCTAATCTATTAATACAAGTAAAACCTAATATTTAATACTACTGCACTATTTTTTGTGGTGCACTGAATAGAGGAAACAAAACAGATGAACAGTAAGCTATTAGAATCTTTGAGATGTACAATACAAATATACAAGACAGCCGGACCTATGTCACATAAAGCGGGAGCGGAAGCGAGAGCGCGAATTCATTAAATTTGAAAAAATATCGAGAGCGAGAGCGGATTGAGAGCGTCACTATATATATATAAGAAGACACAAATAAATTGATAGTCTTCAACACTCAAATAAGATATGAAAAATCAAACCTATAAAATAAAGTCCAAACCAAAATGAATTCCAATAGAAATAGTAAAATTAATTAGAAATGGCTAGGTACTGATTGTTATTCTTTCTCACTCATTTCTAGCCCTCTTGCCACGAGATATTTCCTTTCTTTGTGCCTGAGACAAGTTTGATCTTACTTGATCGGAACTTGATGCTTGAGAAGAGTTACAAATATCATCATCTCCATAAAGAAAGGTGTGATCTTTTCTATGAATTGCCTCCATATCGTTGTCCAGGACATCATCATATGTAAAATCATCCAAATTCTTATAAGATGATTCATAATCTTCTCTGTAACGCGTCAACAGTCTGTTGTTGTAGTGCATATATACCAACGATTCAGCTCGATCTGCATTCAACTTGTTCCTCTTTACATTGTGAATATATGAGTATGTGCTCCAGACCCTCTCAGTACATGAAGTGTTAACGCTTTGAGAAAGAACTTTGACTGCTAGATTATATAGTTCAGGAACAGCCACACCATACAAATACCACCAAGCGATTGCACTCATCATTTTTCTATCTTCGATAGCCTGAGGTCGAGCAAATACTCCTGTATCACTTGTAAAATCACTAAGTTGTTGACAAATCAATGGAGTCTCCCGTAAATCATGAGCAAGTCGGTCAACCACATTCAGGTATGTCCCTAAAAACAAGGAAAAATATTACTAATAATCAGCCAGCAAATAAATAATGAAGAGTCAAGTAACATTAACAACGAAATTAAACATACCTTGTACAAATGAATTAGCATGTGGCTTAATCCTCTTCCTTCCACAGGGACCCACCTTACGTAGCCAAGTTTGTGAGTAATAAAATGGAGTAAGCACATAAGCAAGTGTATGTAGTGGCAGATTCATTTTTCTCCACCGTTCCAAAATCAAATTCTCCACTGTTTTGTACAAATCATGATCATTCTGCAAGACTTCTTCAATAGAACCAATCATATCTTCCATTCTTTGATACACCTCCCCAACAACTGCATTATCAGAATCACAAAAGCGAATCATTAACCAAATTGGTTTTGTGACAGATAAAATGAATTTTACTTGTCCCAAAAACTCATCATCCAATACCACTTTCTTAACCTGATCATGTTCTAAGTTTGATCTAGAACTTCCTTTCTTAAGTTCTTCCCACTTATCATTCAAAACGATGGATATCAAAGCATTTTTTACTTGAAAAATGCGTTCCAAAACTGCATAGTGATGACCAAATCTAGTTTTCTTCACTTGAATGACATCCAATGCAGAAAAAGTTCTGAAGATATGCAGTACAAAGGTATGATTTTTAATATAGTTCACAACTCCTTTTGCCTTCTCATAACAATCACTAAAAAATGATAAGCCTGGATGAGATGATTTGGCTAAATCTTTCATAAGAAGACTGAGAGTATGTGCCATACAACCAGACCAAAGAATATGATGATGTCTACCTTGAATAATATCTTTAGCGGCTTTACAGTTTGAAGCATTATTCGTCAAAACTTGTACAACATTATAAGTCCCCACAGTTTCAATAGCCTTAAGTAAAATGCCAGTAATAAATTGTGCATTTTTCTCATCACCAGAACAATCAACAGCATTCAGAAACATAGCTCTCCCTCCAGAAATAGCCAAAACATTTATTAAAGATTGGTTCTTAATGTTGGACCAACCATCCGACACTATTGAAACTCCATACTTAGGCCATTGTTCCTTAATTGGAATTAAAGCACAATCAATTTTTGTTCTTTCTCTATCAAGTAGCATGGACCTAATTTTTTCAGAACTAAGAGGCTTATATCCTTTAGGAGCTTCATTTATTGCTCTCATCACATCAACCCATAAATGAGATCTAGCAGTATTAAAAGAAATTCCACAACCATAGAAGTACCTAGCAATTATACCATCAGTTTCTTCTCTGGAAGACAACTTGAACAACTGCCCAATATGCTTCATACCCTGTTCACATGCCATATTTGTATCATGTGCCGGTGGAACAACAGGTAGATTAACAATAGGGGTCTTCCTACTACTACTTCCAAATAATTTTTTAGCCTCCTCCTCCTCTTTTTTCAACCCTGCTCTTTCTTGTTTTGTTATCTTGGTGCAAGTGGCTATTCCTTGAGCTCGTTGTCCAGGTAATAATCTAATTAAATGAGCTCTTATATGTGAGTATGTTCCCGTATAAGGTTCTGCTCTACAACCAAAATTACAAGTCCACTTATCTTTATTATTCTCAATATATGTCACATATCTTCTTAAAGGTGTAGAACACAACTCTTTGCATTGGTCATTAGTATCACCAATGTTTGATTGTGAATCACTTTTTTCCTCATTGTTATTTTCTTCCATTGAATCTACAAATTCATTGAAAAATATATAAAAAATAATACATCTCAATTTCAATTTGGAATAAAACAATTGGTTAATCCAATGGAGCATATATGAAAAAAATAGTAAAAAGTAATATTACTTAATCACAAAAGAACAAAGCTACAATGCAATTTAGGCTTTTTTAATTGTCTTTTGGCTTGTTTGCTTGCTTCACGTCTTCACCAATAAAACTTTCCAACTATGCCAGTACGTGTAAAAGCAAGCCTGCAAAGTTAAACTTTCCAACTGTACCATACATCCATAACCATACCACCTTCACATACATTTGCGCACGGATCAGATTTCAGATTTCAGATTTCAGCGCCAGCTGCCGCGAGCCTGCTGCCTGCGGCACTTCTTCCCCCTTCCCCAAGCCAAGCAAATTTAAACACAACAGCCAAGCAAGCAAGACGACAAGAGCCAAGCAAAGACGCCAACTCATCAGCACCGCTGTGGCCGTACATGAAGTTAAATTTTCTTGATTCAATCTTAAAAAGCAAACAAAATATGGACAAAGAACAATGGAATTCAGACGGCAGATCAAAGAAAAAAAATCAATTCACCTGTATCATTGCTATTACTTCGCACCGACTGTGGCTCTGTCTGTAGAACGAACGAGAACGACTACAAGGCTACTGCACTAATGCTCTGTTTGGAATCAGAATTTCAGACCAGACTTCGTTGAGCGGCTTCAAATTTAGCCAAAAAAGTAAGAAAATATTCAAAACTCATGCAAAACAAGGGCTTTTGGTTTCTTTTTAGGTTTAGACTTCAACTCAACTTAGGTAAATCAATTACCGTTCTAAAAACACACAAGACACTTCTGTTACAAATAGGATTTTTCTGTTAAATCGAATTCGCGAATTGTAAAGAATTAGAGCACGCTTTCATAATCATCAGATTACGAATTGGTGACGCTCGCGCTAAACTTCCGAAGCATTGGTAAAGCAGACGCTTCCTGTGACTAAGAGCCGGACAGGTGAAGTTCAATTCATGATTATCATGAGTAGTACTGAACAATACTTGATTCTCTCATGTCAATCAAATTTAAAGAGTGGTTTAGTCGCTAAACGTCACATCTAGACAACTTCTCATGGAACCACATTACATACCATACAATTTCCTCTCTTTTGTTTTTTCTTTTAATAATAAGAAAGGGCAAGTTACAACTACCGCTGTGAGTTTTACCCTAACATATAGTTTGCCATATTTATTTTTAAAAACCTACACTTTGCCCCTGATTTTTTTATGTTGTCCGATAAATAACTTATGAAATTGTAATTTAAACTATACGACAATTATCTTCCAGTAATCTCTTTAATATTTTTCTATAGTTAATAGACATTTAAAATTAATAGTTTTTTCTTTCTGTAAATGTATATAAGTATTTTTTAAAGGTTGGTTAAGTATGAAAAAAAATATAAAAAGTTTTGAAATTACTGGAACATGGTTATCAAATAGTTTAGTTTAGGATTTCAAAAGTTGTTGGATATTATAAAAGAAGTAGAGGGTAAATTTTAAGTTTTTGAAAATAGATGGCTAAAATGTAGGTTAAATCAAACCATAGAGGACTTTTTTAATTTACCCTAATAAGAAACATTTCTACTTAAACGTTTTGAAGTATTTATATTATTTAGTGAAGAAGAGAATATATTTATTTTTTGGGATTTCAGAGACAGCCAAACCAGCATTAGGGTATTATACTAGGGAAATGAGGATATTGGACTTCTACCCTAGACCTCTTGCGATTCCCTAAACCCCCTAAACCACTGCGCTGGAATGCCATAAACATAACATGGAATTTTTATGTACATCATATCTATTACTCCTTCCTTTCAACATGTTTGAGATATATTTTTATTTTTGACCTTCTCAAAATTTTATAATATTTCTTATATTTAATAAATTATATTACTGTATTACTCTTTAAATTATTATTTTGATATTCAATATTTTCATATTTTGTTTGATTTACATTTTACAAAAGTAATGCACAAATCGATGAGTTGAGCAATGTACGTGGATCTAGTTGAGTGGCTCCACACCCCCCCACCCCCCCAAATTAATACCAGGTCAGGCTCTTTGCCTTTTTCATCGGCCCAGCTCATTGGCATTTCCCCCCCTCATTTACCAAGCCCAGACAACGTTTCCCTTTTCCTTCAAGCCCAACTCCTTCGGTTTTGTTTTATTTTGAAAATTTTTAGCCAATTTTTTTTTCTACGACGTGGACAAGGAATAAAAGCAAAATGAACAAACTCATAGAAGATAGAAGAACATAAATTAAATGTAAATGAGCATAAAAATTAAATAAATGGAAAGTGGATAAAAAGAATATGGAACTGAATCAAATAAACATGAATTGAAATTAAAATGAATACGTTCACTTATTTTATATTTGCCCGTTCATTTGTTTATTTTTGTTTATTCATTTATATCCTCTTACAGGATAAGATTGTGGGTGTCTGACATACTCAAATATGATATAACCAAGCCTCAATTCTTTTCTCATTTAAGTTTTCTTACTATTTTGATATTGTAGATTAGAATACTATTATATTAAAAAAAAAAAAGAAAGAAAGAAATACAAAAAATAAAAAAAATTTAATCTGTAAAAACCATAAAAACATAATAAACTGTTGACTGTTCTACAACCACGAGTGCTTTTTAAATTTTTTAAAAGGTCAGCACCATATGTAGTAAAATGTGGGCAAAGAAATAAAAGAAACAAGGGTAAAACTTAAAAGTATCTATTTCAATCACTATATATCCAATTTGACACCTTTAAGAGCACCGCCTAACAGACTTAAATTATTGGATTAGATAATGAGACAAACGTAACATTGGAAGGCGTTATATACTTTACATGCAAAATAATTTTTAATTCTACGTGTGATCAGAAAGTTATTGATCACTTTTTTCACCCCAAGAAGATTTGACAGGATTTTAGTATAAACCTTTGCAGGCGCAAGTCACTAATCAGGACCGGTAACTATCTTAAGCTCCGACATCTGGCCTGTCCAGGAGGAAGCTCTCCAAAATCCCAGCTGAAACAGTATCACTACTGCCCCGAAAAATTTATAAAGGCTTGTAGAGTCATTAAGAACCGTAGGCTATTGCCTATAGCAAGTGTTGCAGGGTGGGTTGTGACGTGATCAATCGAAAGTCAGATGAGTTCTGCACGAGAAGGGGAGGGTACAGTAAGAAGGGAGAGGATTCTTACAAGTTGTAAAAGACTTTAGATGGCCTCCGCAGTCAACATCGTAAAATTTACAGCACATTCACGGTAACAACATAGGCCAGTTTCCTTAACCAGGAAACCGTTGCATGCGTCTGCCTTGCTTACGAAGCTGTTCTCCACTGCAACTCAATCTGAATCTTACCGTTCTTCGAATCAATCAGATTGTACTTCCCGTTTATTCTCCTATTGCTAACAACATCAGCTAGGTATATCTCAACATAACCAAGGGTTTCCTGCAGAAGTGAAGCACAAGAAAATGAATCAGAAGATAGCTTCATTTAGAAAGCACATTTTCTTTTTTCTACACAATGGTGGAAAAAGAGTGTAGGCACCCTTTTGTAGGAATTATAACTGGGACTCATGTCTTCTGAAAGTGTAAAGGTACTGGTACCAATAGGCCTTAAAGAAGTGCAAATGTTTATACCTTGGGATGCAGCAGTGTCCTAGAGGACGTACTGATCACCTCGACATGAATCTTGTCATTTGTAGGTGGTTCATCCAGGGTGAATTCGAAGCTCTCATCCCATCTTGGATCTCGGTTTTTCTTCACACGCTGTATGAACCAGGTACTGCTTTCAGATCTACATTTGAACTAAATTTATGGAAGAAAACAATAATGGAACGACGATAGCAAAGTATTCCAGATAGAAATAGAAGCTTAGCATGAGAGCCGCATCCACAAAGTAATTTATCAATTACTACAATCATAAGATCAACTTAAGCCCAATATAGGTGATTCTAAGAAGGCCACCTAGGAAGTGAAAAGTCATCCACTAAAATGAGAAAACCTGCAGACACTGAATTGATTCCAGAAACTATTAGTCAAGGGAAACAGACTATGCACAGGAAAGTTGTTTTCAGGTACGCCTGTTCTGAGGCAAGTTTGAACGGGAGGCCACAGAGATTGTTAGTGAAAAAGACTAGTGTGTCAGCGAATGTAAGACATTTCTTGCAGACAGATTGCCTGAATCAGATTAATTTGCATTGAAGTACTGCATACCTTTGTTTTTCTTTCCTCTCCTTTGAACAGTAAGCGCACATGTGGACTTGTGTGGTATTTACCTTCGAGATCTTCCGCTTCATGTACAGTGATAACAAGCAAACCTCCACCAGCAGGGGTTCCTTCAGGAGCTTTCTCCATTGCATTTGAATCTTCAACCCCATCTGGTATCTCATTATCCTTAAACGGTTTGTATTCAACTTCCACTGTGATTTGTCCTCGGAACTTCTCATTTTGTGTATCATTCAAGTCCATGTTCTTTAAGACATCAAGGGTCATAACTTTTGGCTCGTCAGGTGTGAGGTCTTTCAATGGAATGACATTCATTCCCATCTTATCGTGTTTACCAACCTAATTAGGACAAAATATGGCATTAGCAATAAAACTTAAAAACAGCTTTACAAATGATACTCATACCAATAAAAAATGGTTGGTTCAGCAAAACTATTGCCTCATGATGTACACGTTTTTCTGTGCTACATGGAGCAACAGAGACAAACATAGAACGACATGTCCAATATTTCACAAGGCAACTAAAAAGCTTGTGCTGCTTTAGAGGAAAAAAATTCAAAAAAGAAAAACTTGGGAGTAAACATAAGATGATGGTACCTGTTCCCAGTCATATAGAATTAGCTCCAATGCTTGAGTTTGTGGATCCTTTACAACCAAATTGAATTCTTCATTCCATTCCGGGTTTAGGTTGCCATGCTTCACCTTTGTTTTCTTCATACTGAGCTTATCTTCCGTTAGTTTTAATTTGACATAAGGGTCTGCTCCACCAAATAGATCTTTCTTTTTGAGCTTGACTGCTCTCACTAACTTCACAGCAAGAATCCCAACTGGTTTTTTCATGGCTCTGCAGTTTTAACAAGATAGTATCAGACAATAGCAAAATTTTCTCCATACTGAAGTTAGATGAAAGCTACAATGGGCAAACCCACTTTGAAGGATCCATTATCAATACTTCCAGGACTTTAGGCCAAAAGTACATCTTTGCAACTTGATCTTTTATTGTCTCCTGGAAAGTATTTACAAAGGTGACAGACACTATCAATTACAATTTATTTAATAACGGATGATAAAAGAAACCGGAAACTTTGGTAAGTTAAGGCAGCACACAGCAAAAGATAGGAGTCATGACACATTGAACTCATTCAAGGGAAGAACTGAATGTTAAATCATTACCTGGACAAACCTGTAGAGACCTGGAATGGACATAACATCTGCACCAAGCAGCTTCAATCCAAAGTCAACATGTGGCTGCAATATCACAAATGAAGTTATGACTAGAGGCAGGAGGAAGAAGTAAGCCAAAACAGATGTTCTTGTGAACTTCAATCCTATGGAATTCATAAGAAACTATAAGATTTAAACAAGATAAATCACCATAAAGCTTAGTTTGCCTTATTAGCGCTAATATGGAGCTCAGAAAGTGTTATTCCCTGAAGCTAAAGAAAGATGCTTCTACTCATGATGTCACTCTGTGTAGAGGCTAGTTAGCTTTATCTGTTGTTTTTTATCTTTATTTTTTTTCCTGTCTCATAGGTTTTGCTAATTTTGACATGGCCCTGGTAATCATGGTTGTAGACATTGTTGGACAATTTTTGTTGTTATTTTTTAGCTGTTTTCCTTTTATTTAAAATTACAGGAACTCTTCACGAATAAATACAGGTTGATGGAGTCCAATTTTAACTCTTCCTAGCATGACTTAGATGGAGGTGAGTATAGCCTCATATGAGGCCAAAATAGATGATTGTTGGATTATTATTTATGATCAAATTATCATCTAACATTTTCAACCAATAACCTTACTATGAGGCTAAAAGACTTAAATGCACTCCTGAGATAATGACTGTCATGGCTTCTGGGGAAAGGGCCAATGATGGAAGGCTCATTGAAGAAATCGTTTTTACCTCCATAAACTCACATTTCTTTATTGGATAATTGGCTGCCCAACATCACCCTTTCCTTTTCATTCATTTTTAATATCAACTGTTGTTCTAACTCCTGATAAGTGCATAAGGCTACTGTTTTCTAAATCCTAATAGCTACTACCATATGTATGTTCAGAGTCACACTGCACAACACTTGCAATCTGAAATAAGATATAGAGTCCTTGTAAAACACAACTTATTAGGTAATGCAGGAAAATAAAAATTACTCAGGGGACAGCTAACTTCAGCTTCAAGATAACCGTGGTTGCTAGGTGCCCTTTTCCCATTTAAACGTCATGAGTGAAATGTCACTCAGAACACAATTTTAGGCTCATTTTGGAATGACCCTAGTGAAGAACAACCAATATTCAATTGCTACATACCTTCTCCATCAGTGAGACACATATCTTGGCAAAACAAGGAAAAGTAGGAACCAAAGGCTTCAGGGTGATACGAGGAGAAGCAAATACTTGCAAATCAACAACCTGCAAAGATCCAAAGAAACCAATGCCTCAAAATGAATTTTCTCTTCCTCACTGCATTTAGTGATAGGTGGCGAACACTATGGACAGAGAGGACCGTACTACTATGTAGGGATTTACGCTGAAAGTAGTCCACATGACAACTCCAAAAGGCTTTTTGGGCAAATAAACTAGTACCGAAGGTATGAAACAACAGTACTAAGCAGCTATATCAGCAAGTACCTGAACAGATGCTTTAAGCCCAAATGCTTTTGCTACAATAACGATGTTAGGATTTCCAGCCCACTTAACCAGTGGTTCCATAATAAGTTCCTTCTCATCAGTAGTGTATACTTTCATTCCTGGCATATAATGATAAAATCAGCTTCAGGAATATATAAAAAGAAGAGAGTAAAAAACTGGATGACAAAATTTGAGACCAGTTTTCTGCCACATCAAAAGTCCTGCTGTCAATATATATCACTTTGCTGCAAAAGATGCAAAGCAAGTTCTGGAAAACTCATGTCTTATATTGTACAATCCATATATTGGTGGCAGAGAAAACAGAGAGAGAACCTTGAAATGTTGGTGGTAAAGCGCCAAGGGTCAGTTTTTCAAATTCAACAGACTGAATTTTGTACTTTGGGATTTGCTCAGCAATAATGGGCTTTGCTATAGTCTTGGCAGCGGTGCAAATGGCCTGAGACAATTGAAATACACACAAGATTAAAGAAAAGCAAGAAGTTCTCAGAAGCAAACAGCAACTAAGAATCAAGCTTCTCTGCACATGCCTTGTTGAGGTAAGGCCACATCTTCTCAATAAATCTGTTTAGCCAGTCAATCTATAGAAGAAAAGAAGCCAATAAGATTGCAGAGCTCAGCCACCGCAACAGGGCATTAACACAAGTACACAGCAAAAGCAGAAAACGCACACGATCAAAGTCGGGATTTTTAACCCATGGCGGAATCTCTGGAAGCATTCGCTGCAAAGTTTCCGAGTCTTGCTCCACCAAAGGACGGATTTCTAGATCCTGGAACACAACATCAAAAGGGAAAGACAGGAATCTATATATAAATACTAGTGTTTCAAAAAACAATTTTGTGTCTTAACGGTGATCACAGGACCACAGGAAATAACTGAGAAAAAAAATATAACACTTGTCACTTCTTGCTATGTCTAGAAATCAAAAATAGGTTGCTGGATTTTCATCAACCTGGTGTAATAAACTCGCAATTGGCTTCAAGTTGGGACTTTTCAACTGTTTCCAACATTCTGGGAAGGCTGTCTGATCATTTTCTTTAAATTCATCTCATTTGCAATTCCAAGAATTTTAGCAGATCACATAATCAGTTAACTAAAACATCCCTAAATTTTTATGCTTGTGTATAGATCTGTGCAACCCAAATATGGAGGCATACAAGACCAAATTCAGTCAAAATGCTGCAAAAACCTTTTTGCAAGAAAGGTAAATAAATACAGCCAAATGCCATTTAATTTTTTTTAATTTAAATTTAATTAAATAAATGTGAGAAATCAACATACCTTGACATCAACGGGGAGGAAGTAGATGAACATGTAATAGCCAACGATGAGCCCCATTGAAGTGCCAAGTCCGAACCCGAAAACACTCATAATCATACTAACAAAACCCATTTTTTCAGAAGACCAAAAGTCACTCAAACTTCAAAACTTCTATCTCTCTGCCCAGAAACAAGAGAAGAAGAAAATAAAAAGCCACAACTGAGTCTGAGACTGAGCTCCTCTCGCTCACACTGCCGCGGAAAGCAGAAGAAGAGAGAAGACAAAAGAACCCCACAGGAGAGACATGATCGAAATCTTATCAAGAGAAGCGCAATAAAAAGGGAAGCATTTACTCCATGTGGCGTAACCAACTTTTTTATGTAGAAAGCGAGTCAATTTTTTTTGGAGTTTTGGGCTTAAGCAAGCGAACCGCTTTCAAGCGCCCGATATTTGGAGGTTTTGTCGGTAACGTTCGCCACCAACCATTTCATGCGGTCTGATTTTGCTTTGGTATTTACTACAGTGGATGTCGAAAATTGCGAGAAATTGTTTTGTGTTTTTACTACAACCAGTTGTAGTATAGTAGGAGTATAGTGGATTGGAGACAGCGGAAGAGGGACGGGGCCACGCCACGACATGGTTCTGCAACTGTTTTGCAGGGATTTGATCTCTTTCGATTTATATGGATTTTATTTTATGTCGCGCTTTGTTCAGTCACCGTTGTCTCCCATTTTGGCTTACTTTAATTCCTGAAACCCGATCTTTTAATCAACACGTTTTCTCTTTCTTCGTCTCCTCCGCTCGGCAGTCAGTCGGCAAGAGTAAGAGGTTCGTTAAGAAAGTAAATAAGGAAGGGAAAATGAGCAAATTTATCGCTCATATTTGTTTGAAGGGATAATTTTGTTATTGATACTCCATTTGTCTCATTATTTTTACATAATTTTTTTTAGATGTCAAAATTATTGTATCATTTTTTTTAGTAAGTTTTTATAGTAAATTTACCATACAATTATTATTTCAACTTTTACTTTAAAATTTACTATATGCCCAATTTCATTAATCCAATTTCTAGCCTGTAAAAACTTAGAAACCCTTCACATAAAATTTTGTGTAAACCCAAATAGAACAAATATTTAGGTATAGAGGGAGTACTATTTTAGAAAATGAAACAATAGTTGTAGACATCCTAAAATGAAAAAAAATGGACAATAAAAATGAAACGGTAATTTTGTACAAACAAATCATGTGACTTGTGAAATCGGAAAACAATTGCTTTACTAGTGCTCAGAATAATTGTTCTACGTTAAAAAAGGAGAAAGTTATGCAGCCATTTTACCTTTATGAACTACTATTATTTTAATTTTGTTATTTTTATAGTAAAATTTTGTATTTTTCAGAGTTCTACAACGTCATTAATGTCTAATCTCTAGTTCTAACCTGGATGGATCTTGCACATGGTAAATGGAAGTGCAACTTCACACTTGGTACTGAAAATCTATTAACTCTCCACTAAGGATGTGGTACTTGTAGTTCCACGATGATTGCGTAAAATCAAATCTCCAAGAAACACATTTCTGAAACACAAAATCATGGTGCCTAATGGGAAAATATAGAAAAGATCTTTTTATGGTCTTTTTCTTGCCAATAAGGTAGAACAGTGAATTGCCCCAAAACACTTCTTTAGAACCGTTTTGCTCAATCTCTTTGATAGTTCTCCAGCATCTCATATGGTGTCCGTTCGAACTAGATTTGGCCGCCAACCATTTTTTCTTTTCTCTTCCATCAAGATATGGATCTCATTGCCCCCATTATCAGGCCTCTTTACCAGATTCACATAACTATAATTGGTTCGCTAGGAAGTTATACAAAGCAATTATTCTACATTTTTCCTTGGTCATGGTGTTGGTCAACTAAAATTTTTCTAGAGATCTTCAAGGTGTGGTCTATTTGAGGTATCTCAAATCAAATTAGGGTGATTTAAGTTCTATTGGCGTCCATCACGCTTTTGTTGCCCTCCGATGGCAAATCGAGCCCAGGCTTGGTCGTGCAAATAGATCAAGGAACTGCTTAGTGATGTGGCTTTGCGAGTAAAGGTTGGGTTTTTGTGATGTAGTGGTTGGTTGGAGCTGTTTCTTTTGGCAATTGAGTTTGTCTTTTGATGTTTATTCAGTTTTGGTTAAATATTATATATCAATTTTTTAATGATGTTTTGTCATCTTTAGAGGAAAGATTTTTTGTTTTTAGAGGTTAGCTAAATAGAGTTTTTTTCCCTCTCTTTGTCCACCAATTTTCTAATTTGCAAGTGCAAATTCTTGTGCATTTTTCCTCGCTTATTAATGGAACCAAGTAGGGGACGAAAGGTCAAAGGTAGAAGAGAAAGGAAATGAATATCACTGTTGGTGGAATTTCAAGCCTCTTGTCATTGCTAGGAAAGAAGAAGACATAATATCAAAATTTTTACTCTATTTTCACATTAAGTACCTAAAAATTTGTGTTAGTTAAAGAAGTGTCATGGTTTTAATTTCATGCAATTAAGTCAATTATTCATTTATTCTAAGCCTACATGTGCCATATCATCTATTAGAGTTGAGAGTTAACGGATTTCAAGTACCAAGTTTAATACACGTTCATAAAATTATGGGACTTATATAAGAAATATAAAATTCTAGGACAAAAATAAACAAAATTTAGAAAGTTTTAGGACTCAAGGTGATTGTCCCCTCCACGAAAGCAAACACGCTATTCCCTTCTGTTAAATGAGCAATAAATGGTTCTTTTGGGCCTTTGGCCCAAGTGACTGGGAAACATAAATTGTGGTTAACAAGTTTGGTCCTGAACATTAATTGCAGGTTCATTTGGAATTAACGGATTTGGGTTCGCACGTTTTGTGCAATGGGATCTGAAATAAAAAAAATTAAACCCAAACTTATAGGATCAACCAATTGGGTTATTCATGATGAGAATTTTGATTCGTATCACTTTGGTCCATGGGTTCATAAGTTATAGTGCTAGTTCCTTTCTGGTTAATGTGGTTAATGGGAACGCATTAATCGCTAGTTGGGGCGGGTGACGGTGGGGGTAAGGAAAACCTACCCAATCGGTTAGCAAATAGTCCCATGATTTTTAGTAATTTACAAATGTTTGCCACTCATATAAAAGCTTAGGCCGCCGAACCTTGCCAATGGACCGCCCACTAGCCGAGCAAAATCAAGCTCAGGTCGTCGAACCCTGCTATATTTCTTCATTTTGCGCCCTTCCTACTTTTCACTCAGGCTGCCAAACCCTGCTGCTGCTCTTTGTTCTATGCCCCTCTTGCTCTTCACCCGCACGTCGCCTTTACTCCTTACTCCACAAACCCAAACCAGATCCAGCCCATTCAATCTTCGGTAAGCCTTGCCTACACGACTCTAGGTTCGATTGGCACATGCCTTCTCTTTGTAAAATTGAAAATTCAATTACAATTAATTATATTTTTATTTTAAATAAATTGAATATTATTTACATAATATTAAAAAGAGAAAATTATATTTTTCAATATATATATTAAAAAGTTCGTATATGTTCCATAAGTATTTGATTGATATGTCTTTAAAAGTAAAAGTACAATAAACAATTTTTTATTACTTTTTGCGGGTTGTGGGTGGGAAACTAGAAATTTAACTATATGTAGTACAAGCTTGTACTACTATGGCTTAGTTTTGTATTATGGTGCATGTGAAAAGGTATTAGTCAACATAGTGTTTCAAACACAGTGATTACACAAAGTGCTTAACCATATACAAATGCTATTTGAAAAAAATTTAAAATAAAAAACTTGACTAATTGTATTTAGTTGTGCTTTGAAAAGTTCATGAAATAACAACAACAACAAAAACAACAACATTAATAAACATTGTTTTATCATTGGTAAAGTTAATTCCTACTTATGAAATACATTATTATGTTTAAATAATTAGAAAAGTATTTTGAAAGGAATCAATAATTGCTTGATATTTCTTATATGGTTTGTTGCTGGAAAAAAAGTTGGTTATTAGTATGGATAAAATTAAAATATTAGTGTCCAACCTCCGTTTCACTTTTTAACTAGTGATCCCGGCTATCGATTTGTTAAATGAAGAAATATAACTAGAATATGAAATAGAGTTTTTGTAAAACAATTTTTACTTAGATTAGCCAAAAACATTATCATTATTTGAACATAGACAAATGAAGTTTTGAAGTTTTTAACCACAACGCCAAACTATATGTATGTACAAGGACACATGCATCCGAATGTCGTGAGAATGCGGTTGGGTCCGTAGCATTGATTTGTATGTATGTGTATAAAATCATAGTGAAAACGATCGATAAGATGGTGTATAAGTCTAGTTTTTTTCTTTTATATTATCCATGTGTTATATGTATCAATATTTCACCCAGAGTTAGATTTTAAATCTTTGAATAAAGAATAAAAGTTAAATTTTATTAATTTTCATGTATAAATAAAGGATAAAAATTAAAATGGAGTTTATTTACATTAATGTGATTTCATTTTATAAAAATATTTTTATTTTAATATTTTTTTTATAAAAATGCTTTACATATGACAAGTTTAGAACTAGTTGTTAGCGTATGTAGATGTGTGTATGTGTGTGTAACTATTGCATTCGAGGCAAAAAAAAATGGTAAATGTATTATATCATACCATTAGAAAAATAATATGATATCTTGTATAAGATTTAAAACATTGGTTATTGATGCTTGGGGTAAACACAACCATCTTTTGAAAATAGTGAGCTCCTAAGCATATTTAAGATGAAGTTGGAAAATAAATATAAAAAAAATCATGCAATATGAATATACAATTTGCTAAAAAAATGCACACACATTGAATGAATGATGCGATGGATGAGGTTTAAGGAAACAATTGTTTTGTAATTATTGGCAAATATATAGACTAATTTCCTGAACATCAACAATTGACATTGTGGCTAAGTTAGGATTTGAAGGCACTAATATGGTTGCTTATATTATGTTTTCAAAACAATTGTTTAAAATTAATTATAACTTAATTCTAGATAACAACAAATGGGAAAACAAAGGAGTAAAAGGAATATTCATTTTTATTTACTTTTGCTGGCCTTTTTTAACTGCCGGTAACAAGTGGCTTGAAAGTGGCTTGATTAATTAAAAAATGTCTCATAGGCCATGTAAGGTTCCATACCCCATTCAGGGTCTACCATCCCCCTTAAGGACTAGTAAAGTTTTCAGGATCTACAGCTTGTCCATGCCATTAGAAACTCACCCCTTTTAGCTGCTTATGGTTTCATTAAACCATTTACTTATGAAATAAGTAATCATTATGAGTCTCACAATGGCTTAGGCTTCAGCCTTAAATTTGAGAGTAATAGATAGGTGTCCAGTTGCCTTTTTTAAAACCATTTTCCTAGACCATACGTTTGATTCATATACACATACAAGCAATCATTTATTGTGTATAAAACATATGAACATAAGTAAAAGCAAATATTTCTCCTAATCTTGAATCATCCACATATCACTAAAGGCATATCTACAAGTATTCAAAATAAAACCACATGTTTGCAGTACAAGATCTAATCAATAAGTCCAACCTACGTACTCTCAAGTATCACGATATCCTTTGGTGCCTTTTTCTAAAAAACAGATCCACGATACGGACTAATAGATATTCCTACTCTTACCCGAAAGTAATTCCCACCATGCTCCTCCAACCCTTAGTTGTCCATAAGTCAGAAACATCCTTTTAGTTAGCACATAACCATGACCATTAACCATAATACTTAACTTTATTTACATAAGACATTACTTACAAAAGCAAGTGGGCAAAAAAACCACTCTAGTAATTGATAGGCTCCTTAGTAATATTAGTATATGCACATATCATATAAAGGGTGAGAACTCAAAGAGTTCATACTAAGGGTTCTTTACCTCAAAAAAAAAAAAAAAACAACTTCCTGCAAAAACAAAAACAACTTATAGTACTAACTTATATGCATAACAAATAAACATATAGCCATATTATGAGTTCAAACAATTTTAGAGCCATAATATTAATTAATATTCTAGGTTTTTTTATAAGGTTTTTTAATACCTTATCTCTAATTCATAGTCATATTAAGAGAGAAAAAGAGAGAGAGAGAGAGAGAGAGAGAGAGAGAGAGAGAGAGAGAGAGAGAACATTTACTAGAGAACACTTACTACTTTTACCTTATCAAGTTTACTAACCTTTGGCTAGTCACTTCTTTATTTCTCACATTATCTGCAAGAGTAAGCTTGTTTGCCCTATTTCCCATTATGTTTTTCTTAGTGAAGTTACCCTTAGGGCCTAAACCCGTTATGGTGCATCCAACACCATTGTTCTCCCATATGTGCCCCTAGGTCCCTAGGTCCCTTAGCATTTTAACTGACCTAATAGGCAAGTCTTGCTAAACACATTATCATACTATGACCATTTAAGCTACTTAAAGTGACAGTGTACACCTACACCCTTAGTTGTCCTTAATGACATCACTGCCACATATCCCTAGGAGCACCCCCTCAGACCTCCCTTAACTGTGGCACTACCCTTAGTATGATTATACTACTATTTTTTTTGTAGATTATATGTCAAGTTTGGTGGATTATATGTTAATTTTAGTGTAGATTTCATTTTACTATTAATTTTAGTACTAAATTTTAGTGTTATTTTTACTGTTAATTTGGTGGAGTAATTTTAGTGTTAGTTTTAGTACTAAATTATAGTGTTAATTTCACTTAGGATAATTCATTCAATTTTCTCTATCTTAGCCTCTTCTACCTATATTAGCCCATATGCCCTTAAGGCACCCTTGTGCCTACACCAGGTGACTCTTCCCAAGCCATTATCCTTAGCTATGGCAATGCACCCTGGGGTTATTTTTACATGGCTTTAACACCTCTTATCTAGGCACTATATGCCATTGCTGCCCAACTTCTACACCCTTGGGCATGCTAAATGCAGACCTGGGTGCACCACAAGTGCATACCCTTGCCCACATGCATAAGTATCCTGGGAGTAACCCTAGGAGGCTTACCTTGTGTGTGCCCGGACATGTCATAGGGTTGTTGACCCTACAAGAACATGTTTTATAGTCCACCTTAAACCCATATTTTTCGTACGCAATGGCATCCATAATTTACCAAATCCATCATTAATCCTAAAAAACAATTACTTCTTTCTCATCAACATATGCTTATCAAATGATACACATATAGCTACTTGTATTACAAGCATCATAGTCATAAATTTAGCCTATAAGCATTACAAATAACATAAAAACACCCTTGCCTAAAATAAAAAACTTGCAAGCATCATATACACATAGCCTCAACCCAGTCTCCTTTAGGGTTTACTATGGTGAGCTTGGGTTATCCTTATGCAAGCATACATGGATGCACATATATTTATATATATCTATGAATGAATGAATTATCGTTATTTTGTATATCTTATGAATGTTGGTCTATATCTATAATTTCATCTTCTAAGCTTTGCTGATTTGAATACTTTATCTTTATAAGTTGTCCTATATTAGATCACTCTTTAAACTATAAAAGTTGAGAAATTTCGTCCTTTTAATCAGAACATTTTATCTCATTTAACCGAAAAATGAATCAGTGAATTAAGAGGTGGAATTTATCATTTTTAATAGTTTAAAAATCGGATTGAGTAAACGTACGCTAGATTCTTGTGGCTAACGTGTGCAATCAACAAAGTCATAACTCATAACGTACGGAGCCTTAATATTATCCTACAGTTGGACGGGGAGATGGGACAAAGAAAGGTAGGCAGGTAGCCATGGAAATGTTTTATGTGCACCGTGATATATATTAATAAAAGAAGCACGAACGGCCGGCTATTACCCAACGGTCGGTGCACCTGAATAGTTGTTGGTTATAATTATGCATGTATACATCAATATATGACTTTTGTTTCCCAGGAAGGAACTAGTATATGAAATTGCTTCTGTACTCATATCTCATGTTGAAATGGCTACGCATATACCGAACAAATTTTGACTAATATTTATATACATGTAATAAAATGATAATATTAAATGATATATACATATATACATCTACAAATTTTGACTAATATTTAGATACATGTAATAAAATGATAATATTAAATGATATATACATATATACATCTACAAATTTTGACTAATATTTAGATACATGTAATAAAATGATAATATTAAATGATATATACATATATACATCTTATTTTATCTTACCTTATCTTATCTTATAAAAAGTATAAAGGTGCATAAATGTTGAACGACTTTTTTACTCTCTTATCATAAGATGTTTTATTTTTTTAATGAAATCCAATTTTGTCATTATTTATTTAAGTAGAGTTGTATTAGCACTAGAATACTGAAAGAAATTCTCAAGCTGCCATTAAATCTTATTTTTTGCTACAAACTTACCCACCCTTAATTCTATGTTATAGAATTACGTAATATATATAATTATTTTTTGTGTTAATCTTACCTAAAACTCTGAAATTGCCATTAAAATTTTGTTGCTTCAAACATATCACCCTTGGTTCTATATTACTATAAAATAATACCTCAAGTAAATACTTATAAAACTTAAAATTTTAACTTATCAATATTCCAAAAGCTTTCATAGCCAAATCTTTTATTTGAGTAAAAGACTTAAATGTAAAACTCATGCTAAATTTTGTACAACTAAATATTTTATAAAACTTAAAATTTTAAATTAGCATTTTAAAAACCTTCATAACAAAATTTTTTATTTGAATAAAAAAATTAAATATATGGTAAAACTCAAGCTAAAGTTTATATCACTGTAAAAGGTACCTTTAACATATTTTTTTTTTCAATTAAGTTTTTTTTATTTGCAACTTGAATAAGTATATATTGTGAAAACTCATGCTAAAGTTTCACATGAAAATCTACAAGTGTTGCATATTAAAAAATAAATTTAGGTATAAAAATTATGTATTAAAAAAATTATATAATTGAACACTATATAATAGTTCACATATAGTTTTTTCTTTATCTTAAAATTATAAGTTCTTTTACTCTTTTAATGATAAAAAAAGTTATATTGTCTATTTAATTAGAGTTGTGTTAGTATTAAGGCTCTAAAAAAAGGAAAAGAAAAGAATCCACTTGCAGAGATCCAAATATATAGTTGCCTATTTAATTAGATATTTAGAAGTATTAAAATACTAAAAATATAATAAGAGAGGAAAAAAATACAAAGTGGGATGCTTTTAGGATTTGGTTTTTGGGAAATTTACTATTTTAACTACTAAACTTACTTTGACCACTAAACTTAGTTAATTTTAACAAATATGGCCTAAGTTTATTCTACTATAAAATATATCTTTGAATATAAAATTTTTTTCAATTGAGTTTTCTTTTCTCTACTTGGATGAATATATACTTTAAAAGCTTAGGTATTTGGTCCATATTAGAACAATCATATAATTTACATATGACTCAAGCACATACTATGAAAAAAAATAAAATAATTATTATTGTAGCAAAGGCCACTGCAAAAAATTTTAGAAAAAAAAATTCTTAATTCCTAGAATTAGTTGGTTATATGATAAAAAAGAGGAATTTTAGTAGCAACTTTTTTTTTACATTTTTCCAAAATTTTAAAATATTGGAAAAATTATAATAATTATTTTTTCCTACATGGACATTATTTTGAATGTTGGAATATAAGTATTTATTCTTTGCAAATAACTCTTTCTCTATACTAAATAATATTAATGTATTTTTATTTTTATTAGTTTTTTAAAGCCAATCAAATCTTATGAGTTGTTTCAAAGTAGCATTATGCATGTATTGTTTTTAGGCTTTAATTTTTGGAAAAATCATTACTTAACCACAAATTTAGTTAAATTTGACAAATATGCTCTAAATTTTTTTATAAATGCTTTTGAATGTTAGTTTTGGGTCAATTTATTTTCTTTTTCCTTCACTTGCTATTCAAACTACTATCTTCATCTTAAGTTCTTTACACCATTTTAGTTTTTTTTTAAGTTTGACTTAAATTTTTTTTATATTAATATTTTCTATTTTTTTTAAATTATTTAAAAATTAAAATTTTTATAGTTTCTAAATGTAATTTTGTAAATTTTTTCTATAAAATATTAAAATAAATAAATTTATTTTAAAAACCTGAAATGTTGTTAAGAAATTATGACGGAGAGAGTATAATAATAATAATAATAATACTTAAAACTTACAACCTTTCATTGATAATTATTTATATATTAAACAAATAATAAAAATATATTAAAATTTAAATTTTATTTACAAAGAGAAAAATAAATTTTTTTATAAGAATGTCTTTACACTAGAAGGCTTTATAGAAATTTAAACCCTCAGTTTCATCTATACCAATTAGTGTCCCATACTGTCAAGTGAAATTAGAGCTATACGGTTGAATTGGCCTACTTATTAGAGAGCTATAGAAATTCATGAATACTTTAATATGAAGATTTGGGGTTTAAATCATACATTTGGAAAAAAAAATAGACAATTGTTTGAAGTTGAAAATCCTAAATAATTTATTTCTATTTTTACATATTTTTTCATTTAAAACTAATATCATTTGAAAACTAAATAATAATAATAATAATAATAATAATAATAATAATAATAATAATAATAATAATAATAATAATAATAATAATAATAATAATAATTTATTAAATAAAATTTTTATAGTAATTTTTATTATTAAACAAAAAAAATAATTAAAAAAATAATATCAATTTTAGACAAAAAAATGCCACAAAAACATAATTGGATTAATTTGACTTAATGCTAAATAAATTATATATTTATTTCAATAGTTAGGTTCAAGTTTTTTTGGGTTGATGCTCTATACTTTGGTTCCCTTCTTACAAGTTAGTTTTATATACCAAGAATCATTTGACATACACTGAGAGTATAATTAAGGCTTTTCTTACTTAATTATAAATAATTTTCATCCTAACACTACTATATACCTAGAAAAAGAGTAAATAAATTCTTATGACATATATTGAGAGAGTATAAAGTTTTTATTGTGTCAAACTACTAATTTTCCCACAAAGAGAGTAAGGAATTAAGGTTTTTTATTTTACATGCACATTAATTATTTAGAAGTTATAATGATTTTAATTTTATTATAAAGATTATACTTTTAGGTAACGCAGTGTTCTAAAATCAATATTAGAAAAATTATGAAAGTGACAAAATTTTTATCTATTTTTATACTTTTAACCTATGAGTGTTTTATTTTTTCAATGAGACTCAAATTAATTTGGGGTTGTATATTTATTAGAGGTATAATTAGCACTTAGAATCTAAAAGGGAAAATAAAATAAAATATAAGTCTCATATGTTCAGTTTTTAAAAAATAAAAAAGAGGAATCTATATGTCTTTTCTTAGCTTTAATACAATTACTTAAAGCTATATATTAAGTATACATTTTGATGGAAAAAAAATCTTAAATAGCCATAATGAGTTAAATTTTTGTAACAAATATGTACTTAATTTTGGGCTTGACCTTAAACATAAAATTTTATCAATTTTTTGTACTCTTAAACTTGAATGAAGCATTTTAATTGAAACTTAAAAGTTTCAAAAACCTTTTAATTGTGTCTATTTGAATATTTAAATATGATGAAACTCATAAAAGGGTTAAATATGTCAAATGTTGGACTTTTGTATCCCTAAGTTTTATTTTATTTCCCTCTTTTAATGATAGATTTTTTTAATTTTAATATAAACATTATACTTTCATGCAATGTAGTATTCTATTATCAGTATTAGAAAAAAGTATGAAAGTGATAAAATTTTTATCAATTTTTATACCCTTAACTTATTTAGTGTTTTATTTCTTTAATAAGAGCCAAATTAATTTGTTGTTGTATATTTATTAGAGGTATAATTAGCAATAGGAATCTAAAAGAAAAATAAAAAAAATAGAAGTCCCATGTTTACTTTCTTAAAAACAAAAAAGTGGAATCTGCATGTCCTTTTTGAGCTTTAGTATATTTGCTCAAATTTATATATTAAGTATAAATTTTAATGGAGAAAAAAAAATATTAAATAGCTATAATAAGTTAAATTTTTATAACAAATATCTCCTTAATTAAATTATATATTTTTGGTACATGTCCTTAAACATAAATTATCAATTTTTTGTTCCTTTAAACTTGAATGAAGTATTTTAATTGGAATTTAAAATTTTCAAAAATTTCATAATTATATATGTTTGAATCAATGATAAAAAGCTTGAATATGTAAAAAATGTTGGATCACCTTTTTATCCTTAATTTTTATTTTATTTCCTATTTTAATGATACTTAAATTTGTCATTTTTTATTTATTAGATTTATAAAAAAAATTATGAAAGGAAGAAAAAAATAGAACAAAGTGATGACAAGCTCTTAGGCTTCATATTAGGAAAATAAGATTAGTATTTGAAAAGTTAAAACAGAAAAAAAAAATTACTGATTGTTTTCTATGTTTTCTATAAGTTTTTTATAGAAAAAATTGAAAATTTCCACTAAATGTAAAATTTTGTAACATGTATGTGTTTGATTTATATGATCTTAAACATGCCTAAAAACATAGTGTTTATCAATTTATTTACTTTTTAAACTTGGAATGTATTCATCAGAACTTAAAAGTGCAACTATAATGCCCTTATATCCACATAGGTAAAATGTGGGAAACTTTATGTGGATATATAAACTCAAGTTTCATATTACAAACGTCTAGCACTTACTTTTTTCACAAAAGATAGCTTATGTGGTGTGAGTGAATTTTTTGTTGACCAGTTTTGGACTAAAGGCGTTACAGATGGTGTCAGAGTTGACTTGGGACCGCGATAATGTGGTATAGTGGGTGTGCACATGCATCGTCTACCAGGATTGATCTTGGATTGGAGAGACTATTTTGCCAGGGGTGAAGTAATCCAATTAGAGAGATTACTGGTCTGGGGTACCAAGTAATCTAAGTGACTCCAATGAATACATTAGGTACATAGAGGGAGGGGGGGGGGGGGAGTTTATAACACCCTCAGATTCCATATGGGTGAAATGTGGGAAACATTATATGGATATATAGGCTCAAGTTCTAAAGCACAATCACCTAGCGCTTATTCTTTTTATAAAGGATAGCGCATGTGGTGTGGGCAGATGTTTCGTTGGCCGATTCTAAACTTGGGTTGTTACAGCAACTTAATATCCATATATATCTATATGTAATAAAAAGTGCAAAGATATATAAAATGACTAAACCTTAAATTATAAGTTTTTAATTTTCCTTTTAGGTACTAATATTCTATTTTACTTTAATGAGTTTATTTTCCTATGATTGACTAATTATATTATAGAAACAATGGGTATGACTACGTTTTTAAACATCAATAATGTGAGTATAATTTCTAAATCAATGGGTAAACATTAATTATCCAAAAATATAAAAAGCTATACAAGATTTTACCTCAATCTTTGGAATAATCACATTGAATTGACTATAACATATAGGGTAAATGTAGATTTTGAAACCTTGGAGGTGAGTGTATTTTGATAAAAAAATAAAAAATATAGTAACTAAGCTTTTTGAGTAATGTATAGTTATTTATAGTTACATGCCCGCGAAAAAACTCAGTATTTACTTACTAAGTTTATAATTTGGCATTGTGGCCCATATTTGTGTCACACTTCTTAAACAAAATTTATTTTTATTGGAGTTTTTTTATTGAATATCTCACTTGTATTATGTCCTTTTCAAATTTGAATATAACATTAAAAAAATTTATTAAAAGTTTAGCTTATGTCTCTTTAAAAGTCAAAGTTATGATAACACAGTAATAGTAAATCTATTTAATTGTTTGAGCCAAGTGAAATATATATAGAATCTTCATTTTAATAATTAGCTTTTTGAATCTAAAGCATAGTACTTAAGATAAAATTTACTAACTTAACTTTTAATAAAATTAATAAATACATAATACTATTAAGGTATTAAATTAAGACCTTTTCTTAATAGATTGAATACCATTTTTAAATTTTACACTGATAAACAGAATTTTGACATCTTTGATTAGATTTTAAAAATATCATAAAGTAATTTTATAAGTACTCTACCATCACAAATAAAAAAAATTCTATCAATTTTTTTTATAACAAATATTACCTATAGAGTATTCTACATTTTATTACTATTATTATTATTATTATTGTTGTTGTTATTGTTGTTGTTGCTTATATGAAACAGAAATCTAATACAATAAGCTATCTATTATAATGAATGATGCAAATGAGGATAGTTATGGTGAAATATTTTAATAAAAAACTACTACATAAGAGATAGAAAAATTAACAAGAAATATATCTAAACTAAAAAAAGTAAAATCATTATTGCAATTATTTATTTTGGATAAAATAATAAGAATTATACTTATTAGAGCAAAAAATAACTTAGTATTTAATTCATGTACAACACATCGACATGTGCAGTTACTAGTATGTATATATATATATATAGGCTTCATATGTAACGGCAGTACCATGTTAAGATTATGAAGGCAACTGCTCTCATTTATTTCTAGTGAAACCTTATAAATATATAGTATACGATTTTTTTCATAAGTTTGCTAATTTTACAGTACCGTAAGTTTTAATTAGACTCACAGATAACAATTAATTATTCTCACAACTGTTGAATTTTTCTTAGCCCAATGCAATGATGGTTTAGGCCCCATTTGAGAACAATTATTATTATTAGCGTTGTTTTGGATAATTTATTTTAACAGTTGAGATAAAAACACTGAATCCAAAAATTAAAAGCTATTATTGGATAGTTTTTTCAAAACCATAACACTAATCATTGACATTAATATTAAACGAGGCCTTAGTATTGCTGGCTAGAGATATGAAATGAAAAGTAACATTCACAAGCAAGCAGGGGAAAGGTGGAATTGGATTTTTTCATGTAAATTGCTTTTCACTCCACACTTTCGGTGATTTTGTCTCCAGCGAAGAAGAAATAAATAAAAAAGGAAAATTTATAAACCAAGTTAAAGAGGGAGAGAAAGAAAAATTATTGTTTATGGAGAGCATAAATAATCATAGAGCTACTTCAGCTCTCTTTACATACACAAACACACATTATTTTTTTTGGTTCACCTAAAGACATTATATATATATATGTGCGTAATAAGTTGCTTGCTTTTGTTTCGAAGCTTACCACACACAAATTAAATAATTAGCAATTAGAATATAGTATGTCTTAATGTTCATGACTTCATCCACGGAAGCATCTTGTTTTTTTTTTTTTACCGTTATAGTGATCACATGCATGAAACCGACCGATCATGTGATGGAATTATATTTCCCATGGCAAACAACAGCCTGATTTCCTTAACCAATAATACAATAAGCTCCATTTCTGTAGCCTCTAGTTTGCAGGCGATAATATATTATCATCCTACAGTTGTCGATATATTAATGTAATGTTTGTGGTGAATATTGAAACTGATAAAAATAATGGTATCTGCTGATTTGGTAATTTGCCTTTTCTCCCTAGAAATAGTAATGGATGTAAGTTTGTATGAACAATATATAATGGGAAGCAGCCTTCCAAACGATCACGCATTTGTCTTGAATTTTCTTGATCTTGCCTCACACACTCTCCGCAAATAAATGAGATTTTTATTTAATTTGTGTTGCCCTCCCTTATTCCCTACATACAAGGTCAGGCCAGCCGGGCTTAACCCAAAAACAAATGGGTAGTCACCGCAACGCAACGCAACGTTAAAAGATCTTACTAAATGCCTGGGGGATATCAACGGTCACAATCTTCCCAACGGCTATTTCTTATGCTCCTCCCATCCAACGGCCCAGCTCACCCTGGCGGTTGCCGCCCATCACTGTTCCCCGGCCTACGACTGCAGCTGTTGTCAGTAATCGTGTCATCCAATACTGTTTGCGAAATTTTGGTACAAAACTCTTTAAGTATCTTACTTGAAAAGTTATCTTCTTCGTCTTCTCCTCCTCCTCTCTTCTTCTTTTTATATGTATTTTTTGTTCTTCTTTGTTTTTTTGGTCCTTTGATTGAGGCTGTTGATCTTATATTCTTTCAAATATCGCAGTCTCTTCTTCTTCTTCTTCCAATTATTATAGCTACTTCTGTTGAATCAAATATGATGGAGACCATTTTCATGTCATCTTCAATACGGGAGAAATCGACCTCACCGTGCAAGCAAATCCAGAAACAGCTGAGTGGAAATTACTATAGCCGAGCCAGTTTCATTTCAAGGGCAGATGACCAAAACAAAGCTCCAACAAACATCATCCACGGCGGTCTCTTGTTTCCTCCATCAACTACTTCTGTCTCCTGCTCCAGTAACCCGTCTGCATGGCTCCCGATTACATTTTATCGCAACTATCAGGGGCCAAAGCCGCCTCTTCTTCCTCTCCCAGTTCCCAAATCTCCCCATAGCTCTCTTCCTTGTCGAATCCCCAACCTGGCTTGTTCTCCTACTAACAGAAAGATCAACAGAAACAGAGACAAATCTCTTACTCCGAAGAAGTCTAAGACAAAAAAGACCAACCCGGGCAAGGCGGAAGAGCGCAAAAAAGATGATTCAAAGACAAACAAAGCTTTAGCAAAGCAGACTCTGAGTGAACCTTTGGTTATTGACTCCATTGGCCCCTTGGGACCGGACCCGAAACATCTACCAAAAGATGTTTCCAAGGTTCTGTCATCATCACCGTCAATTGTGGGGGTGAATCTTCTACGAGATTTTGATGAGTTATCTGGTTCAGTTTTCTCTCTTGCTCCGCCTCCCAGCAGCCTACCTTTGCCCAAATTTTCACTGAGGCAGAAGAGCAGTTGCAACGCTGAAGCTGCTGGAATTGATACTGGAGCCACAGACGGCCTACAGCGGCTTCTTCGCCTCCGTTAGACCTTGTGTTGCTTCCGCATCGCGTCCTGTCTCTTCTGTTTGGTGGGATATAAATAACAGCCCTCAACGAGGCTATGGTTCCTTCTAATTAATCTTTTGCTTTTCTCAAGATCAGCACCTAGTTTTTAAATTAATGAAGGGTGCTGATAATACGTGTAATCGTTGTTGATGTTTATTGCAGTACCAGTTTGTAGATCATAAAGATTCAGACCAGAAACAGTGTCAAAGACCTAAAGTTCAGCTACATCATATGTTCGTTCATTTCAGCACTGAGCTGTTCTTTATTTGTTCAATAGAAAGTGAAGAAGAACTTGAACAGTTGAAGTTATAGCCCATGAGTTTCGCGTGAGGTATTATTCATTCTAGCTAGAGCCGCATGATTTTCTCCTAAAAAAGGCAGCTCATGTGGTGCTTTATGAGTTATATTAAAGTGTTAAACCCCTCATTTCTCTCCCATGTGATATAGCTTTATTGGTATTGAGATGCCCCTCTGCCTAAATGAGAGGCTTGGAAAAGGATCTAGATTAAGCTCTCGCGGACATACTGACTATTGTACTATCATCATTTTGAAGGGTCTAGGAAGAGGATGTGGGCCGTTGACCACTGTAAAATGCTGTAACTTGAGAATGGTATTCTGCGGAATACTCTACTTTATTGAACTACCAACAAGCTTAAATAGTCTTACAAGAAAACCTGAGAAAAAAAAAAACCCCCATTCATACAATCATGGTTTATAAACCAAGAAAACTGTTAAACGTATCCCAAATAATAAGGATTATTGAATCAATAAAATCCTAACAGAATCAATAAAATCCTAACAGACTCCTACAACTTAATTGGATAGGTACTGACTCTAACATTATTTTCTCCTAAACTGAATTGCAGTAAGCAATCAGTTTATACTGGTACTTCTTACAAGCCAAGTAATCCACGTAGCTTCAAGAACACTTCCAATTTTAATGGCTTTGTCATGATGTCAACTATTTGATCTTGTGAGCCACAATGAACTTGTTCAAGTACTCCATCCTTTATGAGATCACACAGAAAATGGAATCTGACATCAATATGCTTACTACGCCCATGCAAGACAAAATTTTTAGATAACTTGATTGTTGAACTATTATCACAAAACACTGTAAGGCATTTAACCTGTGAGAAACCAAGTTTGACTAACACTCTGCTCATTTAAACTCCTTGGCAAACACATGATGTGGCTGCAACGAACTTCGCTTCAGTAGTAGACAAGGTAACAACTGGGTGTTTTTTTTTTTTACGACCAAGATACAGCTCTTCCACTCAAGGTAAAGACATAGCCGGAAGTACTTCTCCTATCATCCATGTCTCCTGCTTAATCACTATCAGTAAAAGCCAATAGCTCTTTATTTCCTCCCATTCTGTAGAAAATTCCCAAATTGAGTGTTCCATTCACATATATAAGCACTCTTTTCACAGCTTGTGTATGCAACTCAGTAGTAGTAGACATAAATCTGCTAATCAGACACACAACATACATCAAATTGGCCTTGGGAGCAATTAAATACGTAAGATTGCCAACCATTTGCTTGTAGATAGTGGCATCCACTTTTGCACCTTTTTTATCCTTTGTTAACTTGAAACTAGGAACTATGGGATTGCATACAAAGTTGCAATTCTCCATTCCAAATCTTTCTAGCAGCTCCTTAGCATACTTTCTTTGGCTAATATAAATGCCTTCGAGTTTTTGCAAAATCTCAACCCTACAAAAGCATCTTATCTTTCCAAGATCAGTCATGTTAAACTTAAGTTTCATGGAATTTTTAAACTTAGCAAACATGCTTTCATCATTTCCAGTGAAAATCAAATTATCGACATATAAACTAACAATCAAGAGCTTACCTCATTCTTCAGCCTTGGTAAATAAAGTGTGATCACAACTACATTTTTCAAATCTTTCCTTGGTGAAATAGCCTTTAATGCAACTGTACCATGTGTGAGGGGCTTGTTTAAGCCCATACAACGTCTTTTTGAGCATGTACACCTTATGTTTGTCATTTTTTTCTCAAAGCCCTGTGGCTGCTCGACATAAACTGCCTCATTCAGATCATCGTGGAGAAAAGCACTCTTGACGTCGAGTTGATAGATACATCAGCCTTTTTGAGCGACCAAGGCTATGACCATCTAAATAGTATCCCATCTAGTAACTGGTGCAAATACTTTATCATTATTTATACCTTACTGCTGCGCATATCCCTTGGCTACCAATTGAGCTTTGCATTTATCCACTTCACCATTTTCTTTCAACTTTGTCTTGAACACCCATTTCACTCTTATTTGCTTCATTCCTTCAGGTAGGTGCGTAAGCTCCCACATATTGTTTTTTTCAATAGCTTCAATTTCTGATTTTATAGCAGCCTGCCATTTTGCATGTTTGACTGCTTCATCAAATGTGGTTGGATCGCCAGAAAAAGTGAACATGGTCTAGATTTTCTTCCTCAGAAAATCATTCTCCATTCACATAGTTATTCATCCATGCTAGCTATCTTTTGTTTCTCCTCAATCTTCTCTCTTCTGGCCTTTCTTCCTTGATGACCACATCATTCACATCTTCTTCAGTTTGGGCTTTTTTGATCTCTTTTTCCTTAAAGTCTCCCCATTGTAACATGCCTTCATTGCTTGTCCTCCCCTAGTTCCAGCTTGTATCTTTTTCGAAGATGACATCTCGGCTAACAATTACCTTCTTTGAAATTGTATCATAAAGTCGGTATGCCTTCAACTATTCATTGACTCCTAGCAAAACACACTTGAGGCTTTTGTCATCCAGCTTTATTTGTTTTTGTAGCAACGGGTTTTTGGGAGTCGCCACCAATCAGTTTTCCTAGGTCGATTGGATACCTGAAAAATGGTCTGTGAGAGATTCTAAGATCCGTGAGTCGGTTACGCTAAAATAACCCTATTAAGGCGCCCGGAAATTGGTACCGTGGGGGTTTAGTTTTGTCTTTTCCTAACCATTTATTTCTTGATCTAATCTTTGATTTAAAGTGATTTTTATGAATTTTTATCTAATTTTTAATTTCAAACCGGGGATCTTATCAGACCAACCGAACATGGAACAAATAATCCGTCTCGGGATTTTATCAAACCAACGAGAACGAACATCCTGAAAAATAAATGCCAAGTACTAAAAATATAAAAAGAGTTATCTTCATTTGATTTCTTGCTAATGTCTAGATAATGAGAAAAATAAATAAAATCTAAGCAATTAAAAAAACTAATTATTATTTATTTTAAGACACATTATGAGATCCTAAAACCAAATTGCATAATCCCAAAGTTAGTTAATAAAAATAAAAGATGACTGAGGTAATTTAAGAAAATAAAATAGAATAAACTTGCTGTCAGTGATTGATCTGCAAATAGAAGAACGTTAGTGACTCAGATGAATAAAAAAAATAAATCCAGGGGCTAAACGAGGGTTATACCAAAAAGAAGGTGAAATTGGATTGAATCTGGGTCACAGGTCAGGTTTTGGCTAGCAAAACGGGTCACGAATCATCAGAGAGGGAGAAGGGCAACGGTGGAGCATGAACGGCGGCCTTGGGACGAGGAGGATGACTCTGGTGGCGTCGACGATGATGGCGAAGGAGCTGCGATGGGCCGGCGGTTTCGGGGTGACTGGAGCGGTGGCGTGACGGGCTGGGCAGGGAGCCCAGTGCAAGGGATGGCGGCGTCGGGCTAGGAGGGGTTGACGGAGAGACGATGGAGAAGGGTGGTCGACGAACGGGAGAGGAAGACGAAGGCTTGAGGCTGGAAGACGACAAGTGACGGAGGGGAAGTACCAAGGGTGGCGGCGCAATAGGGGAGAAGCTTAGGGTTTCTTGGAAGAAGGGAGGAGAGGCAGGGTTTAGAGTTGCAGTTTTCCCTTTTTCGGGATTGGGAGCTTAGGGCTTCGTCTCTCCCTCTTTTCTCTCAAAATCCGAGCCATATTTATACTAGTGTGGGCTTAAAACATGATTAACACTGATTTTTAGAGTTTAAAATCCGTCTAAATCAAATTTGAAGAAGTTTAGTCCGATTAGGATATAATCTGGTGAAATTACTAGTTTCAGTCTAATAAAACTCCCAATCTGCCTATTCTGCCCTAAATTCTATGCGAATGTCAATTTGACCCAAAACTTTCAGGAATTGTCAGATTAGCCCAAAACTTTGCAAAAGTCCCAGATTTTCTTGAAATCCCACAAAATCGCCAGATTTGGCTCAAACCCTCCAAAAATTGACAGTTTTACCCCAAACCTTTGAACTTTGTTCAAAACTTTCTAAAAATCTCCCGTTTTCTCCCAAACTTTCTCTTTTTCCAAATTGACCCTACAACACTTTTAAGACTCCAAATTAGTACCTAAACTAAATTAACTCCTATTTTTACCCTAGATGATAAAAAAAATCAAAAATTACCTAAAAGACTAAAATGCCCCTATAAAAATCAAAATGCTCCTAAACTAATTTTTCCTAACCTAAAAATTAAACAAAAAGTTAGTGCCCGGACAAAATTGGGTGTCAACAGCTGCCCCCCTTTGCATGTCTCATAGAATATGACGCATGCAAAGCCATTACCAAGTTTTGTTCGGCCTTACCTAGACGATGAGAGCCTTCTCACCGCCGAAACCTTGAGGAGAAGGAACCTTCCTCTCCTCCCCTTTAAGGTTAAGGAACTTTCCTTATTACCTCTATGATAGAAACTTTCCTATCATTTGGGAATCCAAGGAGCAAAACTTTTTGCTCCTTGATTACCAAGCCTAGGAACTTTCCTAGCCTTTTGCAATAAGAACCTTCCTACTGCTTCCAAACCTAAGAAGAAAAACCTTTTTTTTCTTTGTGAGGTTAAGGACCCTTCCTTAGTACTTCTACGATAAGAACCTTTCTATCGTCTAAGAATTTAAGGAGAAAAACTCTTTCCTCCCCGTCTACCAAGTCTAGGAACTTTCCTAGGCTTTTCGCAATAAGAACTTTCCTATTGCTCCAAAACCTAAGAGGAAAACTTTTTCCTCTTTTCTTGACGGGTTAAGGAACCTTCCTCACCCTTGTCCCTATAGAAACCTTTCTACAGAAGAGAGAAACTTTTCTCTCAATCTTAACTTTGGTAGAGAACTCTCTCACACCATGATCTAAGAGATAGAGAACCTTCTCTTTACCACCTCTTGTAGTCTTCGAGGTAGAGAACACTGTCTCTTACAACCTCTAAATTTCTTTGAGGTAGAGTACCCTGACTCTTTACCACCTCCAAATTCCTTTGAGGTAGAGCACCCTGACTCTTTACCACCTCTGATGACTTTTGAGGTAGAGAACCTTGTCTTTTTACCACCTCTAAATGCTTGAGGTAGAGCACCCTGGCTCTTTATCTTCTCCAAATGCTTGAGGTAGAGCACCCTGACTCTTTACCACCTCTAAAAATGCCTGAGGTAGAGTACCCTGACTCTTTACCACCTCTAATTTACCCCATACTATGAGAAAAAGAATGACTTTGCTTTTGAAAACTTGGATTATCCTTGTCTTAGATGTGATGAGGTAGAGAAACCTTCCTCATTTAAAAAAACCTCTGTTTGACTTGAACCTCGAGGAAAAGAATTACTTTCTCTTTGGAGCCTTGTTTTAGCTTTGGTTTTGAGATATAGGAACTCTCCTTGTTATCTCAAGCAAAAACAACCAAACTTAAAATAATTTCCTCAAAAGTGTGAATGCTGAAAAAACTTGAAATGAGTGAATCTTTGAAGTGAGAAACACTTTAAGAGTTGAAACTGTCTTAAACAATGAGCTTTGAGAACGACCGTCCAAATAAGATAAAATTGCTTTGAAAAGTGGTATGACAACTTATGGATGCCCACCTCTCCAATATGCCCCCCCTATCATGAAAATAAACCATGATTTCTTTGATGGTGAAAACCTACCTAGATTTCGATCATTGAAAACTTACTTTAATATTGCAATAGGTGTGATGATGTAGAGAAACTTTTCTCATTTAAAACCACGTTTGACTCAAGTTACGAGGAAGAGAGTTACCATTTCTTTGGAACCTCGGTTTAGCCTTCCTTCGAATGTGACGAGGTAGAGAAACCCTTCTCATTTAGACCTCGGTTTAGCTTTCCTTTGACTGTGACCAGGTAGAGAAACCCTTCTCGTTGGAACCTCGATTTAGGCTTTCCTTTGACTGTGACGAGGTAGAGAAACCCTTCTCGTTGGAACCTCGGTTTAGCTTTCCTTTGAATGTGACGGGTTAGAGAAACCCTTCTCGATGGAACCTCGGTTTAGCTTTTCCCTTGTCCAAAATGTCTCCCCCTTAATGTGCTTGGACTGAATTCTTGCTTTGATGCTTGCACCAAGCTTCATTGAAACCTGCTTGTGATAAAAGCATGATGGAAATGATGTGATGATGCTCATGATGCATGCTTCTTAATCTTTGCATTTTTAGAATTGTCTTTGACGAAAGCCATGATGCATGAGTGAATTCTATGCTTCCTTCAACATTACCTCTTATGATTCTTTTCCTTGAGTTATTTTGAACTCCTCCTTACCTCACCATGGATTTTATACCATCTGAATGCTCAGCTTTCAGTGTCTCTTTGCCCGCCTTCTTTTCTTGTGGCGTGCTAGCGCTTGCCCATCCTCATGTTATAGTCTGAATGATTGCTCTTCCACGGACTCAATTTCTAATCCATAAAACTTGCCCCCTTGTCTATTGAACTTCTTTACTGGTAGCACTCTCCTTATACTCCGTAGAGATTACTTTGCCCCCCTGAATATGGTGTCTTTGTGGATGAAGGTCTCATCTCATCTCCATTCGATACCATACATTTCTAGCCCCTCGTGATGGCACTTGATCGTGAATTTCTCTTGCAAGAACCACATCTTCTTAAAGAAAGTCTCAAGCTATCTCTTTACTTTTAAGTCCACACACATTGATGAATAATGGTTTGGCCTTAAAGAAAAAACTTTCATCAATTTGCAAAGCTTGACAAAATAACTTACGGTCTTTGTTTTTTATTAAAATGTCCTGTTATTCTTCCTTTTTCCAACTCAAAGACATACAATGCACAAGGCAAAAAGGTAGAAACAGGTTTCAGAGTGATAGCCTTTTAACTGAATGAGAATGATATCGAGAGTCAAATGAGGAAAGTTAAGTTTGAGCATTGCGAAAGAAGGGTCTTTTAATGCCACTCGTACGTAGATCTGATTGCCTTGAAAAACTCGATGGCCACAACCTCAAACTTGCTACCTCTTCCAGAAAGTTGGACCTCATCTGTTGCCCCCCAACTCTCATGAACTGTATGTATTCTTGCTTTGAGTGCTGCTTCCATCTTCTAAACCGCCTTTGCAGGTTTTCAGTCTAGAATCCATAGCTCACTTTTCTTTTTCTTTTTTTTTCTCTTTTTTTTTTTCATTTCTTTTCTTTCTTTTGCTTTAACTTGAGCCCTTTTTCCTTGTTCTTTTTTCTTTTGTGAGCTATGATTGTGACGTGCTTGATAGCTCTCTTGAAGTGAGATGACTCAAGTGGCCTTACTTGCTCGCGCTTACTCTCAGTTCTTTCTTTCTTTTGAATTTCCCTTGTTGTCTTTCGATGGAAAGGATAAACTTCTTTCCTTTTTGGAATTTGTGTTGTGGAGAACTGAGAACCTTTTCTTGTGTTGAGCATTCATGAGAATTGGGAGGCCACCCAAGCCATTTAATATGAGAGCTACCTTCTTTGGAAGCTAACCCAAGACTTCTTGCAAGGATGCTGATAACCACTTCCTTTTGAGAGTTGAGGTGCAACATTTGAGATCCTTCTTACTAGATTTGGCAGCACTTTCAAGATCATTACCATAAAATCTTCCTTAACTTTCATTTCCACCCACGAGTAGCATTGTCACGTTTATGAAAGAGAAACATGATTACAATGTGGTAAAATGAATAGTGTAATGGCAAAGAGTGTGAGATAGATGTAAGAAGTGAAATCTTTGGTAAAAAGTGGTGAAATGCACACATTACATCTTTTTATTGGACAAGAAAAGAATAATAGGTGTCTATTTAACAAAGACTACACCCTAGATTATGGACTTAAATCTAGGAGATTTTTACTATTAAATCACTTTGGCAAGCTCTCAAAGATACAAGTTTACTCAAAGGATTCCCTGTTATTCAAAAGTGTGTGCAGACTACCGGGTTGGATATAACTTGGAGCCCTTCCAAAATCAATGTAATTCTAGCTCAAAATCTTCACTTTCAATTACCAATCACATTGGGATCTAGCAATTTGGAATCGATCCACTATTGAACCTTGAGTTTCAATGCCACACAATTTTCATTTGAATGCCCAATTGAGCCTATTTAGCATTTGGGTCGTAGCAACTTGGAAGAGGAGGCCGCTTGATCTTTGCTGCTGTTGGCGAAGCTATAGCAGATGGTCGCGACTCAGTGAGCTTAGCAACGGGTTAACACGGGCGAGGCCCAGTTGCTAAAGCACCTACTAGGGGGATTCCCTTTCCCCGACTTACTTGTTGTATGTCATCCTCCTTCCTTCTAGGCGGTCCCTCTCTTTTTGCTCCTTCATTGTAAGACTCGATGATTTTTCCATTTTTGATCCCATGCTCAATTCTTTCCCCAGATAGGACAATATCAGAGAAATTACTTGCTGAGTTGCCAATGAGTTTGTCATAACAAGGTTACCATTTCTTTTTCTGTCATGGGGGGTTGAACTTGCGCTGCCGAGTCTCTCCATCTCTGAGCATATTGTTTGAATGTCTCTTGTTTTCTCTTCTCCATGTTTTGCAGAGTTTGACGATCAGGAGCTAAGTCCATGACATGCTTATAATTGTTGATAAAAGCTTGAGCGAGGTCGCTCCAAGTATTAATGTTCCTCGGGCCTTGGCTCAGATACCATTGCAGCGCAGATTTTGTAAGACTTTCTTGAAAGAGAGCCATCCACACCTTCTCATCCTTTGTGAGTGATTGTATCTTTCTCAAGAATAGAGTGATGTGAGTGATGGGGCAGCTTGTTCCATCGTACTTCATGAAATCTGGCACCTTGAAATCTGAGGGAATTACCACATCGGGCACCAAACAAAGGTCATCCACAGAGAGAGATCCAAATATCGTGCCCCCTTCAATAGCTCGGAGCCTCTTCTCAATTGTTTCGAGCTTTTGAGTGTTATCTTCTTCTTTTGCTATTGTCCTCCTTTCATAAACGGGATTGTGCCTATAGTGAAAACCATCGGACAGACCTGAGTCTTGAAAAGGCATTTCTTGGACCGGGGCCCGTTGCGGGGTGAATCCAGGAGGGTAGATGGGATCCTGTGGGTCTTTGACGGGGGTTTGGATCATTTTTCCTTTGATCAACTCCATCAACAGCCTCATCTGTTCTGCCATATTTTCAATTTTTGACTCCATGTCAGCAAGACATCCTTCCATTTGTTCTGCCATGAGTCTCGCTTGCAACCGAGTTGAATATGGATGTCGAGTTCCAATCTTTCACTCCTTTTTTAAAAGTGAGAATTCTTTTATTAGACTTTGTGTATGAATTGGTAAATGATGTATGGTGCGTATGCTATTTTTATTAATGTGATTAAAGAAGTTGAGTTGAACGGCTACTATCGTAGCACTTTCAAACTCCAATGACTGTTTATGACTAAACATTTAGCGCAACACTAAATCACCGAAGGAATCCTAAAACCAAATAAAGGAAGCCATAGTGGGTCAACCCACTTTATTACATTAAGGACTAAAAGAATTTTCCAAGATGGTTGTATTGCTTGTGGGCCTTCTTGATGTAGCTGATCATCTCCTGCTGTCCTGGGAATGAATTAGGCCAAGTACCAGCAATTATGTCATCAGCTTCTTCACTCGTCTTTCTTGCAACCCAGGTGACCTTCCGTACTTTTTCTACGAAGTCTTCTACTTGACATGCAGACTGGATGTACTTTTGCTTCCAGTTTTCTTTCTCCCATTCATTCTTATCGCAATTCTCAACTAACTGCTTAATGATGGCCTGTTTGTCTTCAAGCTTTCCTCGTAAGAGTGGGTTTTTATTTCTCTAGTGCTTCTAGTTCAGAGTTTTTCTCATCTATCTCGGCTCGGATCTTCTTCATCTTGCCTCTTTCTTCCCTAAGCTCTTCCTCGAGATCCCTTTTAGTAGTGCAGCTAGGCTCATCCAGTGGGAGAATACCTTCCCTTTGATTTTGCCTCCACTCTGGATACCTTTTTGAAGACACTAAGGTTCCAGGCTTTACTAGGTAAACCTTCTTCCATGCTATTGCCATTCCAGAAATGAGACGGTGGCATTGCAGATCATCATAAGAGAACTCGAGCTCACACAATCGATGTGTCATTGGCACAAACTGCTGGGACCCAAACTGCCGGCGAGCCAAAGCCGGGGCGTAGCTTGTTCCACCCCATATTCCGAGGAGAGGAACCCATGGAAGCTTCCCACATCAATAAAGTACGGGTCTTGTCGAGATGAAAGGCACCCTCTATGTAATCTGAGAGTCTGGCAGGCTTTTAAGGAAATCTCTCCACTCATCTTTACTCCCCTTTTCTATCCAGATGCTGTCTATGAAAGTTTTGATCGAAATAAAATCCTGGAAGAAGCGATGGCCAAATTCCCTCTTTAGGCATGGCAGGTGACTCTTAATCCAGATGTGTAGTAATGGCGCACAACCTATGAACCGTCCCTCATTGTGTCTACAGAAGTTAAGGGAGCGAATGGTCTCAGCCAGAATAGCAGGAAGAAGGCTCATGTGTTTCCTTTGCATCTGATCCAATAGCTTGATTACCCCTTCATCAATATGTGATAACGCTCTTGGAAATATGACGAGCCCATAGATTGCTAGTGCAAACATCTTCCTCTTTTGTGCCTTTGATGTCAATGTCTCCATAAGATGTTTGAGAGTACTCCATGCTATGCTTTTTCCACCCTTCTTAGTAGCTTGCTGCTTAAGATTCATAACTTGCATGTCTAGGAAGCGAGATAGACATCGTAACACATCACTCTTCGGATCAGGAGAATATGCCTCGGTTGGGAAGTCAAGAGGAATGTTCAACAGAACACTGTATTCTTCGCGAAAAGCAACGATAATATGGATCCCAAAATGATACCAGTGTTCGAAACAAAGCCTCGTCGATCTTGACGTCCAAAAGATAGGCAATGTGCCTGAATTCGCTATCGAAGATTTCTTTTTCAGCAGAGGACCAAGCCTTCCATATTTGTGATAACTTTTTTACGGAGTTCTGTTCCAGTCGAAAATGAACCTGGCTTTTCAAATCAATCTCACTTCCAGGTGACAGGTAATCTCCATGTACTAACTGCGACTCTTCAGAGAGGTCCATGGTTTCTGGTTGACCTTCTTCTATAGTGGATGCCCAAGTTTCATTGTAATCTGTCGAAAGTAGGTCAAGAATGTCCATGGTGATGGAGGTTGCGCTAAATGCTTCCTATAGTGCAATGCATGCAAAAAGAACAATAACTTGAAGAGAGTTAGTAACATAGCAAAATAATGAGCTACTGTGGAAAGATAAATCAATGTTATAAAGAAAGCAAGTGTATTAATAAGGCACAAAGTGGTTAGTTTGACAAAAGAGTTAACAATAAACAGGCTGTGTTTTATTACGGTAGTCCTAGTGGATAGATCTATGGCCGCTATATGCGTGGGTAGTTTTTGAAAAGAATGGTTATGGGTTGGTTCTCGAATCGCTCTTACTAAGTCCTATCGGACTAGAAAAGGCCCAATTCCTCACCCACAGGGGTTACGTGAGGAAGGATTAATTCGAGTCGTAGTTTTCATGGTCCCATGGGGTGACTACTGTTACACTCGGGCAACACTACTTACTACTACGGATTAGAAAAAGCGTGGAAACTATCGTCTCACACGACTAGCCTAACCCGGGTATTTTGCAAAACTTGGTTGGAGTGACCTTGGGTATTGAGCTCATTATGCATGCCGAAATGTGTGCGTGCACCAACCTAAAAAGACAACACAGCACATCGAATCAGTATATCGAGAGACAAACAAGGCAGAAAAAGAAACAAAACTAAACCCTTATGGCTAGACTCGTCCCCAGCGGAGTCGCCAAGCTGTAGCAACGGGTTTTTGGGAGTCGCCACCAATCAGTTTTCCTAGGTCGATTGGATACCTGAAAAATGGTCTGCGAGAGATTCTAAGATCCGTGAGTCGGTTACGCTAAAATAACCTTATTAAAGCGCCCGGAAATTGGTACCGTGGGGGTTTAGTTTTGTCTTTTCCTAACCATTTATTTCTTGATCTAATCTTTGATTTAAAGTGATTTTTATGAATTTTTATCTAATTTTTAATTCCAAACCGGGGATCTTATCAGACCAACCGAACATGGAACAAATAATCCGTCTCGGGATTTTATCAAACCAACGAGAACGAACATCCTGAAAAATAAATGCCAAGTACTAAAAATATAAAAAGAGTTATCTTCATTTGATTTCTTGCTAATGTCTAGATAATGAGAAAAATAAATAAAATCTAAGCAATTAAAAAAACTAATTATTATTTATTCTAAGACACATTATGAGATCCTAAAACCAAATTGCATAATCCCAAAGTTAGTTAATAAAAATAAAAGATGACTGAGGTAATTTAAGAAAATAAAATAGAATAAACTTGCTGTCAGTGATTGATCTGCAAATAGAAGAACGTTAGTGACTCAGATGAATAAAACAAATAAATCCAGGGGCTAAACGAGGGTTATACCAAAAAGAAGGTGAAATTGGATTGAATCTGGGTCACAGGTCGGGTTTTGGCTAGCAAAACGGGTCACGAATCATCAGAGAGGGAGAAGGGCAACGGTGGAGCATGAACGGCGGCCTTGGGACGAGGAGGATGACTCTGGTGGCGTCGATGATGATGGCGGAGGAGCTGCGATGGGCCGGCGGTTTCGGGGTGACTGGAGCGGTGGCGTGACGGGCTGGGCAGGGAGCCCAGTGCAAGGGACGGCGGCGTCGGGCTAGGAGGGGTTGACGGAGAGACGACGGAGAAGGGTGGTCGACGAACGGGAGAGGAAGACGAAGGCTTGAGGTTGGAAGACGACAAGTGACGGAGGGGAAGTACCAAGGGTGGCGGCGCAATAGGGGAGAAGCTTAGGGTTTCTGGGAAGAAGGGAGGAGAGGCAGGGTTTAGAGTTGCAGTTTTCCCTTTTTCGGGATTGGGAGCTTAGGGCTTCGTCTCTCCCTCTTTTCTCTCAAAATCTGAGCCATATTTATACTAGTGTGGGCTTAAAACATGATTAACACTGATTTTTAGAGTTTAAAATCCGTTTAAATCAAATTTGAAGAAGTTTAGTCCGATTAGGATATAATCTGGTGAAATTACTAGTTTCAGTCCAATAAAACTCCCAATCTGCCTATTCTGCCCTAAATTCTATGCGAATGTCAATTTGACCCAAAATTTTCAGGAATTGTCAGATTAGCCCAAAACTTTGCAAAAGTCCCAGATTTTCCTGAAATCCCACAAAATCGCCAGATTTGGCTCAAACCCTCCAAAAATTGACAGTTTTACCCCAAACCTTTGAACTTTGTTCAAAACTTTCTAAAAATCTCCCGTTTTCTCCCAAACTTTTTCTTTTTCCCAAATTGACCCTACAACACTTTTAGGACTCCAAATTAGTACCTAAACTAAATTAACTCCTATTTTTACCCTAGATGATAAAAAAAACCAAAAATTACCTAAAAGACTAAAATGCCCCTATAAAAATCAAAATGCTCCTAAACTAATTTTTCCTAACCTAAAAATTAAACAAAAAGTTAGTGCCCGGACAAAATTGGGTGTCAATAGTTTTAGATCAGGAACATGCACATGAGCAACACAACCAAAAATCTTAAAGTGATCAACACTTGGTTTTATTCTACTCCAAGCTTCCTTAGGTGTTACATCATTCATTGCCAAAGTAGGACTTCTATTTAGAACATACATTGTCCAATTTACCGCCTCCGGCCAAAATGCCTTGGGAATCTGCTTCTTCGACAACATACTCCGCACCATGTTCATAATTGTTCTGTTTTTGCGTTTCGCAACTCCATTCTGTTGAGGGGTATATGCTGCTGTGAGTTGTCTTTGAATGCCACTATTTTTGCAAAACTCATTAAATTTATGGGATGTAAACTCACCACCTTGGTCAGTTCGTAAACAGCAAATAAAATCTTTTGTTTCTTTTTCAACCAAATTCTTATAATTCTTGAATGTGATAAAGGCTTCAAACTTGTCAGTAAGAAGGTATGCCCATATTTTGTGAGATAAATCATCAATGAAGGTTAATATATACCTTTTCTTGCTGTTGGAGATGGGAGAGATAGGGCCACATATGTCAGCATGTATGAATTGTAGTCTTTTGATGGCCTTCCACAAACTTTTCTTCAGAATTGGATCTCGATGTTGCTTTCTTTTCATACAATCTTCACACACCTTTGAAAGAATTTTGAATTACGGTAACCCTTTTACCATCTCCTTAGATTGAAGAATTTGCAGTCCTTTAAAACTAAGATGTTCATAACGACGATGCCACAAATAAGTGGTATTTTTTATAGCAATTTTTAAACATGTAGAAACTCCAGGCAATACTTTTGCAATAAGAATAAACATTCTGTTAGTAGACATTTTGGCTTGAATGATCAAACCTCTTATTGGATGATAAATCTGGCATGCTCCATTTTGGACTAAGATCGTGGCTTCTTGCTCCTAAAGTTGTCCAATGCTTAACAGATTATTTTTCAGTTCTGGAATGTAGTACACATCAGATATCACATGTGTGACTTCATTTACTTGTAGCTTGATGTTGCCTTTTCCCATTACTGTCATTTTGGAGTTATTGCCTAGCTTCACAGACTGTCGAAACTCTTCATCAAGATTATTGAACTATTCTTTATTACCACTCATGTGGTTGCTGCAGTCATAATAAAAAAACCAAACTTCTTCCTCCTTCGCATCATTTAGCTCTTCATATGCCATCAACAGCATCTCTTCTGTCTCATCTAGCTCTGCATAGTGGGCATCTTTCTCCCACTCAGGACATTCATATTAAAAATGTCTTAATTTACAACACTTAAAGCATTCCACCAGTGCTTTATTGAATTGTTGTCTATTTCTTCCTTGTCATCAGCCTCTAAAAACTCGTATTCCATGCCTCTTGTATTGCCTTTATCTTCATGTGTTACTTTCAACACGTACTTTTCTTTGGTGTTATGAATCTGCATCATTTGCTCATGAACAAGCAAACTATTCTGGAGCTCATCAATAGTCATTGTATCGATGTTGTTTGACTCTTCTATGGAACATATGACATAGTCAAACTTGGATGTCATAGATCTTAATATCTTCTCGACAATCACCAGCTGCTCCATTTTTTCTCCATGCACTTTCATTTTGTTGACAATGGTTAATGTCCAAGCAAAATAATCATCAACTGTCTCTCTAGCTTTTATCTGGAGCACCTCAAACTTTCTTATGAGTACTTGCAACTAAGCTCTCTTCACCTTTGTGGACCCTTGATATTTCTGTTTCACTGAGTCCCAAATATTCTTGGATGTTTCCTTATTGTGGATAGTCCTGTCAATGGTTTGGAAAAGGTAATTTTTCACCTTTAAATCCTTCAATTTTATTTCTTAAATGACCTTGTGTTGGCCTTCAGTTCTGCCACCATCGGAATTCTATTTTCCACTAAGTTCTAGTACTTCTTTGATTTTAGGAAATTTTCCATGAGCATGGACCAATGGTCATAGTGACCATCAAATCTAGGTATGGCTGGCTGGACAAAATTGCTTTCTGTTGCCATCACCAGCTTTCTTTTGATGCTAATTGTTTCTCTTACACTATCACTATATTTGATTCTCAAGCTCTGATACCAGATTTGTAAAATGCTATAACTTGAGAATGGTATTCTGTGGAATACTTTACTTTATTGAACTAACAATAGGCTTAAATAGCCTTACAAGAAAACCTGAGAAAAAAAAAATAACAACCCACGCATACAATCGTGGTTCATGAACCAAGAAAACTATTAAACGTATATCAAATAATAAGGATTATTGAATCAATAAAATCCTAACAGACTCCAACAACTTAATTGGATAGATACTGACTCTAACAACCACACCATTGTCATTTTCATAGATGATGCCACCTAATAACTAATAAGTTCACGTGAGGTATTGTCTACTTTAGCAAGAGCATGCAATTTTGTCCTTCAAAAGGTGCCTCATGTGGGAGAGGTTGTTTTTTGTGATATATAAAGCGACCAAGCAACCCAAGCCCCTTGTTTTAATCCCATGTTGGGTAGCTCTGTTGGTATCAAGCCATGTTAATAAGCAAGGGCTATAGGCCTTAACATCCTCTTGTAAACTTTGCTACTAGTTTTAACATTTTCTCAACCTTTAGGTTGTCCCATGAAACCATCCAACCCCTCAAACCTAAAACTATGTACAAGACTTTTCCTTTCAATATGCATAGAAGTAAAATGAAAATAAATAATTTGAATCTGGGTCAAGTTTGATTCAATTTAAGATTTGTTTATTATTTGTTTGTATTCTTATTAGTCCAATTAATCTTGAATAGATTTTTAAGCTTGATATTCATATTTCAAGTTTGAATACATTTTAAACTTCACCCATCAAATACTTAATTTGCCTCAACTAAGCTTTTAGTATTATGCAATTTTTTTCTATTGATTTAATCAAATGACCCAAATTTGGCTTGACTTAATGCGATTTATAGCTCATTCATGATTGATTTATGTTTTTTTTTTAAATCAAAGCTTAAATGAATTGTCAAGTTCAATACTTATTTCAAGCAAATTTGACTTGCCTACCATTCGGCTTGACTCAATTTGGTTTTAGTCTACAACCTAATTCTTGTATAGTAAATTAAAGGCCTAAATTCATAATTCACCCCGAAACTTTAATTGACTAAACCAAACAACCACTTCAACTATAACTTATGGCCACTTAGCTCTTAAATTTTGTAAAGTTAACCAATGTAAATATTCTTATTGCTTAGTCTAAAACTTAAACAGAAGAGTGATTTGAATATAAGGGATCTAGTTTGCATTATATTAGAATGACATAAATCTTTATTATGGCAATAATGTACTTTTACTCCTATTTTTCACAATAGAGAAATCATGCCATATCATCATACAACTTAACATTTTGGTCCTTGCATCTCAAGAATTTTCTTTTCAACAATGTCTATCACTTTGAATTTTACCTTATTAATTTTTTTTTGGTTCTCACATGATAAAAATCAATCATTTAATCACTCAAAATAAAAATAATGTCGTGGGTAATATATTTGTACTCTTCATATTTCATTATAAATCTATCAATATAAAAAAATAACTCATTAGCGTTTATTAAAATAAGCTTTTTTATTTGCCTTCAAGTATTTTCTCACTAAAATGTCAACAATTAATTATTATTTGCAAAATAAAGAAAGAACGTAGTAGTAAATAACATATATACTTTATGTTCTTTAAAATTAAGAATATATATAATGAAGGGCAAATCTACCGGGGTACCTTAGCTTATTTTATTTTTTTGCCTTAAATGCGTACCTAACATTTAGATTTGTCATATCAAACTACATAAACTCATATGACGCATCCCAATTAGATTAAAATTGATGACATGACACTAAATAACATTAAAATAAAGTTTCAATGACAATTTTGATCCTCAAACTTTTCCAATTGATAATTCTAAACCTTGAATTTCTAAACCTAATCTTCCTAGCCTAAATCTACTATTTCTCCTCCTTCCTTTCTCCCTTCCCTAGCCTCTGCCCACCCTCGACTCTTCATGTCGCTACAACCGTCGGCCAAATCCATCCCGAATCTGCTGCTCGAATCCTCCCTTAGCCGTCTCGAACGAGCAGTTTGGCATCTGAGTGATCCACATTCGCTAGCTTCCTTGTTTGATGGATGGCGAAATCGTGGTGGTTGGGTTGTCATCGCCAGAGGTTGAGCTACCGCTGGAAATTGTGGTGGTCGGACGGCCATCCCTCGATTCGCTACTCTCTAGTGGCGCTTGGGCTCCCCGGAGGTCTTCAGGACTAGCTCATTCATGAAGATCAAGCATGGGGCACGGCGGATAGAGATTCTAGGGAGGCGTGCGGCGGTAAAAGGAGGAAGGCGAGATGCGACGACTTTCAACGGGAGAGTGGCGGTCAGAGATTCCGGGCGTCGCCCAGATTTGCCAGCCAATGTTTTCGATGGCAACTGAGCAGTGGGGATCTGGAGAGCGAGATTCGGGCACCAACGGCAGTGGAGGAAGAGATAGATTCAGGCCACGGTGGCAGCGGGGGGAAGGGATAGATTCCGGTCACAATGGCTGCAGGGGGAAAAAGTAGGTTTAGAAGTTTGGGGTTTAGAATTATTGATTAAAAAAGTTTAAGGACCAAAATTGTTATTAAAATTTTATTTAATATTATTTAATATCACATCATTCATTTTCATCCAATTTAACCATAAAATTGATAAAAAGTACCTAATTGAGAGACGTTATATTAATTTATGTAGTATGATAGGACAAATCTAAAGATTAGATATCCATTTAATTTGGGACAGAGAAAAAAAAGGCTACAGTACCCGACGAACTTTACTTGTATAATGAATACAGTGAGTAGTTTACAGGCTTAATATTGAAACTCAAATCATGCTTCAATTAATTTCAAACAATTTATGCCGATTTTGTTTGTCCATGTGAACTGACGAACAAAAATCATCCGCAGCAAACAATTACACCCAAAGAGAAATTGAAAAATAATAACAAAAAAAAAAAAAGACAGCTCTTCACTCGAACATAATCATTCGTGCAAAGATGTTCTTCAAGATCCTGGATGTTCCAACTGAAAATCAGTTCTCATAGCTAGTCTTGTGGCACTTTGGACAATGATAGAAAGTTGTCTGTCCTTCATCTGCAGATCTCATCTGTTTATTAACAAGAAAACAAGCAGCAGAAAATCATATGTTAAAAAGCTGCACTACAAGCAGAAGAGGAACTGCTAGAAGGGAGATAAAATTACTTGTCTGACAGTATATTCCTGCTCATGGTGACCACAAAATTTGCATTTCACCTTTACAGTCTGTAAATGTAACTAACATCAGTGAAAAAGTAAGAGTAAGCTTTAAGGTTTCAGATTCACTCTGCAAAACAACAACCCACCAGAGCTTTTTGCTCCACAGCCTCTTCATTAACTTGTGAGATTCCCAGTTCCCTCCTCATATCCTGCAATAAAGCAAAATTTCATGATCCGTGAAGAAACAAAGGGGATAATGTAATGACCGATGAACCAACTAATTCGCTGATTTACAGGTAACAAACATGGAGCAGCGTGAACCAATTTACTCCACTCCGACAACTTGCAAAATCTATTTTTTCCACATCCTCACTGTCTAAGTTGCAATTTAGCAAATATTGGGTCACAAATGATGTTTTCTATAAACTGATATGCAAGATGAGCAGGATGACCTACAACTGATCCTTTCACTATACAGCAACAGTTTCCAAAAGGTTGAGCCTGTTACAGTACATAATTTACACCACTGAAAACATGAACAACAGATCCATCTTATTCTGGGGTTGCAGACACTGTACATGTCGGTTTATTGTTTAGCCAAAATCAACATGTAATCAAGAGCCTGCCTGCAAGTGCATACCTCAGCGCCGACGGTGTAACGTATTTCTCTACCCAAGAGTTCTGAAAATAAAGAAGGAAATTGCTACTGATTTTCAGAACATCAAACAAGAGAAGGCAGAACAAATGATAGACAATGTTCCTTTACAAGTGGTCAAAACATACTATGAACATCTAACAATCGGTTTCTCACTTTATGATTGATCAGGAGCTCATAAAAATGCAAAGGTTGGGCAAGTGAAACAATCATGGCGAATCGATTAGTCAACAAAATCTGAACTCCAACCAGAATTCATCTCATGACAAGGATATGGATAAGTTATATCAGCATCAATTTCCAATGAATAAGCTCAGGCTTGAGAAAGAGATTAGGGAGATGGACTTATATTACCATTATCACCTTAATCACTCTTTTTTTTTTTTTTTTGAAAAGAAATTATCACCTTAATCAGTTAAATCAGTTAATGGGCACCATAAGCTTCAAGGCCACCGTTGCCTTGGCTTTATAGTTGAGATTAAAGTGTAGTATCATGAGTATATAATAGAGGAAGAAGCATGTATACCTTTTGCGCGAGTTTTGGACCTGCATAAAGAGCATTCTGCATACTTAGTTGAAGTCAAACTTAGCATCGTTCCACACAAACGGCAGAACAAGAAATCACGCGATCGAGAATTCTCCATGCGGGAAATGATTAAACTGAAATTTATCAGGATGATAACTGCGCATCCGAAGAAAGAAAAACACACAAGTCAGAGATAGCCAAAACAGCCGCATCCATACGAATAAATGTATCAACAAATCACAGAAGAAAAAGAGAAATAGGAGAAAGATGAAGTAGACTTCGGGAGACAACTGTACGGCCAGCTTTGCGAAATCACATAAATCCTGGTTATGCCGGCGGTGAATCTTTAAGGCGAGCAAGAATCAACTCAAAAAGACCACAACAAACAAGAGAGAGAGAGAGAGAGAGAGAGAGCCGTGTACCAGTTTTTTACGAAATCATTCAAACACTACTTGTGTGACGGTGAATCATTCAGGCAAACAAGCAACGGTTTCTCGCTAACATTCTTCTGAATCGACCAGGCGAAGCGGCTCCTTGGGTCGCCTTGGGTTGTCTTTTTCTTTGTTGGAACACTAATGATATCAATCAATAAGCGATCCAAACGTTTCGCGTTTCTTCATTTTTTCCCAAAACCTTTCATTTTCGTTGGCTTTGCAGCCCCAACTAATTTTTGTGTCAAATGCAGCTCAAAACCCAGTTTTATAGTGTAAATACATTTTGCCCCCTAAATTTTGTTTCTATTTATAGATATCCCCCATATTTCGTAAACCTACACTTAACACCCTTCTCCGTCAGTCCATTGCTTAAGAGAAAAGAGAAAAGTGCCTCTTTCGCGGTGGCCCTTTCCATGATCCCATGCTTTAGAGAGACAATGTGTGGAGCTAAATCACCTTGTTAACATAAGAATCATCATATCACATGACCAGTAAAACTTAGAATCCTTGAGGATTTCTTCCCTTTAACCACTGAATGAGTTAGATATAGATGGACTAAGTAGCACAATAACTCATACACTCTATTGTTGTAAAATTCTGAATATATACATATAAAATAAAAATCAAGTATATATTTTGAGTTTGAACTTTGAACCAAACAAAAGGAAAAAAAATAAGGCTTAGGGGCATCATAATGTAGAGTGCACCAGTTGTACACCATATACAGTTATTTAAGTGTCTATGGAAGGGAAGCCTATCCGAAGAGTCGGACATGTATGATCAATGGTCTGTATCCTTTCCAGTTGATTAGGAAGTCAAATGTCTGTCTGGTTTCCAAGTTTGCTGAGTGATCACATGACTTGCATTGCAGGCTTAGTGTTAGTGGTCCGATCCCTTTTGAAAGTCAGGGGAAAGATTTTACACTTTAGACGTTCACCGTTTAGAGCGGGTGGGGGTTGGGTTGGTCCACAGACTTAAACGGCGCAACGACGATAACAGACCAGTTTTAAGTACGTTGCTGTCTGCAAGCTTTCTGACTCCATCATACTCCATTTGAATAGACTACCAGTGTTGAATTTTAGAGTTAGAGCTGGCGGTTGGTTCAATTTCATTGGCAAGACAAGAGGCTGATTATGATGCAGCAGCAGCAAAAGCGGCATAGGTTTAATGGTGCGGAAAAGGACAGCAAATTTCACTGCAAAACACCCTACCTATACATAGTTACATGCATATACTATATTTGTTTTGGTTCAACCTCCTTTCAATTAAAGGGGTCGAGTTGTTGGTTGGCCAACGCCTCTCACTCTGCATTTATTGGCGGAAACAATTTCAGCTCCCTATGAGCTCACTGTTCCTCCATCAAACTTGATCACCTTTCCTTTTTATTTTTTTTTCTCATCTCCCCAAGGAGTCTGTGTTTTAGCTTCTGTGTTCGTGCCCCCGTTCCTGGTACTTTCTCTCTCCGCATACGTACAATGGATGAAGGGGAGCTTAAACTGTCAGAAGTGGACAACCCCTCGTCAAGCTCAGGCAAAGGACGGCAGCGGCAACCTGTTTCGTTCTTTGGTCTCTTTGGGGCTGCAGATAATATTGATTACTTGTTGATGTTCTTTGGAAGCTTAGGGGCTTGTATCCACGGAGCTGCACTTCCTGTTTTCTTCATATTGTTTGGTCGGATGATAGATTCTCTCGGACATCTTTCTTCAAACCCTTCCAGCTTGTCTTCTCGGGTTTCTGAGGTACTACGGAGGAAATGCTTAATTTACAGCTGAAGCCTGTTACGTTTTGAGTTTTCTCCCATGTTTTGATCTTCCTGGTTTGATCTAAATTTGGTGCACCGAAAAATTGTAGCATTGTATTAGAATGATAAACCAATTTTATCAGTTGTTTTACAATGTATAAATCAATTTGATGTTTCTACTACTTGAAAACTCGTCCAGATTCTAAAGAAACTAGTCCCATATCTCAGTCGGCTTCAACTCAAAAAATTGATGTCTATGATCTTGTTTTCTGCAGTATTCGCTGTACTTGGTGTATCTTGGCTTTTCTGTGTTTGTATCAGCTTGGATAGGTAAGGACCAAGTTCTAAGTTCTGGTTTGCCCCTCAAACTGTTTGGCGACGTTTGCTTGAACTGCAATACGGTGTAAATATGTCTTTAGACTCTTTTGTTGATGTTATTGTTGCAGGTGTAGCGTTCTGGATGCAAACTGGGGAGAGACAGACATCACGCTTGCGGACGAAGTACCTTCAATCAGTTCTAAAAAAAGAAATCAGTTTTTTTGATACAGAAGCCAGAGATTCTAACATCACTTTTCATATCTCTAGTGATGCGATCCTTGTACAAGATGCAATAGGCGACAAGGTAAACTGTATAATAGTGTCAGCCCTGAAACTTTATGAAAGTTGATGCATCTAACTTGGCTCTCATGTACTTTGGTGCAGACAGGCCATGCTTTACGTTACCTTTCGCAGTTTATTATTGGGTTTATAGTTGGATTTACATCAGTATGGAAGCTTACACTGCTCACCTTGGCTGTAGTTCCACTAATAGCCATTGCAGGCGGAGCTTACACTATAATAATGTCTACCTTATCTGAAAAAGGTGAGGCGGCATATGCAGAAGCTGGAAAGGGTGCAGAAGAGGTGAATACTAAAGACTACTGACTACCTTCTCTGGACCAATTGACTTGTGATGTCATTGAAATAACCAATCCAATTACTTTTTGCATTTCAGGTTATCTCACAGATTCGGACAGTGTATGCATTTGGAGGGGAGGAAAGGGCAGTTCAAGCATATTTTGCTGCCCTGAGAAAAGCACTTAAATTTGGAAAAAGAGTTGGATTTGCAAAAGGAGTTGGTGTTGGATTTACATATGGTCTATTGTTCTGTGCCTGGGCATTGCTGCTCTGGTATGCAAGCATACTGGTCAGGCATCATGATGCAAATGGGGGAAAAGCATTTACGACAATCATAAACGTTATCTTCAGTGGATTGTGAGTGCTCTCCGAATTATGCTGGATAACCTGTTCCAGTGTTTGATATATACGAATGTCAAGATTTCCTGATAAAAGCAGGCCTTTTGCCTCTGCAGTGCACTTGGACAAGCAGCACCGAATCTTGCTGCCATTGCTAAAGGCCGAGCAGCTGCTGCCAACATCTTCTCTTTGATAGAGAAAGATCCCAAGTCCTCAAGTGTGTCGGAGGGTGCAATTATATTGCAAAAAATTGCTGGGCAGATTGATTTTTGTGAGGTCTGTTTTGCTTATCCTTCAAGACCAAGCAAGGTGTTTGAAAACTTGAGCTTCTCAATTAGCGCTGGGAAGACGTTTGCTGTCGTTGGTCCAAGTGGCTCAGGAAAAAGCACCATCATAAGCATGGTTCAACGCTTCTATGAGCCAACTTCAGGTACCTAACAAAAACTGGTGAAATTAGTCCTATTTACTTTTTCCAATTGAAGTCACTAGCTGCTGACACAAAAAAAGTTGATCAGGTAAAATACTACTGGATGGTCATGACCTTAAGTGTCTCCAGCTAAAATGGTTAAGGGGGCAGATGGGATTGGTCAGTCAAGAGCCAGCACTATTTGCTACAACTATATTTGGTAATATTCTCTTTGGTAAAGAAGATGCTGACATGGATCAGGTTATTGAAGCTGCTAAAGCTGCCAATGCACATTCTTTTATTGAAAATTTGCCTAATGGATTTGATACACCGGTATGTTACAAAATGGAGTTACTCTCTCTTATCTACTGATGTTGCAGTTGTTTTACTATCTAACAGAATATGCTTCTTCTTTCTTTTATTCTCTCTTATGTTCTGTTTTTTTTTTTTTTTTTTTTTTAATTAATTAATTATTTATACAATTTCAGGTTGGCGAAGGAGGTACTCAACTTTCAGGAGGGCAAAAACAAAGGATAGCGATTGCTAGAGCGGTGCTGAGAAATCCAAGGATATTGCTTCTGGATGAAGCTACAAGTGCCCTAGATGCAGAATCCGAGCTCATGGTTCAGCAGGCGCTAGATAAAATAGCATCAGGACGAACAACGATTGTGATTGCACATCGACTATCCACTATCCAAGATGTTGACACAATCATCGTTTTGAAGAATGGTCAGGTTGTTGAGATTGGAAGCCATTTGGACTTGCTGTCCAAGGAAGGAGAGTATGCAGCTCTGGTGAGCATGCAAGTGTCAGAAAATATTCATAACTTGGCCTCAGTAAGTCATTCTGAGACTTCTGGGAGTTGTAGGTTTCAAGAACCACTTGAAAGGGAAAACCTTCAAAAGGATCTTAGGCCAACTTCAACAGAAGAAGAACAGCAGAGCAACCAGAACATATTAGCACCAGACTTGGCTTCTGCTCCATCAATGTTAGAGCTGCTGAAACTAAATGCACCTGAGTGGCCTTATGCGATGCTTGGCTCGGTTGGTGCAATTCTTGCTGGCATGGAAGCCCCTCTGTTTGCCCTTGGAATCACACATGTGCTGACAGCATTCTATTCGCCTAACCACTCTGAAATCAAGACAGAAGTTCAAAGGGTGTCCCTCATATTTGTTGCACTGGCTGTTCTAACCATTCCCATTTATCTTTTGCAACACTACTTTTACACATTGATGGGAGAGTGTCTTACTACTCGCGTTCGTTTATCAATGTTCTCAGGTTAATGAAAAGATTTTGAATTCATCTAGAAGCAGAAAGATCATACCGGTTTTAATTTAACACATTTAACCATAATTTATCTAAATTATCTATTTTTGTTTTCTTTCAAATGCAGCAATTCTGGCCAACGAAGTTGGATGGTTTGATTTAGATGAAAACAATACCGGTGCATTGGCAGCATCTTTAGCTGCAGATGCAACATTAGTAAGAAGTGCTCTTGCTGACAGGATATCAACGATCGTGCAAAATGTAGCTCTCACAGTGACGGCCTTTGTCATTGCATTTACATTAAGCTGGAGGATTGCAGCTGTTGTCATAGCATCTTTCCCCTTGCTTGTTGGAGCTTCAATCACTGAGGTAAGCTTTAGAATTGTACCCATCTTCTGTGATTCAATGCACTTTTCGCCGCTTTCATAAGCCTTAAAAGGTTGAAATTCATAATTTTTCTTTAACAAATACAGCAACTGTTTCTGAAAGGATTTGGAGGAGATTATAGCCAAGCCTATTCACGAGCAACTTCTGTAGCCCGTGAAGCGATTGTCAACATTCGCACCATTGCTGCATTTGGTGCTGAGGACAGGATTTGTAATCAGTTTGCCACTGCGCTAAACCAACCAAATAAGCATGCGCTTCTGAGAGGCCACATTTCAGGTCTAGGATATGGGATATCACAGTTATTTGCATTCTGCTCCTATGCTCTTGGCCTTTGGTATGCATCAGTTCTGATCAAGGAAAAAGCCTCCAGCTTTGGGGACATCATAAAGTCCTTCATGGTTCTTATACTCACTGCCTTGGCAGTAGCAGAAACACTTGCTCTTACTCCAGACATTGTGAAGGGGTCTCAAGCTCTTGGATCTGTCTTCAGCATTCTCCACAGAAAACCAAGAATTCACCCCAATGATCCTGCATCAAATGTAGTAAATGAAATCAAAGGAGAGATAGAGTTTAGGAATGTGTGCTTCAAATACCCCATGCGGCCGGATGTAACCATCCTTGAGGACTTGAACCTGAGAGTTCATTCAGGAAAAAGTCTGGCAGTAGTCGGACAAAGTGGATCAGGGAAAAGCACAGTGATTTCTCTCATCATGAGATTTTATGACCCCATTTCTGGGGCAGTTCTGATTGATGGAGCAGACATCAGGACTTTGAACTTGAGATCGCTTAGGCTGAAGATTGGTCTGGTCCAGCAAGAGCCAGCACTGTTGTCAACCACGGTGTATGAGAACATAAAGTACGGAAAGGAGGAGGCATCAGAAATCGAAGTACTGAAGGCAGCGAAAGCAGCAAATGCTCATGGGTTCATCAGCAGAATGCCGGAGGGGTATGACACATATGTGGGTGAAAGAGGAGTTCAACTATCAGGAGGGCAGAGGCAAAGAGTGGCCATTGCTAGAGCTATACTAAAAGACCCCTCGATATTGCTTCTTGATGAAGCAACAAGTGCATTGGACTTAGAATCTGAGAAGGTAGTTCAGGAGGCTCTGGACAGGGTTATGGAAGGAAGAACAACGGTGGTGGTGGCTCACAGGTTATCGACAATTCGGAATGCAGACAGCATTGCAGTTATGCAAAATGGTAGAGTGATAGAACTGGGGAGCCATGAGCAGCTGAGCCGCAAGGCAGGAGGTGTGTATAAACAGCTGCTTAATCTGCAGCAGCACGCAGAATAAGAACTTCTGGTTAAGTTTGCGTTGCCTATAAATAAATATATAGCTTCATATTGTATCTTGTAATTGGATGAGGCTACCCCACAGTCCAACTTGAATATACAGGAAGGGTATACAGACTACAGATTTAACTCATTGAAGTCCTGCACCTTCTAATTGGACGAATCTAACTCAAATTGGATTGCACTTTCTCCCTCTCTCATGCCAACGCAAATGAATGATAATGAGGAACCAAGGAATATATTAATATTGCAGGCAACAGCACACAACTTGCATAATATAATTAAATTAAGTGTGGTACCAATTTTACTTTAGGAAAGCTGTTAAGGTGGCAAAGCTCGTCTTCCATAATCATTTACCCCACAAAATCGAAAGACCTATCACCTTTGATTATCGGCAGCAAGCAGCTTGGGTTTTTTCCTCTTCCTTTTCTTCTTTTTCCTCAAGTTTCTCTCTCAGACATGGTACTAAGTTGACTGGGGGGAATAAACAGTTCCTGATTAATCAATTCCTTATTTCTGAAGGATTTGATGGCATCAAACTCCCCAGAGTACTAGTTTTTGCGTCCTTTCTCTTTCAAATTTAATGGACTACTAGAATTTTACATGATTTATTGTGACATTATTGCAGTGGATAAATGTGATGTGAAGTGGAGGTGACATCGTTAGTCATCTAAAATAGGTGAAAAATGAGTTTGCATTTGGGTTGAAAGTGGCGGAATGCAGGATGTTTCAGAGGAAAGCAACCGCACCAGAAGAGGGAGTTGAGCTGACCTTATTTCCAAAACTATGCATAATCCAATCTTTAGATAGCATTTTTTATTAACCGTATATTCATTTGATTTTGCCCTGTTAATATAGATTAGTTTTTAGTTTTGACTCAGGTTTTGTTCCTTCTTGATGCAAGTCACTGAATTTATGTAAGAGTCATTGGGTTTACTTTTAATGGTATAAAAAGTGTCTCATTTTTCTTAAATTTCAAAAATAAAAATTATTATAAATAATATGTTTTTAATAACTTTTTTAAAATTCTGGCGGAATGAATGGATATAGGATTTTTTTTCAAAATAGTTTTGCAGTGCCAATAGGACATTTTTTCTTGTTGGGACGAGGGGTAAAAGGGGGAAAATGAAAAAAAAAAAAAAAGAGCAAAAAAACTAAGGTAAATTGCATACGTTATCCCTAACCTTTAATTATTGTTTCATTTCTAACCCTAACTTTTACTTTGCACATTACGTGTCCTTAACCCGATTAAAACGTTTCATTTCAACCCATAAGTGGACGGAACTCGTTAAAATTGACAGAAAATGTCACGGTAACGCATAACTGGCACTGGATTGTCCACATTGGAGTAAAAAACTCACTCCCCTGCCATCTTAGCCCCCTTCCTACCATGGCTATCCCATCCCTCTCGGCCTCCCATTCCCCACCGCCATCTCTCCGCCTCCCTCTCACCCTTCCTCTCGACTCTCTCTTGGCCCTCTCTCCTCCCCTCCCTCTCGCCCTCCCTCTCAGCGTCTTTCTCGTTCAACCTCCATCGTTCGATTTCGTGAACGATTCTCGTTCGACCGTCGCTCGTTCGATCTCTTGAACGATTCTCGTTTGAAAACCATTTGACCTCCAAGTCACCTGCCAAATCGGAGCCCAAATCGAGTGCCTTCGAGATTGGCGGCGGCAAGAATCGGGATTGATGAGAATCGCAATGAAGATCGCAACAGGAAAACGAGACGATTAGGGAGGGGATGTGGGAATCAGGTGTGGCTGTTGCAATCTTTTTTGCTAATCAAGTGAGGTCATCGCGATCTCTGCTACAAATCGAAGATGGGTTCGGCGGATTGATGTTAGAGATGGGTTTGAAGGCTAATCGGGTGAGCGACGGCGGGAAGAGTGGCAGTGAGCAACGACAGGGAGAATGGTGGAGAGGGAGGGAAGGGAGACAGAGAGACAAGGGCAAGGAGTGGGAGGCCAAACGAGATAGGAAGGCCATGGCGGGGAGAGGGCTGAAATGGCAGGGGAGGGAGTTTTTTTGTTTTAACAATTTAAATTTTTGTGTCGGTATGAACAATCGGGGGTAAATTACACTTGCTATCCACAACCTTTAATTATTATCTCATTTCTAATCCTAATTTTTATTTTGCTTGTAGTGTATCCTTAACCTCAATAAATCGTTTCATTTTAGCCCATTTTTTTATAGAAATAGTTATCTTGGATGGAAAAAACCACATCACCAGATTACTATAGGGGAAAATACTTGTTTTAACCCTTGTAAAAATCCTCTTTCCCAAAAATGCCTTAAAACTTTTAAATCTAACAAAAAAACCTTAAAATTTCTCCAGCTAACTCTCGCCTTCTCTCTGGTATCCCTATCTTGGCGGCCTCCCTCTCCGGCGAACCCCCTCCTACCTTTCATCCCTCTCCGACCTCTTCTCTACGGTGAGTTTTGTTAACCGATTTCCCTCCTACTCTCGGTCCCTCGTGCTATTGTCGCTGAATCGTCATCGTCTACTCGCCGCCGAATCGCCCTCGCCCACTGGCACCAAATCGAGAGAAAACAGAGTTGGGCTCCTCTCTCTTGTCGCTAAATCGTCGTCATCTACTTGCCGTCGAATCGCCCTCGCCCCAATCCCTGCTTGCGATTCAGTCCAATTTTGTCCAATTCCATCGATTCCGACGCGATTCATGGTTCCTCTCCCTCGCCCGATTCCATCGATTCCGTCGCGGTTTATTGCGATTTATCCAAGTCCGCTCCAATTCACGAGAAAGGAGCAAGAGAGAGGAGCTCAACTCGGTTTTCTCTCGATTTGGTGCCAATGGGCGAGGGCGATTCGGCAGCGAGTAGACAATGACAATTCAACGACAAGAGCACGAGGACTGAGAGTTGCGGTTGAAGACCGAGCTCAATTTCGTCACGAAAAGAAGGCTCGATTTGCTAGAGGGAAACCGGTTAACAAAACTCACCGTAGAGAAGAGGTCGGAGAGGGATGAGAGGTAGGAGGGGGTTTGCCAGAGAGGGAGGCTGCCGAGATAGGGATGCCAAAGAGGGAGGCGAGAGTTGGCCGGAGAAATTTTAAGGTTTTTTTGTTAGATTTAAAAGTTTTAAGGCATTTTTTGGGAAAGGGGATTTTTACAAGAGTTAAAACAACTATTTTCCCCTACAGTAATCTGGTGATGTGGCTTTTTCCATCCAAGATAATTATTTTCATCCAAAAAGGGGCTAAAATGAAATGATTTATTGAGGTTAGGAATACGCTACGAGCTAAATGAAGGTTAGGGTTAGAAATGAGACAATAATTAAAGGTTGGGGGTAGCAGGTGTAATTTACTTGAACAATTTGATACCACCGTGGCGTTTTCAGTCAATTTAAACTAGTTCTGTCCACTTAAGGGTTGAAATGAAAGGTTTTAATTGGGTTAGAGACACACAACTTACAAAGTGAAGGTTAGTGTTAAAAATGAAATAATAATTAAAGGTTGAGGGTAACGCATGCAATTTATTCAGATTTATAAAGTGCGTGACCGTCGGCGACGGAGCCGTCGGCAAGACTTCGCCTGCTCATCTCCTACGCCAGTAACACGTCCCCTACGGTCAGATTTTGATTTGCTTTTGTTTTTCTTCCTTAATCAGATGTTACCCTTTCGTCTTTTTTTTTTTTTTCTGTCTGGATTTTTCTGTTTCAACTTCAACTTATATTTCCATTTTTATCTCGTGTCGAATATTTCCCTTCCCGTATTTTCTGTGTTTCGTTGCCTGCCTGTTATGTTTGATACTACGGTAATAACACTCCATGTGTATACGATCGGATGCCTCGAGGTGGAAGGAAACGCCCCATGTAGTGTAGTTCGTTTCTGGTGTAAATACTTAAACTCTTGAGCTCAATTGGAACGACACAGCTGCTCACCTTTTGTTAATACTTATGGATTCTCTTTGTTTATAGTAATAGTATGCATTTCATTTCAACAAGATTATGTGCCTACTGTTTTTGACAATTTCAGTGCGAATGTGGTGGTTGATGGAAACATTCTAAACTTGGGCTTGTGGGATGCAGCTGGTGATTTTTAACTCATATGTTTAGCTCTAAAATTTTTTAATTTCTGCAAAGGCTCTTGAATCTCATTCCCCACTATACAGGCCAGGAGGATTACAATAGATTAAGGCCTCTCAGTTATCGCGGGGCAGATGTTTTTATCCTTGCCTTTTCTCTCATCAGCAAGGCCAGCTATGAAACCTTCGCCAAGAAGGTTTTAACCGGTGAATATCTCTTATTTCAAGAAGTTGAATTCTTTACACTTTTGTGGTGGTTGTCATTAACTATTTGTGTGCTTTTCAGTGGATTCCAGAACTGAATCATTGTGCACCTGGTGTTCCTATTATTCTTGTTGATAATAAAACTATACATATATGTAATAAAACTCAAGTCGGGCACACATAAAGTTTTGAAAATGATAATAGAAATTATAGTTGGTTTAAAAGTAGATTTAATAAGTCGAAAGAACTTAAAAAGTGACGTGAAAACAATTTTAGTTCTGTTGTTGGCCAACCAAAGCTCATTTAAGTAGGGTAATTATGAAGGGCTTAGAAATAGAGAATGAAGGTGTTAAAACAGACCTAATGGGCCAAAGTTCAAAGGCAATAAGAGTTGAAGGACTAAAGAGGAATTTTATTGTTGATAGTGCCTATAAATAAGGATGCCTGTCCAAATCCTACGCCAGAACTCCTCTATACCTCAACTTCTTGTGGCCAGATCAAGCCTACTGTCTCCATTTTCTTCTCATCTTCTTCAAGCAAATGATGTTGTCTATTGTTGTTCCCCGCCGAATCTTTACTTCTGACGATGGCAGTAGAAGAGTAAGGTGTGTAAATTAGTAACAAAGTCAAGCCCTTCTCTTTTCCGAAGTTTAAAAACCCGCCAATCGATTTCCCTTCCCCCATTTGTCTCATTTTTTCGGCGGCGGGCCGACCTTAGATGCAGGAACATTAATCCACATTTGATTTTTTAAAACGGATGGATTTGGATCTTCTATTTTTTTTTTCGTCTTTAAGTTTTCCCACTTGTTTTATAAGGGTTTAAAGAAGTGAGGGTTCTGTTTTTCGAAAATCCTAAAAACCTAACGATCGGTCGGCCTTTCACCGTTTGTCTCATTCTTTAGGTGTCAGGCCAACCTCAGATGCGGGAACATTAATCGACATTTCATTTTTAAAATAGGTCAGTTTTCCAATAGATTTTTTTCAATCACATCAGGCACAAGGAAGGTTTGTGGTAAAATTTAGGTTTCCTCCTAAAATTCCCGTCTCTATGAGTTGCTTTCATCTTCTATTTGATGTCAATCTGCATGGGTTTCATGAAATTCGGTGGGAATGACTTGATTTCGTCCTCTCCCACGGTAGCTGTACATGTGTGTTTCAAAAACTTCATCTTGATGGTTCATCTCCTTGGCAAAAATTAGATTCTCCTATGTCCTATACATATGATCGGGGCACGTTTACCTCCACCTGAATGAAACCAAAGGTATTCCTATGGTGTGGAAATTTGTTTATGTTTTACTCCCTTTATCTTATTACTACACCAGGCTAATGTAATTCTTTTTTTTTTTCCATGACAAAAACCCTTACTATGGATGGTAGCGAAAATGTAGAGATAGGGAAAAAGTTAAATTATTCCCTTTAATATCTTGCTTTATTTACGTGTTTCAATGATAGTCTAATTAGGAAATTGGTCTGATCTGTATTTTTTTCATCTATGTTGTGCCAGAAACATTAATCCTAGAAAGTTTAATCATAAACTTATAAAATTACTTAAACTCTGGTCTAACTAAAAGGTTACCGAAGGCTATTTTGTAAAAGTGGCTTTTAATAATAAAAGAATTACAACTATGAGAAAGTGCAATATGGATATGTTTTTAAAATCAGATTGAATCAAAAATAGATTATTGATATGTAAGGATAACTAGAGAAATGAAAAAATGTTGCATCTACTTAGGAATAAGATAGAAATTGTGAGCATGTGGTCATGTCTGATTAAAACTCAAAAACAAACCAAGTAATTATATGGTGCTCTAAATAAAAATGAAGGCCCCTAGTTATAAAGATCATTGTATAAACTATGGGCTTCTGAAAGATCTGTCTTGATAGAGTCTCCATGCTCCCATGCTCCCTTCTATCATTTCCTTCCTCCATTCCAGCCGTCCCTTCATCCAATCTAGCCGTCACTTCATCCAAAACATTGCAACACAAAATTCAATGTTAAAATAGAACCTAGTATTGGTTGTTGCTAATTTAGGATTGATTCCGTTTGTGCTTGAAAGCGCTGTGACATAATAAAGTAAAAAATAAGTCTTAACACCATAAACATAATTTTGGTAATGAGATCATTAAAAAGATATAATGTAACCCGATAGTTTGTGTTGGTAGGAATTGGGTATTTTCTTGCTCCTACTTAAATTATCTACATGAAAATGGATTATAGGGGTTAAAAAAAATTTTTGAACAACACCTAAAAGGAAATGATGACACTACATTTTCCTTAAAATATTTTTTAAAATTAATTTCATTCATTTTGTATGTATTAACTTGCTATTGATAGTGAACATAGACTGGACTCATAAAATAAATTTTAAATGCATACAAATACATTGTGTATTACAAATGTGCTATGTAAATAAAATACTGTGGGAATTCATATGATGCATAAAAGAGAGATATAGTGGACGGAAAGACCAACCATGGCAACAAACATTAATTAATAGCTAAAAGGTAGATTAAGGGAGAACATGTTTGGTGTTGCTCTAATGATTCTCTTTGTCAGGGGGTTGAAACACGAGTTGTTTCCTTTACTGTATGAGTCCATAAAAGTGGTTAGAACTGAGTTTGGTCATTCAATTTACATAAATTTTGTAGAATAAAAGTAGAAGTAGATTACATGAGTTGGTTCTTTTTGTTACTTCTTGCTGTACTTTGTGATATCCTTGTAAATTCAAAATGCAGCTTTTCTGTCAGTATATGGATTATTGTTGTTCGAATATAAAACCAAAGTGATTGATTTTAGAAACCAAAACTTCTGCAGATGTTGCCATAGAACACCGTTCATTTGCTTAGGTGCCTTGGTCAATGGAGGAGGAAAGGGTAGCCTTCTTTAGAACTTGGACTATTGGTGGACAATTTCAAAGTCAGTTATCAAAAAAATTAACTGTAAATTATATGACAATTTATACTGTCTCCAGAATGTTAATGGCTATTAGTGCATCAGTTCTCATGGGTGGGGCGCTAAATAGGCTAGAACGTGGGTAAGTGGGTAACTGGTAACTGATAAAATTCTATACTCCAAGCGCTAGACTTTACAACTTGCATAAGGATAAAAAATTGACAGGAAGTGGGATAAGAAAATATGGTAATGAGACTCTCAACATGGGTTGTAATATATTGGAAAAAAAAATTAACAAAAAACAATAATGGGACTGTTGATCATGTAAATTAATATAGCTTTTTAAGAACGGTTGCTAACTGCCAACCAAACATATTGAGACACATGAATGCAATTAGGGGCAAATGTGGAAATCAACACGTGTCGACATATGGACGATTACAAGTTACACTTGTCAAAACTGTAAAAATCCCTGAATTTTTTAAGAATTTGAAAAGATAATTTGGCCAATTATTCTGCTTTCATACTTATTTATAGATTTTTCAATATAGAAAGATCAAACCTCAAGTTGATTAATTTTTTGACAACAGTAAAGTTTTCATTTAAGCTTAATTACGTAATGCATGATTCTGGTTTCTATGGCAAAATTCCAAGTAAGCACTCAAGTTGATGGGCTTAAGTGTATAATCTACTCAACTAATTCCATGGACACATCCACATTGATGTCATGTCATGCTGTCTGAATACATAAGCCACATGCTATCGATAGGTTACCTCTCTCATTTAAAGCCTATCGAATATGGTTTCATGCAAACAGTTAAGTTTGTTTAGAACCATCCGCTTGACTTGAATGGCTTACTCGGTACCAATTACTTTAGGATCGCTAGTTCTCGAATTCCAACAGCATTAACCAGTTAACTAAAAAGTTAAAATCTATTATTCTGAGGTTTTTGGATAGTTCAATTGTTGCACTAGAGGTTTGGAAGCCTACATTGTCCCTATTGACATCTAAAATAGACCTGCAAAATTTTCTGACCATTGCACTGGTTTGCAACCTGTTGGGGAGAACTTGTAGTAGCAGTACTCAAAACGGATTTTTCTTTCATAAACACTAACTAAAGTACCACCCAATTACATTTCAAATGACATAAGCATTCATTGCACACATGAATCTATATATATGTGCTTGATTTCACCCCCACAAAAGCAATGAAGCTCGATGAGAATCTAAAATGTGGCAAAACCTGGAAGAGGAGAAGGCTACCAGGAATATCAACTATGGTGATGCTGATACAGGCTAAAGAGAAAAGTCGAAGATTATTGGCAATGTGACAGACTGATGTAGAGGTGGGAGATGTTGTGATAATTGCTAAAAATGTAATGGGAGATGGAGGAGAGGTGGTGAAGAGTACTGGGAATTTGATTTATGCTAACAAAAGAGGCATGGGGAGATTAGTGAGGGATACAGGTGGAAAGAAGGGAAATTCTAGATTTAGATGCTTTAATGGACAGAAGAGCAGGAAGAATGCTGCTGGATGACTTGAAGACAATGATGAGAAATCAGACTAGTGTGGAAAAGCATGACAGTTTGGAGACTGCAAAGAATAAGGGCATGAACTTTCCAAGGCCTATTTGGTGGTGGTGGCTACTAAAAAAGATTTAAGCTAAGGATGCAAGTAGAGGCTTAAACTTTCTAAAGTCTAGCGTGAAAACTGCCAAGGAAAGAAATTGAGATAGGTTGTCCAGGATATGAAGAATTGGGTGGAAATCATCAAGTTCTCCAAGGTTTTAACTGCGTGGAACACTTATTGGCACACAGTTGATAGGCCAACTATATGTTTTTTTGTAAGTTTGCTTAGCTTATAGCTACTTGTGTGCTACAAGTACTTTGAAAGAAAACAATCACATAGTACAAAAGATGTGCAAATTGGATGCAAGATTGCTCGCATATTGTGTACGTTAATGTGGATCAAATCACATCTGGTGGGTATCCTTCATTTTCTAATTTTTTGAATCTACACACACACACATAGATAAAAAATAGTTGCTGGTTGGCACATAGCGTGAGACTTCATTGCTAATGCTCAGAATACAAAACTTTCGTGTGTTGCAGGGTTTTTAAACGCCTACTAGACCTTTTTCCCAATTTCTTACCCAACCCTAGAGCGTCCAATAAAGGTTGATGGCAATTGATGGATATATAGGGGAGATACTATACGTGTTCATCTAAGGGATGTGTTTTACTCCATTATAATCCACCTCCACAGAATCAAAGCTCATATCAGGATTAATTCTGTACAGACATTACCAGGATGTTATCTTTAAAGCCTTGGGACTAGGCTCCAACCAATTGTGTTTAAAAAATTTTAGGGGTATACTAGGGGAATAGGTAACAAATGCTGCTTTGTCATTTTTGAATGGAGGATTCCTTCTTAAGCAGGTGAATTAGACCTTCATTACACTTATTCCTAAATCAAATGAGACTCACATGGTGGAAGACTTTAGATCAATTAGCTTATACAATATTCTACATAAAGTAATTACAAAAGCAATGATCAACCACATGAAACTAGTTTTGCAGCTTTGGTCTCCCATTTTCAAAATGCTTTCACCTGGGATAGAATATTCAGGATAACATCATTATCACCCATGAACTTTTGTCTAATGTCTCTCATACTCCTTACACAATTAGGCCTTGGGGAGTGAAAGCTATTTAGAAAAAGGATATTAGGAAAGCTTATGATTGCCTCTAGTCATCCTTTATTAAAAAAGTGCTTCGTGTGATGCATTTTTCAGAAAAATGGATCCATCTAATTCCAGTACGTAACAATGATGTCTTATTTTTCCATGGTTAATGGTTTCACAACCAATTGGTGAACCCCTTTTCCTGGCATTTGTCAAAGAGTTACATTTTTATTCTATATGCTGAAGCCTTCTCCAGTAGACTCCAAAAGCTTTAGTCCCTAAGGGTTGTTTATGGTCTTCAAGCAAATAAGAATGGCCCAGAAATCAATCATCTTTTCTTTGCTGATGATTGTTTTGTTTGCTTCCATCTAACAATGATAGTTGTTTAAGCCCTAAGCTAGACTTTGCAAGACTTTGAGATTGTAGCAGGTCAACATATTAATGCTAGAAAATCAGAATGATTATTCAACCGCAATGTGACAAAACCATTTAAGAAAGATATCCTATAATTTTTACCTTTCTAGGTTAATAATATCATTCCTTCTTGTTTGGGTTTTCTTTTTACTCATGATCTATCTTACTGATCCTATTTCTAATTTCTTGCTAAAAGGGCTTGCAAACAACTAGCCAATTGAAAATGGAATCTTCCAAATAATATAGGACGTCTCACCCTGATCCAATCCTTTTTATCCTCAATTCTCATTTATGTAATGTCACTATTGAAAGTCTTAGTAACTATGTTTGATGATCTTTCCAAGCGTCTCATCTAGTTTTAGTGGTTGGGATCCCATGATAAATGTAGTCTTTATTTAAGGTACTAAGGTCTTTTATAGCTGTCTAAAGGCCTCGGAAGATTTGGGATCAAGGACCTGTAACTTTTTTAATCAAGTTCTTGCTAAGACCAGCTGGAGGATATTCACATGTAGTAATAAGTCTTTGGTTTATCAAGTCCTCACAACCAAATATGGAATTCCCATTCAATTTGGTTAGCTAAACCATCCAGAAATGAAATTGCTATCTGGAAATGAAATTGCTATATGAAAAAGCTTACTGTTTGGTAGAGCTTTATTGTAGAAACATATTCAATAGTCTATTGGGGGGCGCTTCACAATTAGAGTTTGGAAGGATGCATGGGTTCTAAGGACATCTCCGTATTATTTATGTACCCTTGCGGAGAATGTGTTTATGTGTTTAAAGATCCTAGCATTTGGGTTTCAGATCTTTATAATTTTTGGGGATTGCTACTAGAAAAAGTCTTTGCTTCATTTTTTTTTCTAGGAAAAATTGTTTCCCTCATGTTAAATATCATGCCTCATTCAAACATGAGCAACCAAGACTCTTTATTTTGGCTTAGTGTTATGAGCTTTAAAACCACTACCCACAAGTACACAGGTCACGTGTAGATAGGGTAAGTGAATATCGTTTTCACGAGGATTGAATGTATCGATTCATAAGTACCACCACTTCAAGACTACTTTAGGTAAACAATCAACAATCTATTGGAGTGCTAAACAAGTAAACCAAGTAAACTAACCTAGCTAAATGAAATGTTACTAAACTAGAGTGCAACAATGCAATGCAAATTTGTGGCTTTAACCAAGTTATGAAAGCATACTTCCTATGAGTTCATTACTTGTCTTAATTAGTTGGTGAATTTTAGCTACTAACTTGGTTTTTTTTGTTTATTGGTGAAGTAATTTAATTGAACCCTTACTCTCCAAAGTGAAAGGATTGTTCTCTCTAATATAAACTTAATAAGTATTCCCACCTACTTACAAGCTTAGAAAGAGGCATTAATGATCAATTTACTTTCACCTAATGACTTAAAATAGTTTCCCAACAAGCCCATTATCACTAAACTTTTCTCCTAGAGGCTAGGACCAATCACTTTTAATCTTTTCCAATAGTTTAAATGCAATCCATGGTATAGGCAATTGTGGCCATCAATTAACTCACACAACAACAAGCTCAAAAGAATGATAAATAATCAATTGGAAGGAAACACAAAGTCATATAACCATAAATTCAACCAACATAATCAATCTTAGTAGCGACATCCATAGAAAGTGTCAAGGAGACTACTTCATAACTAAGCTAAACATAAACATGAAAATACATAAAGTGACTTCCATGTCCAAGAACTCAAGTGATAAATTAAGCTTGCTCAAGGCTTCAAGAAATCTCCAAGTGCTCCTGGGCTCCTTCAAGCAATTCTTCACAAATGCCTCCACAAGAGATGAAAAATGCAAGAAATGTTAAAGATAGAAAAACCTAACTCAAGCTTGGAAGAAGAATAGAATGCCAAAGTTCTAGATTTTTCTAAGAGATAAGTTTCTTTCTCTTCACCAATCACCAAAAGGATCAAATCCCTCAACTAATTGCAAGCCTTGATTCAAATTGGAGGTAAATGACCACAAAGCTTGGGTATAGTGGCACCTCAGTGTCAGAAAGGCCTCCAGGGCACTATAGCACCAATATGCATGAGTGTCATGGCACCGTAGTGCCAAGGACACAAACAAGGGGCTTCATAATGAAAGAACTGTGCAGTGCCAATGAATTGCTCACCACAAGTTTTTATTTTTTGCTCTACTCCCTCTTAATCCAATCTAATGCTTTGGTTCCATTCTCCATCCTACAAAATGAAAGTCTCAAGTAAGAAATGACAGAAAATGTGGTATGGTGATGCAAAACAAGGCACTTGAAAATGATTAAAAAAAATTTGACTATACAAATTGACATCTATCACTTAGGAATGCCTTAGGTACTTTCACTATCAAACAAGAATATACTTTGAAGCTTTAGAAACAATTAATTACAGTACTAAACCTTGTAGGTAATGCAATAAACTGTTCATTGCACATGAAGTTCCCCTTTAGTATTAAATCAATTCGGACCCTTAGAAATACAAATCTTTTTTCTAGAAATGTGGTGGATTGATAGCCCTATTATATCTTCGGTGCCACTCTGCTTTAGAAACGATCTTGTTTTGGCATTGTTCAGGATCCCAAGATCTTTGGGGGAAATTTTGTACTATCCCTATGCTTGATGATGACTCATCCTTTGAATCTTGGCTTGCTTCCCTTTTGGATCAACAGTTGTATTTTCCGTCAAACTAAATTTGCTTTCTAATTTGCACTTTCTTGGCAATTTGAATTGGCTGCAATTAATGTATATTTCAAAATGCTAAATTTGATGTCGCTTCTCTAATCACTAGAAGAAATGGCCTTTTATATCAACTCTCTTTAGCCAAGGATTTCCAATAGAGGTTTTCTATCTTCCCTTATAATCCTCCTAACACTATGTAGTACCTGGAGCCAAGGAATGAGTAATTAGCATTACACCAGGCCAAAGATCTTCATAATGAATGGGGCCTGGTGAAGTTCGACTGGACTAGGTGCTATAGTTTGGGTCTAGTTAAGTGTCAATGCCCTCTATTTGCTGCAAGGGCATCCTCAATCTTCATTGTTAATCTAGTTTGGAATTAAAGCTTCAGGCGGTCCAAGAAGCCGTATTATTTGTAGCTGCTCACCGAATATCCTCAATAACTGTCCTGACAGATTGTTCATAGATTCTTCAAGATTTATTGGGAACTTTAACATTACGACCCTTTCTCTTTACCACTATCCACCATACTATTGACCTGATGATTTTCCATCACTCTACAACTATCCACCATATTGTGGACCTGATGATTTTCCATATAACGATGCTTGGTGATTGTGGTCCAATGACAAAAAAGTTACGTGTACACATCAACTTGCTACTTCTATGCTCTATTAGTTCTTCCTTTGTGTTTCTAATTATTAAGAAAAAAAGGTAATAAGCATGGAAGAAAATAGTAAAATAAAACAAAATAAAAAATTGAGATTAACTGGCTGTTAGGTCGGTTGATTACCTAATTCCTAATTTGGATTTGATGAGTAATGCTTTCTTAAAATTAATAGTGTCATTTTATTCATGGCCTAAAGCCATTTTTAGCCCTCACACTTGGATGACTTGGACACTTAAGCTTCTCAATATTGACTTAGTCTAACTCACTCCCTAAACTTGAGAAATCGTACACTCTAGCTCTTTTGGCTCTTGTACGTATCACACGACTTATTTGCTCCAAACGACGCTTGCTCCCATTCGTTTCTTTCTGTTTTTCATGTCTTGCAGCTTCTATAGGACTCAAGTCTACTTATGTTGATAGGTTCAAGCGTTTATAACTATAGGAAGCAAAAATAGTTCGAGTTTAGAAAGGTCGGGCTAGTTATCTAGGTTTCCCTGATTATATTATATTTTTTGCGGTGTTTATGGTTCCCTGGCCTGAGAACAACCGAGGCGCAATCGACAAAGTGACGGGGCTTATGTCGTCAGGATCCTTCGTGTGACAATGTAGTGGTATCCCGGATTCTCCTGGGTACCGCGTGGAGGGGAAAGTCAGCGATGACTGGGCTAAGGAAGGGGGCATCGATAAGGTGGTGATCGACAGTGCTATAGACCAGAGGCGGTGGGAGGAAGGGCCTGCATGAAAGATGGCTTGAAAGGTCTGAAAATTGGGAGAAAGATGGGAAGAAAGGTGAAGGAGAGGAAGAAGAAGAAGAGAAGCATGAGAAGCCAAATTTGGTGGAAGGTTTATGCGTGTTTTTCCCCTTTCTGGGTTCCTTTTTTGGCTTTATTTGATCCGAGTCTGTTGAAATCAACTAATGGAAATTGGTTTTCGTAATTATTTTTGAATGACTTGGCATCCGAATTAAGAAGATGAAGCATATTAGAAAGACCCTAGAAGTTGGTTCTTTTTGAAATCCAAACTCAATTTCTCTGCAAGACATGTCATCCAAGCTTGTAAGGAATCATGAACTAGACCTCTCAGGAGCTCACCGACAGTAGAGGTGCTTAAACAGAAGAAATAAACTGAAGCAAGCACCATTAAGAGCTAAGAGGTCACATGATGTGCAAAAGGGTCAAAAAGATGAAAGTGTACCATTTATGCAAATTCAGGAGCGAGTTAAATCGAGCCAACATTGAAGGCATTGAGTGTCTATGTCATCGAAGTCTCATAGCTAAAAATGACTCTAGGACTCTCGTTCAAACTAAGGAAAAATAACGAATAAACCATTAATATTTTTTTGCTGGTCAAATTCACATACTAATATTTTTTTTTTGTCAAATAAACCACTAATGTTTCTGAGTTGGCTCAAATCGACCACTCTTGTAACTTTTACCATTAAGTCTAACGGAATCTTAACGTAAATACCAAGTTTAACCCCTTACATTTTACACTTCTACTCCCAACGCCTCTGAAGTTTATTAATCTAACATTTGAACCACCTTCTTGAAGCTGACATCAATCTTCGGACTCCGTTTATGAGTGGTAATTAAGATCTTTTTGAACTTGTTGATAGTGCACACATTGTTCATCCTCTTACTCTGCCTCATATTGTACCATAATCTTGCATTAAGCACAATATGAGTGAGATATCATTCAGGAATGATAGTGTAGGGTTGGAAGCATCCCATGGGCAATAGAGATAGTACATTTTGAAGGAGTTAAACACAGTAACAACTAGACTGTACTTGAAAAATGTAATTGTGAAAGATGGTTATGTAATTGCTTTAAACCAAGTGGAGCTATTTTGTTAATTTTAAAAAATTAATGATAAAATTTTGTAATATTTTAAGAGCCGAGTGGATAAATTGACCTATTTGAATAACATTAGTGATTTGTTTAGTTATTTTGAATAACATTAGTGGTTTGTTTGATAAAGAAAAAAACCCCTGGCGACCGATTTGAGCCGAGTCAAAAACATTAATTGTTTTATTTGCTATTTTTGCCTTCAAACTAATGTTGTTTAGTAACTACTAGTAACAAATACCAAATTAGGTTTTTTTTTTCATTAAAGAAACGGTAGCTAGTAAGATGATCGCGTTTCGCTTATACATAGTTCTGCTTCAAAACCAAATTTATTTCTTACAAATTTAAATCTAACCGAAAACCTTTTACTTATTTTTACTGATTGCCTCCATAAGGATTTCGTCATATAGCGTACCCCTCGAGACCAGGCTGACGAGGACTACTATCGAGGCGTTGAGCGCTGGACCTGAGCCACGAAAATCAGCTCAAGGGTTTTCATATGCAATACAGCCAAATACTATCTCAATAGCATTTATAACTACACAACAAAAATGAACACGGGAAAAAAATGTTTAAAAAAAAAAAAAGATTTAAGCAGAAATGAATCGATCAGCTATTACTTCTCCTGAATGAGCAACAAAGGGGCATCGTTCCATAAAATAAAACAGTAAACAAAGCAACAACGCTGTGTCTCCCCTCTCAACTCATAGCACTCAAAAAGAATGAAGGCAACACTTTCAAATATCAGAAACACCAGAAGGTCAAAGCATTCTTCCACACCAAATGCTGCAATCTGCAAAGGATACTAAAGCGCATGCAGTGCCCTGAGTTCGATTCAGACCTGCTAACTTATATGCAGCTCTTCACATGATCTGGGAAGTCAAATCTTGACAGATTCATACTTCTCACCCATGATGCCACCTTTCCGTTGCTGGAACTGAATGTACCGTAATGTACTGGCAAAAAATACATCCGAAAAAGGATTTGTAGTTGCAAAATCACCTTGTAGCTCTGTTTTGATTAGATCTATCAGGTCTTGGATAGCAGCGCTAGTTATCTGTGGATTTCCTTTCTCAAAAAAGTAAATGTACTTAGCAACAATTTGAAAATTCTTTAAAATCTAACTTCTAGTTATGGCATGCAAAAACGACTCACTCAAGCAGAGAGCTCAAACTACTTACTTGTTCAGTATCTCAACAAAGAGAGTGACAGGCCCACTGCTTCCCCGTGCAACATTTGCCATTTGTTGAGCAGCATTTGCTATCCTTAGAGCACGCTTTAGGCAAAGGAGGACCCTGCAAATAAATCAAATATTTTTGGTCCTCCTAATAAATCAAATATTTTTCTAGCCATTCAAGGAGCCCAGGTATTTTTGCAGCATTTGAAATGAAACTGTTAAGTGGTATTATCCCACATTGTCATGTCAAGGGTCTGTTACTTGTTAGTGCTTTATACTGCGGTGAGGCCTTTGCACTCATTGTCAACTGGTTTTGAGTTTGATATCTTAACATGGTATTAGGGCCAATCTCCCAGTCTATCAGTTGTAAGCCTCATTACCATTGTGACAGGCCTATTTTCAGTTTTCTCACTGGCCTGCACATCAGGGGACATGTTAACTGGTGCTACCCACATCATCAAGTCAATGGATTTGATGTGCTTGATATTGTGTTTTGGCCAATTCACTAATTGCCAGTTGATTTTTGGTTGGGTGCTTCACCAGAAACATCCTAACCCCCTTTCAGAAAAAGTATGATGACAATGAACAATATGCCCACATTTCACCCACCTAAGTGACAGATGATAAAATGGTTGAAGCTAGAAGTTGGAACTTGACAAAGTTTTAGGCAGCAAACCTTTCTCCATCCTTGATTCCGTCATGATCATCAACCCAGAAAAGATGTGAACATGCATAGACTGCTCTGCATTGATCAGGCTTCTTCAAGAGCCTTGCCGAGTACTAGTCAGAAATCAAAATTACAATGTCATTTAATATTTTGAAGCAGATAGAGAAAACAGAATAAAATGCTCACAAAAATGAAAATAAATTACCCCTGTGGCCTTGTGAGTCAAGGTATCTCTGTTCTCAACACCAAATACATTCATCCTCTGAAGGGCCCCAATAATCAGATGAATAGAAGTAACCTGAGACTTAGAGTCCTGCAGGCAAACAGGGGTGCATGTAATTTGCAAGTTAAGGTGGCATACTGAACTCAAGCATAGTTCTCTTTAGCGAATCCAAAAGAATAATTATACAGATAACCAGCTCAATCCGTCAAAAGATTTCCAAACTACCAACAATTCATGAATAAGTACCGCAATTTCCTCTTCATACAGTACAAAAGCTTGCGTAAAAAATTCATAAGCAGCATGCTCCAGATCACAGTCATTAGCAGCCTGACAGATTAAAAAAAATAGCAAGAGATTAGAACATTCACGTTTTTAACCTGACTATTAAAACAAATATAACATTGCAGGCAATCATATAATGGAGCTCAAAAAAAGATTGAATTCATGCCATAGTAGCAGGAAAGCAACAAATACTATGCTTGATATTGAGCCAGATTTTTATTTTATAGGGGTAGTATTAAAAACCATCAAAATTCAAGGTATACAAAACTTTCCTTCCATCAGCTAAAAATCATAGTCATTAGCAACCCGATGGTTTAAAAAAATAAATAAATATACATTTTTTGCTTGAGGCAGTTCAAAAGAATATAGAAATAGACTCTTAAAACGGAGTTCAATGATGCAAAGGAGTAAGGTGGAGATAGACTAGTACTACAAATACTGTGCCTGACTGTAAGAGAAGTAAAAATGTCAGAAGACAATAAATTACTTCTCATAGACTAGTACTGCAAATACTGTGCCTCACTGTAAGAGAGAAGCAAAAATATCAGAAGACAATAAATTACTTCTCTCCTTCAACTCCCCTCTCTTCCTGGGCAAAACCAAGTTCAGCTCATAGCAAATATGTGATGCACAAGCTAAACCAACTATGACTTCACCAACTTTTACATTTGGTTCACTGTGGGTCATAATAGCAGTACCACTACCCTGATATATCCTTCACAATTACAAAATTGAAAGTAGGATGTAAATCAAAAGAGATCATGCAGGATCAAAATCCCATGACATTGCAAAGGCATCTACTTTAGCATTGGAGCGTGCACAAGACAAACATTACCTCAGCACATTGCAGGTACAGTCTTAATGCCAATTCAGGTACAGGAACAGATGAAAGGGCCTCAATTGTCTGAGACAATATGCGATCATATCACCAATAGAACAAAACACAAAATGAAAAGAGAAAAAATTACGACATCATAAATGGCATTGTGAAAGCAGTGAATAGGGCAACAAGAAAAGGAGTTGATTCTGGGCCTCAATAACATGTATCCAGCAAAAGTAAGATTATCATCACAGTAATAGTTAAAATAGTATTTAGGGTTTTGCCAAAAGGGAATATTACTCCACTACTTTAGTTATGGACCAAATTGAGCACTCTAAAACAGTATAGCAGAGGAGACAATGAACCTAGGAAAGATCATAGGATGTGAACTTTTATACCATAATAGGAATTTTGGACACAATTCCCTTGGATGACCAAACTATTGATGAATGAAACATCATTTATCATATAAGCATTAATAGATCATCTGCTTCCTAGCAGCAATGATAGACCATTTGAAGCATACACACCTGATTTAGGAGCTGGAAAATTTTCCTTGGTGTTGCTGGTGCTTCTTCCCCAACTACACCCCCGTCTTGACCTTGGATCTGCCTAATAAACTACAAGAACCACATCTACAAATCACTTGACATTGATAGGATTTTTATGTACAATGAAATGACAAGCTAAGCCAAGGCACAAAGTAACTCCCTTGTAACCAAAAGCCATGGTTTAGACATGGGGAAATGGACTCTTTGTGGAAAATTAGGGATGGGCGGTATATGTTTAATGGTGAAAACATTTTTTCATTCCACAGTGCATCCACTCCTGATTCTCACAAAAGGGAGGTTCATGCAGTATCACACTGTGGGTTCTTGTGACACTGTGTCATGAAAAAGAGGTAAAGAGTTGGATGAACAAGTTATAAAGCGCAAGCTTAGTGACTTACTGTATCAATTAAGCTAGGCAGAAGATAAAATTTCCCAGTAATTTTTAAAATGATCATACTTTACACACACACACACATATTAAAAGCAAAGAAACATGCTATGAAGAAGTCACTGGAGAAAATGGACACCTACAAAATAAAAGAGAAAAAACAACCAAGCATCACGAAAGATTAGCATTATGAAATTAAAAATATGATTCATTGCCTACTGAATCAAAGCCCGCTTATGGCATTGAATCAGAAATTAATTACAGTAATGACACTTGAGATGAAAATGATGGTCACTCAACAAATTAATCACACAAAACAGAAAAATACCTTCAGTGCAGTAAAAACAAAGGAAGGAACAGTAAAATGGAGGCGTCTAGGTCCTCCATCCACTATGTACTTTTGCACTGTCCATATAATCTGGATGCAAGTAAAGGAGAAACAATAATCAGCAAGTCATAATCAGCATAAAACAAGGAAAAGCTACAAAATGGATCAATCAAATTAGAGAAGAGGATAAGAAGAAATTTCACTCGCAGGACTTGTTTATTCATTATTTACCTTAGACATTTCTTCAGGATCATCACTATAAAGCATGTGTATGAGACGAGCAACAGAATTTTGTTCCTCCTCGAAATCCTCCTCATCAAGCTTATTGATTCCAGGCGTAGAGAACAAAAGAGACGGAAATCAAAGGTTGTAAACCAAAGTACCGCTTGTTCAGAGAATTTCTTAACATTATAAAGTAAAAAGAAATAAACAATAGATATTACAAAAATTCAAACTCTATGAAGTTCTACATAGAAAAGTATTCAGTTGCAATAGAAATTCACGCACACACACCTCATCAGTAACTGTTCCATCCAGATCCTTCATAAGCCCTTTAATTAACTCCAACAATACCTCAACCTACAAAAGCACATGAGTAACTTTCTTCCATGGTACTTAATATGGTGACAGAAACAGTTAATGAGCATACCTTGTCCGCAGTTTCAATGCAAGTGTTATTTTTCATGATGCTCTGAATAATAACCATTGCCATAACTTTGTTTGTCCCGTTATCAAGATGCTCCATAACACGTGGATAATTAGTTAGTGTAAGTGCCATTACAACATTATTATATTTCTCCAACGGAGCACTCAAAAGAGCGACCAGCTGTTTTGTTGCTCTACTATCCTCTAGCTTTGGGTTGCTGGAGAGCTTCTTAACACATGCTCCCTGTAAGTTATATAATCAATCAGAGACAGAAAATCACTAGTTTCACCCTCAGCTGTTCCTTGCAATCCATCTATATATAGAACAGTAACTAAGAGGGAAAAGTTAAATGCCAGAATATTGATGGCTAACACTTGTAAGCACTTAAAAGAAGTCATATGAAATGGGCCTCTGGAGGGTACGTACCAATACTTCATCCACATAATCCAGCCGATTAGGATGAACACGGAGAGAAAAGGTAAGAAGAGAGACATACAAAGTTACTGCTCCAACAATAGGCATATCAACCTGAAACTCAACCACCTGCAATGAAATGTCATGTGACCTGAGGTGGAACTAGACATACCAATGCCACCAACCAAGCGCTCACAATTGCCGTAATGTATTCCAATAAGAAACTGGAATGCTGAGAAGTTAGAGCTTATACTTCTTAAATCAAACAACTTCAAAAATCAGCAATCAGTTTGTAGATTTTCCTAATCTGTGTGTTTGAACAGTACAGTCAGAACTTCAAAGGAGTTGACAACGCAGATAGTGATACAGGCTTACCTTCCCAATCACGTTGCTCAATTTAGAAAAGGCTTCAACATGCAAAAATTCTGCTAATACCTGAGAAGTAAACCATGGTCAGGAAAAAAACAAAAACAAAACAAAACAAGACAGATCAAGCCTGTGCTTAGTAACTTACATCCGGATTTGAAGAAGCGTAACTTGAAAGTCTCTCCATCAGTTGAGATAACACTGCTTTAACATCAACTGCTGGCTGAGATTAAGAGAATAAAGTTAGACACCATATTATACAAGGATGAGGAAGAAAACGGGAAGCTTTACACGAATTTTCCTTCGAAGTAACAGGGCTAAACTAGAGGGGCAAGAAGGCAGGAAAACAGATCAATGTGGCATGTATATATCAAAATGAATTCAACACTTAGGTTTTGATTTTTGAGATCAGGTTAACCATAAAGTTGAGAAATGACTTCTCACGGATGCATATATTTACAAATACAAACGTCTAGTTTGGACTTCAAATTGATCTCTTATCAACAAACATCTTAGCAATCAATGACACTGGCCATAAGATCAGTTATAAGGTAAACCTTGACAGGTGACTTATTGTAGAATCTCAGAGAAGAGCATAATACTGGAGTTAGGTGAAAAAAAATACCAAATACTCTTACAGTTAGGGAAAGAAAGAAATAGATAGGGAAAAGAAAACAAAAAACAAGATGCTCCAGATGCATGGAAATCAGTCAGCCCAACTGCCCAATATTTTGTGGAACAGTTAAAACCATGCTTGGAAAATGACAAGACAACCAATATTAAATTATTCAACCACTCACCTGAAGCTGAGGAAATGCAGCCAGTACAGTCTCAAGAGTTTGCAAGTGATACTCATCTGGAAATACTTGAATTACACACTCCATAAGATAATACTGTGCAAGCTCATCTTTACAGTTCACAACCTATAGCATTACAATTGAAAGTATACACATTAAGGAGTACAGGCAATGTTATTACATATTAGTGGTCCTAGCCATGAAAACAAGAAGATCACCACTGAAAGCCTCTCATATTACCTGCTCTAGGACTCTAGGTAGAACTATGTCCTTGTATACATCAAGATCCACTCCATCTAGTTGACTAAGAACATGAAGATTTTTCCCCACCTGTTAATAACATTAACAAAGTAATCAATAATTTCTCATCTGACCCACAGTTAGACATGGTTTAACATAAAACAAGTACTACCAGATCCCGGAGCTCATTCCTTTCTCTTTCTCGCTTCTCCTTAACCCTAGCAGGCCCTCCCTGCAGACGAGAAATCCCAATTGAAGACTTCAGCTCAGGATCACCAAAGAGTAAGAAATATTCACAAGCAGCCTAGCACCTGCATGGCCAAAAATCATGCTCTCACAATTCATTTTATGTGTATGGCATGCAAGTACTATGGTGCAATGCATCAAAAACAAGATAATGATTCAGAAGAACTTGGCTAACCTGGAGGTGTAATCTCACCCAGAGTTTATTCATCTCAGTGAAATTCTGCAGCACAAATTCTACAGCATCCATTAAACCGCCGGCATCTCTGTAGGAAAGTTGTGTCAGATTGTTATAAGTCATCCATGACGCCAAAGGTAAAGCACATGACAAAGAGGAATAATAGACTTATACAGTATCTCTGAAATAAAACAGAAGGCATAAAAATACACCTATCTAGAAGTCTTGCTAAAATTCATAGGCATGTAGTCCTTTTTGACCTCAAGACTAGTTCGCATGATTGTTTTGCCTTTAATCTATAATTTCTATGAGTTACAATTAAAAAGGAGTAATTTTTTATTATTTAAAATTATAAAAAGTATAAGAAACTCTTAAACAGTTCTTCTTTGGGTAGTCAGAATCAATAAAGAAGAGAAACAAAGAAAGAGCTACAATTGAGGAGAAAGGTAGGACATAGCCAGCTGATGTGCTTTGGAGACCGCTTGACGATCCATCACAATCGCTTAAACAGTTGTCTTACCCTTCATACTCGGAACCAATATCAGGTAGTTTATCCCGACTGATTTGTGCTAGGTAACTCCTCAAAAAGAGTCCACGGATGGGATGCTGAACACCACGACACATTTCTACAAGGTCTTTAAGGACATCCTTAGCGGGTGCATCCTTGGATTTGATATAAACAGACCCCACTGTACATAGGAGATACCTGGTAGATTAATAAAAGTAATTTTAATTTCAAAACCAAAGAGGATAAGGCATTCGAAAGAATGCCCAGGCACAGAGACACACACTCGCACGCACACAAAAACCTAATGAAAGTAGCCTCGTAACCCAAATCTAATATCTATCCAAGGATGTAACATTAGATGCTAGCCTTCTGTATTAGGTGCTTTTCTTTGAATTAGAAATCCGGATCCAAGCTGCTTGGCCTTGTTCGCATGCTTAGACTGATGAAAGTTAAATGAAGGGGCGTATTGAGAGGTGGTTAAACCATTAGCTTAGACTAAGAGTAATTCACGACCGTCACGTAAACGAAATTAAAACCTAGGAGGGAAGTCCTGACTACAACTGTCGCAATAAATGATCAAAATCGGAACTCTCACAATCTAGGCAAAATGTTGCCAGCGTGCTGAACAAGCTCGTAGAGATCAACAACTGACACACCGTGCCTGCTTTCGTCTTTGAAGAACATCTCCAGCTTCCTCAACTCGTCAAAAGATCGCATATCTGAATCCAAACAAAGTTTCAATCTTACTTACAATCAAGAAGACACAAATGTCTCGATCGAGGGAAGGGTGCAACGTGACTTACAGAGGTCGTAGTATTTGTGAGGAGACAATTTGGAAGTTCGAAGCTCGGAGAGCATCTGAGCTGAGTACTTGAGAGCTTCCCTGAGATTGTTGGAGTCCTTCGATAATTCAATAACAATTAGGGCTAACTAATTGAGGAAATATTTATCGGTCGAAAGAAAAATAGAGATGAGAACCGAAAAATTGAACACACCAGAGCTCGATGCATATAGAAGGCGTTGTGTTGGATGCTGGCGATCCCTTCCGCCAGCCATTTCTCTTCGTCCTCTGCTCCGTCTAGCATCTCCTCTGTCTATGCCCGTTGAACGCCACTTCCGTCTGAGCTCTGGAATATATGAACTGAACCAAACATGAAAACGCGATATGAATAGAACGGCTCTGAATCTATTCTAATGTTTTCCTTCTATGCTACAGTCGCAAATTTACCACACCCAAAACTTTTTAAGGGTGCAAATTTGTCACAAAATTGCATAACCCCTAGTCTAAGCTAACTTATATTTTATTTTCTTTATTTTTAAAAATTTATAATTTATTCTCTATTTTTTTTTATATATTTTCCGACAACTAATGGTAAGCAACTATTTGATTTTGACTGAAAAAATCAAAAAATTGAATTATTTTAGTAATTTCGGTTAAGACAATTTGGTTATCGGTTCGATTTCGATTTCGGTTCAATTTTTAGTTTTGTGACAAGAAAATTCAATGACCAAATTAACCGATTTTTATAAACTTAATAAGCTTTAATATCAATTAGGCCTACTGCATTGTATTATTTTAAAAGCGTAATTTATATTGCTACATATAACAAACCCAACCCGCGAATTTAGAAAAAAAAAATACAAAGCCCAAATGAATAGTAAACCTTAAACCAGGATATATTAGGAATTTCATCTCATTTCTTCAATTTTTTTTGTCCCTCGTTGTTGACAGCAACCCTCCTACTCCTACTTATACTCTTGCACTTTTTACAGCAAAAAAGCAAGCTTGTAAGTCTCCCTCACAACCACCTCCTCGATGTCTTTACCTTTATTTCCTATCTTCCTGAACCCACCATCGCAAGACTACCTTCTTCGATGCCTTCACCAGCCACCACCATTGTTCTTCCCAACTTTAGCCAATCATCGTTTCCATTGCAACTTCTCTCTCCGACATGGGCATACACAAATGTCGCATTATCCTCCTCCTCTCTGCCAATCTCATCTTCTTTGCCATTGTTTGTCTTTTCGTCAAATCCATCTGTACCGTCATCACCACCGCTCGTGTGGTCACCTAAAAATTTCGGTTATTTTAGGTGTAAAACTGAAAATTGAAATTATTTCAATTTCAGTTATCTTTGGTTTTGGGATGCAATTCGGTTAATTTGATCACTAGCTACTATGATCGAAAATCATATTATTTTGGTAATTCAGTTTCGATCATAACTAGATACCAAATTGGCCGAATAATCAATCTTATTGACAACAATTTCTAAAATCCTAATTTAAACTATCTCATACCTATGTTCTAGTAATTTCAAAGTTTTTTACATTTTTTTCATAGTTAACTGAAATTTAAAAAATACTGACTTATATTTACATGTAGGAAATGTATTTACAGAGAAGAAAAATTGATAATTTAAAATGTCTATTAACTATAAAAAATATTAAATAGATTGATATTATTGGAAGATGACTATCATATAGTTTAAATTAGAATATCATAAGTAATTATTAGAGTGTGTAAAAGAAGTAGGAGACAAAGTGTAGGTTTTAAACAATAAGGGGGCGAGGTGTAGGTTAGGTAAAACCCTATGTGACTATTGTAAGTTTCTCGAATAAGTAATGTCATATTGTTGACACCCAATTTCGTCCGGCCATTAAAATAATTTTAAAAAAAATTAATTAAAAAATTAATTAAATTTTTTTTATCATTATTATTATTATTATTACTAAAATTTTTAATTAGTTTAAAATACATTTTTTTTTTGTTTTGTGAGGATTTAATTAAAAATGATATATGTGTATAAATGTATGTATGTAATAAAAAGGAAAACTCCATAAAAAGTGACAAAATTAAAAAGTTTGGGGTAAAAATGACATAATTGAGAAGTTTTGAAAAAAATTGACAAATTCTGAAAGTTCCATGAGCATTTGGTAATTTTTCGCGTCAATTTTGGGCCAGACTAACGTTTCTGGCCCAAATTAACAGAAAATGACAAAATTGTCAAAATCAGAAGCTTCAGGAACTTATCCAGAGTCTGAGAGACGTAAAGGACTGAAACTGTCATTTTACCAAATTAAAAGATAAGTTTGAATTTAATTAATTTTTAATTATGAACAGTCCAACACCCCTTCCCCTATAAATAGGGGTCCAAATCTGTGTATTAACACAGAAAAAAAGATAGAAAAAAATAGAAAAAAAATCTAGAGCTCCGTTTTAAAAAAGGGGAAAAATTACAGCCACAGTCACTGATCTCTTACTCTCTTCCCAGAAGCCTAAGAACTTCTCTTTCTCTTCGTTTTAGCCCCTGTTCCCGTTTGCTCTCTCTCTCTCTCTCCTCCCGCGCACCCTTCCCTCTCTCTTCTGCTTCCTTCCTCCGTCGCCGTCCCGCCACCGCCAGCCCACGCCCCACCGTCGCCGTCACTTCCCTGCCGTCGCCCCGGCCGTCCCGCGCCGCCGTCGTCCACAGCCGCCGTCTTTTTCTTTTTTCCTCCTCCTTTCTCCTCGCCTCGCGCCGTCCACCGCCTCCGCTGTCACGCTGCCGTCGCTCCGGCCGTCCCGCGCCGCCGTACCCCCTCCGCCTCGCCGCCCCGCGCCCGTGCCGCCGCGCCAGCGCCGCCAGCCCAACCCCCTGCCCCTCGCGCGCGTCGTTTCCCTGTTTCCAGAAATTCAAATTTTAATTTGAAGGGTACAACTCTCATTTAATCCTTCATCTTTTCAATTTCTTTCACTTTGGTCACTAACCTTTTATTTTGTTCTTGCAGAATTAATTACTAACTCTTTTAATTCTTACTTGTTTATTTATTTGTTTATTGTTACTAACTTTTTTTTTATTGTTATTAACAACTAATCTAACTTTACTAACTTTTATATTTATTGTTATTAACATCTAATCTAACTTTACTAACTTTTATATTTATCGTTATTAACATCTAACTTTACTAACTTTTATATTTATTGTTATTAACAACTAATTCATCTAACTTTACTAACTTTTATTTTTATTGTTATTAACATCTGACTTTGCTAACTTTTATTATTGCTGTTATCATTATTGTGTTATTAAAGTGGTTGGCCAAAAAGCCCAACTTCGTTATTATTAATTGTTTTTTTATTATTAAATTTATTTCACTTTTAATTATTATAAAAAAAATAATAAAAAATTATTATAAAAAAAGAATTTTATGTGAATAATTATTAAGGCTGATAAAAAATCATTTTTAAAAGCCAATTATCTTTTATTTTGGAACACATGTTTTTATTATTTCTTTAAAGATAACAAAAAGTTAACTTTTTATTCCTTTTGTTAAAAATTAATAAACAAACATAATTAAATAATTCTAAAAATATACAAAATAATTCTTTTTTTAAACATATCTTTAAAATAATGGTATTAAAAATTTAAAAATTCAAGGAAAATAATAATAATATTATGATTAAAATTAATAATTAATTAATTAATTAAAAATAAAAATTTAATAAAAATTAAATTCCATGTCCAAATGATCCGCCAGGATCCAATGGTTTGGAGAATAAAAATATTTTTAAAATAAAAATTAATTTTATAATTACTTTAATCTAGCAAAATAATAAATAATAAAAAATGAGAAAAACAAAATCTTTCTTTAATAAAAGAAGTATATGAAAAATTAAAACTTTGTATTGTATTTATTTCTTTTAATATATAAATTTGTGGTTTCTTTATTAAATATACAAAAAAAAAATCTTAATTAAATAATAACTTTTTGGTTAATTTTATCCAGAAATAAAAATTTACTTTTATTTAAAGATATACATATAAATTTTTAGTTTCTTTATAAAAATTACTCTTGGTTAATCTTTTATCAAAAAATAAAATATATAAATATTATGACTTTTCTCTATTTTTAAAATATACATATAAATCCTTGATTTCTTTATTAAATAATCATTTTTGGTTAATCTCTTATAAAAAAAATGAAATATAAATATCAAGACTTTTTATATAAATCTTTTCTTTATTATTTTGTTGGATAATTAATTTTTGGTTTATCTTTTATCAAACAAAAAAACTCAATCAAATACACGAATATCAAGATTTTATTTTTAACTCTTTTGTTTTCTTTGGTAAATAAATAAAATCCTGGTATTAAATAACTAAATAATTACTTTTTTATAAAAAAAAATTTTAAAAAAAGAAAGAAGTAAAAAGTAAAAGTATTTTTTAGTTATATAACTCTTTGTTCTTTTAATAAAGAATCTTGATGTTAGATAAATAAGAAATTATTTTGGTTCCTTAAATAAATAATAAATATCTTTCATTAAACAAGAAAATAAAAAGAAAACTAAAAGAAGGAAAAGAAAGAAAGAAAGAAAGTAAAATAAAAGTAAAAGAAAAGAAAAGAAAGAAAGAAAAGAAAGTAAAATAAAAGTAAAAATATAAAAAAATAAACAAAACAAAATTTTTAGGTTAACATTAAAAATCATTGACAAAAATCTAAAATTTCATAAATAAAAACTTATAAATTAGTAATTAAACTAACAATTAATTTCATAAAAAAAATAATTAACTATAAATTAAAATAATTTTCATATCCGGATGATCCGACAGGATCTACAGTTTGGAAAGTGTCTTTTTTTAAATTAATTGAGTAAAAAATTAAATAAATACAAAGACAAAAATCCATATTTACGATATGGATTAAAATTTTGTCAAATTCCGTGTCCGGGTGACTCGGCAGAGTCCATGGTTCGGAATTAAATCTTCCGTGTCCGGGTGACTCGGCAGAGTCCATGGTTCGGAAGTATAAAATTTTATCCAAATTAATTACCAAAAATTCACATCCGACTAAATAATTCAGTTAAAATTTCTAATTTTAAAAAATTAACTGAAAATTATTTAAAAGCAAAGCAAAACAAAATTAAAATCAACTAAGGTGCCAATTTTGGGCGCTATAACAAAGTTGTTTTAGCGTAACCGTACTCCCGATCCCCGAACTCTCGCAGACCAATTTTAAGGTATCCAATCGACCTAGGTAAACTGATTGGTGGCGACTCCCGAAAACCTGACGTTGCCACACATATGCAAGCAAGCAAATTTTGATCAAGGCAATTTCTTTTACAATCCATACTTATTCCATGGCCTATTTCAAGTTTCTTTTAGGATGGTGTAGGAAAGTTAGTTTTTTTGTTGCTAATTTTTTGTGCGACTCTTTCAAAGTAAGAAACAAGGTGCACGAATTAGAGCACACTTACAAAAGCTAAAGTGATATAGAGCCTTGGTTTTAAGGAGCTTGAAGATTTTAACAATGCCTTGCTTGCCAAGTTGGCATGTGAAGGATTATTAAAACCCTTTCTAGTTATTGGGTGAAGATTCTCAAATGTCTATATTTCATAACTCTTCATTCATGGAGGCCAAAAAATGATCAAGGGCTTCATGGGGGTGGTCTAGTATTTTAAATGGCAGATGTATTGTTCAGCAAAGCTATCGTTGTCAAATTGGGGATGAGAAATCTATGTTTGTTTAGAAGGATCCTTAACTTCCTACAAGTGACAAATTGATTTATCCCGTAGGAGAAGTGATTCAAAACCTAAGCAATATAAAGGTGTGGCTATTAATGAGACTTAAAATTTATGCCTAAGATCTAAAAATAATCAATCATTTGCTTTCTGACCAAGAGTTTAAGGCTATACAACAGTTTCCTATTAACTTGTTTAGATGGCTTGATGAGATGGTCTAGCCATTTGACTATTCTATCTACCTATAATTTTCAAAGAAGGGCCACTTTTTCTTTTCATCCATTTTCATCACATTTCCTAGACCCTAGACTATGCAAGCACTTATGGAAGCTTAAGGGACCACCACAGGCTATCAACTTCATCTGGAAAACATGTTAGAACTGTTTGGGTACTAATTTGAATAAAGTGAAGAGACACTTAGCCATTGATTATAAGTGTTCTTTTTATTCCACTCTAAAAACTATGGAGCATACCTTACTGATATATGAATGGACAAAACCTGTGTGACTTGAAACAATGGATTATGTGGTGGATGATAGCAATGACTACATTTAATATAAATGGTTGTTTGAGCTTATTACTAAACTAGGTATAGGGGCAACAAAGGGCAAGCATTCATGTCAAACATCTTTTTTATTTGTTGGAACATTTAGTTGGATAGGAATGTTGCAATCTTTTAGTAGAGGAAGTTGAGTCTCAATTATGTGATTTAGAAGAGCATTCAAGGCTTTATTGAATAATGGAAGACTTTGATATTTTCTGAGGCTAGCACTAGGAGTAGAGGTGTTCATCAGAGATGGGACAGGCCTAAGAAAAGGAGAGTCAAAATTAATATAGATGCAGCATTTAATAAGCTTTTAGGTAAAGTTTGAATGGGCACTGTGATTAGAAACAATAAGGGTGAGCTAGTTCTAGTAGGTGGCTCATTTTTACAGACCACTTATATTGTAGTGGCAAAGGCTCTAGCTATTTGTGAAGCCCTCAAGAAAGTAGTTCAGTTAAAACTCTTGCAAGATGAAATTGAAGCCATTCTAATATTGTTGTGGATGTAATCTAGAAGGGTAGAAAGTCTTGAAAGATCAATGGTGTGAGAGTTAATATTCAAAGCTTTTAGCAGAAGTTTGCATGGCGTAGTTTTAGCCACATTTCTTGGTCTACTAATCGGTGTGCAAATGTAATTGCATCATGCTGTAAAAAAAAAGATGAGATCATGGACAGGGCTTGTAGTCCCTCATCCTTTTTGCCATGCTTATTTGATGCAATAATATATGTACAATTCCCCTTGAGTTATTATATTGTAAATATATTTTTTTATCTTCATTGTGTCAGTTTATAAATCAATAATTAAAGGATGCTATGGATAAATTGATTAAAAAACTGACTAACTCAAGTCCGGTAGTTGATTCAATAGTTTCAATAATTGTGAGTTTTTTTCCATATTTGTTTCCACAACATTCGGCCTTCACTTTTTGTGTTTTTTTTTACAAACAAAACTTATTTTTAGGGTAAAATGCACCATTGATCCTAAACCTTTAATTCCTATTGCAAATCGATCCCCAACCTTTATTTTGATGCAGATTGGTCCCAAACCTTTATAATTCATTGCACATTGGTTCCTATTTCTAGGCAGACATAAAAATTCAATTTACGGAGAAGAAAAACTAATAGCTTAAATTTTCCATCAACTATTCAAAAATTATGGCTTAGTTCGAATTTATGAAAAAACAATTACCAAATAGTTTAAATTAGAATTTAAAAAATTAGTGTCAGATAATTCATGAGAGTTAATGAATTTAAATTGTTCAGTAGTTGTTTTTCAATAAATTTAAACTGTGTCATAATTTTCTTATAGTTGATAGACAATTTAAACTATTAGTTTTTATTTTCTATAAATTGAGTTACTGTGTCTTCCTAAGGTTAGGGACCAATATGCAATAAATTATAAAGGTTTGGGATCAATTTACAACAGAATGAAGGTTAGGGACCAATTTGCAACTTGAATTAAAGGTTTCAGACCATTAATACTACTTACCCCTCATTTTTACCACCTTTTCTTAAAATTTATTAGTAATTTAGTATATAAGATAGTTGTCTTCTCTATATATTTGATTTTTAAAATCACAAAATTTATGCTGCTACAAAATCACCTCAGTTTACCCAAATTTCTAAATTTTTTTAGAGTAATTAATTATCAAAATAAATTTTACAACCAACTAAATACAAACTCGTAAAACATTAAAAGAATACTGGTCACATGCATCATATGAGCATGTTTAATCAATTTCATTAAAAATGGTATATCCAATTTCATTGCCTAGGCAACCCAGTGGCCGACTGTTGCCATTGGTGACCCATCCATCATTGGTTGCTTCACGAGTAAAGGTGGGAGGTGGGCCGGGTTGGCCCAGACCGAACCGGGGCCGCCCCGCCGGTCAAACCCGCCCCAAATTGGATGATGCTTACCGAAAAACCTTTTTCACAAGCTGAAGATGTCCACCTAGAATCTTGGATAAAATCACAATTAAATCCTGCATTTAGAAAAGTATCTAGGAAAACTGCTAGGAAAGAAAGCTTTAGACAATTTGAAACCGGAAAATCAGATTTGCAAGCATATTTTTCTGCTCTTGATCATTGTGTGGCATTTACTTTTGATATGTGAACATCACCTATAGATCAATCATTCTATTGTGTTACTTCTCATTGGATTGATTCTGATTGGATAATGCAAAAAGGAATTTTGTCATTTAAGGTTATTGAAACAAATCATACTGGTTTTCAAATATTTAATTGTATCTTAGAAATTTTACGTGATTATTTTTGTACTGATAAAGTTCTGTGCATTTCATTTGATAATGCTTTAAATAATGATGTTGCCGCTCGCCTTTTGAGTCAAAACTTAAAACCACCGTTCAACGGTGCATTTTTTCACGTTAGATGCATGTGCCATATTTTGAACATTTGTGTGCAAAAGGGTTTAGAAGTTCTCCAAAATAAGATTTTACCTATTCGAAATTCATTAAAATATTTGATGTCCAGACCTGCTATTTTTCGTGAATTTAAAAGCTTTTGTATTGAAAATCAAAAACCATTTTCTTGGAAACGGTTTAAATTGGATTGCCCAACCCGCTGGAACTCCACATTTTTTATGTTGCAAGATGCATTACCGTATGCAAATTTGTTGTCACATTTCATGAATTTAAAAATGGGTTCTGAATTTCTTATGACTGAAATTTGGGAGAAATGTTTCAAAACCGGTGAATTGCTTAAGTTTTTTTACGAGGCAACTGAATTTTTCTCTGGTGTTTACTATTCAACAAGTCATCACGTTTTGTTTTATTTAGTGAACATCACATATGCTTTACATCAGTTTAAAAATGATGAGTTGCTAAAACTGACTGTCGAAGCTATGCGGGCTAAGTGGCTTCAATATTTCTCAAACATTCCACCTATCTTTTTAGTTGCTTCTTTACTTGATCCGTATGTAAAATTGACGGGCACAACAACACTGCTTGAAGGAATTTTTCATACTTATTTAGAAATGTCTCATATAAATATTTTGGCTATGTCTGCTTCTGCTTCCGAGTACTTGTATTCTTTATACAAGTTATATTGTGAGCGGCATTCGGATAAGGTAAGATCTGAAGTTCCTCAAACCGAGCCTCCAAGGAGATCAATCTCCTTAAGATTCAACCCGGCGCTCCAAATGCTCAAACGACCTCGACCGATGACATCGGGATTAGCTGAGGTCGATGACTATCTCAACACATCATTTGAGACAAGCGACCTCGACATCTTGGAGTGGTGGAAACAAAAGAGATCAAGATTTCCGATCTTATCGATAATCGCACAAGAAATTTTTGCTGTTCCAGTATCGGCCGTCTCATTTGAGGCAGCGTTTAGTGTCGGAAAACGGGTGATAATAGAAAAACGATCAAAATTGACACCCGACGCAGTAGAAGTATGCGTGTGCAACCGAGATTGGGGCCTCGCAGCACTCCGGCATCAAGACCAAAAGAGTTCGGATGATGAGGTAATATCCGATACCGAGAGTTGAATTTTTTTTTTCCAATCATACATGTAGTTTGTATTTGATCTGATTATGCTGTTCAGCACAGATCATAGGTTTCTATTATTTATCATTTCCGGAACATTTTTGCCATTTCAAAATGTAAGGCACATTCCGATTATTTATAAGTGCCGTTTGGCTTTTTAACTTAATAAAACTTACACCGGAGGTGGTGTTTGTTCTTAAAAATATTTATGACTTATATAATTAATAATTGTTCTATTATATATATATATATATATTAACAAAAAAAATGAAACCCGCCCCGCCCCGCCCCGGGACCACCTCGGAACCGCCCCGCCTACACCCGGTCCGTGCCCGGACCTTAGGACCCAGGCCCAGGCCCGGCCGGGCCGACCCGGGAGGTCATTGGTAGCGGTTGAGGCTAAAGTTGCCGGTTACAATTTTGTAAAAACATACAATTCAATCATTAACTTTCTAAGATGATCATACTACTAAAACTCTTCTCTTAAAAGATATCAATATAACATTACTTATGACTATAAAACAAAAACCCAAAGACGGCTGTGCCAAAATAAGCCACCTAAATTGAAAAAGATATGAAGTATTGAAGTAAACAAAAATTAAAATATTTGTTCCGCAGTTTTTTGTTTAGATAACTATGAAGTTTTATCAGTCAGCTATTTTTAGGTCAGATTAACCAAATTCAAACAGATGCCGGCAATAATTTCAACATTTTTTTTCCTGAGGTGTTTTTTCCCTTAAAACCAACCAGTATTTTTCTGCGGAAGATCAGGGAAAGACATTGCAAAGTTTTGTTTTGCTTAAGGGATCAAAGCTACGAAACTGGGAAAGATCAGGGGATTGTCAAATCAACGTCATGAATTATTGATTTGTGAGTTGCGATCAAATACTCTTCAGGTTTTTAGTTGGTACTGCAGTTGGTTTATTGATAATGATGGCGGCAAATTCTTTATTTTAACAGGAGGAGTTGGTGGCTTGGGCACATCAAAACACAGCACCAAGGTCAAATCTAAACCCTTCCAACCAAAGTAAACATCTGCGTTCTCCTGCCTGTTTCGCTCGATTGACCACGTGGGCGGTTATTGTTTTTCACATTTCAATATTTGCGAGATTCAATTCCTAAGTTCGACGTCAGTAGTTTCTTGGTTCTCCATGTTCTTGATGAAATCTCCATAGATTTTTTCCGTTGTCTTAGACCCTGTTTAGCAGTTTTGTTTACTATCAGTTTAGACAGCTTTCTTGCAGACATATCAGTGCCATATTTTGTTGGAGTTGTGATGATCAAGTCCATGAAGGAAGTTCAGTGAGTCGTGTTTTTCGAAGAACTTGCTGTACATGCAAAGGTTTCTTGGATTTTGGCTCTGGTTCGTTATCAAATCAAGAGATTGTGAGGAGACTTGTCTGTGGTGTAACATAATGGGTGGTTTTCAGCTCAAATATAAAAAGCAACTCCACTGTAAGATGTCGATGAAAAAGGCTCTGGAGAAGCTCGTAAAGCGTTGTGCCGTTGTGGGAATCATTCTGGGAGAAGACCCAACAAGGGATCACTGGTAAGTTAACTGGATACAATACATCTATAGCGTTCAATCTTTTACTTCACATGTTTTTGTTTCCAATTATCCGGTTGCATCAGTTGAGAATATCGTTACTTACTTTTGTAGGGATCGGATCCTGTGCCTTCTGACCATTAACTGACATTAAGAACTTCATATATTCGCCTTCTGATGACAGCAGTAATTTTGCAGGAGTTGGACCCTCAGTTTCGACTACTATAAGGGGAAGGTCATCTTAGAAAGGCCTCCACTAGACCTTGGGACAGGTCAGAAAAAAAATTCATGTCTTATCAACTCCTTCCAATTTCACTCCACCGAATTAGTGTGTTTCTGATATGCTTCACCTCTGCAGATGTCAGATTAAGTAGGAGTCTGCAGTGTCTCTTGAGCCAAAATGGTTGTATATTGAGAGACACCGAAGCACCAGGTGTTGGTCAATATTCCCCTTTTGAAGACAAGAAAACGTCTCTTATTTCACCGGAGATGCCTAAGGATAGTCTTGGTTGGCCCTTGCTTCTTGGTAAAACGAATACAAATCCAGAGCATTCACAAAATGATAAGACTAGAGTAATGACCCCGGCAAGTGCCTTGGCTGCAATACTTAAGCAGATTGATTTGCATCCAAATAGAATTAGTGTTACTTTCAATGAGGAAAATGAGTGTTCAAATCCTGATGCCTGTGCAAATCCTGATGCCTGCGCTCTTGGAGGAGTTGTTCATGCTCGTGGCATGAAAAAGGAACTGTTGAGTGAAAGCATAAATTTTAATGGAACAAGGAACTTGGATCATGGATATGAAGTCTCCTCAAGCTTTGGCAGTATCCTTAGAGAAATATGTTCATCACCAGCACGATGGAAGCTGATTAATAAATTTGGCTACGATGAGCTTAAGATAGCAACTTCTGGATTCTCTTCAGGTTATATATCAAATCATCCTCTATCTGAACTCAGACATAACATTGCGGAGCTGAAAACATATGGGGACGTAATGTTTATGATCATGCAAAGAAGTTTTCTCAACCTGCTGTTAATATTCTTTTCTTCTTGTTTTTCTCTGGTCGGCAGAAAACTTGATTGGAGAAGGAGGCTGCAGCAATGTCTATAAGGGAGTGCTTCCCAGTGGCAAAGCCATAGCTATCAAAATTCTGAAACCATACAGCGAAGCTTCAAACGACTTCTACCTTGAAGTTGACATTGTTTCTTCGTTGAAGCACAAGAACATTAGCCCTCTACTTGGTGTATGCATTGAAAGTGGGCATCTTATCTCAGTCTATGATTTCTTTCCTGAAGGGAGTTTGGATGAAAGGCTTCATGGTAATGTTTAATCACTTTAAAAACAGTCGCTTCCAAACAGTTGAATAAATATTATTAGTTGAAAGAGTTACTTTCTGGAAATAGGTCAGAATGGAAGGCATGTTATGCCCTGGGATGCTAGGTTTAAATTGGCTGTTGCAACTGCTGAGGCTCTTAATTACCTACACAATAAGAATCCTTGTCCAGTTATCCACAGAGATGTAAAATCTTCCAACATTCTCCTCTCTGATGATCTTCAACCCCAGGTGAATTTTCTACATCCTCTTGACCTACGCTGAACTTTTTCTTGCTTTCAATGAACCTACTGAATGACCTGTTTTATCCATCAAGTTGAACTACTTTTTAACGTTCTCATGCCTCTCATAGTCTCTCATTTCATTTCAGCTATCTGATTTCGGGCTAGCCATGTGGAGGCCTATAGACTCAAGCTACGTGATAGATAGCAATGCGGTAGGGACTTTTGGTTACCTTGCTCCTGAGTATATCATGGAAGGAGGGGTCAGTGACAAGATTGACGTGTACTCATTTGGTGTGGTGCTTTTAGAATTGCTATCAGGCAGGAGGCCAATTAGTCACGTGTCCTTTGAAGGCAAGCAGAGCTTGGTCCAATGGGTATAACTCTTTGACTTACGCAAGTTATGCAAGACCTGATCTTATGAATAACTTGATTAGTGGTATGCAGGCAAAGTCGTTGCTAGGCACAGGGAACGTTGGAGGACTACTCGATCCAAAGTTAAATGGATGTTTTGAAGTCGATCAAATTCTCAGAATGGTTCTTGCCAGCAGCATCTGCATTAGCCAAGCACCCCAAAATCGTCCAAATATCGGCAAGGTAAATATTGGTCCTTGTTGACAAAACCAACTCACTGTTAACCTTTCTTCAGGACAACATGGCTAATATGTTTTCGTTGTGTGGTTCAGATTTTGGAACTCTTTATAGGAGAGAAAGATCCAGGGAAGTGGTATGAAGAACATGTGAACAGACTGCAACATTCGTCATACCTGGCAGAAGATCTCCTTCCCCAATGTTTTGATTGCAGGGGACAATTTGGTCTCTTGTTCCGGAGAGCTGATGCTTATGCCAAACCCCTCGATAATCACCAAAGGGCCGACGAGCATGAACGCCGTCCCAAACTGAAAGATTTCTTGAAAGAACCACAAGATTAACAATGCCAAGTAACATAATGGTCTAAGTCTCACTAGTCAAAAAGCTACGGCTGACTGTTGATCGCAGGAGCTAGCTGGGGTGTTGCCATTCAAGAACGACGACATTCTCTCTGGAAGACTGTTAGGGCAGCAATTGGTGTATACGTTAACTACGAAGATTTCATTTTCCACCGGCACCAAGCAGCTTCATCAGTCTCCTCGACAGCAAACACGGACTATGTACTTGGCAATTATCTCAACTAGAAAACAGATTGGTTTTATTTATTTGTCTCCTTGTGTTTTTTTATTTGTCATAAACTGTAGACGGATCTTCAAAAGCGTGAAAATTTTCTTCTTTCCTTCCACTTCAGTAAAAGCTCAATTATGTACAAATCAATTTCCGGTAAGCTCCAACAGAATGGAGCAGAAAAAATAAAAAAGTTAACAAAGAATATCAAAATGGAGTTACATATGGCAATGCATGTATATCTGCCTCCGGAAGGTAACAAGCCCGTGGGTAGATATTTGTAGCTCCATTGAATGAGACACCATCCTGAGATTCCAATGCTTTACGTTTACCGGTTCGATCTTTCCTAGAGAAAAGCCATTCCAGCTCATCATCACTGCCATCGTACACCTGCAACTGCGGCGGCGGAACCCAATCCTCTATTAAAATCTTATATTGAGATGAAACGCTTTTTGTCTTGCCATCCGACAACAACGCTACTGGAAGCTTCTCTTTTGTAGAGCAACTGGCTTCCCGAAGATCGACTTGGGTTAGATTGAAAACATTTCTGGATTGAACATGATGCTCAGCCTCCCTTCCAGATGTAGAACAAACTTGTTGCTCATCAATTGAGAGATCAAGAACCGGTTGCTTCTTAAGGGTAAAACTAATCCTAAGCTTTTTCCCTGCACATCCATGAAGACATTCCAAGGATCAGAACAAGAAATTACGACAAGAACGCATAATTCCAATTTAAATAACCATGTGATACAAACTCACCACCCCTTTCAAGTACGTTCGACGATACACTTGCCCTTTTCCTCTTACTGCTGCTATCGGAGCCATCGGACAAACTGTCAACAAGGACAGGCTGACCATGCTCTTCAGTAAGAGCACTCCTTTCAGACTCAATTTCATTCTGAATTGGAACTTCATCTAACTTCTTGGAATTCCACGAGAAGTCATCGGTTATCCGATCCTTATTTTTCTTATGATGATGTCTCTTCTCCTTCCTTTCCCTTTTCTCATTTCTTTTGCCTGTATCGGCCTCACTTTTCCTCTGGATCTTTATCGAACCAGAATTAAGAAATTTAGCAAAGGAGGGGAAGGGCAGACCATGGAAGAATGACCCTCAAGCAAGGAAGAATACAATGCTGGGAACAAAAATCCTCACTTGCCGTAGCAAGTGAGTACGACCCATACATAGTGAACTTCACCACAAATTGAAATCAAGACCATCAGATCTGGATCTAGTCAGATGATTATCAGATGGAATTGTTAGGTTAGCATATAGGTTTATTGGATCCCATCCATAGATCACTCGAAACTCGCAAACCTATCAAGACAAAAACCCAAACCAGAAACCGAGGAAGAATTTCACAAAAACGAATCCACAAATTTGAGGAAAAAAGGGCACCAATATCGGTTCAAGTCGATTCAACATCTCACTAGGCAAAATCATCGATAATACATGGATTTACATAGTTCACGACATACTTTTGATCTTTCAAGGGTTTACATGTTCAAAATGATAATTACAATCACATATCATCAGTCAAGCATGAAGTCGAGCATGAAACACGAAAACCAAAAACTTCTTATCTGAAGTTTTGCTCAACGAACCTCAATCGATTTGATCAAGGCCTCACCACCGCTCGCTCGGCGCCGTTCGTACGACGGAGGAGGGTAAGGAAAGCACCTCGACATACTAAGCGGTGGGATCGATTGAACGGAGATGGATTCTGATCTAGATCTCAACTGGTAGAAAACTTCAAAACTAGGGTTAGGGTTTGCTCGGCCGCCAAGAGAAAACGCGTAATGGAATAGATTTGGGAAAAGTCTGCCCGAGAGGGGTTTATTTATAGAGAAAGTCCACCGACCTAGTTGGGCTGCTTCTCCTAGGATTCCTCGTGTCACCGAAATTGCCCTTGTATCTCTTGTCCGTGATTTCACACGCTAGCAGCAAATTGTCGTGACAAGTGAGGACTTTTTGGGGATACAGTTGGCATGTTGTGCTGGGCTGTTGGGCCTGAAATTGCAATTTGAATTTGAATTGAAAAATAAACAAAAAAGAAAAGCTATAAATAAACAGAAAAAATTTGTGCACCAGCAGAGCGGGCTGCAACTGCAAAAGCCGTGTCCAATACTGCGTCGACAAGTTGGATCCAGCAGTGTGAACGGTTCCCGTTCGCAATTTTGCATCACTTTGCATTACCGCTATCCGCCACAAGGCCCACAACAGAATTCTACTTGCATTTCCGACTTCCGAATGTTAGGACAGGACTGGTATGTGGTTTTACTAGAGTTTTCGGTATAGGGGCAGCACAAAATCTATGAGCCTTTTCTCTTTAAAAACAATCATGTAGGATCAACTTACATACGCTTAAAAATTTGTCATGCACCTTTTAATTGCTTCACATAAATTTCATGTTGCATTGAACTAGCGTTAAGTCAGGATTTTAAGTTAGGGATTAGATATTGTATTAAAAATATTAAAAAATTAGGAATAGAGATAATAGAGTTTTTTTAATTTCATCTTTACACACACATACATAAGTAATATACGAATTTGTAAAAAGAAAAATTGGGGGGGCCCGGGGGGGGCTAAAGAATTATATAACAGTGTAAATGAATCTCTATTTTATTATTGCTCAATGTGCTTAAGTATTGTAGTAAATAAAAATAGTGAATTACATGTATGAAAAGGAAAACCGAAAAAGTTCAGCTAAAGACACATATAAAAAACTTTATATATAACCATGTTATTAGCTTCTTCATCTTTGATACAACATACATGTAGTATGGGGGTGGTTAACAGTATCGACTCGTGTTGGAAGCTTGAATCTGGCGATATATAACCATGCTACATTTTGCTTACACGATTTTGTTTTTGTTTGCAAGACAATGAATGTTTATGAATTTTTTTTTTCCTAACTCAGCTTAAAAAGGAAAAGCTAATAAAATTTAATTACTTAAAAAAAAATGAAAAGTAGTTTTAAAATTTTTTGGAGTAAAATTTTAAAAATAATAAATTAAAAAATAATTATAAAAAACCCATGAATGGTCTCCCCGAAAATACCCATGAATGTTTATGACGGAACAAGGAGACGATGAAGGAAGGCTGTATTGGGGAATTGATGGGAGCCCAAGTGGAGGTCCAACAGAGAAACAGCGTGGAAGTTTGGCAAGGCCCGGGAAAGATAAAGAAGCTTCTATATGGGCTCCTTCAGTCCAAACATTGCTTGTAGGTTTAACGCAAGGCGATAGCTCAACTGAAGCAATGAACCTTGGCGCAGAATAACTTTTCCCAGACTGGACCCGCTGAGCTGACCCTTCCATTCCGTTCCGTTGTATTCCACTGCATCGAATACTGTCGGAGAAATCAATCGCCCCTAACAATCCGTCTCCCGAACCACAGCTCGTAGAGATCGCGATGCAACAGGCCGATTACAGCTCTTACTATCCTTTTTCTCACAATCCCAATCCCAGCCCTAACCCCAACCCCAACCCCAGCCCCAGCCCCAGCCCTCCGGAATTCCACCAACCTCCGTACGCCTCCGCACCGCCCTTCACCTCTGGCTACCCTCCCTCCGATCTCTCTACTTACACCCAGAGCTATCCTACTTTTCTCCAAAATCCAGATCCCACCGCCCCCTCATACCTCCCACCATCGTCCACCACTGCTCCGCCGCCTCCGATTCCCACTTCAATCTCCTCTTTCAATCCAACGACGCCCCCGGTTGCCCCGACTTTCCCCCCATACGATTCACAGGGCCCTTACCAGCCCCCGTATTTTCCACCATATGATCAGCATCAGGCTGCTGCCGCTTATGCCCCTCCTCAGCCAAATCCAACCGCTAGTCCAGTTCCAAATCCGAATTACTATTCAGCCCCGTATAGCTACGTAGGGAATCCGGTTTCGTCTGGTCCTACTGCGTATGACAACCCGCATGAGAGTTTAGTGAAATTTGATCAAAGTGGCGGATATTTTGATGACAGCAAACACGGGGAATACGGCAGGAGCAGGTCTGATATGGGATCTGATCTTTATGGGAAGCGATCTGATAGCTTTTCGAGGTATGGAGATGATGGATATGGAGATGGTGTTTATGCCTATGAAGGCAAGGCCGAACCATATGGGGCACGGGGCACGGCTCCAAAGTCTTCTACTTGGGTTGGTTTCGATGATTATGGACGGTCTATTAGTTTTCCTTCTGGCAAAGGTTCTTCCGTCGGTTCAGCGTCGCCAAAGATTGTGAGGGCGGTCCCAAAGGCAGAGGCCCGACAGGACGTGAAGGGCGGGGTCCAGAAATTTCGTGTCAAGATATTGGCTGAAAGCGGAGGACAGAGCACCATGGATGTACTTTGTCAGGTCTGTCCGTTACAGTTAAATTCTCAGACTGAGAATTGATTTTCCAAGTTATATATTCAAATTTGGTCCTGTTTGATTTTTTCATTGCTGGAAGTAATTGTTAGGAGCTCTGTGCCCCAAGTGATTCTCGGGCATAGGTTTTAGCATTTGGTTTCTCGGGAATAATGTGCCTGTGAATTTGGATCTTCGTACGTTCTGGTTAGCTCTCATTGTTTCTATCAAATTTTGTGATGGGATGATTTCTCCTGGCCCTGTTGGATTGGTTTACCTTACGTGATAGACTTTTTAGTTCGAAAATAATATCGTGTCAACTGTCCAAAATGCAGGTTCTATGTTTGGTGGCAGAATTTACTTCGTGCTGTTTGTGTAAGAAACTCATATGCTTTGTATAAGAACCTTAATTATTTCACATTTTAATTATGGTAGAATAGTACTGAACCAATCTCTTTTTTCTCGTTATATGACTAGTTGATAGCATATATGTGCTGAAGTCATGAGCTGTCTGTCTGCTTTTATGATCAGAATCTAAATCATTTGATTTCTTATATTGCTGATGGGTCGAGGCATTTTGAAATTTCTTTTTCAGATTGGGTTGGACGGAATTCGCATGCTTGATCCCAGCACCAGTAGAACATATAGAATATATCCGCTTGAGACTGTCACCAGATGTGAAGTAGTGAATCTCCTTTTTCTATCTTTTTCATGGGTGTTTTTTTTTATTCTCTTTTTGGTTAATTAATGACATAAAAGTGGTCTTACCATTTTTGTACAACACATAGGTGATGGACTCTTCTACACTAGCATTTTGGTCCAAGAGTTCTGTGGACATTGAACCAAGACGCATCAGATTGCAATCAAATAGTTACACCACAAATACTCTCCTTGATACCATCACAGCTGCGACTGTACAGGTTAGCCTACAGGGCAACACAATAATGCATACTGTAAGCTTATTTGTCTTATTGTATAAGAAACAGTTTAAACAAAAAGTTGCTTGCAAAAAATTTAAAAAAAATTGAGGCTCAATCATACAAGTTTAAATAATGACACTTTCCTTTCTTGTACCCCTACCATAACAGCAAACATAAAATAAAAAATAGGTGTGCTGTTCCTTTGCACTTGAATTTCCATGGGTGGCTTTGTTGTGCGAGTATGATGTCGAAGGATTTGTTTGTCTCAATGCAGTTCAAGGAGATGGGTGGAAGAATTCGACCGTCTGAGTTCACCAAAGCTGCTGAACAACCTGCTGAGAAGAAGAAAGGTTTTGGGGATTGGATAAACTTCATAAAGCCTGGCAATGAGGAGAAAGATCATTGGGTAAGATTAGTGGTTCAAGCTTCTATAACTAAATTTGAAACGTTCCTGTATGAATTTATTGGCCAATGGAAACACAACCATATCTTCAGATTATCGTTTATCGCCACTAATTATTGCTGTGCACAGGTTTTCTATTTTGTAGGTTTGATAAAATCCTTAATGTATGAACTTACTGGATTGATTCTATGTTTTCGCTTTCTGTTACACTTTGTTTCTTTGGATATCCTAAGTGAGCTCCCTAAGCCTCATGGCAAGGGATTGAACCCTTCACTTTAATTCTCAAAGAGAATGTAGTCAGGTGCACCAACTGCAATTGGCATAAATTCTTGATCTCATTAACAGTGTAGTTAATGGCGCTCGCCATGTGCGCCTTGGTGACATGGAGTGGTTGTCCGCCATCTGAGGGTGGTGGCAAGGCGAGTTAGGCTTGGGTGTGCCTCTGCTGCAATTGCGTCATAGCAAGTTGCGATGAGGTGCTTGGTATGGGTACATGGCAATAAAAGTTGTCCCAAAACCCTCTCTTTTCTTTCCATTGCTTCGTTTTTGTTTTCTTTCCAAATGTCATTTTTGGACAAAGTTGCCCCTGATAGCTATAAAAGCCAGGGATAAATTATGTCCTTGGGAAGAAAAATAAATTAGGGTTTGGGGACCTCACATTGAATGAACTTAAAACAAAAAAAGAAAGAGGAATCAAGCAACGCTTTAGAGGAGAGGGATTTTTGAACAGAAAAGAAAGAGGAGTCAAGAGTTTTGAACAGCAGGAAGCCGGGCCAGATGAGTCGAAAGAAGATGTTGGCAGTTGTGAATTTGAGAGTAACTTGAAAGTGATGAAAATCTAGAAGAAGAGCATGATACTTTAGAGGAGGGGGATTTTGATTAGAAATAGTTTTTGGTTGAGAGAATAATGCTACAACATCTTAGCTTACTTTAGAAACATTTAGTCCTTATTTGCTTCTCTTTGTTTCTACCCTGTGTTCTTTTTACATATTCATAATCATCTAGTAATAATTATGAAATACTAAATAGTAGGATTTTGGTGTCTATATTTAAATTTACTTTTTTTAATCTAATATTTTGTTGCATCCAACGTTATATTTTTTTAAAAAAAATTTGCACTTTACATTGCTTTGGCAAGCACAATTTTTGTGCCATGCACCTCATGGTGATAGACGGCTTAAGCACCTCGGTGCGCCATTTGCCTTTAATTACCAGTTAGTATGGATTTTTTTGAGACCACTGCATTATTTTTCTATTGTATTTTTATGATTGCATATTGATTTCGAGTTTATTTTCTCCTGATAGGTTCCTGATGAAGCTGTTTCGAAGTGTACCGCATGTGGGACTGATTTTGGGCCATTTGTTCGAAGGGTATTTTGTTCAGTTGAAGTCTAAAAAATTTCCTGCTTGTGATTTGCTTTTAAAACTGAAATGAGATTTTACTTTGGCTTGTCTTCAGCATCACTGCAGGAACTGTGGAGATATTTTTTGTGACAAGTGTACTCATGGTAGAATTGCTCTCACCGCTGAAGAGAATGCTCAACCAGTTAGAGTTTGTGATAGATGCATGGTAATAATTATTGGTGGTTCATTTGGATTTACATTTTTGGTATGAGCCATCAGAATAATTACAATGTGAGGCAACTGCTAGATTGGATGATTATGTCAAATTATCTCTTGGTCGTCTATTGGACTGCAAAATACAGAGTGTGTGCTGAACGTGTTGACTGCTGGCCTTGACTTATGTTATAACTCTGGTTATAATTATTTTTTTTCTTTTTTATGTTAGTATATCAGCCAAATTCGTATGTGTCTGTTGTTTAGCCTCAGGCAATTGAGTTCCTTGTTTTGAATACTTGATGCCTTCTCGAAGTGCAGTTGTAGAGAAATTGTTGATTGTATGACCTTAGATTACCTTTAGAATCTCTCTCTCTAAATTTCATTTGTTTATGACTTTTACCTGTAGAATTTGATTCCTTAGCATCTGTTACTTGTAGGCTGAAGTCACTCAGAGGCTGAGCAATGCTAAGGAAGGTGCTAATAAACCTGCAATCCAGAGTCACGAAGATCTTGCCAAGAAGCTTCAGGTACACAGCAACTTCTCATGGACTGAGTTAGTCGGTTTTCTTTCGATCTATTTGCTGATTTTGCCTGATTTTGATCTCTTGTGACAGGAGGAGATGGAGAGAAATCGCCGAACATCATCAGGTAGGAACTCATTTCACAGGGTCGCATGTTCCAAGAACAATTTTATGATGGTTATGCCTTTACTGTACCTTTTATGTCCTGATTAAAAGTGAGGGTTGGGTTCTGCATCCATCCGCCTGAGGAGTACTGGTTCTGTAGAATATTAAATTAGTGCCATGCTCATTAAACCAAAATGTCTGGATCGGGAAACATACAATAAGTTATGTTAGTGTTAATTACGTTATTGATCTCCTCAGGCTCGAAATCTGAAGGGTCTGGAAGGCGGATGAAGGAAGTTGCCTGTCCTACCTGCACAGTCCACCTGCAGGTTTGAAAAAAGCATATATTGCGGAAGTAGTAGTTGTTTGTTGATTTCGGCTGTGAGAATGACAGAATCCCACACTTGCAGGTCCAAGTTCCCAGCTCCGGATCTGAGACGATCGAGTGTGGGGTTTGCCAGCACCCTTTCCTGGTCAGTGCTCATTGACAATGATATGGCAAAGCCTCTGATCCTTTCAACAAAGCCGCAGTACTTGATCTCCATGAAATATGTGCTGCAACTGCATGGTTATTCTCTTTGCGTCATTATGCTTTTGATTCCTGTATGATTGTTAATTATAATTAGATGTCGCAAATTTGTAACTTCGGCACGTAGTGTTTCGTGCTTTAATCTTTGGGGACTCGATGCCGCTTTGGTGTGTATATGATACTATTTTTGTGCAGAGGTTGGAGTCATATCCCTAGCTGAATTCAACTCCTAAGATCATTGCATGGGCTGTCACCATGAATTGATCAGATCAGCTTGTTCATGCATTCTTTTGTTTACATTTCACACCAGTAATCCCGGTTATCTTTTACAAAATTCAAAGGTTGAGTTGTTATAGTGGCTAAGAAAAGTTTTGGGTCGGGGGTATGGAATTCATAACGTCAGTGTATATTTCTGTGAAGTTGTGTCAGCAATTCAAATCTATGCGTGAAATGAAATGCCGTGAGGCAAGGTAAGCTTCAAATATAATCAAATATTCTTTCTAGTGTAACTTTCTTGTGAAGGAATGGTAGTAAGATAAAGTTTTAAAACCGTTCATCTTTCATCATTTCATGGAGCTTCCTTCACGTCAAAGGGACATGAGCGACTCTTAAGCCATTTTTTTAAGCCATGTTTGTAATCAATATACTATATTTATTGTAAAAGCATGCAAGTATGAACCACCTCTTTTATAGTTGTTACACAATTTTCTCTTTCAACGTTGTTATACAATTTTATTATTACCAATACAATATCACTATTCGGGTAAACAACATTCATTGTCTTTGAATTAAGACTCATATTTCATATTCATTCTGAAACTATAAAATGTTATACCATTTATCTTATAACTATGAAAATGTTATATTAATCGTCCTGCCATTAATTGTAACCATTAAAAATGGACGGAAAAAAACATAAAAAAAACTAATTTTAACCCCCGAAAACCTTCCATTTGTCATAGAAACTTCAAAACTTTTACATCTTACAATAAAACAACATTCTCCTAACCACCCTCCTTCCTCCTTCCTCCATGACCGACGGTCATCCTTTGTTTCGCCCATTTGGTTCTCATGTCCTCTATCTTTGATTCCAAGCCAACCTGCCCATTGTGAGCCCACCTCCCATCTTTTCTTGCTAGATTATTGATGGCCATCTTCTTTTGGTGGTGCGGGAGCATCTCCCTCTGACAGTGCATGATCGTCTTCATCCGACAAAGCATAACTATCAACTGTCATCTTCTTCCGGCAGTGCGAGATTAAAGAGAAACAATAATGTTGGAGTGCGAGTGAAGGGAGATGTCTAGGCGGGATTGAAAGGAAATGACGATAAAGGATAGCGATGGGCAAGATTAGAGTGCAACGGGAGAATGCTAAGGAAGAGGACGCTTAATTGATGGGAGAGCATGACAAGACGGCGACAAAAGATGACAACCAAAGATGACAATCGACAAGGAAAAAAGTTGCGTTTTAGCCTCAAGAGTCTTAGCCTTTTGTTCATCTTTCTCCGTCGATTAATCGTCAGTGGAGGCTGCAATGTGGGATGTCGGTGACGAGATAGGTATGTGACGGTGGCAGATTAGCACCGACCATTGCAGAGATGAAGGTCATGAGGGGCGGAGGAGCACAGGTGAAGGCCCTGACAAGATGGTGGTTTTATTGTAAGATGTAAACATTTTGAGGTTTCTAAGATAAATTGAAGGTTTTCAGGGGTTGAAACTAGTTTTTTATGTTTTTTTTGTCCATTTAATGGTTGCAGTTAACGACAGGGTGGTTGGTGTAGCATTTTCATAGTTAAATGATAAATGATGTAATGTTTTGTAGTTCCGGAATGAAACCGAAATATGGGTCTTAGTTTAGGGATGGCGGGTGTTGTGTATCCATCGCTATTCAAAATGTCTCATCATTGAATAATGACAGTTACTCTTTTGGCCACCTGTTTTTAAACTCTTTTTTTTTAGAGATGATTGTACTCTTTTGGAGTCTGGTCACCATTTTGTATAGCGATTGTTTTTCTTTTTAAGTGTTTGTATCACAATGGCCATTTTTTGGGCTTCTTTGATCCATATTTGTCTTGGTCTCCCTTCACCAACTACAATGTAGCTATAGTAATATTTTGATTTTGGGCCTTAGCCTGTTTTCTACTCCCTGCCCAAGAAGAATGTCCAAATCCAAGAAATGGATAATTACATAATAACCCCTTAAGTGGTGTAAAACTTTGTCATTTTACTCTCAACCTTTAAAGTAATGCATTTTTATCACAATGTCTTACAAGTGGTGATGACAACAAAAAATATCGGACACAAATTCACGACCTCCACTGCCACTCAACAGACTTAATAGAAGATAAATGGTACATATGCCTACCATTTGTAGGCCACGGGTTCCCCATGGATAAGTTAGGAAGTTGATGGCCCCATTGCAGTCGGTGTGTTACCTAACCATCAGGAAGTGATGATATCATGAGGTAGTGGCAAGGAATGGAAAATGATAACAGGTGTGGACTTCCTCTCTTCATTTCTTCTTCAATAGGTGTTGTCAACTAGTAGTAGGCGAAGCTTTGGGAAGAACAGTGTGGCTTTTTGCCTGTTGGAGAGGTGGTGAAGATGATCAAAATAGATGATTTGGTGGATCGGCTACCGGAGGTATTGGTGGTCGGGAAAAAGGCGATAAGGAAAATGAACACAAATTCGGGCATAAAGAAAATGGAGGCAAGCTAGAGTCGGCAGTGGTTGTGAGTGTGGGAAAAATTAGGGTTTTGGCTTTTATTATTTGTTAAATTTTATGGTTAAGTGTACTTTTAGTCCTTTAATCAGTTTTTACAAAAAAAAAAAAACTAGATGATTGAAATTTAACAATTAAGTTACTTTTGAGTAATAAGAAATCTTGTGTCACAAGCTCGTATAGTTGATAGCTTCAAATTTGTACCTGCTAAACGGGGGAGCTTTCAACCAAACGCCCACAATTTTGCGGGTTTACCCCTGACCTACTTCCATCCCTACTTTCAAGAGCTAGTGATGTCCATTTCCTAGGATAAATTACATGAGAAATCCTAGATATGTGCATATTGTCATGATTTCATCCTCAAACTTTTTGAATTGTATAAATGTTACGAATCAATTCAACAAATATAAAACATTAGTGACCATAACCAAAACTTTGCATAAAGATCAAATGTCCAAGTTTAGGATTTAATTCAGGAAGTCAATTGCCATCATTCATCATTTAAGGACCAATATAGCAAAAACCAAGCGTACAAGGTATTGGGACCAACCGAGCAAAGCAATGGTTGACATCACTTCTAAGAGGTTCTATTGTCATTTAGAATACTTTTGCCAAAAAGTTTTTATTAAAATATTTTCCTCCAGCTAAGATTATTAAGTTCTGTAATGATATTTTTGCTTTCAGCCATATGGATTCAGAAAAATTATATAAAGCTTGAGAAAGGTTCAAGGATTTATGCAGAAAATATCTACAATATGGATTACCTATGTTGATGCAAGTGCAAATATTCTAAAATAGTTTGAATTATGCTTCCAAGCAGATAATTGATGCAGCAGCTGGTGATACTCTTAATAATAAGACACCTAGAGCAACATGAGAGTTGATTGAGGAAACAACTATGAACAACTATCAATGATAATCATGGTCAAGGGTTAGACCAAGCAGAGATGCGGCAGTTCATAATTCTAATCCTAATTCAGTATTAGCCGATCAAATTGAAGCTCTAATGGGGGAGTTCAAAAAAATTTCTGCCAATCAGAAGCAAGTTGCGATGCAGTGTGAAGTTTGTGAAGAAAGACATTCAAGCAATGAGTACCAAAATACATAATTGGTTGAGCAAAACCAAGCACATGGACTTTGTTGGAAATCCACCAAGGCCCCAGAACAATCTGTATAATTTGGGATTATATTTTGTTATTAAAAACATGTATGTGTTTATATGTGGCTTTTGTTTGCTCATATACAAAAAAATATTTCATGTATGTTGGACTCAATCGAAAGGGACTAGTTTAGATTTTTTTCCATTTTTTTATGTTCTTTTCTTTTTTTTTTTGGCGTTTGTTCCTTATTTTTCCACCATTTAGCTTGTAAGTAAATCAACTATAAAACATCTCTTTTTATTGTTGTAAACTAATGTATAATCTGCAGCAACAAGTGAGCCTTACATGTAGTACAAATTACTACTTTAATCTTAGCAATATAACCTAATGCAAACCCACTTTAATGGTTTGCAATGACGCTTAGTAAGTGACTCTATTAAAGCCCGAGCCAAGCAACTGGAGTCCAACATGCCTAATTGGTAAAGACTTTGTGCACAACTATCCCTAGAAAAACAAATATTAAAGGGTTGTATTTAGCATGTCCAACCCAGCTAGCAGATATCTTTAACTTTCATTAATTGTCACGCCCAAACACAACCCAACCCGTGAAGATTGTTGGGTTGAGTAGCTTGAGAGGGATGACTTGAACTGGGCCTCAACAAGGTATATCGCTTGGGCATTTAGGATAAACATAGGTATGAAGAGATTTAAAAGACTAGTCACCTTGCTATATTTCCCAAAAGTTGGGTTCAACCATGATTACGATTCAAATATTTAAAGATAAAAGATGGTGACTAATTTTGTGGCTAGTGCTAAGGTTTAGGTAAAACTACATTTTGCCTATATTATTTTTTAGAATTTTGACCTTGTTGTATGAAAAAAAATAGGAAAATGGCTACAAGATGGATTGCCATAATTATGGTATGATATTAACCTTTCATTGGAAGTCCTTGAATCTTAATAGGTATGCCTTCATTGAACGACTAAAATTAGGCTATCATTATAACGGTTAATTTCCATATCACTACACAAAGAGTACAATTATCTTATGTTTAAAGGAAAGTCAATAATCTAAACTTTTAATCAACTATCAAACTATTAGTTATGTACTTTGGATTTACTTGAAAAGAGTTAGGATATATGTTGGCCGAAGTGTAACCTAAGAGAGGGGTGAATTGGTTAATTTTAAAAAATAACCGAAATTGAGTTTTTGCAATCTCAAAACAAAATGTAAATCCAAGAACACTAATAAGTCTATTCTAGCCAGAAAAATCTATCACAAAAATCCTAAGCTTTACTTTGTTTTGGAAACAATCAACTTCAACAAAAGTAAATGCACAAGTCACCAAGCAATGATCAAACAAGTAGTGCAAGAAAAGCTTGCATACAAGTATTTGTATAGAGATTCAGCCTCTCTTCTTGAGAGTCTACTACTCTCTTTAAGCTTAAGTTCACTACTTGAAAGTTTTATTCTTCGCTATGAATATCAAGAATACACAAGGCCTTACACTCTTTGGTAGCTCTCTTTACTACTAACTCTCATTAGTTTTCTAGAGGCTAACTAGAAACATCACGAACATCCTTTCTCTCACTAGTTTTCCTAAAAGCTAACTAAAAATCTCACCATAGCATTTACAAGATTACAAGCTCAAACAATAGCATTCTTGCAAGATATACAAGTGAAAGCTCAATATCTCTTGGAAAATCTCAAATTAAGCACATTTGATTTGATCTAGATGATGAATGCTCACTTTTAATGGCCAAGATTTCTTTCTAAAATATTTTTTTCATGTGTTTATGCTCGTTTGGGAGCCAAAGAGACAATGCAAAATGGCTGGAAAGGTTAGAAAAGCTTCTAAGAAATATGGTGACCGTTAAATTGGATAGGAACTAGCCTCTGTTATCCAATTTTACCCAGATGAAAAATCTCTCTGAGTTGAAATTTCGACATTATATCCTCACCCAAAGCTTGATCTCCAATAGCTAGATTGCTAATTAATGAGATGTTAGCACCAAACCCATATGGTAATCTGATGTGACATGAATTTAAAAAGAATCTGTAATGAATTTTGAATTGGATAATCGCGTGCAAACTTAGACTGAAGCTTTCACCCAGTTGAAAAAATTTCACTTAAGTCTTTTTTTTTGTCCAGAACCAAGATAGTCCTAAGCTGGAAAAATTGCTCCAGTTTCAACAGGTTGAAAATTTTTCACTTTGTTGAAATTGCACTTCCAGGATTTTTAACCTCTAAACTCTCAAACTTCAATGTTTATTATTTGAAAAAAGGTTGCTTACTTCACAAACAATGCTTAGATCACCAAAAATACTTGAAATATAATCAGGAACTATTTTTCCTTTCAATGATCAAAACTTCATCAACAAAAAATTAAAGTATAAATCTTTAAATATGGACTCAGAACACATAAAACAAATATGTTTTATAATAATCAAAATTAAAGAAACATGAACCATGAGTGGAAAAAATCCAACAATATACTAGGTTTCTTAGCCAACATGTCACAGCAAAGAAAAAATCCATTATCTTAGGAAATATAGAAATGACCTAAAAATCAAAATAAAGTTTGAAGACAGTTTAGACTATGCCTAAAATCAAACAAATCATAGTGACAAAGTTTTGTTTTAAAAGATAGAAATAATATGACATAGTTCGGAGACCAACATGACAAATAAGTAGCATTTAATTTCTCAAATGAAAAAAATAGATAAATCAACGGCTGGGATGGATTTAAACCAAAAGAAAAAGTGAAACAGCCCAAACGCGGAAAATAGTAATATAGGCCTAAAAAAAGTGATCACCTTGTCAAAATGTAATTAACATTAGAAAAAAAAACGATTGCCTCCTAGGAAAGGGATCACATGGAGAAAAGGGATTAGGGAAAACATGAAAAACTAGAACAATGCTGTTTAGCTTTTACATGTTTAATATAGACAATGGGAGAATGGGAAAAAAACACTGTTGAATCAGGTACAAAACTCAAGCAGGTAAGGAGCTTTGATATTGACAAAAAAACACAAAAAAAAAATGATTGTTTTGATACATTGTTCAATGAATTGTGATATCCCCTTATGCCTTTAGTGTATACTAGTAATTGACTCACACCTCATTGCGGTTCAATCAATAGAGCTACAAAATTTCATACTAAATACTTTTTATATTGGAAAGAAAAGTGTCCAAAAAGTTATGAATTCAAAACTAAGTCATGGTCAATTTAAAGGTTTTCAAAAATATAAAATGTTTCAAAATTATAGGTAACTAATTTGTTTCAGAATTTAAGCACAAAATGGGTTTTTTATTATAACTCATAAAACTTCAGGGGCCTAAAGTGTAAAAACCAAAATTTGAAAACATTTTTTTATTTGTTTTGATAAAATGACAAAAAATGTCTGATCTCAAAGTTTGAGGAACAAAAATTTATCATACACGAAAGAGTAACTATTATGTAATTTACCATTTTTGTTTGGGACATCCTTTTGGCCAAGAAAAACAAATGGGCTTAACAAAAAAAAAAACTGTCAACACACCCCTCCCCCAAAAAGCAATTTCAGGTTAAAAAAAAAAAAAAGAAGCCCCAATGCAAAAAAAAAAAAAATTATAGCAGGGTAGGTCAAACAAAAGCAAATAAAGCGCCCATTAAAACATATAAACAGGCCGAACAAAACAAGATCTAAGAAGGTTATTGTAGCAGCAACTCTATTGTTACTAAACTCAAATCAACCTTGTTGCTTTAGTTATTATAATATATTATTTCAAATTAAAATTTAGAAAGTTGATAGTAAACAATTTAAGAAAAATGCTCATATTTAGAGGGTAAAATGGAGATGAATGAAACAAACGAGAGAAAACTATAATTTCACCGGAACTCTAGGTAATTAGCCCTTAATCTTAATCAACGCTCAAAAGGTAGCTATTTTAAAGTGAGATTATGCTTCTCAGCTTCATTGTTTTAAAGTGAGATTATGCTTCTCAGCTTCATTGTAATGTCACTTTCTGTACAAAAATTCAAAGCTTCATAATCTACTATAGAAATATTAAATGTACTAAAACTAATGTGTAAAAATCTTTCTAAATCATATGTGCCAATATATAATTAGATATAAAAAAGTAATTGATGTCACTCATTTAATCAATAACTTTTCAAATTATGTTATACTTCCTCCCTCCTATAATGAATGAATCATTTCTCTCATTACAAAAGTTAAGGTGTATAATTTATCTTGTTTTTTATTTTATTTTATTTGTAATGAAACTAAAATTCAAGAAAATTATTTTTTATATTTTGTATAATAAAATTTTATATGAGTGTAGTAAGATAAATTAAATATTAAAATTTCTATAAAAGAAATGGGTCAGCCTCTTTAAGAGAGCCCAAACAAAAATATAGTTCATTCCTTGTTGGGGAATGGGGTATCAAATTCTGTAAATTTTTAATATAAAATTCTTTATACATCTGATATGCTGCTCAATGTGGTAATGATCTTACAATTACGAATATAAACTTCACGTCAGGCGTGGTAGCCGGTAGGATGAACGACGAAGGTTACATAAAAAAATTCCATATACGTCCAATATTTAGATAGGATGACAGATAAGAAGGTGCCTATAATACGTGGTGCGACAAAAAATGCTAGATCTATGACAAATTAATGTGCTTATATGTGGACAGATAGATACGTACAGTAATTAAGAAAAACTCAAGGTTATAATAAAACTCAAAATTTTATGTCTAGTACACCCATGAGCCTAATTCAGTGATTAGGGATATCGATTCCAAATTTCCATGGTAGGTGCTCAAGTCTCTTCTCCACTCAACATCCCCTAAAGTTTGCTAAAACCTACAATTTTATCATTTATTTTTAAATACCTACACTTCTCCCTGAGAACTTAACACCGTTAATGATTATTACCATAGAAAATGAAAAATACTTGACTTGGCTCCTTTGACCTTCTTTCATAAAAACTTTGGCCCCTGACTTTTACATCTTACGGTTTACCTTATTTTTAAAAAAACCTAAACCCATCCTCTTCCTAAACTAAACCCACGCACACCGCTGCTAGAAATTATGACCTAAGAAATACCCTCACCATCGCTAAACCCTCACAGGCTATCACATCCACAGCAATGGCGATGAAAGTGGCTCTTTCAGGTTCAACCTCGGGTGGTGGTTTGAGCTATTCTTCATGGCATAGTGGTTGGATTTGGGCAGCATGGTGGTTGTGGTGATCGATTCTCCTTGTTCCCTCTCCCTCTCAGAATCGATTCTCCTTGTTCCCTCTGCCTCTCTAAATTGATTCTCCCATCATCAATTGGAATTTGAGGCAAATATGAGGCCGTCGTCAATATTCCTCCAAATCGATTCTCCTTGTTTTGCCCACATTTGCTCTCTAAATAGTTTTGGGATTTTGGTTTCGATTGGCTGTCAATTGGCGAAGATGAGGTGATATTTTTCTGTGGTTTGATTGGAATTTTAGATTAGGGTTTCGGCTGAATCTCAGATTAGGCCATAGAACGGCCCCCTATCACCGTGCCCGAATGGGTTGGTCACGTTACACTTGCGTCAAAATCGCATTGCCTCCATCACCCTAAAGACCGACGATTGAGCAAGAAGGAAGTAGACAGACAGAGAAGGAGAGATGGAGCGCGTATGAGCAATCGTGTCACCACCGTCTCTTTGACTTCCTTTCCTTCCAGTGGCCATCGTTGGTGGCGGATGGGTTGTAAGATGGGCAGAGTATCTGGTGACACACAGCGGCCGAAAATGGGCAGGGGAAGAAATTTCTTTTGGTTTGGTTATTTTCTCTGGTGGTGCGCAGCGGCCATAAATGGCCGAAAATGGTTTTTCTTTGGTTTTCGGTCTAAAGAGGGAGGAGGAACCAAGAGAACCGAGGAACAATGCAGCCACCTCGTCTTCTGCTCTTCTTGTCCAAGAACAGAGCGCAGGTTACAGATTCGAGAATCACTGTCATTAGAGGAGTGAGACAAAACCAGATCGGACCAACGATTAAAAGACTGGAGAAGATTGGTTTGATTGGCCTCTGAAGAAGATTGTTTCGATTAGCATATCCAATTAGCCCAGTTGTTCACAAATCGGGTAAATCAATCAAACTAACAAGGGCAATAAATAGGGACGATGAACAAGTCAGATGGTTGTTCTTGGGGTTTAGTTAAAGAATGGTTAAATAGCTAGATATAGAAGTTTGGGGCCAAAATTTTTGTGGAAAAAGATCATATGGGTTAAGTCAGGTGTCTTTGTTTTGCTGTGGTAACAGACATTAATGAAGTTAATCTTTTAGGGGATAAGTGTTGGTATTTGAAAATAGGCGGATAAAGTTGTAGGTTCGACCAAACCTAAGGGGGATTTTAATAAATTTCCCTTGACGCCTGCCGCCCCTTCAAAATTCCGCCACCAGTGCTAAGCCAGGCTAGGCTGTTGAAGAAAAGGGGGCAAGCAGCCCACTGCTGCTCATATATTTAATGCGCCATTTGAAGGGATACCGTTCTAATCATACAATTACAGCTTTAGAAGCAGAAGGGATGTCGCAATTTCCCCACGCCTAGTTGGTGACATCCATCCAATGCATATAATCGCGTACCATCATATCATAAAATTATACTCTATTTATTTTATATTTTTTTATACCATTTAATTTTTTTATTTAATTTGGCTTAAATTTATTTATATTAGTATTTATTAATTTTTTTAAATATATTTAGAAACTATATGTCTTGATTTATCATTTTTATATAAAAATTCTTCATTTATATACTAAATTTCTAAAAATAAAAAATTATAAATTAATTATTAAAAAGTAAATAATATAAAGAATATAAAACGGTAGGAGTAATACTTATTCTTAGTTCTCTCTTCTATTATTTCAATCCAAATTTGTGTCATCATTATATTTTTCAAATCCTTTAATTATTTCCCCAGCCCTAGCTCTTCTTCTTTGATTTATCAAATTTAAGTTAATTCGCTCAAAATAGAATTTAGTCAAAGGTTTGGAGAAGGGCACGTTTTGGAGCAATTGCTGTTGGGTTCGGCGCGACTTAATTAAATGGGAAAAAGAGATTAGCACAATTGCAGTTGGATTCATAAAGAGCTTGGTCAGGTCAGTATGCATATAATTAATGAGGAAGATTGCATTAAGGCCCGCTAACCACTAACCGTATTCATATAGTAATTTTATTATTAATAGTAATTAATTGTTGAGTAAGGGAGATTTGTTACTGAATTAATTGGGACGTGGTGGCCGCAACATCGTGCCTTTCTGCCACCGCCAACTTCAACTCAAACTGGTAAGATAAGTAGATAACTAAAGGCCAAAATGCATGGTAGGTCATTCAACTTGGCAAACTCGCACGGCTCAGTCATTTATCTTTAACTTAGTGTGAGTTAGTCCTCTAACTTAGTGGATTAAGCATTTTGGTCCCTCAACTTTGCTAAATTAAGCAAATTAGTCCTATGTGGATGGAAAGCGTCCACGTGAGGTAACGTCGTGTGTAGGGTTGTTAGAAGTACCAATTTTGTAGAATCGACAATTTCTAGATTTGGTGAGATCACAGGGAGGAGATGCGAGATAGGATTGCAGGGCATGAGGGCACTGACATCCGTGGGGGCATAGGAGGGTGATGGCTAACTGACAAGGGGTGAGAGGAGGTGAATTGGCATGGAGGGTGATTCGATGGAGGTGAGGAGGTGAATTAAATTCCACACGGAGGCAAGGATGCAAATTAGATTTGATGGAGGAGTCAAATTTTATGAAGGAGAGGAGATGAATTGGATTCGACAAAGCTCCAATTTAACGAAGGAGCCAGATTCGACAGATGTGAAGAGGTGAATCATATTTGATGGGGGGAAAAGAGACAGCGACATCGGTAGAGACAAAAAAGGAAAACGGAGATGCCCACACCATATCAGCAAAAATTTTAACATCATCTGGCCTGTTATCCATTTTGGACTAACTTGCTAACTTTTTGAAAGTCAAAGGACTAACTGGTATTGATTTAAAGATAAAGGATTAACTCGTTCGATTTGGAAAAGTTAAGAGACTATATTCTCATTTTGGACATAACTAAACCGAGCAGGAGAGTCGTCTCATCGTCTGCTCTGGATCTCTTGACTGGACTGGACCACTGCCTTTTATTTCAACGCCCTGCTCCTCTCTTTTACTTTCCTTTAATACCCACGTCATCCATCATTCTGCAACCACTTGTCCCTTCCTTCACCTTACACCTATTCGCGTTCCCGAGGGATAATAAGGACACTAGTCCTACAAGTTAATGCTTTCTATCATTCAACTCATGAATCTTTCAAATTTCAAAACAAATCCCAGCACTTGCTTTACTGAACCCAACTCAACTCTATTACTTCTACATGCAATCACAGTTTTATTGGAAAATATAAAATTTAGCTTCTGAAGTTTATCAAATACCTCTTTATACTATAACCATCACATAATATTTGTTTTTTTTTTTAATTTAAGTTTCCTGAACTTTTCTTTTTGTATAAGTTGTTGAGAAAACTAAAAATAACACTCACAACTATAAGATTTTTTCTAATGTTTGCATATTTAAATTCACCTCTGGCTTCTATTTTTTTTTTAATTTTTGTCCCTAACCTTGAAATCCATTCCAGTTAGGTCCCTGACCTATTAAAGACATTCTATCTTCATTCTTTTTTTAACTGAAAATAAAATAATTATTATTGTGACGGAAAATGCTGCATCAAAACGAAGAACTATATATGGAGGGCATGCAGTGGTTAATTACCAGACTGGTAAATTATTAGTAGCTAATTAAAACATTGATTTAAATTATTTGTGTAAAGTGTTTTAGTATTGAAACTGACATATATAGTTATATAATTTGTCTTGTAAGTAAATAAAATCTCATAATAGATCTCAACGAGTGCAATATACCGCGGTTCGTGGAGGTAGCCCAACTACCTGCGTGCGGCTACTTCCACTTTAATTTAATTCCCACTTTTTCTTTAATTTGTTTTTCTTTCTCTCCTGCTTAATTAGTATTTATTTACTCAATAGTAGTTGCTTCCTGTTTAATTAATTGATATTATTACTGGATGGCAGTGACGACAGCAACAGCAAGTAAGCAACTGCTATTTTTGGTAAAATAATTGAGTATCATTTCTTGGGAAATAGAGACAGCTATATATATAACAGAGAGTACATATATATAAGCAAGGACAGATGGGAATCATGGATGTAGATGTATTATGAAGTCGGTTGGTAGCAAGGATCATCATCCTCATCATGATCACGTATATACAGATATATACACTAGTATTCCACAATAAATCCCATAGAATCAGCTGTGTTCTAGCATGTATGAATAGAGAAATACTTCATTTGATATATTTGACTTTTTATTGTATTTTGACTCAATTTTATTCATATTATTGTTTATTAAAAAAAATTAAAAAATTTATATTTAGAAACTACATATCTTGAATTATCATTCATATACAAAGATTTTGTATTTATATATTAAAATGTTGAAAATAAAAAATCATAAATTAATTGCAAAAAATAAATGGAGCAAAACTTTTGAGACGGAGGGAGTAATATATTACTCTCTTCATACATCCAAAAAGGTTCGATAAGTATTTTTGTTTTAGCTATATTAAAAGGTGAGTTATTTTTCTTTTTAAATTTTTTTTAAAATCTTATTTATTTTATTATTCTCATTTAAACTCTTCACACAAAATTAAAAAAAAAAAAGAGAATATTTTCTTTTTCTAAATCCTCATTCAAACTCTTACTACATAGACATAAGAAAGAAATTTTTTATTTTAGTTTTGGGGATAAAAATAAAAAAAATAATTTAAATTACACACATTTTAATTTTCATGTTAAAAAAAAGCACATCAAAAATGGAATAAACAGAGTTGTATATTATACAACAGCCACTGTATATATACTTACCAGTATATTTAATCATAAGCAGTATATATATCTCTGTGCGTAGGGGGATAGGTTTGATTGTTGCTTGAGCTGGCGATCGATGGACGGATGAGATGATACGGACATCTCATGACAACTAGTTTTCTCTCGGAGTAGCTGATTCACTACTGGCCGGTAAACCTAGTTAAAACTAGTTATAATTACCTGCTACTTCACACATGTACGCACGGGATTAATTACTAGCCAATGCTCCTTGGACAAATTAGCATAGTGTCCGTTATTTCTTATAATTGATTAGGATTAATTTCTACTGTAAGAGATTTCTTCTCTTTGCACCAAATGATAAGGTTAAGATTAGTGGAGTAAAGTCTAAGGTAAACTTATTATTTCATTTATTTCGTATTAATTAATTTTTTTTTATTTTTTTATTAAAATTTGACTTGAATATATTTATATTAATATGTATTGAAATTTTTTAAAAAAATGATATTTAGAAACTATAATATTTAAAGTGTCATTTTTATATAAAATATTCAAATAATAATTTTTTAAAAAAATAAAATTATAAATTAATTATTATTAATAGTAAAAGAGTCAATTTTTATGAAAATGGAGGAAGTAATAGAATTTATAAGTCCTTTACATAGCAATTATGAGTAAAAGAAAAGCTAGCTATCTATATATCCATTTTATGGTGGTTCCGGAGATTCTATAATTCATTTTGGGATCTAAAACTCATCTCCACACCACCCATATATTTATGTACATATCTATCTTCGACTTTAATTGATTAAGTATAATCTGCATGCCTTGAAAGATTAATTTGATTTGATTATTTATTTGCGAGGCTTAACATATATATATATATATTTAATGACTACGTTGACTCGATAGCCCAGCACCCGGCTAATCCCTTTTCTTTTTAATTAATTTTTCCGTCGATATCATCAATATCTACAAGATTCATCAATAATTAAATTGCTGGTGATCCTAGCAAGTTTCACTCCGTCAGAAAGATGATGAAATATGTTTGCAATTAACTTTGTGCGCGCCCGCGGGTCAACATGTAGAATTAATACTAGTTGAAAATTTTTGTAATTGCAGACGTCAACCAAAAACCAGTATATGGTACTTCAAGCTTCAAACCTGCCTTCACCCAGCTATACTCCTATCTGTGAAAACGAGACACGCATGTATCCGTATATACAAAATTAATAGTAGATGAAATTAAGTATGATAAATATAGATCATCAAAATATCAGCAGCCCGTAATTGCCTCAGTTTTCATCTACAAAAAAAAAAAAAACCCACATCTGTGTACCTTCTCAGACCATGGTTGGAAGGCTGTAACTTTGAGTTACAGTCAGCTGAGGTGAAATTCGGAGAAAAAATTCAGGCAAAAAAGACGATAGTGAGCCACGCGGCACCTAGGTTTGGAAAATCAGAAACGACCATGAAGAGTTTGAACGATTTGAATTTTGAAATGGAGGAAACTATATTAATGGATTTGCATTTGAGTCTCGTAAATGCTTAAAAAATAAACTTACTCCAGCGGCGGGCGTTCGAACTCTGCCTCTCCATCAATTTCTAAAAAGTGTCATATATGTTGGTTTTGTATTTTTTTGGTTTCCGTAAAAGCAAATATTATCACTTTCATTAAATATATTTACTCTCTCTTATAAAATATTATTCCCTCCATTTCATATTAGCTGTCCCTTTTATCTTTTATGGCTAAAATTTGACTTGAATATATTTATATTAATATGAATTGAAAAAAATTTAAAAAAAATGATATTTAGAAACTATAATATTTAAAGTTTCATTTTCATGTAAAAATTTCATATTTTTATGATAAATTTTTTAAAAAATAAAATCATAAAAGAATTACTGTAAATAGTAAAGAGAACAGCTTTTACGATACAGAAGGAGTACATGATTCTGAGAATAAAAAAATAAATATATTTTGAGTAGATACATAGACTAAATCTAGTCAATTTTAAGACCATCATGAGGTTCGAGTCTGGTCGGTCATCGAAACTGCAAAAAATAATTCTGGTATTACTAATAACTCAGAATAAATAAATTTGTAGTATAGCAGTGGAAACCAGGTCGAATCCTAAGGGAAATTGTTTATCTAAAAGCTTCTTCACAGAAAACTTAGAATAAAAGATTGAAGGGATTGTTTGCAATAAAAAAAATGAAATAAAATAAAAAAATGATCAGAGAATTTTTTTTAAAGAAATCTATCAAATAAGAAACCAACAAAACAATAAAAAATTTAAACCTTGGCATCAGTCAACATCCACTATCGAATTCCAACAACTGATCATCGATGTATAGATAGATCAATCAAGACTTTGAGTATTCATCGTTGGAACTATCTTCCTACCTCTCATTAGTTGTAGTTAATCAGAAAACAAGTGATCTAATTAACCCTAACTGCTAAATAACCTAAGAAAAGCGCTTTGATTTAATTTAACAATTGCATTAAAAATTAGAGAGATTAATGAAACTAAATAACACAAACACAAGTGGCTGCATTTAATTTAGTTGAATGTTCTCCCTAAGACCTAATGATTTCTGACGCAGTAAATCACTAAACCTCAGTTGCTTCACAAAGTAGAGAAACCAAACAATTACGGATTTGATTTCTAACCCAGCAGTAGATTGAATTCGAATAACAACTAGTAGACCTCCTAGCATATAAACGAAACAATCATGAAATTAATCATAGGAGAATATTCAATACTCAAAATATTAATTGATGAATAAAAACAACTTTGATCTCTCAGTGTTAAAGAATTCGGGGTTTCAGTCTCTTTCAACAAAGAATAAAAAGACCAATAAAAAGAAAAATAAATAAATAAGAAAAGAACACAAAAAGAGTTGAGGAAGAATAAGGGAAGGGGGGAGGAGAAGGTCGCACGCAGTCACCCTTTAAATACCTAAGAAAAACATAACCTAGTGTGCTAAATGCACAAAATCTCTCTAAACTTTCTATATTTTTACAAAAGTACCCCAAACAATGCTCCAAAACAGCAGTAGCAACTTCAAGCTGAGATTCGACCTTGATGCAATCATTATTTCTCAAAATGTAAAGTATGAAAGTTGTAGAGCTCTTTCTTATATTTGAAATGATATCTGAATCCCATAAAACGGACACTTACAGCCAAAGATATGCCCAAAATACTGCAACTGCTTCTAAACCAACGATGACTCAAAAATCATGACTTTGAAGCTGGATTTGACCATCTTAACGTACAAACTGGGTTCCATCGTCTGAAAGTGATTTGTAACTCCAGATGTTAGCTTTCAAATGAATCAAGAATCACTTGATTCTGATTTCTGTAGCTCAAGATATGATTTTTCTACCGGAACATCGCCAATCTGTCAAAATTTTTAAAGAACACATGTAAAATTTCAATTAAATCCACTTTAAATCAATTGAGTCCAGATATGCTCCACATTATAAAACATAATCAAAATATATCTTTAAGGTTCAAAATATATTAAAACATACTAAATATGAGAGAAATAAATATAATAAATACAAGCTTATCAAGGTCTCCTGAGAAATTACAATAAAATATATTTTTTTTGGAAAAAATATGAAACATGTTTGAAGGTTGTTGTGTGTAGCAGTGTAAAATAAATGGACAATTCAAACTTGGTTCGAGTTCAGCTCACTTTAAAGTTTATTTATTACTCGTTTAAACTGTTATCAAGTTATTGAACAAAATTTTAAATTTGATATACAATTCAAACAAAACTTAATTTATTTATTACTTGACTTGACTCGGCTCAGTTTTAGCTTTTTTATTTTAACTTAAGCGAACAACTCAAACTCTGCCAATTAAAAACTAGTTCATATTATTTTAAATTAAATATAAACGAAATATCAAGTTTGATAGATACTTTATTAACCTACTACTCAATTTGTTTTTAACCCTAGTTCGTGGGAGGTGTAACTGGGGAATGACAGAAGTGATGTTGCCAACATCAAAGTAAACAGTTGTGTGAACCGTTAAAGTTAACAGTGCTATATTAAGTATTTAACATCAGTTTTCTAAATAGGCTGCTGGTGAAAATTTTGAATAGCAGATATTTCTAGTTAACTGCTCAGGTAAAATGAATCACATATTATTTTATTTTATTTTATTTTTTGGGGGGATAACCAGCTAAAAGACGAGCTGTTATGTCCATAAATAGCACGACTGGCCTTGTATATGGTTTGTGTGCGTGTGTATATATATAGGGCGATGTAGCTGGGGGGTGTTGAAGCTGGCGTAGACGCAAACATAAAGCTCTAGCTAGCAGCTGCAGGTTTCGAGTAGGGCTACTCTAAATCAACCATGCGAAACCTGTTGTTTATCTCCCTCTTCCTTTTGGTCTCACCGGCGGCCAAAGCTGCGATCAAGCTGCCCCCGAACACAACCGTCCCCGCCGTCATTGTGTTCGGAGATTCCATCGTCGACGCCGGAAACAACAACGCCCTCAAGTCACTCATCAAGTGTAACTTCCCTCCCTATGGGAAAGATTTTCAGGGTGGACTTCCCACCGGAAGATTCTGCAACGGAAGAATTCCCTCCGACATGTTAGGTACTGAATTATAATTAAATTGATTGGGAAGAAAATCCCTTATGCCTTATGTAAAGGAGCTAGGAAGTCTTTATATTATAATTAAAGGTTCTCCACTTATAATTATATTGGCATTAACAAATCTATCATCATAGTTTATAACCTCAGTACTTAATTATTGTTGTTCAAATGATGCATACATGAATCAATATATATATTGCGGTTTATCTTCGATGAAATTCTTTCTTAATTTTCTTTTTGGATTGGACGAGCTTTAATTTATGATATTCTTTTAAAATGAGGAACAAATTTTCAACACACATGTATTTATCTCAAACCTTGCTTTATCTTGCCATTATATATGATTCTGTGCACACATAATATATTTATATAGTGGCTTTGTTTAACAAGTCCAGTATATGCTTCGAAATCGATCCAGCTAATTCTAGTGATTACTTAATTTCTGTATTACCCAGTTAATTATATTCAATAATTCATGTAAAATTAATAATCAAAATAATGGAAGCATGCATGGAACTAAGTCTACTAGTTACAAGTCTAAAAAAGAAAGAACCCAAATGAAGGAGGCACAGTGCAAGGCAGTGGAGGGTTACTTGTCACTTGTTGTATCTCTCCACAAAATGGAAAGCGAGGACTTTCTCTGTATATGGAAACTTACGATTACTCATCTAAAGTTTTACCCTAATTTATAATTTATCTCTTTTACTTTTAAAATATTATATTTTACACATATTTTTTTATATTATTTAATAATAATTTTTTATATTAAATTTAAACTATATAATAGTTATATTTTAGTAATTTTGACCTCTCTAATATTTTTTATAATTAATAGATATATTAAATTATCAATTTTTTCTCTATATAAATGCACATAAGTATTTTTTAAAGATTTACTAGTTATAAAAAAAGATTAAAAATTTTAAAATTACTGGAATATAATTATTAAAAAATTTAAATTAGAATTTCAAAAATTGTTATCGAATACTATAAAAAAAGTATGGGGTAAAGTGTAGGTTTTTAAAAATAGGAATGATAATTGTAAGTTAGATTAAACTACAGGGGAAGTTTTGTAATTTTTTCCTCCATATATGTCAGTTTAAAATTAGTTGTCTTTTCCTAGTATTTTTCAAAATTATGTTGAGAATTTTTTATTCAAAATTCAAGAACTGAAAAATATGATATAATGAACAGTTATTTCGATTTTAGAAAATTAAATTATAATTTTAAAATAAAAAAAAAAAGAAAGAAACAGGGGATAAAATTTTAAAATATATTTAACATATAAAGTGTTTAATTTATGTGTACGGGGTTGCAAGTAAGAAAATTAATTGGAGTCACAGTATGAGAAGGTACAAGAAAGTAAATGAACGTAGGCGCGGTCATAACTAAGGAGGCACAGTGCAGGGCAGTGGAGGGTTACATCTGGCAAATTTAAGACATGGGCCGTCAAATCCCCATGAAACGAAAATCTACTTTATACTGCCCATATATAAATATGTATCTCTTCCTCCCATTCCACAGCGACAGACATTTATGACTTTCCAACTAATACCACATATATTGCAGTTGTGCCTATTAATTATCATCACCCCAACACTACTCCTTTTTTCCCCTATTCCACTGATAAATGATACGAAAGAGACTTATTGCTCTTTTGTTTGTGCCTTTTTTAATTTCTTCCTAACATAATTAATTAACATGCATCAACATTACCATTTCATGATTCCGCATGTAGCTAGCTAGATTAACTTTAACCAAATAATTAAGCTACTAGTATTTAACCTTAATGACTTTGTCTTTAATTTTGCATGTTCGCATGTGCATGCGTTTCTCCATCCATCCATCCATCCATCAGCTGAGGAATTGGGAATTAAAAGTCTGTTGCCAGCATATTTGGACCCGACCCTGCAACCCCATGATCTTCTGAGCGGCGTAACCTTCGCTTCTGGTGGCAGTGGATATGATCCTTTAACTCCTCAATTAGCGGTACACCCCATGCATCCCACTTTCTAATAATTCCTTAATTAATTATTTTTTTTTCAACTATCTAGTTCATTCTTATGTATTCATTAATATCAGTACTAATTAATCTGGTTTGATTTATTCGGCATTGGGTAAAAAAAAAACAACCACCCTACCTGCTGCAGTCGGTTATATCGTTGTCCCAACAGCTGGAATACTTCAGAGAGTACATAAGCAAGCTCAAAGCTCTCGTTGGGAATGGCAAAACAAACTTCATCTTAACCAATAGCATGTTTCTAGTGGTTGCTGGGAGCGACGATATCGCCAATACTTATTTCGTCCTCGGGGCCCGAAAAAATTATGACATTCCTTCTTATACTGATTTAATGGTCAATTCTGCCGCTGACTTTGTCAAGGTAAGTTATTAGATATATACATAAATAATTACTCGATCCATATATATAAATATATATAAGATGATTGATTATTAATTAATTAAGTAGTGTATTCTTAATTTTGGGGTAAATTGAATATCGATCACCCTATTAATTAGTTAATTGATGGTATATGGAGAAGTATTTAATCATAATACCATGGGATGAGCAGGAGCTGTACAATCTTGGGGCACGGAGAATTGGGCTGTTCAGTGCACCGCCAATTGGGTGCGTACCGTCACAGAGAACCCTAGCGGGAGGGCTTGAGAGGGGTTGTGCGGACAAATACAATAACGCAGCAACTTTGTTTAACCAGAAATTGTCCAGCAGACTCAATTCCCTCACTAAAGCCCTTCCCAATAGCAGGCTTGTCTATATTGACATCTACAATCCCCTCTTGAACCTTATCCAAAACCCTCAGAGTAAAGGTACGTACGTAGACAAATAATTAGCTACCCCAGTACCTACTATATATGTATAATTGTATTTTCTTATTAATTTCCAGGGTTTCAAGTTGTGACAAAAGGGTGCTGCGGAACTGGAAACATTGAAGTAGCAGTTTTGTGTAACGGGTTGCTTCCAGCATGTGCTGATGATTCCAAGTACGTGTTCTGGGACAGTTATCATCCCACGGAGCGGGCGTATGATGTAATGATTAAGACACTTGTTCCCATTTATGTTCCCAAATTCCTCGGCTAATTACCTCAGCTTCAACAACATCCTCGTACTAGCGCATGCACCCGATTCGAATCCCGCGTATTTTATTTTTTTGAAATTAAAATTACTCACCTAATTTGTTCTTGAGTGGAGTGGAGTATTTGGTTAATTTTTCTTCAATACACAGGCTCGTCTTTTGGTGGCCTCAACTTTTCTGGTTTTTTCACTTGGAACTCTGCCTATTTATACAGTATTATATCAATCATCTAACCAAATCGAACTTGTTTTGCTAATGACTTTTATGTTTTGGGCCAAAATGAGTTTCTTCCTTCGGGGCCTTAATGGCATTGCATGCATGGGTCGCTGCCTCCCCATTAGCTAAAGCGACTCTTAGAATTACTTGATTGGATTGAGATATATACACGCACACCCTAGCTAATTAATGTGGGTCAAGAAAAACCACGAATTGAACTAACCCTTCGCTGATTTGTAATACGTTCTTATGAAGATTAGATATATACTGTGCCGCTGCTTTTACTAGAACGACATCCAACAAATTTTGAAGGAAGTAAAAAAAAAAAAAAAAGAAAAATGGGTGACGGTTAGGGACCAGCCGCATATTTTATTTTACTCCGCTAGCTCTGCTTGAGCTAAACCTGCCCCAGCCTGCTTGGACTAGGTTTGGGACTAAGCACGATATCTTATTAAAATAACAAAACTTTTGTTTAAATTACAAAAATAATTGCTTAAACTGCAAGCCGTTTGCTAAGCGTAAATGTATTTATTACTTTATCTTCAGGAAAAAATGGTTTTTTCAAGTCAAGTTATTGGGTTAGGCAGGGGTAATGGACCTTCCTTCATAGACTTAGTAGCTTTGTATGGAAGGCAGGCTGAGACAGACTGAGCCTAATCATTCTTTAACACAACTGTGTTCGAGTTTCGTTTGATCTAAGTCTATTCAGCTCAGTCTAATCCCCACATCGATTCTCGAGTCCCAACAACCAGAAGTATAACACACGAGGTAACCAATATGATTTATTGCATATATACAACGCAAGTCATCAACATAGAAATGACTGATATGTATTTGAAACAAAGTTCAATGGATAATTGGGATTAGACCATAATTTCAAATTTCGAGAGTATCGTGACATACTGCACAAAATACCACTGTATACATATATACATACATAAAACGATAAAACATATTTATTACAAATTTTATCATATAAATATTGATGATATTTCATTTGTTTACTACAGCCGTTTCAAGTTCTTTCCACCATTTTAGTTTTTTTTATTTAAGTTAAGACTTAAATATATTTATATTAATATTTACTAAAAATTTTTAAAAAACTTATAGTTTTTTAATATAAATAAATTTAAGTCAGACCTAAGGAAAAAAACTGAATAGTACAAAGAATATAGGACGGATGAAATATTTTTTTAAATTAATTGTCCTATTGATTTCCATTTGTGACCTTTTAAATTTTATTTGATTTCATTAGCCTATTTAAATGACATGTAGATTCATAAACTTATATAAACATGTTATCTATAAATTTTATAATTTTTAGATATATTTTTCTAAAATTATTTAACAATAATTAATTAGAGGAAAATTAAATGATGCATGATGCATGATCTCAGGCCTCAACACGAGTGACTTGGATCTTTATCCATGAGTACATGGGAGTGCAAGTATGGGCACCTACAAAAGCCACTCCAGATCTTAAGTAAATATTGTACCATTGAGTGAAAATTAGTGATATCATATATGATAAATGAACAATATCAAAGGGCTGAACAGAAGCTAGAGGTGTGGAGGCAAATTTCAGAGACCATGGATAAGCACATAGGTATATGGGTGATTTTTGGAGATTTTAACATAGTTCGCTGTAAAGAAGAAAGATTTGGCAGCAGATTTGAAGAAGGGCTGGCAACCGAATTCAACAACTTCATAATCAGTGCTGGACTGCAAGAAATTCAGATGGGGGGCAGAAAATACACATGGTATCAGAAGGATGCGACCAAAATGAGCAAGTTGGATTGTTTTCAGTATCTCATGATTTTTTTTAGTGGTGGCCAAGGGCAAGGGTGGTAGCATTGAAAAGAAATATTTCAGATCATTGCCCATTGATTCTGAATTTGAGTGATAAAGATTTTGGTCCGATTCCCTTTCGATTCTTTGATGCTTGGATGGAACATAGTCAATTTTCTGAAATGGTGAATATGACGTGGAAGAAGGGCGTGGTGGTTGGAACTCCTATTTGTGTATTTAAAGAAAAATTGAAGATCTTGAAATAAGTGTTAAAGACATGGAAGATTAAAACTTTTGACAACCTAAGCGAACATATAAAAAGCTTGAAATCAAAGGTTGATTGGTGGGATCAGGTAGCAGAGTTGAAGGAGTTAGAAGAATAGGAGAAATTAAAAAAGGCTGAGGCAATGTTCAAATATATTGAAAAAGGAAAACTGAAGGACGCAATGTTGAAGTAAAAAGCCCGTATGAGATAGGCTATTGAAGGTGATGAAAACTTCAGGTTTTTCCATGTAGTAGTGAGGGAAAGAATGAAGAAGAACAATATCAATGGTCTTAATATAAATGGCAAGTGGAGGGAGGAGCCGGATGTGATTAAACAGGAGGTGTATAATTTCTGTCAAAACAAGTTTAAAGAGCAGGTGACCTCTCAACCAACTTTTAGAAGTATTCAATTCATGAGGTTGCCAGAGGAATTGAGACAAAGCTTAAAAGAACCATTTTTAGATATTGAAATTAAAGAAACCGTTTGGAATTGTGGAGGAGATAAAGCACCAGGGCCAAATGGGTACACGTTCAATTTCTTGAAGCATTATTGGGCATAGTGGGGATGGATATTAAAAATTTTGTTAAAGATTTTGAGGCTTCAGGAAGTCTAAATAGTGGGTGCAACTCGTCTTTCGTGGCTTTAGTTCTAAAAAATAAAAATCTAGTTTCGTTCAAAGAGTATAGACTAATAAGCTTAATTGGTTGCTAGTACAAGATCACTACAAAGGTGTTAGCAGAAAGGTTGAGAAAGGTAATGCCTATTTTGATTAGTGAAGTGCAATTTGGTTTTATAAAAGGAAGACAGATATTGGATGGTGTGCTGATTGCTAATCAAGTAGTTAATCTAGCAACTAGAGAAAATAAGAAAGTTATGCTATTTAAGGTGGATTTTGAAGGGGCGTATGATTCTTTAATTGGAAATTCCTGGACTCTATTATGGAATAGATGAATTTTGGGGGAAAATGGAGGCATTGGATTAGGCATGTTTAGAAAGTGCCAAAATCTCTGTCTTGGTGAACGGTAGCCCAACTTTGGAGTTTCAAATGGAAAAGAGGGTACGCCAAGGAGAGCCTTTATCACCTTCATTATTCTTGATAACAGCGGAGGCCCTGCATGTGATGATGAGTGAAACAACAAGAAAGAAAATTTTTGACGAGGTAGTGACCGATTTGGACGAACTTGTGATTTCTCACTTGTAGTACGCAGATGACACCTTGTTCATTGGAGAGTGGTAGGAAAAAGAATGGAAGAAATCTATTGAGGCTTTTAGAGTGCTTTCAGATGGCTTCAGGGTTAAAGGTGAACCTGTTGAAGAGCAGATTATTTTGAGTAGGGGTGGAAAAATCAAAAGTGGCAGTTATGGCAAGATGGATGAGGTGTAGTGTAGATAAATTACCATTTAAGTATTTGGGGTTATTGGTTGGAGAAAATATGAAGAGGAAAAGTTCTTGGCAGTCGATAATTGAGAAAGTTAATAACAAACTGAATTGTTGGAAAAGGAAGACCTTATCAATATGCAGTAGGTTAACCCTGTTAAAGTCGGTCCTGGGAAGCTTGCCCCTGTTTTTCTTCTCACAATTTGGTGTTCCTGTTTCGGTTATAAAATTGCTTGAAAGTAAAAGGTGACATTTCTTTTTGGGGGGGGGGGTGCAGCGGGGAGTAAAAATTTAGCTTGGGTTGGGTGGAATATGGTGCTAGCAAAAAAGCAAGAAGGGGGTTTAAGTGTTGGCAGTTTGAGGGCAAAAAATTTGGCTCTTTTCAGGAAATGGTCGTGGAGGTTTAGAATAGAGAAGAATGCACTTTGGGTGAGAGCCATTAAGTTTATTTTTTTGGAGAGAGGGGGAATGGATAAGAGTTTAAATGATAGTTTGTTCTCTGGAGTGTGGGGAAGTATTCTAAAAGTATGATAGGAGTTAGAAGATTGTGGAGTTAGCTTTATTGATTCGTTTAGGTGGAAGGTGGGAGATGGAAACAAAGTGAGTTTTTGGCACGACTTGTGGGTGGGAAACTTCCATTTGAAAAACAGATTTTCTAGATTATTCTACCTTGAGTTGATAAAGGGTTACTTGATAAAGAAGACGTGAAGTGGAAAAGAGTGGGTGTGAAATTGGAGGAGGGTTTTGAAGGGGAGGGAGTTAGGTGAGTTTAAGGGGTTGTTGTAGGTTTTAAACAACACATATTTTGTTGTAGGAACATCAGATAGTTGGCAATGGTAGTTGAGCTCCAATGGTGATTTTTCTGTGAAGACCTTGTCCTGATTGGTTGACGATGCCATTTTGGAGGTAGGGCCTAGAGTGCACATTTCAAGATGGAATCCTTGGGTCCTAATTAAAGTTAATGTATGAATTTGGGGGTTAGAACAATATTGGTTACCTACAAGAGTTAGTCTTTCCTTGCGTGGAATTTATGTTGAAGAAGCTGTACGCCCATTTTGCAAACAAGAGGAAGAGATATTGGACCATGTGTTGGTAAGATCTTCCAGGTTACATCAATTTGGAAATTGACAAGATTATGGTGGCATCTTGAAGAAACTGTAGCTACAATGGTAGGAGAGGCATTAATTGACCAGAGTATGGAAGGCATTAGTTCGTCACAAAGAAACATCTGGGAAGCAATAATATTCATTTTGTTGTGTTCTTCGTGGAGCAAGAGAAACAATCGTATTTTTAAAAAGGACAAGAAGGTTGATGAGAAGGTGCTGTTAGATTGGTAATTGGTGCTCAAAGCTAAATTGTGACTGGGTTGAATGGTTTTGTAATCCTAAGTTAAATTGGTAATTGGTTATAATTCAGGAAAGTTGTTTTGGCTGGCCATGGTTGGTTGTGCAATTAGAGTGAGGCTAGTTTCTTGCTTGTACCTTCATTGTTGTAATCATTTCCCATGTTTTAATTTAATTGTTTGTCTGCCGTTTAAAAACAATGATAAATCAACAATAATAACTAATAAGCTTTATATAAGCGTTTGTGGGCCGTGTCCTAGGCAGTTTTTTCACCCGTAGTATATGAAGGAGGTGTAGTTACTTTGAGGGTGAGATTGTTTAACAACGAAATCTTTTCTTTTTATAATTACCATTTAAACTCTCACTAAATGAAATTCAAGAAGAAATTATTTTTTTACTTTTAATTTCAAGGGAAAAATGAAAAAAAAATTACAAATTACATACACTTTAATTTTCATACATAAAGAAATATATCATTTTTTATGGTATGGATGAAGTAATAAATAATGATTCCCTATAAGATTATGTGTATTACCCACTAAAATTCAAATTATCCAATAATTATTAACCACAATGTTTAACTAGAAGAGTCTTCAAAAACATTTTACAAATCATATTATCGTTCTCATGACAATCTATCATATTTATATTGTGAATTACATTTCCTCCCCAAAGGCTGGTGCTAATTACTCTTTTACCTCAGGTTTGAAAACCAATTAATTGTTTTCCTCATTTTTTACGCGGTACAATATCAACTTTTAAATCCTAATATAAACTATTTATCTGATAGTGATTTAATAACAAATAACCAATTTCAATTATCAGTTGAGATCTCTTTAAATGCAAAATGGTTTCATTTTATTCCTACAAGTGTCAGACAATGCAGCGACGATATAGAGAGCATGTTCTGAAATTTGGGGTGAAAGTGTAGATATGTTACTGAACTTTTGGAGGGAAAGTATAATTACCCTACCTACAGCGGCATGGCCTCAAACATAACAAAATTATTATTCAACACATTTAATGTGTGTTAAATTATAAACAGCTATAACCACTAAAATTAAAGCCAGAAGCGGTAAGCACCTAACTTATATAATTTACGGTTTTGCATATTGAGTAACTTTTCTGTAGACAAGGCTTATATCGTGCGCCATTCTTGAAAAATACAATAATTGTCATTTTGACCCTGTTTCTCAGAAAAGTAAGCAATCATGCCTTTATGAAATATAATAGATTTTTCTTTTTCCGCAACCTCAGGACAAACTATTTGGTTGGGTAGCAACCAAATAGTTGTCATTTTGACCCTGTTTCTGTAGACAAGGCTTATATCGTGCGCCATTCTTGAAAAATACAATAATTGTCATTTTGACCCTGTTTCTCAGAAAAGTAAGCAATCATGCCTTTATGAAATATAATAGATTTTTCTTTTTCCGCAACCTCAGGACAAACTATTTGGTTGGGTAGCATGACTGATATTTTAATTTTGGGGGAAGTTGGGCAATGGATCGAATGCCAACGATCCCCCTTTTCATTTTTTTTTAAATTTTATTTTCTTGTTCTTCTCTTATTCTTCTATTTCTTTCTTTATTTATTTTCATTTTTTTTCTTCATTTTTTTATTTGTTTAGTTTTTTTGTATATTTACCTTTTCCATTTTTATTTTCTCATCTTTTTCCAGTTTCCCCTTTTTCTTTTTCTTATTTTAGTATTATTTCAAGTTTTGTCTATTGTTTTATTTCATGTTTTACTCCTTATTTTCTTCAAATATTTTTTTCACCTTTTTTTACTTAGATTTATGATATTATTCTTTTTCTTCTTGTTCTTTTATGTCATATTTCTACCTTTTTTCCATTTTTTTATTCTCTACTGTTTGTTCTTTTGTTTCTTCGTGCTTATTCTTTTAGAATGATATGTTTATTCTTTTAAAATGTATTGTTTATTCTTTAAGAAGGCATTGATTGTTCTTTTTTGTCTTCCTGTTTGTTCTTTTAGAAGACATTGTTTGTTTTTTGTTACTTAAGTGTTTGTTCTTTTGATGAGGTACTGTTTGTCTTCTTTTATGATGTGTTTATTTTCTGTTCTTTTAAAAGTCTTGTTTGCTTTTCTAGAAGGGCATGCTTGTTCTTTTACATTTTCAGGCATTGCATAAATTACTTGTTCTTTTGTGTTTTGGTACTTATACTTACGGGCCTGTTTGTTCTTTTAGAATGCAATGTTTGTTTTTTCTTGTTTACATGTTTGTTCTTTTAGAAGGTATTGTTTGTTCTTTATTTTACATGTTTATTTTTTATTACTTAAGTGTTTGTTCTTATAGAAGGCAATGTTTGTTCTTATACATTACTCTGTTTTTGTAAACTTCTTGTTCTTTTGTTTTCTGGTATTTGTTCTTTCAGAAGGGTATGTTTGTTCTTTTAGAATGACATGTTTGTTCTTTTAGAAGGCATTGTTTGTTCTTTCTTTTACATTTTTATTTTTTGTTACTTAAGTGTTTGTTCTTATAGAAGATATTGTTTGTTCTTATACATGACTCTGTTTCTATAAAATTCTTATTTTTTTTTCTTCTGGTGTTTGTTCTTTCATAAGGGCATGTTTGTTCTTTTAGAAAACATTGTTTGTTCTTTCTTTTACATGTTTATTTTTTGTACTTAAGTGTTTGTTCTTATAGAATGCACTGTTTGTTTTTATACATGACCCTGTTTCTATAAACTTCTTATTATTTTGTCTTCTGGTGTTTGTTCTTTCAGAAGGGCATGTTTGTTCTTTCAGAATGCATGTTTGTTCTTGTAGAAGACATTATTTATTCTTTGTTTTACATGTTTATTTTCTGTTACTTAAGTGTTTATTCTTATAGAATGCACTATTTGTTCTTATATATGACCATGTTTCTGTAAACTTTTTGTTCTTATGTTTTTTGGTGTTTATTTTTTTAGAAGGGTATGCTTGTTTTTTTAGAATGACATGTTTATTCTTTTAGAAGACATTGTTTGTTCTTTCTTTTACATGTTTATTTTTTGTTACTTAAGTATTTGTTCTTATACATGACCCTGTTTTTGTAAACTTTTTATTTTTTTTGTCTTCTGGTGTTTGTTTTTTCAGAAGAGTATATTTGTTCTTCTAGAATGATATGTTTGTTCTTTTAGAAGACATTGTTTGTTCTTTCTTTTATATGTTTATTTTTTGTTACTTAAGTGTTTGTTCTTATAGAAGACATTGTTTGTTCTTACATATAACCTTGTTTCTGTAAACTTCTTGTTCTTTTGTTTTCTAGTGTTTGTTCTTTCAGAAGGTATGTTTGTTCTTTTAGAATGACATATTTGTTCTTTTAGAAAACATTGTTTATTTTTTTCATTCGTGTTTGTCATTCTGAAATCAAAAGTCCATTTTTTATAAACCATCCCATTTATCCATTTTAGGAATATTCTAATTTCTTAATTTCTTTTCAACATATTTGATTAATATAGTTTGTGAGTTCTTCATTATTCTATTCCCATAATTTCTTCTTCCTCTTGTCTCTTTGAAGGAGACTTAGTTAAATTTCTAAAAATTTTATCAATTAGTAATTATCAATTAGTATTAATATCTTTATTAGCTTATCTGTCAACGTTTTACACAATCTTACTATCCTTTCACATCAACTATGGGTCTTACAATTGCTACGCAACTTGGGTGATATTCTGAAAATTTCCTAACAATAATATTTAATTACTAGTAGGAGAAAAATTTTGGAAATTTGACCATTCCTTAAATTAAAGAAGTGAGACAAAAATTAAATTTTAGGGACTAAGTTGTACATAAGAAATAACTTTGGGGAGTTGGCTCACGCATGCGCCGGGCGCACAGAAGAATCAGCCTTGCATATTTTGGATGTTGCCATTCAATCGGTTGCCTTAAGCATTTGAAAAAATTATTCTGAAGATAAAATCCTATCCCATATCATCCACTAAATTTATGCCATATGCATGTATCGATATGCCTAACATGATACGGGTCGACACATGACATTTTTAACCCACATATGGTATAAAATTTTTGAGGAGCCAGCTGAGCCAGCAAAAATTAATCGTTTAATTCATTTAAATCAAAATAATGATATATGAAACCGTTTAATTTAAAGTTTGTATTTTACATAAAATTAATATCATTCCAAAACTAATTAATATTTTATCTACATACCCAATAATCACATAAATAATACTCCCTTTGTCCTACTTTCTTTGCTCCATTTGAATTTTTTGACTAGTTTGACTTTTTTTTTTTTAACGGCAACGAGAATATATTAAGGAGAAGAGAACAAGAAAATGGACACTAGCCAGAAGCTAGCAAAACAACTTAACACACCTACCCCTCCCCTCCCCCAAAAATTAAGCATCCAATCCCCTGTGAAACCACTTTTACACTTAAACTAGACACAGTTTTGTAAAGCTTGATAGAGGTTGAGCAACCAATCCATCCACAACAATTTCATCTTTTTGAATCTATGACTAATCCAGAAGAATGAATAAAACTGAACATCCCCTAGCATCTGCATCACCGATACTCTACCATTATTAAAGACATAGTTATTTCTAGACTTCCAAATGGTCCAGCAAGTAACATAACACACTGCCTGCCAAAGTCTTTGAATCATGCTTGGAAGCCTCTAACTCCGTGAGGTAGATATCGCATCTGTAGTATCCAACGGGGTAGTTCTAGCAAGTTGCCACCACAACAGTACCTTTTGTCACAGAGATGTGGCAAAGCTGCAGTGTGCTATGATGTGATCAACTGCTTCCTCCCCAAAATGACACAGCGGACAACGAACATCTGCAATTTCCACTATTCTGGTGGCTAGATTTTTTCTTCATGGCAATCGACCAAGAATCGCCCTCCAGACACATAAGTTTAATTTTTGAGGCAACAGCAAGTTCCTTGCAAATATTGGCGTTGACAGCTCCGGCTGCAAGCACATTTCATCTAGCAAGGAAGATAGTTTCCTCACTGTAAAATCACCGCCTTGATCCAACGCCCAAGACCAATCATCTTTCGCATCTGTTGACAATGAAACATTTAAAACTAGAGAAATGAGTTCTACCAATTGCTCTTCTTCCACTCCCCTAAGCCTTCTCCGCCAACTCCATCGCCAAACCCACTTCTCCCCCTCCCACACACCTTTATGTGACACCATGCACTCTCTATTGACCTCTGGCCTATATAACCTAGGAAAATTCTCTTTTAGACACATGTCCCCAACCCAAACATCTTTCCAAAATTCTACCTCGTCCCCTCTCCCCACCTTTCTCCTAAAAGAATTAACAAAATTAATCCCTTTTTCTTCTATTTCAAAACCTACCTTAACAATCTCAGCCCAAACTCCAGCAAACTAACTTTCTTCCTTAGACCTCCCTACCCCTCCACTCTCCCCCCAAATTGCTTTAATAACTCTAACCCACAAGAAATCCCCACTTTTCCTAAACCTCTACCACCATTTCACCAATAGACCCATGTTTTTTGCCTGAAGGCTTCCTACTCCTAAACGACCCGCGTTTTTACTAGACAAGATTTTTTTCCAAGCCACCCACGTAATTTTTTTCCCCTCACCACCCCCTTCCCAAAATATTTTTAACTAGTTTGACTTAAATTTATTTATATTATTACTTTTTAGAAAAAAAATTAGAAAAATATATACTTAGAAACTGTAGGTCTTGATTTATCATTCATATATAAAATTTTTTATTTATATGTTAAAATGTTGAAAATAAAAAATCATAAATTAATTGATGAAAGGTGATTAGTGCAAAGAATTTGGAATAGAATAAGTATATTCTTTCTTTTGGAAGTAAATAATTTTTATGATTTATTTTGTTACTCAACTTAACAGGATTATTTAAAAATGGTTATTTTTTTTATAAAAAAATCAAGTAGTGTTTTAGAAATATTTTTAGACTTCTTAAGGTGTAATAATTCAATAAGCATATTATTGACCTAATAATCACTATATATTTTGAAAATAATATTTGTATAAATTCTAAATATATATGCATTCATATAACAGTGTCTTATCCTTTTATTTAAGAGGAAAGTTATTTAAAAATGGATACTCTATTATAATAATTTTTTAGATACATGTTGAGCAAAAAGGAGCTTTACCATTTTGAGCGTCGAAAAAATGCATGCTAGATATGCAAATACTTGGACAATGGTTTTCATTCTTTTCTATTTGGAAAAAGTTATAAATTTCCCACTATAATTTTCTCTAGTTTTGATGTAGCTACTAAAGTTATAGATTGAGATCATATTGGCCCTTAATATTATAATTCATAACTGAATATGCCACCAACTGTTAAAAATTTAACGGTTACAACGGGTAGTTCATTGGTTTTGAAATCTTGAAATACTTGTATAATATTTGACAAACTTCATAAACTTAGTGTAGTTTACCATTTTCATCTTTTTGTGCTACAACCACTGCCATCCATCATTGGTCCTTCTAGAAAATGATATTCAAATTAGTCACTATTTTTTTATGTTGTATATAACCTGAATTTTGATCAAATAAAACTCATTGATCACTTAATATTGTTGTGTTTTTAATCACCGAATTTCAAGTATAACAGTTGTTCTGTTATAAATACTAATGTCTAACACTATCTTCTCCAACATCACTTCTGCCATCCAATGGCGAATTCAGCAGTGACTGATATAGTGGCTGGTGTAGAAAAAAAATGAAAATGATAAATTGCACTAATTTTCTAAAGTTTATTAAAAGTTGTATTAGTACCTCAAGATTTCAAAGCCAAACAACTTCCCATACTTACTGTTAGATTTTAATGTTAAGAACCAATCTAACCTTAAACTATAAAGTTAATGGCCATATCGAAATCAGGAAAAATAATACTCCCTCTGCCAAATGTGCTTGAAACAAATCAGTTTGCACACAGTTTTAGACAAGCCTTGTTTTTGCATTTGTTTTCCTCTTTTGCCCTTTGCCTATGCCACACCCACATGTGTCTCAGCTTTCTTCTCCATCTTTGGCCTCCGTTGCCTCTTGGCCCAGCTTCCATTTCTGCCTTTGGCCTTCGTCATTGCCTGGCCTGGCTTTCATTTTTGCCCTTGTCTTCTACCTTCCGTCCCCACCTAGCTTGGCTTCTGCCTGGCCTCATTGCCTTGTCTCTTCCAATTCACCTCATCTCTGTCGCCTCTTATTCGCCTTATCTCCATCCCCTCCATTTGTTGCCTCGATCTGCCAATTTGCTCGAATCAAGCATCGAATCGAGCGCCCAATCTCAGGGGCCTTCGATTCACCTTGCCCCTATCACCTATGTTCGTCAGCCCTGATTTGCCTTATCTCCGTTGCCTCCATTCGTTGCCTCAATCTACTGATTTACTCAAATTGAGCACCGAATCAAGCACCCAATCCGTCACTTCCGATTCTCCATCGCATCAAATCAAATACCTTTGTCACTGCTAGCCAAGGACAAGAAAAATGTCAAACACTAGGATCAAAGAATGAACACTGAGATCGGAAGAGATAACAAAACAGAGAAGTTGAATAATGGGTTGAAAGAGGAACAAAGGAGTTGAGTGGTGAAAGAATGATGGGTAAAATGATAAAGTTAAATGGTAAAAATTACTAAAAATGAAAATATTTTAAAGAATTTGGGACAACCCAAAATGAAAAGTATTGCAAAAAATATGAGACAAAGGGAGTAGTTGATAATTTGGTATAGGAGCCAAACTATAATTAAAATTTTGGTTTTTTTTTGTTGCTCATATAATGTATATGTTGGCTAGAATGTTGTACTTGACAATAAAAGCTAGATTTACAGACAAGTTTGCAATTTAATTAGGATAAATGCTACAAGTTGTCCCTAAACTATATCCCATGTTGCTCAATCATCTTAAAACTATCAGGCGTTGTACAAATCATTCTCAAACTATTTAATTGTTGTTATTTTGTCCTATCGTCAACTAAACCATTAAAGATGGATGAAAAAATGGTGTCATATTAGCAATCATGTCATTTTTCCATGTCATATCAGTAGTAATGTCATTTTTCCATTTATCTTTAACGGTTTAGTTTACAGCAGGATGAAATATCAACAATTAAATAATTTAAGAACGATTGGTACAACTCCTGATGGTTTCGAGATGATTAAGTAACATTGATATGGTTTAGGGACACTTGGTGTTATTTGCCTATTTAATTACTAGTTGTTTACATAATCCTACTAGAATGTTGTCTGGACACCGTAACTATGTAATCCCCTGGGATGAAATTACAATACAGTCCACTAAAAGAGCGGCATACGCATGCCGAATGCTTTGAGAGCACACAAACTTTTATGGTAGAGCACGATTGTCAAGTGTCAAGAGTAAAACACCGGAGGAGCCAGGCTTTGCCCGGTGGCTGCAATTGAATCCGTTGTTTTCGAGAAATATGTTAGGTAAAGGGTATAAATTTTCAGGAAGTTTGCAATTTGACCCCACTAAAATACCACACCCAATCCGTTGTTTAATTCAACGACAATAAGATTTTTTTTAATCAAATGCTTTAAAATTCTTAAAAAGCGATTAACACTTAACAACATTGCTCGCGTTGCAGTTATTTTTTCTCCCCTTTTACCCATATGTGTGTATTTGTTATGTTATTCATGTCATTTGACTTGGAAAGCATATTGGTGGTAACATTATTTCATAGTTAAAAATGTATAATTTTAACGTTACAAAAGTTGCAGCCACTGAAATTTTTTCTGGCTCCGCCACATGATTAAATAGTTGGAAAAAACAATCTCTTATTTACTTGTTAGTTTCAAAAGAAATAAAAATTTTAGTATATCCCAAATTAATGCTCAATCATTATTTGCTTGATTCGTCTCGACGTTTATATTTTCTTCTGCCACAAACTCTGACAAATTACGCGCATTATTATGTTACAGTTGAGAAATTAAATAGATTCGGTGTACTTGAGCATACTCTAAAATAATATACATAATTTAAATAGATATTTTTAAACAATTAGTATGAACATACTTTTATACTAATATGCACAAATCGACAATAATATGCACATAAAATAGTATGCACAAAAGACTTATAACAATGTTTATACAGAATAATGTGAAAAAACGGTGGCAGCAGCCTACATGTACTAAAAAAAAATATTGTCTACGAGTGTAAAACAAACAAATAAATAAAATAAAACAATACAATAATGTGGCAACGTAGGGTTTTCGGGAGTCGCCACCAATCTGTTTACTTAGGTCGATTGGTCACCTTAAATATTGGTCTGCGAGAGTTCGGGGGTTCGGGAGTACGGTTACGTTAAAACAACTTTGTTAAAACGCCCAAAAATTGGCACCTTAGTTGATTTTAATTTTATTTCGCTTTGCTTTTAAATAAATTTCAGTTAATTTTCAATCTAGAATTTTTAACTGAATTAATCGGACGTGGATTTTTGGTAATTAATTTGTATAGAATTTTATACTTCCGAACCATGGACTCTGCCGAGTCATTTGGACACGGAAGATTTTTATTCCGAATCATGGACTCTGCTGAGTCATTTGGACACGGAATTTGGTGAAAATTTTAATCCATATCGTAAAAATATGGATTTTTATCTTTTTATTTAATTTATTTATTTTGAAAGTTTGATATTTTCCAAACCGTAGATCCTGCTGGATCATCCGGATATGGAAGTTACTTTAATTAATTGTTAGTTATATAATTATTATTTTTATGGAATTTATTAATACTAATTTGTAAGTCTTTTGTTTTTAGATTAATAATCTAAAAAATTTATTTTTTATTCTTTATATTTTCTTTTCTTTTCTTTCTTTTCTTTCTTTTTGATTTTATCTTTCTTTTAGTTTTATTTTTCCTTTCTTTTCTTTCTTTTCTTTTCTTTTCTTTTTCTTTTCTTTCTTTTCTTTCTTTCTTTTCTTTTTTTATCTTTTCTTTTTCTTTTCTTTCTTTTCTTGCTTTCTTTTCTTTCTTTCTTTTATTTTTTTATCTTTTTCTTATCTTTCTTATCTTTTTCTTATCTTTCTTTTAGTTTTTTTTTAGTGAAAGTTATTTATTATTTAAATAATTATTCAATTTATAAAAGAAAAATAAAAATAATTGGCTTTTTAAAAAATTATTTTTATTAGGCTTAATAATTAATTAAAAAATAATCTTCTTTTAATTTTCATTTATTTATTTAAGTAAGGGTAAAGGTGAATTAAATTAAAAAAAAAATTATATAAAGGAAAATTAATAATAATAAAGTGGGGCTTTTTGGCCATCCACTTTAAAAATAAATAATAATAAAGGTTAGCAAAGTTAATTAAATTAATTAACAACAATAATAAAAATTAGCCAAGTTTAATTAAATTAATTGATTAACAACAATAATAAAAAGTTAGTCAAGTTAATTAAATTAATTAATTAACAACAATAATAAAAAGTTAGTCAAGTTAATTAAATTAATTAATTAACAACAATAATAAAAAGTTAGTCAAGTTAATTAATTAATTAACAAAAATAATAAAAAGTTAGACAAGTTAATTAAATTAGTTAACAACAATAATAAAAAGTTAGCCAAGTTAATTAAATTAATTAATTAACAACAATAATAAAAAGTTAATTAATTGTTAACAACAATTATAAAAGTTAGTAATAATGCAAAAATTAAAAGGTTAGTAACAATAATAATATTAAAAGTTAGTTGTTAGTAAGTTAATAACAAAAAAAAAGGGTTAGTAATAATAACAAATAAGTAAAACAAGTAAAAATTAAAATAGTTATGAATTAATTCTGCAAGAACAAAATAAAAGGTTAGTGACCAAAGTGAAAGAAATTGAAAAATTGAAGGACAAAATGAGAGTTTTACCCTAGATTTTAATTTTTTGAATTTCCTGTTAAGAAACGTGACTTCGCGCGCACAGGGAAGGGAGCAGGGAAGGAGGAGGGAGGAAGGAAGAGCAGGTGGCGGCGGCGTGGGCGGCACGGGACGAGCGACGGCAGCGTGGGGGAGCGATGGGCGGCGGCGGGACGGCGTGGAGCAGCGTGACAGAGTAAAAGAGAAGAGAGAGAAAGAGAAGGAAGAAGGAAGAAGATGGTCAATTCGTAAGGAAATAAAATTTGGGAATTTCTGGGCAGAGGGGAAGATAAGCTAGGGAATAAGGCTGTAATTTTATCTTTTTGTGAAACGGAGCTCTAAGCTTTATTTCTATTTTTTTCTGTGTTCAGCACAAAATTTGGGGGGCTATTTATAGAGGAAGTTTGGCTGAACTGTTGATGGATAAATTAATAAAAAATTTCAAACTTATCTTTTAAATTGGTAAAATGACAATTTTAGTCCTTTACGTCTCTCAGCCTCTGGATAAGTTTCTGAAGCTTCTGATTTTGACAATTTTGTCGTTTTCTGTCAATTTGCGCCAGAAACGTCGGCAGGCCCAAAATTTTATGTGACAAACTACCAAATGCTCCTGGAACTTTCAGAATTTGTCAATTTTTCCCGAAACTTCTTAATGTTGTCATTTTTACCTCAAACTTTTAAATTTTGCCATTTGTTTGGAGTTTTCTTTTTTTCTTTCAAATACACACATATATCATTTTAAATCAAATCTTCACAAAAAAAAAATGTATTTTAAACTAATTAAAATTTTTAGTAATAATAATAATAATAAAAATAATAATTTTTTTTATTTAATTTCTTTTAAAAATTTTTTATGGTCGGACGAAATTGGGTGTCAACAAATACAGTATTCATCTGTCGTGAAAATAATAATAAAAAAAGTCACATGACACCATTTTTTTTAACTTTCTTTATAAGATAATAATTCCGCAATAAATTGCAACCAGTGCACCTGTCTGCCCTCTGTTTTCTTTTTTTCCTTTTCATTTTCCATTTTAAAATGCCTTATATATTTTCATTTTTACCTAAAACCATGTCATTTGAAGTTGTCTGATTATGATAATTGCCCTTAATTAGAGGCATCGATGGCTATGAGATTGGTTATTGGGGGCGTCGTTTAAAGATCAATCAGTGAAAACACTACTAAAAAACTATGAATTTCCAACTGCCATTATTTCCAACGGTAACGCCGTCAGAAATTTCCAACTGCCCGAGCCGTTGGAAGGAACATAAATTAATTTCCATCGGCTTAGTAGTTGGAAATTTAAGAAACTAAATTTGAAAAATATTTTTGTTGACACCCAATTTCGTCCGGGTGTTTTAAAATTTTGAAAAAAATTTTATTAAAAAAAAATTAATTTAAAAAAAAATATATATTACTATTATTATTAAAAAAAAATTAATTAGTTTAAAATATATTTTTGTTTTGTGAAAATTTGATTTAAAATGATATATGTGTGAATATGTGTATGTTTGAAATAAAATAAAATTTCATGAAAAAAATGACAAAAAATTAAAAGTTTGAGGTAAAAATGACAAAATTGAGAAGTTTCGGAAAAAATTGACAAATTCTAAAAGTTCCAGGAGCATTTGGTAGTTTGTCACATAAAATTTTGAGCCTGCCGACGTTTTTGGCTCAAATTGACAGAAAACGACAAAATTGTCAAAATCAGAAGCTTCAGGAACTTATCCTGAGGCTGAGAGACGTAAAGGACTAAAATTGTCATTTTACCAATTTAAGAGATAAGTTTGAAATTTTTTATTAATTTATCCATCAACAGTTCAGCTAAACTTCCTCTATAAATAGCCCCCCAAATTTTGTGCTGAACACACAAAAAAATAGATAGAAAGCTTAGAGCTCCGTTTTAGAAAAAATAAAAATTACAGACTTAGTCCCTGGCCCTATTTCCTTTTCCCAGAAAGTCCCAAAAGTTTCTATTCTGACGTATAGACTATCTTCTTCCTCCGTTTTTTTTCTGTTTCTTCCTTCTCCTTCGCTGCCCGTCGCTCCACGCCGTCCCGCCGCCGCTCATCGCTCCCCCACGCTGCCGTCGCGCCGTCCCCACCTGCCCCTGGCCGCGCTGCCGCCCCGCCGCCAGCTGCCTCTCCTTCCCCCCCTGCGCGCGCGTCTGTTTCTCACGTTCCCAGCAAAATTCAAAATTAAAACTAAAGGGTACAACCCTTGTTTTGTCCTCTATTTTTTTTATTTCTTTCACTTTGGTCACTAACCTTTTATTTTGTTCTTGCAGAATTAATTCCTAACTATTTTAATTTTTACTTGTTTTACTTATTTGTTATTATTACTAACCCTTTTTTTTTGTTATTAACTTACTAACAACTAACTTTTAATATTATTATTGTTACTAACCTTTTAATTTTTGCATTATTACTAACTTTTATAATTGTTGTTAACAATTAATTAACTTTTTATTATTTTTGTTAATTAATTAATTAACTTGGCTAACTTTTATTGTTGTTAATTAATTAATTTAATTAACTTGGCTAACTTTTATTGTTGTTAATTAATTAATTTAATTAACTTGACTAACTTTTTATTATTGTTGTTAATTAATTAATTTAATTAACTTGACTAACTTTTTATTATTGTTGTTAATTAATTAATTTAATTAGCTTGACTAACTTTTTATTATTTTTGTTAATCAATTAATTTAATTAACTTGACTAACTTTTTATTATTATTGTTAATCAATTAATTTAATTAAACTTGGCTAATTTTTATTATTGTTGTTAATTAATTTAATTAACTTTGCTAACCTTTATTATTATTTATTTTTAAAGTGGATGGCCAAAAAGCCCCACTTTATTATTATTAATTTTCCTTTATATAATTTTTTTTAATTTAATTCACCTTTACCCTTACTTAAATAAATAAATGAAAATTAAAAGAAGATTATTTTTTAAGCCTAATAAAAATAATTTTTTAAAAAGCCAATTATTTTTATTTTTCTTTTATAAATTGAATAATTATTTAAATAATAAATAACTTTCACTAAAAAAAAACTAAAAGAAAGATAAGAAAAAGATAAAAAAAGAAAAGAAAGAAAGAAAAGAAAGAAAAGAAAGAAAAGAAAAAGAAAAGATAAAAAAAGAAAAGAAAGAAAGAAAAGAAAGAAAAGAAAAAGAAAAGAAAAGAAAAGAAAGAAAAGAAAGGAAAAATAAAACTAAAAGAAAGATAAAATCAAAAAGAAAGAAAAGAAAGAAAGAAAAGAAAGAAAAGAAAAGAAAGTGTAAAGAATAAAAAATAAATTTTTTAGATTATTAATAAATCTAAAAACAAAAGACTTACAAATTAGTAATAATAAATTCCATAAAAATAATAATTATATAACTAACAATTAATTAAAGTAATTTCCATATCCGGATGATCCAGCAGGATTTACGGTTTGGAAAATATCAAACTTTCAAAATAAATAAATTAAAGAAAAAGATAAAAATCCATATTTTTACGATATGGATTAAAATTTTCACCAAATTCCGTGTCCAAATGACTCGGCAGAGTCCATGGTTCGGAATAAAAAATCTTCCGTGTCCAAATGACTCGGCAGAGTCCATGGTTCGGAAGTATAAAATTCTATACAAATTAATTACCAAAAATCCACATCCGATTAATTCAGTTAAAAATTCTAGATTGAAAATTAACTGAAATTTATTTAAAAGCAAAGCGAAACAAAATTAAAATCAACTAAGGTGCCAATTTTTGGGCGTTTTAACAAAGTTGTTTTAACGTAACCGTACTCCCGAACCCCCGAACTCTCGTAGACCAATATTTAAGGTGACCAATCGACCTAGGTAAACTGATTGGTGGCGACTCCCGAAAACCCGACGTTGCCACAGCTTGGCGACTCCGCTGGGGACTCCACGTTAGTGAGTCGAGCCTAAAGTTGATTTGTTTTGATTTACTTTGCTTATTATGTGGATTTATATGTTATATTTACTTATTCTAAACATGCATAATGCATTCACAATATGAAGCTCTATACCCGAGCTTCCTTAAATCAAACACGATTCTTTCTAAGCGGAATTGGTGTTGCTGTCCTTGTGAGGCCACGGTCTCCAAGCCTTCACCGGTTTCAAAGTAGCAAAGTAGTGTATTGCCTTCTGAGACGGTTAGTCTCTGCATGGGCCCATGAAAAGCTACGACTCGAATTAATCCATTCCTTACATTAACCCTAGAGGGTAAGGAATCGGGCCGTCACTATGATTTAGTGATGGGATTCGGGAACTATCCCTTGCCTTTTTGATAAGCCACCTTATGCATATAGAACTCCCCACTTAACCATAGAACTGACCATAGAATTTCTACCATTTTTACCAACACCATAAGCATATCCTTGTTATGCTGTGTTGTTACTATACACTTTCCTTCGTATGGTTTTAACTTGTTTATCCATAATACTTTATGAGTTGTTAATTGCTATTTAACTTATTAATAACCTTATCTTTCTTGTGCAATTATTCTTCATGCATCAAAACCACGCATCAAATTATGCTAACTTTTTGGTCTTTATAATGACAACTAAAAGTTTTGAAGTTCCACAATAGTGGATAAGCAAACTCACTCATCGCATGCATGCATTACATTAATCACGTTCATATAAAGTCTGATAAAAACATAATCTCACTTTATATTGCATGCATCCATTACATCAATCACGTGCATACAAAGTCTGATAAAAACATAATCTCACATTGCATGCATGCATTCATTGCATCAATCACATACATGTAGAGTCTAATAAAATAAATCTTACTTTAAAAAGGGGTAAAATTGGACCTCAACACCGATATCCAACTCGGCTCCAAACAAGATTAATGGCAGAACAAGCCGAAGGACGTCTTATAGAAATGGAGTCCAAGATAGAAAGTATGGCAGAACAGATGAGACAATTCATGGAACTAATCAAGGAGAAAGTAACTCAAGTTCCCATCAAAGAAGCACAAGATCCCACTTATCCTCCGGGATTCACTCCGCAACGAGTCTCAGTCCAAGAAAACCTGTTTCAGGAACCAGGACAGTCTGCTAGTGTTCACCTGAAACAAGACACTGTGTATGAAGAGAAGAAGACACCACCAAAGGAAGAAGGAGAATCTCAAAAACTCGAAACAATAGAGAAGAGACTGCGAGCCATTGAAGGAGGTAATATATTCGGATCTCTCTCAGTGGATGACCTCTGCTTAGTGCCAGACGTCATAATCCCTTCGGACTTTAAAGTACCGGATTTCGTAAAATACGACGGAATGAGTGATCCCATCACTCACATCACACTGTTCCTAAGGAGACTACAACCACTCACAAAAGATGAAAAGGTGTGGATTGCACTTTTTCAGGAAAGTCTCACAAAATCAGCATTGCAGTGGTATCTAAGTCAAGGACCAAGAAATATCAAAACTTGGAATGACCTTGCTCAGGCCTTCATCGGCAACTATAAACATGTTATGGACTTGGCTCCGGATCGCCAAACTCTCCAAAACATGGAGAAGAAAAAGCCAGAAACTTTCAAGGAATATGCCCAACGGTGGAGGGACTTAGCTGCACAAGTTCAGCCACCCATGATAGAAAAAGAAATGGTCACTTTGTTTGTCCAGACACTGAAATACCCATATTATGACAAACTCATTGGCAATTCGGCAACTAATTTCTCCGATGTTGTCATGTCTGGAGAAAGGATCGAGCATGGGATTAGGACTGGGAAGATTGCTGAGTCCTTTAGTGATCCTATGAAAAGAGGAGGACCATCCAGAACAAAAGATGAAGAAGTACAACAAATAAGACGCGAAAGAGGGATTCCCCTCGTAGGTACTGTGGCTACCGGTCCTCGCCTATCCTATTCTGCCAAAAGGCCCAATTATTATCCTACCAATAGGCCCAATGACTATCCTCCCAATATGCCCAATGATTATCCTTCCAATAGGCCTAATGATTATCCTCCCAATAGGCCCAACAATTATCCTCTCAACAGGCCTAATCAGTTACGGCCACCTGTTCCGACTCCTCCAGTACCCACACAAAAACCAAAAGAAGTTTTTGCACCAATTCCCATGACTTACACTGAGTTGTATCCAAAACTCATAGAAAGTCAACTTATCCGTCCAATTCCTACAAATCCATTTGGACCCCCATATCCAACGTGGTATGACCCCAACATAACTTGCCCATATCATGATGGCGTTCCAGGCCATGGCTTGGAAAATTGCACAGCATTGAAACGTATAGTCCAACAATTAATCGAATCAAAGTGGTTGGACTTTTCCGATGAACCGAACGTCACTCACAATCCATTGCCGCCTCATCAAGAAAAACCTGTCAATATGATAGAAGAACACCGGCTGATGAAAAAGTCAGTCAATGATATCATAACCCCTCTTAAGCATGTATATTCATGCCTTGTGAAAGAAGGGATTATCATGGGAAAGCCTTCTTTTGGACATGAAGAAGTTGAAGATGAGGAATGGTGCAACTTTCATGACAGTAAGAGTCATTCTATCCAAGAATGCTCAGAATTCCGTAAGAATCTGCAAAGACTCATAGACTCATCCCAACTTATCATTTTTATGTCAGATAAAGATGATGATGTGAATGTGATCATTAAAGAACAAGAAGTCAATGCTATACCAATCTCAAAACCTACTCTTAAGCCGTCAAGTCCCGAGGCCATTGCTCTACAAATCAAACAAAACCGAGGTCAAGCTGCTAGGCCCGATGTGATTGGTAATTGAAAGTGAAGATTTTGAGCTGGAATTACATTGATTTTAGAAGGGCTCCAAGTCAGATCTGACCTAACAGTCCGCATACATTTTCGAATGACAGGGAATCCTTTGAATAAACTTGTATCTTTGAAAGCTTGCAAAAGTAATTTAATAGTAAAAATCTCCTAGATTTAGTCCAGAATCTAGGGTGTAGTCTTTGTTAAATGGACACCTGCTATTCTTTTTCTGGTACAACAAAAAGATGTTGCGTGTGCATTCTACCACTTTTTAATCCCATTATTACTTCTACACATTCTACCAATTTTTACCAAAAATTCAATTATTACACCTACACATTCTACCACTTCTTACCAAAAATTCCGTTTTTATATCCATCTCTCACTCCTTTCCATTATACTATCCATTATTGCTATCACACTTTACTTTGAAAACGATACTACTCGTGGGTGAAAATAAAAAGTTAAGTGAGATTTAATAGTGGCAATCTTGAAAGTGCTGTCAAATCTAGTAAGAAGGATTTCATATGTTGCACCCCAACTCTAAAAAAAAAGAATTCATAGTGGTTATCAACATCCTTGCAAGAAGTTTGGGGTTAGTTTCCAAACAAGGTAGCTCTCATATTAAATGACTTCAGTGGCCTCCCAATTCTCACAAATGCTCAATACAAAAAAAAAAAAAAAGATTCTCAGTTTTCCGCAACACAAATTCCAACAAAGGAAAGAAGTTCATCCCTTCCATCAAAAGCCATTAAAGGGAAAATTCAAAAACAAAAAAAAGAGACAGAGAGCAAACACAAGCAACTAAAGCCACTTTAATCATTTCACTTCAAGAGGGCTATGATCTCAGTTCTTTGCAACACAAACTCCGAAAAGAGAAATTCATCCTTTCCATCAAAAGACAACAAGGGAAAATTCAAAACCAAAAAGGACTGAGAACAAGCATGAGCAAGCAAGGCCACTTGAGTCATCTCACTTCAAGAGAGTTATCAAGTATGTCATCACCATAGCTCACAAAAAAAAAAAAGGGAAACAAAAAAAAAACAAAAAAAAAAAAAGAGGAAAAGGGCTCAAACTAGAAAAAAAAAAAAGAAAGAAAAAAAGTGAGCTATGGATTCTAGACTGAAAACCTGCAAAGGCGGTTTAGAACACAAAAGCAACTTTCAAGCCAAGCATACATAAAGACCACGATAGTTGGGGGGCAACAGATGAGGTTTAGCTTTCTGGAAAGAGTGGCAAGTTTGAGGTCATCACTATTGAGTTTTTCATCATAATCAAATTTGCTCACGAGTAGTATTAAAAGACCCTTCTTTCAAACCACTTAAACTTAACTTTCCTCAGACTTATCATCCTCATTCAGCTAAAAGACTATCATTGTGAAACTTGTTTCTACCTTATTTAATACTGCTCACGAGTAGTATTAAAAGACCATTCTTTCACACCACTTAAATTTAACTTTCCTTAGACCTAACATCCTCATTCAGTTAAAAGACTATCATTGAGAATCATGTTTCTACCTTATTTAATACTGCTCACGAGTAGTATTAAAATACCCTTCTTTCACACCACTCAAACTTAACTTTACTCAGACCTAATATTTACCTCTTAATATTATTCTCATTCAGCTAAAAGACTGCCACAAAAAAAAAAACATTCAAACTTAACTTTCCTCACACCTAACATTTACCTCTCGATATCATCCTCATTCAGTTAAAAGGCTATTATTGTGAATCATGTTTCTACCTTATTGCCTTGCACAGTTTATGTCTTCGAGTTGGAAAGGGAAGAATGGCAGGATATTTTAATTAAAAACAAAGACCGTAAATTACTTTGTCAAGCTTTGCAAATTGATGAAAGTTTTTCTTTAAGGCCAAACCATTATTCATTAATGTATGTAGACTTAAAAGTAAGGAGATAGCTTGAGTCTTTCTTTAATAAGATGTGGTTCTTGTAAGAGAAATTTACGATCAAGTGCCATCACAAAGGTCTAGAAATCCTCAACCTTCTGTTAAATCAAAGGCGAGATGATATCTCTTTCCACATAAACACCATAATCAAGGGGGCAAAGTAGTCTCTACTAAGCGCAAGAAAAGTACTGCCAAGAAAGAAGCTCAATAGACAAGGGGGCAAGTCTTATGGATCAGAACCTGAGTCTAAGGAAGAGCAATCATTCGGACTGTAACATGGGGGTAAACAAGTGTCGGCATGGCCACAAGAAAATGGGCAAAGCAGACATTGAAAGTAAAACCTTTGATGGTATCAAATCAATGACAAAGGATGAGTATTCGAAAGAGATATAAATTATGAGGTGGGCCAACCTTAAAGAAATTGAGGCCAAAATTCAAAGAACAAGTCAAAGAAAGAGGATTTTGAAAAGAGTTGGGCTTTTGAGGCAGTGAACAAAAGCTGGAAAGCATAAAGAGATTCAATGATAGTCCAAGAAGGCAATCATAAAGAAGATCTAGTAAAGCAAAGACATGAAGAACTAGATTCACCAAAAATAAAAAATAAAAAAATAAAATAAAAATAAAAATAAAAAAGAACCATCAATTACACATGCTTTGCATTCATGCATTTCATATCATGCATACATAGCCTTTACATAACAAGGACCAAACGGGAATCACATTCACAGCACAGTTACAGCAGTATAAGCTTAGATCTCAATGTCATCAGCTCTTACCAATCTATCACTGGATACACAGCTAATATGCGGGACCAACCCGCATCAGGAATTCAAGGATAAAGTAGACAATATTGTCAAAAGCTTGGCTACCGATTCAATAATCGAGGCTATGCCTGGAAGGATAGGATTGACGCCAGTTAGTAGTATCCAAGATAAGAGATAGCTATAGCCAAGGATAAGGCAGATATAAAAAAAAAATATAAAGTAGACAATATTGTCAAAAGCCTGGCAATTGATTCAATAATCGAGGCTACACCTGGAAAGACAGGATTGATGCCAGCTTAGCAGCATCCAAGATAAGAGATAGCTGTGGTCAAAGATAAGGCAGACATCAAGAAATATTGTCGTTGAAAATTTGTCAAAAGCGGACAATGGATTCAATAATCAAGGACTGGATCGATGTTAGCTGGATGGAATATCAAAGATAAGAAATATCATTCACATCAAAATAACGTAGGATCCACTTTTCCGGTTTAACGGCGGATACGGTACTCCGTGACTCTCAAGTCGGTTCTCTCAGTTGCCCATAATAACTGATTCCTTCACCCCTTCTTTCTTTTACTTCCTCCTAGAAAATGGATCCTACTTTTTCCGCCTTGCGAAAGTATTTCCCTTCTCTCCCAATGAACATCCTCAAAAAGATCTACCAAGTTCGCTGTGAACGATTAAGAGTTCTGATGCACAAAGGAATCCCTGAAGATGTGCGGTGGTTAATCGAAGCCAAGGTTCGTCTAGCAGGTGAAATCCCAGAGGCATTTGTGTCTCACATGCCTGGTATAGGCAAAAGCTCTTATGCCAAAAAGCGAAGAGCGAAAAGGTTACAAGTCTGCCATAAATGTGGACGGTGGACTTGTAATACTAAATGTCGTTCTTTAGGGATGATCTCTGATAATCGAGAAGATAAAATACGATTCATTAAGAATGGCTTGAGTAAAGACTCGTTGGATGATATCCAATTGACTCTTGAGACGCATTCTTGTGGATCTGTGCAACGTGAACTACTTGGTTTGTGGAGCATTTTTCATGAAGAACGAGAACGATACAGTCCCGGGAATCTGACGTTAAACGACCCTATTTGTCAGCTTGTAAGAAAACTGGATGGGAAGCAAATCCTCGACTCATAGAAGCCATTAATCCCGTTACTGGACGTAAAACCAGTGGAAGATATGAGCCACAGTCACAATCACTGTACATACAATTTATCATATTTAAAATTTTCCATTTTTCTTTTAATAATGTATTTGCTCCCGTAAGTGTAATCGACACGTTATCCATTTCATCGCTATAAATGCATGTTCTTCCAGTCGGTTATCTAAGTTTCCTTCAATAACTAATTCCTTTCCATCATCTCTCAAATTCTTCTCTCATCAATGGATTCTACTCTTTCTGCACTGCGAAAATACTTTCCTTCCCTTCCAATAAAAGTCCTTAAAAAGATCTACCTTGCTAGATGTGAAAGAATCAGAGTTTTTACACGCAAAGGCATTCCCGATAATGTGCAGTGGATAATTGAAGCTAAGTTCCGTCTGGCGGGTGAAGTTCCAGATGCATTTATGCCCCGCATGCCCGGTTTAGGTAAAAGCCGTTATGCCAAAAGGCGAAGAGCAAAGAGACTAGGCGTGTGTTATAAATGTGGGCGATGGAATTGTAATACTAAATGTCGCTCTTTAGGATACATCTCCACAAATCGTGAAGATAAAAGAAAATTCATTAAGAATGGCCTGCGTAAGGAATCTCTGGAAGATATCCGAGAGACTCTTGAAACGCATTCTTGTGGAAAAGTGCAAGGTGAAATTATCAGTTTATGGAGGACTTACCATAAAGAACGAAACCGTTACAGTCTTGGGAATGTGATTTTAAACGACCCTGTTTGTCAGTTTGTAAGGAAACTGGATGGAAAGCAAATCCCCGACTTATAGAAGGCATTGAAGCCATTACTGGACATAAATCAGTGGAAGATGAGAGCCACGGTCATGATTCCTGTACATATAAGCTGTCATTTGTCTTTTCTTTTGACAATAATGTACTTGCTTCTGTAAGTGTAATTAACGCATTATCCCTTTCATCACTATAAATATGTGTTAGTTATTTTCGTTTCCTACAATCACTAATTTCTTTCTTTGCCTCCTTCATCAATGGAATCTTCTCTTTCCGCCCTACGAAAGTATTTTCCTTCCTTCCCAATAAATGTTCTTAAAAAGATTTATCAAGCTAGATGTGAACGATTCAGAGTATTTATGCACAAAGGCATTCCTGATAATGTGCGGTGGCTAATTGAAGCTAAGGTTCGTTCAGCTGGTGAAGTTCCAGAAGCGTTCTTTCCCCGTATGCCCGGCTTTGGTAAAAGCGCTTATGCCAAAAAAAGAAGAGCAAAGAGGCTAGGCGTTTGTCATAATTGTGGATGGTGGATTTGCGGCAATAAATGTCGTTCTCCAGGAGTGATCACCAGAAATCGTAATGATAGAATAAGATTCATTAAGAATGGCTTGCGTAAGGAATCTCTAGAAGATATTCGAGAGGTTCTTGAAGCGCATTCTTGCGGAATAGTGCAATTTGAGGTTGTTGGATTATGGATAATTTTCCAAAAAGAACGAGATCGTTACAGTCTTGGGAATCTGACCCTAAACGACCCTGTTTGCCAGTTTGTGAGAAAGCTAGATGAGATGCAAATCACCGATTCATAGAAAGCATTAAAGCCATTACTGGACGCAAAGCCAGTGGAAGACGAGGATCAAAGTCACGATTACTGTACGTGCTAGCTGTCACTTTTGAAATTTTCCTCCCCTTTTGGTAATAATGTATTCACTCCTGACGTGAACCAAAGTCACGATTACTGTACATGCTAGCTGTCGCTTTTGAAATTATCCTCCCAATAATGTACCCACTCCTGACATGAGATACAGTTATGATTACTGTATATAGCTGCCACTTTTTAAAATTTTCCTTCTCTTCCAACAATCACGTACCTACTCCTGACGTAAGCTACAGTAGTGACTACTGTACATGCTAGCAGCTATTTTGAAAAATTTCCTCCTCTTTTAACGATAGTGTACCCATACCTGACCAGAGTCATACTCGTGACTACTGTGAATAGCTGGCAATAATGTATCCATTCTTGAAAATAAAATTATTGCCTTATCTCTTCATCTCTATAAATATATCATCTTTTCTCACAAGGGTAAGGATAGGAATGGAGAAAACCCCAACTCGTAAATCCCGAAGTATTTGTGTATTTTCTGGGGCTTTTCCTGGAAAAGATGAAGAGTATTTAAAAGCAGCCAACCATTTGGGTAGAGTATTAGCTGAGCGTAAAATACATTTAGTTTATGGAGGAGGTAGTGTCGGATTAATGGGAGGCGTAGCATCAGCAGCATCTTTAGGAGGAAGTCAAGTTCTAGGCATTATCCCAGGACCTTTGAAGTTTATTTCTGGGGGCACGATCGGAGAGGAGCTAGTGGTCAAAAATCTGGAAGAACGTGTGCTACAAATGCTTTTAAATGCTGATGCTTTCATCGCTTTACCCGGCAGTTTTGGTACATTAGGAGAAGTCTTCCAAATCGCTTCCATGGCCCAACTTAATTTGCATAAGAAACCTATTGGGCTATTGAATGTTAACAATTTCTTTACAGGTCTGATAGCTTTTATGGATTATGCTATGCAGAAGAATTTCATATCAAGAGTGGCACGGCGAATTATAATATCCGCAACAACTGCTGAAGAATTGCTAGATAAAATACAAGCTTTTGTTCCTGAATCAGATCCAGCAATGATTCAGATAGACTGGACACGACAGTCTTTCCCGACCAGTTCACTCCCATAATGGTCCTCTACTCACCCTGTTGAAGTATTGTGGAAGAAAGAAGCGATCTGATCCGTTTTTCTTGTCCTTTAGTTTTATTATCAGCATTTTCTTTCGCGTTTCAGTTTTTCTTTTCAGGGAATTTTTTTTTATATATAAGATAGTTTCGTCCATGTTGATATTAAAACCATAGGGCAATGCCTTTAGGCTGGAATGGCTGAGTAAAGAGTAATTTTTGTTACTCTTGAGACGCATCCTATTAGGTCTACTAGGCATAACATTTTGGGGTAGTTAAGCTTTAACCTTATTCGGATGACATATCTCACAAGGGAATCTATATTTACTGAAGAAAATATTAGATGAACTTTGAATATTGATTCCAAACATCCGTTCCCTTTACATAATTTGTCAGTGTTATTGTCATCATCAAGATTCACTCGTTTTATCGAAGCCTAATTCTTTGCATTTGTCTATTATGAAAATTCACATTTTCAAAGAAAATTATTCCAATTTCAATTGCTTTCATATAAATTTCGCTCGAGGTCCTAAGGAAAGCTCCTTAGCCTCAAAATCAATTTTCATCATCGAGGTTTTAAGGATGGAACCTTTGCCTCGAAAACAATCAATTTTCATCGGGGTTGTAAGGATGGAACCTTTGCCTCGAAAATAATCAATTTTCATCATCGGGGTTGTAAGGATGGAACCTTTGCCTCGAAAAAAATCAATTTTCATCATCGGGGTTTTAAGGATGGAACCTTTGCCTCGAAAACAATCAATTTTTATCGGGGTTGTAAGGATGGAACCTTTGCCTCGAAAACAATCAATCCGGGGTTTTAAGGATGGAACCTTTGCCTCGAGATCAATCAATCAATCCGAGGTTTTAAGGATAGAACCTTTGCCTCGAGATCAATCAATCAATCCGGGGTTTTAAGGATGAAACCTTTGCCTCGAGATCAATTATCAATCCGAGGTTTTAAGGATGGAACCTTTGCCTCGACATCAATCAATCAATTCGAGGTTTTAAGGATAGAACCTTTGCCTCGAGATCAATCAATCAATCCGAGGTTTTAAGGATAGAACCTTTGCCTCGAGATCAATCAATCAATCCGAGGTTTTAAGGATAGAACCTTTGCCTCGAGATCAATCAATCAATCCGGGGTTTTAAGGATGGAACCTTTGCCTCGAGATCAATTATCAATCCGAGGTTTTAAGGATGGAACCTTTGCCTCGACATCAATCAATCAATTCGAGGTTTTAAGGATGGAACCTTTGCCTCGAGATCAATCAATCAATCCGAGGTTTTAAGGATAGAACCTTTGCCTCGAGATCAATCAATCAATCCGGGGTTTTAAGGATGGAACCTTTGCCTCGAGATCAATCAATCAATCCGAGGTTTTAAGGATAGAACCTTTGCCTCGAGATCAATCAATCAATCCGGGGTTTTAAGGATGGAACCTTTGCCTCGAGATCAATTATCAATCCGAGGTTTTAAGGATGGAACCTTTGCCTCGACATCAATCAATCAATTCGAGGTTTTAAGGATAGAACCTTTGCCTCGACATCAATCAATCAATCCGGGGTTTTAAGGATGGAACCTTTGCCTCGAGATCAATCAATCAATCCGAGGTTTTAAGGATGGAACCTTTGCCTCGAAAACAAATAATCAATCAATCAGTCCATCTTACAACGATAGGAGCTTTCCTATCGTTAGAGGTTCTAAGGACATTTCCTTAACCTAAAACAAACAATCAATCCATCAGTCCATCTTACAACGATAGGAGCTTTCCTATCGTTAGAGGTTCTAAGGACCTTTCCTTAACCTCAAACAAATAATCAATCAATCAGTCCATCTTACAACAATAGGAGCTTTCCTATCGTTAGAGGTTTTAAGGACCTTTCCTTAAACCTTACTGTTTGGGCGGCGAGAACATTCTCAATGCCTACCTAAGCCGGACGAAATTTGGTAACGACTTTGCATACATCATGTCCCATGAAGCATGCAAAGGGGGGCAGCTGTTGACACCCAATTTCGTCCGGGTGTTTTAAAATTTTGAAAAAAATTTTATTAAAAAAAAATTAATTTTAAAAAAAAAAATATTACTATTATTATTAAAAAAAAATTAATTAGTTTAAAATATATTTTTGTTTTGTGAAAATTTGATTTAAAATGATATATGTGTGAATATGTGTATGTTTGAAATAAAATAAAATTTCATGAAAAAAATGACAAAAAATTAAAAGTTTGAGGTAAAAATGACAAAATTGAGAAGTTTCGGAAAAAATTGACAAATTCTAAAAGTTCCAGGAGCATTTGGTAGTTTGTCACATAAAATTTTGAGCCTGCCGACGTTTTTGGCTCAAATTGACAGAAAACGACAAAATTGTCAAAATCAGAAGCTTCAGGAACTTATCCTGAGGCTGAGAGACGTAAAGGACTAAAATTGTCATTTTACCAATTTAAGAGATAAGTTTGAAATTTTTTATTAATTTATCCATCAACAGTTCAGCTAAACTTCCTCTATAAATAGCCCCCCAAATTTTGTGCTGAACACACAAAAAAATAGACAGAAAGCTTAGAGCTCCGTTTTAGAAAAAATAAAAATTACAGACTTAGTCCCTGGCCCTCTTTCCTTTTCCCAGAAAGTCCCAAAAGTTTCTATTCTGACGTATAGACTATCTTCTTCCTCCGTTTTTTTTCTGTTTCTTCCTTCTCCTTCGCTGCCCGTCGCTCCACGCCGTCCCGCCGCCGCTCATCGCTCCCCCACGCTGCCGTCGCGCCGTCCCCACCTGCCCCTGGCCGCGCTGCCGCCCCGCCGCCAGCTGCCTCTCATTCCCCCCCTGCGCGCGCGTCTGTTTCTCACGTTCCCAGCAAAATTCAAAATTAAAACTAAAGGGTACAACCCTTGTTTTGTCCTCTATTTTTTTTATTTCTTTCACTTTGGTCAGTAACCTTTTATTTTGTTCTTGCAGAATTAATTCCTAACTATTTTAATTTTTACTTGTTTTACTTATTTGTTATTATTACTAACCCTTTTTTTTTGTTATTAACTTACTAACAACTAACTTTTAATATTATTATTGTTACTAACCTTTTAATTTTTGCATTATTACTAACTTTTATAATTGTTGTTAACAATTAATTAACTTTTTATTATTTTTGTTAATTAATTAATTAACTTGGCTAACTTTTATTGTTGTTAATTAATTAATTTAATTAACTTGGCTAACTTTTATTGTTGTTAATTAATTAATTTAATTAACTTGACTAACTTTTTATTATTGTTGTTAATTAATTAATTTAATTAACTTGACTAACTTTTTATTATTGTTGTTAATTAATTAATTTAATTAGCTTGACTAACTTTTTATTATTTTTGTTAATCAATTAATTTAATTAACTTGACTAACTTTTTATTATTATTGTTAATCAATTAATTTAATTAAACTTGGCTAATTTTTATTATTGTTGTTAATTAATTTAATTAACTTTGCTAACCTTTATTATTATTTATTTTTAAAGTGGATGGCCAAAAAGCCCCACTTTATTATTATTAATTTTCCTTTATATAATTTTTTTTAATTTAATTCACCTTTACCCTTACTTAAATAAATAAATGAAAATTAAAAGAAGATTATTTTTTAAGCCTAATAAAAATAATTTTTTAAAAAGCCAATTATTTTTATTTTTCTTTTATAAATTGAATAATTATTTAAATAATAAATAACTTTCACTAAAAAAAAACTAAAAGAAAGATAAGAAAAAGATAAAAAAAGAAAAGAAAGAAAGAAAAGAAAGAAAAGAAAGAAAAGAAAGAAAAGAAAGAAAAGAAAAAGAAAAGATAAAAAAAGAAAAGAAAGAAAGAAAAGAAAGAAAAGAAAAAGAAAAGAAAAGAAAAGAAAGAAAAGAAAGGAAAAATAAAACTAAAAGAAAGATAAAATCAAAAAGAAAGAAAAGAAAGAAAGAAAAGAAAGAAAAGAAAAGAAAGTGTAAAGAATAAAAAATAAATTTTTTAGATTATTAATAAATCTAAAAACAAAAGACTTACAAATTAGTAATAATAAATTCCATAAAAATAATAATTATATAACTAACAATTAATTAAAGTAATTTCCATATCCGGATGATCCAGCAGGATTTACGGTTTGGAAAATATCAAACTTTCAAAATAAATAAATTAAAGAAAAAGATAAAAATCCATATTTTTACGATATGGATTAAAATTTTCACCAAATTCCGTGTCCAAATGACTCGGCAGAGTCCATGGTTCGGAATAAAAAATCTTCCGTGTCCAAATGACTCGGCAGAGTCCATGGTTCGGAAGTATAAAATTCTATACAAATTAATTACCAAAAATCCACATCCGATTAATTCAGTTAAAAATTCTAGATTGAAAATTAACTGAAATTTATTTAAAAGCAAAGCGAAACAAAATTAAAATCAACTAAGGTGCCAATTTTTGGGCGTTTTAACAAAGTTGTTTTAACGTAACCGTACTCCCGAACCCCCGAACTCTCGTAGACCAATATTTAAGGTGACCAATCGACCTAGGTAAACTGATTGGTGGCGACTCCCGAAAACCCGACGTTGCCACAATTTTCAACGGCTAAAGCCGTTGGAAAATAGTGAAATTATTACATTTGAAACGAAAAAAAAACTGAGGTTTAAGATTTAGTATTTTCCAACGGCTTGAGCCATTGGAAAATGTTGAAATTATTGCATTCGGAAAGAAAAAAATATTATTGTTTAATACTTAGTATTTCCAACGGCTTTAGCCGTTCGAAAATGTGAAATTATTGAATTTTTAAAGCAAAGAAAATTTTATTGTTTAATATTTAATATTTCCAACAGCCAAAACTGTTGGAAAATGGTTAAATAATTGTTTTTTGAAGGGAAAAAATATTATTGTTTAATTTTTAATATTTCCAACGACTTTAGCCGTTGGAAAATGGTTAAATAATTGATTTTTGAACAAAAAATATTATTGTTTAATATTTAATATTAAGCCGTTGGAAAATGGTGAACTAATTGGGTTTTGAAGCCAAAAAAATATTATTCTTTAATTTTTAATATTTCACCGTTGGAAAATGGTGAAATAATTGGTTTTCGAAGTGAAAAAAATATTATTGTTTAATTTTTAATATTTCCAAAATGGTGAAATAATTGGTTTTCGAAGTGAAAAAATTATTATTGTTTAATTTTTAATATTTCCAACAGCTAAAGCCGTTGGAAAATGGTGAAATAATTGGTTTTTGAACAAAAAAATATTATTGCTTAATTTTTTATATTTCCAACGGCTAAAGCCGTTGGAAAATGGTGAACTAATTGGGTTTTGAAGCGAAAAAAATATTATTGTTTAATTTTTATATTTCCAACGGCCGAAGCCGTTGGAAAATGGTGAAGTAATTGGTTTTTGAAGCGAAAAAATTGTTATTGTTTAATTTTTAATATATTTCCAACGGCCAAAGCCGTTGGAAAATGGTGAAATAATTGGTTTTTGAAGCAAAAAATTTATTATTGTTTAATTTTTAATATTTCCAACGGCATGGTGAAATAATTGGTTTTTGAACAAAAAAATATTAGTGCTTAATATTTAATATTTCCAACGGCTAAAGCTGTTGGAAAATGGTGAAATAATTGGTTTTTGAAAGGTGCAATTATTGCAGTTGAGACGAAAAAATATCTTTTTTCCCACTTACTTTTTCCAACGGCTTGAGCCGTTGGAAAATCATTAATTGCATACGGTGCGTTTTAATTTTTCTGTTTTAAATTCCCCCCCCCCCCCCCCCGAAACGCAGCCATCGTCTTCTTCTTCTTCTGTTCTTCTTCTTCGCCTCTCTTTCCCTCTACGTTTCCTTCCTCCCACACGCACACACAGCACGTTCGTTTGACAAACTAAGAGGTGAAATTGCTTCATTGAGCTTAGTAAAACGTGGATCTGGTCTTCATTTCATTGATCTGTAGGTTAGTGTTAATATTTTTTCAATTTTTTTTATCAAATTTGGATCGGTTGTTTGTTGATAATGGGTTTTGATTTTCGTTGTTGTAGTTGATTTGAAGCTATTTGGAGGTATTTGAAGCAACTGAAGTTGAATTTGAGGTATGTTTGTTTAGAACGTATTTTTTATTTTTTTATTTTCTGAAAATTAGTTAATATTCCGATTATTTCATTGTATTTTGGAGTAAAATTTGTGAAATATTTGTGATTTATTGTTGTTGATGGTTGGATTTGAACTATTTCGGTGACCCATTATAATTTAACATTTATGTGCATTTTCTTAGTTTTTTCTGAATTTTCGGATTAAATAAAAAATAGAAAATAATTACTTTTAAGTAAAATGTGTGGGTAATATATGTATATGTCAAAATATTGAGTTTAATTAAAAATAGTGAAAAATTTATTGTCAGTTAATTAATTAGGTGGTATATTTAATATTTGTGTAAAATTAGTTTCTATATTTAGATATAATAAATAAGTACTTTGGAAGTAAATTATTTAGGTTGTATATTTATGTGTGAAATTATTTAGTTTAATTTAAAATAGTTAATAATAAGTTGTAAGTAAATTGATTAGGTAGTATATTTAATTGTTGTGTAAAATTACTATGTAAGTAATCTACACTTAGATTTACTCTCACTTAAATTTTTATTTGTTTAGAACGTATTTTTAATTTTTTTATTTTCCAAAAAATAGGTAATATTCCGATTATTTCATGGTATTTTGTAGTAAAATTTGTGAAATATTGGTGATGTATTGTTGTTGATGGTTGGATTTGAACTATTTGGGTGACCCATTATAATTTAACATTTATGTACATTTTCTTAGTTTTTTCTGAATTTTGGGATTAAATTAAAAATAGAAAATAATTACTTTTAAGTAAAACGTGTGGGTAATATATGTATATGTCAAAATATTGAGTTTAATTAAAAATTGTGAAAAATTAGTTGTAAGTTAATTGATTAGGTAGTATATTTAATATTTCTGTAAAATTAGTTTGTATACTTTGTGGATAATAAATAATTTGGTTAGAAGTAAATTATTTAGGTTGTATATTTATCTGTGAAATTATTTAGTTTAATTTCAAATAGTTAATAATAAGTTGTCAGTAAATTGATTAGGTTTTATATTTAATTGTTGTGTAAAATTAGTTTGTATATTTAAAATATGTTCTTTTAAGTGTATTGTTTACGTAGTATATTTGTGTGTGAAATTAGTTTGTATATGTCAAAAATACTAAATCTTTAGTAGTTTGAACTCAATTGTTTGGGTTATTTATTTTCTTAGTACGTACAATGTCACATAGACTCCGGAGTTCACGCAACAAATACAGCGAGTCGTAGCAGAGCAAACTGCACAACAAGCATCACATTATGAGCGGAAGCTAGAGCGTCTGAAGAGGAGAAAACGGATTGAGCTCGAGTACATATGTAAGTCAATTGGCATTCTACCGCCCGCGCCTCATGATGATAATGATGATGACTCGGAATCGGATTAAGAATATATTAGGTATATCATGCTACTATGTGTGTTTATTAACAAACAAACATTTAGTTGGATAATGGAACAATGTAATTTCTACTATAAAAGCTTATGTGTGGATTTATAAGTACATTTATATAATGACGTAGTAATTTGAATTGTGTATGTGTTTAGGTCGTTTAAAATTTATTGTTATGTAATTGTAGTAAAAAATTTGACTACAATCGATATAATTATCTAGAATATAATAGGTTGAAGTTTAAAGCAAACAATCAATACGAATGCACTGTTCAATCAATGACAAAATATTTCGAAACGGAAAGTAAATATGCCCACATTTTCAACAGCTTTTTCCAACTGCCCAACAAATTTTCCAACTGCTGAGGCAGTTGGAACAAAAAAATTTTAAAAAAACCTTCAGCCGTTGGAAATTCTCCAACTGCTTATTTTCCAACGGCTGACAGTTGGAAATTCCAACTGCTAAAACCTGACCAGCTGGAAAGAAAACTTCCAACGAATTGATTTCCAACTGTCCCATTTCCAACTGCCAGCCGTTGGAAATGTAATATTTCCAACGGCTGGCAGTTGGAAATGGCAGTTAGAAATTAAGTTTTTTTTAGTAGTTAAAGTACAAAGATCGGGCTTGTTGTTGCAATTTCCCATATAATAATTTTGGAGAATTTTTATTATATATTATATATTTTATGTTGGCAGATATTAGGCATTGATCAATCTTTTACTGGGTTTTATTGTTTATTTTTCATTTTTGTTATTTGGTCATTATCTATCTGAACTATATATTTTGCAATTATTTGTAAGTTATTTAAGGTTTGTTCTGGTTTTCATATAACATGTTCAGGCCGATTCGGTTTTTTTTTTTTAATTTGGTTTCATAGGGAAGTATAATCCTCTTGGTTGCCAATATTGTGTGTTGTTCTTCAGAGTCCGTTTGACTTAATTTTAGTTATTCTTAATTAGAATAATTAACGTACCTTTTATAAAAAAAATGTCATTCTAATTAATAATTAATTGACTAATATTTCTGTAAAGTGATTAAATTTTAAGGTATTTTCTGTACACAACTTAAAAAAATAAAAACACTTGTTTTTTACAAAAAAAAAATATTTGAAAAATGTTTTTTGGAGTTGTTAGGTATAAATTTTTAATAATTACTTTATATAAAGCTAAATACTGTAATACATTTTAATAATTCCAAACAAATTAAAGGTCTAGGCAAATTTTTTTTTTGTCAAAGAAAGAAATGAAAACAGATCTAAAAAGATTTATATCCCGTGTCTGTTGGCATCGCTTTGCAATTAGTGAGCTATAATTTGGTGTGCATAAACGCACAATATTGAAAACCTTTCTTTTTGTTTTTTATTTCCTGCATACAGTGCTTGAGATTTAAGCCAATTCATTTTATTTTATTTTTTTTGGAAAAAGGTAAATTTTATAAAAGCAAGAAAGATTTACAAATACTTCCTGACATACCAGGGTAGCAAACACAAGACAAAAACTTAAGAAAAGAAAGAGTAGAAATCAACCAAGTCTATTTACTAATGCGAAATTGCTTTCACGCACACAGATATCAAAGTAAATTCTATCAGTAACTTGCTAAATTTATAGTCATTCCTCTTTGAAACATCGACTATTTCACTCCTTCCGAATATGGTAAACAATAGTTGTAAAAGCCGTTTTATATAGCTGGCCCATGGATGTTTTAACTTTAAACATCGTTTGTAGCCAATAAACCTTTTAATTTCTCTCTCTCTATGTGGTCCCCTATTCACTTTCAACCGTTGCATAGTTAGTGAGTAAACATGATGAATGAGGGGGCACCTAAAAATGAGATGGTTATGGTTTTTTTTATTTTCTACATACAACTTACACTTGCTCAGTTCAGCTTGATCCATGGACACCTTTTATCATGTGTAGACAACCCATTCTTTAGTAGTAGCCATAGGATAAATTGATGTTTCGGCATCGAGCACCCATTCCACACTACATACTCCCATTAGACCTTTTGCCCTTTCGGCCTCACATACTCATACACATTCTCATCCTGCAAAGCCTCCAAAACCGTCTTTATTCGACCACATTTCTTCACCAACCAATCCCTACATTTGATTAATTAAATTGCTCCAGACCTAGGATGCTGTAGATACAGTCTCCATTGTCCATAAATCCTTTCCCTTAATATAGTAAGCGTGGATCCATTGAATCCACAAGCAATTTGTCTTAGAATGAATGTCCCAAACTGTTTTAGCAACGAGCGCATAATTCCAAAATCTAATTGGTTCGTCCTTCACTTTCATTGCCAACACTTGCAGCGCTGCCTGCCTCTGTGTGGCAGCAACCCCTTGTGCCTGAATCGCTGGGAACTCTCGATCATATTGCAATGTCACCTGGCTATCACCATTCCCGCATTCCTGATTCGCCACCAGCTTTCTCTCGCATAAGTTTGATCCTCCGTTGTTCGCATCTGATCCCGAATCTTCAGTTCCGGCAAGAATTGGACTCCCTTCCTTGACTGGGCTTCTGACCATGACCCCAGAAGAGTGGTGGTCGGCCTCGCTTAGCCATCTGTTGACACCCAATTTCGTCCGACCAGTTGAAATTTCTTTTTTAAAAATAAAAAAAATAAAAAAATCAATTAATTAATTAAAAGATATAAAATATTGTTTTACGGACATCTTTTTTGTTTTTTTTATATAAAAAAAATTAATTATTATTATTAATTAAAAATTAATTAAATTAATTAAAATTAAAATGAAATTAATTAATGAAAAAAAAAATTAAAAGTGGCCGACAGACGCTCCCCGGGCACAAATTTCTTCACCTGCTCCCTTCTCGATTCTTCTTCCCTTTCTATTAAAACAACTCCTCTCTCTCTCACTCGGCAGACACACACACACAGCTCACACACACATCTGATCTCTGACCCTCTCTCACTTCTCTTCCCTCTCTCTTCTTTTCCCTTTCCCTCTCTCACTTCTCTCGCGAACTCTCTCTCTCTCCTTCGCTCTCATCTGCTCTCCTTCTCCCAATCTCTGTTTCTCTCTCCCTCTCTCACGCTCTCGTCTCTCTTCTCTCCTTCTCCCTCTCTGTTTCTCTCTCCCTCTCTCACGCTCTCGGCTCTCTTCTCTCCTTCTCCCTCTCTGTTTCTCTCTCCCTCTTTCACGCTCTCGACTCTCTTCTCTCCTTCTCCCTCTCTGTTTCTCTCTCACTCTCTCTCGCTCTCGCAACAGCTCTCCTTCTCTCTCTCACTGAGCCTGCTCCCCCTCCTGCCCTCGCCCTTCGCTAGCCGCGCGCCTCCATGCTCCTCTGCTCCAGCCACCAGCCGCCCGACCCTGCTGTCTCTGTTCCTCCTCCTCCAGCTCCATCTTCTGACTCTCTCTTTCTTCTCTCTCGCTCCAATCGCCCAGTTGTTCCTCGCCGCCGCGACGACCGCCAGCTACCTCCCTCTCGCTGCCACCGCCTGGCTCTCTCCGCGTCGCTCACCAGCTAGCTCGCCGTCGCCTCCTCCCTGCTGTGTCGTGTGCCGCGCCATCGCGCCCAGCTCTCCTCCGTCCGAGCCCGCCGTCGCCTTCTTCCTGCCGTGTCGCGTCCCACGCCGTCGCGCCCAGCCCCTTCTTTTCCTTCCTCCCGCCGTCCAAGCCTCCACCACTCAGCCCTCCACCGCCGCCGTATAAACGCCGGAAGAAAGAAATAAAGATCGAAGACGCAGACAGACGCGTTATTTAAACTTTTGACCAAGTCAAAGTCTGTCTTTTGTCTTTTTGGGTAAAATCTTTATTTAGTCCTTATTTTTCTTTCTTTTATTCATTTAAGTCACTAACGTATTTTTTGTTGCAGATCAACCCCTGACAGCAAACTCTTATTGTTTTCTTTTCTTTAATTTTTTTTTTTTCCGAAATTCATCCCGTAGACTTTTCTCTGGTACTATTTGTGCTACCCCTTTATACAGATTAAATTTCGAGTTAACTGATTCAAAGTCAGATACAAGGGCTTAAATTGTCGTCAAGATTTGAATGAATTTGATCTAACTGTATTATGCATTACGAGTGGATAAATCCTACTTGTCCTATCTTGATGGTTGGTGTTTCTTCTTTCATATCCGTTTTCTTTCTCAATTCCGGTTTCAATGGCTTTACTTTCTCGTCTGAAATGAAATGATCTCCTCTTTAAAGACCTGTTTTTCTGAGATATATTAGTCATTAATCAGTTCAGTTGCTAATTACATTGGTGCTCTTTTCACGTTGTTGGTTGGAGCTTTAGGTAAGCCTATGGTAAGATTGTGCAGTTTGTGCTTCTGGGTATTCAGGCTTGCGCAAGAGCACATATTTTCATTTTGGTGTCACTGTTTGTTTTAATTATCTGTTTTAAATCTTGCTCAATTGGTGTCAATCACAATTTCATTTTGGTACTTCTAATTGTTTGAGTTCTGATTTGAGAGCCTGTTGTTGGTTATTCAAATATTAATTTTTCATGTTCTTAAATATTATACATAGCCTCATGGTGCTTTTGAATGATATTAAAATTTGATATGTCGGAAAAAGGTTTCAACTTGTAAGCCATACGTGGTCATAGTGGCTAGCTGTGTGGAGTAAACCATTTGCTCTTCTCAAATGATGACTTACAAGCATTTTGGTTGAATACTATTTCAGAACAAGAATTATTAGTATTATGTTTAGTTGCTGTTATTTTTGTAAATTAATCAATTTTCTTAAACAGAGCAAAGTAGATCCTTGTGAGATCGAATCCGGATCGTTAGATACAATTGGAGAGATCAACGTGCTGGACCGTGGTGACCTCTCGGAAAATCTAGGGAAGAAAACATAAGCCCGTTTATGGTGATCTGTTGGATATTCTCTCGCCCAAGCCCTTGCCGTCACAGAGAACGCTTTCAAAACCCGCTAATCGAATTCGACCCAGTCAACTTTCTTCTCTTTAGGTAAAACTTTCATTTTAGCCCTTATGATTTTTCATTTTTCATTCATTGAACCACTAACTTTTTTTTTATTGCAGATCAGTCACTGACGGCAAATTTTATTTCTTTGATTTTCCTTTTTGTTTCTTTTATTATTTGATTGTTTAGTCATGTATTATATTTAACTAATTAAATTCACATAAGGATGTAACTTAAGATATTCATTTTTTTAATTTTTTTATCTTTATTTTTAGATTAGTTTAATTTTAATTTCTTGTAATGCATTAAATGTGTACCAGACGATTGGTTAAGAAGCATTCAAATGTTTGTGAATCCGCTCTTAGTAGGTTTGATAAAATCCTAAGATGGATCATATCCATGTCCAAATGATTCGGTTAGAATCTATGGCTTGGATATTAGCTAAAATTATTAAAAAATAAAATAAACTTAAATAACGAAATCCTAAGACGGATCATATCCATGTCCAAATGATTCGGTTAGAATCCATGGCTTGGATATTCGCTAAAATTATTATAAAATAAAATTAAATTAAATTAGAAATCCGTCTTAAGACGGATCATAAAATCCATGTCCAGATGATTCGGTTAGAATCCACGGCTTGGATATTAGCTAAAATTATTAAAAAATAAAATAAACTTAAATAACGAAATCCTAAGACGGATCATATCCATGTCCAAATGATTCGGTTAGAATCCATGGCTTGGATATTCGCTAAAATTATTATAAAATAAAATAAAATTAAATTAGAAATCCGTCTTAAGACGGATCATAAAATCCATGTCCAGATGATTCGGTTAGAATCCACGGCTTGGATATTAGCTAAAATTATTAAAAAATAAAAATAAAATTAAATAATGAAATCCTAAGACGGATCATATCCATGTCCAGATGATTCGGTTAGAATCCATGGCTTGGATATTAAATTCCATATCCGGATGATTCGGCAGGATCTACGGTTTGGAAAATATTAACTTTTAAAATTAAATAAATTAAATAAAAAGATAAAAATCCATATTTACGATATGGATTGATTTGTTTAAAATTTCATCAGATTCCGTGTCCAAATGACTCGGTAGAGTCCATGGTTCGGAATAAAAATCTTCCGTGTCCAAATGACTCGGCAGAGTCCATGGTTCGGAAGTATAAAATTCTATACAAATTAATTACCAAAAATCCACATCCAATTAATTCAGTTAAAAATTCTAGATTGAAAATTAACTGAAATTTATTTAAAAGCAAAGCAAAACAAAATTAAAATCAACTAAGGTGCCAATTTTTGGGCGTTTTAACAAAGTTGTTTTAACGTAACCGTACTCCCGAACCCCCGAACTCTCGCAGACCATATTTTAAGGTGACCAATCGACCTGAGCGAAAACCGATTGGTGGCGACTCCCGAAAGAAACCCGCACGTTGCCACAGCTTGGCGACTCCACTGGGGACTCCACGTTAGTGAGTCGAGCCTAAAGTTGATTTGTTTTGATTTACTTTGCTTATTATGTGGATTTATATGTTATATTTACTTATTCTAAACATGCATAATGCATTCACAATATGAAGCTCTATACCCGAGCTTCCTTAAATCAAACACGATTCTTTCTAAGCGGAATTGATGTTGCTGTCCTTGTGAGGCTACGGTCTCCAAGCCTTCACCGGTTTCAAAGTAGCAAAGTAGTGTATTGCCTTCTGAGACGGTTAGTCTCTGCATGGGCCCACGAAAAGCTACGACTCGAATTAATCCATTCCTTACATTAACCCTAGAGGGTAAGGAATCGGGCCGTCACTATGATTTAGTGACGGGATTCGGGAACTATCCCTTGCCTTTTTGATAAGCTACCTTATGCATATAGAACTCCCCACTTAACCATAGAACTGACCATAGAATTTCTACCATTTTACCAACGCCATAAGCACGTCCTTGTTATGCTATGTTGTTGCTCTACACTTTTATTTTCTTCGTGTCTTATATTTATGGTTTTAATTCATTTTTCCATAATACTTCATGAGTTGTTAATTGCTATTTAACTTATTAATAACCTTATCTTTCTTGTGCAATTATTCTTCATGCATCAAAACCACGCATCAAATTATGCTAACTTTTTGGTCTTTATAATGACAACTAAAAGTCTTGAAGTTCCATGATATTGGATAAGCAAACTCACTCATTGCATGCATTCCATTACATTAATCACGTGCATATAAAGTCTGATAAAAATAATCTCATTTTGCCTACATGCATCCATTGCATCAATCACATACACATAGGATCTAATAAAATATATCTTACTTTTAAAAGGATAAAATTGGACCTCGACACCGATATTCAACTCGGCTCCAAATAAGATTAATGGCAGAACAAATCGAAGGACGTCTCATAAAGATAGAGTCCAAGATAGAAAGTATGGCCGAACAAATGAGACAATTGATCGAGCTAATCAAGGCGAAAGCAATTCAAGAAGCACAAGTTCAGCCACCCATGACAGAAAGAGAAATTGTCACTTTGTTTGTCCAGACACTGAAGTACCTATATTATGACGAACTCATTGGCAATTCGGCAACTAATTTTTCTAACATTGTCATGTCTGGAGAAAGAATCGAGCATGAGATTAGGACTGGGAATATTGCTGAATCCTTTAATAATCCTATGAAAAGAGGAGGACCATCCAGAAGAAAAGATGACGAAGTACAACAAATAGGACGCGGAAGAAGGATTCCCCTCGTGGATACTGTGGCTATCGGACCTCGCCTATCCTATTTTGCCAATGGGCCCGATAATTACCTTTCAAATAGGCCCAATGATTATCCTCTGAATAGGCCCAATAATTATCCTCCAAATACGCCCAATGATTATCCTTCCAATAGGCCCAACAATTATCCTTTTAACATACCTAATCAGTCATGGCCACCTGCTCCTACTCCTCCAGTACCTGCACCAAGACCAAGAGAAGTTTTCACACCAATTTCCATGACTTATACTGAGTTGTACCCAAAACTCATCGAAAGACAATTTATCCGTCCAATTCCTACAAAGCCATTCAAACCCCCATATCCAAGGTGGTATGACCCTAACATTACCTGCCCATATCATGATGGCGTTCCAGGCCATGGCTTGGAAAACTGCATGGCATTGAAGCGTATAGTTCAACAATTAATCGAGTCAAAGTGGTTGGACTTTTCCGATGAGCCAAATGTTACCCACAATCCATTGCCGCCTCATCAAGCAAAACCAAGTCCAAGTTGCTAGGCCCGATGTGATTGGTAATTAAAAGTGAAGATTTTGAGCTGGAATTACATTGATTTTGGAAGGGCTCCAAGTCAGATCTGACCTAACAGTCCGCACACACTTTTGAATGACAGGGAATCCTTTGAATAAACTTGTATCTTTGAAAGCTTGCAAAAGTAATTTAATAGTAAAAATCTCCTAGATTTAGTCCAGAATCTAGGGTGTAGTCTTTGTTAAATGGACACCTGCTATTCTTTTTCTGGTACAACAAAAAGATGTAATATGTGCATTCTACTACTTTCCATTTTTACACTCTTTGCCATTATACTATCCATTATTGCCATCACACTTTACTTTTCGAAAATCGGTAATTCTTTTTGTTCTCTAACAAAAAGATGTTGCGTGTGCATTCTACCACTTTTTAATCCCATTATTACTTCTACACATTCTACCAATTTTTACCAAAAATTCAATTATTACACCTACACATTCTACCACTTCTTACCAAAAATTCCATTTTTACATCCATCTCTCACTCCTTTCCATTATACTATCCATTATTGCTATCACACTTTACTTTGAAAACGATACTACTCGTGGGTGAAAATAAAAAGTTAAGGGAGATTTAATAGTGGCGATCTTGAAAGTGCTGTCAAATCTAGTAAGAAGGATTTCATATGTTGCACCCCAACTCTCAAAAAAAGAATTCATACTGGTTATCAACATCCTTGCAAGAAGTCTGGGGTTAGCTTCCAAACAATGTAGCTCTCATATTAAATGACTTCAGTGGCCTCCCAATTCTCACAAATGCTCAATATAAAAAAAAAAGATTCTCAGTTTTCCGCAACACAAATTCCAACAAAGGAAAGAAGTTCATCCCTTCCATCAAAAGCCATTAAAGGGAAAATCCAAAACAAAAAAAAAGAGACTCAGAGTAAACATGAACAAGCAAGGCCACTTGAATCATTTCACTTCAAGAAGGCTATGTTCTCAGTTCTTTGCAACACAAACTCCGAAAAGAGAAATTCATCCCTTCCATCAAAAGACAACAAGGGAAAATTCAAAACCAAAAAGGACTGAGAACAAGCACGAGCAAGCAAGGCCACTTGAGTCATTTCACTTCAAGAGAGTTATCAAGTATGTCATCACCATAGCTCACAAAAAAAAGGGAAACAAAAAAAAAAAGGAAAAAAAAAAGCTCAAGCTAGAGCAAAAGAAAGAAAACAAAAAAAGTGAGCTATGGATTCTAGACTGAAAACCTGCAAAAGCGGTTTAGAACACGAAAGCAACCCTCAAACCAAGCATGCATAAAGATCACAATAGTTGGGGGGCAATAGATGAGGTCTAACTTTCTGGAAAGAGTGGCAAGTTGGGGTCATCACTATTGAGTTTTTCACCATAATAAAATTTGCTCACGAGTAGTATTAAAAGACCCTTCTCCCACACCACTTAAACTTAACTTTCCTCAGACTGAACATCCTCATTCAGTTAAAAGACTATCATTGTGAATCATGCTTCTACCTTATTTAATATTGCTCACGAGTAGTATTAAAAGACCCTTCTTTCAAACCACTTAAACTTAACTTTCCTCAGACTTATCATCCTCATTCAGCTAAAAGACTATCATTGTGAAACATGTTTCTACCTTATTTAATACTGCTCACGAGTAGTATTAAAAGACCATTCTTTCACACCACTCAAACTTAACGTTTCTCGGACCTAACACTTACCTCTTGATATCATCGTCATTCAGTTAAAAAGCTATTATTATGAATCATGTTTCTACCTTATTGCCTTGCACAGTTTATGTCTTCGAGTTGGAAAGGGAAAAATGGCAGGATATTTTAATTAAAAACAAAGACCGTAAATTACTTTGTCAAGCTTTGCAAATTGATGAAAGTTTTTCTTTAAGGCCAAACCATTATTCATTAATATATGTAGACTTAAAAGTGAGGAGATAGCTTGAGTCTTTCTTTAATAAGATGTGGTTCTTGTAAGAGAAATTTACGATCAAGTGCCATCACAAAGGTCTAGAAATGCTCAACCTTCTGTTAAATCAAAGGCGAGATGATACCTTTTATCCACATAAATACCATATTCAGGGGGGCAAAGTAGTCTCTACGAAGCGTAAGAATAGTACTGCCAAGAAAGAAACTCAACAGACAAGGGGGCAAGTCTTATGGATCAAAACTTGAGCTCAAGGAAGCAGCAATCATTCAGATTATAACATGGGGATAAGTAAGTGTCGGCACGGCCACAAGAAAATGGGCAAAGCAGACATTGAAAGTACAGCCTTTGATGGTATCAAATCCATGACAATTGATGAGTACCCGAAAGAGATATAAATTATGATGCGGGCCAATTTTAAAGAAATTGAGGCCAAAATTCAAGAACAAGTCAAAGAAAGAGGATTTTGAAAAGAGTTGGGCTTTTGAGGTAGCGAACAAAAGCTGGAAAGCATAAAGAGATTCAATGATAGTCCAAGAAGGCCATCACAAAGAGGATCCAGTAAAATAAAGACATAAAGAACTAGATCCATACAAAAAAAAAGCCATTAGTTACACATGCTCTGCATTCATGCATTTCATATCATGCATACATAGCCTTTACATAACAAGGACCAAACGGGAATCACATTCACAGCACAGTTACAGCAGTATAAGCTGAGATCTCAATGTCATCAGCTCTTACCAATCTATCACTGGATACACAGCTAATATGCGGGACCAACCCGCATCAGGAATTCAAGGATAAAGTAGACAATATTGTCAAAAGCTTGGCTACCGATTCAATAATCGAGGCTACACCTGGAAGGATAGGATTGACCCCAGCTAGTAGTATCCAAGATAAGAGATAGCTATAGCCAAGGATAAGGCAGATATCAAAAAAAATATAAAGTAGACAATATTATCAAAAGCCTGGCAATTGATTCAATAATCGAGGCTACACCTGGAAGGACAGGATTAATGCCAGCTTAGCGGTATCCAAGATAAGAAATAGCTATGGTCAAAGATAAGCGCGGATATCGAGAAATATTGTCGTCGAAAGCAGACAATGGATTCAATAATCAAGGACTGGATCAATGTCATGCCTGACGAGATATCAAAAGATAAGAAATATCTATGATACCAAAATAAAGTAGGATCCACTTTTCCGGTTAAACGGCGGATACGGTATTCCGTGACTCTCAAGTCGGTTCTCTCAGTTGCCCATAATAACTGATTCTTTCCTTTCTTCTGTCTTTTACTTCCCTCTAGAAAATGGATCCTACTCTTTCTGTCTTACAAAAATATTTCCCTTCTCTCCCAATGAACATCCTCAAAAAGATCTACCGAGTTCGCTGTGAACGATTAAGAGTTCTGATGCACAAAGGAATCCCTGAAGATGTGCGGTGGTTAATCGAAGCCAAGGTTCGTCTGGCAGGTGAAATCCCAGAGGCATTTGCGTCTCACATGCCTGGAATAGGCAAAAGCTCTTATGCCAAAAAAGCGAAGAGCGAAAAGGTTACAAGTCTTCCATAAATGTGGACGGTGGACTTGTAATACTAAATGTCGTTCTCCAGGAGTGATCACCAGAAATCGTAATGATAGAATAAGATTCATTAAGAATGGCTTGCGTAAGGAATCTCTAGAAGATATCCGAGAGGTTCTTGAAGCGCATTCTTGCGGAATAGTGCAATTTGAGGTTGTTGGATTATGGATAATTCTCCAAAAAGAATGAGAACGTTACAGTCTTGGGAATCTAACCCTAAACGACCCTGTTTGCCAGTTTGTGAAAAAGCTAGATGAGATGCAAATCACCGATTCATAGAAAGGATTGAAGCCGTTACTGGACGCAAAGCCAGTAGAAGACGGAACAAGGTCACGATTACTGTACGTGCTAGCTGTCGCTTTTGAAATTTTTCTCCCCTTTTGGCAATAATGTATCCACTCCTGACATGAACCAAAGTCACGATTACTGTACGTGCTAGCTGTCGCTTTTGAAATTTTCCTCCCCTTTGGCAATAATGTACCCACTCCTGACACGGACTACTGTATATAGCTGCCACTTTTGAAATTTTCCTTCTCTTCCAACAATCACGTATCTACTCCTGACGTAAGCTACAGTAGTGACTACTGTACATGCTAGCAGCTATTTTGAAAATTTTCCTCCTCTTTTAACGATAGTGTACCCATACCTGACCAGAGTCATATTCGTGACTACTGTGAATAGCTGGCAATAATGTATCCATTCTTGAAAATAAAATTATTGCCTTCTCTCTTCATCTCTATAAATATATCCTCTTTTCTCACAAGAGTAAGGATAGGAATGGAGAAAACCTCAACTCGTAAATCCCGAAGTATTTGTGTATTTTCTGGGGCTTTTCCTGGAAAAGATGAAGAATATTTAAAGGCAGCCAACCATTTGGGTAGAGTATTAGCTGAGCGTAAAATACATTTAGTTTATGGAGGAGGTAGTGTCGGATTAATGGGAGGCGTAGCATCAGCAGCATCTTTAAGAGGAAGTCAAGTTCTAGGCATTATCCCAGGACCTTTGAAGTTTATTTCTGGGGGCACGATCGGAGAGGAGCTAGTGGTCAAAAATCTGCAAGAACGTGTGCTACAAATACTTTTAAATGCTGATGCTTTCATCGCTTTACCCGGCGGTTTTGGTACATTAGGAGAAGTCTTCCAAATCGCTTCCATGGCCCAACTTAATTTGCATAAGAAACCTATTGGGCTATTGAATGTTAACAATTTCTTTACAGGTCTGATAGCTTTTATGGATTATACTATGCAGAAGAATTTCATATCAAGAGTGGCACGGCGAATTATAATATCTGCAACAACTGCTGAAGAATTGCTAGATAAAATACAAGCTTTTGTTCCTGAATCAGATCCAGCAATGATTCAGATAGACTGGACACGACAGTCTTTTCCGACCAGTTCACTCCCATAATGGTCCTCTACTCACCCTGTTGAAGTATTGTGGAAGAAAGAAGCGATCTGATCCGTTTTTCTTGTCCTTTAGTTTTATTATCAGCATTTTCTTTCGCGTTTCAGTTTTTCTTTTCAGGGAATTTCTTTTTTTATATATAAGATAGTTTCGTCCATGCTGATATTAAAACTATAGGGCAATGCCTTTAGGTTGGAATGGCTGAGTAAAGAGTAATTTTTGTTACTCTTGAGACACATCCTATTAGGTCTACTAGGCATAACATTTTGGGGTAGTTAAGCTTTAACCTTATTCGGATGACATATCTCACAAGGGAATCTATATTTACTGAAGAAAATATTAGATGAACCTTGAATATTGATTCCAAACATCCGTTCCCTTTACATAATTTGTCAGTGTTATTGTCATCATCAAGATTCACTCGTTTTATCGAAGCCTAATTCTTTGCGCTCGCCTATTATGAAAATTCACACTTTCGAAGAAAATTATTCCAATTTCAATTGCTTTCATATAAATTTCGCTCGAGGTCCTAAGGAAAGCTCCTTAGCCTCAAAATCATTTTTCATCAATTCGGGGTTTTAAGGATGGAACCTTTGCCTCGAAAACAATCAATTTTCATCATCGGGGTTTTAAGGATGGAACCTTTGCCTAAAAAATAATTAATTTTCATCATCGGGGTTTTAAGGATGGAATCTTTGCCTCGAAAACAATCAATTTTCATCATCGGGGTTTTAAGGATGGAACCTTTGCCTCGAAAACAATCAATTTTCATCATCGGGGTTTTAAGGATGGAACCTTTGCCTCGAAAACAATCAATTTTCATCATCGGGGTTTTAAGGATGGAACCTTTGCCTCGAAAACAATCAATTTTCATCATCGGGGTTTTAAGGATGGAACCTTTGCCTCGAAAACAATCAATTTTCATCATTGGGGTTTTAAGGATGGAACCTTTGCCTCGAAAATAATCAATCTTCATCATCGGGGTTTTAAGGATGGAACCTTTGCCTCGAAAATAATCAATCTTCATCATCGGGGTTTTAAGGATGGAACCTTTACCTCGACATCAATCAATTCGAGGTTTTAAGGATGGAACCTTTGCCTCGAAATCAATCAATCAATCCGAGGTTTTAAGGATGGAACCTTTGCCTCGAGATCAATCAATCAATTCGAGGCTTTAAGGATAGAACCTTTACCTCGACATCAATCAATCAATCCGAGGTTTTAAGGATAAAACCTTTGCCTCGACATCAATCAATCAATTCGAGGTTTTAAGGATGGAACCTTTGCCTCGAAATTAATCAATCAAATCAAGGTTTTAAGGATGGAACCTTTACCTCGAGATCAAAAACAATCAATCTGAGGTTGTAAGGATGGAACCTTTACCTCGAGATCAAACAATCAATCCGAGGTTGTAAAGGATGGAACCTTTACCTCGAAATCAATCAATCAATCCGAGGTGTAAAGGATGGAACCTTTACCTCGAGATCAAACAATCAATCATTCAGTCCATCTTACAACGATAGAACCTTTCCTATCGTTAGAGGTTCTAAGGACCTTTCCTTAAACCACAAACAAACAATCAATCATTCAGTCCATCTTACAACGATAGGAGCTTTCCTATCGTTAGAGGTTCTAAGGACCTTTCCTTAACCTCAGGATTTAGGCGGTGAGAAGATTCTCAAAGGCCTAGCTAAGCCGGACGAAATTTGGTAACGACTTTGCATACATCATGTCCCATGAAGCATGCAAAGGGGGGCAGCTGTTGACACCCAATTTCGTCCGACCAGTTGAAATTTTTTTTTTAAAAATAAAAAAAATAAAAAAATCAATTAATTAATTAAAAGATATAAAATATTGTTTTACGGACATCTTTTTTGTTTTTTTTTATATAAAAAAAAATTAATTATTATTATTAATTAAAAATTAATTAAAATTAAAATGAAATTAATTAATGAAAAAAAAAATTAAAAGTGGTCGACAGACGCTCTCCGGGCACAAATTTCTTCACATGCTCCCTTCTCGATTCTTCTTCCCTTTCTATTAAAACAACTCCTCTCTCTCTCACTCGGCAGACACACACACACAGCTCACACACACATCTGATCTCTGACCCTCTCTCACTTCTCTTCCCTCTCTCTTCTTTTCCCTTTCCCTCTCTCACTTCTCTCGCGAACTCTCTCTCTCTCCTTCGCTCTCATCTGCTCTCCTTCTCCCAATCTCTGTTTCTCTCTCCCTCTCTCACGCTCTCGGCTCTCTTCTCTCCTTCTCCCTCTCTGTTTCTCTCTCCCTCTTTCACGCTCTCGACTCTCTTCTCTCCTTCTCCCTCTCTGTTTCTTTCTCACTCTCTCTCGCTCTCGCAACAGCTCTCCTTCTCTCTCTCACTGAGCCTGCTCCCCCTCCTGCCCTCGCCCTTCGCTAGCCGCGCGCCTCCACGCTCCTCTGCTCCAGCCACCAGCCGACCGACCCTGCTGTCTCTGTTCCTCCTCCTCCAGCTCCATCTTCTGACTCTCTCTTTCTTCTCTCTCGCTCCAATCGCCCAGCTGTTCCTCGCCGCCGCGACGACCGCCAGCTACCTCCCTCTCGCTGCCACCGCCTGGCTCTCTCCGCGTCGCTCACCAGCTAGCTCGCCGTCGCCTCCTCCCTGCTGTGTCGTGTGCCGCGCCATCGCGCCCAGCTCTCCTCCGTCCGAGCCCGCCGTCGCCTTCTTCCTGCCGTGTCGCGTCCCACGCCGTCGCGCCCAGCCCCTTCTTTTCCTTCCTCCCGCCGTCCAAGCCTCCACCACTCAGCCCTCCACCGCCGCCGTATAAACGCCGGAAGAAAGAAATAAAGATCGAAGACGCAGACAGACGCGTTATTTAAACTTTTGACCAAGTCAAAGTCTGTCTTTTGTCTTTTTGGGTAAAATCTTTATTTAGTCCTTATTTTTCTTTCTTTTATTCATTTAAGTCACTAACGTATTTTTTGTTGCAGATCAACCCCTGACAGCAAACTCTTATTGTTTTCTTTTCTTTAATTTTTTTTTTTTTCCGAAATTCATCCCGTAGACTTTTCTCTGGTACTATTTGTGCTACCCCTTTATACAGATTAAATTTCGAGTTAACTGATTCAAAGTCAGATACAAGGGCTTAAATTGTCGTCAAGATTTGAATGAATTTGATCTAACTGTATTATGCATTACGAGTGGATCAATCCTACTTGTCCTATCTTGATGGTTGGTGTTTCTTCTTTCATATCCGTTTTCTTTCTCAATTCCGGTTTCAATGGCTTTACTTTCTCGTCTGAAATGAAATGATCTCCTCTTTAAAGACCTGTTTTTCTGAGATATATTAGTCATTAATCAGTTCAGTTGCTAATTACATTGGTGCTCTTTTCACGTTGTTGGTTGGAGCTTTAGGTAAGCCTATGGTAAGATTGTGCAGTTTGTGCTTCTGGGTATTCAGGCTTGCGCAAGAGCACATATTTTCATTTTGGTGTCACTGTTTGTTTTAATTATCTGTTTTAAATCTTGCTCAATTGGTGTCAATCACAATTTCATTTTGGTACTTCTAATTGTTTGAGTTCTGATTTGAGAGCCTGTTGTTGGTTATTCAAATATTAATTTTTCATGTTCTTAAATATTATACATAGCCTCATGGTGCTTTTGAATGATATTAAAATTTGATATGTCGGAAAAAGGTTTCAACTTGTAAGCCATACGTGGTCATAGTGGCTAGCTGTGTGGAGTAAACCATTTGCTCTTCTCAAATGATGACTTACAAGCATTTTGGTTGAATACTATTTCAGAACAAGAATTATTAGTATTATGTTTAGTTGCTGTTATTTTTGTAAATTAATCAATTTTCTTAAGCAGAGCAAAGTAGATCCTTGTGAGATCGAATCCGGATCGTTAGATACAATTGGAGAGATCAACGTGCTGGACCGTGGTGACCTCTCGGAAAATCTAGGGAAGAAAACATAAGCCCGTTTATGGTGATCTGTTGGATATTCTCTCGCCCAAGCCCTTGCCGTCACAGAGAACGCTTTCAAAACCCGCTAATCGAATTCGACCCAGTCAACTTTCTTCTCTTTAGGTAAAACTTTCATTTTAGCCCTTATGATTTTTCATTTTTCATTCATTGAACCACTAACTTTTTTTTTATTGCAGATCAGTCACTGACAGCAAATTTTATTTCTTTGATTTTCCTTTTTGTTTCTTTTATTATTTGATTGTTTAGTCATGTATTATATTTAACTAATTAAATTCACATAAGGATGTAACTTAAGATATTCATTTTTTTTAATTTTTTTATCTTTATTTTTAGATTAGTTTAATTTTAATTTCTTGTAATGCATTAAATGTGTACCAGACGATTGGTTAAGAAGCATTCAAATGTTTGTGAATCCGCTCTTAGTAGGTTTGATAAAATCCTAAGATGGATCATATCCATGTCCAAATGATTCGGTTAGAATCTATGGCTTGGATATTAGCTAAAATTATTAAAAAATAAAATAAACTTAAATAACGAAATCCTAAGACGGATCATATCCATGTCCAAATGATTCGGTTAGAATCCATGGCTTGGATATTCGCTAAAATTATTATAAAATAAAATAAAATTAAATTAGAAATCCGTCTTAAGACGGATCATAAAATCCATGTCCAGATGATTCGGTTAGAATCCACGGCTTGGATATTAGCTAAAATTATTAAAAAATAAAAATAAAATTAAATAATGAAATCCTAAGACGGATCATATCCATGTCCAGATGATTCGGTTAGAATCCATGGCTTGGATATTAAATTCCATATCCGGATGATTCGGCAGGATCTACGGTTTGGAAAATATTAACTTTTAAAATTAAATAAATTAAATAAAAAGATAAAAATTCATATTTACGATATGGATTGATTTGTTTAAAATTTCATCAGATTCCGTGTCCAAATGACTCGGCAGAGTCCATGGTTCGGAAGTATAAAATTCTATACAAATTAATTACCAAAAATCCACATCCAATTAATTCAGTTAAAAATTCTAGATTGAAAATTAACTGAAATTTATTTAAAAGCAAAGCAAAACAAAATTAAAATCAACTAAGGTGCCAATTTTTGGGCGTTTTAACAAAGTTGTTTTAACGTAACCGTACTCCCGAACCCCCGAACTCTCGCAGACCATATTTTAAGGTGACCAATCGACCTGAGCGAAAACCGATTGGTGGCGACTCCCGAAAAAGACCCGCACGTTGCCACACCATCACACACACTGGCCGCCGAACGATGGTGAGAAGAATCCCTAGCTCTCTCGACAGTGCGTACTTTTGTCACGCTAGCCAATTTATTTTAAATTAAATCAATTTAATTTAAAATGGCTAATATTTATTTTTATATTTTTTTTGTTTGGAATCAATTTTATTTTAAAACTAATATTATGCTGACATAACAATACATTTGAAAAAGAATTTTCATGATGTTATTATATTTTTACATTTTTTTTTATTTTCAAGTATTAAAAAAAATTCATAAAAATTTAATAACATCGTAAAAATTTTATTTTTAATAGATTATAATGCCAATGTAACATTTTATTTCAAATGAAATTAATTCTAGAAAAAAAAGATGTAACAAATAAAAATAATCTTTTTTGGTTTAAGTTATCTTAAGTTAAAATGAAGTCGCTAACTTGTGCTTATTATTGGGGGCCAAAAGGCGCCAATGACCCCCAAACTTGAGCAAAACGGACGAGTCAGTCCATTAACCCTAACTTACTAAAGATAAGCCCCCAAACTTTAAATAATGGTGCGACTTGGTCCATATTGAAACCTCCATGACAGAAAGACGGGTAGATGGCGGCAACAAAGCCTCTACTTTGTAGATAGAGACAGAGAGTGAGAGAAGAGGAAAAGAACTAAAAGGTAAACTTACATTACCTACATTAAGCGGCATGAATGGATCTACCAATTCATTTTTTTAATTTCTTTATAAAATATTAAATAATTTTAAAATGAATCCCACTAAAATCTATTGAATAATTCCATTAATTTAAGAAAATAAGAAAGATGAAATAAAAAAAAAATAATTAAAATTATTTTCTCTTAAATACATTAAAGTTAAATTATAATTTCATGTATTTATTTTATAAGTAAGTTGTATATAAAAAAACTAACACTCAATTTATTTTAATTTAATTCAATTTAATTAAAATTGATTTATTTTAATTTTTAAATTTTTTCCCTGGAACCAATTTTATTTGAAAGATAATATTATATAGGTGTAATAATTTATTGAAAGTAAAATTTTGATGATATTAAATTTTTATAGGCAATAGAAAATAAAACTTTATAAAACTTAATAAAATCATAAAATTTTTAGTTTGAATGGATTGTTATAACTACATAATATTGAATTTTAAATGAAATTGGTCCGGGAAAAAAAATATGTAAAAATAAAATAGGTTATTTTGAACTAAATTAACTTAAGTTAAAATAAATTTGGTGTAAATATGTATGGACCCTAGAGAAAAAAATATATAAATCCGTTGTTCAGAATAATATTGATATGGCTGAAGGTATGGATCGCACTTAAACACAGTAAGATCACAATATTGATGCTATATATAGCTCATACAATGTAGATTTAAAAGAAAAAACAAAGCTCATTCAATGTGCCAAAAGTTGCAGATAATCAACTAGTGCACGCAAATAGCCACTAAAGCTTGACATTGTCATCTTGTGAAATACATGCGCACGCAATCCAACCAAAATGGACTGAGTCATGCTATTGTTGTAAGTTCAGAGACTCGTATTTGCTGAGCCCGAGTTAAGGGACTGACTCATCCGTTTTGTACAAGTTTGGGGGTTAATGGCACCCTTTGGCCATTATTAGGACAAGACTTTGATTCTTATATTAAAAAGTAATTATATTATGTGCCCAATCTATTTATTCCTTGACACATTTATTTAAAAACTACTTGCCATAGCTATAGTAGTTGTTCCTTGTCAAATATTTCATGTTCTCATGTTAAATATAGTTGTTCCTTTGTATAATCTTACTATGCTCTAACAAAACTATTTCCTCTTTTTAATATTCAATAATTACTTGTTATATTTATAACAGTTGTTCCCTATCAAATGCTTCATGTTCTCTTACAGTTCAAATGGGGGAGAGTTCTGGAGAGAGAAGCCCCCACTTCTCTTTGGAAAATTTTAGAGATGAGATTTGACGTTGAAATTTCTATTTTAATTGAGGAAAAATCATTTATTCTTTAAGTTGAGTAGGAGATTAGTGAGGATGTCATCCACATAATCAAGATGTAGAAACTAGGGTTAATCAATTTTAGAGGAAAGGACATTGTTTGGTTCACTAACAATTGGAAAAAATTTGTTGGATTCTTATCAGAGGGGTTGATAAAACAACAATGAAGCTTAAATGGTAGCACATTATTTTTTGGATTGAAAAGGAACTTGCATGGATGATTTTTTGAACTAGTGGAGATAAGCAAGTTTAATAGGTCACATTTTATTTTTCCTAAATGATGGAAGTCGAGTGGGTGGAAGTGTGTCTTTTAAATGTTGTACACTCTATCAAGTGACAAACTAAACTGGTTTCAGAATACCAACAATGGTGGCATAAGGAATTTAGGTTTTTAGCAGCAAGGATGAAGGCAGAGGTGCAGGAATATCTAAGGAAAAAGGTGTCAGAATGTCTAGGGAAGGAGGAAGGGATTTTGCTAAGTAGTTTCTCTCACAGCCTATTGTTGAAATGGGCAAGAAAGATTTGGGAGATGACAACAATAGGAGGCATGGCTGTGTTGGGGAGCTGTTAGGGGTGTCCAAAGGCAAGGAGGCAATTAAAGTGGAGGTGAGTACGATAGTGACTAGAGGTGGAGAATCTAAATAACCCTTGGCGGCGAAGATAAAGGTCATCGATGGCAAAGAAAACAAAGGTGAGGTTAGGGATTTGCAATTTCTTGAGGATATGAGTTGGGTTAACACTTCTAATGAGCTTGATAGGTTTGGTGTATCTGGTGGGCTTGTTGTTAATGATGGTGGGCTTATAAAGAGATCTTACAAAAAGTCTATTGGGTGAAACTCTTCTTATAATTTGGGGTCTTCGTGCTTTAATGTGGGCTCTAAAGTTATTGAAGAACTCAAGGAACATGGGATGGGGTTAAATATTTTTGGATGCTCTTTAATTTTTCTAGGGGTTCCATCAATTTCTTTGGATAAGCCTTGAGGTCAGAAAGGTGTGTATTTGGATTTGCCATTAAAATCCATGAGGATGGAAATTTCTTCAAAGAATTTAGCAGATGAAAAATCTAAAGTTAATAAGGTTTTAGAGGTGAGGGAAAATAAAAGGAATAATGAGTCTTATTTAATTTTCCCAAGTGTCCCTCTAATGTTTTTGGATAAACTGAGAGGGATGAAAATTTTTTATGGCTATGATGAACAAGTTTTGAAAATTTTAGGGAGGTTTGACAAAGCTAAGAATTAGAAGAAGGGATGCAAGAAGAATGGATCTCAACCAAAAGCATTGACATTAAATTATGATTGAAATGATTGGAATGAGGAATTAAATATTAAGCTTTATTTTATTATTCCTTGATGGCTTTTGGATGATGTAACTTTTGAGTATATGGCTTGTACTTTTTATGGTGTTAGTAAGGTGTGTTTATGATTTAAGGACAATGAAGTTTTAGTTTGGATTTGGGATTCTTGGAGGGAGGTATTTCTTATAATTCCAGGGTTTGTCAGGGTAGTTTGTTCCATTTCTTTATAGAACTGGGTGTATTTTTGTACCATATTTTTATTATTAATACTATTTTCTTTTTCTGTGAAAAAAATGTTCTCTTACTGAATATAAACTATTTCTTTTATCTCATCTTGTTATTCCATGTTAAATCTATATATTCATCATCATGTTTAATAACTACTCGCAATATCTACAATAATTGTTCCCTGTCAATTGTTTTTTGTTCTCTTGATGAACATAGTTATTGATTTGCCTCATCTTGTTATTTCATGTTAAATTTACATGTTCCTCTTGATGTTTAATAGCTAGATGGTTTGCTTGTAGTTATTGTTTCTTGTTAGATTCTTTTTATTTTTAATGAAGTTTAGTTGTTTATTTATCTCATCTTGTTACTTTGTTTTAAATCTACCTATTCATTTTGCAATTTGCTTATGTTCCATTTTACATAAGTTATTGTTCTCCACTGAAATTTTTTTGCTTCTCTTATGCTTTGTTACTGTTCTATGGTTTTTTTATCTTCTTGTTCAGTTGAGAGAAAAACAAGGGAAAAAAAGCTCAAAAGGGTGGGGAAAGTGTTTTGAACTATATCCCGTTAATTGCCTTTTACACAAGGCTCCCTCAAACTCTTTCACCAATATCATCAAACTGTTGAGAATTATACCATTTAGCAGACATGAAATCACAAACCTTCGGTCCGGAGGTAGCGTGCCAATGCCTGATGCAACCATTGACCGGTGTATATAGTTAAAACTGTTTTATCCATCCAAATGAAGCGGGCACTAAGACTTTAGAGTAAAAGTTGAAGGGAACGAAAAAAAAGAACTAGATAAATTCGGGATAGCAGAGAGGAGGTACATAAATTCGGGCCGGAGCAGACTTTCCATAATCCATTTATATAATTAATCCACTTGTAACAATCGAAAGAAAAAAAAAGAAAAATAATATATGTAAAACGCATTGCCATACTATAGCCCAATTATTTTATATGACCGATCAGGATGTATTACAAGAAAAATATTAATTAGAGTGGTTTTAAGTAGCAGTCAGACCGATTTATATGGTGCTCATTAGTTCTATATATTTTGTCTCTCTCGTGATTTATGACACGTAAGAAATTTCAAAATGTTGATCGTTGCAAATGAAAAAAAAATATATATAATAAGACGAAAAAAATAATATGTATCGCGAGGTGTTCAATAACATTACAACAAATGTACAAACAAGCAAATCAGATACTATAAGATACTAATATGAGTTGTACAAAACATTGTTAAGGAAATACTCATAATAGCAAAATTACAATTGTTATTCATATTTAAAGTTAAAATTCATACAAGTCCATTTTCCCGGGCAACCCTTGCCGCCAGCCACCTCTCTCCCCATTTCTCAAATTTAAAGTCCCTTCAACCTTAGCTTAAATCGGATTCCGTTGGTTTTCCAGTCGGATTCCAGTTGGATTTAATAATCTATCCTAGATTTTTATATTATTTTTTCAAATAATTGGCTTCATCAGTGAGGGTTTTCCCTTTTTTTTTATTAGATCCAATTTTCTTTTTCCTAATAGATGAGATGGAGAAGTTGTAGACTAAAGAGACGGTAGTAGAGAATTCTACTCGATGAGATTTTGCCAATCTGCTCTCTCATAATGGATCAGGAGTTAATGTTTTTTAGTTTAAATATTATGCTAGGTTTGTATCTCTTAGTTTTAAGGGGTTTTTTTTTATCAGTTTGTAGGTTTAAATACTGTATATATATATATATATACCCATATATTTTCTACAGTTTTTTTGTGTAATATAGTATCATAGGGACGCTATAAACTATATGAGCTGAGTCTATTATTTCTGGAGTTTAGTGTTTATATCTTATTAGTAAATATCATATACCTCACAATTAATGGAAAAGAACTTTCATAAAAAAAAACAATTGTTATACATATTTAATTAGGATCAAAGTAAGCTCCTAATCTAACAAGCCATAAAGGTGGTGAAGCTGTACCACTTAATGGTACGTGTGAGAAGATTATGAATACATTCGTACCTGCTTTTGCAATTGTATCACATGCTAGGTCTTTAAATTTTTTGTATGGCTCCACAATTTATTCTGAGCATCATATGACCAGTTGACCTTTACTCATATTTCTCAGAAAAAGCAATGTGAGTGGCTTAAAGAAAAACAAAAATAATAACGCACATATAGAAGTACATTTTAGATTAACTATGCTTGTATCGCATGAGTTTGGGAGACCACTATCCTTAACGTACGCTAAATGCAAAAGAATTGTAAAAGCACATGATTGTTTGGTCACTTGGTTACAAAAACACTTTCATGTCTTTTCCTTCCACTGGAGATTATCAGGGCTTAAAGCCTAAAATAATTAACATGTTAATGGTGCTGCTGGTAAGAAGGCAGTTAGCTGTTGGTGTCGTGATTTTTCTATTCATGTAGGTTTGTTTTCCCTTTCAATATTTGCTTTTTGCAAGCAACTACGACGACGACATTCTTAGTCGTCCTTACTTGTGTAGGATTATTATTATTATTATTATTATTATTATTATTATTATTGATGAGCCCCTGCTCAGATTTAGGGTTTGGCCATATGAAGCTTGATGGGATATGGTCTTGAGCCTTAGCCGACCACACCGAAATGAGATTAACATGCATAGGGTGAATCCATGTGGTAATTATGGGTGTCCCTTTTCTAAAAAAAATATTAATAACATATATATAATTAAGTAATTAGATCCTTTAAATTTTTTAATGGACCCTCATAATTTTTATAATATCTGCTGGAACAAAATAATATGTCTCTCTTGCTTTAACCAAAATATAAAATAAATCAGTCTCTTATTTCCACTGACAATTAGGATAATGAAAAAAGTTTTACATTGGTCCTTCAACTTTCACACATTTTCCTATCTAGGCCTAGAACTTTTTTCCACTCTTTTTCTTTATTTCAAAAGAAAAATTATCAAACTAATTTGATAAAAGATAAAGTTAATAAGCTAAGTAGAATATATATATATAAAGTTATAAGGGTGAAAAGATTTTTGTCTCTTACATTATATATAACACAAATATTTCACTCATCTTCTTCACAGTTTATATATTTTTTTTAATAGTTCGACCAATGACAGAAAAAAAAGGATAAATTAGAGCTTTTTTCAAATTTTCTTCTAATTTTTTTTCATTATTACATTATAGTATACGCAAACTTATAAGTTTCATCATTTAATATTAGAGTTTAATAATTATATATGTACTTGGACCCCCTATATAAAAATCTTGGATCCACCACTGTTAACATGGCAAGTCTTGTGTCTCTACCAACCTATTCCTAGCCACTGAGATGAGGCCAACTTGGCAACCGTCTTATATCTTTGCCGACATGTTCCGAGCCTTGACCGACCACACCTACATGAGGCTAACTTGGCAATAGTCTCATGTCTACATTGACCTATTTCAAGCTTTGGCTAACCACACCGATACATGCCAACCTGGAACAATCCCATGTTTCTATCGACTTGTTTTGAGCCCTGGTCAACCACATCGAGGCAAGGCCAACCTGGTAACAGTCTCATGTCTCTACTGATCTATTCTAAGCCCTAGCCAACCACATCAGATGAGGCCAACCTAGGAATAGTCTCATGTCTTTACTAACTTGTTCCGAGAACACAAAAGGAAGGCCAACACATAGCCTCCAAATTCCAGAAATGTGTAGTTTAGTCCCAAGGTATGGATGGGTTACACTTAAAGCAACCCTGGGCACAATATTGGTGAGAAAGTTAGGATGGAAGAAAAAGAAAAATAATAAAAGGAAGTAGAAAATGCTGAGAAAGAGTAGGGAGGAAGAAGAAGAAGAGGAGAAGAAGGAGGAGGAGAAGGAGGAGAAAGAAGAAGATAATGATAAGGAAGAAATAAGAAGAAGAAAAAGAAGATAGTAATGATAAGGAAGAGATGAAGAGTGGAGGAGGAGGATGAGAAGAAGAAGAAGGATAAAGAGAAGAAAAATGTGTGAGAAAGAGAAGGACAATGGGAGAGCAAAAAAATGAGGTTTTGGGAAGAGAATGGTTTTATAATGGTGGAAGATGAGGGAAAAAAAATTAAATTTAAAATATTTAGTGGGATATTTCAGAATGTTAGAAATTTTGAATTCAGGAAATTTTATTTTGGCGGCCAATTTTGAATGAAATTTTCTTTTGCCGGATGGGAACGTGACTGAAAATTTTTTCGACAACTAGCCATTAAAATTTTCAATGGATAATTGTTGGAAAAATTAAATTTAAAAAATTTCATTTCCACGGAAAATTTGGGCGGAGAGAAGGTTTTCCGAAAACATCAGACAATTGGCTGTCAGAAAATTCTGCCAAACTATTTCCGACAGCTATCGATAAAAAATTTCTGATGGCTTACTCTGTTAAGAATCGAGAAATTTTTAATAGTAACTAGTCTTTCCACTTGTCCACTTGTTTTGAAGAAATATATTATCTTCGATATGTAACTTGTGCTCTATATGTGCATGGCATTCACTTCCTCGATCAGTCATTTAATGTCGAAATTACGAAACACACAATTCCGTTGTTAGCCAGCCAGGCATGTGAAAAATAGTTTTTCAGAAAATGCGAAATTAGCTCCTTCGGCAAATTTGACAGAGCTAGCTAGGTATGTTTCTCGTTACATATATGAAAAGTATTGCCCGCCGTCTAATTATTGTAGATGGATGGAGATGATCTAGCTAGAAAAAAAAATGTACTATTGCATGCATATATTTCTTCGATTAGACAACCTCCATAAATGAGGTCTTATTTATGTACACCCACATGTATATGTGTGTGTGTTAGTTAAACAAGTGAACACAGCTAGCTGTCCAAGCCCAAGATTTTGATGTATATATAGATAGCTTATCATGGTGCATGCAACCCGGGCTGGCCATTGCGAGTGGCACAAGTTAATTCACACCATGCAGCTGCTTTTGTTTGTGCTCATCCTGATTCTGTCACCGGCAGCAAGAGCTGTGGTGAAGCTACCGCCGGGGAAAACAGTTCCGGCCTTGCTTGTGTTCGGAGATTCCATCGTTGATGCCGGAAACAACAACGGTCTCACCGCCACACTTGCCAAGTGTAACTTCCCTCCTTACGGTAAAGATTTTCCAGGTGGAGTTCCCACGGGAAGATTTTGCAACGGCAGAGTTCCCTCTGACATTATAGGTACCCACCGACTTCATGCGTTATGAGTTCAATTTCAAAATTTTAATGTGTGTGCCTCTGTGTCAGTAGTACTACCACCATATCTCGTAGAGTTTTAGGACTTTGATCACCTAAATCAGGGACAGACCCAGCTTCTTTGGGTAGAAAGGGACAAAAGATTTTCATGCTTTAGTTAGCCCTTGTAATAATATTTTGATCTTTCACCCAATATATATATTTTGATCTTTCACCCAATATATATATATTGCTTCCTCCGCCACCACCAATTTTCAATAATTCAGACGTCGTTCAATTCGTTTTCTAACACTAATAATACTCCACCAAACCTATTGCAATTTCGTCAAAGCTTTTATTTTTCACCAACCCCATTTAATTCTTGTCTTGCATATGTGTATATACAGCGATCGATATTTTGATTTGATGCATCTCTTTTTCCAAAAAAATAAAAAATAAAAAACATTGCAACATATAATGAGGCAATATTCCAACACTCGCCGCCCCGGTGTGTACGCCCTCCCCCATTTAATAAAATCGGACAATTGTTTTTAACTTAAATCAATTGAATCTAAAATGATTTATTTTTATTCTTATATTTTTTTATTTAAAATTAATTTTAATTAAAATCTAATATTATATAGTTATAATTATTTATTGAAAATATAATTTTTGTAATCTTATTAAATTTTTATGAATTTTTCTAATTTAAGATATTAAAAAAATTCATAAAAAGTTAACAATATCATGATAATTTACTTTCAAATGAATAATTATATTTATATAATATTTACTTTCAAATGAAATTAGTTTTAAGTAAAAAAAATATAAAAATAAAAATAAGTCAGTTGACTTAAATTAAAATGAATTGGCTTTAAAACAATATATATATATATATATATATATATATATATATATATATATATGAAATGATATGGAAAACCGCTGAACAATTTATAAGCTAGACATGGAATGTTTTACACTAACCAATCCTATTTCTTACAATGCATGTATGCATCCATTATGTTTTCATGATTAGTCAACTAACTTATATTTACTTATATATTTTTTTTGCTTGAAACCAATTTCATTTGAAAGCCAAGATTATGTAGATGCAATAATTAATTTGAAAGTAAATTTTTATGATATTGTTAAATTTTTATGAAATTTTTTTTAATGTCTTAAATTAGAAAATTTCATAAAAATTTAGTAATATTAAAAAAATTATATTTTCAAAGGATTATTACAGCTACATAATCTTAGCTTTTAATTAAAATTAGTTTCAAGTAAAAAAAAAATAAGAATAAAAATAAGTGATTTTAAAGTCAATTGACTTTAATTCAAACGAACTGACATTCGTGACAAGATATTCTTAAGATTACCTAAAATTGATAAATCTAATTATATCAATTTCCAAATTCCAAGCAGACAAATTTAGAAACCCTGATATATAGCTTGATCATGATATATAGAGTTTTTTCGCGGTTAATACATATTATCCCCCGCTGTGCAAGCTAGTGATTAATTAATTAATTAATTTTTTTCTCATCAATCAGCTGAAGAATTAGGGATTAAAAGTCTGGTTCCGGCGTACCTGGATCCAGCCTTGCAACCTCATGATCTCCTAACTGGGGTAACCTTTGCTTCTGGTGGCGCTGGATATTATCCCCCGACATCCCAAGTAGCGGTATGTACATGAATTTAATATAATCACGTCTAGTGATCTTTTTTTTTTTTTTTTTTTTGTTTGGATAATATGAATGAAGAAGAGAAAGGATAAAGATAATAGAAAGAACTGAATGAACAAATTAGTGAAAGTCTAATTACCTCTAGTAGTAGAGGCATCGCCTCGATCCCTAGCAAGTATACCAGGGTTCAAGCCATCAATATCCATACCTCCCATTCCCCCAACAGGAATTTGGAAAAAAAAAATCAAAAGTAGAACTATAACTACATATTAACAGAGGTGTATATATATATAGGCATTAATGTATAAGTTCTTACATGCACTAATTATTATTTTTTTTTTTTTGCATTTGACATACAACAAAAAAAAAAGGGTGCTATACCGTTGTCCAAGCAGCTTGGATATTTCAAAGAGTATATAAGTAAGCTGAAAGGCCTTGGTGGGGAAGTCAAAGCACGGTTTATCTTAGAAAACAGCCTCTTCCTAGTGGTAGCCGGCACCGATGACATTGCAAACACTTACTTCGGCGGCGGTTTCCGAACGATATACGATTCTGCTTCCTTCACCGATTTAATTGTCAATTACGCAGCTGACTTTGCAAAGGTACGTTAAGACGTAATTATATCTAGCCAATTAGCTGAATATATATAGATAATTAGTATAGTCAATATCACCAATGTTAATTTCGAAAATTGATTTTATACTAGCTAGCTAGTATGTAATTAATTAATTAATTATATAGGGTGCATATATAATATATGTATTACTTATATAATTAATTACAGGAGCTGTATAATCTTGGGGCACGGCGAGTTTCAGTATTTAGTGCACCACCAGTAGGGTGCGTGCCATCTCAAAGAACCTTAGCAGGAGGCATCAAAAGAGATTGTGTTGAGGACTACAACAAGTTTGCTACTTTGTACAACAAAAAATTGTCGGACAGAATGGATTTGCTCACCAAAACCCTTCCCAACAGCAGAATCGTTTACACCGATGTCTACAATCCACTGCTGGATGTCATCCAAAACCCTCGAAACTATGGTCAGTATTACGTACGCCATCTTTATTCATGTATATTATATTAGTGTCCGTAAAATGTAGCAAAACCTAACCTAATTATATATCTATATAATCAGGATTTGAAGTGGCGACAAAAGGATGCTGTGGGACGGGATACATAGAAGTAACGGGCTTATGTAATAAGCATGTTCCCACTTGTCCAGATGATTCCAAATATGTGTTTTGGGACAGTTACCATCCCACGGAGCAAGCCTACAAGACTATCATTAAACCCCTTCTCCAGAATTACGTTCCCAGGTTCCTCTGACATTTACTCCCCCACGCTGGCCGGAGTATTATCTTTTAATTATGTTCGACGCATATTAATTCCCACTTGAAATATTGATTGCTTTCTTCCCAGGCTATCTGCACCCCCCCCCCCCTCCCTTTTTTTTTGTTTTGTTGCAACTTTATTTTATTTTCCCAGAGGTTACGTTTTGTTGTAACTTGTGCTCCCACATTTATTCAGCTGCTTGTTTTATTTATTTTATGCGTCGAGTTATTGATGCCTTTTTTGCGGGCCTTGAACCTTTCTGGAAACCATGCGATCCTTGCACGTAGCTTAACTGGGCTCATGAAAGTGCCCCCACTGCTATAGTGAAACATTTTGGGCCTCACCCTTTTTCTTCTACTGGCCCAAGAATGGTTGTCCAAAGCAGAAAATGGACAAATTATACATAGTCTGTTTGAAATGTTACTGTTATCCTAAAATTTTGAAATCAGTCATTTTTACTACTTAGAGCTAATTCATTTCAATTTAATATGAAATTATTTATTTTTATTTTTAAATTTTTTTACCTAAAAATAATTTTATTTAAAAGCTAAAATTATGTAGGTGTAATAATCCATTGAAAATATAATATAATCTTACTAAATTTTTATGAATTTTTCTAGCCATAGGCATTAAAATTTTTTTTATAAAGATTCAATAACATCATGAAAATTTACTTTCGAATGAATTATTATATCTACATAATATTGATTTTCAAATGAAATTGATTCAAGATAAAAAAGATGTAAAAGTAAAAAATAAGTCATTTTAGATTAAGTTAACTTAAGTTAAAATGAATTAGTTGATAATGTATCCTAAGAAGCGTCCAAGAGGTAATTGATGGGCAGTAGGCGAAAGATCTTGAATATGCCATAACTTCATCCTTCAATTGTAAAGCAAGACATATTATTCATTCATGACGTTATGCACATACTAAGATCTTTCATGTCCTAGGTCGTTTGTTTTTTATTTCCCAAACTAGTCTATAAAAATTTTGAAATGTTTAAACTTTTTAAAAGCTTTCGAGTATATCATTAATAGATTTTCACTTAATTGATTTTAATTTTTTTCTTTAAAACTTTACTTTTTTTTTTGTTTGAAATGTAATCAATATGAATTTTTTTTATATTTATTCCTCAACCCCCAACTAAATGGAGGATACACCTAGCATCCACAAATTTTGCTACAGGAAATTGAAGCTCTTTTATCGATTGGGGAGTCAGATCAAAGGTTTTTGGGTTGAAATGGGTTCATCGTTTTAGGTTCGGCTCAATGTGTTTAAAGTGCTTTGGATGACAACTTCAATCAAGGTTGTCAAGATTGGGATCTTATCATTAATCATTTTCCACCGTACAAGATTGAAATCATAAGATCGGATTGTGAATCTTAAGGTCCTACTAAAATCTAAAATTTTTTGTCTAAATAATTGTGGCAACGTGCGGATCGTTTTCGGGAGTCGCCACCAATCTGTTTTTCTTAGGTCGATTGGATACCTAAAATATGGTCTGCGAGAGTTCGGGGATCGGGAGTACGGTTACGTTAAAACAACTTTGTTAAAACGCCCAAAAATTGGCACCTTAGTTGATTTTAATTTTGTTTTGCTTTGCTTTTAAATAATTTTCAGTTAATTTTCAAAATTAGAAATTTTAACTGGATTAGTCGAAATGTGGATTTTTTTAAATTAATTAATTTGTATGAAATTTTATACTTCCGAACCATGGACTCTGCCGAGTCATTTGGACACGGAAGATTTTGATTCCGAACCATGGACTCTGCCGAGTCACCCGGACACGGAATGTTGATGATATTTTAAATAATTTAATCCATATCGTAAAATATGAATTTTTATCTTTTGTATTTATTTAATTTATTTAATTAAAAAATTTTGATATTTTTCAAACCGTAGATTCTGCCGGATCATCCGGACATGGAAATTATTTAATGTTAATTAATTATTTAATTCTTATTTATTATAGAATTAATTATTAGTTTAATGATTATTTTTTTAATTCTTTTGTTTATGAAATTTTAGGTTTTTTGTTAATGATCTAAAAATTTATTTTGTTTATTTTTTTTATTGTTTATTTTTATATTTTTCTTCTTTTCTTTCTTTTCTTTTTCTTATCTTTCCTTTTTTTTTTATTTTTCTTGTTTAATGAAGGATATTTATTATTTAAATAATTACTTAATTTATAAAAGAATTAAAAAGTAATTTTTTATTTTTATTTAATAAAAAGTTACTTTAAAGAAATTAAAAAGTTAAAAAAATCCTGATATTTATTTTATGTTCATTCCAAAAAAATAAATTAATCAAGGTTTTATAACGGAAATATTTATATTTTTATTTTATGTTTATTCTTTTTATTTGATAGAAGATAAACCAAAAAGGAATTACTTAATCAAGGTTTTATTTATTTAATGAAGAAAACTAAAGATTTATATATTTATTTTAAAATAAAAGTAAAGTCTTAATATTTGATTTGTTTTATTTTTGATAAAAAATTAACCAAAAGTGATTATTTAATAAAGAAACTAAAAATTTATATGTATATTTAAACAAAAAGAAAAGTTTTGATATTTATATAATTTATTTTTATGTTCTTTTTGTTTGATAAAAGATTTTTTTTTTAATTTATAAGTCTAAAAATGCATCTAATTAATAAGTCTAAAATATTTAAGAGAAATTTAATTCTTTTTTATTTATTTTATTTTGAATTTTTGAAATCATTTGGCTTAGATTTTTATTTATTCAATAAAGAAATTAAAAAGTTATATTTTAGTTTAAAAGAAATAAGTAAAATAGAAAGTCTTAATTTTCATGTATTTCTTTTAATTTTTTATTATTTTTACTGAATTAAAGTAACTATTAAAATTAATTTTATATTTTATATTTTTAAAAATATTTTTTATTCTCCAAACCATTGGATCCTGGCAGATCATTTGGACATGGAGTTTAATTTTTATTAAATTTTTTTAATTAATTAATTAATTATTAATTTTAATCATAATTTTATTATTATTTTCCTTGAACTTTTAAATTTTTAATATCATTATTTTAAAGTTATGTTTAAAAATTGTTTTGTATATTTTTTTAGAATTATCTAATTATGTTTGTTTATTAATTTTTAACAAAAGGAATAAAAAGTTAACTTTTTGTTAATAATAAAGAAATAATAAAAACATGTGTTCCAAAATAAAAGATAATTGGCTTTTAAAAAATGATTTTTTTTTTATCAGCCTTAATAAATATTCACATAAAATTCTCTATTTTTTTTATTTTTGTATAATAATTTGTTATTATTTTTTTTAATAACAATTAAAAGTGAATTAAATTTAACTACCAAAAAAGACAATTAATAATAATAAAGTGGGGCTTTTTGGCCATCCACTTTAATAACACAATAATAATAACAACAATAATAAAAATTAGCAAAATTAGTAAAGTTAGTTGTGCAAAAATTAAAAATTAGTAAAGTTAGTAAGGTTAGTTGTGCAAAAATTAAAAATTAGTAAAGTTAGTAAGGTTAGTTGTGCAAAAAAATAAAAGTTAGTAAAGTTAGTAAGGTTAGTTGAATTAGTAAGTAAGTTAATTAATAACAACAAAAAGAAAAAAAGGTTAGTAATAATAATAACAATAAACAAATAAATAAACAAGTAAAAATTAAAAGAGTTAGTAATTAATTCTGCAAGAACAAAATAAAAGGTTAGTGACCAAAGTGAAAGAAATTAAAAAGATGAAGGATTAAATGAGAGTTGTACCCTTCAAATTAAAACTTGAATTCTGAGAACAGGAAAACAGGGACGCGCGCGCGCACGAGGGGGAAAGGGGGCGGAGCTGGGTGACGGCACGCCAGGCGAGGGACGGCGAGGCAACGGTGGGCCAGGAATGGGGCGGCGAGGCGATGGCGGGCCAGGCGAAGGACGGCGGCGTGACGGCGGGCCAGGCGAGGGGCGGCGGCCGGCGAACTAGGAGAGAGAGACGCGGCGGAGGGAAAGACGGGACACGACGGGAAGGGAAGCGGACGGTGGCGGGACGGCGTGGGAGCTACCGGCGGCGGCGGGATGACGACGGCGGGCGTGGCTGGGCCGGACGACGGCGGCAGAGGAGAGAAAAACGGTGAACGGAGAGAGAGAGAGAAAACGGAAGAAAAGAAAAAAAAACAAACGAAGAAGATGGTCGAATCGTAAGAAAAGGAATTTTTGGGACTTTCTGGGCAGAGAAAGGATAAGCTAGGGAATAAGGCTGTAATTTTATCTTTTTTTTGAAACGGAGCTCTAAGTTTTCTTTCTATTTTTTTCTGTGTTCAGCACAAAATTTGGGGGGCTATTTATAGAGGAAGTTTGGCTGAACTGTTGATGGATAAATTAATAAAAAATTTCAAACTTATCTTTTAAATTGGTAAAATGACAATTTTAGTCCTTTACGTCTCTCAGCCTCAGGATAAGTTCCTGAAGCTTCTGATTTTGACAATTTTGTCGTTTTCTGTCAATTTGAGCCAAAAACGTCGGCAGGCTCAAAATTTTATGTGACAAACTACCAAATGCTCCTGGAACTTTTAGAATTTGTCAATTTTTTCCGAAACTTCTCAATTTTGTCATTTTTACCTCAAACTTTTAAATTTTGCCATTTTTTTGGAGTTTTCTTTTTTTCTTTCAAATACACACATATATCATTTTAAATCAAATATTCACAAAACAAAAATGTATTTTAAGCTAATTAAAATTTTTAGTAATAATAATAAAAATAATAAATTTTTTTATTTAATTTCTTTTAAAATTTTTTTTTTTTATGGTCGGACGAAATTGGGTGTCAACAGCTGCCCCCCTTTGCATGCTTCATGGGACATGATGTATGCAAAGTTAGTTACCAAATTTCGTCCGGCTTAGCTAGGCATTGAAAACCTTCTCGCCGCCTAAATCCTGAGGTTAAGGAACTCTCCTTAGAACCCCGGCGATAGGAGCTCTCCTATCGTTGAAGGAAAATTGATTGTTTCTAAGGCAAAGGTTCCATCCTTAAAACCTCGGATTGATTGATTGATTTCGAAGCAAAGGTTCCATCCTTAAAACCTCGAATTGATTTATTGATTTCGAGGCAAAGGTTCCATCCTTAAAACCTCAGATTGATTGATTGATTTCGAGGCAAAGGTTTCATCCTTAAAACCTCAGATTGATTGGTTGATTTCGAGGCAAAGGTTCAATCCTTAAAACCTCGGATTGATTGATTGATGTCGAGGTAAAGGTTCCATCCTTAAAGCCTCGAATTGATTGATTGATGTCGAGACAAAGGTTCCATCCTTAAAACCTCGGATTGATTGATTGATGTCGAGGTAAAGGTTCCATCCTTAAAACCTCGAATTGATTGATTGATCTCGAGGCAAAGGTTCCATCCTTAAAACCTCGGATTGATTGATTGATTTTGAGGCAAAGGTTCTATCCTTAAAACCTCGGATTGATTGATTGATGTCGAGGTAAAGGTTCCATCCTTAAAACCTCAGATTGATTGGTTGATTTCGAGGCAAAGGTTCCATCCTTAAAACCTCGGATTGATTGATTGATGTCGAGGTAAAGGTTCCATCCTTAAAACCTCGAATTGATTGATTGATCTCGAGGCAAAGGTTCCATCCTTAAAACCTCGGATTGATTGATTGATTTCGAGGCAAAGGTTTCATCCTTAAAACCTCGGATTGATTGATTGATGTCGAGGTAAAGGTTCCATCCTTAAAACCTCGAATTGATTGATTGATCTCGAGGCAAAGGTTCCATCCTTAAAACCTCGGATTGATTGATTGATTTCGAGGCAAAGGTTCCATCCTTAAAACCCCGATGATGAAAATTGATTTTTTTTGAGGCAAAGGTTCCATCCTTAAAACCCCGATGATAAAAATTGATTATTTTCGAGGCAAAGGTTCCATCCTTAAAACCCCGATGATCAAAATTGATTTTTTTCGAGGCAAAAGGTTCCATCCTTAAAACCCCGATGAAAATTGATTGTGTTCGAGGCAAAGGCTCCATCCTTACAACCCCGATGAAAATTGATTGTTTTCGAGGCAAAGGTTCCATCCTTAAAACCCCGATGATGAAAATTGATTTTTTTCGAGGCAAAAGGTTCCATCCTTAAAACCCCGATGAAAATTGATTGTTTTCGAGGCAAAGGTTCCATCCTTACAACCCCGATGAAAATTGATTATTTTCGAGGCAAAGGTTCCATCCTTAAAACCCTGATGATGAAAATTGATTGTTTTCGAGGCAAAGGTTCCATCCTTAAAACCCCGATGATGAAAATTGATTATTTTCGAGGCAAAGGTTCCATCCTTAAAACCCTGATGATGAAAATTGATTGTTTTCGAGGCAAAGGTTCCATCCTTAAAACCCTGATGATGAAAATTGATTGTTTTCGAGGCAAAGGTTCCATCCTTAAAACCCCGATGATGAAAATTGATTATTTTCGAGGCAAAGGTTCTATCCTTAAAACCCTGATGATGAAAATTGATTCTTTTCGAGGCAAAGGTTCCATCCTTAAAACCCTGATGATGAAAATTGATTGTTTTCGAGGCAAAGGTTCCATCCTTAAAACCCCGATGATGAAAATTGATTGTTTTCGAGGCAAAGGTTCCATCCTTAAAACCCCGATGATGAAAATTGATTATTTTCGAGGCAAAGGTTCCATCCTTAAAACCCCGATGATGAAAATTGATTATTTTCGAGGCAAAGGTTCCATCCTTACAACCCCGATGAAAATTGATTATTTTCGAGGCAAAGGTTCCATCCTTACAACCCCGATGAAAATTGATTATTTTCGAGGCAAAGGTTCCATCCTTAAAACCCTGATGATGAAAATTGATTGTTTTCGAGGCAAAGGTTCCATCCTTAAAACCCCGATGATGAAAATTGATTATTTTCGAGGCAAAGGTTCCATCCTTAAAACCCTGATGATGAAAATTGATTGTTTTCGAGGCAAAGGTTCCATCCTTAAAACCCTGATGATGAAAATTGATTGTTTTCGAGGCAAAGGTTCCATCCTTAAAACCCCGATGATGAAAATTGATTATTTTCGAGGCAAAGGTTCTATCCTTAAAACCCTGATGATGAAAATTGATTCTTTTCGAGGCAAAGGTTCCATCCTTAAAACCCTGATGATGAAAATTGATTTTGAGGCTAAGGAGCTTTCCTTAGGACCTCGAGCGAAATTTATATGAAAGCAATTGAAATTGGAATAATTTTCTTCGAAAGTGTGAATTTTCATAATAGGCGAGCGCAAAGAATTAGGCTTCGATAAAACGAGTGAATCTTGATGATGACAATAACACTGACAAATTATGTAAAGGGAACGGATGTTTGGAATCAATATTCAAGGTTCATCTAATATTTTCTTCAGTAAATATAGATTCCCTTGTGAGATATGTCATCCGAATAAGGTTAAAGCTTAACTACCCCAAAATGTTATGCCTAGTAGACCTAATAGGATGCGTCTCAAGAGTAACAAAAATTACTCTTTACTCAGCCATTCCAACCTAAAGGCATTGTCGCATGGTTTTAATATCAGCATGGACGAAGCTATATTATAAAAAAAGAAATTCCCTGAAAAGAAAAACTGAAACGCGAAAGAAAATGCTGATAATAAAACTAAAGGACAAGAAAAACGGATCAGATCGCTTCTTTCTTCCACAATACTTCAACAGGGTGAGTAGAGGACCATTATGGGAGTGAACTGGTCGGGAAAGACTGTCGTGTCCAGTCTATCTGAATCGTTGCTGGATCTGGTTCAGGAACAAAAGCTTGTATTTTATCTAGCAATTCTTCAGTAGTTGTTGCGGATATTATGATTCGCCGTGCCACTCTTGATATGAAATTCTTCTGCATAGCATAATCCATAAAAGCTATCAGACCTGTAAAGAAATTGTTAACATTTAAAAGCCCAATGGGTTTCTTATGCAAATTAAGTTGGGCCATGGAAGCAATTTGAAAGACTTCTCCCAATGTGCCAAAACCACCTGGTAGAGCGATAAAAGCATCAGCATTTAAAAGCATTTGTAACACACGCTCTTGCAAATTTTTAACCACTAATTCTTCTCCAATCGTGCCCCCAGAAATAAATTTCAGAGGTCCAGGGATAATGCCCAGAACTTGACTTCCTCCTAGAGATACTGCTGATGCTACACCTCCCATTAATCCGACACTACCTCCTCCATAAACTAAATGTATTTTTCGCTCAGCTAATACTCTACCCAAATGGTTGGCTGCTTTTAAATACTCTTTATCTTTTCCAGGAAAAGCCCCAGAAAATACACAAATACTTCGGGATTTACGAGTTAGGGTTTTCTCCATTCCTATCCTTACCCTTGTGAGAAAAGAGGATATATTTATAGAGATGAAGAGATAAGGCAATAATTTTATTTTCAAGAATGGATACATTATTGCCAGCTAATCACAGTAGTCACGAGTATGACTTTGGTCAGGTATGGGTACATTATCGTTAAAAGAGGAGGAAAATTTTTAAAATAGCTGCTAGCATGTACAGTAGTCACTACTGTAGCTTACGTCAGGAGTAGGTACGTGATTGTTGGAAGAGAAGGAAAATTTTAAAAAGTGGCAGCTATATACAGTAATCATAACTGTATCTCATGTCAGGAGTGGGTACATTATTGGGAGGATAATTTCAAAAGCGACAGCTAGCATGTACAGTAATCGTGACTTTGGTTCACGTCAGGAGTGAATACATTATTACCAAAAGGGGAGGAAAATTTCAAAAGCGACAGCTAGCATGTACAGTAATCGTAACTTTGGTTCACGTCAGGAGTGGATACATTATTACCAAAAGGGGAGGAAAATTTCAAAAGCGACAGCTAGCATGTACAGTAATCGTGACTTTGATCTTCGTCTTCCACTGGCTTCGCGTCCAGTAATGGCTTTAATGCTTTCTATGAATCGGTGATTTGCATCTCATCTAGCTTTCTCACAAACTGGCAAACAGGGTCGTTTAGGGTCAGATTCCCAAGACTGTAACGATCTCGTTCTTTTTGGAAAATTATCCATAATCCAACAACCTCAAATTGCACTATTCCACAAGAATGCGCTTCAAGAACCTCTCGAATATCTTCTAGAGATTCCTTACGCAAGCCATTCTTAATGAATCTTATTCTATCATTACGATTTCTGGTGATCACTCCTGGAGAACGACATTTATTGCCGCAAATCCACCATCCACAATTATGACAAATGCCTAGCCTCTTTGCTCTTCTTTTTTTGGCATAAGCGCTTTTACCAAAGCCGGGCATACGGGGAAAGAACGCTTCTGGAACTTCACCAGCTGAACGAACCTTAGCTTCAATTAGCCACCGCACATTATCAGGAATGCCTTTGTGCATAAATACTCTGAATCGTTCACATCTAGCTTGATAAATCTTTTTAAGAACATTTATTGGGAAGGAAGGAAAATACTTTCGTAGGGCGGAAAGAGAAGACTCCATTGATGAAGGAGGCAAAGAAAGAAATTAGTGATTGTAGGAAACAAAAATAACTAACACATATTTATAGTGATGAAAGGAATAATGCGTTAATTACACTTACAGAAGCAAGTACATTATTGTCAAAAGAAAAGACAAATGACAGCTTATATGTACAGGAATCATGACCGTGGCTCTCATCTTCCCGTGATTTATGTCCAGTAATGGCTTCAATGCCATCTATAAGTCGGGGATTTGCTTCCCATCCAGTTTTCTTACAAACTGACAAACAGGATCGTTTAAAGTCACATTCCCAAGACTGTAACGGTTTCGTTCTTTATGGTAAGTCCTCCATAAACTGATAATTTCACCTTGCACTTTTCCACAAGAATGCGTTTCAAGAGTCTCTCGGATATCTTCCAGAGATTCCTTACGCAGGCCATTCTTAATGAATTTTCTTTTATCTTCACGATTTATGGAGATGTATCCTAAAGAGCGACATTTAGTAATACAATTCCATCGCCCACATTTATAACACACGCCTAGTCTCTTTGCTCTTCGCCTTTTGGCATAACGGCTTTTACCTAAACCGGGCATGCGGGGCATAAATGCATCTGGAACTTCACCCGCCAGACGGACCTTAGCTTCAATTATCCACTGCACATTATCGGGAATGCCTTTGCGTGTAAAAACTCTGATTCTTTCACATCTAGCAAGGTAGATCTTTTTAAGGACTTTTATTGGAAGGGAAGGAAAGTATTTTCGCAGTGCAGAAAGAGTAGAATCCATTGATGAGAGAAGAATTTGAGAGAAGAGAGAAATGAATCAGTTATTGTAGGAGACTGGAATAACCGACTTTAGAAGTCACGGGGTATCTTATCCGCTGCTTAATCAGAAGGAAGAACACGCATTTATAGTGATGAAAAGGGATAGCGTGTCGATTACACTTAGGGGAGCATGTACATCTGTCAAAAGAAAATGCAAACTTTTTTAAATATAACAAATTGTATGTACAGTAATTGTGACTGTGACTCACATCTTCCACTGGCTTTACATCTAGTAATGGCATTAACGGCTTCTATGAGTCGAGGATTTGCTTCCCATCCAGTTTTCTTACAAGCTGGCAAACAGGGTCATTTACAGTCAGATTCCCGAGACTGTAACGGTTTCGTTCTTCATGAAAAATGCTCCATAAACCAAGAAGTTCACGTTGCACGGATCCACAAGAATGCGTCTCAAGAGTCAATTGGATATCATCCAACGAGTCCTTACTCAGGCCATTCTTAATGAATCGTATTTTATCTTCTCGATTATCAGAGATCATCCCTAAAGAACGACATTTAGTATTACAAGTCCACCGTCCACATTTATGGCAGACTTGTAACCTTTTCACTCTTCGCTTTTTGGCATAAGAGCTTTTGCCTATACCAGGCATGTGAGACACAAATGCCTCTGGGATTTCACCTGCCAGACGAACCTTGGCTTCGATTAACCACCGCACATCTTCAGGGATTCCTTTGTGCATCAGAACTCTTAATCGTTCACAGCGAACTTGGTAGATCTTTTTGAGAATGTTCATTGGGAGAGAAGGAAAATATTTTCTTAAGACAGAAAGAGTAGGATTCATTTTCTAGAGGGAAGTAAAAGACAGAAGAGAGGGAAGAATCAGTTATTATGGGCAACTGAGAGAACCGACTTGAGAGTCACGGAATACTGTATCCGCCGTTTAACCGGAAAAGTGGATCCTACTTTATTTTGATGTGAATGATATTTCTTATCTTTGATATTCCATCCAGCTGACGTTGATCGAGTCCTTGATTATTGAATCTTTTGTCCGCTTTTGACAAATTTTCAACGACAATATTTCTTGATATCTGCCTTATCTTTGACCACAGCTATCTCTTGTCTTGGATGCTACTAAGCTGGCATCAATCCTGTCCTTCCAGGTGTAGCCTCGATTATTGAATCAATTGCCAGGCTTTTGACAATATTGTCTACTTTATATTTTTTTTTTATATCTGCCTTATCCTTGGCTATAGCTATCTCTTATCTTGGATACTACTAACTGGCGTCAATCCTATCCTTCCAGGTGTAGCCTCGATTATTGAATCGGTAGCCAAGCTTTTGACAATATTGTCAACTTTATCCTTGAATTCCTGATGCGGGTTGGTCCCGCATATTAGCTGTGTATCCAGTGATAGATTGGTAAGAGCTGATGACATTGAGATCTAAGCTTATACTGCTGTAACTGTGCTGTGAATGTGATTCCCGTTTGGTCCTTGTTATGTAAAGGCTATGTATGCATGATATGAAATGCATGAATGCAAAGCATGTATAATTGATGGTTCTTTTTTATTTTTATTTTTATTTTATTTTTTTATTTTTTATTTTTGGTGAATCTAGTTCTTCATGTCTTTGCTTTACTGGATCTTCTTTATGATTGCCTTCTTGGACTATCATTGAATCTCTTTATGCTTTCCAGCTTTTGTTCACTGCCTCAAAAGCCCAACTCTTTTCAAAATCCTCTTTCTTTGACTTGTTCTTGAATTTTGGCCTCAATTTCTTTAAAGTTGGCCCGCCTCATAATTTATATCTATTTCGGGTACTCATCCATTGTCATGGATTTGATACCATCAAAGGCTTTACTTTTAATGTCTGTTTTGCCCCTTTTCTTGTGGCCGTGTCGACACTTGTTTACCCCCATGTTACAGTCCAAATGATTGCTCTTCCTTAGACTCAGGTTCTGATCCATAAGACTTGCCCCCTTGTCTATTGAGCTTCTTTCTTGGCAGTACTCTTCTTATGCTTAGTAGAGACTACTTTGCCCCCCTAAATATGGTATTTATGTGGATAAAAGGTATCACCTCGCCTTTAACAGAAGGTCGAGCATTTCTAGACCTTTGTGATGGCACTTGATCGTAAATTTCTCTTACAAGAACCACATCTTATTAAAGAAGGACTCAAGTTATCTCCTCACTTTTAAGTCTACATACATTAATGAATAATGGTTTGGCCTTAAAGAAAAACTTTCATCAATTTGCAAAGCTTGACAAAGTAATTTACGGTCTTTGTTTTTAATTAAAATATCCTGCCATTCTTCCCTTTCCAACTCGAAGACATAAACTGTACAAGGCAATAAGGTAGAAACATGATTCACAATAATAGCCTTTTAACTGAATGAGGATGATATCGAGAGGTAAATGTTAGGTGTGAGGAAAGTTAAGTTTGAATGTTTTTTTTTTTATGGCAGTCTTTTAGCTGAATGAGAATAATATTAAGAGATAAATATTAGGTCTGAGTAAAGTTAAGTTTAAGTGGTGTGAAAGAATGGTCTTTTAATACTACTCGTGAGCAGTATTAAATAAGGTAGAAACATGATTCACAATGATAGTCTTTTAGCTGAATGAGGATGATAAGTCTGAGGAAAGTTAAGTTTAAGTGGTTTGAAAGAAAGGTTTTTTAATACTACTCGTGAGCAAATTTGATTATGGTGAAAAACTCAATAATGATGACCTCAAACTTGCCACTCTTTCCAGAAAGTTAAACCTCATCTGTTGCCCCCCAACTATCGTGGTATTTATGTATGCTTGGCTTGAGGGTTGCTTTTGTGTTCTAAACCGCCTTTGCAGGTTTTCAGTCTAGAATCCATAGCTCACTTTTGTTTTCTTTCTTTTGCTCTAACTTGAGCCCTTTTTTTTTTTGTTTTGTTTTTTTTGTTTTTTTTTTTTTGTTTCCCCTTTTTTTTGTGAGCTATGGTGATGACATACTTGATAACTCTCTTGAAGTGAGATGACTTAAGTGGCTTTGCTTGCTCGTGCTTGTTCTCAGTCTTTTTTGGTTTTGAATTTTCCCTTGTTGTCTTTTGATGGAAGGGATGAATTTCTCTTTTCGGAGTTTGTGTTGCAAAGAACTGAGATGATAGCCCTCTTGAAGTGAAATGATTCAAGTGGCCTTAGCTGCTTGTGTTTGCTCTCAGTCTCTTTTTTTTGTTTTGGATTTTTCCCTTTAATGGCTTTTGATGGAAGGGATGAACTTCTTTCCTTTGTTGGAACTTGTGTTGCGGAAAACTGAGAATTTTTTTTTGTATTGAGCATTTGTGAGAATTGGGAGGCCACTGAAGTCATTTAATATGAGAGCTAACTTTTTTTGGAAGCTAACCCCAAACTTCTTGCAAGGATGTTGATAACCACTGTGAATTCTTTTTTTTTAAGAGTTGGGGTGCAACATATGAAATCATTTTTGCTAGATTTAGTAGTACTTTCCGGATCACCACTATCAAATCTCCCTTAACTTTTTATTTTCACCAACGAGTAGTATCATTTAGAAAGCAAAGTATGATGGCAATAATAGTTAGTGCAATGGTAAAGATTGAGAGATAGAGGTAAAAATGAAATTTTTGGTAAAAAGTGGTAGAATGTGTAGGTGTAATAATTGAATTAAAAAGTGGTAGAATGCACACATAACATCTTTTTGTTGGAGAACGAAAAGAATTACCGGTTGTCAAAAAGTAAAGTGTGATGACAATAATGGATAGTATAATGGCAAATAGTGTAAAAATGGAAAGTAGTAAAATGCACGCATTACATCTTTTTGTTGTACCAGAAAGAATACCAGGTGTCCATCTAACAAAGACTACACCCTAGATTCTGGACTAAATCTAGGAGATTTTTACTATTAGATTACTTTTGCAAGCTTTCAAAGATACAAGTTTATTCAAAGGATTCCCTGTCATTCGAAAATGTATGCGGACTGTTAGGTCAGATCTGACTTGGAGCCTTTCCAAAATCAATGTAATTCCAGCTCAAAATCTTCACTTTCAATTACCAATCACATCGGGCCTAGCAGCTTGACCTCGATTTTGCTTGATGAGGCGGCAATGGATTATGGGTGACATTTGGCTCATCGGAAAAGTCCAACCACTTTGACTCGATTAATTGTTGAACTATACGCTTCAATGCCATGCAGTTTTCCAAGCCATGGCCTGGAACGCCATCATGATATGGGCAGGTAATGTTAGGGTCATACCACCTTGGATATGGGGGTTTGAATGGCTTTGTAGGAATTGGACGGATAAATTGTCTTTCGATGAGTTTTGGGTATAACTCAGTATAAGTCATGGAAATTGGTGTGAAAACTTCTCTTGGTCTTGGTGCAGGTACTGGAGGAGTAGGAGCAGGTGGCCATGACTGATTAGGTCTGTTAAAAGGATAATTGTTGGGCCTATTGGAAGGATAATCATTGGGCCTATTTGGAGGATAATTATTGGGCCTATTCAGAGGATAATCATTGGGCCTATTTGGAAGGTAATTATCGGGCCCATTGGCAAAATAGGATAGGCGAGGCCCGATAGCCACAGTATCCACAAGAGGAATCCTTCTTCCGCGTCCTATTTGTTGTACTTCGTCATCTTTTCTTCTGGATGGTCCTCCTCTTTTCATAGGATTATTAAAGGATTCAGCAATATTCCCAGTCCTAATCTCATGCTCGATTCTTTCTCCAGACATGACAATGTTAGAAAAATTAGTTGCCGAATTGCCAATGAGTTCGTCATAATATAGGTACTTCAGTGTCTGAACAAACAAAGTGACCATTTCTCTTTCTGTCATGGGTGGCTGAACTTGTGCTTCTTGAATTGCTTTCGCCTTGATTAGCTCGATCAATTGTCTCATTTGTTCGGCCATACTTTCTATCTTGGACTCTATCTTTATGAGACGTCCTTCGATTTGTTCTGCCATTAATCTTATTTGGAGCCGAGTTGAATATCGGTGTCGAGGTCCAATTTTATCCTTTTAAAAGTAAGGTATATTTTATTAGATCCTATGTGTATGTGATTGATGCAATGGATGCATGTAGGAAAAATGAGATTATGTTTTTATCAGACTTTGTATACACGTGATTAATGTAATGGATGTATGCAATGAGATTATGTTTTTATCAGACTTTATATGCACATGATTAATGTAATGGATGTATGCAATGAGATTATGTTTTTATCAGACTTTATATGCACGTGATTAATGTAATGGATGTATGCGATGAGTGAATTTGATTATCCATTATCGTGGAACTTCAAGACTTTTAGTTGTTATTAAAAAGACCAAAAAGTTAGCATAGTTTGATGCGTGGTTTTGATGCATGAAGAATATTTGCACAAAACAGAAGTATAACAAAAGAAAGATAAGTTTATTAATAACTTAAATAGCAATTAACAACTCATGAAGTATTATGGAAAAATGAGTTAAAACCATAAATACGAAAATAAAAGTGTAGAGCAACAACACAGCATAACAAGGATATGCTTATGGCGTTGGTAAATGGGAGGAATACTATGGTCAGTTCTATGGTTAAGTGGGGAGTTCTATATGCATAAGGTGGCTTATCAAAAAGGCAAGGGATAGTTCCCGAATCCCGTCACTAAATTATAGTGACGGCCCGATTCCTTACCCTCTAGGGTTTATGTAAGGAATGGATTAATTCGAGTCGTAGCTTTTCGTGGGCCCATGCAGAGACTAACCGTCTCAGAAGGCAATACACTACTTTGCTACTTTGAAACCGGTGAAGGCTTGGAGACCATGGCCTCACAAGGACAACAACACCAATTCCGCTTAGAAAGAATCGTGTTCGATTTAAGTAAGCTCGGGTATAGAGCTTCATATTGTGAATGCATAATGCATGTTTTCGCTAAGTAAATATAGCATATAAAAATCCACATAATAAGCAAAGTAAATTAAAACAAATCAACTTTAGGCTCGACTCACTAACGTCGACTCCCCAGCGGAGTCGCCAAGCTGTGGCAACGTGCGGATCGTTTTCGGGAGTCGCCACCAATCTGTTTTTCTTAGGTCGATTGGATACCTAAAATATGGTCTGCGAGAGTTCGGGGATCGGGAGTACGGTTACGTTAAAACAACTTTGTTAAAACGCCCAAAAATTGGCACCTTAGTTGATTTTAATTTTGTTTTGCTTTGCTTTTAAATAATTTTCAGTTAATTTTCAAAATTAGAAATTTTAACTGGATTAGTCGAAATGTGGATTTTTTTAAATTAATTAATTTGTATGAAATTTTATACTTCCGAACCATGGACTCTGCCGAGTCATTTGGACACGGAAGATTTTGATTCCGAACCATGGACTCTGCCGAGTCACCCGGACACGGAATGTTGATGATATTTTAAATAATTTAATCCATATCGTAAAATATGAATTTTTATCTTTTGTATTTATTTAATTTATTTAATTAAAAAATTTTGATATTTTTCAAACCGTAGATTCTGCCGGATCATCCGGACATGGAAATTATTTAATGTTAATTAATTATTTAATTCTTATTTATTATAGAATTAATTATTAGTTTAATGATTATTTTTTTAATTCTTTTGTTTATGAAATTTTAGGTTTTTTGTTAATGATCTAAAAATTTATTTTGTTTATTTTTTTTATTGTTTATTTTTATATTTTTCTTCTTTTCTTTCTTTTCTTTTTCTTATCTTTCCTTTTTTTTTTATTTTTCTTGTTTAATGAAGGATATTTATTATTTAAATAATTACTTAATTTATAAAAGAATTAAAAAGTAATTTTTTATTTTTATTTAATAAAAAGTTACTTTAAAGAAATTAAAAAGTTAAAAAAATCCTGATATTTATTTTATGTTCATTCCAAAAAAATAAATTAATCAAGGTTTTATAACGGAAATATTTATATTTTTATTTTATGTTTATTCTTTTTATTTGATAGAAGATAAACCAAAAAGGAATTACTTAATCAAGGTTTTATTTATTTAATGAAGAAAACTAAAGATTTATATATTTATTTTAAAATAAAAGTAAAGTCTTAATATTTGATTTGTTTTATTTTTGATAAAAAATTAACCAAAAGTGATTATTTAATAAAGAAACTAAAAATTTATATGTATATTTAAACAAAAAGAAAAGTTTTGATATTTATATAATTTATTTTTATGTTCTTTTTGTTTGATAAAAGATTTTTTTTTTAATTTATAAGTCTAAAAATGCATCTAATTAATAAGTCTAAAATATTTAAGAGAAATTTAATTCTTTTTTATTTATTTTATTTTGAATTTTTGAAATCATTTGGCTTAGATTTTTATTTATTCAATAAAGAAATTAAAAAGTTATATTTTAGTTTAAAAGAAATAAGTAAAATAGAAAGTCTTAATTTTCATGTATTTCTTTTAATTTTTTATTATTTTTACTGAATTAAAGTAACTATTAAAATTAATTTTATATTTTATATTTTTAAAAATATTTTTTATTCTCCAAACCATTGGATCCTGGCAGATCATTTGGACATGGAGTTTAATTTTTATTAAATTTTTTTAATTAATTAATTAATTATTAATTTTAATCATAATTTTATTATTATTTTCCTTGAACTTTTAAATTTTTAATATCATTATTTTAAAGTTATGTTTAAAAATTGTTTTGTATATTTTTTTAGAATTATCTAATTATGTTTGTTTATTAATTTTTAACAAAAGGAATAAAAAGTTAACTTTTTGTTAATAATAAAGAAATAATAAAAACATGTGTTCCAAAATAAAAGATAATTGGCTTTTAAAAAATGATTTTTTTTTTATCAGCCTTAATAAATATTCACATAAAATTCTCTATTTTTTTTATTTTTGTATAATAATTTGTTATTATTTTTTTTAATAACAATTAAAAGTGAATTAAATTTAACTACCAAAAAAGACAATTAATAATAATAAAGTGGGGCTTTTTGGCCATCCACTTTAATAACACAATAATAATAACAACAATAATAAAAATTAGCAAAATTAGTAAAGTTAGTTGTGCAAAAATTAAAAATTAGTAAAGTTAGTAAGGTTAGTTGTGCAAAAATTAAAAATTAGTAAAGTTAGTAAGGTTAGTTGTGCAAAAAAATAAAAGTTAGTAAAGTTAGTAAGGTTAGTTGAATTAGTAAGTAAGTTAATTAATAACAACAAAAAGAAAAAAAGGTTAGTAATAATAATAACAATAAACAAATAAATAAACAAGTAAAAATTAAAAGAGTTAGTAATTAATTCTGCAAGAACAAAATAAAAGGTTAGTGACCAAAGTGAAAGAAATTAAAAAGATGAAGGATTAAATGAGAGTTGTACCCTTCAAATTAAAACTTGAATTCTGAGAACAGGAAAACAGGGACGCGCGCGCGCACGAGGGGGAAAGGGGGCGGAGCTGGGTGACGGCACGCCAGGCGAGGGACGGCGAGGCAACGGTGGGCCAGGAATGGGGCGGCGAGGCGATGGCGGGCCAGGCGAAGGACGGCGGCGTGACGGCGGGCCAGGCGAGGGGCGGCGGCCGGCGAACTAGGAGAGAGAGACGCGGCGGAGGGAAAGACGGGACACGACGGGAAGGGAAGCGGACGGTGGCGGGACGGCGTGGGAGCTACCGGCGGCGGCGGGATGACGACGGCGGGCGTGGCTGGGCCGGACGACGGCGGCAGAGGAGAGAAAAACGGTGAACGGAGAGAGAGAGAGAAAACGGAAGAAAAGAAAAAAAAACAAACGAAGAAGATGGTCGAATCGTAAGAAAAGGAATTTTTGGGACTTTCTGGGCAGAGAAAGGATAAGCTAGGGAATAAGGCTGTAATTTTATCTTTTTTTTGAAACGGAGCTCTAAGTTTTCTTTCTATTTTTTTCTGTGTTCAGCACAAAATTTGGGGGGCTATTTATAGAGGAAGTTTGGCTGAACTGTTGATGGATAAATTAATAAAAAATTTCAAACTTATCTTTTAAATTGGTAAAATGACAATTTTAGTCCTTTACGTCTCTCAGCCTCAGGATAAGTTCCTGAAGCTTCTGATTTTGACAATTTTGTCGTTTTCTGTCAATTTGAGCCAAAAACGTCGGCAGGCTCAAAATTTTATGTGACAAACTACCAAATGCTCCTGGAACTTTTAGAATTTGTCAATTTTTTCCGAAACTTCTCAATTTTGTCATTTTTACCTCAAACTTTTAAATTTTGCCATTTTTTTGGAGTTTTCTTTTTTTCTTTCAAATACACACATATATCATTTTAAATCAAATATTCACAAAACAAAAATGTATTTTAAGCTAATTAAAATTTTTAGTAATAATAATAAAAATAATAAATTTTTTTATTTAATTTCTTTTAAAATTTTTTTTTTTTATGGTCGGACGAAATTGGGTGTCAACAATAATATAATTCATGTAAAAGAACAATTATATTGGAAACCCAAATAAAGTTTAAGTGTCATAACAATGATAAAAAGTTAAATACAACACAGATATTGATGCAACATAAGTAAAACTCAAGCTTTACACTAGCATAATGAAGGAAACACCTTTGATCATACAACAACTACATCATAAAACAAAGAGAATGAGCAAGCAACTAGTTTACACTAGCTTTGTTTACATGAGGCAAGTAGTTGGTTCACACTAGTCTTGGGTCCTCAACAGCATGATCTATAACACTAGCATGTTTACATTAGCTAATTTATTGATATGGATTACAACAAAAATAATCAACATGAGCATATTTCATCAAACAAATGCAAGCATTTTTTTTTTACTTTAGATTAACATGATAATCAATAAATTAGAATTTAGAGGGTCCTCACCTTTATCCTTTGGCTGAAACCATGAAGCTTCTTTCTTTTGATTTGAGAAACAAAGACAACAATTGCATCAATTCTGGGGGGGGGGGGGGGGGGGGGGGCTAAGAAAGAAACAATGGAAACCTAGACTTGGTGGATGGGGAGAAATTGAGCGAGACATTGGCAGCGCTAGACTGGCAAGACTGTTGCTGCCCTGTTGGAGCACTGTCTTTTGTAGTAGTGGTGGTAGGAGAGTGGGTAGATAGAGAGAGAACTGTCGGAGAAACTGAGTCTAAGAGAGAACACCTCTCACTTGCAAATTTGAATTTGATTCAACTTTCTGTTTCAATTTGTTCTTGTTCTAATACCTTAATTTTTCTTTTATTTAAGAAACTAGGTTCAACAAGCGCAGCTCACTTGATAGGCCCATTTGCATATTGTTTAAATTTCATAATTTGGGAAAAAAAATAACCCTAAACCCACCATCAATTAAAAGCAATTAGGATCAGTGGGATTGAATGATCCTACCAATCCTACATTGCAAGCTACTTTATGCAATCCTATACTACTAATGATCCTACTACGATTTGGCACGTTTTGTAGAATCCGGATCATAGGATCACATGATCCTACGATCCGAATTGTAATTTAAACAACCTTGACTTTAATATCCGACAATACAAGCTATTTTTTAAAAGTTTTTTTTTACCTGAAAATGTCTTTACAAATATTAAGGAAGAATATTTATAATAGTCTGTAAAGTTATTTGCATGCTTCTCGAAGTAAGTATAATGTCGAATCACATTTAACATTCCTTTATTTTTTTTTTCTCCATTCAAATGGTTAGGGAGTTGAATTGGGTCATGGCCCAAGGAAAATGTCCCTTTGACCAACTGAAGTTAGCTATTAGGACAATAAAAGCTATCTTGAATAACTAATTTCTTCATACTCCTAATTTATCCAAATTGACAATGCATTTTTTTATTGCTCAAAATTGGTTATAAATACAATGTATTAGAAGTTATTATTGGAAAGATCGGGGATAAAGTGCCTGATGTGCGAAATCTAAAGGATTTAAGCTATAGTTGGATTAGATTTGTCTTTTCTAGAAAGTGTGGCCACCACCCAAACCTTGGGCAAAGCTAAAGCAGGTGTTCCTCTTTTGCCAACTCACATGACTAGTAGGAACAAATTATTGTACTCACCAAATAACCCATTTATAGCATAAGTCTAAGGTATTTAATTGTCAAGACTATTTTTTAATACTCGATGAAAGAAGATATAACATCTATAACACTTTCAATCGATATAAAAACTTGCTAGAACTAATTTCATACTCCCTCCGTCCCATAAATTTTGATACATTTGACTTTTTGTTGTATTTTGACTCCATTTTATTCATATTATTGTTTATTAAAAAAAATAAAAAAATATATATTTAGAAACTACATATCTTGAATTATCATTCATATACAAAGATTTTGTATTTATATATTAAAATGTTGAAATAAAAAATTATAAATTAATTGTCAAAAACAAATGGAGCAAAACTTTTAGGACGAAGGGAGTATTATTTTTTTATAGAAAGATACTTCATTCTAATTACCAATGAGTCAAACTGCATCTTACGAACCAATGACATAGAATACTAAAAAATGACAAGAATATAAAAATTGCCCAATAAAAGGTTATGCATTCTTGCGATACCAAATGAATGGAAGAGAATTAGATCGAACTGAAACCTTCTCGAGATAAGTCAGAATAATCCTGGAGTAAAAATTCATAAATAATTGAAAAAAAGGCTAGATAAAGGAAAAATAAATAAATAAATAAAACATATGATCATCTTAATCTATTATTTGTAAATACTTTATCACCAAAGTCTCAATCGCTTTTTGCATCCCACTCAATCTTCTCGTAGCCACCAATTTTAAAAACGAGCCGCTCAGATCTGTACGCCATAAAAAACATTGAAAGTTATTAAGAATAATCACGTAGGGTAATGGTAAAAAATCAGCAGGCCAGGCTTAGATTGGTATCCAAGCCTGGCCGAATATACAAAGAACGAAAGAGAAGAAATGATGGGAGGAGAGGAAGTGTGCGACTAGGGTTTCTTGCAGTCAACTTAATAGAATTTAGCACTAATTTCATATTGAGAATAAATTAATAGTTCTGAAAATAGGCCAAAACATAATATACACAAAGAGAGTGATAAAGGGGGGAATTTGAGATTTTTCTCTTTTAAACTTTTTTTTTTCTATTGGAAGCATATTTGCAAGTATATAAAGAAGAAGGATTACGATAGTTAGTAAAGGGTAATAAGCTCTCTTGCATGTTTCTCGAAACTTAAGGGCTGTTGGGTCATATTTGGCATTTAAATTTTTGCTGTGCAAGTGAGGAAGGAGAACCAAACCATAGTTGGCATCGATGTCGATGTCAATGTCAATGTCTCTCCAAAGTCCAAATCCCGGGTGAAAACCTAGGGAGAAAAGTTTCAATTACCCTAAAAAAAAGTTGAAAGTTAAAAATCATAAAATTCAATAAGAATCATGTTGGCCTAAATGCAACCAAAAAGGGGGTGAATTGGTTGTTTTAAAAACTTTAGCAAAATCAAAATTTAAAACTAAATTCATTCAACCAAAGATAAAAAACAAACCAAGTAATGCTAAGCACAAATAAAACAAGTAAATAAATGAGAATAAAGAAAAGAGTACACCGAGATTTATAGAGGTTCAACTCCACCAACTGGAGTCTACGTTCTCTCCTCAAGCTTACCCACTTGAGATTTCCTCCACTATGTCTTGATCAAGATTACAATAGTGTTTTCTTCAAGATTCACACCCAACCAATCTCTAGTTTTCTCCAAGGCTCACTAGAAACCACTCCCTAGTTTTCTTCAAGGCTCACTAGAAACCACTCTACACTCAAGAGATTCTAAGACTTGAAATGTTTACAAACTCACAAGCTCACACAATAGCACTCAAGCTAGATATACAAGTGAAAGCACAAAACTTGGCTCTTTTCTCAAATGATGAACACTTTGATGAGCATTTGATGATGAATCTTTGATCGTATTGCCAAGTGTTATCTCCAAGGTGTTTCTCCATGTATTTATGCTCATTTGGGGGCCAAAGAGACGTTGAAGAACCATTGGGAAGGTAAAAAAAGTCTCCAAGAAAGTGGGTGACCGTTGCTGTCAAATTTGACAAGTTTTTGCGTCTGTCGCCCATTTTCACCCGGGTGAAATATTTTCATTCGGTTGAAAATTCTGTCTGATAACGAAATTCAAGGTTTGACCTCCAATAGTTATATTTGTAATTAATGAGCTGTCAGCACTTTATACATGTGGAATTTGACGTGGTATAAATTTATAATTATTTTTCAAAGATTTGTCGAACCGGAAACTTGAGCGCAGGTCTGGAATCCAAGTTTCATCCGGTTGCAAATTTTTTATTCGAATGATTTTCTTGTCCAGAAATAAAATTCTCTCGGGTTCGAAAACTGACCTGACTCTAGTTTCACCCGGTTGAAAACATTTCACTCGAATGATTTTCTTGTCCAGAAATAAAATTCTCTCGGGTTCGAAAACTGACTCCAGTTTCACCCGATTGAAAACATTTCACTCGAATAATTTTCTTGTCCAGAGATAAGATTCTTTCAGGTTCAAAAACTGACTCTAGTTTCACCCAGTTGAAAACATTTTACTCTGTTGAAAACGCAGTTCCAGGATTTTTTCATTTCCAAACTTCCAAACTTCGATGAATTTTTCTCCAAAATGATTTCTTCCTTCACAAGCAATACTTGAATCAATATAAATACTTCAAATATACTTATGAAATAATTTTCCTTACAAAGATCAAAACTTTATCAATAAAAGACCAATGTATAAATCTTTAGGTAAAACTTTGAAACACATAAAACAACTATGTTTTATTATTATCAAAATCAAATAAATGTGAGCCATGAATTGAATAAATCCAATAATCTCCTTTTTTTTTATGATGACTAAACAACCTTTCAAAAAACATATATAACATATAAACAACAAGCATGAACAATGATTCTCCCCATTCGTTAAATATTCTTCAATTTATCTCTCCCCCTTTTTGTCATAATCAAAAAGACATATGGGTAATCAAAATAAATCATGAAAAATTCTTTAGAGAAATTACCACAACATGCAACAAGCTCCCCCTTAATCAAAGCATATAAAAAATTTCTTCCCCTTTCTAAATCAACAAAATAGCCAAGTATTAACTAATAGGATAGCAACATAATATTTTTTATACAAAATTATATCATCAAAACTATTGGAACAAATCCACAATGATCATGGTAATATCTAACAAGTCATATTTCTTCTAAGAACAATAATTGAGTCATATATACTCATCAAATAACATATCAAAATCAAATCACACAATGTATCAATAATCACTATTAACAAAAAAAAATCAACAATGTTACCACAAATGAACTTTGTCTCAAGCATTTGTAATTGAACTTCAAATCCCCAATTTCTTGGTGCATAAAGCTTCATGTGTATGCTTCTAATTTTTGCTCCATAATCTAGCACCCTACAAGAGATTTCAAGTTTTGATTTTTGGTACCCAAATTTCTTTGGGTCCTTGAGGGTTAGCTCCAATAATTTTAGCTCCTTTAGGAACCCATACTAATTTGTAGCCAAAAGAAACTTTTCCTCTTTTGAATATGCATTCATAAGAATAATAACCTTTTCCACCACAAGTATGACATGTTACAAATGAACTAGATGAGGATGTAGATGCATTAAAAAATCTATTTCCAAATTTTCTTTCCTTCATCAATGGATTAAAACCAATTCCCGCTTTGTCATAAACTCTTTTTTTAGCACCAAGTAACAAATCAATGTTTTCTTTACCTTTAACAAATTTAGACAAAGATTGGGTAAGATCAAGTTTATCCTTTTTTAATTCATCTATTTTTTGTCTCAAGGATAAACTAATATCTAAGTTCTCCTTCTTTAAGTCATCTATTTCTTTTATTAAAGAAGCATTTACAACCTTCAATTCATCAACCTTTTTTACAAGTCTTTTTGAATTTTTGAAAAGCTCATGAAATGCATCTAATAATTCTTCATATGAACAACTAGATGAGCATGATGAGGATGATGATGTGTTACTAGAATAAGTACTTGTTACCTCATTTTCTTCTTTTGCCATGAGACACAAGTTGGGGTAGCTTTGATTTGAAGAGACTTTATCTTCTTCAATCATCAAGCAAAGATTGGCTTGATCACTTGTGTCATTTGATGATGATGAGCTTTCACTATAGGATGAGCAACTATCACTCCAAGCCGCCATAGCTCTAAGTTTCTTCTTTCCTCTCTTGTGATTTTTGTGCTTCTTTGGCTTGTTCAATGGACAATCAAATTGTAGATGTCCAAGCTCCTTACACTTGTAGCAAGTGATCTTATTCTTTTTGGCTCTAGAACCCCTATTCTTTGACCTCTTTAGAATTTTCTTGAACTTTTTGGCTAAGATTGCTACATCATCCGAATCATCTTCATTTGAAGAAGATGAAAATGAATCATCTTATTTAACTTTAAAGGCCATTAACTTGTTCTTGTTGTTGAGCCTTTCTTCCTCTTGCTCCTTCATCTCATATGTCAATAATTTCCCAAATAGCTCATCAATGTGCATGGTCTTGATGCTTCCACCTTCATTAATAGCTTCAACTATACTTTTCCATGAAGAAGGCAAGCTCCACAAGATTTTTCTCACCAACTCTTCATTTGTATATTCCTTTCCAAGCAACTTGAGTGGTGTAAGAATTTCATTAAACCTTTTGAACATATCTTGAATGCTCTCTCTTGGCTCCATGGTGAAAAGTTCATATGCTCTAACTAGCATACGCATCTTGGTGTCTTTGACTTGTGAAGTTCCTTCATATGTCACCAACAACTTGTTCCATATTTCCCTAGCATCATTATAAGAAGAGACTAAATTGAACACATCGGGGGTTAGTGCACAATATATAATATTCATAGCTCTAGCATTCATAGTGCACATAGCATCATCTTCCGATTTAAATTCTTTTGAATCTTTTGGTACTTGTTTACCATCAACTACTTTTAAAGGAATATTAGGACCATCTTTGATAATTCTCTATAAAGCATAATCAATAGCTTTAATATGAATCTCCATCCTAGTTTTCCACCAATTAAAATTTGTAGAATCAAACAATGGTGGTCTAGATGTGCTTTGTTCCTCAAGATGCATAAAGCTAGTAGTTGCCATGGATCTTTTGATTTTGAAATCGCAAGGTTTTGAAAATAAAAATCACTAAGCTCTGATACCAATTGTTGGCCCAAGTGCAACCAAAAGGAGGGTGAATTGGTTGTTTTAAAAATTTTAGCAAAATCAAAATTTAAAACTAAATTTACTCAACCAAAGATCAAGAACAAACCAAGTAATGCTAAGCACAAATAAAATAAGTAAATAAAAGAGAATAAAGAAAAGAGGGCACCGGGATTTATAGAGGTTCAACTCCACTAACTGGAGTCTACGTTCTCTTCTCAAGCTTACCCACTTGAGATTTACTCCACTATGTCTTGATCAAGATTACAATAGTGTTTTCTTCAAGGTTCACACCCAACCAATCTCTAGTTTTCTCCATGGCTCACTAGAAACCACTCCATAGTTTTCTTCAAGGCTCACTAGAAACCATTCTACATTCAAGAGATTCTAAGACTTGAAATGTTTACAAACTCACAAGCTCACACAATAGCACTCAAGCTAGATATACAGGTGAAAGCATAAAACTTGGCTCTTTTCTCAAATGTTGAACATTTTGATGAGCATTTGATGATGAATCTTTGATTTTATTGCCAAGTGTTATCTCCAAGGTGTTTCTCCATGTATTTATGCTCATTTGGAGGCCAAAGAGATGTTGAAGAACCGTTGGGAAGGTCAAAAAAGTCTCCAAGAAAGCGGGTGACCGTTGCTGTCAAATTTGACAGGTTTTTGCGTCTGTTGCTCATTTTCACCCGGGTGAAATATTTTCACTCGGTTGAAAATTCTATCTGGTAACGAAATTTATGGTTTGACCTCCAACGGTTATATTTGTAATTAATGAGCTGTCAGCACTTATACATGTGGAATCTGACGTGGCATAAATTTATAATTATTTTTCAAAGATTTTTTGAACCGAAAACTTGCGTGCAGGTCTGGAATACAAGTTTCACCCAGTTGAAAATTTTTCATTCGAATGATTTTCTTGTCCAGAAATAAAATTCTCTCGGGTTCGAAAACTGACTCCAGTTTCACCCGGTTGAAAACATTTCACTCGAATAATTTTCTTGTCCAGAAATAAAATTCTCTCGGGTTCGAAAACTGACTCCAGTTTCACCCAGTTGAAAACATTTCACTCTGTTGAAAACGCAGTTTCAAGATTTTTTCATTTCCAAACTTCCAAACTTCAATGAATTTTTCTCCAAAATGATTTCTTCCTTCACAAGCAATACTTGAATCAATATAAATACTTCAAATATACTTATGAAATAATTTTCCTTACAAAGATCAAAACTTTATCAATAAAAGACCAATGTATAAATCTTTAGGTAAAACTTTGAAACACATAAAACAACTATGTTTTGTTATTATCAAAATCAAATAAATGTGAGCCATGAATTGAATAAATCCAACAAATCATATTGATGTTAATATAAAACCTAGGGAGACTTATAGTTTTTTAATATAATTTTTTGAAAATTTTTTACCAAATATCAATGAAAATAAATTTAAGTCAAAATTTAAATAAAAAAACTGAAATTGTGAAAAAAGTTTGAGACGAAGGTAATGTACTGTGTAAATTAGCGATCAAATTTTAAAAGATGGTCTTCTGTAAGACTTACACATGTTTTATTTATTTACATTTCACCACGTATCTGACGCTCTAGAAAATGTATTACTGCTAAATTGGCCGATTAGGGTGTCGCTGGCCTGGGAAACAAAATTTACTACTCATTGCTGTGAGGGTGGTTTAAGGAAAAAATAAAAAATAAAAAACGCTTGCTGCCCCCTTTAATTTTATGGAGTGTTTAGTAAACTTTACACTAGCTATAGTTAGCTCCTACAAATGGAACTTCAAGCGAAACGCACAAGCTAATGAAAGTTTAATTCAAAGATTAATTAAATTTGAATTGAAGTTAACATTTATTTGGACTCGTTTATGCAACTTATTTAATGTATGAATATATATGTCCGTTTACCTTCGACTCTTGCTCTCTTCATTAATTTAACCTACAGGATTTAGTAATACATACTAAAGGAAACATGTTTTAATTAATCAGTAACGATTAATCTCGACATTAAGTACTATCTATGCAGTACATGAAAGATTTGTTATGCTCATCAAAGCCAACTTATCTCCTACTGTGATAAACCCATAAGAACTATATTACATATGAATTGATGGATGATAGAGATCATGCCACATGAGACTTAATTCATCTTTGTAGTTCTTTAAAAAGGTGTTCACAATCTATGAGTATATACATGGGTTGATTACTCATAAAAGATTGCACATATAACATTACTATATAAGATAGAGTGATTTGTCTCAATCACTGGAATATTGATTCCTAATGTGTATGTGGATATTTATGGAGATAAATATTTGAACAGGACCAAATCAATGACTCTTAGACCTTCAACTGTTGAGAAAGAGTAAATGTTATTTATTCCGTAGACTTGAGAATAATATGAATTTAAATGTATACTTTATGTGATTTTGATATGTCAACCAATGATGCCTACTATAGGATATACTTGGACATGTTGGATCACATAAATGTAACATGTTAAGTTCATGATTATTCAACAAAGAATTCAACGCTCTTGAAATAAGAGTGAATATTGTGGAGTAAGTCTCTTGGTTTTTCGGATTAAGAAATTCACGTGGTCAATTTAGAAAAATATTGTTTTGGAAATATTATTTTCTATATATAAAATTATATATATGGTATATATAGATTTTATAAATGTTTTTCTAAATTGTTTAGAGTTCGAATAAACTTGAAGAGACGTGCACATATTTAATTCCGTATTGACAGTACCACGTTTTGGATGTGGTTGGTCTAGTCCGGATTATGTGAAACAATATTGGACGGTGAATGGAATAGAATAAAATGGGTACTTGTGAATTGTCTCTGAAATCCTGGGAGATTTTACAAGGTCGTACAAAATGTTGTACTGACTTATAAACAATAAATTAGTTGGGACTAATTTGACAGGATTAAGAGATCCCAAGGGTCCCACGCCACATTCTGAACTCTACCCGGTTTAACTTCTAAGAGAAGTTGTACTTTAGCTTCTGAGAGAAGCTATGTACTTAACTTTTGTGAGAAGTTGTACTTTAGCTTATGAGAGAAGCTATGTACTTGACTTCTAAGAGAAGTTGTACTTTAGCTTCTAAGAGAAGCTATTGTACTTTTTGCCTATAAAAGAAGTGGTTGTGTATTATTGAAAAAGAGATGGATTATGGAAACAGAAACAAAGAAACAATAATAGTACAAACACTCATATAGTGCAACGGGTGGAGAAGGAATTCGAGCGTGTTAAGCTTGGAGAATTCTGCGTTTGTGGAATTTTGAAAACAAGGTACCCGTGTGATTATTTCTGCAATCCGATCCTGGTGTACGCTAATTTAATAGCGTGAAACTCGTTCGGATTCCCAACAGTACAGATATATAAGTGGGACAAAGTTAAAACTTGTAGAATGGTAAGCATTTGATAAGAGTAAGTTAAGGTGAAAGGACATCGACCGAAATTAAGATGTAATTCTGAGAAGTAACTTGGGAATTGCCTTTGATTATGAGGTCTAGAGATATGGTGTTCAATATTCTGTTGGTTGTTGTATGTGTCATTTCGTTCTCCGTTTCGGAAGCAACAGCCCAGAACCAGAAGATTCCAGCAATTCTGGCATTTGGAGATTCAATTCTAGACACTGGGAACAACAACAAATTCTTATCAACAACCAAAGCCAACTTTCCTGGGTAAATTGCATAGTTTCTCCCCAATCTTTAATTATTGTTCCAGTTTTAACCCCAACCTCCAATTTGCTCGTTTAGACTCCCCAACCTCGTTAAAACGTTTCATTTTGAACCTTTGGGTGACGGAAGTCGTTAATTCTGACGGAAAATGCCACATCAGCACAGTATTCTAGGGGAAAATACTAAGTTTAGCCCTGAAAACTTTTCTCTTTAATAAAAAAATCCCAAAACATTGAAATCGAACAAAAAAGTTCCCTCCTCATCTCAATCTCACTCTCCGGCATTCCTTTCTCCACCATCCCTCTCCGGCGTTTCTCCCCTGCCGCCCTCGTTCTCCCTTCCCTCCATCTCGGCCTCCCTTCCTCTCTCTGCCGATGACTCTCTCCCTTCACTCCGTCTCGGCCTCCTTTCTTCTCCTTGCCGACGACTCTCTCCCTTCCCTCCGTCTCGGCCTCCCTTCCTCTCCCACCTTCGCTTTGCCTCCTCCTCGACGGTCACCACCAACAACCTCATCACCTACCTTATCAATGCCACCACCATCATGCTGTCGACCTCCACATGAACTCGATGGGGGAGGTGATGAGCGAATCGGGTGAGGTCGAGAGGGAGGGAAGGGTGAGCGCGGCGGGGAGAGGAAGGAAGGCCTGGAAATTGCGAGATCTGGAAATTGTGATGAGAATCACATGAGGGAAACATGACGATGGGGGAGGTGATGAGTGAATCGGCGGAGATTTGGAAATTGCAATGAGAATTGCATGAGGGAAACTCAACGATGAGGCCGGTGATGAGCGAATCAGGTGAGGCTGAGAGGGAGGGAAGGGTGACTGCGGCAGGGAGAGGAATGGAGGCCGAAAGGGAGGGAAGGGAGAGTGAGGGCGGCAGGGGAGAAACGTCGGAGAGGGAAGGCGGAGAGAGGAAGGCCGGAGAGGGAGGTTGAGATGAGGAGGGGACTTTGTTGTTAGATTTCAATGTTTTCAGGATTTTTTATTAAAAAGAAAAGTTTTCAGGGCTAAACTTAGTATTTTTCCCTAGAATACTACGCTGATGTGGCATTTTCTGTCAGAATTAACTACTTCCGTCACCCAAAGGTTCAAAATGAAACGTTTTAACGAGGTTAGGGAGTCTAAATGAGCAAATTGGAGGTTGGGGTTAAAGATGGAATAATAATTAAAGGTTGGGGAGAAACTGTGCAATTTACCCCAACTTTCTTCCTTACGGAAAGGATTTCCCAGGAGGGATACCCACTTGAAGGTTTGGAAATGGAAAAGTTTTCTCCGACCTGATGGGTAATTAATTATAAGTACTGATCAGTTGGACTTGGTTGTGGTGGGGTATAATACCGATAAATAATGGATTTCCAGAGCAAATAATAATTATTATCTGGGGATGTAATTGAATATTATTTCATAGATTAGGAGCTCATCTATAATTTTTTTCTACCCGCATGTCAAATTAAGCGGAAGGTTTAGGGATCAAGGAGACGGTGCCAGCATTTGGTGACCCAAATCTGCGAAACAAAGCGCCCTCTACAGGCTTATGCTTTGCTTCGGCTGGTTCCGGAGTGGATGAATGGACAGCCAGAATCCAGGTCTGTCTAATTAACTCGTTTTCCACAACTCCATCCCCAATGTTCAGCCTGAAAGATTGTCAAATTGACTACCTATGTACTTATTAAAAACTTTCTAAAGCATAAAATTTGTTGTTAAGAATGTTATACCGCTGAGCGAACAGTTGAACAACTTCAAAAAATATTTGGGAAAGTTAAGAGGAGCAGCGGGGGTAAATAGCATAATATCAGAGGCCTTGTTCCTTATTTCCGCGGGCAACAATGATATTGCCATTGGCTATTATTTCTCCCCTTTCAGTTTGAGGGCTCTTCAATATGACATTGATTCTTACACTTCCCTGCTCGTCTCTCAACTTACATCCTTCGTAAAGGTACGTATCAGCTAATTGAAAACTTCTAAGCACAACACATGTTCTACCTCCCCTGATTTTCTCTCCTTGTTACTCATTCTTTGCAACATTTTAGTTTTTTAACTTAAATTTATTTATGTTAATGTTTTTTTAAAAATTTGAACAAATTTATATTTAGAAACTAAAAGGCTTATAAATTTTAAATATAAAATTTTTAAATATTTTTAGCAAATTTTAATAGAAATGAATTTAAGTTAAACTTAAATAAAAAAATATAAAATGATGTAAAGAATAAGGGGCGAATGGTTAATAGACATCATGAATTTATGCTAGAGATACAAATGCTGTTGAGAAGGAGGTGTACTTGGTGGTGAATCATGATAGTTTTTTTTTTCTTTTCGGATTATTATTATTATTATTATTATTAGGATTTATATGAATCTCCTAAGCACTCTGCCTCTGGGATGCCTGCCGGCAGTACGAACCATCGGCGGCGGACCTCTCAGACAATGCTATGAAGCAGTCAACAAGGGTGCTCAAATGTTTAATTCGAAACTGGCCACTCAACTATCCAATCTGCAGAGTAACTTGACTGGGGCTAAGCTGGTCTTCCTTGATGTGTACAATCCTCTCCTTAAACTCATCCAAAACCCTCGAGAATCAGGTACCATTACATCCTTACCAGCTCTAATCAACAAAACCCACGCCAGCTTATAACAAGGATCGGCTGTAATTCGGTTTTGGTTTATTAATTTTGTGGATGGATCAGGGTTTGTCAATGCTGATCGTGGCTGTTGCGGCACAGGGTTGCTAGAGGCATCATTCCTCTGTAATCGATATTATCCACTTACCTGTGGCAATGCATCTTCCTACATATTTTGGGACGCGGCTCATCCCTCCGAAAGGGCATACAGAGTCATAATCTCCGAAATTCTGGAAAAGTTTCGATCAGATTTGCGAGAGTAGACACCTGTCATCTAGAAATAGTTTACTTTTATTATAGATAGAATGGTGCTTCCATTTAGATATAGTACTAGTACAACAAGTGCCTCTATCTGATTTTAGACTATGGAAATGGTTCCAGGCTAATAAAATATGGGCAGCCACAGTCATGTACTTACTTGACAAGATGAGATGTAATTACTCGGGCAATTGCAATTCGAATTTCATCCGTGTGGGCATGGCAACCGCACCGCACCATCCAAATGAACTTAAATGCAGGGTAGCCTGTGAGAATCAGTTTCAACATAATTGGTGTGCCCCAAAATTAAGCCCATAAGCACAAGTTAGATCAATCAATCAAAATTTTAACGAGAAAAATATGTGGCCGGTTGTTTCAGTTGCTCTGTTTGTTGCAATGGCTCTCTGCTTTCTTGATCAGTTGGCGCAGGCGAAGGTGAAGCTGCCGGGAAACGAGTCAATTCCGGCAGCTTTCGTGTTCGGGGACTCCGTTGTGGACACCGGGAACAACAACTACCTCAACGGAACGCTGGCTAGGTGTAACTTCCCCCCTTACGGACGAGACTTTGAAGGGAGGATTGCAACTGGAAGATTCAGCAACGGAAAAGGCCCTTCTGACTTGTTTGGTAATCGGCAACTGTTTTCTTTTCTGTTTTTCACAGCGTTGTTCGATGGATTGCAGTTACAAGAAAAATTAAGAATTTGTTGATTAATTTGTCTGCTGCCTCCGATGGACGTTTCCATGCTTCAGCGGAAGAATTTGGAATAAAGGAGCTTTTGCCACCTTACCTGGACCCGACACTTGAAACCAAGGACTTGATTAGCGGTGTAAACTTTGGGTCGGGGGGTGCCGGATTCGATCCCCTGACAAGTGAGCTGTTGACGGCCATATCGTTAGGGAGGCAGCTAGAAATGTTCAAGCAGTTCAAATCCAGGCTAAAGGGGAAGGGGGTGGGAGAAGGGAGAGCAAATCTCATCACAAGGGATGCCATCTTCATCGTGGCAGCTGGCAGCAACGACCTCGCCAACTTATATACGCATACGCCTTTCAGAAGTCTGCAGTACAACCCTTCAGCCTACGCTGAATTTTTGTCCACCTCAGCCGCAAATTTTGTCATGGTAACCCCTATTTTTTTTTGAGTTTTTGTTTTTACCTATCCTCTCCTACGCTTGTTTTCCTGGAAATTGACGTGTGCATGCGTGAAGGAATTGTATGGCCTAGGAGGACGGAAAATTGCGGTTCTAGGGGTGCCACCCATCGGATGCTTGCCGTCGCAGATGACTGTTGCTGGACAAGTAGTAGACAGAAAATGTGTGGATAATTACAATCAGGTAGCTCTCTTGTACAACTCCAGACTAAGACAGCAGATAGAGCTTCTCAAGCCCCGCCTCTCCGGAGCAAAGATTGCTTACGTTGATGTATACGATGCTTTTCTGGACATCATCAAACACCACCGCATATTTGGTACATCGCAACCATTATTGATTATCCATTATCATGCACCTTCCTGTTACAGTCCATCATTAATCGGATTACCAGGAAAATTAACCCACTAAGCTATTACTATGTAGTATACTTTTAACATGTAGTCGTGGTACTCCATAATTTGTTTCTCACATTTTGAAACACTACAGGATTTGATGTTGTGGACAGAGGATGTTGTGGCACAGGATTAATAGAGGCGGGGTTCTTGTGCAACCAATGGAGTCCCTTCACTTGTGAGAATGATTCTGGGTTTCTTTTCTGGGACAGTTACCATCCCACTGAGAAATTTTACAAGATCATTCTTCCCAGTGTTGCTCAAGATTTAGTGGACCAACTTTATTGGTGACGAATGAAAGCTTCTGCACCTTAATTGCAGTGGAAGGAGAAATTTATCAAACTTAATTGTGTGTTAGATGTATTTTTGCACTAGTCCAGGAAAGCTAATTATTTTTCATTCATTGCGCCAAGCAAATTTAACTACGCTAATTCACGTGCTCACAACAAGCGGACTCCTGACCTTAAACTTTCCATTAGACCAGGTAATGGCCCCAAACACATCCTCCTTAATTTGTTGTTTTGAAGAGAAAACAACTTGGTACGACAGCCTCTGTCCGGCGCTCTTAAACTCGAGTTTCTCCGGAACTACTTGCACATCCACACTAGCAGGGGCCTCTATACTGACCGTGTACACAGTTTGTCCATCTCCACCGACGTTTGTCACCGTTCTGCTCACTTTCCTGCTCTGCTTGATGCTTGAAATGGCGATGGAGGGATAGTTGATGTCGGAAATGAAATCGGGATTTGTCTCCTTGGGGCACGAAAAGTCTTCCGGGATGGCTTTGGCGATGATCTTGATTGTGGTTGTGTTGTAGCCGTAGTGACAGAGAAAGTTGAGGTAGTCAACACTCGTGGTCTCGTAGACTAGGCCCGGTTGCAGAGGTCCGGTTGTGCTTAATTCCCCAGCGCCGAAATCATAAGGCGTGGCCACTGAATTTTTCTCTGTTGTTATAGGCGACTTGATGTTGTTGGACTGTATTGCTACATTATTAACCATGTTGGATTGAAAAAAAAAAGAACAATAACTTCATCAGTTTTAGCCATAAAATTGTAAGTCAATGCAAATAATGGCGTTTATGTTGTTCAGTACTCCTGGTAGAGTAAAATCTGAATTACCGGTTGTCATGATGGCAGACCGGATAGCGGAGGGGCTCCAGGCAGGATTCCGGGATTTAACGGTGGCAGCAACACCGGAAACGTGAGGGCAGGCCATGGAAGTCCCTGAAATGATATTGAAGAGTGGAGGGTCTTTCCCTTGCACAGCATCTTCAGTGTCGTTAGCAATCCAAGCCGCAAGAATGTTCACTCCGGGCGCTGCAATGTCCGGCTGTAATATTGTAATTGAAAGGTGGGAGGTTAATTATTTAATTTGTAGCAACAAATTAAGATATACGTGATATACAACTAAACAAATCTAGGAACACTTAAATCAATAATGCCCCATATAAAATTGCATCTAATCTAGAGATCAGATATATTAATTGGGGTTGCCTTGAGAATGTTTCTTGAGATGGATGATGGCCCCCTAGCAGAGAAGTCGGCGATAATTGGTGCGGGCTTATATTGTGTCACTGTCTCTGTTGGCAAGATGGTGGCCACGGGGTTGCTGCAAACCGAACATTCACACAAGTTTCGAAGATTAAGAATCAAGTTGAAGTGGAATGTGTTTATGCATGTATACTGTTAGATAAATTTTACAAGAGGAAACAAAAAGGATGATTTTGCAAGTGAGAAAGGATCATTGTTCTTAAGAAAATTATGCCTCCACTATATTCCCCTTTGGTTAGTGGCAGTACTCTCCACTACAACATGAAAGCCTATACTTTTACCAGAACCAGAAGTGACACCACTTCTCCCGTTCACATGGGTGAAGTGCTTTAAGTTTTGAATTCAGACTTCTTGTTATTTAACCCAACAAGACTTCACTAAGAATCATCCTCTGTTTCTTAAGCACTTCTCATCCTAAGTCCTCGACTTCACCATAAACAATAATTAATTTGTTGTTACCTTTAAAATTGCCAAGTGAAAGGAAAGGTCAGTTCTCATTAATGGTGACAACTTAGAATGGTTTTAGATCAATAGCACTTGTGGCGCTTTTGATCATTTCCCTTGAGAGTCCTTTACTAAGTGGTCAATAAGGTTATGACATGATTTTACATAGACAGCTATAATAATTCCATCAAAAATCAATTATCGAACGTACTTATGTCTCAAAGAAATATAGCATTATAAATCTTACTAAAGGCTCTATACACAAAACCTTCACTATCATAGAGTAAAGAGATCATTAGTATTGTTTGTAACCATAACTCTATCTGTTAATAAATTTCTCAGCCATTTAGCTTCTTTACCTGTTGCTGCCAAAGCAACAAATTTAAATTCTATGGTAGGACGAGTAATACATGTCTATCTATTGGAAGCCCACAAAATGATAACTTCACCTCATTTGAAAATCTAACTAGATAATGATCTATTGTCATTGACACTAGTTACCTAACTAACACTAGTTTGGCCTTCTAGTAATGAAGGAAACTTGGTTTAAGATAAACCAAAGGATTTTGTACTTTTTTAAGATAACCAAGAACTCTTGTAGAACATGCATGCCATCTTGAAATGGTCTTTCTTGTCATAGAAGAAACAATTTTTTGTTTTGACAGGATTTTCACTTGAATGGAGATGAACAAAAAGGCATTAATGCGTTTCAATTTCTTAATGGTAATTATTTTTCCACTATAAAATGACAGGAATATGTCTGGAGGATATAATAAAACTCTAAGAAAAATCTGTTGAACTTATGAAATAATTTATTTATATAAAAAATAAAAAAATAAAATTATTTTTCTTACAATCAATTATAAATATGTATTTATTGGAATAGGCACAAATGCTTTGCAAAGAACATAATCAATGAAAAATGTCACAGCTATTTAAACTTTAATTGATTTATGGAATTAATTAAGTTTAAATGATAAAAATACATTAGAAATGTTCCAGTGTATACCTACCTGGTTGAGTTGATGTATGAGAGAAGGTCAGTGGCCTCGTTTGAAGTGACGGCGGCCACCGGGAATGTGCCAAAAGAAGGGGCAAAAGTTCTTAATTTGTCATCGATCAAGACTAGACCGATGCCACCCAGGCTTCTCACAACTTGCTGTTTACCAATTGGCGAATACTCTCCATCATCATTCCCGCACACTACTATCTTCCCGTTTATCATCTCTTCCTTCATTGATCCTGGAATACAATTCCTGCACCCCGGCCCCCAAAATCACATAACCGGTCCCCTCATTAACTTTTTATTTTCTTTTTTTGGATAAATACTTTTGTGTTTTCTTGTTGCTTACCTTGGACAGTTGGACTAGACCACATGAAGTGTAATTATATCATTTGCATGGCTTTATTTATTAATTTACATGGACCAGTTAATTAATTACTGTACCTACCTTGCTTCATTTTCCTTGTCATCGCTTATCTTGGCTGATTTTCCATATATAATGGGATGCACCGGAGATTTCCCAAGATCACCAAAATGTATGGCTCCACCCTGTTTTGTTGAGAAAATTTCAACTAATAATTTGAATATATAGCAACAAGCATACAGAATTGAATCAAATGATACTATGAAAGTTCAATTGATCATTTTTTCATTGCTTAGGGGATTTTGGGCAATTTTTCCATTTTAAGATATAATGAGGTAAAGCCTTGTTTGAAACAACTTTTATTAGAGTTTTTGATAATTTATTTAAGTGATGAGATGAAAATACCTAAAAATTAAAGCTATTTTTAGATGAATTTTTCAAAACTCTAATATTAATCGCTGATATTAATACCAAATGAGTGATAAGGCAAAAGTATATTATCATGTACCTTAATTACTTTGCTTCCGCCAAGCACAACGTCAGACTCGAAATCCCTGTCAATAGTACTCGCAGCAACGGTCAACAGCCAGGGCGCCGCGTTTACCACTGTCCCGGCGTCAGGTCCGTCGTTCCCGGCTGAGCAGACGACGGTGATCCCATGCTCCACTGCGTGGAACGCTCCGATGGCGATTGGGTCGTCCTTGAGCTCCACCATCACGAACGAAGGCGCGCCGAGGGAGAGCGAGAGCACGTCCACGCCGTCGGCGATGGCGTCGTCGTACGCTGCCAATATGTTGGAGCCACGGCAGCCTTCATCGGAGCAGACTCTGTACATGGCGAGTCTGGCCCCAGGAGATCCACCTATGGCGGTTCCAGAGGCAAGCCCGTAGTAGGAAGAGTCCGGGACGGGGCTTCCGGCGGCGGTGGAAGAGACGTGGGTGCCGTGGCCCATGGAATCCCTGACGGTTAGGTCATCGAGGGAGGAGGAATCCTGGGGAGAGCCGTAATACCTTGCTCCGATTAATTTTCTGTTGCAGTTGGAGGAGTTGAAGTCCTTGCCTGCCATGCACACGCCCTTCCACCTCGACGGAATCGGCCCCATATCTTTGTCACTAAAACTTAACGACTCTGGCCATATTCCTGTTAGTTTCATTTAGTAATTAACTAATTAATCAATTAATACCACGAGGTAATTAGTATGCTAATATATAGCATTATTTGATCATCAGTGATAAATCATGCTAACAAATTAAATAAAAGTCATAGCGATATATAGCAATAGCCAGCACGTAGAGCAGCAAGTGTTTGGTAGTACCTGTGTCTAGGATTCCTATGATAGTATCAGCAGCCGAATCATCGGGAGCAGTGTTTGCTGCTGGGCGGGAATATTTTAGCACAACATCAGTTTGATACTTCAAGAAATCCCAGGATCGAGTTGTGTGAAGTTGCAGACGAGGGTCCCGGAACACTGATACAACGCCGGGCTTGCTGGCCATGGAACTGGCTTCTTCAGCTGATAAGCGAGCAGCAAAACCAGAGAAGCCATATCTGTAGCGACGTACCAAAGCATTCCTATTCCTGCAAGTTTTTCATTTCATGCAGGAAGTTATGCTGCTCGCGCGGCTAGCGGCTAGCTAAGTAGTACTATAATTTTTGGATCAATGTGAAACTGAAACTGATATGGTACTCCAAATAAAACCAATTTCAGTAATACAGGTGATTTTTTAACATGGATGACAATTAGCTAGCTAGGAACCATGTGGAGGCATGCATGCACATATATATACATATATAGATCTTAATTTCAGTACCGTTTGAGGAGAGAGGTGAGGAGCTGAGCATGTTCCTGTCGAAGGGAGGCATTGGTGGGAGATGCTTGCCCCAAGTAGACAATGTAAACATCATCCTTGGAATCCTCGGCCGCTAAAAGAGGCAGGAAGAGAGCGGATGAGACGACCAAAACATAAATCGGGACATAGTTAAGGCCAGAGTTCATGGCGCCTATCTAGTACTCGCATATATATCGATCGACCGAGTCCAGAACTTACATGCTTCAAAAATTAAGGGGATTTGTATATATATAGGCAGATATATAGCAAGCAATATGTAGTGAGATGGATGGGTGGATTTCTATGTGCGCGCACTGCGCAACTGTGACTTGTCATACGTACCACTCAAAGTGCGTTTGCCTTATCTCAAGCTCCCGAGTGGTGTAAATGGTGGTGCTGCTGCTGGTGGTGGAGAGTCAGCGAAGATGGCAGGATCAACTCAAACTCCGTATTAGCTATTAATTAGGTACTAATTAGTACTTGCGGTTATCAATATCTAAAGCATCATCCTATATATATACTATAATTCTTGATGCGGATTATAAATTAGCTTTTTCATTTGGTAGATAGAAAGAATAGCTATTCTATATGTGCACCGGCAGTATGTGTGTGTGTATTCACCAGCACTTTATTATGGTGTGCTTGTGCTTGATCTATTAACCTTTTAATACATGCACCTAACTAAAAAAAGGTATATAGTAGAATTATAGAATTATTGTGCAGCTTTTTTAGTATGTCTAACATCTTCTTGTAAACAAATATATGTGTGTGTGTGTGTGTGTGTTGGGAGCCAATCATTCTGTACATTCGTCATTATACACAATGAAATGATATTGGAAAATCATCCATATATATCATGAACAGCGAGGATAAATATATGCTAAACATGACATATTTTTACTTTAACATTAATCACTAATATTATTCCTAAACATGATATATTATTCGCTCATCCACATATAAAAAGGATTAATATTCAATCGGCTTAAAGGCTTTTTCACACCCCAAACTTTGCCAACTCGGATCTTTTATCTCATCAACTTTGATTTGGGTTTACTCGCCCATCAAATTTTAGAAATTGATATCCTTTATCCCTTGGCCCATTTAAATTGCTATACAAGTTATATGAAGACCGAAATGAAAATAAAATAGATGACAAAAGGCTAGCTAACCATTTAACTCGGACTTTTTACATTATTTCGATTATTTGCTTTAATCTTCTTAATTTAAGAAATTTAGGGAACCACCAATCCTATATAATCTACATGATCTAACCAGTATTCTACATTGAAATATGATTCATTTAATTCCAGTACCTAATTTGTTCACAGAATTAGAGATTTATGTGAGAAAAAAATTTGATTAATTAGTCCTTCATATCTTCCTTTCAGTTCTCATATAACGTAAATATCTATTTAATTAGGTTGAGGGGTAAAAAGTATCAATTTCCAAAGTTTAAGGGCTGAGTGAACCAGAGTCAAAATTAAAAAATAAAAGGTCTAAATTGACAAAATTCAGGGGACAAAAAAGGTTTTAGGACATATTTAATCTACTGCCCATGTAATTATCATTATCAACATTACACAAGGAATCTAATTTAAGTACTGCATGAAGTTCCTTAAAATATGTTGCTAAACAGAATTAAAAAGGAACGTCAGCCTCTCCTAAAGAGAAGGCACACTACTAAAAAGCCATGGTTTTCCAACTGTTTTATTACCAACGGCTTAGCCATTGGTAATTTCTAACGTGTATAACCGTTGGTAAAAATTTCCAACGTGCACGCGTTGGTGGCTATTTTTTTTTATTTTGTGTGTTTTTACCAATGGCTTAGCCGTTGGTAATTTCCAACGGTTGTGACCGTTGGAAAATCTTCCAGCTGTAACGCGTTGGTAAGAGGTTTGATCCTTTTGGGCTTTTTCAATTGGGCTCATTTACCAACGGCTAGGCCATTGGTAAAAACTAATCTAAAACGCAGCGTTTAATTCAATGATTTACCAACAGCTAGCCGTTAGTGATCAGATTTTAAATGCCATCTTCTTCCCCTTCTCGGCCAGTTGCGGCAGAGCCCAGCGTTTTCTCCCTCTCGCGCGCAACTGTGTTCCGGCGAGCGATCTCCTCCGATTTGCTTGGTCGCCGGCCGACTTGCTAAGATCTTCTCCCCATTTGGTAGATCTACAGGTAAGTAATCTTGTTAGGCATTATTTTTACTATTATTTTTCGTATTATTGCAAATAGTATAAATATTGATTCGGTTGAGAGATTTTGCTTGGATTTTGCAGTTTAATCTCCGTTCTTTGGTTCCACGAGCTGGGCATTGCCAATCCGACTTGGATTTAGCTGTAACAGGTAAATTTTTTTATTTTTAAGCATATATCCGAATATATCCAAAAATTTTAGCTAAATTGTATGAAAAAAATGTGTTTTTTTTATGTATTTTGTCATTAAAATTTATGGATTCTGATTGTTGAAGGCATTGGTCTGGGTATTTGAGTTTGGTTATTGCCAATTGATTTGTGTTAATTTTTATAATTTTTCATTTCCTTTTAATTACTTTTTTAGTATATATATATATATATATATATAGGATTAATTAACAATGTAGGTATTAATTAGATGTTGTTAGTTGACATTAATTAGATGTTGTTTGTTTTTGCCTTTGTAATAGTATAAATATTAGTTAATAATATGAAGTTAGGAATAAAATTCTGGTCTTAGTAGTAATTACAAAAATTTTCAGAGTAGTTTCATAAATTACCTATTTAGGTATTTTAATAAATTTAATACCAAAATAATAGAATTTAATATAATTTCAAATAATCAACTTAATTAAATTTAAACTAAAATTTAATAAAATTAAATTACCATTACTCAAATATAATTAAAATTCTTAGTTCATATATAGAAAATTTAGTAGTAGTTTTTGTAGATTCTAGGATGGTTCGTCATGGTAAGGCCCTTGCTGATTATTAGGATGACTAATAGTAGTAGCAGATTGCCCCAAGTGCCTCTGACCCCTAGTCCATTTGGTGATCGAGGAACTTTGAGACCACGGAAGTATTTGAGCTTTCTAACATCTTTGATATGACAGTGTTGATGCAAATACACTTTCAACTTGTTAATATTGTTGGGTTTCGTGAGCCAAACAGCGCAGCAAAATTTAACCGAAACCCTCCAGGATCCAAGTGGAACGGGGTAAACCGGATGTTCGAAAATTTCATACCTAATTTTCGGTTGAGATCTCTCACTCAACTGTAGAGTCGAATCACAAAACCTGAACAGTTGACGTGTTCAGGCTCTCTATAGTATCCACACGAGCCTCTCGGGATCACCACGCTTCCACCACGTCCCGGCAGATGCGTTTCTCTTGCGCTCGCAGTGCTAGCTTGCGTCCTCCAAGGAATTGCAAGAGAAGAGTGCGGCTGTCCTTTTGGGAGGCTAGGGCAAGGAGACCTTCGAATTTCTCACTTAAAAGTTGTATTTATAGTGAGACTCAACTTCCAGGCCTAATGGGTTTCAAAGCCCTAATCCAATTAGGATTTAATTTCGGGCTTAATAATGGCTCAACTCCTTGGCCCATTATTAATACGAAATTAAAGTGAAACCATAACCCAAATAATTAGCCCATGCACTCTAATAATCCAAATAGCTCTATGTGTGCGACCCAATAGGCTCTTGCCATTTTGGCAATGATCATAAATCACATTTATGATCATAAGCAATGAGCGGTGTCTAGCAACACATCATTGCTACCCAAGTGACAAGATTGTCGGTAAATCGACTAAACCTTTATGATCATCACTGATATATGCCATTGTCCCTTTGTCCAAGATATCAAGACTAAGCACGAGACATGGAATGTGTCACTCTCGTATAGCCCAATCTTTGGTTTCTTGATTACCGAGTAGACCAACTTAAACTGACGACATTGATATCATATATCAACTCATCAGAGCATGGCCATGCATTTTCTAAGTCTCACTCTATCAAGGGGCCCAAAGATATCACTCCCGTTACATAGGAGGGACAAATCCCATCTTGATCATACAAATCCCTCCGCATGATATGTGACATACCCAATGACCTCCTTCAAGTTCACTCAGTTACGAGCAACAAAGGAAAGTATCAAAGTATGTGACTCACATGTAGGGAACCTTGATGATCTTAGGTCGAAGGACTACATATACCATGATCACTATGAGAATCACTTATGACACTCATATAACGATCCATGAAGTGTTCTCATGGTGGGTCGGTCCAGTACACAAGTTCTCCAACTTGTACCCATATGTAGACTACATATCTCATATTAGTCTCCACATATGCTAGTCATTATGTATTATTGCAACCCGCTCCACAATAATACTAGACTAGGGACGTTTAAGAATATCATTATTCTAGGGTTACAATTATGTTTATTACGTTACGCAGAAACAAAACAACAAACAAAATTGCTGGATTAATGCCTCAACAAAATATCATGACTCAATGTGCAAAAATACAATCATCTCATGATTGGTTTTTTGGGCACAATACTAACAAATATATGTTATGTTTCATGTCCTACAATTATCAAATCATCCACGTTATCAATGCATGTTTTCAATCCAAACAACACACCATTTAATGTAAAAAAAAAAATATTATAAACTTGAAATGAAATTTACAAAAAAAAAAATAAATGAATAAAATGAATGAAAACAATAAGAAAATCCGTGATCAAGCAACCATAACTCCCACACATAAATTATATTTCCCTCTATCTCATATTCTTTCAATGATACTCATTTTTTGGACATCTCAATTTCGTTGCATCATTTTCTTACTTGGTATGTTTTATCAATCCAAATGTAATTATACCATCTTTGAATTTCACCAACATCTTTTGACCTTCTTGCACTTTGCAATCTTGACCTTCTTGCTCGAATTGACGAAAAGGTGTTAGCTTTTGATACCATAAACAGTTTTCATGAAATGGGCATTGTTTATTAAGAAAAAAAATAATGCAGTTCTAAGAACCAAATAATTGCGATAGCTCAAACTACCAATGACCTAGACATGAACTCAACTTTGTCTAGTCTGTGAAGTTAATAAAACACAGCAAGCTTAAGCAAGGTCTAAGTAAAAAACTAGAAACAACAAAGACATCCAATTCTGACAAGAAATGTTTTTTCTGGTAATAAAATTCTTATTTCAATTTTAGTTTTTAGTTTGAGCTAAAACTTAGGAGGCAAGTCACTTCATCAATTACGAACTTAGGAAAATTAAATAGCCTACAAATAGTTTATTAGGTGGCAAAAGTCAAGTTCTGGTCACACTACGTTATCAAGTAACACAGAACATCATATTATGTCTGCTCTAGTAACTTTATCTTGCCCATAAAGTTTGATCTCACAAGAGTACATGTCCATTACACAACCACATAAAAAGTGTGTACACAAGCTTGACCCATAAGCATAGTTTCCTGTACTTTGCTAAGCTATGAGCTCTATTGACAACTTAACACAACCTCTTCAGCACAAGTGCCTCAGCAAAATTTATCCATAGTAGCTGCACTGAGAATTTTCCAATATAAGCCACATTCTTTAGTCCTTATTAGACTTAGAAAAACTACTTACTTGAACATTAGGAAAGACTAGTGCATTACTTGTCAATTACCCACACAAGCCCCTACATAGAAAATGGTATTAGTCTGCTTGTTCCTTTATTGCATTGAAGACAAAAATGCTGTAAGTTCTAGTAACTCAGTAAGTCCAGCCTATTATAAAGCATAAACAATAACAATAGATGTACAGTGCCTCCCTGAAACCCTACAAAGACAAAGAAAACTAAGGTACGTACAAACTAGTATATATGCATATATACAGAAACATTCATAGTATTACTTTAAGGGTCAGTACACGTATCCATCACACCTATAGCATGTAGAACTCACACACACACCTCCTAAATACAAGAAGGGCTCACTCAGCACAAAGGCCCCAGCAAATAGTACACTAGTAGGCATAAAGTATTAACCCTATTATCAAGTAAGTGCTTCGATTAGCTTCCTATTAGTAGTGTGTGTGAGAGAGGTGATGACTTGTGAGATGAGGCAAAACTAAATGAGATTGGATAACTTGGATTACAAATCATGTCATGTGCAAACCGATCGTTCGCACGCTAAAACTCAAGTCGAGCTAGGAATCAACATTGATTCATACTAGAGATGTCAATGGTCCTACAGTCCTAAACGCTTCCAAGTGATTTTGTTCAAGTAATACCCACCTTGTAGGTAAGTGGGTGCTACCTATCAGCCCATTTAAGATATTTATTTAATTTTTTAGATTTTTTTTATATTTTTATGTATATTTTTAAAATAAATGTGTGTATTTATAATTAATTAATAACTAAAAATCATTAACTAAAACAAAATGTCGTAATTTATGTTAAATTATAATTTTATAGATCTATGGGTAGGGTTGGGTTCAGGAAGAATAGAGGTAGTTTGTATTTTCTGATGTCCCTAATTCCTACCTATAATAGATATGCCCTTAAAAAATATCACCACAACATTCAAACACTTCTTTTTAAGGTTCCCATTTTTGCATAAGTTTGGAGATTTGTTACTTGGATTTACCTTTGAATACGACTTTCACAAATTACATGAGCTTAGAATTTTGGCTAAATTTCTAGTTTGAAAAATATACACATTTTTTTTGCACAAAAACATTTTACAAGTTTTTAAAATTAAAGGAAAGAAGTACAATTGCATACAAGAGGGCTTTTGCAAACACCACCTAAATAGCTCTGAGCACATGTCCTTGGACTTTGAGTAAATCAAATCTACACCTTACTCCTTATATCCATACATATTTACAATCCAATGCTACTTTTCATAACATAAAACAAGTAAGAACACATCAAATCTCATATCTTCTCAAAATTGGAAATATGTACAAATTAGATATCAAATATGTACAAAATCAATTCATAAAAAAAGAGAGAAATATATACAAATAATGTGTAACATACGTATAGATGAGATCATAAATATATTACAGGTTCAACCTCCCATAAAAAAATAGGTGCGAATGTGTCCAATCTCGTTTCTTGCAAAAATTGGAGATATATATAAATTAGATGACAAATATGTATGAAACTCAATGTATAAAGCAAATGATCAATATGTAAAAAACATGTATCACATATGGACAAATTGAGATAAGAGATATGTTACAAATATATAAAATTGTATTTATGAGATTCATATTTTTGTAAATGAAATAAAAATTAGGATAAAAATTCAATTAATAGTTATACAATATTGATATGCATAAATTGGATATTAGATATGTATAAACTTGATATACAAATAAGGTTAGAGATATGTACAAATCTAACAACTGATGTGTATATTTGTATTAAAAATTTGTATAAATTATGTATGACATGCATACAAAAAACTTTTGTATATAAACAGGTGTAGAAAAATACAAGCTTATATGTAAAAGTGAATAAAATTTTGTATATAAAAATAATATATGTGACAGTATATAAACATGTATAGAAAAAAACAAGCTTATATGTAAAAGTGACTTCCACCCCAGTATGGCGTGATTGGCCACAGTTGCACCTTCCTCTATGACTATTCCCGATTCTCTCTCCTCCATCATTTCCCAAAGCACGACCCAGCCATTTCGATTTCTAATTGCCTGATTGTTTCCACTCCCCCAAAGACTTCGTCTTTCAACTAGTGTCTCCCTGTTATCAATGTGACAGTTCCTTGGTTGAACTTAGCTATTGTTGAGAATGATCACTTCTGGGGCATGAGGCAGTTCTTAAGGGAGAAGTTTGCATAGAGCTAGGGTTTGGCTCTGAACTTTAGACATCATCGAGGAGGCCTCTAAGGCATATGATAAAGCTCAAGCTAGGTTGGACGGGTGTGGGGATGATCAGTGACAGTGAATCTAAAATGGATTATAGCGAGGACGGGCCACAAATCAGCATTCCTTTTCTCTATTCTGATTTGGCATCATTGACAATAGGTGATGCCTAGGAGTGGCGGGAAGACAAGAAGAGAGACAAAGGCGACTGAGTGGATGCAGCGAAAATGGAAAGATCAGTCGTGGGGAAGATTTGCTTCTTCGTCAACTATGGGCTTCAATTTTTTATTTTCTTAGGAATTTCATGCTGATTTTGGTTTTGCATTTAAGATTTAATGGAGGTTGAATTTTGATGTGTGAATTTGAATCACTGAGAAACTTTTCTTTAACCTTGTTCCTGTTTGTTGTGCGAAGTAACGGTGGCTGGATTCCCCTCCTTAGAAGGAGGCAGGTTAAGCATGGGTGAAGGAGGAACATTGGGGGATCCGAACAAGTTGTATTGGATGAAATTATGGAGAGAGCAGCCAATGAGCTGGAGAGAGTGAATATAAGCAAGGTGAGAGTTGGCGAAGGCAAAGCGGTCGTCAATGGCTTCGCTAATGGTGATGCAGTGGTGGCGACAAAAACAAAGAATAGTAGGGAGGTAAAGGAGAGATAATTGGGAAGAAGGAGAGGGGAAAGTGCCACAGTGGCTAATCACCAATACCGGTGTGCCACGGTGTTTTCCCTCCATACACTAACCATTTTTATCCATGAAAGGCCTAAAATATAACATTTAAATGAAATTAAGAATTTTATATGTAAGAAGTTGAGATTATAGTCCAAAATGATATAATAATATAATGTTATGGGCCACAAATGTAATTAACTCCTCAAATTAGATTCTGATGACTGAAGCGCATGGCCGAAGGGAGTGTTTTATTATTGCCCCATTCTTGCGCTACAAAAATTGTAGTTCATGTCCATTTTGATCTTGGTTGTTTTTTAAATGCTTATTAATATGAAGTTTATGTTTATGTTTTATGGTAGCATGGTGCTTTGTGAAGCATGACAAGAAGTAGAGACTGAGAGTTGGATGACCTAGTTTTTATAATTTTTTATAAGTTTTTTAGTAGAAGAAAAGTCGGGTAATCATCACGGTTGGGCAAAAAAATTTAGTTCATTTATCATGCTTCCGCCCAACATGCCTCTTAAAATTTAAGGTAAATTCCCTATTTTACTCTTTCTAATTCAAGCTAAAAGATAATTTGACCCCTTAATAAAAGGGTAAAAACTTATTTGTAGGAGCTGTAGTTTAAGAGAAAGTTTGTTTTGATCCCTACTTTCTCCAATTGGTGGCCATACCATTGATAGTAGTTACTTTACATACTACTTATGGGGAAAATTTTTACTCTAATCTTCCAGTTTGATGGATTAATTATAGGACAAAATGGAAAATTGTAGTGTCACAGATAACAGCCATGATAGATAAATTTACATTGTCTGTTTCTCATAGCAACAAATGGCTCATATTTGTTTGTTATGGTTGTAATCTGTGACATAATTATTGCCTATACAAAATTTTACAAACTGGTTGAGTTAAATTCAGGTTGGATCAATTCGGTTTTGGGTCAATTTGAATTTATAATTAATTAAATCATATGGGTGTCTATATATGCAATAGCTTTCACATAAGTGTACCACCAATGTTTTAATATTTGTACATCTATGTGTACCAGATCCATTAAATTATTGGTATATTATATGGCACACGCCATATAAAGTTATAATTTAATAAAAAAATATATAAAAATATTATTTTAAATACTCTTTCTGTCCTGAACTTTTATTTAGTTTGTTACTTAAATTTGACTTAAATTTATTTATATTATTATTTTAATAAAAAATTTAAAAATTATATTTAAAAGCTATAATTCTTTTTTGTTTCTACATATAATTTTTTTTAAAAAAAATTAGTAAATGATAATATAAATAAATTAAGTCAAACTTAAATAAAAAACTGAAATAGAGTAGAGAATTTAGGATGAAGGTAGTATAGAGTATTAAATAGAATTTTTTTATAAAATTTTATCCATATTTTAATTATTTTCATCATAATTTCTCCTAATATAAATAAAATATATAAAAAAGATAGTATTATATTACAAAAACATAAAATATGGAATACATAACAAATAGATATTATTCAACAAAAAAATACAAGAAAAGAAAAAGAATGCTCTAATAAAATATGTGTATCAGTTATTTTTTGATTTTATACATGTTTGATATCTTAATGTATATTATTTAAAATGAAAATAAAAATCCATTCTAATTCATGTGTTAAGGTAAACAAGAGTAAGTTGAAAAAAAATGAAAAGAAAATATCGGTAAACCACAGTAAATTAAGGAAATATGAAAATCTGTGTAACGCATATCACTTACCATGATAAGTGATGTTTCACGACTGTAAATTGTGGTATTTGAGTCAGTACTGTTGTTGTGGCTGCCTTCCACTGTAGTGTACTTGTGTTTGAGAACAACTAAATGATGAGTTATTTGTACATTGTTCTCGTTTTTATTGAATTTCTACTAACTTATATACCACATAAAACTCTATTAAGAAGCTACTTAAAAATATTTTGTTAAAATTTTTTTTATTAAAATCTTTTTTGTTAAGTCAGGTATTAAAAAATCACACACAAATAGTTATTATTTAATATTATTAGTATTTTTTAACAAAAAATATATTTTTATTATTTAGATAATGTGTAAGCTTTCGAATAATATTGGTTCTTAGCCAAAAAAAAACAGAATCACGGATACTGAATTTTTAGTAAGTTTTAAATTGTAAAACAACCGCCTAAGAATAAACGGTGTTATCATGACGTTTAATATATAGCTGAATAATACATTACACTCGGAGTCAGGGGCGTTGCGGATTCAAAGAGGTTAGTAGTTGCTTCGCCCTCTTTAAGTTTAATTCATAATTCAATTCATGACTCTTCTTCAGCTATCAATCAAAAAAATTTTGGAAAATTTAATATTAATTTGTTAGGTTTCAAATATAATTTCTTTTATTATTTTTTATCTACGAAATATCGAAAGAAAAATTAGTCTTCAAATAATGAGATGTAGAGAGCAGAAGTGTCCTAGCCTTTCGTAGGAAATAAATACTACATCCATCTTAAAATTTTTGCTCTATTTTACTTTTTATTGTATTTTAACTTAAATTTATTCATATTATTATTTGTTAGAAAAAAATTAAAAAATATATATTTAGAAACTAAATATCTTGATTTATCATTCATATATAAAGATTTTTCAATTATATATTTAAATATTAAAAATAAAAAAATCCTAGTTTAATTACAAAATATAAATGAAGAAAAAGTTTTGGGATGAAGGAAATACATTACAATCATCTTAAATTATGTACTATAATAAAAAAAAATTACATCTTTAATACTAATATTATATTCTCTCTATTTTATAAAAGCTCTCCCTTTTCGTACTTACAGTAATTAATTTATAATTTTATTTATTTTCTAAATTCATAATAAAAATATGGAATTTTTATATAAGAATGAAACTTTAAAAATCATAGCTTTTAAATTATTTTTATAAATTTTTTTTAATACACATTAATATAAATAATTAAATATATTTAAGTTTAAATCTAATAAAAAAAAATAAAAGGACCTGGAGGAAGGACGTTATCAGGACTGACATAACAAAATAGGTATGACATGACAATGTAGCTACGGGGTTCCTTTCAACCAGAAAAGGAAGGAAAAAGAAAGGAATAAAATGGAAGGAATACAGGGCACAAATGCAAATGTACCGGGCCCACAACATCTGAAATTTTACTGCAAAATGCAATTCCGTTGCCGGGAATCGAACCCGGGTCTCCTGGGTGAAAGCCAGATATCCTAACCGCTGGACGACAACGGAACACGCTACCCTTGGTGGTTACAAATATAACTATGTTAAACTAGTGAGTTGCACTAGCCTTTCAACTCTAGCCCAGCCCATTCCAGTTCTTAAAGATGGTGCAAGATGGTCCAAGCTCATTCATAGTATCGGGGGACAGATCACATATAATTCTCAATGCCTCATTCGTCGATATTAGATTACTTTAGTCCCTACACATAAGCAAATTTTATTTAATTACCATTGTACCGTAATACTTCATAAAAAGGTTATAGCTAGGGTGATTGCATGGTGCAGAGTTCCATATTAATTAGGAAAAGGTATTATCATGAACCGATGGACTTCAAAAAATGAGACAGTATATGATTTCCCAATATATACTCAGCCACTCAACAAAAAGAAAAACCTCAACTTGAACTCAGAAGAAGTTCAGTAAACCTAAATCAACAAGAATCCAAACAACATAACTTAAACTCAAACCTAAGTTTAGAAGCACGGTAACTCATTAATTTTGACGCTGGATGACTTGACCAAAATCATCAAGAGTACATATAACTTTAATTAGTCCAAGAAAATGAGTATTGTTAAATGTGAAAACTTGGAGTCATTTTGGCTAAAATTAAATTGGAAGAGTTAACACATTTTTCTAGTTGCGTTTTGTTGGACAAGTGTGTCAGATTAGTCATGTGGTTTGACCTCTTCAAAAGACTCCTTAAATTGGAAAATTTGCAATCTTGCCCTTTAAGTCGTGTGATTTCAATCAATTTGGCTCAAAACGGGTTAGGCGCTATTGTTTTCCTTTGTAATATTTCACAATTTTAGGGCAAAAAACGGTTGGTTCATATCAAGACTGCTCAGGTTCAAAAACAAGTTAATTTGTGCAAGTTAAATTATACCAAACTTGCAATTGAACTTAAGACCTCAGTTTTAAATGCATGCACTTAGGCTGTAAATATGAATTATGAAGCTAGTGCGATTGTTACACATTATTGGTGATTTTTATGCTTAACAAGGCACATGAGAGACGGGTGTTAATAGATGGAGCAAAGCTTGATTTCAAACACTGCTTCAAGATTTTAACATATACTCATGTAACTTGAGTGATTAGAATAGTGGGTGAAGGTATTTGCCGTAATCTCCAAAGAGTAAGGATGACAATTGAGTGGGGTGAATCAAGTTTGAATTAGATCATTCAAGTTTAGTTTTAATTGAGTTATTATAATTTTGGGTTCAGATCGGATTATTTGGGTTTTGGTTGATTTGATTTCGAGTTCAAATTGAGTTAGATTGGTTTGTTTGGGTTTAGGTCAATATCAAGTTAGGTAAATTTCTATCCCATGTGACATTGGATTGAGTTATTCATGTTTTGGTCTAAATTTGGGTTTAGCAATTTGGTTGACTCATGATAAAGGAGTTCAAACATCAAATCCTTTAGGGCTTGGGTTATTCAAACCCGAGTCATTTTGTGTTTGGGTCATTCAAGTTCATGTTATTTTGGCTCATATTTCACTTGCATCATGATCGAGTTCAAATTGGGTTACATTTGGAAATTTTAACCTTTTTAGTCAATTTGGATTAGAGTTATAACTTTAGAGCTAATCAATCTTGACTTATGCTAATCTAATCTAAAATGATTTATTTTTATATTTACATCTTTTTAGCCTTGAAGTAATTATATTTGAAAACCAATATTATTTAGGTCTAATAATCTATTGATTGCAAAATTTTTATGATACTATTAATTTTTTGTGAATTTTTCTTTTTAAGTCATTAAAGAAGAAAAAAATCATGAAAATTTAATAACATTATAATAATTTTAAAAATCATGAAAATTTAATAACATTATAATAATTTTATATTGAATGGATTATTTCACGTATATAATATTGAATTTTAAATAAAATTGATTCTGGTAAAAAAAATTATAGAATAAAAACAAGTCATTTTGAATTAAGTTGACTTAAATTGAAACGAATTGCCTCTTAATCTGAATTTCTATTTTTAGTTTCTCTCAACTTTTTGTACATAGTGCATACCATCACATTTTCATTACAACAGTTTCCTATAGGGGCTATCCCGTAATTATTGAACATTTTTAAAATTTGTAATATTTTCTCAATTTTTTATTATTAAACTTTTTGTAAAATCTTTTCAAGGTATTACTTAGTTAAAAATGTGACACATAATTGTGTATTTGGAAATATTACAAAGAAAATGGACCAGTACGGCAATTAGTTATTGTTAATTTCAAAGAATTCCGAATATTGTTTGTGTCATCTTTACCTATATAACTCATTACAACTATGTCGATTTTTGTCTTAAATTCATTCACTTGTACGGTAATTTGTGTAGTATTTAAAGTTTTCAAGCACTTGAATTTGGTTTAAAAGTGTGTTTCAAGTGAATGTTTAAAGGGGGTGGGCGAAGGCTTGGTAGAAGCAAAAGGCAACCCACAGGTAAATAAGTCACTAACATGATGCATTTGATTAGGAGTCTAAAAAGTGGGTCGATTGAAGAATCGGGTTGGCATAGGTCCAATTTGAGAAATTATTGGGCCCGTGGCTAAAATTGAAAACATTCCAAATTCTAGTTATTGGATGAAAATAAGATATTCGCGACCATAACCCTTGTGCACAAAGTGCTAACGATTCAAAGTTAACTGCCCAACATTATTGAATAGTCTCTCCTCACAAAAACCTTTTGGTGACTCTTTACAGGTAACCCCAATAGATTAGTGGTTTGCCTATTGATGGAAAAATATGGTCATTCACACTCTATATGACAAGTGAAAGCTACTTTGAATGCCTCAACCATGTGAAAAAGTCTTAGTTATGGTAGGGAATTAGTCAAGGATCAGCATCAATGGGTTGTAGGAAATAATATATCTATAAAAGTATGGGAAAATGCTTGGATCTCAGGATTCAAACCTTCTTAACTTTTAACACTCATTCATCCTAATGGTCGCAATGTTTGTTTAAAGGTTTTAGATCTAATGGACATTCCAAATCAAAGATGGTTTATGGCAGCTCTTTAGTAGAATTTTCCAGATCATATTGTCACCTAGATTCTTCAAATCCTATGCTCATTTGATCCAAGTAAATAAGATTCAGTCATCTGGTTGGGAAATAGCTCGGGAACATATACTACCAAGCAGGGTTATAGCTTGGAACTCTGAAAACGATCAGCCCCTCTTCTTAATTCTATTGTCAATTCATTAATGCCATACCTACACTTTAAATTCTCCCCCTTCCTAAAAAAAGTGATGGCCTTCATTGTGCATAAAAAAATCAAATTTGTCTTATGGAAATGTTTACTAAATGCCCTTTTAACGACCAGCAATCTAGCTTCTCGTAGCGAGTTATCTAACTCTATTTGTTCAAGATGTCAGGATGAAACTATTTTCCATCTGTTTTGGGGATGTCAAGGTTCTTGAGAGGTTTGGCGAAATTTTTGTGCACAACCGTCGAGAAGGAGATTTCTTACCTTTAAGGCATGACTCTCTAATTTACTTGGTGATCAAGAAAAGTGGCATTTTGAGTGGTTCAGATATCTAGTCTCTATACTTTAGTTCATTTAGTTAGGCAAAAATGAATGTGCATTCCATAGTGCTTCATTCCATACCCAATCAATTATAGCAAGAAGAGACGACCTTATCCAACAAATTCTCGCATCCCGTAAATTTTGAGCTAAATACCTTCAGTTTTTCTTCAACACACCACACCTTTTATGCCATACCTAGGGAACCAATAAATTAAAACCAATGATTCATTCACCAAAAATTTTTGCTATTAATGGTGCTTGAAGACAATCATCCAAAATGGGAGCTATAGCTTGGGTTTGGCAATGAGTCAGTGGACAGTTTAAATTTCACTATGGAACTTCTATCCCCTTATGCTCCTCAGAGTTGGAAGTTGAGGTCAAAGGACTTTTAGAAGCTGACAAGACAACATATATTCTCCATATTCCTAATACTATTTTTGTGTCAGATTGTGCCCAAATTTTGCATGCATAGTGAGGATATCTTCCTTTGGCACTACGTATGTTGCACATGGTCCAACAGATCATATTAACATTGAAGCCTTTCCCTGGATGTTCCGTGCTAATTGCTCCTAGAGAAAAAGTGGTAGTAGCACACCAAATTGCAGCTTCTTTTCTCCCTTAGCTTTAGTTTGATGGTTTCTTATTACCCAAAAAAAAAAAGTGCTACCATTACCTTTCTAGGACAGTACTGATTCATCAGCCAAGTATTCAATTAAAGCAAAACTTTTTAAGTAGTACTAGTTTGGGAAGATTACCAAAAACCCTTTGAGGTTTGGTCAAACTTAGAGTTTTATCCTTCATTTTTTAAATACCTACACTTACCTCCCTAAAAAATTATGAAATCTACACTTACCCCATTATGAAGCTAACTCCGTTAATGATTGTTAAGGGAAAAATTTTTTTCATTTTATCCCCCTAGCCTTCTTTGTTCAATAAATTTAGCCCCCAAACTTTACACTTTATCAATTCACCTTCATTACCCACACCACTCTATTCTCTCTCGTTCCTCTCTAATCTCCATCATTCTGCCTCTTTCTCTTTCTCTTTCTCTCTTATTGAACTCATCGGCTCTCTTTCATTCTATTGTAAGTTATAAAAATGCTAATCGTAAAGGCACAATAGATGTTGAAGTTGTTGGGTTTCCGGAGCCAAATAGCGCAGCGGAATTTAACCGAAACCCTTCAGGATTCAAGTGAAACGGGGTAAACCGGGTGTTCGAAAATTTTCATACCTAATTTTCGGTTGAGATCTCTCACTCAACTATAGAGTCGAATCACAAAACCTGAACAGTTGATGTGTTCAGGCTCTTTATGGTATCCACACGGGCCTCTCAGGATCACCACGCTTCCACCACATCCCGATAGATGCGTTTATCTTGCGCTCGCAGTGCTAGCTTGCGTCCTCCAAGGAATTGCAAGAGAAGAGTGCGGCTGTCCTTTTGGGATGCTAGGGCAAAAAGACCTGCGAATTTCCCACTAAAAGTTGTATTTATAGTGAGACTCAACTTCCAGGCCTAATGGGTTTCAAAGCCCTAATCCAATTAGGCCTTAATTTCGGGCATAATAATGGCTCAACTCTTGGGCCCATTATTAATACGAAATTAAAGTGAAACCATAAACCCAAATAATTAGCTCATGCACTCTAATGATTCAAATAGCTCTATGTGTGCGACCCAATAGGCTCTTGCCACGTTGGCAATGATCATGAATCACATTTATGATCATAAGCAATGAGCGGTGTCTAGCAACACATCATTGCTACCCAAGTAACAAGATTGTCGGTGATTCGACTAAACCTTTATGATCATCACCGATATATGTCATTGTCCCTTTGTCCAAGATATCAAGACTAAGCACGAGACATGGAATGTGTCACTCTCGTATAGCCCAATCTTTGGTTTCTTGATTATCGAGTAAACTAACTTAAGTTGATGACATTGATATCGTATATCAACTCATCCGAGCATAGCCATGCATTTTCTAAGTCTCACTCTATCAAGGGGCCCGAAGATATCACTCCCGTTACATAGGAGGGACAAATCCTATCTTGATCATACAAATCCCTCCGCATGATATGTGACATACCCAATGACCTCCTTCAAGTTCACTTAGTTACGAGCAACAAAGGAAAGTATCAAAGTATGTGACTCACATGTAGGAAACCTTGATGATCTTAGGTCGAAGGACTACATATATCATGATCACTATGAGAATCACTTATGACACTCATATAACGATCCATGAAGTGTTCTCATGGTGGGTCGGTCCAGTACACAAGTTCTCCAACTTGTACCCATATGTAGACTACATATCTCATATTAGTCTCCACATATGCTAGTCGTTATGTATTATTGCAACCCGCTCCACAATAATACTAGACTATGGACGTTTAAGAATATCATTATTCTAGGGTTACAATTATGTTTATTACGTTACGCAAAAACAAAACAATGAACATAATTGCTGGATTAATGCCTTAATAAAATATCATGACTCAATGTGCAAAAAATACAATCATCTTATGATTGGCTTTTTTGGCACAACACTAACAGAAGTAGAGTAAGAAAAAATCTCATTCTCATAAGGATTGATTGAATTATTTGTCAAGTACCACTACTCTAAGATAACTTTGGCTAAACTATCAAGGGTGAATGATAAAAATATCCTAAAGTAAGCTAAATGAAATGTCATTAATCTAGGACATTACTAATGCAAATGTAAGTTGAGATTTTTCCCAAATTACTAAAGTACACCTCCTATGGGCTCACTACTTGGGTTACTTAGTTAGCAAATTTAGGCTAGAGATTTAGTTTTCATTGCTTATTGATGAAGTTACTCAATTGAACCCTTGTTCTTATAAGTGAAATGATTATCTCTCTCTATTCTAAGTTTAGTAAGGAGTCTCATCCGATTACAAGATTAGAAAGATACATTACTGCTCAATTTACCTTCACCTATTGATATAGACTAGTTTCCCAACAAACTCATTGTCATTAATTTATTCTCCTAGGTCTAAGTAGTTTTAATTTTTTTTAAGAGTTTAAAAGCAATCCATATTGCAACCAATTGTGTGCATCAATTAGCTAACACACAACAAGCACACGAGAAAAAAAAATAAGCAATAAAATGAAAACCAACATCACATAACCATAGACTCAACTAACTTAACTAATCCAAGTAGTTACAACCATAGATAGTGTCGAGAACACTGCTTCATACTCAAACTAAATATAACCACTAAAATAAATAAAAGAACATCCATATCTAATACAAACATAAGAAATGAAAAAAGAAACCTAAAGCCTATAATTGCTTAATTCCACAAGCTTCTAGAGGTTTTCAAGTGTTCCAAGTCCTCTCTAAGTAATGCTCAATAGTGCTCCATAAGAATATGCAAATTATCTAAGTTATGGTGATGAAGAAAAACCTAGGTCTAACTTGAGAAGATGAAGAATAAATGTCTATTCTGCTTGGGATATAGATTCTCTAAGTCTTGGAGGAGTCCTTTTCACCTAACAACCCATTTGGATAGAATCTGTTGGCCAATAACATGTTTAGATTCAAATTAGAGGTGGGGATCACTTTTTTTCCCCAAGTGCACGGGCGCCATAGTGCTAGAAAAAGGCCCACAGGGCACTATAGCACCATTATGCATGATTGTCCTGGCGCCACAATGCCCAAGGCATGCAAAGGGGCACCAAAATGACATAACTGTGGCACCACAATACCACATTAGGTCACAAAGCCAATGAACTGTTTGCCCCAAGTTTTGATTTTTCATTCTACTGACTCCTGATATGATCCAATCCTTCAGTTTCCTTATCCATTTTACAAAATCAAAGTTCAAAGTAAGAAATGACGGAAAAATTTGGTGTGGAGGTATAGAAAAAGATGCTTGAAATAGATTAAAAAAAATCAACACTTTTGACCATACTAATTGACACATATCATATTCCTTTTTGATCTATCTTGTTCTCTTAATTGGACTCAATCGAAGATGAACCCCTCGCTAGATCAGACTCAATCGGTTGTAATCAGACTCAATTGGAGACAAGCCATTCACTAGATCTTTGTTTGTGACCCCAGATGTCTGTTGCGGCCCTCTACCAATTGTCTCTATTCGCTAATTGACCCTCTTCTAATTATCTCCATTTGCCAATAGCTTAAAATCATTCTTTATATCCGATTGCTTCTCGCCCTTTCTTCTCTTAATTTATCTTGTCCATTTCATTTGCCAGAGGGTTGATGGTGGGTTAGTGGATCTGGTTTTGTCTCACTCCTCTAGTGGTGAAAAAATGAATTGCTGGTCTCAAAGGAAATGAATCATTTGGGAAATAAATCTCACTAGTCGTGAAGGAATGAATCATTTGGGTAGGGTGCAAAAAGAGAGAGAAAGAGGAAGGGAAAGAGAAGATTTCGGTGGCATGCATAGCTGGGGGCGGTGGCAATGAAGATTTGGGTTTGGTCTAGTTAAGAAGGGATGAGTTTAGTTTTTTTCATTGGCCAAAGGGCAGGTTTAGTTAAAGATAGGGAAAATCATTCGATGCAAAAGTTGGGGGTAAAGTTTTTATGAAATAAGAATAGGAGTGCAAAATAAATATTTTCTCTTTTCTGTATAGGGGTAAGTGTAGGTTAGTTTATGTGTTTTAACGGATGTTAATGGCGGAGGGGGCAAATAAAGGTTTCAAGCTTTTTAGGGAGGTCAGTGTAGGTTTTTGAAAAATGAGGAATAAAACTGTATGTTTGACCAAGCATCATGAAATTTTTGGTAATTTTCCCTACTAGTTTGTATGAGATATCTTCATTCGTTTAGAATGAAACTATTCCCTCCTCTAAACCGATCATGTTACTGGCTAGGAGAGAAAACTGGTTCGGTCTTATGTCTCGATTCCGCAGAGTAGAATGGAAAAATTTTCGAGGATCTTAATAAGGCGAGCCAAAATACATAAGATTCTTTTTCCATTTAGTTAGCAACAGCCAGCAACTTGGTCCTCGCTCATTCCTCCCATAAAAGACAAGGAATAGGCATATTGATCCACGTAACTTAAAAAGCAACAAACCCACCCTAGCGCACCATTCGCTACCTACTTTCTACATATATACCAGACCTCCCACTTGGGTGATTCTCATATATTCCGCCACGTACTTTTTTTTTTCCGAGTGAGTGAGAGAGAGAGGAGACAAAAATTTCACGAGATGGACAGGCCAAAATCACAAGAAATTTATGTTTTGATGTAGTTGTGATTTGTCCTTATATTAGTATGCCTCGGATATCTTAGTGATATATATCTAGGTAAAATTGGCGTCCTGCTCATGTTTTCTTTTTTCAAATTTGAGGAGCCGCAACTTTTATTACTTGAGGGACGGATTTTTCTTTTTCTTTTTCTTGGTTATAAATCAACGGGGTGAGGACCTTTTTTATCTTTTAATTTTATCAATTTTATCACTTCAGTCCTAAAACTACTCAAGTTGCCAATGGAGTCCTTTGACATTTATTCTGTAAGCTCTATTAGTCCTATAACTATTGAAATTGCCATGTATTTAATGGAAATGCCAGTTGGCACTTCACGCCATTTAACTTACAATACATAAGGGCTTTTTTTTTATCACTTTTAAGAAGTGAGGTGGCGATGTAATGCAAAGAGAAAATGTTGGGATGTGCGACAGAGAGAAGATGTGGGGATGTAGGGAGGTGAAGATCTGCGAGGTCACCGCCGCCATGGGACTCCGGTCTGTTCGCCGTTACCGTCGCTGCTGCTGTCACCTTCAATCTCTACCGCCATCATCCCCAACGTCGCCGCCACTATTTCTCAGCCATCGCCCGACCCTTCTGCCTCTACTGCTTCCTCCTTCCACCTCATTCATTTCCCAATCCAAGGCTCGACGACAACACAAATCCCCACATAGAATCGTTAATTGCCTCCTCTCCCTCTAAACCCCCATCCAATTTTCGATAAAGCAACACAAATCTAGATTCTCCGACCGTCGACGATGCCCAGAAGATGAAAAAAAATAAGATCAGAAAGGAGAGCGATTCCGAGGTGCTAAAGCATGCGAACGAGCGGACGCTGGCCATGGCGGCGTGCATGAGTGGGCTCTGATCTGTGGTCCTCCTGCTCGACGGCTTTCGCTGCTCCAATTGTGCTACCTCTGGCTACTCTCAAAGCCGCAGTCACTAAACTAACGCCGATGCGCTGGAAGTAGTGGATTCCGGTGGGGATCTCGGTTAGGCATATGGTTTGTGACGAATAGCCACTCCATCGCCGGATTTGTGATGAATCACTGCTCCGTCGCCGAATATGTGACGAATCGATGCTTGGCGAGTAGCCCAGCCTAACCCTACACTTACCCTAAACTAAGTGTAACCAACTCCCATCCTCATCCCATCCCGTTGCCTACTGTTGCTCTGCTCGAGATCAAATATGCTCTCTTGCCCTCACGCCACCGTCCGGCTTCCATTTAGTTGCCGTGTTAGGTTTGGGTTGTAAAGCGGATTGTGTAGCGGGTTGTCCTTCAATTCTTTGTCCCGTGGCGATGGGTGGGAGATTGGCAACCTGAGCCGAGACGATGACGACTGGGGCAGCCATCGAGAGGATGGGTGGCAAGCGACGACGATGAAGCACTGCGGATGGAGGGGGGACTGAATCACGCGACACTCTCCTCTTTGATTGAGCGTCGCCAGCAGTCAGGCAACGCTCAACAGTGGCTTTATGGGGTGGTCGACGATGGCACGAGGGATTGGGGCCGGCACGCGCTCGTGGCAGAAGAGGCTATTGGCAATGAGATGCTGGTTTATATCGGGTAAACCCGACCCTAACCCAATATTTTCAGTTATGGTCGGTTCGGGTTAAGCCAATAAATAAGATTGGGTCTGATTGTAATTTTCAAATCGAAAAGTTACTTAAAAATTTCAGATTCTGACCCTCACCTGAAATTTACAGCCGTATTCTTTACCCGTGCTCTTTTTTCTATTCCAAGACCAAAGGGCTTCGAATTGGATTGGCCAAAAAAAAAATGTATTTTTCTGGACTGGATTGACTACGTTACAACTTAAACCTGCAATTACGGTCTGTTAACGTTCATCCAAATTATATATATATACAGGATATACCTAAAACCGTTGCATTTAAAGATAGATTGTCCATATGTGCAATTGAAACTATTAACTTTTGTCCAAATAATATTAATATATATATATATATATATATATATATATATATATATATATATAAACAGAACCATAATACTAATATATTTTAATACAAATAGGATGAACCTTCTATTTTTTTATTTTTTTGGAAACAGGAAAAGAAAAGTTCAAAGGTGGTGAAAAAGCAACAAAAGTTTGTGCTGGGTCTCTGACAATTGACAAATAAAGGACAAAACGAGAAAAGGACGAAAACAAAAGAAAGAAAATGGGCGTAGAAGCGGAAGGGAGGAAAATTGAAAAAGCAACTTAATTTATTATTACTTCTGGAGAAAATGCGATTACTTTGTGTTGGAGTCCAACTTCGGAACCCATCTCAATACATCCCTGGAACCTATGCCTTTTCTGGTTTGATTGCAGGTGATTGAAGGAGCCTGGCCCGAGGATCCAAAGTTTGACATGTGGCCGACGTTCTTAAGAAGACATTGCTGGTTTTCTGGAAATGCCCGGATTTTGTTAAAACAGAATTTAGATGCAGCAGGGGCTTCCCTCCCTAGACACTGTACATTAACTACGTAAGTGCTGCATGCCTAAATTAATTAATACTCTGTAGTCTGTAGTACGTATATTTAACCATTAACTTGACCTTTAATTCTGATCCTAGTTAAATCACACATTTAATTACTCCAGTAACGACAAGTTTTTCTTCGTCTTTTACCAACTCCTGGATGATAAATATAGATTAGTCAATCGCTCCAAGAATGCTAGTACCTCATCGGATGGACTAATTTTGGTCACCCTCATCACTGCTAAAAACTCGAGAGTTCAAAGGTGAAAATTCAGATGAGAAAACATACAAGAGATCATAAAAGTTAGTATTGAGTTAGAAACCTGCTTCTGAGCTCTGGAGCGAGTGGCCGACTCTCCATTCTTCATCATGTGAATGTTTCGCTTCACTCAACTTGCTAACTTTATCATCACTCCTAGGATCCCTTTTCTTGCACGGGAATGGAAAAACAAGGGTCGAACAGTGGCTTGCCTAGGTTGAGGCGGACATTGGACGCGGCATTCAATGTGAAGATGGTGGCCAGTTGCAGAGCCAAAGAAGCGGCGGAAAGATGGGGCTTTTGGCAAAGGTGGAGGTAATATGTATCAGGACTTAAATTAGGATTATTAGGTTTACTTTATGTTAATAACTTGGCTTCCTATTAGCGTAGTTAGCATCTAGTTGTCTTGATAGTTGCAAAGAATCTAAGGACATTGATTTGCTCTCCAATGATGAGTTGCAAAGTTCATTGATAGTTCATGAACAACAGTTTCGAAGACAAGGCAATGAAGAACAAGCGCTCAAAATTTCTTATGAACAAAGAACTGGTGAGAGTAGTAGAGGTCATGGCAGAACTTCGTTTTGAGGTAGGAGAAGAGAAAGAGGATGTCAAGCATTCAACAGAGCCACCATTGAATGCTACAGGTGTCGTAAACTTGGGCACTATCAATATGAATGTCCTATGCTAAATTATGCAAAAACGGATGAACAAAAGGAGATGTTGTTAAAGACCTATGTTGAAACTATTGGAGCAAGGAGAGAGGATTATGGTTCTTGGACTCGAATTGTAGCAACCACATATATCGTAATAAGCTCTTGTTTTCTAACTTGAATGAAAATTTTCAACAAGAGGTGGAATTGGAAAATAATACAAAAATGAATGTTGCTAATAAAGGGAGTGTCAAGTTGAAGATAGATGAGGCGAATTATCTTTTTACTGAAGTATTCTTTATGCCTGACCTGAAGAACAACTTATTAACTATAGGACAATTACAAGAGAGAGGACTTACTATATTGATTTAGCCAGGAAAATGCACGATTTATCATCCACAAAAAAGGTAAATTATTCAAATAGAAATGATAGCCCAATCTAATGTTTGTCCCTATCGCTAACTATCCATATCAATTTCAGGCACATCAATAACTTGTTCTAACACCACTTATCAGAGTCTCGCTCACCTTTGCCATTGTAGCCTCGGCCACATCAGCTCCAAGGGGTTGAAAACTTTACAGCAGAAGAATATGGTGCAAGGATTACCTTAACTTCCTGTTTCAAATGTGGTGTGTGCAAATTGCTTAAAGGGAAAGCAACACTGAGAACCTATACCAAGAAATGCTATTTGAAGGGCTTAACAAAAGCTAGAGTTCGTATATGCTGACTTGTGTAGGCCAATCTCTCCAATCTTCAATAATCAAAAGAGGTATTTGCTATGTTTTATTAATGATTTCAGTAGAAAAGCTTGGTCCTACTTTCTAAATGAAAAATTAGAAGCGTTTGCCCTCTTTAAATTGTTTAGGGCTTATGTGGGGTAAAGAAACTAGCCTATGTATTAAATTTCTGCGCATGGATCAAGGAGGGAAGCTGCACATGGATCAAGGAAGAGAGTTCACTTCAGGTGAATTTGATGATTTTTGTAAGAATAGTGGGATAAGGATATAATTGACTAATGCTTTCACTCCTTAACAAAACGGGTTGTAAAGTGGAAGAACCAAACAGTAATGAATATGGTTAGATGCATGCTGTTGGAGAAAGGAGTTCCAAAAACATTTTGGCCTAAAACGGTTAACTGGTCCATTTATGTTCTAAATCGATGCCCTACTATTGCTTTGAAGGTTGTAACACCACAAGAAGCATGGAGTTTAATGAAACCTTCTGTGAACCATTTTAAAGTATTTGGCTGTGTATGTCACGTGCTTGTGCCCGATGATAAAATGACTAAACTAGAAAATAAAAGCATTAGTTATGTTTTTCTCGGAGTAAGTGATGAGATGAAGGTTATAGGCTATAATCCAGTCACAAAGAAGATAATTGTTAGCTGTGTTATGGTTTTTGAAGAAAATAAAAAATAGGATTGGGACAAAAATCATGAACAACAAGATCTAAAATAGGGAGAAGATATGGAGTTAAGCAATGTATTGAGGGAGTCTAAATATAAAGATGACACTGGTTTTTATGGAAATTTGTTAAGCCCTATAAGTACTGAACCATCAACTTCAAGTTCTGTAAGCATAGAGTCTTCAAGCCTTTCAAGCTCGAGTTCAAAAACAGGAAGACCCAGAAGAGTGTCTGTTTGGATGCAGGATTATGTGAGTGGTCCAAATTTGTCTGATAAAGAGATCAATATGAATCTAGTTTTGTTTGCAAGTGCCAATCCTATAAGTTTTAAAAAAGCTATCAAAAGTAAACACTAAAGGCAAGCCATGGATTTCAAAATTAGGTCTATTGAGAAGAATGGCACATGGTTTCTCATTGACTTGCTTGAAGGAGATAAACTGAATGGAGTCAAATGGGTTTATAAGACAAAGCTAAATGAGCATGGAAAGATTGAAAAATATAAGGCTCAGTTGGTAACAATAGGCTGTGCGCAGGAGTATGGTGTCGATTACTCCGACATTTTTGCTCTAGTGGCTCGACTAGACATAGTTAGAGTAATTTTTGCCCTTATAGCTCAAAAAAGCTTGATTGTATATAAGTTTGATGTTAAATCAGCTTTTTTGCATGTTGAGTTAGTAAAAGATGTATTTGTGGAACAGCTTGAGGGTTACAAGAACAAAGAAGATCCTCACAAAGTTTACAAGCTAAAGCAAGCTCCTTAGGCTTGGTTTACTCATATTGAAAGCTATTTTTTAAAGGAGGGTTTTGAAAAACGTATAAGTGAGCAGACACTTTTTGTAAAAAAAAAATCATAAAGGTAAACTTCTGATCACAAGTCTATACGTAAATGACTTAATTTATACAGGTAATGATGTGGATATGATAAGAAAATTTAAGAGTTCAATGATTAAAGAATTTGATATGATGGACTTAGGAAGAATAAGGTTCTTTCTTAGAATTGAAGTTCAACAATTTATGGAAGGAATCTTTATTAGTCAGAAAAAGTATGCCATGGACGTGTTGAGGAGGTTCGGGATGGAAGATAGTAATGCAGTGTAGAATCCTATCATTTTAGGATAAAAAATTGCAAGAAATGAGGATGGATCAGAAATTGACAGCACTTTTTTTAAGCAACTCATTGGAAGTTTGATGTATTTAACATCTACTCATCTTGATTTGATGTATGCAGTGAGTTTGATTAATAGGCATATGTCATGGCCTGCAAAGCTACATCTCATGGTTGCAAAGAGGTTATTGAGATATGTGAAAAAAATGACTAAGCTTGGCATATTGTATAAGAACGAGGGAAGCGAAATTTTGACTGCCTATATTGGTAATGACTATGCGGGATGTTTGGAGGACAGTAATAGCACTTCTGGATATGCTTTCCTATTGAGTTCAAGTGCAGTTTTTTGGTTTTCAAGGAAACAACATATAGTGACACTCTCCACAACAAAAACTGAATTTATTATTGTTGCTGTTTATTGTTGACACCCAATTTCGTCCGACCATAAAAAAAAATTTTTAAAAGAAATTAAATAAAAGAAATTAAAAAATTATTATTTTTATTATTATTATTATTACTAAAAATTTTAATTAGTTTAAAATACATTTTTGTTTTGTGAAGATTTGATTTAAAATGATATATGTGTGTATTTGAAAGAAAAAAAGAAAACTCCAAAAAAAATGGCAAAAATTAAAAGTTTGAGGTAAAAATGACAAAATTGAGAAGTTTCAGAAAAAATTGACAAATTCTAAAAGTTCCAGGAGCATTTGGTAGTTTGTCACATAAAATTTTGAGCCTGCCGACGTTTTTGGCTCCAATTGACAGAAAACGACAAAATTGTCAAAATCAGAAGCTTCAGGAACTTATCCAGAGGCTGAGAGACGTAAAGGACTAAAATTGTCATTTTACCAATTTACAAGATAAGTTTGAAATTTTTTATTAATTTATCCATCAACAGTTCAGCCAAACTTCCTCTATAAATAGCCCCCCCAAATTTTGTGCTGAACACAGATAAAAATAGAAAGAAAAGCTTAGAGCTCCGTTTTTAAAATAGAAAAAATTACAGCCTTAGTCCCTAGCTCTCCTTCCTTTCCTCAGAAAATCTCAAAACTTTTCATTTTGACGATTAAGCCATCTTCTCCCCCCCTCGCGCGCCCTCTGTTTCCATTTCTCAGAATTCAGAATTTAAAATCAAGGGTACAACTCTCATTTAATCCTTCATATTTTCAATTTCTTTCACTTTGGTCACTAACTTTGTATTTTATTCTTGCAGAATTAATTACTAACCCTTTTAATTTTTACTTGTTTGTTTATTATTTGTTTATTACTAACCCCTTTTTTTATTGTTGTTATTAACTTACTAACAACTAACTTTTAATACTATTATTGTTACTAACCTTTTAATTTTTGCATTATTACTAACTTTTATAATTGTTGTTAACAATTAATTAACTTTTATTATTGTTGTTAATTAATTAATTTAATTAACTTGGCTAACTTTTATTATTGTTGTTAATTAATTAATTTAATTAACTTGGCTAGCTTTTTATTATTGTTGTTAATTAATTAATTTAATTAATTTGGCTAACTTTTTATTTATTGTTGTTAATTAATTTAATTAATTTGGCTAACTTTTTATTTATTGTTGTTAATTAATTTAATTAATTTGGCTAACTTTTTATTATTGTTGTTAATTAATTAATTTAATTAACTTGGCTAACTTTTTACTGTTGTTAATTAATTAATTTAATTAACTTGGCTAACTTTTATTATTGTGGTTAATTAATTAATTTAATTAACTTGACTAACTTTTTATTATTGTTGTTTAACAATTAATTTAATTAACTTTGCTAACATTTATTATTATTTTTAAAGTGGATGGCCAAAAAGCCCCACTTTATTATTATTAATTTTTTTTCTTTATATAATTTTTTATTTAATTCACCTTTACCCTTTACTAATTAATAAATAAATGAAAATTAAAAGAAGATTATTTTGTAATTAATTATTAAGGCTAATAAAAATTATTTTTAAAAAAAGCCAATTATTTTTATTTTTACATACATGTTTTTAATTCTTTAAAGATAGCAAAAAGTTAAAATTAATTTTAATAGTTATTTTTATCCAGTAAAAATAATAAAAAAATAAAAATAAAACCTGTTTAAAAAAAATACATGAAAATTAAGACTTTATATTTTACTGATTTATTTAAAATATAACTTTTAAATCCACTAAAATAATAAATATTTTTCATTAAACAAGAAAACAAAAAGAAAATTAAAACAAGATAAGAAAAAGATAAGAAAGATAAGAAAAAGATAATAAAGATAAGAAAGATAAGATAAGATAAGAAAGATAAGAAGGAAAAGAAAGAAAAGAAAGAAAAATATAGAAAATAAAAATTTTTAGATTATTAATGAATCTAAAAATTCTATAACAAAAAGAATTACGAATTAGTAATTAAACTAATAATTAATTCCATAAAAATAAGAATTAAATAATTAACTATAAATTAAATCAACTTACATATCCGGATGATCCGTCAGGATCTGCGGTTTTAAAAAAAAATATCACCCTTTTAATTAAATAAATTAAATAAAAAAAAGATAAAAATCCATATTTACAATATGGATTAAATTATTTAAAAGTTCACCAAATTCCGTGTCCAAATGACTCGGCAGAGTCCATGGTTCGGAATCAAAAATCTTCCGTGTCCAAATGACTCGGCAGAGTCCATGGTTCGGAAGTATAAAATTTCATACAAATTAATTAATTTAAAAATCCACATTTCGACTAATCCAGTTAAAATTTCTAATTTTGAAAATTAACTGAGAATTATTTAAAAGCAAAGCAAAACAAAATTAAAATCAACTAAGGTGCTAATTTTTGGGCGTTTTAACAAAGTTGTTTTAACGTAACCGTACTCCCGATCCCCGAACTCTCGCAGACCAATTTTAAGGTGACCAATCGACCTAAGAAAACTGATTGGTGGCGACTCCCGAAAACCCGACGTTGCCACAGCTTGGCGACTCCACTGGGGACTCCACGTTAGTGAGTCGAGCCTAAAGTTGATTTGTTTTGATTTACTTTGCTTATTATGTGGATTTATATGTTATATTTACTTATTCTAAACATGCATAATGCATTCACAATATGAAGCTCTATACCCGAGCTTCCTTAAATCAAACACGATTCTTTCTAAGCGGAATTGGTGTTGCTGTCCTTGTGAGGCCACGGTCTCCAAGCCTTCACCGGTTTCAAAGTAGCAAAGTAGTGTATTGCCTTCTGAGACGGTTAGTCTCTGCATAGGCCCACGAAAAGCTACGACTCGAATTAATCCATTCCTTACATTAACCCTAGAGGGTAAGGAATCGGGCCGTCACTATGATTTAGTGACGGGATTCGGGAACTATCCCTTGCCTTTTTGATAAGCCACCTTATGCATATAGAACTCCTCACTTAACCATAGAACTGACCATAGAATTTCTACCATTTTACCAACGCCATAAGCATATCCTTGTTATGCTGTGTTGTTCCTCTACACTTTTATTTTCGTATTTATGGTTTTAACTCATTTTTCCATAATACTTCATGAGTTGTTAATTGCTATTTAACTTATTAATAACCTTATCTTTCTTGTGCAATTATTCTTCATGCATCAAAACCACGCATCAAATTATGCTAACTTTTTGGTCTTTATAATGACAACTAAAAGTTTTGAAGTTCTACGATAATGGATAAGCAAACTCACTCATTGCATGCATTCCATTACATTAATCACGTGCATATAAAGTATGATAAAAATAATCTCATTGCATGCATTCCATTACATCAATCACACGCATATAAAATCTGATAAAAATAATCTCATTGCATGCATTCCATTACATCAATCACGTGCATATAAAATCTGATAAAAATAATCTCATTGCATGCATTCCATTACATCAATCACACGCATATAAAATCTGATAAAAATAATCTCATTGCATGCATTCCATTACATTAATCACATGCATATAAAATCTGATAAAAATAATCTCATTGCATGCATTCCATTACATTAATCACGTGCATATAAAGTCTGATAAAAACATAATCTCACTTTATATTGCATGCATCCATTACATCAATCACACGCATATAAAATCTGATAAAAATAATCTCATTGCATGCATTCCATTACATCAATCACGTGCATATAAATTTTGATAAAAACATAATCTCATTGCATGCATCCATTGCATCAATCATATACATGTAAAATCTAATAAAATGAATCTCACTTTAAAAAGGTAAAATTGGACCTCAACACCGATATCCAACTCGGCTCCAAACAAGACTAATGGCAGAACAAACCGAAGGACGTCTCATAGATATAGAGTCCAAGATAAAAAATATGGCCGGAGCAATTCCCTCCTCATTACACCAAAAAATGAAATTCATTATTGACAGAAAGTTAATCACAGTTTTGGCTGAAGAAAGCATTCTGCTATCACCTATATCAACGGTAGCAAAGACCAAGTAGCCTCATCTTCCAAGTTGGAATGACCCAAATGCCAAATATGATTATCAAAAAGGTTCAATTGGACATTCAACTGAAAATTCTGTCATATTGAAACTCAAGGTCCAACAGTTGGTCGAGTCCAAGTTGCTAGGCCCGATGTGATTGATAATTGAAAAGTGAAGATTTTGAGCTAGAATTACATTGACTTTGGAAGGCCTCCAAGTCAGATCTGACCTAACAGTCCGCACACACTTTTGAATGACAGGGAATCCTTTGAATAAACTTGTATCTTTGAAAGCTTGCAAAAGTAATTTAATAGTAAAAATCTCCTAGATTTAGTCCAGAATCTAGGGTGTAGTCTTTGTTAAATGGACACCTGCTATTCTTTTTCTGGTACAACAAAAAGATGTAATGCGTGCATTTTACTACTTTCCATTTTTACACTTTTTGCCATTATACTATCCATTATAGCCATCACCCTTTACTTTTTGACAACCGGTAATTCTTTTTGTTCTCCAACAAAAAGATGTTATGTGTGCATTCTACCACTTTTTAATTCCATTATTACATCTACACATTCTACCAATTTTTACCAAAATTCAATTATTACACCTACACATTTTACCACTTCTTACCAAAAATTCCATTTTTACATCCATCTCTCACTCCTTTCCATTATACTATCCATTATTGCTATCACACTTTACTTTGAAAACGATACTGCTCGTGGGTGAAAATAAAAAGTTAAGGGAGATTTAATAGTGGCAATCTTGAAAGTGCTGTCAAATCTAGTAAGAAGGATTTCATATGTTGCACCCCAACTCTAAAAAAAAAAAAAAAAAAAAGAATTCATAGTGGTTATCAACATCCTTGCAAGAAGTCTGGGGTTAGCTTCCAAAAAAGTTAGCTCTCATATTAAATGACTTCAGTGGCCTCCCAATTCTCACAAATGCTCAAAAAAAAAAAAGGATTCTCAGTTTTCCACAACACAAATTCCAACAAAGGAAAGAAGTTCATCCCTTCCATCAAAAGCCATTAAAGGGAAAATCCAAAACAAAAAAAAGAGAGACTGAGAGCAAACACAAGCAAGTAAGGCCACTTGAATCATCTCATTTCAAGAAGGCTATGATCTCGGTTCTCTGTAACAAAAACTCCGAAAAGGAAGAAGTTCATCCCTTCCATAAAAAAGCCAACAAGGGAAAATTCAAAACAAAAAAAAAAAAGAGAGACTGAGAGCAAACACAAGCAAGTAAGGCCACTTGAATCATCTCATTTCAAGAAGACTATGATCTCGGTTCTCTGTAACAAAAACTCCGAAAAGGAAAAAGTTCATCCCTTCCATCAAAAAGCCAACAAGGGAAAATTCAAAACCAAAAAGAACTGAGAACAAGTACGAGCAAGCAAGGCCACTTGAGTCATCTCACTTTAAGAAAGTTATCAAATATGTCATCACCATAGCTCACACAAAAAAAAAAAGAACAAAAAAAAAAAAAACAAAAAAACAAAAAAAAAAAAAAAAAAAAAAAAAAACAAAACAAAAAAAAGAGAAAGGAAAAAAAGGGCTCAAACTAGAGCAAAAGAAAAAAAGAAAACAAGTGAGCTATGGATTCTAAACTGAAAACCTGCAAAGGCGGTCTAGAAGACAAAAGCAACTTTCAAGCCAAGCATACATAAAGACCACGATAGTTGGGGGGGCAACAGATGAGGTTTAACTTTCTGGAAAGAGTGGCAAGTTTGAGGTCATCACTATTGAGTTTTTCATCATAATCAAATTTGCTCACGAGTAGTATTAAAAGACCCTTCTTTCAAACCACTTAAACTTAACTTCCTTCAGACTTAATATCCTCATTCAGCTAAAAGACTATCATTGTGAATTATGTTTCTACCTTATTTAATACTGCTCACGAGTAGTATTAAAAGACCCTTCTTTCAAACCACTTAAACTTAACTTCCTTCAGACTTAATATCCTCATTCAGCTAAAAGACTATCATTGTGAATTATGTTTCTACCTTATTTAATACTGCTCACGAGTAGTATTAAAAGACCCTTCTTTCACACCACTCAAACTTAACTTTACTCAGACCTAATATTTACCTCTTAATATTATTCTCATTCAGCTAAAAGACTGCCACAAAAACAAAAAAAACATTCAAACTTAATTTTCCTCACGCCTAACAGTTACCTCTCGATATCATCCTCATTCAGCTAAAAGGCTATTATTGTGAATCATGTTTCTACCTTATTGCCTTGCACAGTTTATGTCTTCGAGTTGGAAAGGGAAGAATGGCAGGATATTTTAATTGAAAACAAAGACCGTAAATTACTTTGTCAAGCTTTGCAAATTGATGAAAGTTTTTCTTTAAGGCCAAACCATTATTCATTAATGTATGTAGACTTAAAGGTGAGGAGATAGCTTGAGTCTTTCTTTAATAAGATGTGGTTCTTGTAAGAGAAATTTACGATCAAGTGCCATCACAAAGGTCTAGAAATGCTCGACCTTCTATTAAAGGCGAGGTGATACCTTTTATCCACATAAATACCATATTCAGGGGGGCAAAGTAGTCTCTACGAAGCGTAAGAGGAGTACTGCCAAGAAAGAAACTCAACAGACAATGGGGCAAGTCTTATGGATCAAAACCTGAGCTCAAGGAAGAGCAATCATTCAGACTATAACTTGGGAATAAGTAAGTGTCGGCACGGCCACAAGAAAATGGGCAAAGAGACATTGGAAGATAAGCCTTTGATGGTATCAAATCCATGAAAATGGATGAGTACCCGAAAGAGATATAAATTATGAGGCGGGCCAACTTTAAAGAAATTGAGGCCAAAAATTCAAGAACAAGTCAAAAAAAATGGGATTTTGAAAAGAGTTGGGCTTTTGAGGCAGCGAACAAAAGCTGGAAAGCATAAAAAGATTCAATGATAGTCCAAGAAGGCCATCACAAAGAAGATCCAGTAAAGCAAAGACATGAAGGACCAGATCCATCAAAAAAAAAAAAACCATTAGTTACACATGCTCTGCATTCATGCATTTCATATCATGCATACATAGCCTTTACATAACAAGGACCAAACGGGAATCACATTCACAGCACAGTTACAGCAATATAAGCTGAGATCTCAATAACATCAGCTCTTACCAATCTATCACTGGATACACAGCTAATATGCGGGACCAACCCGCATCAGGAATTCAAGAATAAAGTAGACAATATTGTCAAAAGCTTGGCTACCGATTCAATAATCGAGGCTACACCTGGAAGGATCGGATTGACGCCAGCTAGTAGCATCCAAGATAAGAGATAGTCAAAGATAAGGCAGACATCAAGAAATATTGTCGTTGAAAATTTGTCAAAAGCGGACAATGGATTCAATAATCGAGGACTGGATCGACGTCAGCTCGATGGAATATAAAAAATATCTATCACATCAAAATGAAGTAGGATCCACTTTTCCGGTTAAACGGCGGATACGGTACTCCGTGACTCTCAAGTCGGTTCTCTCAGTTGCCCATAATAACTGATTCCTTCACCCCTTCTTTCTTTTACTTCCTCCTAGAAAATGGATCCTACTTTTTCCGCCTTGCGAAAGTATTTCCCTTCTCTCCCAATGAACATCCTCAAAAAGATCTACCAAGTTCGCTGTGAACGATTAAGAGTTCTGATGCACAAAGGAATCCCTGAAGATGTGCGGTGGTTAATCGAAGCCAAGGTTCGTCTAGCAGGCGAAATCCCAGAGGCATTTGTGTCTCACATGCCTGGTATAGGCAGAAGCTCTTATGCCAAAAAGCGAAGAGCGAAAAGGTTACGAGTCTGCCACAAATGTGGACGGTGGACTTGTAATACTAAATGTCGTTCTTTAGGAATGATCTCCGATAATCGAGAAGATAAAATACGATTCATCAAGAATGGCCTGAGTAAGGACTCATTGGATGATATCCGATTGACTATTGAGACACATTCTTGTGGATCTGTGCAACGTGAACTTCTTGGTTTATGGAGCATTTTTCATGAAGAACGAAACCGTTACAGTTCCGGGAATCTGACTGTAAATGACCCTGTTTGCCAGCTTGTAAGAAAACTGGATGGGAAGCAAATCCTCGACTCATAGAAGCCGTTAATGCCGTTACTAGACGTAAAGCCAGTGGAAGATGTGAGTCACAGTCACAATTACTGTACATACAGTTTGTTATATTTGAAAAAGTTTGCATTTTCTTTCGACAGATGTACATGCTCCCCTAAGTGTAATCGACACGTTATCCCTTTTCATCACTATAAATGCGTGTTCTTCCTTCTGATTAAGCAATGGATAAGATACCCCGTGACTTCTAAATTCGGTTATTCCAGTCTCTTACAATAACTGATTCCTTTCCATCATCTCTCAAATTCTTCTCTCATCAATGGATTCTACTCTTTCTACCCTGCGAAAATACTTTCCTTCTCTTCCAATAAAAGTCCTTAAAAAGATCTACCTTGCTAGATGTGAAAGAATCAGAGTTTTTACACGCAAAGGCATTCCCGATAATGTGCAATGGATAATTGAAGCTAAGGTCCGTTTGGCGGGTGAAGTTCCAGATACATTTATGCCCCGCATGCCCGGTTTAGGTAAAAGCCGTTATGCCAAAAGGCGAAGAGCAAAGAGACTAGGCGTGTGTTATAAATGTGGGCGATGGAATTGTATTACTAAATGTCGCTCTTTAGGATACATCTCCATAAATCGTGAAGATAAAAGAAAATTCATTAAGAATGGCCTGCGTAAGGAATCTCTGGAAGATATCCGAGAGACTCTTGAAACGCATTCTTGTGGAAAAGTGCAAGGTGAAATTATCAGTTTATGGAGGACTTACCATAAAGAACGAAACCGTTACAGTCTTGGGAATGTGACTTTAAACGATCCTGTTTGTCAGTTTGTAAGAAAACTGGATGGGAAGCAAATCTCCGACTTATAGAAGGCATTGAAGCCATTACTGGACATAAATCAGGGGAAGATGAGAGCCACAGTCATGATTGCTGTACATATAAGCTGTCATTTGTCTTTTCTTTTGACAATAATGTACTTGCTTCTGTAAGTGTAAATTAACGCATTATCCCTTTCATCACTATAAATATGTGTTAGTTATTTTCGTTTCCTACAATCACTAATTTCTTTCTTTGCCTCCTTCAATGGAGTCTTCTCTTTCCGCCCTACGAAAGTATTTTCCTTCCTTCCCAATAAATGTTCTTAAAAAGATTTATCAAGCTAGATGTGAACGATTCAGAGTATTTATGCACAAAGGCATTCCTGATAATGTGCGGTGGCTAATTGAAGCTAAGGTTCGTTCAGCTGGTGAAGTTCCCGAAGCGTTCTTGCCCCGTATGCCCGGCTTTGGTAAAAGCGCTTATGCCAAAAAAAGAAGAGCAAAGAGGCTAGGCGTTTGTCATAATTGTGGATGGTGGATTTGCGGCAATAAATGTCGTTCTCCAGGAGTGATTACCAGAAATCGTAATGATAGAATAAGATTCATCAAGAATGGCCTGCGTAAGGAATCTTTGGATGATATCCTATTAACTTTTGAAACACATTCTTGTGAAATAGTGCAATGGGAAATTATGGATTTATGGTGGACTTTCCGTAAAGAACAGGATCGTTACAGTCTTGGAAATCTGACTTTTAATGACCCAGTTTGCCAGTTTGTGAGAAAACTGGATGGGATGCAAATCGCCAATTCATAGAAGGCATTGAAGCCGTTACTGGATGCAAAATCAGTGGAAGACATGAACCAAAGTCACGATTACTGTACATGCTAGCTGTCGCTTTTGAAATTATCCTCCCAATAATGTACCTACTCCTGACATGAGATACAGTTATGACTACTATATATAGCAGCTACTTTTGAAATTTTCCTTCTCTTTCAACAATCACGTACCTACTCCTGACGTAAGCTACAGTAGTGACTACTGTGTATGCTAGTTGCTTTTGAAATTTTCCTCCTCTTTTAACGATAGTGTACCCATACCTGACCAGAGTCATACTTGTGACTACTGTGAATAGCTGGCAATAATGTATCCATTCTTGAAAATAAAATTATTACTTTATCTTTTCATCTCTATAAATATATCCTCTTTTCTTCTTTTCTCACATGGGTAAGGATAGGAATGGAGAAAACCTCCACTCGTAAATCCCGAAGTATTTGTGTATTTTCTGGAGCTTTTCCTGGAGAAGATGAAGAGTACTTAAAGGCAGCCAACCATTTGGGTAGTGTATTAGCTGAGCGAAAAATACACTTAGTTTATGGAGGAGGTAATGTTGGATTAATGGGAGCTGTAGCATCAGCAGCATCTTTAGGAGGAAGCCAGGTTCTGGGTATTATCCCTGCATCTCTGAAATCGGTTTCTGGGGGCACAATTGGAGAAGAGCTAGTGGTTAAAAATCTACAAGAGCGTTTGTTACAAATGCTTTTTAATGCTGATGCTTTTATCGCTCTACCAGGTGGCTTTGGCACATTAGGAGAAGTCTTCCAAATCGCTTCCATGGCCCAACTTAATTTGCATCAAAAACCCATTGGGCTGTTAAATGTTAACTATTTCTTCGCAGGTCTATTATCTTTTATGAATCGTGCTGTGAAGCAGAAGTTTATCCCTGAGGTGGCACGACGAATCATAATATCCGCAACAACTGCTGAAGAATTACTAGATAAAATGGAAGCTTTTGTTCCTGAACCAGATCCAGCAATGATCCAAATAGACTGGACACGACAGTCTTTCCCGACCAGTTCACTCCCATAATTGTCCTTTACCCGGCCTGTTGAAGCATTGTGGAAGAAGAAGCGATCTGATCCGTTTTTCTTGTCCTTTCGTTTTAATTATCAGCATTTTCTTTCGTATTTCAGTTTTTCTTTTCAGGGAATTTCGTTATCTTATAATATAGTTTCGTCCATGCTGATATTAAAACCATGCGACAATGCCTTTAGGTTGGAATGGCTGAGTAAAGAGTAATTTTTATTACTCTTGAGACGCATCCTATTAGGTCTACTAGGCATAACATTTTGGGGTAGTTAAGCTTTGACCTTATTTGGATGACATATCTCACAAGGGAATCTATATTTACTGAAGAAAATATTAGGTGAACCTTGGATATTGATTCCAAACATCCGTTCCCCTTACATAATTTGTCAGGGTTATTGTCATCATTAAAATTCACTCGTTTTATCGAAGCCTAATTCTTTGCGCTCGCCTATTATGAAAATTCACACTTTCGAAGAAAATTATTCCAATTTCAATTGCTTTCATATAAATTTCGCTCGAGGTCGTAAGGAAAGCTCATTAGCCTCAAAATCAATTTTCATCATCGGGGTTTTAAGGATGGAACCTTTGCCTCGAAAATAATCAATTTTCATCATCGGGGTTTTAAGGATGGAACTTTTGCCTCGAAAACAATCAATTTTCATCATCGGGGTTTTAAGGATGGAACCTTTACCTCGAAAATAATCAATTTTCATCATCGGGGTTTTAAGGATGGAACCTTTGCCTCGAAAACAATCAATTTTCATCATCGGGGTTTTAAGGATGGAACCTTTGCCTCGAAAACAATCAATTTTCATCGGGGTTGTAAGGATGGAACCTTTGCCTCGAAAATAATCAATTTTCATCATCGGGGTTTTAAGGATGGAACCTTTGCCTCGAAAACAATCAATTTTCATCATCGGGGTTTTAAGGATGGAACCTTTGCCTCGAAAATAATCAATTTTCATCATCGAGGTTTTAAGGATGGAACCTTTGCCTCGAAAACAATCAATTATCAATCCGAGGTTTTAAGGATGGAACCTTTGCCTCGAAAACAACCAATTTTCATCAATCCGGGGTTTTAAGGATGGAACCTTTGCCTCGAGATCAATCAATCAATCCGAGGTTTTAAGGATGGAACCTTTGCCTCGAGATCAATCAATCAATCAGAGGTTTTAAGGATGGAACCTTTGCCTCGAGATCAATCAATCAATTCGAGGTTTTAAGGATGGAACCTTTACCTCGACATCAATCAATCAATCCGAGGTTTTAAGGATGAAACCTTTGCCTCGAAATCAATCAATCAATCCAAGGTTTTAAGGATGGAACCTTTGCCTCGAGATCAATCAATCAATTCGAGGCTTTAAGGATGGAACCTTTACCTCGACATCAATCAATCAATTCGAGGTTTTAAGGATGGAACCTTTACCTCGACATCAATCAATCAATCCGAGGTTTTAAGGATGGAACCTTTGCCTCGAAATCAATCAATCAATCCGAGGTTTTAAGGATGGAACCTTTGCCTCGAGATCAATCAATCAATTCGAGGTTTTAAGGATGGAACCTTTACCTCGACATCAATCAATCAATCCGAGGTTTTAAGGATGGAACCTTTGTCTCGACATCAATCAATCAATTCGAGGCTTTAAGGATGGAACCTTTACCTCGACATCAATCAATCAATTTGAGGTTTTAAGGATGGAACCTTTGCCTCGAAATCAACCAATCAATCTGAGGTTTTAAGGATGAAACCTTTGCCTCGAAATCAATCAATCAATCTGAGGTTTTAAGGATGAAACCTTTGCCTCGAAATCAATCAATCAATCTGAGGTTTTAAGGATGGAACCTTTGCCTCGAAATCAATCAATCAATTCGAGGTTTTAAGGATGGAACCTTTGCTTCGAAATCAATCAATCAATCCGAGGTTTTAAGGATGGAACCTTTGCCTCAGAAACAATCAATTTTCCTTCTACGATAGGAGAGCTCCTATCGCCGGGGTTCTAAGTAGAGTTCCTTAACCTCAGGATTTAGGCGGCGAGAAGGTTTTCAATGCCTAGCTAAGCCGGACGAAATTTGGTAACTAACTTTGCATACATCATGTCCCATGAAGCATGCAAAGGGGGGCAGCTGTTGACACCCAATTTCGTCCGACCATAAAAAAAATTTTTTAAAAGAAATTAAATAAAAGAAATTAAAAAATTATTATTTTTATTATTATTATTATTACTAAAAATTTTAATTAGTTTAAAATACATTTTTGTTTTGTGAAGATTTGATTTAAAATGATATATGTGTGTATTTGAAAGAAAAAAAGAAAACTCCAAAAAAAATGGCAAAAATTAAAAGTTTGAGGTAAAAATGACAAAATTGAGAAGTTTCAGAAAAAATTGACAAATTCTAAAAGTTCCAGGAGCATTTGGTAGTTTGTCACATAAAATTTTGAGCCTGCCGACGTTTTTGGCTCCAATTGACAGAAAACGACAAAATTGTCAAAATCAGAAGCTTCAGGAACTTATCCAGAGGCTGAGAGACGTAAAGGACTAAAATTGTCATTTTACCAATTTACAAGATAAGTTTGAAATTTTTTATTAATTTATCCATCAACAGTTCAGCCAAACTTCCTCTATAAATAGCCCCCCAAATTTTGTGCTGAACACAGATAAAAATAGAAAGAAAAGCTTAGAGCTCCGTTTTTAAAATAGAAAAAATTACAGCCTTAGTCCCTAGCTCTCCTTCCTTTCCTCAGAAAATCTCAAAACTTTTCATTTTGACGATTAAGCCATCTTCTCCCCCCCTCGCGCGCCCTCTGTTTCCATTTCTCAGAATTCAGAATTTAAAATCAAGGGTACAACTCTCATTTAATCCTTCATATTTTCAATTTCTTTCACTTTGGTCACTAACTTTGTATTTTATTCTTGCAGAATTAATTACTAACCCTTTTAATTTTTACTTGTTTGTTTATTATTTGTTTATTACTAACCCCTTTTTTTATTGTTGTTATTAACTTACTAACAACTAACTTTTAATACTATTATTGTTACTAACCTTTTAATTTTTGCATTATTACTAACTTTTATAATTGTTGTTAACAATTAATTAACTTTTATTATTGTTGTTAATTAATTAATTTAATTAACTTGGCTAACTTTTATTATTGTTGTTAATTAATTAATTTAATTAACTTGGCTAGCTTTTTATTATTGTTGTTAATTAATTAATTTAATTAATTTGGCTAACTTTTTATTTATTGTTGTTAATTAATTTAATTAATTTGGCTAACTTTTTATTTATTGTTGTTAATTAATTTAATTAATTTGGCTAACTTTTTATTATTGTTGTTAATTAATTAATTTAATTAACTTGGCTAACTTTTTACTGTTGTTAATTAATTAATTTAATTAACTTGGCTAACTTTTATTATTGTGGTTAATTAATTAATTTAATTAACTTGACTAACTTTTTATTATTGTTGTTTAACAATTAATTTAATTAACTTTGCTAACATTTATTATTATTTTTAAAGTGGATGGCCAAAAAGCCCCACTTTATTATTATTAATTTTTTTTCTTTATATAATTTTTTATTTAATTCACCTTTACCCTTTACTAATTAATAAATAAATGAAAATTAAAAGAAGATTATTTTGTAATTAATTATTAAGGCTAATAAAAATTATTTTTAAAAAAAGCCAATTATTTTTATTTTTACATACATGTTTTTAATTCTTTAAAGATAGCAAAAAGTTAAAATTAATTTTAATAGTTATTTTTATCCAGTAAAAATAATAAAAAAATAAAAATAAAACCTGTTTAAAAAAAATACATGAAAATTAAGACTTTATATTTTACTGATTTATTTAAAATATAACTTTTAAATCCACTAAAATAATAAATATTTTTCATTAAACAAGAAAACAAAAAGAAAATTAAAACAAGATAAGAAAAAGATAAGAAAGATAAGAAAAAGATAATAAAGATAAGAAAGATAAGATAAGATAAGAAAGATAAGAAGGAAAAGAAAGAAAAGAAAGAAAAATATAGAAAATAAAAATTTTTAGATTATTAATGAATCTAAAAATTCTATAACAAAAAGAATTACGAATTAGTAATTAAACTAATAATTAATTCCATAAAAATAAGAATTAAATAATTAACTATAAATTAAATCAACTTACATATCCGGATGATCCGTCAGGATCTGCGGTTTTAAAAAAAAATATCACCCTTTTAATTAAATAAATTAAATAAAAAAAAGATAAAAATCCATATTTACAATATGGATTAAATTATTTAAAAGTTCACCAAATTCCGTGTCCAAATGACTCGGCAGAGTCCATGGTTCGGAATCAAAAATCTTCCGTGTCCAAATGACTCGGCAGAGTCCATGGTTCGGAAGTATAAAATTTCATACAAATTAATTAATTTAAAAATCCACATTTCGACTAATCCAGTTAAAATTTCTAATTTTGAAAATTAACTGAGAATTATTTAAAAGCAAAGCAAAACAAAATTAAAATCAACTAAGGTGCCAATTTTTGGGCGTTTTAACAAAGTTGTTTTAACGTAACCGTACTCCCGATCCCCGAACTCTCGCAGACCAATTTTAAGGTGACCAATCGACCTAAGAAAACTGATTGGTGGCGACTCCCGAAAACCCGACGTTGCCACATTTATGTTTGTCAAGCTATGTGGTTGAAGATGATTTTGAAGAAACTTGGTTATAATGGAGGTGAATGCATAACTATTTTCTATGATAATAACTCAACAATTAAGCTAAGAATCCAATTATGCATGGAAGGAGTAAACATATTGATGTGCATTTTCACGTCTTGTGTGAGCTGACCAAGGAAGAAGTAGTTCAATTGGTGCATAATGGAACACAAGATTAGGTTTTGAACTTGTTAACCAAACGTCTAAAGATTGAGCTGTTTCAGAAGCTACGTGGTCTCTTGGGAGTATGTGAGCTTGTAAAGATAAACTGATTACTTTAGGCAATTAGTTTAATGGAAGGAATGATATGTATCAGGACTCAAATTAAGATTATTAGGTTTACTTTATGTTAATAAGCTCATTGCCTATTAGCTTGGTTAGCATCTAGTTGTCTTCAAGTTATCCACATACATAGTTGCATGGTGTGGTAAAAGTCTTTTTGTTTTAGTAGTCTTCTTATTTAGTTCTATAAGGCTATTTATAGCCATATCATCAATATGATTAGTAGAGGTTTGCTTCATATTGTTTTGTGTTTGTGGTGCTCATATTCTTTGTGCATAATAGGAAGGACAATCCCTGCTAGAATATTCAACTTTGGAGAAAAGGTCTTGTAGGATGGCACTAGAGAAAGCGAAGAATGTGGGGCAATTATTGGTGACCAAGTGGAGAGTGAAGTGGCTTTAGGCTTCTTCCATGGATTTGGAGTAAGAGGAAGAGGCAAAGGAAAAAAACAGAGGCTAACAAGGTGCGCGCTTTCTTTATTGACATGAAAGCTAGCAGTGACACTGTAGCTCTTGACAAGGATAATATAAGCAAGTACTTGTATTATATAAGAGTATGAGTATGATAAAATTTAAGGAGATGAGGAGAAAGAGAAAGATCGGGAGATGAGAATGGGAAGCATATCTTTTTCGTTTTCCCTGCTCTGCTATGTAATATGCATGTGTGGATAAATGTGCTATAATTTTGTCAGTCAGCTCTAATCTAATCAAATGTTTCTATGTTATAAAACTAGTACTAATCTATCATACATGAGCACCCACAACCATTTCATATTATAAGGATTAATGGTTGCAGCACTTCCACTTGTTGTATATATTTTTTTCTTTTTTAGTAAAATTTATTCTCGGTCCCTTAACTTTAACGCTTATCTTAAAGTGGTCTCTTACCTTACTTTGTGTCATCATAAAGTCTCATAATTCCTAACGCACATTCCACCTGGGTCCATTTCGTCAGTTTTTTCATTATCTCAGATTAAACTTGATGACATGGCAACTTGGATGTCAATGTGGCAATGCTATGCATACACTACCTAGACCCAAAACGCCACATGACATCTTTTTTTATAACAAAAAATGACTATATTGTAAAAATAAAAAATTTTTAACTAAATTGATACAAAAAATACTTTTAAGAATTTAAAATTAGATTAAGATGAAATCCATCTCCTTTTCAAATCTTCTTTATGTCAAATCAAAAGTCAAAATACTAGAGCTCAATTGCCTGATTTTTTTCACAAAATTCGTGTGTTTTTTGTTGGGTTTGTTGGCTCAAATTCAAGAAAGTTAAGGATTTTAATTTTGTTTAGGATTTGGTTTTAATTTTTCTATTTGTTTAAGATTTAGTTTTCCTATTTTAATATGATTTGGGTTGTATGTAGCCTATAAAAAGGCTTATTGTGTTAGGATTTGAATATGAGAAAAAAAACTAATGTAGTGAAAAGGCAAATATAAGAGTTTCAGAGGTTCAGAGGCCGGAGAAGGCTATGACGAAAAACCTTTTGTGGTTTTTCATATTTTGTAATTGTGTGAAAACAAGATATTGGAGTTATCAGTGGTGTGTAGAAGATTCATAGGCCAGTGTGAGCACTAAGGGCATACCTCTAATGTAATCTCTATATTTCATTCGAGTGAATTTCTCTCATCCGTGGATGTAAGCTACTTAAGCGCCGAACCATGTTAAATTTGTGAGTGCTTGCTTGATCTTTTTTGTTATTTAGCTGCGAGTGATGGGTAATTGGGGAATTTTTTCCCAACAAGTGGTATTAAAGCTTATGGGTTAGTCCGGGTATGGTGGACTGTCTGGTGCATTTTGATATGGTGGAGTGTATAATTCGATGCTTGGCAATGTGCAGTGTTTGGATTGTTTGATGAAGCCCTAGAGAATTGTCATAGGGATATTTGATAGTAGTTGTGGCCTGGTATCGACAGCTCAGTACAAGTTTTAAGATTGAAGATTTTGTTCGTGTGTGTTGATGCTTTTGATGTTGATGTTCGTGATGTTCTGTTCATAGTTGTTTCCATTCGTTGTTGTTCGTAATCGTTTGCGTTTGTTGTTATGTTCATGTTTTAGTGATGTTCGTGTGTATGATCGTGATGATGTGTTCGTGATATTTATATTCATGGTGAAGAATTTGAGCAAATATGGAAATTATTTGGTTTGTTGGCTCAAATTCAAGAAGGTTAAGGATTTTGATTTTGTTTAGAATTTGGTTTTAGTTTTCTCATTTTGATATGGTTTAAGTTTGTATATAGTCTATAAAAAGGCTTGTTATATTAGGGTTTAGGAATGAGAGAAGAGCTAATGTAGTAAAGAAACAAGATATAAGAGTTTCAGGAAAGATGAGAGGTCCAAAGGTTGGAGAGGGCTAAGACAGGAAACCTTTTGCAATTTCTCATATCTTGTAATTATGTAAGGTAAGATATTGGAGTTATTAGTGACGTGTAGAGTATCTATAGGCCAGAGTGAGCACTAATGTCATACCTCTACTATAATATATATATTTTGTTTTAGTGAATTTCTGTTATTTGTGGATGTAAACTGGTTAAGAACCGAAACTATGTTAAATTTGTGAGTGTTTAATTAATTATTTTTGTTATTCTGCTGCGCGTAATGAGTAATTAAGAAATGTTGTTCCAACATTTTTCCCCGATAAAACTCAATAATTTAGATTCCAAATCACAATTTATCTCGATTCTCCTAGAACAATGGAGCTCAATTCCAAAATCCGGCCTGTTTTGTAATCTCTTGCATCCAAATTATAGCCTTGCTCACAACGACCAAACTTTTTCAATTGTTCACTTCAGACGCAAAATCAAACATGTAAAAAACATAATTAACTCCAGACCGCTAGAATCAACAAACAGAACTTAGAGTTGAGAAACAAAAAGAGAAATTGAGGAGAAAATCATGGTCCTCTTTACCCAGAAGCCGCAAATCCCCCAGAACTCCCAAAAAAATCCTTCCTCGCTGAAAAGTTATGCTTCACAGATTCACTTTGAATTCTCGGTTTGTGATGAGCATTTTGCAAAACCAAGAAAAATCTTTGTGCGCTTTGAGATTTTATTTATGGGTGTTGATTATTAAGCCATTGTTCTCTAAGAATCAATCCGTTAGGGGAGCATTTGCTAGCTAGCTCCAGCTCGCGAGTTCCGACCACCCACAGCCTGCCTATGCCCCAATTCGCGAGAATTCGTGAGATTCAACCATCCACAGCCTACCCATGCCCTAAATCGCGATATCCGACCAGCCACAATCCTTCATGCCGCCAATCGGGCATATCGGCTTGACATGAACGAGGACCGGAGGAAGAGAGGAGAGGATGAGATGATGGATTCTGGGCATATCTCTCTTCGACCTCTTGTTGGGGCAAGAGAGGGAAATTCAAACGAAGAGATGTATACAAGTTTCAATCGGCTTGTTGAATAATTCTGGCATTTGTTCTCAGTAATGGCGGAGGAGAGGTCGGAGGAATCGGACCAGAGGGAAAAGATTTTGGGAGAAGATGAACTTCATGCTAATCTACGTTTTAAGTCCCTAAGTTTTATCTCTGTTTCAATTTTAGGCTAAATATTTGTATTCTTCCAATATAGTCATTTGTTGTGTGACATTTTGGACTGCCACATCAATATCCAAGTCATCACATTATCAAGTTCAAACTGAAATAATGAAAAAATTAATGGAAGGGATTCATATGGGACTCATGTTAGGAGACAAGGGACTTTATGATGGCACATTGTGAGATAAATGACTACTTTAAGATAAACATTAAAGTTAGGGAATTGCGAATGAATTTTATTTTTAAAATTTGGATTGCCCTGTATTTTTTTAGGCATGTAGTGCCACTCATATCCTAATCTGCTACCTAAGATATGTCATCTGTTGCCAACCCTATTAGGGAGACAAGGACAATTACCTTTTCTTATTTTTAATCTTTCAAATCATGAGCCAATTTTTATTTAGATGAACTGTCAATCAGTCACTTTTCCTCCTAAGTGGGTATATCTACATTGTTAGCTCACCAGATAGGAAAAATACTCTCTATAGTATTTATAAAGGAAAAATAATAATAAAAAGTAGTAGTATTTTGGCTCAACCCATATCATTTATTCTTGTTTGTTTTTTTAATCAAATAAACCAGTGATAGTTAAAAAATAGACTATATTACCCACTCAACTCAAAAGAACTTGAAGAGTTCTACCATATCTATTTTATTTTTTTCAAACTAAGCCTACATAATTTAAAAAAAAAAATGCAAGCAAGCTATATTTCTTTCCAACCTTCTCCCCAAAATTAAAGTATAAGTCAATCCACAATTACCATTACCATTTTGCAGTCTTATCTCCTGTAGCTAGTTTGTTAGGATGAAACACTTGCCTCCTGAGGCAGAGACCTAGGTTCAAGGCGTTTGCCCACACCCTTTTCTCCTTAAACTTGGACCAACCCTAAATCACATAATCCTTTTATTGTGAGTCACCGCTCCAGCTCTTGTGCTCTCACTCTCAATTATTGCTCCCGTTTTTATGTTTACAACATTTTCACTTAAAATTTTAAATGTGATGTTTTCCTACTCTAGTTCCTTCTCCCCGTTCTCACTTTTAGGACGTTTTGTATGACTTAGGACTAACCCCCTCTCACCTTGTCGGTGAAAAAAAAATCGCTAATCCATCTTAAACATTAATCTAACGCTCAAAGGTTGAAGTTCTAATCCGTAATCTTAAACATTAACCTAATGCTCAAAGGTTGAAGTTCTAATCCGTAGTTGAAAGTTAAAACTTTCGAAAAACAATAAACACTTCAGGGTTAAAGTTGAACTTCAATTTAGACCATGCAATGTGCTTCTTATAAAAATCAAGGTTGAAACGTCCTTGAGTTGAAGGCTTGCTGGTTTTGGGATTAAAAGGGGTTAAACTTTCGTTCACCCCTTGGCCTTTCACATCTATAAAGGAAAAATGGGAATGCAATAGAAAACTAAAAAGGTGAAACAAATGGGAGAAATATTGACGCCATGTTATTTGACATTAACATTAGCAATTGGTATTAGACTTGAGAAAAAACAATTTGAGAATAGTTGTAGCATTAAATTTTAGTGACTTAAATCCCCACCCTCAATAAACTATCCAAAATTTTAAGGCCTCTTTTGTTTCCCCCTAGAAAGTTAGAGGTGAACATGAAAAAGAGAGGATTTGGGGTGGCTAGGCTCGAAGCCATATGAGATGCAATACAATGCAATCAATATTCAGGGATGCCTCACAGATCAGGCTGAGCACAAAAGTAGTCGCCCGGAGCTGCTGCAACGCTTCAACATTCATCCGGGTCAGTGTAGCAAATACTATCATAAATCGTCCCAGCACCAAACTATACAATCAGGCGGCCTCAATGGCGCTCAATTCACTTTCTCAATATCCTAGCAACTTAATCTAACCTTTCCTTTTGTCCCTGACGAACGTTTATACTAGTATCTCCTTTTCCTTTTAATTATTTGCTTGGCATCGTTAAAACACCGCCAAAATTGACCAAAATGATGAAATCCCATCCCCCTCACCAGAAAAAAAAAAAAAAAAAAAAGGAAAGAGAGAGAGAGAGGCTGGATTTGTTGGCACCCCTTTCTGCAGCATCCTTCACCATGACCCACCAAGAGAGAGCCAGCGCAATATCCCAGGTTTGTGATTGGCAAATATGGAGGGATATATGTACTATTTCAGCATAGAGGTGGATCTTCAGAATTCTTCCCGTTTAACTCAAATGAGTGTCCCTCCAAAGTACCCTCAGAAAGAGGCCTGCCCTTGTCTCCACTACTATGATCAGCAGTCCCTTCCTCCATGGACATTCTTCCGAAAGAAGTTGCCAGTATTTCAGAACTTGATTCAGTGTGACTTGATAGCCCTGTCTGGGCTGTAACTCGACCATTGGTGATCCATTTCATCCAGTCATTACGTCTCCTTACTTTGTCACCCTGCACAGTTCAACCAAGAAATCAGAACATTAGTTAGCCAGGAAACTTTTGCTACTTCCTCTCTACTCGCACTTCTATTAAGGTGACAAGGCTTCCACCCCCGACACCCTTTTCTCCTTTGGTGATGCATGATATCAAAGAAAAAATACCTGTACTTCCACCAGAACTGAAGAACTCCTCAAGGATTCCAGTATCCATTCAATGTTGTTAGTCAAACTTTTAACCTGCATAACAATCAAGATTTTTTTTTATGAGAAGAGACTTCATCAAGAAGGGTACTAAACCAAAACTGCATAAAATGAACATTAACCCAAAAGAAAAAGATACACAAAACCATCACAAATATCAAAGCAAGCAAAAGAACAAAGGCACACCAAATTATATCAACAAAATTGTAATATGATTTGCTTGAAGCATGAGAATAAATTTGTATCACCAGATGTCAGGTTGGCTTGCAGTAGAAGTGCATCAAAAATAAAAAGAGATCATAAAGAACAAGATTTATATTTCCAAGAAAAATCTTTATATTGAATACCACCATCATCATCATACTACATCTAATCCCAACTATGTTGGGGTCGGTGGTATAAAGTTCATAGTGTCTACTAACTATTTAAAGTTGGTAAAATGTGTGTATGTGTGCTCAAGGGTGTGCATCTACATATATAGGAAAAAAAAATTGGAGAAACCAACAAGCACACAAAACTCTCCAACTGTTATTCTTACCAGATGAACTGTGGAATAAATATAAAGTAAAAGAAACCAGCATTTGAACTCTCTAAGCCACTTCTTTACCCTCACAGTGAATTACACTACTTCAACAGACTAGCACCAGAAAGAAGATCACCAACCAGATATTACAATCCATGACTGATAAACATGGTGAATCAAGGCATAGAGCACAAGGCCAAAGCTGAAAACAAACACGTCTTATTTCCACAGCAATAGATCATACTGAAACATCATCTAACACAAAGTTCTTATGACATCTAAATGAGATGCCAAGAAATAGATATATGCCAAAGCAAAGAGAGGGAGAGAACAGACATAAAACAGATACTACTTCTGCAAAAGCATAATCATCAATATTAAAGTGTCCGTTTGATGATATACGTAGTGTAGAGCTCGACCTGTTCCAGATTATTCAATCCAACTTTATTCATGGTCAAAATAACAAAGCTCTCATATAGTTTGGGCAATCAATAATGAAAATTCACGATTCTACAATACTGGGAACTACTAATCAATTAAAGAAGTAGCAAAGGCCCCTTAACACTTTTTCCTTTTCTCCATTCTCTTTCTATGCATCTGCAAAGGCCCCTTAACACTTTTTCCTTTTCTCCATTCTCTTTCTATGCATCTGCATCTCTCCTACCTCTAAGAAGGTCTAATCACAAGAATAATAACTGCTTGGCTTTAGCCACATCCTATTGACAATAGATGAAGACATATGTGATGACAAAGAGAGAAGATATTAGAACAGAATAATGGCAGGTAAAGCCGAACGCCTGCAAGAAAATGTCTCACAAAGAAAGCCTCAAAGCCAACTTCATCAGATGCACTAAGGACGGTGCTCAAACCTCTAACATTAACTTATGAGAGAAAATTAGCAGGCATTTTGGTCAGAGTTACTGTACTAGACACAAACGATGTCAAGTAATAGCGATAATCTTGTTACTGCAGTAAGCAATTTTCCTACATAAGTAACCAGGTTCTGAACAAGCTAATAGCACTAGAAAGTTGAGCTCATAAAGAGACAATAACCACTTAAGCTAATTATCCGCCACCTGAACAGAAAGGAAGTGCATGAAAGTTCATTTAGTAATAGTACAGTTGCAAGTAAAAAGTGCTCACAAGATGGCTCAATTGCAATAGCTTTACAACTTATCTGAATAATTGATCACTATGGAATAAAATAAAGGATACTCACATGATAATAGTTTACTGACAATTATCCTAATTGTTAAAGCCGCAGAAATCATCAAAGAACAAACATAAGAATCCCTTCACAATTGAAATAACTTACTCGAGGAAAGCCTGCTATTAAAGAAATGGGTACCCAGCCATTTTCATCCATGTTAGACTTCAAAAATTCATCTTTCACCAAATTCTCATTGCTGCAACAAACAAATCATCAGTTCCAAGGCATTTGAAAACCAATGAGTTAAAGTAAAGCCTGATTGAATCCCCTCAAAGTTGACAAACTTTAAAACCAAAGTTAGCCATCAATACAAGATTACCTGAAATAATATTCGATCTGATTAACTAACATAGTCAACAAATGATCAGGATGAGGCATCAAGATTGCAGATGGTGAGGGAGAAGGCACCAATGGCATGGGGCCCAAGGTTTCCAACCGAAATGGAGAAAAATATACATAGTCTGAGAGGAACCAAAAAGTGTTAAGCACCAAATTCATATTTCAAAGTAAAATGAACATTCCCTAATTACCTTGGACATATCCAATGGGATTCACAAAGGCTGTCACAGGAAGGGGAGGTACAAACGTGTGAGCATTGGAGGGTGGAGCCCTTGCAAATCCCCTTGTATGATTTCTTTGAGGCTGCATTTGATTGTGAGCATCTCTGGCATTGTTATAACTTCTGCGATCTTGGTCACGCCGTCCTCCAAATTTGTTGTGGTAGCCACCATCTCCACGTGGTCCATTGTTGCTTCTACGAGAGGAATGCCACTGATCACTCCCTGTGTGTGAATGAGATACAAATGCTCCAACGTGCCTGCTTTCCATGTTATTTCCCCTATACTGAGGTTCTCTAATAGGATCTAGAACTGCTGGAACAAAGGCACCATAACTATTTGGAGGCATCTGTAAGACAGGAAATGGTGGCAGCAGCGCTGGTGCAGGTGCAGGTGCGTGCGAAAAACCACTGTGCACTGCCCCACCTCCAGAGCTGTTTCCACCACCACGCTTAGAAGATCTTTGGCGACCATGAGCTGCACGGTTGGGAACTGAATTAGGGCTTGCATTGCTTGTAGCTTGCTTCTGAGCTGAATGATGGCTACCATGTCCCTGTGATCAGGATTCAATCTGTTTTTATGTTGGGTCTGCTAATTTAACCACAAAAAATATAGGCCAAAATAACGACTTGTATGTGAAGCAGGTCATTAGCAAATCCCATATCAGACAAGCCTTTCCCCCAAGTAAATGCAGATTCGTAATCTTAAATGTAGTGTTAATTTCCGTTCGAAAACGAAGCACAAATACGCGACGGGTAAAATTGGAAACTAACCTGAGGGGTTGAGACCAATCCATCAGAAGAGGCTTTGGAAGATAGGTCAGCTGATACTTTTGGTGAAGTCGTTGCCGATTTCGACAAAGCAGGCCAAGAATCAGCTCCCATTACAGGACCAACATCCACCACGCCATTCACGGGCTTCTTCCAAGCTGGTTTCTTAGGCTGCACCGCCCCACTATTTTTATTGGAGTCAGTAAAGTCCGCCGCCACAGGACTATCGGGGCGCGGCGAAGAAGAAGAAGACGCCGGCTTAGACGGGGAGCAATCAAAAAAAGGAGCTTGCTCCGACATAGAAGCGATCGGCGGAGGAGATGATGACCGAGACGGCGATAGCGGAGAATGGAGAACTGCAGAGCCTAGCTCAGGCTCACCTCGAACAACATGCGCCCAGGCTGAGGGCAGATTCCGCCGCCGGAACTGAGGACTGTTGAGGCCGTTGCTTGGAGAATGGTGATTGGAGGAAGACGAGTCGGCCGCCGTAGCCATACGGTTAGGGTTTTGATTACTCAAAACAAAGTTGAATCAACAGCTAAAATATAGTGCATTAATCAGAATAAGAATGTGATACTAATTACGACGGTCGACGGGATGAGGCGAGAGGAGATGATCGAGAGCAAGACAGCGATAGGGTTGGGTTGGTATCTAATCAATTTTTGTTTGGCAACCGAGAATGCGAGAGAAAATCGACGGTCGGATCTAGCACTTGAAACGCAACAGCGAACCGCCGTGGAACAAAAAACCAAGTGACGAAGATCTCTCTTTTTAAGTCCCTCGCTCGCTGCTATTGCGCTACCGTCTCCTCTTGGTCTTGGGTTTCGCTTTCAGAGGGGTCGTACGTTTTGGCCGAAATGACGAAAGCGCCCTCCAGCTTATTCTGATTTTCACGGTATCAGTTCCCGGCCGCGCGCAACCGTTTCCTTTTTCTTCGCGACTCGTTTTTTATTCGCTCGCAACACCGTCCTTGATAATCCTCGTTTCATTCACATTGATCGGCTTCGCTTAGAAGTTTGAATTGCTTTAGGAAAGGCAAAAGTAACAAATAAAGCATTAATTTTTCTGGTTGGTATATGACTGGCCATTGTGTTTTTTTCCAAATAAATCATTCAGGTAATTGAGTGAACTCAAATCAGTTATTTGACGGTAATTAATTGAAATATTTTGTTTTTAGATGATATATTCTCTTTGTTATAAGGTAAAAAAGAAAAAATTGAATAAGCTACTAAAGTTTTTTAGTTGATCTAATTAGGCTGCTTATATTTGTTTTTTGATTGGTTTATGATCTAATCAGGCTGCTTATATTTGTTTTTTGATTGAATAAACCACTAATATTCTTAAATGAGTCAAATTCTCATTCTCCATTAAATTTAATATTTTTTTAACATTTCACGGGGACTAGGGTTAGCATTTTATGGATAAATTTGCAAATATTAGATGTTTATTTCGCTATTTAAGGAGAACAAAAAATATTAGTAGTTTATTTCATTATTTTTATGGGTAAATTTCAATGAGGGTCCCTTAGCTTACTTTTTTGTCCTAAATGAGTACCATACTTTATAATTTTCCTATTGAAGTACCCTACCTAATTATATATGTCCCAATTAGGTACTTTTTGTTCATCTCACTATTAAAACGGACGGATTTTGCTAATATGATATTAATTAACATTAAAATAAATATAAAATAACAATTGTGGTCCTTAAAACTTTTTCAATCAATACTTTTAACCCTTTCAAACTTCCTGAATATCAAGAATGAGCCTAAAATTTTTATTTTCTCCTTTCAAACACAAGAACATCAAGAAGATTAACCCAACCCAATAGAACCATGGAATTTCCAATCAATAGTTTTAAACCAAAACTCTCCAATTTTGAAAACCATAACCAGATTCTCACATTACCTTCACCAAATCTTAAACCCTAATAAATTCCTACTATCTGCCATGTCCCTTCGATCAATTTTGGAAATTGGTTTGGTTTTGCCATCGTGTGCGACATCAATGAGGCTCGTCGGTTTGGGCTTCCAACTTCACTTTGATTTTGTGGCAATAGCAGTTGCCTAGTAGACGAGGTTGAGGATGTGCGATCTTTGCGATTTTGTGGTGTTATCAATCGAATGATGAGGATAGGGGTGAGGGACCAATTTCATGGCAACGGCGAGCAGACCATAGCATATCCAAACTCCCAGATTTCACTCATCCTCATGATCAAATGGAGATTTTGGATGATGACAGCGATTTCAAATGATGACAACAATTTTGGATAGCAACAACAATTTTAAATTGGCAATAGTGATTTTGCGCATCTTCATGATTAGATGGTGATTTTGTGGCGATGGCGATAGAGATTTCATGGCAACAAAAACAGAATTGCCGGATCTAGGAGTTGTGTTAAGAATCAGGAAAAAGGAATCATTAGATATGGTGGGTCTATTGCCTATGGTAATTACGTAAGCGAGGTCTGGGGGAATGTTGATCTAGGACTCTAGGATGTTTATTTTTCCCAGAAGATAGAGAATCCATAGGAGTAAATTTTGGAACATTTGGTTCTGTTGATGTTTTTGTGGCTAGAAGAAAAAATTTAAAAGTTTGGGTTGGTTCTTGATATTCAAGAAGTTTGAAAAGTTAAGAATTACTGTTTGACAAGGTTTAAGGACGACAATTATTATTTCACATTTATTTTAATATTAACTAATACTACATCAGCAATTTTCATCCAATTTAATGTTAAAATTAACAAAAATGATCCAATTGGGATGCGATAAAAAAGGTAAGGTACTTCGATAAGACAACATTAAGGTAAGATATTCGTTTAGGATACAAAAATAAGCTAGTGTACCACTAGTAAAATTTACCCTTATTTTTATCTTCTCCTTCCTCGAGACCTAGTACCATTTTCCACTACGACAATGAAGGTAGTGTATTTGGCCTATTTTAAACTAAAAGTATCAATTGTATCAAAGTTCATAATGATGGTGGGAAATTTTGTAATATTTTCAATGAATTTTAACATCTAGTTGGTGAAATGGGTCCTTTGTTAGTGGTTTATTCAACTATTTAAATAATATGAATGGTTAATTTGACCCAAAAAGAACATTAGTGCCCGATTCGAGCAGATCCCAAAAAACTAGTGATTTTTTTTTAATTTTTTAAGGAAGATGAACAAGTTGCCCCCTAACACTAACCCAAAGTTACATTTTGCCCTTTGTATTTTAGAATCTTTTTTTTGAAATTCCTGAGTTATTATAAAACCTACATTTATCACCTGCTATTTATTATGGAGGTTAAAACTAATGAACTAATTGCACTTTGAGACCTAAGTTATAGTTATTATTTAAGTTTTCTCTTCAACATATAAATTATTTCATTACTTATTTTTTTTTCAAACTACATAATATATTTTTATATGTTGTTCTTTTTAACTTACCTCTTGATGATTCAATTTTTATTTACTTTTCCTTATTTGTATGTATTTTTTATTTTTATATTTTTAACTTTTTAATCACCTCTAATTAAAAACATCATTTTTTAAAAAAAAAATTGGTTTCACTTTCCCCTTACTCTTTCCAAAACTTGCTATTCTAACTATGAAAGCAAAAATAAAAAAAAATGATAAGGCTTATTTTTACAATAATATGAAAACTTTAAAATACACTTTGTTTGAGTTAATGGAATATTTGGACATTTTGATTTAATTTTATTAGAAAAATTGATATAATTGTAGGTTTATATATTTATTAATCGATTGATTGTTGTCTAAGAAAGTCTTATTAAAAAAAATTTTATTGATTTTATTAACTAAAAAATGCATTACCTCTTAGAGCAATGGTGATGACTAGAAGTCGGAGTATAGAAAAAACAATGTAATTTATTGAATAGTACCGCCTCTTAAACCGGGATAATAATAGATGAGACTTTCTAAAGTAATATAAATGTGAATGATTAGTGAATTGTGTAAGTCAAAATAGAGTAATCTCTAAGCGGTCTTAATTTCACCCTACATTGAAGATGAAGTCAAAAGATTATGATTTGAAGTTGCCTGAGCACCTAAGAAACTGATAATAAATTAATAAGTATTTTTTTTTAACAAGACCAATTACAAAATAATTAATCAATGAATAAGTATATAAAAATAAAACTACAACGAAATGGCCAATGATGAATTAATTCAAATGAAAGCAAATTTGCAATTTCCATATTAATATAAACATAAGTCTTATCATTTATTTTATTTTAAACATAATAGCTACCATAATAAGTTATTTTTTAAAGAATGAGGGGGAAATTTGTGAAAATTCTATAATAAAAAATAAATATAATCTTTTTTAAATATAAATTAAACTCTTAATTAAAGGTAACTAAAGAATTGAAAATATAAAGATAGAAATAGTATGTATAGATGATGAAGATGTAAATAAAAATGAATCATAAGAAGAAAAAAATAGTTGAAGATGATACGTTAAAATGGTGTGTGTGTGTGTAATTTCAAAAGTACAAGTAATGAAATAATTTATATATTAATGAGAAAACTTAAACAAAACTAAAAGTTGAGCTCTCAAAGTCTAGTTAATTCATTGGTTTCAACCTCCAAAATTAAGGTTATTTCATCCAATCCACTCAACCCCCAGAACTAAATAGATTGAACTGATCTAATCTAGTGGCTATAGGAGTTTAGGGTTGGTTCAGTTTTAAAAAGGAAAATTGATCATGATAACGAGGTGATTTGTGTTTGCAAATGTAAAAATTCGTTAACCAGAACCGACCCTATTAACTTAGCTTAAAGCTTATTTCTTTCCTTCTTCAATTTAAATCCAAGTGGCTTGATAAAACTGCTAGGGACATAATGCAAGCATTGCATCTTGCCCTTTATTATTTATTCCATCCGTCCCATATTCTTTATACTATTCACTTTTCAGCAATTAATCTATAGTTTTTGTTTTTAATATTTTAATATATAAATGAAGAACTTTTATATAAAAATGATAAATCATGACATATAGTTTCTAAATATATTTTTTAAAAATTTTTTCTAACAAATACTAATATGAATAAATTCAAGTTAAACTATGTAAAAAAGTCAAATGGTGCAAAAAATATGGGACAGAGGTAATATTATTTATTATCGCGTTTTATTTTTGCTAATTTCTTCTGCGCTGTGTTTCCATCTTTAATTTGCTCGATCACTTGACCCTCTGTTCCTATCTTTTGCCCTTGCAAATCACCATCATTCTCCCCCAAAGAATCTAAATATATCTAAATCTCATAATGTAATTTCCTAAATGAACCCTAGTTTTTCGAAATTGCTTGTAGTTCAATTGGTATAATTTCTGAAGGATTGATTTTAAAGCTAAAAATAAATTATAAAAGAATTGCAATTAGTTGAAAAGTTTAATGTATTACAATTGCGAAAATATGAACTTTGATTAAGTAAATGCGACTTCCACAACCATGAGGAAGTTTTATTATAGGCATTTTTATAGAGATAATGTTACAAAGAGAATGAGTAATAAACAACAGCTACAACACTAAGTTAACAAATTTCACTTTTATAGAAAAGTTTTAATCGGGTCATACAAGTAACGAACCATTGTTTTGTTTTGTAGATAATAGAGATACCTGATCAGATCGAATAAACCCAGACCGCTTTTTATACAGTTCAAGTTTTAATTAGATTTTATAGTATATAGAGCAGTTCAGATACCAAATTGGGTATTCTGGTCAGCTATGAGGTGCGGTTTAGGTTTTGAGTGAATTCAGTTACACCCGCCACATGAATACCCCTATTCAAAATAGGCTGCAACAGGTAAGTGTATGTTTATTAAATCTCAAGGACTTTTAAGATGTTTCTGAAATAATAGGGGTAAACTGTAATCACAGGTAAACATTAAGGGATAAATTGTAATTCTCCCATTTCTTAACTGCTTTAAAATAAAGGCCTAAATGGTCAATTCATCCATCGCGACTTTGTCCTTAAGGTCCGATAAGTGTTGCAACTTATTTCTTAAGTGGATGGAAAGTTAAATGGTGTTTACTTTTTGTAACTGATGTGGAAAAGCCTTGTCTGGAGTTGTGCTGAGGTGGAAGAAAAGGCAGAAAAAAGGGGGAAGCATAGCGCTTATTGGGTCGGGAATAGAAGGAAAAATGAACTTTTTTTGTCAAAGAACAGAGGTGAGCTTATTGGGTCGGGACACAATATTTGTTCAATAGAAACATAATTCTAAGACTACTAAATGAAGCAGCAAAATACATCCAAAAATAAAAATAATAGCAAGTGAGCTTAATTCATATTCTGAATGTCGTGGAGTAAAGAGCATCCTTTGCGTCCAAGGTTAAAAAATCTGAATAAAAGATATCCACATCTGTTGGATTAGCTAAGAAAAACACATACTCACAAAATCGATGTTATGTTCAGTTGCCAGCCACTTACTATAATCAATACCAAAAAAGGGAGAAAAAAGGCACAAAAGTGGTGATAAGGAATGAGCAGTTTTTAAAGCATGGAACAAACATCATAGAATCATTCCCTCACCACAATAATGATTTCCAATTCCTAATTTTTCATTATTTACTCTCCCATCCATTGACCGTGATTATATGTTTCAAGGGGAAAACATATTCAACATCACAAATCTTCATACAAATTCACATGGAGTGTTGTCTACTTTATTCTACACGTACAGCAGTATCTTTTACCCACCTTCATTGTGTGTTTCAGACATAAAGGAAAAACAGGGGAAAAAAAAAATAAAAACAAGATAGAAAATGATGGATAGCAATAGCATCACTATCCACATTTATAAAGAATTAGCACTTTAACAGCAGTAGACGACGAAACGCACTAGTTCATCTTGCTCTGCTCCTATCTGTATATAAAATCAATAAAGAACTAAGAAATCGCACAATGAGCAATTTATCTAACATAAGGAAAGAAACCATAGAAATGACTTCCAGTGCAGAAGAAATAACAGAAAGACCGAAGTCACCAGATAAATAAATATGAATAGCATCTTAAGAGCAGCTCAATGTCATTTTTCACCTCAAGAACAAGAATGATAACCTACAAATCACAGAAAGAACAAATGTGATTTTCTAGCTAACCATTGTTCCATAACCAAGACTCGATTTGAGTCCTCTTGTCTTGCCTGATGCTTTGAACATCCGTAAAACCTTCGATCTGTCATGTCTTTCTATGCCTTGTATTGCTTCGCCGGCAGACCACATTAACATGTGGTCCTCAACGCTGATTCTGCCACCGATTTCTTGTCGAATTCCCAGCTCGAGGTCACCATTGAACTGGATATGGGGGATTGCTCTTGCTTCATTCAAAACCCTAGACCAAATTGAAGATGAGAAAACCATGAGCTTTCGGGGATTTCAGATCCATTCCCGACCATCTCGACTAACAACACCACCCTTTTATCTACAGCACCCCATTTTTAATACAGGTAAACTTCACTTGTCATTCCTAAACTATATATCATGTTGCTTAATTGTCCAAAAACTGTCAAGTATTACACCAATCATCCTTAAATTATTTAATTGTTACCAACTCATCCTGTCATCCATTACACTATTAAAAATGGATAGAAAAGTGACGCCACATTAGTAGTCACGTCATTTTTCCATACCACGTCAGTATCCATGTCTTTTTTCTATCCATCCTTAACGGTTGTGATGGACGTTAGGACAATTAAGTAACACTGGATGTAGTTTAAGAACTATTAAACAGCATTTGATAGTTCCAAGATGATTAAGTAACATTAGAAATAGTTTAGGGATTATATGTGGAGTTTACCCTTTTTAACATCGTCAAGGTCACATGACAGTCATTTAGTGTTGAAGGGACTAACTCGTATGGACTTCCCAAGTTTCAGGACTAAGCCGCAAGATTTATCAAACTTAAAGGACAAAGTCGCAATGTATCATACTTTAGGGACTAACTCATGTGAGTTATTCAAATTAAGGGACGAATTGCACATTTTGGCCTGAAATAAATGATGCACAACACTAAAATATTTTAACTAGGACGGTTCTTCTTCCGATTAATATTTTGAATTGCGATTCGGTTTACATTAATTTTAATGTACTCTTATTTCATTATTCTTATACAAAATGGTGGTTTATCAAAATTATCAACTTATTGGAACCCTATATACTAAGAAGTTTAAGAATTAATTTTAAATATTTTTATAAAAAGTAAACATTTTTTATTAATTATTCTTTTTAGGCTGGTTAAGTTAAACAACTTAATAGAAAATACTTAATTTTTATAAAATATCTCAAAATTACTTTTTAAACTTCTTTAAATGTAAAATTTCATTAAATTGGTAACTTGGGTAAAAATTATAATTTATATAAGAATAATGCATAATAAGTACTAAAATTAATACAAAATGAATTCGCCCAAAAAGTTAAATTATATTAGAATTTGTTTTTAAATTAGTTAATTTAAATTTTCACTTATTCGTCGGATATGCAGTGAACCTAGTTAACAGGAAAAATAGTCCTTAAACTAAATTAGTTTAACACAATTACAAAAAAAAAAAAAAACTGGGATGTGAATACTTTACGCAAACCCAACAAGAAAGATAATATGTGAAAATACTTGAGAAAATTGATCTCTATTTAACAAGAAGGCAAAAAGAAAATGAATGAAATTTTCGATTTTACTTCTTTTCGTTTATTAGGCATATGAAAATTTTGTTATATTACAACGGTAGCTATTGCTCTGATGTTGGATTGTAGATCAGTTGAGGCAAGACAAGTGCTTCAAGTTGGACATATCTATATGGAAGGAAAAGCTATGATGGATGCTCGCTCTCTCGAAGAAAAGGAACCATGTTGGAATATGAGATCACTTTTATCTACTAGAATATGTCAAAACTCCTCTTTTGGCAGACTATATATATATATGAGCATTACTTGCCCTAGTATCGTTAGGAATTCTAATCCTGCTATTTGTGTTCTCCAACTTGAATGGTTGTTTTTTGTTTAATGACATGTTTTATTCACAAAAAAGAAAAGTACATGTACAAGTACAATTAGAAAAGCGCTCAAATGCAAAAATTGCAAATTCTCAAAATTGTATTGATTTGTATTCGTCAAATTAATTACAATCTGGTCACTATAGAATTATGCAATGAAATTCACCACAAATGTTTTTATTTCCGTTGACATTGCAACTGCCGATAGAATGTTCCAGCAGTATGATAATATGAGACATTTCAATGACATGAAAATGAAATGTGGCCAAGTATATATTGGATAAAAGTGTCATAAATAAATAACTCATGACAAAATTGTAATGTTCTGGGACTTGAATGGAGTTTGACAGAAACCATAATAAAATTGTGGGAAACATGCATTTTTAGTCCTAAAACTTTACATAATTTTCCATTCCAGTATTAAAACTTTTCAATCTCTTAAACAAGTTCTAAAACTTTGCAGCTAACACTTTGTCGTAGAATTGATTCTTTTCTTTAAATTACATTTTAAACTATTTGGTAATTATCTTATAATAAATTCAAATTGTGAAGTAATTTTTTAATAGTTAATGGACCACTTAAATTATAAATTATAAGTTTTTGTATTCTTGTCCATTACCTGTCTTTCAATAAATATAAACTAAATTAGAAAATAACGCAAACAGATACATAAGACAAGTTTTAAGACTAGAAATGCACTCCCTTTAGAATCGTCAAGGGTCCACCTAGTCAGCAACCTACACCGTTCCTTTTGCCTCCCCTTCCCATTGTGATCACCAGTCACCGCTTATCCACATTTTCATCTTCCTTAATGTTAGGGATGAAGCTGCCTTAGGGCAGGGAGGGGCTGTTGCCCCCCTAGATTTTTTTAAAAATTTTATTAGTAGTATGTAATAAGATAAAAATTGTAACAATATTAAAGTTAGGTACTTGTTTGTAAATTATAAAATTAATTAGGGACTGATACAGATTTTATCCTTATTAAAAGTTTTAATTTGAACCAGAATTAGAAACGTGGAGATCGCAAGTTGCAAACAAACAACGCCCAGGCGCCCAGCCCCTCCTGGTTCCGACATAATGACGCTCCGTGCCTCTCAGCAACGACAACAATTCTCTTTGATCTAACTTGTCGGCGGACGGGCGCCTAGCCCCTCATGGCTCCAACATAATGACGCTCCATCCCACTCAGCAACGATGACAATTCTCTTCGATCTAGCTCACCAGCGGTGACCCAGCCAACTTGAGCTTCTTCTCCCCATTACCGACAGTCACATTCCTTCTGTCCATCTCCACCTCTGACTTCGAGTAGAGTTTGAGTTTTTGGAGAAAGCCACTGCGTGTCCCGCGTCCACTAGCCGAGTCACAACAAAGATTGGGCATTTTCTCAAGTTTCCTTTCTTTTCCTTTAATTCTTTGTTTCTTTATCAATTGCTCACTTAGTCACTCGAATTTGTAAATAAAGTGTACTAAATCAGTCAGTAGTGAAGCTAAGATGTAATATCCTAATTCCTATGTTCCCAGTTTCGGGTTTATAGTTTCTTCTGTTATTGAAATTGAATCTTCATACTACTTTACTTGAGAAATGAGAATTATGGTAATGAAACATTATGTATTGTACTTAACATTTATGTGATTGACTTGTTTGCATATGTTATTGGAGAACATGTGAAGAAACATAGACAAAAGTTAGTATTAATTACAAACAAATTTATCAATTATCATTATAATTTTTTTTTGCATAATTTTAGGAAGATTTAAATTTAAATCCAATTATCTTGTGATTCCCAAATGATCATGATAAAAATTTTCTTTTCATTGTTGTTCTTGTGTGATTTTTCATAACAAGTAGACAATTAAGTTTGAGAATATTTGTTGTTGTTCTTGAGTAAATTAGTTGAAGGATATAGAAATTTCTCCTATTTTATGATTACTTAAGTATTAGATTTTTGTGTTTATAACAATGGCCAGCAAGCAAAAGAAATTATTCCACTTTTTTAAGAATAAATCTTTACCCGAAAATGAAAGCCAACCCAAAAGTAGCCATGTTCAATAGTGGTGGAAAAGTTTTCAGAATCTGTTGAAGATGAGGAATGTGTTCAGCCTCCAAGTGTTGAACATTCTCAACAAACTTTAGGTTCTTCAAATTCTGCAAATATTTCTATTGTGTGTGACCCAGGGTAACACCTATATGGACATATTCAGTCAATAAACAAGATGATATTAGAATAGCATATTTAAATGTTGGTCTTTATCAAATTAAGAGTGATTACCTCTTTCTAGGTTGGAAAACAATCCATGTAAGTTTCACTATTCATAGTTTTCTAAATTCCCTTGACTTGAGTATTCTAAAGTAAAAGATGCTGCATTCTATTTGCCTTGTCACCTATTTACTGAGAAATCAAGAACACAAAATGGTTGGGATTCTTTTACTATAAATGGGTTTCAGAAATGAAAAAAAGGTTAAAAATGGAAATAATTACTCATTTCTTAAACATATGGGATTAAGCCTTTGTTCCCTACACAATAATGCTATGAGTAATTGTGCAGCATTATTGAACCAATCTGGTCATATTGATAGGGCAATAGAGAAACAATCAGAGGAAGAGATTGAAAATAATAGACTTCGGCTTAGAACTTCAATTGATGTTGTTGGATGGTTATCTTTTCAAGAGATTTCCTTTAGAGGCTGTGATGAGTCTATTGATTCAAGAAACCAAGGGAACTTTTTTTAGTTGCTTAAATATGTAGCATCTTATAATGAAAAGTGGCATATGTTGTCCTAGAAAATGCTCCTCACAATGCAAAATACACATCTCCAGCAATTCAAAAGGAAATTTTGCATGTATTTGCAATAAAAATAAGGAAGAAAATTCATGAGGAGATTGGTGATTCAGTGTTTTGTATCATTGTAGGTGAAGCAAGTGATGAAAGTAAAAAAGAACAAATGGCACTTGTTCTTCGATTTGTTGACATCAAAGGTTGTGTTCAAAAGCAATTTTTCCTTATTTCACATGTGAATGATACATCATTAGTCAATTTATATTCTGAGATTTATAGTATTCTTTCTTATCATGAATTGAATATTCAAAATATTTGTGGTCAAGGATATGATGGTGCTAGTAACATTTGTGGTGAATGGAGGGGATTGCAAGCATTGTTTCTCAATAATTGTCCTCAAGCATATTATGTTCATTGCTTAACTCATCGCCTACAATTGGTACTAGTACAGGAGCAAAAGAGATGCATGTTATACATGAATTTTTCCTAAATATATCTCTTATTGTTAATGTTGTTACCGCTTCTTGCAAGTGGCATGACAAGTTACAAGTAGCTCATGCCAAAAATATTGCACACTTGGTTGCCATTGATAAGCTTGAAACTGGAATTGGTGCCAACCAAACTGGTATTTTGCAGAGGCTTGGTGATACCTATTGGAGTTATCACTTTGCATCATTTGGCAGTCTTCTTAATTTATTTGATACTACTTGTAAGGTTTTAAAAAATATTAGTGACACTGGTGCTAATGATAAGTCAAGAGAAAATGCTGCAACTGCCTTAAAAAAAATGTTTTCATTTGAGTTTATCTTCATTACTCACTTGATGTATGAGATTTTTTGTATAACTGATGTTTTATGCCAAGCATTACAACAAAAGGGTCAAGATATTGTGAAAGCAATGGACTTAGTGAAAATTATTTTATTGTGGCTACAGGGCTTGAGAAGGGATGGATGAGATTCTTTAGTTCAAAAGGTCTATTCATTTTGCTCAAAACATAATATTGATGTTCTAGATTTGAGTGCTCCACATTTTGTGGGATGTAGTAGTCGTCGTCATGATGATTTAACAGTGGAGCATTATTATCATTCTAATGTGTTCAATGAAACTATAGATTTTTAGTTGCAGGAAATCTCTTCCAAGTTCAATGAAGGTCTTATAAAACTTTTGAAGTTAAGTTCATGTTTGAATTTGAAAGACGGGTTCAAGTCCTTTGATATTAAATCCATTTGCAGCCTTGCATAGAAATATTATCCCCATGATTTTTTAAGACATGAACTTGACTTGATGCCGTTTCAATTACAACATTTTTATATTGATATTAGTAATTTGTTAGACTTTCAAGGATTATTATCAATAGTTGAATTATGCCAAGTCTTAGCAGCTACAAGGAAGTCAAGTTATTACTTTCTTATTTACAGATTGATACGTTTGATATTGACTCTTCATGTGTTAATTGCCACTACAGAACGTGCATTTTCAGCTATGAAAATTGTAAAGACTAGATTAAAAAATAAGATGGAGAATGACTTTCTTGCTGATAGTCTGCTTTGAAAAAGAAATTGCAGATACTTTCAGTTTAAATTCTATACTTGATAATTTTAGGGATTTGAATGAGCGCCGTGTTAAATTATAAACTAAATTATTGTAGATATTTAAATTTCATGAGTTTATATATTACATTATTTGATGTTTTGTATTATTGATCATAAATTTATACTTGTTAACAACCCGCTCAAACTCATACTTTTCATCCCCCCCCCCCCCCTTATCGCAAAATCCTGGTTATGTCCCTGCTTAATGTTAGAAGGTGGCAATGTCACCACGAACCAGGTGGATAGTTGCACAAAAGTCATCAAAGCATTTTTTGCCAATATACTAATTACATATAGACATGGGAGCAGAGCTATTAGAGCGAGATTGGAAACTAGAACAACCATAAAAAAACACTCAACAAACTTGCTTTTGAGTCTCCATAGAACAAATTGCCATAATGGCAAAAAAAAATGATTATGCTAGTTAATTTGGAGCATGATCCAAGAATGAAATATACTGTGGGTAATTGCAAGTAGTTGATGAATTTCTCTTTTTTGGAGCTTTAGAAATCTTTTGACCAAATGATGAATTTGGACAAAGTGTCCCAACATCTTTTTAGCCATTCATTAATGAACGAAGATAACATGAAGTTTCAAGCAAAAATTTTGGTTGGAATTGAACTTCAAACAAGAAACTGGCATGCATGCTATAGAATTAAGGATGAAGATGGTTTTTTAATTATTATTTTTTAGTTCAGAGACTAATGTGCATGAAAAGATATAGTTTAGAGATGAAATGAGCAATTTACCTAGGAAGGGGCTTTTATTAAGAGGATTTTTTTTCCCTTTAAAACATACCATAAGCATTAGAATATTCTCTCTGTTATTCATATAAATAGTTTTTTTTTCATTAAACATATTAGTGAAGAATTTCTCCTGAAATGAGAACTTTAGTGAATAGATTTGCCTGCAAAAAAAAAAAAAGAGGAAAAAAAACTATAATGATGAAATATTACTAAGGTGAAACATTAGTGACATATATCCTTCTTTTGCTATTGTAGAACTATAAAGACCCAAACACAAAGACAATATACAATAAATAACCATTACCATAAGTCTTGAATCTTCCTCAATGTTAGGGATGACAACGAGGAGATCAAGCATGGATCCACCACATCCGTTGCCCGCTTGCATGTCTATCACTCGTGGGTCACTCATACCCACAAGTTACCCAATAAAATGACAACCCCACTACTCTTCAGACGTACGCAAGAAATCTTGCCTCTGAAAATCACCAAAATATGTGAGCCATGAGATCAAAAAGCTTTCTTGACTCTTCCGAAGCTAAGACACTAATTGCCTAAGACAAGTGGAGTTATGGAGGTTCGCCACTGGGTGGTTTGTAGTGGAGAGGGAAAGATTGGCAGCAACTTTGGTGGGTGATTGGGCGGCAGACTGCAGGAATGATTGGCGAGTAGGTTTGAAATGAGAGGCCAAGTGGGTGAGTTGAAGGAGATGGGGTGGAAGATGAAGAAGCAAAATGGGAGGATGGTGGTGATGGAGGGAGAGAGCATGAAAATGGAGGAAGACAACACAAAGAAGACAAAAGGATAACCTTTAGTGGCTATGAGTGTGGAAAGAATTAGGTTTGGGTTTATATTATTTGTTAATTTTAGGTTAATGTATTTTTAGTCTTCTAATTTTATTAGCTTTTACAAAAATGCCTATTAGATTAAAATCTAACAAGTAAGTTGCTCCTAAATAATAAAAAATCTTGTGGGTCATAGGTTTACTTTTGTAGATAGCTCTAAATTTGTGCCCTCCCATTCTCACCAATTAGGTGGATTTTTAGCCAAATATACATGACTCATTAGACTGTATCCATGGTTTACAAGTTTTACCTGATCCACTACAACCTTTACTCGTCATGATTTTATTTACTCCTTCTGTTCTATAATGGATGAAGCATTTCTATAGGCATAGAGGTTAAAATATGTATAATTTATATTGTTCTTTCTATTTTTATCTCTGAAACTAAAATTAAAAAAAAAAGTGTACAATGAATGCAAATAAGGATAATAATGTAAATTTGATATTAAAAACTTTCTAAAAATTGAAACAACTAAATTTTTGTGGAACCGCCTAAAAGAAATATGGTTCATCTTTGTTTGGGGATTGAGAGATTATTAGATTATAAATAGCATTATGTATTCTCAACTACTTTTAAGTGATTAAAATGTTTGTTTTCATATAAACTCATTTTCCAAAATTTATGCGTTAATTGGAAGATAAAATTTCAAAACATAAAAAATAAATAATTTTCTTTCAAAAACTATATATATATATATTTATTTTTTATTCTGAAAAATCATGAAAAAGTCAATAAAAATTAATTACTTCTAGAAAAATGTCAATGACAATTGAAAAAAAATGTAATTTACAGAAAAAAGATGAAAAAGTAGAAAAAAAAATTATTCTTAAACTAGGACTAATGTGACCTTAGTTTTGTAGCTGGTCATTTTTGTTCCACTAAATAATTTAGATTTCGTGCAGAAAATACATAAAAAGTTAGTCACTTGAACTCTCATACAAATTGGTGGATTATAATTTTTCTTTCATGGGTGCAAGTAACATAATAAAGTTACAAAAAATTTAAAGAACTTATAGTATAGAATAAAATGTTACACTGAGATTCATTCAATTTCAAATTTCAATCACTTCCCATAATTTATTGGTAAGTGAATAAGAAATAAGTCTTCAAAACGGTAAAAGACTTTCCATATAAATAGCATTTTTTTTACATGAAGCTTTACTATGTTCAAATAAGTGGGGGCAAATTTGGCACCATGAACTTACATAACTTAAGTGAGTTAGTCAATAACTCACAACTCATTAAGTATTGCCCCTTGAATACTGTAAAAGTTTACTGTGTTAGATACAATTGGTGCTTTAAGAGTGATATGAATATGGAAGGCACACTAAAGGATCCATTAAAGATAGCTAGTTGACCAACTACAAGAAAAAGAGCTAAGAAGATGGCTCAAACACTTCATGCCTTTGTCACTTCTTATTTCATGGAGGATGAACTTGGATCTTCATATGAAGCTATTGGAACATCCTATGGAATGTCTTGGAATGATGGCACAACATGGAAAAGCCTTTTGGAGTGTCAAGACCCAAAAAACACTAAGGAGCCTATGCATGCACTTAAGAAGTCTCTTTTGGTGTCCCAACGTGCCAATTCTTCATACAGTCAAATCTTATGTGCCTTGTAGCTTCAAGACATCTCTACACATCCTAAAGGGAGGCCCCAAGCTGAAGAAACTAAAAAATATAGCTCAGAACTAAGAGTCCCAAGCATGAACCCCAAGTGACATAAAAAGTGCACCCTATAGCACACTTTGGGAAATGCTAGTTCATTTCTAAAGATTTTTTTTTTGTTATTTTCTAGCTTAATTATGTTATTTGCATTATTATTTAGTATAGAAACTCATTTGGAGCACATGGGAATTAATTAGGCTGAATTACCCACATGTTTATGTCCAAACCAAATTCAAAGTCCTAGTTTGACTAGGTTTACTTGTTCCAGTTAAGTTTAGGGTTCCTGCAACTTGTATGGATGCCTAACCCTAGTTTTCTAGGCTATAAATAACCCTTTTTTATGCTTGTAAACGTATAGATTTCTTTGCTTAATTATATTGCTTTTTGAAAGCCAATTTTCTTGAGTTCTTGGTGAACTTACCTTGGTGCACAAGGATGCTAGTTTTTCTTGTGTTCTTTATACTTTTTGTTTCTAACCACAGGTTGGTTAGAGGTAGGGGTCAAATTCTAATCTCTTGGAATGTTATTTGTTAAACTTGTTAGCATCTTAGACATGTTTCTTAGTCCCTATACCAACAGGGTTCACATCAAGGAAACTAACAACATTGGTAGTGAGCCTGAGGTGGCTTGGGTAAAATGAATAGTCCTCCATGTGTACCACCTTGCCTCACCCCCTCTTTCCCACATGGTTAGTGGTTTTCATATTAATTTAACTAGTAAAATTGGAGGTAGCAACTCTTAATCTGTGGATAATATTTATTTTAAAACATAAATTTTTTATCTTGAAAAATAATCATTAGGAAAATAAGAATTTCAATGTAGAAGACAACCCTTTTAGCTTTCTTCCCCAAAATAGAGGCTCAATTTTTCTAACTAGGAAAGTTAACTTCCTATGGCTAAAATCATTTAGAAATCCAATATTTTTTTACTCGTTTCGTTTACATCTTTCTTTAGGACCATTTTATTAGTTGAATCCCTTTAGATTCATATATTTGCATTGGATTTTCCCCAGTTTATGGCCAAACACTAATTGTTCATTCATCACATTTAAAACTATTATTATAAATTAGTCCTAACTAAAACCAACCTAGTAGTTCATTGATTAAGCAACGTTAAACACAATTCAACATGGTAGGGTGTTTCCCCAATAATCAGGCCTTACTAGTTTTATTTATCTAGTGATTCACATTAGTTTTAGGCTTTGATGGAATGACTTGACACTTTTGGGAAATTTAGATACACTAGCCTTTAGCTCCTATATCATTATTTCATTTTGTGTTATTTTCTTGGAAAACTTGTGGTCCTATATTGTTCTCCATTAAGCATGTTTCTCTATGAAATTTGGGGATCCTCCTTTTGTATTTCTTATTCAAATTAGCATTTTGAAGGCTAAAGTCAATAGACCGTTAACTCTTCCTCAGTCACCTTGGCCTCACTACCAATGTCATCATTTTCCAATGTCACCAATTGGACTAACTCGCAGACTTTTATGAAATTTAGAGACCAGTATTTAATAAGTTGTGAGTTGTGGACTAACTTGCTTGAATTGTGCAAGTTTAGAGACCAATATTTAATGAGTTGTGAGTTATGGACTAATTCACTCATGTTGTGCAAGATCAAGAGCCAAATGTATAGTTTGGCCAACAAGTGCCATTAGACAAATGATGTTGATTGGTAATTGTACTTTTTTCATTAAAAATATATATATATTTTTTTTTTGCTGATTTGTTGTCTAAAACTAGCACTTGAAAGCTAACATTCTATCTTTGATGGTGGGGGGATGGTGGTGGCTCGTGAGTCATGACCCATGGGCAACCAATCCGGTCCACTCCTTACAAACAAAGGCACGTAGGCAATAGGTGGGTGGGTCAATCCATCTCTTGGTGTGTATTATTATGAGTACCTAAATTAAAATGTCACAATGTTATGTGATGATGAAGGTAGTTATATATAATGTAGAGCAACAAGGGAAGTTGGAAACAACTAGGACCGCACAGGCCGGGGCATCACTTGCACTAGCTGTTGTCCTTAGGTATTCAACCTTCTTGTCTTTGCAAACACACAAACACATGTAGGCATGACTTGGAAAGGGTCGGAGTCGTTGGGTTGGAATCGGAGGAGTTGGCTACATAAAGATGAAGTTTGCAAAGGCGTTTGGAATTGGCGGCCATCACATGACCGTCATTAGCACCTACCCATCTACAGAGGAGGAAGCTAAACACAGATCACTGATCAGTTCATTTACTTGTTAATGGGCCTTCAAATTTTGACCCATTTACGATTTGGGCCCTATTGTTTAATTCATTTTGCCGCCGCAGGCAAGGCAGAGAAGCCCGGATTTTATATTGTACAAAGTATTAGCTAAAAACTCTCTTGGACCTGTGTAATTGTAATTGCTAAAAGTGAAGTGGACATTGGTGGTTTTATTTCAATCTCTTTGAAATTTGAATGACCATCTTTTCCTTTGATAATGGGTGATTATAATAATACACAAATTTCAATCCCCTTTGTTTTATAGGTATTAAAGGTTTGATATTAACTTAATAAGCCGATTAGATTTCAATTTAATTGACATGCAGACCATTATATCCTATTGCTGATAAGAGTTCAAATTCTGACTTGTGCAAGAGATTGTTTCTCTCTGTAGCCAATGGTGGGCTTAGATTAAGTGATGTAGAAAGTATGATGTATTAGATTGTATAATATATCTTGTAACATTCCAACTTATATTCACAAAGCAAGAGATGACGTGGTGAATTCCATATGGTGAACAGCATATCTGAAGCTAAGACGGAGTACTCGTAATTAAGACGAATAATGATATGGTCCACACATATAAGATATGATCCAAGAGTGGAAGCAACAAGGTCCGTCGAGTGGTTGATTAATGATTGGATTTGGGCTGGCTCGATGTAGTATTAGTATAGACAGAGAACAATCATATACCATATCATATCATATGCAGGTGTATACGTATAGCTAGCTTGCTATGGTATTTAATTTAATTTAATTTTGTTTGTTGTGAATTTGGATCGGTAGGCTGCTGGGCTGGGGAGCAAACTAATTCTTGAACGTCAAATTAAACGATGGGATGGGCCAACATGCATCAACACGTGGACTAGAACGCTACGTAGAAATACGGCTGCGCTTAATTAATTTCCTCCATTCTGCAATTACTTGCCCTAATACAAGATTATTGGCCTTCATGCATACCTCATATACATATGTTGTAGCGTATACTTAAGTTCCTACTACTCAACCCATCCATATCCATAATCTACCAAGATAAATTCCTCTCACATTATTCATAACTTTGTCTTGTATGTATATAATTTGATGTTCCAATACTTATGAAGTAGTTTATGAGTATATACATTTCAATGTGCAACAGTTGCTTCCGACATGCATCTTGAGTTGTTTTTTTTTTTTTTGGCACTAACACAAAGAATTTTACCCACAAAATTAAACAAAGACTATATATTTTGAAAGAATCTAGCTAGCTAGCCCGTTCATTACCATTTGTAAATGTAAAAATCCTTTTGGATACAATAATAATAATAATATCTGAAATAATTATATTGATTTCTTAAATACGTTGATGGGTCTACCCATTAAATGAACACTGCATTACTAATAAAATTACATTAGTTTAGCTGATCTCATCGAACCTTCTTTTAATGTGTTGTTCACAACTTCCCCCCGGCCAGAGAATAAAAGAAAAGAAGGCGAGTAGTGTTGGCTATAGACCAACAACACTTGGTTCACTAGTCTTTCTTTCTGCTACGTAATTATACTGCATTAATTCATTCGACAAGCCAGGGACGGGACTGGGGAGCTAGATGAGAAGAGTTTGACAGCAAAATTTTATCGTAATCTGCTTAATTATTTAGGTCCTTAATTTTTAAATTAATTTCCCATGTCTCCCCCCAGACATTTAGCGCCATTGTCGTATGTCGTCCTCGTTAACTTAGCTGTACAATTTCTTATACAATTTGACAAGGGAAAAAAAATGAGTAAAGGCATATGGCAAGTGCGTTTTCTTATATAATTAAAGTGACTATTTTAATGAAATCAGATGTAGAATGAAAAAGGGAAAAAAGAACATCTTATTCAGTATAATACCAGGTGACTCACAGATACATAAGATTAAAATCTAGATCGATCGAATTTGTTAGGATGAAGTTAAGTTAATTAAGACTGGCTACCAAAAAACACTAGCGATGGATGACGAGCACAACAATATTAAACAGTCTATCGTAAGCATTTTCCTTCCTCAAAGACTAGTTAGTGCCAAGGGGATCGAATTACTTGAAAAGAATGCGAGACATCGAGTGGAATGTTAAATTAGAATTTAAAGAATGAATAAAAGATGAATTTGATACTTACAGCTGATTCTTGACCAAGTAACCCTTGCGCGTGCGTGAAGTGCGATAAATATTAATTTTCTGCTGACATGTACAGCTGTGAGAGGTAACCAATTCCATCTCAGCTTCGCTTCTTTTTCATTTTTCAAAGAAATAAAAAATAAAAAACAAAAGAAAAAATAATAATAATTAATACTCCCGTGGCAAGAGAGACTAAGTAGAAGAAAATTATTTTTGGAGGGCTGCTAGTTAATGGTAATGGACAGAGTAATAGCGTGCGAGGAACTTGAGAAATCACAAGCCAAGCATGGAGGGCCACTGGAGTTTTCTTGGGCAAAAGCGTTTCCCAATCAGACGTCTACAAAAGCAACGTGTGATTCTTACCAAAGCGCGATGACATGTAACAATATCCCTGCGACTTGCCAAGTTTCCTTGCTTCTCACTCCACTTCTCTTCTCTTCAACCCATCAACCTCTTCCCCTTCCCTTCCCTATAAATTACTCCACAATGCCTTCTGAACAAAAAACCCGATATTAGCTGGGCAACCCCATTTCGGATCGGAAACTGGATAGAGATTTCATCGCCTCTCAACTCATGGTTGGGATAAACTTTATGAAGTTGCCCTTTTCAAGGGCAGGTAAGCTCCAACTTGCCCTTGGATCCATTCTCTCTTCTTCTAATTTTATGCTGCCGTTTGTTCTGTTCTTCTTCATCTGTTTGATTCAACAAAGCATTTCTTTCTTTTCTTTACTGTAAAATTAGGACTTCTTTTCATCCATATTTTTGCATTCAATCCCATGGGTGTTGGTCGTTGTTCTTGGAGTTGACTTAACCTCAGATTCTTTAGGAAATGTCTTCATAATCATCATCAAACAGCACTTTATGGTCTCAAACATGTCGGCAAAAAAGTAAAATTCATGGTGCCGATTAACTGTTGAAATTCGTCTTACAGTAGTTTCCGTGTTTTACAAGACATGTACAACCTTCCTATACGCTACGCGATTTGTGAAATGAAACTCAAAAACAATCATTACTATGGATATTCTCTACTTGTATGCAAAATCATCATATATAGGATGGCAATGGGTGAAGACAATTACTTGGTAGATTCATGTTTCAATACAAAGTTGCTTGAGAACATAGAGTCAGCGTATTGCAACAAGAAAAATCAACATTTGGAAATTACATTTGTCTCACAACATGTTCTATTTACAATCTTATCTCAGGACGCAGATCAAGAGTTACTGGCTCGAGCAACAAGCCAACCGTCCATGAGGAATACAAGCAAGTTTTCAGAACAAAATCTTACATAGAACTGTTGGACAAAGTTCAGCTTCAACTGAAAGGACGTAGTTATGACAAGCTCTCTTCAAAATCTTCTGCTCCACATTTGCAGGAACACCTCTCTGATTACCTCCTTGAGCCAACACAAAAGACACTCACCGACATGGCAGACTGCTTAAATTTGCATGAACTTCTCGTTGATTACTTCCAAACCAGCGTAGAGGTGTGTGATATATGTGAAACTCTCCTTAAAAGCATCCAGCAAACACGTCTAAATTACAGAAAAATCAGTAGAGTTACTAACATGAGCAAGGGGGTGTTTAATGACCTGCCGGGTTACACTGATGAGCAATGTGACTTGATATTCATGGAACTAGAAGGATTTTCATTGCTCAAGAACCCATTACTCAAGATCAGGCCTGCGCAATTTCAAGTGGTTCATGATACTAATACAGTCTTGCTTCGGAAGCTGACATCAAAATGCAAAAGTATTAGAAAGAAAGCCAAAATCAGAAGACTTGGCAAGAGATTTGCAGGCTTTGTCTTGGTCATTGCACACATTGCAATTGTGATTGCTTTGTTGGTTCTAGCTTTTCACAGTGTGATTGGACTTACTGCAGCACCAGCCCTTGTGGGTTGCTGCTGCTATGGCTTCTGGATGAAGAAATCAAAGCATGACAAAGGAATCAAAACAAGTTTGCTAGAACGATTAGGTAAACAGCTTGACCTTGCAGCAAAAGGAACTTTTTTTTTGATCAATGATCTTGACACAATCAGCAGGCAAGTATGGAGATTATATGATGAGATTGAGCACTGTAAAGAGATTGCCCAGATGTGTGTTAGAAATCGGAAAAGTGAAGTGTTGAAGGAGGTTGTTAAAGAACTGCAGACACATGAGGCTTGCTTTTTGGAACAATTAGAGGATCTTGAAGAACATGTCTATCTCTGTTTCCACACCATAAATAGATCAAGGAGGCTTGTCATGCAAGAGATATTTGAACAAAATGACAATTGTGGATGTCACCATTCTTGAAAATGGGACTAGATGAGGGATTCATCAGATTTTCTTTTTGCTTGGTGCCCAGCTGCTGGTCCCTTTTTTATGTCTGTGCCATAATTGGCAGGAGAGGGGATTTGGCTTGGTTTCAAGTTCCTTGGTTCCCTGTTTTGTTCTGTTTCAATTTGTTTACGGACTGTTCTCTAGCTAAGAAGGTATCAGCAAAGAGTTCTGTTTTGCAAGGTTTCTCCCCTCTGCTGTTCATTTTTCATCTGGCTGGTGCCAGAGTTTATACATGTTCTTTTTTCATATGGAATAAGAAGATTCATTATTTTTTCATTGAATTTCTTTTCCTTGTTCTAGTGATCACACAAAAGTAGATACAATAAGGCTCATAATTTTGAACCGGGAAAGACTAACTAGAACAGTGACAAGGAAGCTTATATTTAAAGTTATTATTGTTATTATTGTGTTTAATAAGAAAAAAACGGATAGGTGCTAGCATTTCATCTTCCCCTTAGCGTGTTATGAAGTTCTGTCAAGGTCTTAACTTGGAAAATACCAAAATGTGAATCCAGATGATAAACAAAACACTTCCTATCAATTTATTTGGATGACTTGCAGGAAACCAACCTGCAATTTTTTTTATTTAGAACAAGTCTTTGAGTATGGTTAATTCTTGAATGCCCACCAAAGAAAAATGATCAGAAAGACACATTGTAGACAAAACAAACAAAAAAGTAATCACATCCTTAGGAGGGTGAAACCAGGATAATCTTAGCTTTTGAAAGTTAAACCATATTAATGAGGAGGAAAAAAGTGTCTGCAACATAAAAAAGCAGAGAATTAAAGATCCTAAGCAGCCAATTCGCAGCTAAGTTGTAGACAGCAGCATTCTCCATCTAACAGTAACAAATGTCGAACGCATGATCCTAAACATTGAACAGAAATTTTACCAAAAAAGAGAAAAGGAAACAGACCACCAAGAAAACCCATAAGCATTCCTCATAAATAAGCGATTTCAAGGCAAGATACAACCTATGAAACCAACAAACTGCCTAAGATAGATATTGGACAGCAGACCATATAATGAAGAAATCATCAACTAAAGTTCAAATGTTTATCTGCTTTTCACCAAGCAACTAGCCAATTGAGACCATGGGCAACAGGGGCCCATACAATTGAACTTCTCTGAAGTTCATCTCAAAGTAGCTGAGGAATGGCTTGTATTTTGACCAACCAGATGCGGAAATCGGAAAGACGTTACTATATTAATTCAGCAAAAGAGTCAAATTTGCAACTAAACTATAAGGGGTAAAGTAATTTTATCACTAAATTTTTTTTAAGGCAAATTTACCATTATTGTTTTTTTAAGGTGTAATTAATGTTTTGTGTTAAGAGTAAATCTGTCACTAGCCATTAAAATTGCTTAATCTAACAAACGTAAAAAAGATGAGAAAAATGTAAATTTTGATTCCAAGTTTATTAATACTCATTTTGTTGGAGATCACTCAAAAGCAGTTATTAATACTCATTTTGAAGTTTATTTTTTCAATCTAAAATCAATGTTATTTGAAAATTAGTATTATATTTATCTAATAATTATTTGAATCACACTAGTTTTTTACAATATATATATATATATATATATATATATATATATATATATATATATATATATATATATTATGAATATTTTTTCTTATCCTATATTAAAAATAAAAATCAATTGAAAAACTTGGTTTTGTGGAAATGTGTTAAAAATAGTTTTTAGGCTGCTTAAAATGTAAAGTTCTAATTGGAATAAACGAATCAATAATTATTACATATAAAAATAATTAATAATCACTCATCAACAATCTCCCTCCACGAATGCAGCCTAATTGGAGAGCGTGGAGAGGCTCTCCAATATGCTGAAATCAAATTTGGAAATTAATGGATGACTAAGGTGATTTGATGCAAGAGAGAGGTTGGCAGGTCCAGGAACTCATACTTTGTTGCATGTGCTTATGTATAAATGTGAATCACATATTGAACAAGATAGAGGTTAATTTTCCTGCTTCCCCCCAAGTGCTTTAGCTTATTACACATTGAGGGCGTGAAGTGACTCTGGTTCTAATTATTGCTTTTTATCTTTTCCTTTTTGATGTACCAAAAAAACAATACCAAAGACAAGAAGCAGATGCTTCCTTTTTTATTTCTTGCTTTGTTTTTTCCTTTTTGGATGAATGGATCGATAGACGATCGTAGACAATTCCCAATAGCATATAAGTATTATGTTTACAAAACCAATGAGACAATAGGAAAAAAAAAAAAGAGTGAAATAGGCAGACATTTACAAAACCAATGAAACATTACAATATATCCCCCAAAACCTCCCAGAGTTGAGTTCAAGGTTCAGTTTCCAAATTCCCATTTGATCCATGAATTTCCATCAGTTGGCCAAAAAAGTCAGCCAAATGACATACTATTAAACTTCATGGCGGGCAGCTCATGGCAACAAGCACGCCTCAGCCGATCATACACCCACCGGCCCAAAATCCTGAACCAAGCGAGCGTAAAACCGATTTTTACTAATTACCCTAGTTAAACATGAATAAATTGCATATAGATTTAACATGCATGTATATATATATATAGTAGTTGAATTAGAACTGGATCCTGCTGGTGAAGGTTTGGCCAAAAGCCCAACTGGAAGGAACAACGTCTGGGAACACCCGAGTCTCTCCATCAGTCGTAGTGACCATGAAAGACAAAGCCTGGCCGTTGAGATAAGCATTGGATTGCCAGTTGGCACCCCAGTTCCTGGACATGGGAAGCCACCCCGCTGTATTCGAACCCTTAATCGACACCGCCTGGATGGACCCAGCGTTGCCAACATTGTGGATCAAAACCAGCTCGAAATAGTCCCTCCCGTTTATGGTGAATCTCACCCCACCGTGCTTCTTGCAAGGAACCCTACACCACCACCGTACGTACGTCCATATATAAATATAATTAATTCATGTCACTGTTTTTCGGACAAATAGATACAAGTATTATTTATTCTGTATATGTCAAATTAAAAACCTCTAGGATCATTACCTACCTTTGGAAAAGAACGGGAATGATGCCGCCTCTGTAGATGCCTATCTTTTCCCAGGCCGGCTGAGCCATGTCAAAATGCTTGAGGGGAGGGTTGCACCAGCCGCCGTCGGTGCTGGGAAGGGCATAGTTGGGAGGGCAGAAGTTTGTGGCGGTGACGGTTATGGATCTGCCCTTGATGCACCACCTGGGGTCTGTCTTGTAGTCGCAGATGATTTTGTAGCATTGCCCACATGAGGCTCCATCATTGAACAATGCCGTGCTCAGGGCAGCGGTTCTTGTGCCGTAGCCGGTTGAGTACAAGTTCCCGTACCCACAAGCACCACCTGCAAGCATAGTTCCCTAATTGAAGGTCAGCATCCATCCATCCAAAAATACAAAAAAAGAAAAACTTTTTTAGGAATGGTTAAGTAGGTGCTCCATTAATTGTCGGAAAGGTTCGTACCCATAGTTCCAGAGGCATCGCCGCCTCCATAAAAGGTGGCATGAGCAGGAATCCAACCAGAAGCAGTCAAGGCATTTGCAAGAAAAGACGAGTGATCAAGCAATAAGAATAAGATGGGTAAGGCAAGCAAGCTGGTTTTTGCCATTTCCCTCTGCGCTTAATTAATGAAACCGTACCAAAGAGAGCTAGCTAGCGAATCCAGATTGGCCGGATAATAATATCAATCTGCAGAAGCTGGCCTCACATATTCATATGGCAAAATGTGGCGCTTTAAATAAGGGACCGTACTCACACCAATGGAATAACCCCACATGCCAGCCCTGCCTTCCCAGATCACCATTTTCCTTTTGTTTTTTTTTTTTCCTTTTATGCACCAAACTAATTACAAGTCAAAATTTAAAAGAGAGTACTTGTGGGAAAGTTTGATGAAAAAATGTTAGTTATATTGACTCAGTGTTGTTTGAGTTCCTGAAAAGTAGATATCTCTCATTCTCTTAATTATAAATTATTTCATACTCATTTTAAATTCTAAGACATAGCCAACGCGTTCAAATTAAATAGAAGGAAATACACTAGAATTCCTAAAAGTTTGGATTAGTTACCATTTTAGTCCCAAGAGTTGTTGAACCTGCATCTGCCATTGAGTCCTTACACTTTAGATTGATTACTTATGGGCAGTATGTTTTCTATTAATAGGATTAATGAGGATGTCTTTTTCATGGGCTTGATTCAGGTATGGAGGGGGTCACGGCTTTGGGTTTGACATTGGTCACAGACTTCCTATTATTTATGTTTTGTTGCCACTTGATAATCGATTCATCTCACTTCCAGAATCAATTGGCTAAGTGTTGGTTACTAGTTATGGAGAATTCGAAGCTATCACGACCTCTTCCATCTTGCCAGTGATGATGGGCTTAGATGCAGCCCGAAGGTTGACAGACAAGCATTCGAAAAGCAATCCTGAGCTTGTCAGATGACGTATAGGAGATGCGGTCTGATGTCAAACAAGGGAGATGGGCATGTCAGACGTCGAATGTGCTTGAGCGGATAGCAAACGATGATGGATGAGCTCAAACTAAATTGGGCCGAAAGCTTGGAATCAACCGTCCATTATCTGAAATTCGTTGCCAATGACGTCCATGGGAGCTGGGAAATTATGAAGGGGGCTAAGGATAACCAGGTCCGGTGCTATGGGCGGTTAGAGGAGAAGCTCGTGTTTTACCTAGGTGCTTTGATGGAATTGGACGAAGAGCAGCTCGTCTTTTGTTGTAAGCCTGAGAAAGAGAGAATGGTGGGGAAAGCCGTGTCTTTTCCAGTCAATAATGAGTAGCACTTGATTGTAATTTTCATCAACTCCAGCATCCATTTCATCCCCAGCACACTCGCTTTCTTTTTACCTCCCCAAACTCATTGACCCATTAATGAGATTAATTTTAACCGAACTAGCCCTTGCGTTTTACATGCATATTAAGTAATGATATAAATTTTTCTTTCTTTCTTTTTTATTTGGGTACCCTTACCAGGCGTAGAATGAACATGTCCACCAAAGATTTCTTTTGACAGTGTGTTAACGATTAGGTAGTGGCGGAGCCAGGTTTTTAGGCTTGGGGGGGTAGTAAGTGGATGCAAGACTAGCAACAATCAAAATCTAAGAGAAAAAAATTATTTATAAAATTAACTTTTATAAAAAAAATTATTTAAATGATTATTTAAAATATTTATTTTTTGTTGTAAATTCATCTCTAAGTTCTTAACTGTTGTATATTTGTCTCAATTTGGTCACTAATAACATTAATTATTGGTCAAATAGCGAATTTGTAATGCCAGACAATGATTTTAAATGATTTTGTAATGCCAGACAATGGCTTTAAATGATTTGCAATAGTTGAGAGGTTGAGTAAACAACTTGTAATGAAAAGTAAAGATTTATTATTGTTAGCGCAATTTACCCTTTTAATATTCTTCACCAATTGGGGGGGGGGGGAATATGATACTTGGTCCTTAACTCATCACAAAATAACCAAATTAGTATATAATATTTATAGAGTTTCAAAATTCTCATGGGGCAGCAGCACCCCCAACCATACGTGGCCCCCAACCATACGTGGCTCCGCCATTGTGATTAGGACTGCTTTTGTTCAGTTTGGCACAATGGGGAACATGGGATAACGTTTAGGACTCATTAACAGTTCCGTCATAATTTAGGACTACTAGTGTGTTTTCTGATCAAAATTAATAATTCCCCTAAAGTCTCATCCCAATTTCAATTATCACCACAATAAAAGGAAAAAGGAAGGAAATTTCATATATTGCCAGCCCTATAAGTTCCTGCAGATTTCTGACCCTCCTTGAATTATTCCCACGTTCTCTTCCCTAGTTGGCACATGCAGAGGAGGCGTGAATGGATGAGATCATGCATGAAATAAAAAACCCACAGCCTAAACCTGTTAATTAATTGTCGGCAATTTTTTTTTTAATTTCTCCTCGAGTAATTTATGATCAATTGCTGCCATTTAAAGGAAAAACATGTCCATTTGTTTCTTGCGTTACGATGTTCTTAAATTTTTATATTTTTTGTTTCTTGGATGGTGTCACATGGGAATAGCAAACATTGGTGATATTGTTTTAGGCCATTCACATGTACCTGTTTTGACATTATGGCGATATATGTTTCGTGTTCATGGATATAATTGACTTGTGATACGATTAAGTCGCGTCTGGCCCTTCATCTTCATTATTGATGCTTTTATGGAGATTTTGTAGCTAGAACTCAAATTAAAGTCTTACATTTATGCTTTTTTTTTTTCGAAAGTTCTTACATGTATGTTTAAGGAGCGGTACTTCCGTTTTTCTTTTCGCTCTTAGGTTAATTCCTTTTTTTTCCCAAGGTGAGCAAAAACAACAAATATTGGAAGAAGTAGAACCATACAACACTTTATTTTTTCCTTAAATAACGTCTAAACATATTTTAATTTTATATCCTACTTAATGGCGCCCTTTTTTGTATGTTCTTTTCTCAAGGCATGATAGTACACTGTATACGTTTTATGGATAAGAGAATGGAAGTGAGATAAATACCATATACTACTAGAAATTAAAATAATATTCTCCTATTTAAAAAAAACTAATATTCACCTTTTTGACAATAATTTTAGGAATTAATATTAGAATTAAAAAAACTAATATTCACCTTTTCAATACTCGTATTGTTACTTATACTGCATTTTGTAGTGTGCCACATATATTATGTTTATGAATTTCACTAAAAACATTAAAATATTATTTTAAGATAAAAAGGTCAATATACATTTTTTATGTACTTTTTAATATGTATTATAATTATTTTCATTATACTTTTCCTAAAATAAATAAAATATATATGAAGTGAAATAATTTTATATGAAAAAATGGAATATATAAAATAAATAAATAAATATTATTAGAAAAAAAATAAAAAACAATACTTAAATGATAAAAGTACATTCTCTAATGAGTACTAGCAGTAGACTACTAGCTCTAGAAGTTCATGTGAAAGTTGAAATAAAAGGATAAATCAACTAGCAGTAGACTAGTAGCTCTAGAAGTTCATGTGAAAGTTGAAATAAAAGGATAAATCAAAGGAAAAAAAATTCAAATATTTTCCAAATGTCAATCATTTAAGACTTATGAATTGGCTTTTGTTTTCATGTTAAGATATGGGTATCAATTAAATTTGGTAATTTTACGTATGTCTGTATGGTACATTGATATATATGATTAAGACGATATCAATTTTTATTCTAACCGATATACAATTAATGGTACATTGAGACAATATTGTGCAATATACCATAATAATTTTAAAAAATGTACAAACAATTGTCAGTACATGGAATACTATAGTATATCACGTGGTACATTGTAGTACTTATTCCTTGTATGTAGCTTTAGCGGTTTAAAGCAGCATCTCCTAAAAAAATATATATAGTCAAAGGAATATTCTACTTGCTATACATATATGTTTCTGGAAACCCACCTAAGTTAATCTTAATTATCAAAGCGTAATTACATCTATTTTTAATGGGAAGAGAGTCACGATTCAGATGCATGTCAATCGGAGGCTTCACATGCGATTATGTGAAACCTCAAACACTTCAATCTGTTCTGTTTTGTTTTGATTAAAGATGCATGTTAGATCTGCTAAGACAGAGGCCCGTGCCTCCGCATCAACTTGAAGCAAAGGTTTCCAGCTATAAGCAAATGCATCCGTCTCTCCTCGGTTTTCGCCATGTGACTGCTACCGCTCTAGTCCAATCCTCACCCACAATATGTGTCCCCTTTTTTGGTTTGTTTCTTATTAAAATATGGGTTACTTTTCCACATACTGCTATACATTTTTTACATCCTACCACGCTGTACACTATGTAAAAGCCTTGAATACCTATTATTATCAAATGATGAGGTAAAAAAATAATTACTGACATGTAATTAAATGCAATTCGTAATGAAAAGCTTCAAATTAAGATACTCCTGTAACATTTCTCGCGTGGAGTTGGTCGATAACTGGCCAGAATTCCAGCACTTTCAATGGGAGAATAATTGACAACCCTATGAATCTCAAAATTCCTCCGAATTTAATTACTCATTCTTCAGTCCTCTAAATTTAATTACTCATTCTTCAATTGACATGAAAGAACAATCCCTCAAACTCACCCAATATTGGGTAAATTGGTTGAGACTTTGGTCTTCTATCTCCTAGATTAAGGTTTCAAATCTCTCATCCTCACATACATTGAAATAATAAGTTCTAATGGTTCAAAAATGACTCGACGCTCTTTGCCTCTCCAGATTCCAAGAAACTTACAATTTGCCCCTAACTACTACAAATTCTCAAATCACTACTTATAAATGATTTTGAATACCGGGGGAAAAAAACAATCCCTCATAAGCCCATAAGAAATGATATTTTTTGCCACTTGACAGAACTAGAAGTCTGGTCGAAACTTGAACATAATATTCAAATGATGACTGATTAGTGGTGTTATTGTGTGTGTATATAACGACAAAACATATTTCAAAAGTTGTAATCCTATCATTTTACAAAAAAGGTTAAAATATTGTGTCTCATCTTTCACAAGTATATACTCTACTCCCCTAAAAAGGCTGAAACTAGTTATCAAAATCAGGATTTTATCTAGAGTGTGGTTTTGATTTTTTTATAGTCATCAAGTCATAAAAAGTCATAAAATCGTAAGGGCTAATTCGTTTTAACTTAAACCAACTTAATTCAAAACAACTTATTTTATGTTCACATCCTATTTACTTGAAACCAATTTCATTTGAAAGTTAATATTATTTAGGTGAAATAATCCATTGATTGTAAAATTTTTATAATACTATTAATTTTTTATGATTTTTTTTTAAACATTAAAAGATAAAATTTCATAGAAATTTAATAACATGATAAAAATTTTATTTCAAATGATTTATTACACCTATATAATATTGCTTTCAAATGAAATTGGTTCTAGATGAAAAAGATTTAAAACCATTTTAGATTAAGTTGGCTTAAGTTAAAACGAATTGAGTGTTAAGATTATAACAAAAACCTCTTAAGAAATTCATATTTCACAACATTTCACTTATTAATACTCTAATACCATAAAAAAGTATGATACTATAAATATATAATATAAAAGAACAAGTTTTACAATTAAGCACATATTTCTTATTTAATTTAACTAATTCAATTGGTCGCATATTTAAATCCTAATTCCTACGGCAAAAGATAGAAGAGAAGAAGAAGAAGAAGAAGAGGGCGAGCAACAAGGCTAAAAGAGAAGAAGACATGAATAGAAGTGCATTCAGTTGTGAAACAGGATTAAATTCTTCGGTCCACTATCATTCTTTAACCCAACTACATCAAATATGAGGTAGATCCTTTTTGTTTCTCAATTTTTAAGACTCAAGACACGTTTCTACTCATTTTTATCATAGTTTGCGTTTCTACTTCGACTCGACAAGGTTTCTACTTCTAAAGTCAATAAAAAAAAAAAAGGTACATTTTTATGACTTAAAACCCCGTTTTCAATAACCATGGTTGAAACATTTAGATTTAGAACATGGATTGAAAAAGGGGGAAAATTTTGTGTCATTTTCATCTCTGGCCTTAACTTTCAACACATAAATTAAAAAAAATGAAAAATATAAATATTAAAATGATAATTTGAAGGATAATATGACAACGTAATTTATCAAACATAGAAATGTTATAAGGATTTTGTGACAGCCTAACATAGAATATATTATAAACAATTTGGGATGAATCATGAATGAAGTAGTAATTTCAAGCATGAAATGCACACCATCTCATGAAACTTCAAATACAAAGAACGATTTTTACATCTACAATTTGTTTCTTTTTATTTCTTTTCCAACTGACACAAGCCATCTCGATGCAACTTATTTTATGGTTCAGCTACATTTTTACCCCTACAATTGTTTAAATATACTGGAAAATAACTACCATAAAATTTAAATTAGAAATTTAAAAGTTTATATCAGACCGTGAAAAAAGAAAAAAAGAAAGAGATAAAAGTAGTTTCCAAATCTAGGGTGTAAAAGCATAGTTAAAACCAAAACTGAAAGGGTCAAATGTAAGTCATCCTTTTCAATAACATGTCGGATCACCATATTAAGACCATAAAGTAAAGCTCCAACTTCCAAGCAGCTCCCTTTCTGGTAGCACGGCACAGTATAACGCCAACAGATATGCAATGTGAAGACAATCACAATCTCTACTCACAAGGCATATACACGCCAGTTCATGAGCAATGGGAAGAAGGCAAGATTATTCAGTAGTAATACATCGTGTTCTGGCTCTGCTTTCCCTGCTGAGCAATAAGTGAACCAATCAAGCTTCGCCATCCTTTGTCATCGGTGGGCACACTAGCATCAGGCAGTGCAAATCCATTAATGTAGAAGGTTGGGGTCCCAAATACACTTCTTGAAGCACTATACTGTATCAGGCAAAGAGGTCAATGTGCATGGTAAGAGTAAAAAACACCATGTTAGAGAAAGAGAAGCCAAAAGCCTGCACTAGGTAGATAGGCTACTAAAATCCTGGTTACATAATATTATCACTTCGTGTTGATGAGCCTGAGAGAAAGATCTATCATACCTTGAAAGAGACCCTTGTTTTAAGGTCAGTTTTCCTGTCACTGAAACCGGCTTTAATATAAGAGGAGTAGGAATTCCCTAATCCTTCTGTAGCAAACTTTATCATCTCATTGACAACTGCTGTCCTTGACAAATTGCGTGTTTGGGCATTGTAAAACCTTTCCTGTCACATAGTACTTAAAGATTTCTTTTAAGGAGCTTTCCAGACAGTAAATGCAACAAAACATGGCACAGGAAAGAGTTACTTGAAGACAGGCTGAAAATACATAATTCTAAATCAACATACTAAGAAAAGGGGAAAAATAAAGAACCAAAAAAAATATATATCTTTGAAGAGGAATGTGCTTATGTAAGACGCCTGCATAAGCCACAACCATGAATACTTTTCTCATAGCCAACTTCAATATGGAGCAAGAATGCCAGACAAAACAATGCTCTTACAGTAAAGGATGTGATGGGAAGGTATGAAATTAAAGAGCGGTACAACAAGAAACCACAAGCTATGCCAAATTAACAGACAGCTTGTGGGCTGACATTCATCCTATGAGCAGGAGCAATGCCTACATGTATCACAGAGAAGAAGCAATCTCCCATTGGTAACAAGTTGAATATGTGCAGTGCCATCATATGCAAAAAAACACATTAAAAGCGCTCCATGATATCAGGGTAAAATCCTACTATGATGGTTTTATTTTCAAATGACTATTACATCCATAGGAAACCACACATTGGGAGAACTTAAGTTAAATAAAACAAAACATGTTTGGAACTGACATTTAAACAAATTAGGAGCCTTTTTAACAGAAACAAATGATTATGCTTTTTAACCATGATAGAATTATATAATTCACTTGTGTAGAACATGTTCCCTAAAATGACCGTACTCTTCTTGAGAGCATTGGGACCTAACACATTTTTTGTTGCTCATTTCAGTCCAGCTTTCTTGAAAATTATTGTGACCAAACCTGGGATGAGGTACCCATGATAGCTTATTAATTACCAAAAACTAAAGCAATATTGTGTTCCCGACACATTACAACATTTACTCGTTCACACAACTGAACAGGATGCTGGAATCATAGTTACACAACAAGTTTATAGCTATAGTTCGCCTCTAACTCTTTGTAATCTCAATGACTATGTTCGACAAGAGAAGAAGTAACTCGGAAGATGGAAAGTCAGACCTGATACTGGAAGAACCAGTCCAACAATCTGAAGGTAGCGTTGGTATTCAGAGCGTTCACAATATGCAACGCACGAGATGCAGCGAAAGCATTATCATGGTAACTGCAATTCACCAAAACGCGCCTCTAAATTAATCAAGACGGGAAACAATTTCATCAAACAATTCGATTAATAGAGAAATTCCCAAAAATCGAAACTAAACAATGAAGAGTATCAGCAATTCAATTTCTCCTCAAATCAGAGACCAAATTGCATCTCAAACCCCACTCGGGATGGACAGAGAAAACAACGGCGGGAAAGAGAACTACTGACGGCAACGGGAGGAGGTGGACGACGAGCGAAACGCGAGAGCCGTAGGGCTCGACGGCTTGCTTGAGAGGAGGCCACGAGTCTCTGCTATCGGGACAGACCGGGTCGAAGAAAGCTTCGATCAAGACCGCATCCGGGTCAACTCGGTTGCCCGAGTAGACAAATCCGTCATTCCTCGCCGGCGGCAGTGACTGAGCTCTCACAGCCCATTCAGATGTAATAAGAACGAACAGCGACAAAACCATGAGATATGATTCGAGCAAAGTGGTGCTGGTTTTAGCTTTCGGCATATCCCTCGTTCCGTATCTTGAACTATCCACAGAATTCGAGTTGACTCGCTCTGTCGGAGTCGCGGATTGGTTTTTGACCATTTTGTTCAGCAGACTGCATTGTTTTCCTCATTAAAAAACGTAGGCTTAAATACCAAATTTAACATAAAAAATTATTAAAAATACCAAATTTATCATTAAACTTTTAAAAGTATCAAATTTAATACTAAAATTTACTTTTAAGACCAAATTTACCACCACTTATATTAAAAGAGGTATTAATAATTTATTTTTGAAAATTTCTGTGAGGTACACCAGAAAGTAAGGTTGATCAGTATTCGGTTCAAACTGAAAAAACTGGAAAAAACAAATAATTTAAAATTTTAGTTCGGTTGAAATTGAATAATAAAAATTTCAGTTTCAGTTTTAGATTTCAGTTAATTTGATAACTGAATTAACCAAAATTTTTTATATTAGATTTGTTTTAGTTTTTTCATGAATAATAAAGCTACAAACTAACCCAAATTAGCTTGGATTCTTATTTTCTTTCTTTCCATGAACAATAAATCTTTTATATTAAATAGAATTTGGAAAGAAAAATAATGTCTCTCTCATTTCTTCTCTTATAGAATCTCACTCACTTTTATTTTTTTTCGGTTATTTCAGTTTAGACCGAACCAAACTGAAATATTTTGATTTAATTTGAATTTAATTTTATAAGCTAATTCGGTTTCTTATCACCAAAACCAAATAAACCGACAAATTTCGGTTTAGTTTAAACTAAAAAAAAAATGAACAATTACCCGTACTAGAAAGGTCCCAAAACTACATAGCTATAGTTATGAGATTTTCCATGTCCTTTAGCTTTTTTGTCACGTCTTTTTCCCTTTGTATCATTGTATGTTCAGTGAAACTCATACATGGTCCCCAACCATTGAATATATTCCTGTAGGTATCCCAGCTTTAACACTGTGTCAATTTGGTCCTTGATATTTGGGATAATAAATTTGGCCCTGAAATTTAGGAGATATTACACTTTGCCCCTACCTTTTTTTATATTGTTTGACAGTAACTTACGAAATTTTAGTTTAAATTATATAATATATGGTAGTCATCTTCTAATAATATTAGTTTGTACAACACTTTTTTTACAGTTAATAAAAAATTTTAATTATCAATTTTTTCTTTCTCTGATTGTAAAGAAGTTTATTTTAAAAGAGTAAAGTGTACAGTAAGGGCCAAAGTGTATATTTTTAAAATAAGGGATGAAGTCTAATATCACCTAGACTTCAAGAGCAAATTGTAATAAACTCTTATTTTAAAAATAACTCATGCTTTCTTTTATACAAGGATTCACAGTTTGTCACATCTTCAGAAGTTCCAATACTACAAGATCTAACAAAAAAAAAAATCCCTTCATCCCATATTCTTTACACTATTTCTATTTTTTCTCTTAAATTTGACTTAAATTTATTTATATTGATATTTACTAATTCTTTTTTAAAAAAATAGATTATAAACTACATGACTTATAGTTTTCAATATATTTTTTTTGAACAATTTTTAGCAGATATTGATATAAATAAATTTAAATTAGATTGAGTAAAAAAAATTGAAATGGTGTAAAAAACTTGGAAACTGAGTAGTAACAAAAGACAAACGCTGTCTATAATTAGTAATCAACCATAGTCATAGGTTTTCAGAAAGCAGGGATTTAGTTTAATTGGATTTCATATCTACATGAATGTGAATCAGTTCATGTGCTACTAAATACCATTATTCAAAAAAGGTTTTCGTTTTCTCTTTTATAAAGTCAATTACACTTTTACCCTTGAAGTTTAGTACTAACTACAATTTTATCTCATATGTTTGAGAACCTACTGGTACCCACTGGTGCGGTACCTACTCCTACCCATTGGTTTTAGCTTTCAGCATATCCCTCGTTTCGTATCTTGAACTCTCCACAGAATTCGAGTTGACTCGCCCTATCGAAGTCGTAACTTTTTTGTTTAGCCTAAAGCCCTTCTTGCCTCTTGAACTTTGTCAACTCAAACTCTTTATCCCCTGAACTTTGACTCGGGCTGACTCAGCTCTGAAACTTAATAAATTGGTACCTTTTACCCCCTCAACTCACTTAAATGAAACATATGACGGCACGTGACTCACTTGTGTTACATAATTGACTCTTTTGGATGTATGAAGACTGAAACAAAGACAAAAAGAAAGATGAAGGCTATTTAAACAATTTTTCCTTTAACTCACATTTTTCTTCCCACTTAACTCTGCACCCGTTTCAGTTCTTCTTCCACTCTGAAGAATGAAAAAAAGTTTTGGTTTTAGATGAAATGGTCTAACAATTGGAACCCATTTCATTTATTCCTTCATCGTAAACTCATGCTTAGTGTTCCAAAATTTGATTAAGTAGCAATAATCTCTTCTTGATGAATCTTCAGAGTAATCCAATCGACCCCAAAGTTTCTCTATCTAATTGTTTTGCTCAGAGTAATTCAATCTGAAGCAATTAAGCTCAGGTGCACTGCACATGGAAAGTAAGCCAATAATGCTCGCTTAATCGTTCTCGCTTCGATATGTATTGCCTGAGAACTAGCGTGAGTCCATGAGGGCTCAAGGAGGGCACATAATGGTTTGATCAAGAAGGAGCTAAAGGTGGGATTGGGTGCTCGAACCTGGCTCACTTCAGAGAGAAAAGTTCCTGGTTTGGGTGTTGGAATTGAAAATCAAGGATAACCCTCTTATCGTAATCAAGCTCAGATTCTTCATTCGTTCCCTTAGAACATGGAATGGAAGTGAGTCATGTGCCATCACTTGCTTCATTTAAGTGGGTTGAATGGGTGAAATGTACCAATTTGTAAAGTTCAAGAGCCGAGTGAATCCGAGTCAAAGCTCGGGGGGTAAAGGGTCCAAGCTGACAAAGTTTAGGGAGTAAAGGGGGCTTTAGGCCATTTTTATTATAAATGTACTAGATGATTTAATTTTATGTCAGGCCATTAATTTTAAATATCATACTGTTCTATTCCATAACTTATTAATCATTTTTTTTATCCTAAACCTATTTAGTTTGGTTCATTGTCAAATGGTATCACATATTATATTTTTAAAAAAATTAAAAAAAAAATCTTTGTCCTAATTTTTACTTTTCTAAAGATATTAGTTAAATTTAAGTTTTAACAATATATATTAGATGAGTAAATTTCATGAACAATCCATTAACTTTAAAAGGCATACTATTTTACTCATTAACCTATTAACAGTTATATTTTAATCTAGCAAGTAAATTACATAAAAAATCTCAAATCTTTAATTTTGATTATAAATATGTCTCTAACCTCTTAGTTATCACTTAATAGTCCCAAATATTTTCCCTCCATTGCAAATTCATCTTTAACCCCAAGCTAGACTAAGTTGGTATAAAAATTTTATTTATAGAGAAAAAAAAACTCATAATTTACATAGCCCATTAACCATCAATAGATTATAATACAATTTTGAATTTAGTAGAAAATAATTTTCAAATAATTTAATTTATTAAATTTCACATAACTATTTGGCATCAATTTTTAAGTTATAATTTAAAATATCTGGTAATTAGTTTTTCATTCACTCAAAGTGTTTCATAATTTTTTGATAGTTAATGGATTATATAAAATATTTGCTTTCCCCACTTGTAAATTCATTTTTTGTACCAACTCAGTTTAGAATGGGGTCATGGATGAATTGTTATGAAAAGAAAAGATTTAGGATCATTAAGCAACAAATGAAACATTAAGGATAGATTTGAAACCTAAAACTTAAAGGTTTGAGAGTTTTGGTTCAATTTACCTTGGGTTAAATACATTAAAAGTGTTTACTTTGGTCTTTCGCCAAATGTAATCACATATCATTCTTTCACAAAATATTGGTCCTAATTTTTACTTCCCTAAAATTCACTTCCTGAATCACATATTATTCTATAAATGTATTTATAGACTTATTAATTTAATTTTTAACAATAAATAAAGCATATGATGTTATAATTATAATTTTATTTTATATTTATTCTACATTACATAATAAATATTTTTTTAGCATTTTTTTATCTATGTAGTTTGGATTCAATGATTTTTTTGTATTCCCACGCATCACAGATGGAAAAAATGAAAATATAATGTCATATAAGAATCCTTAATAAATGAATATTTATATATATTTAATGAACAAATAAAACTAAAGGTTAAACTGCAAAGACTATCCTACTATTTTATGAACAATGAGATAGATAATTTAAATGCTATTTACAAATCCCTAAATACATGCTTATGCATAATGATCAATAAAATTTTATGGTGAAAGTATACAAATTTTTCTCTTATCAACTAATGTGTCTTATTCCTTCCTTCTATCTAAAAAAATCAAAGATTTTTCTCTCATTTCATAACACTCATTCATCTATAATTTCCTTTTAAAATTTTTTCCTCCCAAACAAAATGCCCCAAAATTCTCTTAAGTTCAAAGAAATTCAAATAAATAAAAAATTTGCTTTTTTTTTTTCAGACACCTTATGTTTATTCTCTTTTTTAACTACAAACAACTTGATTGTTAACATTTTTTGCTAATTTAGTCAATTTGAGAATAGTCCATAAATTTGTATTTTATTTATCAACAGAGACAATTTTAATGTCAACAACAACTTTTACTTTAATTCAATGTCATATATTTCACTTATGTAGAGTGCAATGTTTTTTTTTTCTCACTTGGTTTCAACCTTTTTATTGTGAATACATTGAAAAAATGTTATTCCATCTCTTTTGTGACATTTTATAAATCAGTGATCAGCCTTGAATAAAGTGATTAAAAAACCTACAATCTCAAGTCCAACAGTTGATTCAATAATTGCATTTGTTTATATTTTTTCCATAACACAGCCTTGTCTTTACTTTTATTTTATTTTATTTTTTTGCGAGTAAAGCTCATCTTTACCATCTACTTATAAACTATATTAAGGTATAAAATAATTATCTTCTTTTTATATATGTTGATTTTAAAATAACTATAAAATTTATGTTATTCTAGAATTTCCTTACTTTATCATAATTTCTAAACATTCCATAGTAATTAATAATCAATATAAAATTTATGATCAAATAAATATAAATTCTTGAAACATTCAAAAAATACTAACCCCATGCATCACACAGGCATGTTTAACTAGTAATATTCAAAATTTAATACTCAATAGCACTTTATCTAACTAATAATTATTTGAATTGTTTTTTTTGAAAGTAATAATTAATTTTTATAAAATTTTTCTAGTAGTCAACAAAGAAAAGGAAAAAAAATTAAAAACCTAAGTTTTTCAGAAAAAAATTAGATTTTTTTACATTCTTATACAAGTTGAATGGATAATCATTTATATATTAAAAGCAAAAATGGTAAAAAATCAATCTCATTTATGACTCACCCAAACGAGTCATTCTCGTTTTTTCCGGCTTGAATAAACCGCTGATGTTTCAAGAGCTAAATTTGCCAGTCAATTTGACAAAACTACAAAAGTCCCCCCTTCCCTTTTTCTGCTTCATTTTGTTAAAGTAGACCCATATAGTTTGAAAGAGGGTTATAATGAGATGACCTATCACGTTTGTGACCGGTCATTTTCTCTTTTTTCCGAACAAACTATTTTTCTTCTCAACCCTCAGCCCAAAATTAAAATATGAACCAATCAACAACGACCAATTACTAATTAGATAAATTTTGATTATGTATCCCCAAGAACCTTGATCGGAAATTCATCAGCGCCATCATCCATGAGAATTGATAAGTTGATTGGCCATCCTCCACCATCATTATAACCTCAAATTCCTTGAAATCGATGGACCAATATTCACATTGTTAACCCCACTAATCATTTTTTTCAGCTCTTTGTCAATGAACAGTCACCACAAGAATCCTCAGCCCTCATGGAGCTCCGCTACAGAAATCGACCAATCACTATTTATGTCATATACTAAGAACACCTCTTCCAGATTTCTAAGTACCCCATCAGAATAATCGCCTTTTGTGTTAAACTCCACAAACTCCTTAAAATTATATATTTTGTTGCCTTTTGAGTCCACCTTATGCATCAATTTTCCAACTCCTCCTCTGTTGTCTAATGCCCAAGCCAAAATTAACCCAAATTCCATTTTAACTAACACGAAGTGAAAGAGAATGAGTGACTGACATTCTTCAGTTTTGAGCTTTTCCAACAATGAATGACCCAAGTGTAATTTTTGAATATTTTCGTCTCTTGTAGTAAAAGAAGTAATCTTTTGGATAAAATTAGGTGATTGATTTAATAGAGAGTGGGAGATTTGAAACATTTTTTTATAAAATTAGGTGATTAATTTGATAAACTTTTGAAACATTTTTGGTTCATTTGATCAGCCAAATAAAACAAGAGTGGCTAGTTTACTTAGGCCGAGCACAAACAAGAGTTTTTTTTTTTTTTTTTTGTGGAGATTTTTACCTACATTAAAAGAGGTACTAATAATTTATTTTTAAAAATTGCTGCGAGGTACACCAGAAAGGCCCCCAAACTACATAGCTATAGTTCTGAGATTTTCCATGTCATTCACCCTTTTTGTCACGTCTTTTTCCCTTTGTATCATTGTACGTTCAGTGAAACTCATACACGGTCCCCAGCCTTTGAATATATTCCTGTTGGTATCCCAGCTTTAACATTATGTCAATTTGTTCCTTGATATCTGGGATAATAAATTTGCCCTTAAAATTTAGGAGATATTACACTTTGCTCCTAGCTTTTTTTTATACTCTTTGATAGCAACTTATGAAATTTTAGTTTAAATTATATGATAGTCATCTTCTGATAATATCAGTTTGTATGACACCCTTTTTACAATTAATGAAAAATTTAAATTATCAGTTTTTTCTTTCTCTAATTGTAAAAAAGTTTATTTTAAAAGAGTAAAGTGTAAGGCAAGAGTTAAAGTGTATATTTTTAAAATAGGGGGATAAAGTCTAATATCACCTAGACTTCAAGAGCAAATTGTAATCAACCCTTATTTTAAAAACAACTCATGCTTTCTTTTACGTGGGGATTGCACAGTTTGTCACATCTTTAGAAGTTCCAATACTACAAGATCTAACCAAAAAAAAAAAAAATTCCCCTCATCTCATATTCTTTGCATTGTTTTAGTTTTTTCACTTAAATTTGACTTAACTTTATTTATATTAATATTTATTAATTTTTTTTAAAAAAAGTTAGATTATAAAACTACAAGACTTATAGTTTTTAATATAGTTTTTGAAAATTTTTTAGCAAATATTAATATAAATAAATTTAAATTATATTTGAGTAAAAAAAACTGAAATGGTGAAAAAATTTTGGAAACCGGGTAGTAATAAACGGCAAATGCCGTCTATAATTAGTAATCAACCACAGTCATAGGTTTTCATAAAGCAGGGAGTTAGTTTAATTGGGTTTCATACCTACATGGATGTGAATCAGTTCATGTGCTACTCAATACCATTATTCATAAAAGGTTTTCGTTTTCCTTTTTGTAAAGTCAATTACACTTTTACCCTTGAAGTTTAGTACTAACGATAATTTTATCTCATATGTTTGAGAACCTACTCGTACCCGCCGGTACATACTTTTTTAAACTCCAATTGAGAAAAAAAAAAAAAGTAGCTTGCATTTATAGAGAGAAAAAATAAATATTTTAAACTATTCATTAATTATAAATAATTTTAAATAATTTAAATTTATTAAAAACAGTTACATGTCATGTAATTTAAATTAGAATTTTAAATATTGACGGTAGATAATAGACAATGTAAAAACAAATATGGGTAAATGTAGGTTTCAAACTTGCAGGATAAAAGTGTAATCGCCACTAGCTTGCGGATGAAAACTATAATTGAATAAATTTTATCAGTCGTGATTTTTTTAATAAATGATGTCATGAATTTTATAGGTACTTTTTATTAAAAAAAAATGTTGTAGATAATCATTTTATTTAGGTGTATATAGGTATGCCGGACTTGCCTATAATGTATCCTCACCCATTTAGGATGAAATTAGTTTCTGATTCCAAAACTGAGTCTATTATTGGTTGAAGGATACTGGAACACATTAACTTAAAATTTTAGTGATTATAACGTATGAAATTTCTCCCTGGTTCAGCAACTCATTAATAACTAAAATTTTACGAGTTGCTGAGTATACATGATGGCAAGATCTGCTTAAATAACTCAATCGGGCATCCATCAAGAAATAACCAAAAAGCGATTTTTTCCATTGAAAAGGCTGATGTGAAAGTAATAGCCATTCATGACGATATAGTAGAAGATTGGGACCATGGTGCATTCCGCACAAGCTCCGTAATCTCCTTCTATTGGTTTTGCTTAGTACTTTTCCACTAAAAATAATTTATTGTTTTATTTTTGTTGATTTTTTTTCTAAAATTAATATCATTTGAAAACATACACTTTATATAATTAATAATTACTTGAATAAAATATTTTGAAAAATTAATTAATTTTGTAGGATTTTTTCTGCACCAACCAAGAAAAAGCAAAAAAAAAAAAAATCAATAAAAAACACATAATTAAAAAAAAAAAGTCAAAAATACTTTTGGACTTACTTATGTAGAAACTTTTAATTGGTGTTACAAACTAAACGAATAATAGCTGTATATCAAAATAATTACTAATAACAGATTTACCAGACCAGAAAGGAAACCACGTAAGGTTAAAAAATTGCTCCCACACCATTTTCCGGACATGATTGGGTAACTTATTCTCTAAACAAAAAAAAAATTAGATAGCTGTAGATAATCTCTAAATTAATTGGATAATTTTTATCTAATGAAAAGATAATTACTAAACAACTAGGTACCTGTGCAGCTGTGCTTATCCATCACAAATCACAATTCTCGGTAGCGTGATGTTTTTTTAATTCTCTTGCCACATAGAGAATTTAGGTTGTGGCGATGCTTAAGCGACAGCTCACAAAAGGAAGTTCATGGTGCGCCTGTTTTTACGTTTTCTTTTTTCAGTTCAAAGGAAGAGTTGAATAAAGTACAAACATTCTCCAGTTGTTTTTCAGTATCATCCCATGATTGTTTGGTGCAAATCATGGGTTTGGTCGCGGCCAACTTTATATTCCCAGGTGCCCTTCCTATGCCGATGGCCAAAGGTGATAAACTACTTTATTACGAGCTGAAAACAAGACGTTAATGGCACTCAGTCCATTAACATATACTTCCTCTGGTCCAAAATAATCAATACATTTTAAAATTATAGAATCCTAAAATAAATAAAATATTTTTATAAATATAGGATTTTTTTTATTTTTATTTATGCTACTAAGTCATATGATTATTTAAAATGGTCTTTTTTTGTAATTACTACGAATTTTACTTAAGAATGATGATGATCATGATGATAAAACATATATGTACTATGATGATCATGATGATAAAACATATATGTACAATGTTGATGCGGCATTACAATCTTAACATTTATAAATTAAAAAAAAATTAACAACCATTTCAGATTAGTGGGATTACTATATAAAAAGCGCTATGCTCCAAATTTGGTGCAAAAGCTCAGATAGCTGCATTTAACTTCCGTTTTCAATATCTAGTTCATCAGTACCGGTATACTTGATTAATTTTGGCAAGTAATTCTGTCAACAGTAAACGAGGATGGGTTTTTTTTTTTTTTTGTTACATCAAATCGCGTTTATCAAGTATTTATTTATATGTACTATATTTTTCATTTACCATTTTTTTATTGGGCATCTAAGTAGTCTCCTCCAGAATTGATTGAGTCATTTACGTACTCTTTTTTTTTTCTTTTTAACTTAAGAATGATTTAAATTTATTTATATTATTATTTTTTTAAAAATAAGAATATATATTTAAAAACTACAAGGTTCCAATTATGATTTGTGAACATAAATTTTACGTGTATATACTCTTTCCATCTGAAATTGGTTGAAACATTTTAGTTTGTAGTGGAGATTATTAAGAAAAAATTGTAATGTTTCCACTTTTACTTGTCAATATTTATACATAAATTAAGAAATATGAAAAGTGATTATTAAAATAATAATTTAAAGGATAATATGATAAATTAATTTACTAAGTATGAAAATATTGCTAATATTTGAATTGCCAAATAAAATATGTTGTAAATGATTTGGGATGAATTGAATATCTAAATGTTGAAGTTAAAAAATTACACAGTCATGTTATCCTCCAAAAAATTAAAAGCAAGGCTATCAAAACTTATGATTCTACAAAAAACTCTTATGACAAGATGAGAAAAATATAGCCATCCATTACCTTGGAAGTTTGTATTAAATAATATTTTCAGTTACTAATATTTTAATATCCTAAAAAAGTGTCATGTTATGAATACACAACATAAAAAAAAACAAGTTTTAGAATCCAAGGTTTATAATGAGAAATTAAGAACATCTCAATCATCTGATAGACTCCATGTAATATCATGACTAATGATAATGTCAATATTAACATCTTTAAATTTATACTTTCACCTTTTTCTCTTGTAATTTCATCATTTGAGAGGTCAAACTCATTTGTGTAAATATTTACACCATCATTGATGTTTTCTCCATCTATATCCACATTTGCATAGTTATGATAACTAAAATTATCATACTATATTGAATGAGAATGGTCAAGCGAGACAAGAAGTCCGATAAAAAAAAAACAAAAGGTTATTTATATTTTCTTTTTTGTTATCTTTAAGTTTTTTTATTATTTTAACTCTAAATCAATTGAATTTGATGGTATAACGTTTGAATTTGGAAATAAATTTATATGCTTTTTATTTGCAATAATTTTCTATCCCAATTTCAGCAAAAAGAATATAATAAAGTGGAAGACTGCTACAGTACAACCAATCATAAGCAGAGAAAAGCAAATATAAGACTCGGGCCTCGCTGCCTCAGTGGCGCCAGGCTTGGACTTTAACCAGGAACCTTTCTTAAAAACTTATTCCACTGCAAAAAGGGTGACTATATTATAAACACAGATATTTGTGTTGTTTATGATAATCATTAAAACGAGTGAGCCGCAGCAACTTAGTTCCTCTGTTCCTCAATCCTTACAGTGACAACCGTCGCCTTCTCACAGTCTCACTAAATTCTCCATTCCTCTGTTCTCTCAGTCAGCCGTCGCACGGTCTGCGGTTCACCGCCTTTCCACCCCAGAAGATGCTGGCCTCTGTTTTCATGGCTCTGTTTCTGCCTTGCGCTGGGATGAGCGCGGTCTTCGTCGTTTATTTGTGCCTGCTGTGGTATATGCGGAGGAGAGAGTTACGGGGGAAGCCGGGGGCCGTGAAGGGGCTGTCGGCGGAGGAGCTGGAGAAGCTGCCGAAGGTGAAGGGGAAAGAGCTGGTGATGGGGAAGGAGTGCGCGGTTTGCCTGGAGGACATCGAGGGAGAGGAAGCGGCTCGGCTAGTTCCCGGTTGCAACCATGGGTTCCATGTCCACTGCGCCGATGCATGGCTTACGAGGCATTCGGTTTGTCCTGTTTGCAGACGCAAGCTGCAGCTCTTCCATGGCGCGGATGGATCTTCCATGTGCTAGCTAGCTAGGACTAGATTAAATGAACAAACGTCGTTCAGAGGTGTATATATATGTAGAATAACCTACTACTCCACAAATGAAGGTAGGAACCTGATCTCTGTCTTGGAGTAATTAAGGTAAGCTTTCTGCAGGTTACGCCTTCGGTATAGTATAGTACTAGCCAGCTAGTAGATGAACAGGATTACTCATTTCATGCTCCTCCATTTTCTTTGCCCTTTATTTCTTCTCCCCGTATTCCATCGATTTGGTTCACTGGAGTCGACTATTGAGCTGTGAATTGAACCATAATTTAGTTGCTACTATTTTAATCACACGACAAATCGTTTAATGAAGGCTTTTTATTTTCTTTCGTGTGATATTGAACACAGTAAAAACTAGCTTCAACCATGTACAAAACTGTATTTTTTAGGTACATGGAAAGGAAGCCAAATTATGGGAATTGACTGGTTGAAACTTAGACTTCTAACTTATGACTACAAATTTTAATTACTAGAGGTCAATGATCTAGTTATTACCACAACATAATATGGTTATTTTTCTTTATACACTTTAAATGTTATCTCAATGGTAACCTTAAGTACATAATATGGATAAATCCGAAATCAGGATTTGAGGGCTGAAAGAATCATATGTCATAAAGTGTCTCCCCAAATCATTGGACTTTTGTTTAACCTTTAAAGCATTATAATATGAAAACATAATATTTTCTTTCGATGGGGCATAATATATTGATGGTACCGTGTATGTACGAATTGAAAATGAGACTGTCGTATTTATATTTCAAAAGAAATATTAATATTGTTGTATTTAGAACTAAAAATGTAACTCTCTTTGTCTCAAGTTTTTTACATCATTTACTATTCACAGTAATTCTATGATTTTTTTATATTCATCATTTTAGTATACAAATGTAAAGCTTTTATTTATAAATGATATATGAAGACTTGTAGTTTTTAAATATATATTTTTTAAATTTTTTCTAGCAAATAATAATATAGATAAATTTAAATCAAACTTAAGTAAAATAAAATGAAATACATCAAAGAACATGGAACAGAATGAGTGTAATTTAAGTCATTAATCAACAAATTAATGTTAAATAGTAGAATACATGGGAAACTGTGCAAATTTGCCACTATTGTTTACATAATGGAGCAATTTTGCCACCAATATTTTTTTTGTTTTTGCAAATTTGCTATCAATATTTTGTGTTTTGAGCAATTATATCTTTGATCATTAAATGGTAGAAATATTTCACGGCACCACTTTTAAACTAGTCCCTAAATGTTTTCTCATTAACCCCTGATTTCATCAAGCTTTTTTCATAACGCCCAAATGAATTAGAACCATGTGTTTGATGCACATCCTATTATCAAGCCTTCTTGTTTTCACCTTCAATTCCCTATTGTTGCCAAGCACCCTCCACTGCTGCTGCCATAAGTCATTTATTCTAGAACTACAGCACCTCTAGCTTTAGTTTATCTTACATCAATCAAACCCCATTAGGATTTGTTCTAATAAGCATTATCGGCCAAAATGATGAAGAGTATCAAAAGGTACATGGGGTCGCAGGAGTAAGGGTCTTATTGAAGATGATGATGAAAATGATAGATTCATAAACTTAAGGGCCAAAGTGTTAGGTAAAGAAAACTTGAAATTAAAATTGGATTTTCTTCATTTTCTCACATTTGTCACATAAGCAATTTTCAAAGTCAATAGTATATTTGCTCCCAATACAAATATATTGAGGGTAAATTTGCCAAAACCCAGACTCTAACTAAAACCCTTAAGTTTATTCTTAGTCCTATATATTACCATTACAAGAACTTGGAATTTAACCTTGTGCGTCTTGCTTGGCAGCACCCTAATGATTACAGAGACTTCCTGAAAAAAGCATATCAATACAATCATATAGTTTTCTCTTTGTAAGTTTGGTCTCATGACAATCGACATTGGCCATCATATCTAGTTGACTGCTAGGAAATGATTCACAAAGCTTTTCAATGCTTTGAAGAACATTAGAGAATTAAACAAGCCAAAGAAGCCAGAGAGTAAGCAAGTTTCTTAACAATTGTTTGCCTTGGACCAACTCCCACACAAGAAGACATTCAGACAAACAAAAGAAAAGAGTTTGTGACTCCGAACTAGGATTGTGGATTTGATTGTGTACATTGACACATGGCCAATAATCTAACATTTTGGCATGAACCCTAACAAGACACCATAAACTCTTTCCAACTACAATTATGAGGATTATCACATTTGGTCTCCATGATGGTCCTCACCATCTGCTTTGGGCTCTTGTTGTCTCTATCTTTTTCTCTTTCTTTGAAGAAGTTAAAGTAAAGTGTCAGTTTGCTAATGTGGCCTGATGTCATAAGTGATGTATTTTCATTTGTCTTTTGTAGCCTCCCTCTATATATAAGGAAGGCTCTACCTTCTTCTAAGATCATTGAAGCTTAGAAATAATAAGACTATTGTGTGTTTGCTCTCTGTGGCTTTCTACATTTTTTAGAAAGAGGGTGAAGCGGAGTTCTTGTTAATTTTACAACTCTTTACAGATGTTCTAAGTTGCCACTTTGTGGATTCGCTTAAAGCCAAGATCTTCAAGTTTATATCTATTAAGTTTGAGGGCAAATGGTGACTTACATACTTTGAGAGTCTACATTTATCTTTAAACCTAATCTTTATAAACTTGTCTCAATCCTAGATGTCTTGTCAAAATAATCAAGTGAATGAGACTCTAATTAAAATGTGTGGTGTGCTCTTGAGAACACCTAAATGACCTAGTTGCCTGGTGCTTTTTCTAATTGTTCTTATTTGTGGGAATATGGCTTATGATTTAGCTATGCGATTTTTGGGTTATATAACCTCGGAGTCTATAAATTTGGTTATCTCAAAATCCACAAATTTGCACCTTTTCACTAGAATAATGTTCAAACATATTTTACTCATAGGTATTGTTTTTAGATCTAATTTCCTATGTTAATAAGTTCACTCGCATGAAAGAATTTCGAAATTTTATAATTACTTGTATCAAAATTAAAGCGTTTTGTTACTATTGGTTTCGAATTTGTATTCATGTTCGTGAAGTGGAGTCCATGTCCATAGTTGTGGTCGTCTCACGAAAGGGGCAATATTCTATATGGATGACTTAATTATTAGAAAAGTGAAACAGAAAGGACTTGAAAGTGGGTTTTCCGTAGCAAACTGTCATGGCTTAGGGGGCTTTCCAGGCGTGAAGAATAAACCCAGGGGCCTTTTACTCCTTTTGACCTCTGAATTATGGTACCTCAAACCTTTTGCCCCTGAAATGTGACTTGGGCCGACTCACCCCTTAACTTTTGTAATTTGGGACCTTTCATCCCTGAGGCCATTTAAGTTAGTCACATGCCATCACGTCATGTGGGGGGAGTTTTTGACAAAAATGAAATTTTGCGTTTTGTGAGGACCAAAAAAAACATAAATGAAAGTAAAAGGACTAAATAATTATTTTCCCCCTTAAATTCAATTGCACGAATTAAAATAGGGTAGCGAACAGGGAAGTCCAGAAGCCTCTCCCAAATTGGTCAACAATGAGCTTTGCCTCCACGGGTTCGTCAAGATCCATTGTAAGGATGAGAGCTAGCGCGATAGAGAGGAACCTTGTTGTTGGTATAATTTGACGGCGAAAAGCTGGATGACAAAAAAAGGTCAGAACATGAGCTAAGGTTTTACCGTTGCTAGAATTATAATGATGAGGTAAGCGATTGATGTTCTTTTGTTTTAATGGTTGTGGAGAGTGCATCACGGTCAAAAGGGTTAAAAGGACATAAACAATATCATGATGAACATGGCGTCCACCAATGATGTTAACTGTAATATATAAGGCGCACAGAAATAACCAATAAAACCTTTTTGTGCAATGAGATATCAGGTAGAACATTGAAAATGGTTGGTCTTATATCATGAAACATTGGCATATTAAAAGTAGAGCCAACACCATTAACACACGTAAAATATCAGGCCATTTCAAATTCGGATCCTGCTTCTTCATGTTAATAACAAGTTGGTCATCATCTATATATCTGCCAAGCACAAAAAAGAGAAGAAGAAACGAGAAAATATCCAAAATTCCCAACAAACATTAGCTGCTTAATCTCATACTAATAACACAGGAAAAGTATTAGACAATTCTTCAGGCAGAAGCGGAACCAAACCAACAATCAAGCGAAAGCAAGAAGTTTTCAGAGACATGCTGCGAAACCCAAGTCAAAAACTAAAAAATAACAAGAACGAGAAGTAACCTCGTAACGGGTAGCGCCAGCAAAGATGGTGGAGAGGCAGTTCATGGGAATTGCTGGGTCTCCCCGACGAGGTAGTAGAATTTGGCGGGCGCAGAGAAATTGAGATTTCTCAGGTGACGGCAACTTCCAGTAAAGCAGAAATTTTGGATTTTAAGCTGATTCTGTGGGGAGCGGTACAAGAAGCAGATTGTTGGAGAGATGGCGCTAGCATTTGCAACAGCCTTTTCTTGCCCGGATGACCACGTTGCTTCAACGGCTTCGTTTTCAAGTTCTATCTTCTTTATCTGTGGCCTTTTAACCCTTTTCGCCCCTTGAATTCTGCAGTTGCTCTATTTGCTGCCCCGTTTTAATTCGTGCAGTTGGATTTAAGTAGGAAAATTGTCGTTTAGTCCTTTTACTTCTATTTATTTTCATTTTTGATCCTCAAAAAACGCAAACACCCATTTTTGTCAAAAACTTAAACTCCCCCCGCGACGGCATGTGACTAACTTAAATGGCCCGAGGGGTGAAAAGTCCCAAATTACAAAATTTAGGGGGTGATTCGGCTTGAGTCATATTTCAGGAGACAAAAGGTTCGATTTACCATAATTCAGGGGCAAAAGAGGTAAAAGGCCCAGATTTTCAGTGTTAGTTGGCTAACAAGTTGAGTTGGCATGATCGCTGCCGATTTCACGTGAGCCATGTGTCCTCCTTGACAGAACTAGCGAATTAAGAGTTTTTTACCATTACAAAACTCATATACTAATTAATTGTAATTTTTAGACTGAAATTTTGCTTCGCATCTTGCCAGTATGTAGATAAGAACAGCATAATTCATTTGTTCTGGGAATATATGAAACAAAGGAGCACCAGACATTAAATTTTATAAATGAGAGAGGCCAATAAAGTAATTTAACAAATTTTGGTTCCCTCGATCAAAGCAATGTCTCATAGTAATTAAGCTAGATTTTCATTACTCATAATATTAAAAAAATTACACAATGTTTAGATAACATTTAGCTGCAGAAAATTCTCATTTTTAAATGCAGAAACAATATATTCTGAATTTTGAAGAGCTCATGTTCCAGATATTCTACTAAAAAAACTTGTTCTGGATGTTCTTAGTTATAACTTTATTAAATGAATTTTTCTCGAGTTTAGGGAATAAATTTTTTACATCCTTAAAATAAATTATAAACTCATATTTTTATTAAAAAAATTTAAAAAATGTGGAAATGTTTTCTATAAATAAACAACATCTTATCTTCCTAACCTCTTTTTCTTTTCCAAATCCACAAAATAAAATTATAGAAAAGCAAATATTAATTTAAGATCCATCGTATAATTGCTGCATGTGATCTTACAATGATCAAGGACGTATAAGACCAAAAACTTTCTTAAGAGAAACTAAAAGAAAAACTGAAATTATAGTTAGGGACATTAGAATTCACTTTCCAATAAACACTATTTCTTGTTTCAGTTTTTCCTTTTCCAATTGTAGCGCAAAAAAAAAAAAATCGTGAATTAGCATGTGGTTTAGAGAAAACAGTGTGACATGGCAATTTAGGGTAAAAAGTAAAATTAATTAGCATATAAGTTAGAAACTACTATACTTTGTAATTAAGTTTTGTAATTATTGATAAAAAAAAACTACGAATGAAAATCACGACAACGATTAAGCTACCTTAAGTTTTGATGAAAAATTTTATTTTTCGCCCAACCTGCACTCTAAAATGCACTAATTCAAAAAAAATTTCCCTGCTCCTTTTACACTCACAAGCAATTTAAATTTTTTTTTTATTAATGCATTGTGAAATGCGTTGAGGAGTTGTTGCTTTCAGCTCCACTAAACTTGCAGGCGGTTGTTATCATTCATTTTTAATTTTTGCTTCCTTTTTTATCTAGAATCTTAGAAGCTAACAATATGGAGTTTTTATATTTTCCTTATAATCACTTGAATCCTTTCTATTTAAAATATATATGAATATTCCCTTACACAACTTAAAAAGAAAAATAATATTTTTTTAGAATGTGTTTAAAGTGATTTTTTAATTTTTCATGTAAATTATGAATAATATATAAGTTGAGTAAATAATCACTATATAAAAAAAACAATTACTAATAATCACTTAATAATAATATCCTTCAAATGCAACCATAAACTAATGTAAAAGGTTGTGCCTTATAGCTCTCCAAATATAAAAACCTGGATTCACCTCAAATCATTTTTACTCTATTGTAATAGCACATAGTGATCTGAAGAAGTTTCTTCATGAAAAGATGATTATTTCTGGTACTACAATTTACTTAAATTATCTCATGTGAGCGCAAAATGGCGTCCGAGTTGTTTAAGTGAGAGAAGTTTTTTATTTTCCTGGTACATGGAAGAGAAGCCAATGGGGAATAAGCAATTAAACCTCAAATTTTTTTGTGCCATCATAAGTTTTATTTTTACAATTATCCTCATAAATTTTAGATGATATTACACTTACTCTTGAAGTTTGAAAATCTATACTTTCTCATCTAATTTTTTAACGTCAGCAGTTGATAGTTAGTCAAAATTATAGTCAGCCTCGTTAAATTTAATCTGGTTTACAATTATACCCAATATTTAGAAATTTACGATTTCCCAAGATTGTCCTTCCCTTACTCGTCTCTACTTCCATCTTCTACCGCCTCCACTTCAACCCCATCCATCTACGGCACCTTCCTACCTCCTTCTATGACCCCACTCTCTTGCTCCATCTCTTCCTTCCCTAACCTCGTCCTCAAAATCACCTATCCTCCTCACCTTAACCCATTTGGACTCACCCAAATTCACATCATCTGTCTTTCCATAGATTAACACAAATTAGAAAAAAAAAATAGAAAATTAATAATCACTTAAATAATATTTTTAGAAAATCATTTTTTCTGTAGCCAATAAAAAAATAAAATTCAAAATAAAATACCAAGATTTTCCAAAAAGTGTTAAAAAATAGTTTTTCAACCTTTTTAAATATAAAGTTTCAATTGATATTATTCAAGGTAAATGAATAATCTTTATATATCAAAATAATTACTCATAACTCATTTTTTAGAATCATTGTCAAACATATAGTAACGTTGCTTTACTTCATATTTTTGAAATAAATTATTTTTTTTACATTTTTCATTTTAATTTTAATTTTGTGTTTTATTTTTAATCTAGTACATGAGAAACTAGTTTTTTAGACAAATATAATGGGGTAAAAAGTGCATTTGTCTCTAATAAATATATTCAAAATTTGAGACAAAAACTTATAAGCATATATTATATTTACAAATAAAATGATCAGTCAAATAAAATATTTTACTCCATAAACTCCATTCAAAATTGGAGGCAAATAATTGGAACCAAATATTATATTTTTTATAATTAAAATATAGATGGGAGTGTTTTGCGGACTTCTAGATAATTTGATGAACTTTACAATTTTTTATATTGATATCATCGTTACATGTTTGTTTTATTATTTTTATATATGAATGGATCTCTTTTTTTTTTTTTTAAGATTTAGGAACATAATCTATTTTTTTTTTCTTGCTTCTGTATGACTGAATAAGATAGGTGTGAATCACAACTTCTTTATAAAAAAATAATTATAGTATGCATTAGCATAATAGTAGTAATAATAATAATAATAATAAATATAGCTTACATATATTATTTATATAGCTCTTAGTTAAGAAGCAAACTAAAATCTTCGAGACCGAAAAACTTGATGAAAACAATGCAAAATTTACAAAGCTTGAGGAAGGCAGAGTTAAGCTCAATGAAGGCCGACCTGGGCTTCATATTTGCACTACATGGTGGTATTGGCTGCTGTATTGACATCCTTCGCAGTAGTATTGTATAAATCGCAGTTGAACTCATTGTTGGTGGTCAAAAGCGAGGAGGCAGCGAATGAGGCGTTGGCAAGGAGAGTGGAGGTGAGGGATCCCAAGTCAGTGGCCTTGGTTTGGGCAAGTCTCAATGCAACAATTGCAAATTCACTCGCGATGGCTTGAGAAGCGTCGAGGAGGGGGTTGGAGGATAGGGTATTAGAGTAGAAGGAGAAATCGAATAAGGATGCAGGTAGGTGACATATATGGATGGGGTTGAAGTGGAGATTACGGAGAATGGAAGTGGAGAGACGAGAAAGGGAAAAACAATCTTAAAAAATTGTAGATTTCTAGAGCTTTAAGTATAATTGTAAATCAGATTAAATTCAAAGAGGCTGTCTATAATTTTAACTGACGGTTGACTGACAGCATTAAAAAAATAAAAAAAAAGTATAGATGTTCAAACTTCTGTGAGACAAGTATAATATTACCTAAAGTTCAAAGAATAACTATACAAAACCTTAAATTTTATCCACTAAATTGAGACTTCAGATGTCAATGTATTATTTTTCCTGATACCCATAAGCTTCTTTAATATATAAAAAGGAATAGGAAAGATACATACGCTAGAAACGCTATTCACCATTCAGCACACGTAACCCCACCCTCTCCTTTGGACCAATCTCACCGAAGTCTGTTTCAACAAATCAGGACTTGAACTTCAATAGATCATTTAGGTTCTATTTTGTATTAAACATCATTCTAAACCATTTTAAAAATTTCACTTTTTCGCTGTTTTTTATAGGGCTGAGCATGGTTCGGTTTGGTGCGGGTTAGTAGCGGAACAGCACCAAACCAAAAATCCTTCGGTTCTGCAAAAATGTGAACCAACCCGAGAACCGAGAACCGACCAGAACCAGAACCATGGTTCTGGGTTTTTGGTTCTGGGTCCTCGGGTCTGACGGTTCCACACCAGATCTCTTCTAACTCAACAGATTAACATATACAGCAAGAATGAGTAAGACTCTGATACAACAAATCAACAAATACAGCAAGAATTTTACAATCTTTCTCATTGCCTCATCTTTTTCATCTATCTCTTGAAGAATTTGGTACTGTACTTGAAACCCTAATCCTTTCTCTGTTCCGAACTTTGAAGAACAGCTGAAGAGAGACCAATCGCGGAATTGGTAGCTAAGAAATGGAAATGGAGTGACAGATCAGACGATATTGAATTAAAAAATGGTAATACCCAATGTGGATCATTCATTTTTGTTTAAAAGGATATTCAAACCCCTATACTTTCTAAACTTTCATATTTACCCTTACATTCTACATAATATATAATATACATGTAAACTAATGTATAATTAAGCTCGGTTCGGTTCCCCTTCGGTTTGGTTCCACATGGAACCGAAACCAACCCAAAAACCGATGGTTTTTTGACAGATAGAACCAACCCACGAACCATGAACAATTTTTACCCAACCCAACCCTACCCACCCCTATTGGGTTGGGTAAACCCATGGTTCTACCCAACCCGTGCTCACCCCTAGTTTTTTATATTAGAATAATTACAATTTATCCTATGAGGTTTAGATAAAATTACATTTTATCTTTTTTATTTAAAAAATATGCACTTTGCTCCCTTCCTTTTTAATATAGTCTAACAGCAACTCACAAAATCTTAATTTAGATATTATAGCAGCTATATTCCAATAATTCTAATCTATATGGTGCTTTTTTTTTACAGTTAATTTATATTTTAAATTATTAATTTTTTCTTTCTATATTTTTTCAGTTTTTAAAATAATACTTTTTAAACGGAAAATTAAATTTAAAAAAAAATTAACACACAAATTGAAACTACTTAAAGATGACTACTATACAGTCCAAATTAAGATTTCAGAAGTTATTGTTGGATTGTATAAAACGAGCAAGGGGCAAAGTGTATATTTTTAAAACAGAAGAGGGCAAAGTGTAATCACTTAAACCTCAATGGGGAAATTGTAATTAACCATTTTTATATAAACAAGAAGTTTTTTTTTTAAAAAATAATGTATTTTAAAATAAGATTTAATGCGAAATGCTCACATCATTAAGAAGTTGACGGCGGCAATCGAAAGTTGTCAGAGCTTTCCAACCGCGCGTTTAAAGAGCTCCTTCACTCGCCAACCAGATCCCTCCACGAGGTTCATGCCACTCATAAACTATTTGTCAGTTTCTTCTTAAATTCTCGTTTTCGAATTGATTACACGGAGCGGCAAATCTGATCAATTTCACGAGCCTCGATCGTCTTCGCCTTCTTCGTCGGTCACAAAGCGCGTTCGGTCTATTTGTAATGTTTTCCTGCCTTCGTGTTGCGTTGTTTTGTTTGTTTTGGTCGGAGTTTCGTATTCTCTGGTCTGGTTTGATCGCAGCAGAATAGTGGAAGTTGAAGATGCGAATTGCGAAAAACAAAGCCGAAATGGAGGAAGGAAACCTTGAGATTGGCATGGGTACAAACTCTTCATCCCTTTTTTATTTCTTCTCTTTTTGGCTCTTCTTCTTGGTTACGTTACGAGTTGAATGTGGTGTAGTAATCCAGCAATTGTCAAGATTGCTGTGATTCATATTAAATTCCTCTCCATGTGTCTCGAGGAGTTGGTCCTGTTGCTCTTTTGCATCTCATGGTTGACGCTTCCTCAGTGTTTGACGTCTTCAACAAGTGCCCGCTACAGTTTTCTATCGCTCTCTCGTTTCTTTTTAGGATTGGTAGGGTGGATGCTGAACTGGTATTATGGATCAGGTGTCTTTACCTCTGAAAGAAGATGTATTTTGGAATGAGCTGTAAATTTACGTTGAAACGAACTGTAAAATTTTACTAATGTCAATTCCAAAAGAAGTTCCGATCCATGTAATTCAATTTAAAATCATGGTTCCCTGCTTCAAACCATTATTAGCAGTCAGAGTTCAATTGGATTCCACAATTTGGTACTATACATACATACATACATATAAGTGGATTCTAGAGTATCAGTCCGAAGATGAATCATATGACGAGTTTTCTGACTTGCAGAGTATAGGACTGTATCTGGTGTTGCTGGGCCACTGGTCATTTTGGATAAAGTTAAGGTGGAAGTTGTTTCTTTTCATCTTGGTTATGTTTACTTTTAGCTATTTTCCAATTCATTTTGCTGTAGATTTAATTAATTTTAAATTGTTTCAGGGTCCAAAGTTTCAGGAGATTGTTAATATTCGCCTTGGAGATGGAACAACAAGGCGCGGTCAAGTGCTGGAAGTAGATGGAGAGAAAGCTATAGTACAGGTTTCACCTCTCCATCTGCTGCTGCTTTGTTTCTTCGAATTTTTATCTCTACTGGCAGTTAGACTTTGTGCTGTTTCCTTTGACATATTTCCAGGTCTTTGAAGGAACATCTGGAATCGATAACAAATACACAACTGTGCAATTCACTGGGGAGGTGAAGTTTCTTGACTTTTCAGCTTTAGTTCAATGGGTTGAACCAGTTTCCTCCATGTTTATTCTATTTCTGGTTCTAGTTTCATCAACCTGATGATTTTCACAGTTTAATTCATTAGTAGTTTCTGAGTCAGAGCACTTGATTGTCTGTTTTTTTTTCCCGGTTTCTATATTTCCTTGTATAAGTGCATGACTTTTTGGCATATGACAATGAGTGTTGATTGCATTCTGAGGGTTTTGTCCGGTCTGCGATTTACTACAGCTTTACTTTGTTTCTAACTTTTACATGGATAAAACTTGTGATATAGGAGTATCAATTTTGTTTTAACTTTTCAATTTTAAACCCTTTATCCTACTTCGGAGCAGTCTTTATTTCCTTTTTGTACTTTTGGGGGATGAAATCGAAAGCATAGCCTTCTTAACATTTACATGTGTCTAACCCTGTAGGTCTTGAAGACACCTGTGTCATTGGATATGCTAGGACGCATATTCAATGGCTCTGGAAAACCCATTGACAATGGCCCTCCTATTCTGCCAGAGGCATACCTAGATATTTCTGGTGAGCATATAAAGTATTATCTGCAGGGCATTACTTTGGTCAACATACATGCATTGTGATTGTAAATATTATTTGTTTTCCCTTCTTGCAGGAAGTTCAATCAACCCAAGTGAAAGAACTTATCCTGAAGAAATGATTCAGACAGGAATTTCGACAATTGATGTGATGAACTCCATCGCTCGTGGACAGAAGATTCCTCTTTTTTCTGCGGCTGGTCTTCCCCACAGTGAAATAGCAGCTCAGATTTGTCGTCAAGCAGGTCTTGTTAATCGGTTGGAAACGTCTGATAATCTACTTGATGTATGTATGTATGTCCACTTTCCATTTTTCAATCATTAAAAATTAGTTCACTAATAGCAATTTCATAGCAATGTAACTCTTTGTTTTAGACTGAATATAGACCCTAGGAGTACTTGAATTTTTTTAATTTTCAATTCTGTTGATTTATCACATTCATGTTGCAAACAGAGTCACAGACAGTTTCTTTCGCAATGCTGGAGAAAATTAAATTTTGTCCTTATAAAGAGATGCCTGGGTAAAAGCAGTCAGTACAAATACCATCTGTCATTCAGAATTCTCAACTTTCCTGAATTGAACTTCTGAATATGCACATGGTTGATACTTTCGCAACACGAATTAACTGTTCTCATACTAGAACATTGCATTTGCATTTCTTACAACATAAAAAGCAAACTGATTTCTCTCGTTTAGATGGAACTGCTGATCTGTGTTTGTCTTTCTAGTTTTAAATAATTATATACGGTTTTGGTTCGTGTCTTTATAAATTTATTTCTTCATTTCAGCCTCATTTTGGTTTTTGTTGACATTGACAATTTTTATGTTCTGGTCATTCTATCATGTCCCTTGTAGGATCAGGAAGAGGACAATTTTGCCATTGTGTTTGCTGCCATGGGTGTGAACATGGAGACCGCCCAGTTCTTTAAGCGGGATTTTGAGGAAAATGGATCTATGGAAAGAGTTACCCTTTTCCTAAACCTGGTAATTCGAGTTGTTTGAGGTCTTGCTTTTGCTAAAGCATTTTTCAAACTGTTTCGGTTGCAGAAGCTTATGTATTATCCTTATTAATTCTAGCATGGCACATTAACCTAAGTGTCTTTCTTTTTCTTCATATATTTCAGGCCAATGACCCTACTATTGAACGAATTATCACACCACGGATTGCCCTCACAACTGCTGAGTATTTAGCTTATGAATGTGGGAAGCATGTGCTGGTTATATTGACCGACATGAGTTCATATGCAGATGCTCTTCGTGAGGTACTAGTCTTATGTGATTAATGTGAAGTGTGTAGCACTGTTGAACAAGCAATAGTTGAAGATAGTTTTAGCCGCAAAGGAGTGAAAGTCTAAGATTTCTAACCTCCATAATTTTAAATAAACTTCCCTCACAAGCTATCTAATGTGATCCTTGAGAGTATATTAAGTTGAAACCATAGACTCACTGATGTTTAGAGCTGTAAATGAACCGAATGAACATGAACAAACCCTGTTCATGTTTGTTCGTTTAACTTTAAATGAACACGAACAATAAATGAATGCAACTTCTCTATTCGTGTTTGTTTGTTTATTAATGAACGAACACGAACATAAACACAAACACAAACAATTAAATCTGATGACTACCGCCAATCTAAATTGAAGCTAGTCTAACAATGGCCAACCAGGCAATAGGCAGTGGTGAGAAAGATGATGGGTTATGGCAATGGGGCTTAGCTTGGTGCTGTAGCAGGTTCACACCATGAGAAAAATGACTGATTATGTTTGGGAAAACAAAAACAATATATTAATTTAGGAAAGATTGGAGCATAATCACATGAGTGGAGTAGGTAGACACTAATAAAAATGCATGATCTATAAAACATATATAATAATAAATATACAGCTAATATATAAATAAACAAATAAATCAATTTAAATGAGCAAATAAATAAATGAACAAAAACGAACAATAACCGAACGGTTCATGAACGTAAATGAACGAACGGAACCTTGTTCGTGTTCGTTCGTTTAACTAATCGAACAGAAAAATATGTTCGTGTTCATTCGTTTAACTAAATAAACGAACATAAACGAACTCTTATTGAACGGTTCACTGAACGTTCTGTTCTTTTACACCCCTACTAATGTTATCTTTGAATTTGAAATTCTGACAGGTAAGGAAAGATGAAATGGCTCTGTTCTTTGGTCTTTAGTTAAAAATATCATAAGCTCTTCCGGCAATTAGTGATTTTAATTTGTATTTGGAAAGACATTTTCTAACTGAGATTCATAATGCATGGTCACAACTGATGCTAGATTGATCTAATATACTAGTTTCTGTACACTTGCAGGTATCTGCTGCCCGAGAAGAGGTACCTGGAAGGCGTGGATATCCTGGTTATATGTATACGGATCTAGCACAGATTTATGAGCGCGCTGGACGTATAGAAGGAAGAAAAGGTTCCATCACACAAATTCCAATTCTGACCATGCCTAATGATGGTGAGTATTCAATCAGTAACCATTAGATGTCCTTATCATATTTATAGAGACTTCGCTTTTCAACTAAATAAAGCTTCTCTGAACTAGATATCACGCACCCTACACCCGATCTTACTGGCTATATTACCGAAGGGCAGATATACATTGATAGGCAGTTGCAAAATCGACAGGTAACGGCTTTTCTGTTTTGAGCATGTGCTATTACCTCTTGTTACCTCTTTAATTTACTTTGAGTTAGCAAATGTTTGTAGTTGGTGAATTATTTGTCTGTGCCTTGTTATTTGCGCACATATTGAATTCTCTTTTGTCCTATAAGTAGACATTTACCTGATCCCTTGCAAGATGGATATGATTCATCTATTCAGAAGTTTGAACAAAAGTTTCTGATTTTCTGATTTCAGAACTGAATTGGTAAATAGATGTGACTTTGAACTTTCTGATCAGTCTATATTTGCTCCTCTTGCAGATTTACCCGCCAATCAATGTGCTTCCTTCACTTTCTCGATTAATGAAGGTGTGAATTTGGCAAATTTGATTTTTTCCTTACATTTCCTAACATACAGAGCATAAATTTTAGAACTAAATGCTGAGCTACTCTTTTGATCACTTGTGTTCCAGAGCGCAATTGGTGAGGGAATGACACGTAGAGATCATGCTGATGTGTCTAACCAGGTTTATGAGCTGTCAGGCCTTATCATTCAGGAGTCCTAAGCACTTAAATATGTTTCTAAGTCATGTCCTTTACCTTATGATCGCAGCTATATGCAAACTATGCCATCGGTAAAGATGTTCAGGCCATGAAAGCTGTTGTTGGAGAAGAAGCTCTGTCTTCTGAAGATCTGGTTGGTCTCTCTCCTCCCTATATTATGGATCTGTATTCATAAATGGTAGTTCAATCTGAGGGTGCACTTGTTTGCATCTGGTAGCTCTTGCTTTATATGGATCAGCAATACTGCCCTGGAATGGTATTCTGATTTTGTTTCCCATCCAACAAACACAGCTTTACCTAGAGTTCCTAGAAAAATTTGAGAGGAAATTTGTTGCTCAAGGTGCTTATGATACCCGAAACATCTACCAGTCACTCGATTTAGCATGGACGTTGCTGCGAATCTTTCCCCGGGAGCTGCTCCACCGCATACCTGCAAAGACACTTGACCAATACTACAGTCGTGATGCAACTGGCTGAGTTCATATGCTCTCATTTGCTGGATGGGCCTTGTAATTTGTTTCATGCTTGTTAGCATAAGATGTTTTCTTTCTAGAGTAGTATGCTTGTTAGTATGCTTTTGCTACAGGAGGTTGACGATTGGACTTGCAATATCGAAAGAGGATGTGAAATGTGCTGGAAATAATATGCCTGTTTATCATCACGAAAGGCTTTCTCGGCTGGTATATTTACTTGTTACTACTGTAACTATTACTACTAGTTTCTTCTATTTTTCCTTTGTTACAATAGTTGAGCTGGAGTTTGTAGGTTGAAGTTACCCCATAGGTGATTGGCATTGCTCTTCTCAAGACGACATTGATGGACGCTAGTAGACTTATGCCCGTCCAATTGATGGGCTTTATGATACATAAAAAAGTTTCAAACGAATAAATTTTTCATATTCGACGAAGACCAGTGGAAATAGGTCTTATAACGAACGTACATAATTTTCTGACACTGTGAGAACAAATGTCAAAAGAACGGGGCAAATTGTGCGAACTATTCAAGGGGTACCTATTATTCATCTCTTCTTATGAGTAGCCACTAGGAGGATCAACAACTGTAATTGTCTGGTAGATTTAATTCTAAAAATTCTTGAAAATAAGACTACCAACAATATTACAATATACAGAAAGCCAGGTCTTTATTGAATGTAAAACGCAACCTAAGTAACTTGAGCCAAATCTTAATGGCAATTTGAAAATAAATTATAGGGACTTTCTCGACGGTTAAGGTCCCTCTAAGGCAAATCCCTTCGACGTGCTGTTTCTCATTCTCCCCCATTCAAACTTGTAGATATCAGTAATTTTTAAGCGTAAGACTTGCATGCGTCCATTTTATATGTAAACCAAGATATTATTGCATTTGGTGGAGTCGAAGATTTATTTTGGAGAAATAAATTGGAACATGGGTTCGAGTCCCATTGAACTAGCTTTTTGTTTCTTTCTTTCCAGTAGTCTCCGTTTTTTTTTTTCACTTTGTTCTTTTATTTTTCCAGCTTTTCCTTTTTTTTTCATTTTCTATATCATTTCCATTTTCTTTCATATTTAAAATTTATTTTCCCAGTTTTATTCTTTTTTATTTTTATTATTATTCTCATTTTTTATTTTATTTTCTTGTTTTTATTTTTTAAAATTTTTTGCATCGTTTCTTTTTTTTTCATATTTCAATTTTTTCAATATTTTTTTCCAAGTTTTGTACTTATTATTTTGTATTATTCTTGTCTTTTTTTCTTTTATTTTCTATTTTTTTTCTTTTCGTATTATTGTAAAGAATGAACTCTATAGAAAAAAAATTAAAAAGGAAAAGGAATTGTCTTGAATAAACAAGAAACAAAACTAAAAATTACATGTTTATTTGTTCACATATGTTGGTTGATTAAGTCATTTTTGTTTTTTCATTTACAAATAAAATGTAAAATAAAAAATAAATGACTCAAACGAACATCAAAGATCAAACAAGACTAACAAATTTATTTTTAATTCCATTTTTTTAGTTATATTCATTTATTTTTCCATTTGTTATTATAAAATCATTTACAAGATATATATTATGTTAATTTATATAAGTAATAAAAAGCTATGAAGTATTTTAGAAAATTAAAGAAAGAGAGTGTGTGTAGTAAAAAAAAATAAAAAAATACTAGTTTTTAAATTTTTTATGTAAAAATTTATTCATCATGTATATCAAAATAACCTTAACATATATTGCAAAAAATTGCACTTAAAGTCGCCATTTCTCATGTCAAAATTCCCATTATATTATGCCTCACATTGTAACATTTAACAGCTATCACTTGACTGCTAGTTTGCAACAGTAACTATCATTTGCAACTTCTTGGATCTCCGAAATACTCACGTCTCAATTTCTTTGAGTTTTTTTTATTTTATAATATTAATTTTTTATCTTCGTATTTTTTATTATTGATTTTGGAGAATTTAATGCTATTTTTTCTTACTTTTTAATTAATTTTATTTGGTTTGTTGTTACTTTTGCTCTCTTGCCCCAACAAATAAATTGATTGAGATAAGTATATAATATTTTTTTATTTCCTAAGTCCAGCCTCTCATCCCAAAAATCATGGCTCTGCGCATATACTTAAGACTTACTCAATTTTTAATATACTCTAGTTCTTAAAAGAAAAAGGTAAAGAAATTTGTAAAACGATGTAGATTATAAGTGACGAAGCAACAAATCCGGCGCGCAGTTGTTTGTATAGTGGAGGTGGTTTCTAACTTGATTGAAAACGGAGGAGAAGCCGAGGAGGACTCGCGGCTTGAGCATCCGATCCTATCAGTTGTTGTCGGCAAACATTTTGATCTTGTTCCCAAACAAAGCAAACAAAACGGACTTCAATTTTCAAACCGCGCTGTGAGATGACATTGACTTGGGTCGTGACCATTCCGCATGCCCCACACACGAGGCAACCAACCACCAATTGTTTTGCATTCCGTACGTTACACATTTATTTTCTTTTGGCTTAAATACATATTAGTATCTTAAACTTTGATAACTCAGCCACTTAAGGGCCTGAACTTTGAACTAGATTAATTCAGGATTCAAACTTTACAAATTGGGTCAGTTCAGTCCATTGGGTCTTATTCGGAAACAACAAGGGATAAATTCCTAACGCCGTTTACAATGCATGAGCAGGAAGATTAGAAGCGCGGGAGTCTTAACCTAGTTCTCAACTGAAACATATGAAAAGAAAAACCCACTAGGCACCTTGTTAGTTGACAGAGCATCAAGATTGTACGCCAAAGTTGGGGACCGATTGTGATGAAAAAGTGCACTAAAGGCTGCTGGAAAATGTACTTGAATTTAGTTTTAGTGCTTTGAAACTGCTCTTTGTCACATGCTTAATAGGCACTACGGGTGAAGGAATGCATGTAAAAAAAAAATTAGGTCAAAGGGCAACTAATTGTTATATTTTAATTAAAAAAATAATGGAAATCTATATTTTAATGAGAAGGTAATAATCGATTCATTGTGCAGGCCAATATTGAAGTGGAGGTTTAAGGTTGAAAACGGCTGCTAGAATTTTTAGCAAATTCTTGGAATGTTGTGGCTGTTGGGGTTTTGATAGTATTAAAAAATTTGAAATTGCATGAGGAATAGACAACAGGCCTAGAAAAAGAAGCATAAAACACGTAAAGATGTTAATTGGTGAAAATCATCAAAGGTGACAGAACCAATTATAGCACATGGATTCCTAGATGTTTCAAACTCTTACAAAATTGTTTAAAATTTAAGAAGAAATAGAATACGGTTCTATCAAAAAATAAAGAAAAAAGAAAAAAAAAACAAAATATGGCTACTAATAGCTATTTTATTTAGCTTTTTTAAGCAATCATTTCTCTTAAAATAAAGAGCTAATTCCAGACAATAGAAGCATAGAAAATTAATTTATACTCGCTCTGTGGATTGCTTTTTGTGAGAACAAAGGCACGTCTCTAAGTTGTGCATGAAATTTTCATTTTGTTTCCAACTACAATTAAATTTATAGCTAGAATTTTACTTGAGTTTTGTTGCATTCTAAACAAATGAGGGGAGACGTTGAAATTCAGTTGAATTATGGTGGGATTACGCTAAGAGATCCTATAGTACAATACTTTGATCAGAAGGTATTTTGTAAAGTGGTGATTAAGGAGCAATTTATGAAATGGTCTTTCATGAATACACTAAGGGAATTATGTTTCAGAGACATTGATATAAAGGAAATTTTTTATGTTGGAGAAGGTTTATGAATGGATAAGGGATTAAAGGAAATTAAAAATGAAGCTAGTGTGTATGGAATGCTATCATCTGATTTGAGAATAGGTTACGTTGATATATACGTGAAACATACGACATCATGGTTGAAGGAAAACAATAAGGTGCTAAGTGATGACTTACTTATGGGATCAACTAATCAACCTACTGAACATATTGTGACAGATGAGGTAATAGGAATTTTCAATACTCACATTAGCGAGACCATCATATGGCAATAGGAAGTTTCAATACTCACATTAGCGAGACCATCACATGGTCAAGAAGGCAGTAATGAGAGCGATGACAGTAAGGAAGAAGGTATAGATCTTGAATGTGAGTTAGAGGCTGAATTGAATGGCATTGATGAGGCTTTGTGTCTTAGATATGATGAAGAAATAAGAAAGGGCATTAATAGAATAAAAGAGACTACAATGTCCACATTTTCAGCCAAAGAAATCAATTGATGTTACCAAAACATTTGGTACTACTGTTTTTCAAGGGCTAGAGGATCAAAATAGTGATGTAATTAAAGGCAATGACAATGAAATAAGGCTGGACAATTTTGATGTCGAAAGTTTTTACTCTAAAAGCGAGGACGATGGGGAAATGGTGTTAAGGAGAAGGGAAAATCATTATCTAAGGTATGATGAGAAAGCAAAAGAGGCAAAATTCTATGTTAGTTTGGCATTTACAGATCATCACCAATTTAAGAAGGCATTGATAAAGTATGCAGTTCAAGAAAAAAAGGATTATGTGTTCCTAAAAAATTCATTAACTCGTGTAAGAGTTAGGTGCAAGGCTGAACATTGCAAATGGATGGTTTATGCATCTGTTGAGTAGTTTTAAAAGAAAAAGTATTTCATGGTCAAGACTTATGTTGACTCTCACTCTTGTTTGAAGGTTTTTAAGCTTTCTAGAGCAAATACACCATGGCTTGCAGATCAGTTTGAAGCGTTGATTTATGCTCATCCCACAATAAAGCCTAAATATATTCAAGACACAATAATGACTAAGTTATATATAGAGGTTTCAAAAAATCAATGTAAGAAGGCAAAGGCTCGTGTTATTAAGAAGTGGGAAAGAGATGTTGGCCATGAGTATGGACGGTTGCATGACTATTGTAAAGTAGTACTTGCATCTAATCCAGGCAGTAGTGTAAACATAGAGGTGGATTATCGAGGCCCTGGTTGCCCTCCATTTTTCAAGAGATTTTATATGTGTTTTGAGGCCTTGAAGAAAGGCTTTCTTAAAGGTTGTAGAAAATTCGTAGGGCTTGATGGTTGCTTCCTAAAGGAAATAGTTAAGGGACAGTTGTTCACTGCAATTGGTAAGGATACAAACAATCAAATGTTCTCGTTGGCATGGGCTGTTGTTGAGGTAAAAAGTACATCTTCATGGCTATGGTTCTTAGAGCATCTAAAAGTCGATATTAAGGGTGAAGATGGAGATGGATGGTGCTTTATGCCTGACTAATAGAAGGTTTGAATTATTTTCTTATAGTTATAGAATTACTATTTTTAATGGATTATTTGCTTGTGATTGTAAGTAAATTAATCATGTACTTTTGTAGGGACTACTAAATGCAATAACCGAGACATTTCCTTGAGCTGAAAATAGGCTTTGTGCAAGACACATTTACATGAACTGGTATCCAAAATTCAGAAAAGAGCACCTGAAGCTTGCGTTTTATGTAGTGGTAAAGGCTCCAAAACAAGTTATCCTTAATAAAAGGCTGGAAGAAATAGAAAGGTTAAAATCTGGCACTCAAGCATCCCTTTTGTGGTGGATGTTAAACAATGGTGTAAGGCTTACTTTAAACCGTGTTGTAAGTGTGATTCCATTGATAACAATAGCACTGTGGCATTTAATATGGTCTTAATTAGTGTCAGGAGCAATCCAGTTATTTCTATATTAGAAGATATGAGAGCGTATATCATGGAAAGGATGGCTGAAAGAAGGAGATTTACTTCCAAATGGAGATGTGAATTTGGCAAAAACATTATGAAAATTGTTACTCAAAATACAGCTAAAAGTTACAGATAGCGGATTAAATGGAATTGTGACCATGGCTATCAACTTACTTTTGGTAGAACACAACACACTATTAATTTGCATGGCAGGAATTGCAGCTATAATGCATGAGAATTATCTGGGATCCCCTACCCTCTTGCAATCAAGGCCATAATGAGCAAGTAATGAGCAAGAAACATGACCCGAAGGCTTACATTACCCATTAGTACAAGAAGGAAATGTTTTTAAATGCATATAAGTAAGCAATTCAACCAATGGTCAATGAATAGTTCTGGAAAGATAGTGGTTTAGGTGAGCTCCTATCTCCACTAGAACGGCCAATGCCAGGTAGGCCACGGAAGAAGAAAAGGAAGTCTAGAAATGAACCAATAAAAGGCAAAAATTCACTTTCACGACATGGCGGTGTGATGCATTGCACAATTTGTAAGGAAGCTGATCATAGCAAAAGGTCATGCCCTAGAAAATATGTAAGTTTTTACATAGAATAATACTTCAATTTGATGTAATTAAATTTTGAATTATAGCTAAATACATACAATTTACTTACTTGTGTGTCTCAGGTAAACCAAACCCAAACATCTTTTAGCCCCAATCAACATGTGTCGCAGGTTATCATTCTTATGTTATTTTGTTCCCTTTTCATTAGACCATCTTTCACTCTTATGTAATATGATTATTTTATATGTTTAGAGTGAATTAAAGTGTTAGTTTATTCCCTTTTTTGCTATGTTGGTAGCTATCTAGGCAGTCTTTTACTGAGTCTTTTTCATAAGGAGAGCAATCCAATACAGAGAGCACTATGACAACATCAAGAATTGCTAGAGAATATAGGGTCCAAGGATTGGTAATTCATAATTAAAAATTATTTCCTTAGAAATTTTTTTTATTCAAGTACTTTCAATTTAGCTTATTTTGTTAACTTTTTCTTTGTAGGATAATGTGTACTTCAGCCAATGAGCAGGAATTAAGGAGATGTTTTGATGTAGCTGCGGTTTGTAGCTGCTGTTTAGGTTTAGTTTTTGGTCTACTTTAGGCATAAGGTTTGTATAAAACATTTGTTTTGGGTCAAGATACTTTTACTGCAATATATATCATAAATTAGTGATGTTAAGCCTTGATTTGATAGATTTCAACTTATTTCTGCAGCATTTCTTTAGGTTTTATAGAGATGTTGGTTTGACAGATTTCTACAATATTTCTGTTACCTATGGTGTGCACTTTGCATTGGAGTGTTTTTGAAACTTCTAGTATGAAAAAATTAAATGCAAATTCAAATTTTGATGTATTTGTAAACATGATTACAATAGCTGACCAAGAATATGCAAGCAAATAACACTTATCATTTCAAGAGCTTAAGGCTCCAAATATGTCAATTACAATAACAAGGCAGAATTTTTACATGTTGATACACATTATCAAACCCCATAACATAGCTCTATCATTTGTTTCATCTACCTAACCAATAACCAGAACATGATTGAGCAAGTGAAAAACGCAATACAAAATAAGCACAACACAAATAGCCTCAACTCAGAAACTTTCTTGTCTAAATTTCCCAACTACTCAACCAAAAATTTGTTATATAAGTTGATAGTTGCTTGTTCCTTTTGGCAAACACTACTGTGAAACTTGCACCTTTAGTGCGTCTTTCCCTTTTGTGTGATACTCGGGAATCCCTACTTTTGCCCTTTCTAAATCACAACATCTTGAAAAGAGCTCCAGCACAGTAGTCTTCATCGTAGGCCATAGCAATGCACTACACTTTTAATTCATTTCATGCATCATCAGTTCAGATCAGAGAATGTGCTAATAGTAGGTTAAAGTAAGCACTAGCAATTTAGATTTTGCTAACCTGCATCCCAAGTAATATAGCAAATTTTACCCCCAAAAAGTTAATTCTGATCTTTAACCTACGATGTGATAATAGGGGGTGAGTTTTCTGTAGAAAACCCAATAAGGAACATGTATTGATATGCTTCAAATCATACCGAGCTCAATATCAGTACTCAGCTTCAAAGAACAATCAATATACAGAAATAGAAATAGAACAACAGAGTTAGCCATACAAAACTAAGCTTCAAAGAAGCTACACTACAAGCCTTGGTCACTTTAATATACCGAGCTCAATATCAGTACTTAGTTGCTTCTTTTCCAATGATATGCTGCTATTTTGCAGTAGCCTCTTTGGATTCTGTTTATAGCAATTCTGGTTTCATAAAATTCAAGTCCACGCTTTGCTTCATCCTTAACATTCTTTGACTGAAAGTTTACACTAGTCATTCTTCTTATGAATTACAATGTCCCTCAAACATAATTTCAAATTCTTTTCTTTTTCTAAGCATTCCACTGCCTAGTAGTAACCGTCTGTAGAACAGGATCTCTCAGATCAAAATTTAGGTTGGAATGTCCCCACAAACTCAGATTATGGAATTACAATAGTTTGGTACAACCCCAAGCTTATAGCTTCCTTCGACCAAAAAGTTAACTACAATGCCAACTTATGTTGTTTCTAGCAAAATCTACATGATTCCAGATTGTGGTTGACTTCACTTTAGTTCTCACTCCAACAACTTTCATTTAGACTCCTCATTCTGCTTATAAAGTTATAGGACAAATCTTTGAAGTTTGTGGAAACTCAACACTTAAGTCAGAATGGGGCTTATGACTATTTTCTACAGCAACTTCAGTAAATTTCATGAATATAGTGTGTTACTTAAAATCTACACTTTCTATACTGTATACTAACACATAAAGAAACTTGTTTTTTAAAATAAGAGAAATATAAGTATATTAGAAGAAAAAAAAAAGTTCTACATATAGACAAGAACGCTCCAGATAAGACTTGATTGCACCTATAGTTGCTTGGCATAATCAAGTTGAGAAATTGGGAAAACAAGTGAGAACAACAAACAAAAACTACCTACTTGAATTGACTTAAAAATACCAATCAGAAAAAGGATAAAAAAGGAACAAGCCCCCTGAGCCATCAACTGCCTATAGCCAAGAAAGCATTAATATCCTAAAAAATTGATGTTAATATCCAAGGTCTATTGTCATTCTTAAGAGTCCAAGATACCACATTGGAAGAATAACTTTAAATTCCAGTATGCTGACCATTAGAAACCACAATTCAGTAATTCAGCAAAACCATCAACCATCTCAAAAGCAATCCAATAGAAAAACAACAATAGGTCGAAACCACAGAGAAACAAAATGAAATGAAGTGAACCACAATTCAGCATGTCGAAACCTCAAAGAAAACAACAAGAGGTTGAAATCTCGGATAAACGAGTCAAAAGCAAAATGAAACAAACATCACTTGATTAAAACCTCAGAGAAACAATAACAGGTTGAAATCTTAGACAAACAAAATGAAATGAAACGCAATGCACTGGTTGGTGAAACACGAAGCGAAGCCATCCACCGATTTCCACCACGGACGCTAATCTGGGCTGAAGGTTGAAGAAGAAATCTGCACCAAATAGGCCCACCGTCACCGTCCTTCAAGGGACAGAACAATGCAATACAAAGTATATCTGTCCCTCTCTATCACACCCATTACCAAGTAGACTTTATATTTTCCAGCCATGGCAGCTAAGCGGTCAACCTCAGGGCCTGCTTCCCACCCAATCGAAAGCATTAAGACAACCTGTAACTAGGAGTAAATGTTTACATAAACTAAGGTGAGATTCTTAAGATCAAAAATAATTGTTCATGGACATTCCGGTAACAATGAGTATAATAGGATTTCAATATTAACTGGGCTTTGTCCAACAAGATTTCTATTGGTATGTCAAAACAAGTTCATTTAAAGTTAAAAATGAAGGCAAAAATTAAACATAAAATACTAAACAATCTACACCACAAAAGCTCAACCAAAGCAAGTTTTCAGGTTCGATAAAAGGGGCATGTATTTATGAATCCAAATAACTCAAGTTGCAAGGAGTACCATGCAGTTGAAAGATCTTGTTCGTTTAATATCTACTTCACAACAGTCCACTAAGAGCAGTACAATTATAACAAATTCACTTTACAGAAGACCGTAGTCAAGAAAAGAAAAATGTTCTAACCAGGCACATCAATGGCAGAAGCATGATACTTGCGGAACTCCTCCTTGCCCTTGGCAATTTGATTCTGGAGTCGAGAGTGGATTGTGAATTGTTCGAGAGTGTTTCGAATGCCAAAATCCCAATTCCCCAATTTCAATTGCAGCTCATCTTAGTCGTTGTAACTATCTTAACGTTCACAAATGGCATCACGGTGCGTGTTCTCACATGTTTGCAAAACAGACCCAATGGACTGAACTGACCCAATTTGTAAAGTTTGAGTCCTGAGTTAATTGGGTTCAAAGCTCAAGCCCTTAACTGACCAAGTTATCAAAGTTCAGGTTACTAATATGCATTTAAGCCTTTTCTTTTTTGAAACAGCAGCCTATTTACAATATGCTTTATTAATTTATTTCAAGCATGTTAGGGTAGGGACGCACCAGCCATAAAACGAAGAAAATTTTGCAAATGACAATGCCATAGTTGGTGGGCTAAAAAAAAAAAAAGGCAAACAGCTGTTAGAAAAGAGTTTTAATGAAACTAAAATTTGTAGATACACACCAAGTTATATAACTATGTCCACCCACCAAATAGTTTATAACCTTATAAATAGCAAGATATTTTATCTCTCTCAATTTGCCTAACTGCTTTATTTTACGTAGAGGTATAGCACACTCAGTCCCATTTTTTTATTCCATTTAAACTTTTTTACTAATTTGAATTGGAAATATTTATATTATTATTTGTTAAAAAAATTAAAAAATATAAATTTAGAAATTATAGGTTTTGATTTATCATTTATATATAAATATTTTTTATTTATATGCTATAATGTTAAAAATAAAAAATTATAAATTAATTATTGAAAAGTAAATGGTACAAAAAAATTTAAGATATAAGGAGTAGTTTAGTCGGTGTACAGTTACATGCGTGAATAGATAAATGGTGGTTTCTCCGTAATTGTCATACTTATCTTAATCCATTAATTACCTCCCCCCTCCAAATCCAATTTGGCCAGCTAAGAGAACGATGCCGTTTCAATCTCATGCTAACAAGTCAAAGTGGCGGCTTTGTTCAATTAAATCGTCCTCGAGCTTTCTTAATCAAGGCAATTAAAGAAATTGACTGGATTAGTCCCATGCACGGAACTTTTGAACGCAAAGTAAATTTTGGACGCGAGTATGTATGCGGAAATTATCACCACCAAACCCAAATCAAATCAAGCTGGATTTAGTATTAAATTAAATTAAATTCTTATGATAATTACCATGTGGCTTAGTCAGCCGGTACCCTCCTTTGACCAAAACTCTGTCCCCCTCTCTCCTGAAACGGTCAGAGAAACACCACAACCTTCTTAAGTGCTGTGTCTTATAAGGCTCTGTCGTACTACATTTCTTCAAACCAAACTTCCAAGTTTCAAAGGGTGAATTAATTGGATGGAGAAACCAGCAAAGAACATAAACAATATCTTGAAATTCTTGCCCAGAGCAGCCTCCGCCGTCCACTTCCAGAATCTGCCCTTCAGCCCCAGCAAAGATCACAGGAAACATCACTGTCCTAAGGGATTTTCCGGTCCTATTGTGTCGATAATTCCCGATGAGGCTCGGCGGAAGCCCAGGAACGACGGTGGATTCGGTTCCCAGGAGCCAACTTCGCCCAAAATCTCATGCATGGGACAAATCAAGCACAAGAAGAAGAAGATAAAGAATAAAGCGACCTATAAGACCAAAAACAATCGCGTTTCGCCTCCCAAGAAGCCCGTTTTCTTCACTCCGAGAGAGGCAGTGACGCAGGCGGGCGAATCAGCGATGAAAAGAATGTTGAGCGTTGTGAAATTGCCCGCGAGGAAGTCAGACGCCTGTAAATCAGAGTGCGAAAAGGCGGTGGATAGAGCTCCGGCGTTGAGCCAGATGAAGAGGTTTTCAAGCGGCCGCGACGCCTTATCTGGGTTTGACTGGACGGTTCAGACGACAACGGAGGAGTGCTGCGGTGGCCGGAATTACTATTCGGATGAAGAGGCGAGGGAGAGTGACGGGGAGGGGGAGGATGCGATCAGTCCTTTGTCGAGGCCGATAGTGAATTTACAGGCAAGGAAAGAGGTAAATCTCTGGAAACGGAGGACCCTGAATCCTCCAACGCCTCTTCAAATAAATCCAGTGGCCTGAGGCAGAAGACACAATGGGTTTTTTTGTTATTTTTTTTTTAAAAGAAAACATTTGTTCATGTGTATACCATACAGAATTTGAATCCCTTGTTTTGTTCTCTTTTTCAGCTATATATAGCTTATTCCAAAGAAAATAGTACTCCATGAATTGCGTATTAATTTGGGTAATTTGTAATATTACCAGTAGAGAGACACACGGCCCAGCATATATAATATGAACATGGCCTGGTGGAGGAGCACTAGTATTTTTCTGGTTCTGTTTAAACCTCCCTGAGATTAAGATAGTCTTACGTGACGTGAACCACTCTGTTATCTTCTTTTTCTTCTTCTTCTTCTTCTTCTTGGCAGTACAATTAATCTAAAGACATTAAAAAGATGGGGTGCTAGGGTATAGCTGAGCGAATTCAGCGAGTGGATTTATCTGATACTAGCATTTTACAAGCATATATACTAGGTTGCATGTAAATACAGTACTCATAATACTACGTAAATAAACATTCTAACTTTAGAGGAGCGTAAACTGGAAGTGGATTGGATTAGATCAGAGCTCATCATCACCCCGGCTGCTCTTCTCGGTATTCATCCTGTCTTTGGCTTCGCACACAGTTTGACCAACCCCTTTAGCGGAGTCCTCCAATGCCTTGTTTGTATTTCCCAAACTCTTACCAACTGCCTCTTTAATCTTCTCACCTCCGCCATCCCAGGGCCAAGCTCCTCCCGCTCTGAAACTGCCCACCATACCGACTTCCCAATTTGTCAATTATGATGCCAAGAGTAAGAGAGAGCTGCTCATTTTATCACAAGCTCGCTCCAGCGGGAAAGAATAATCGCTATACCTGCTATCAAAGAGATGATCAAGAAGCTAACTTACTCTAAGGTTGGGGGAAAGAGTGAGGCCTGTGCCTGTCGCAAGAGAGCTTTGAATCTTTGCCAATAACCGCCGGTGGTTGTTCCGCTGCCGCTCAGGCTCAGCTCCTGTGCCTGTGAGACCAAAAGGATGGACAGAAGCAAAACCGCAGCTCCAAACTTACCCATATGTAATACCGCATCGGATCGTCCTTTTCTATTTTTTCGGGCAATGCTAAAGAGTACGTGCCAGGCCAGCTTCCATGTGGAGACACGTTTCTGTAAGTTGCGCTTGCTTGGTTGGTTGCGAGAGCGAAGAGAGGGGACGTGGCCGCAACAGGAGACATGCGATTAGGACGCTGCTTTGTAATTGCCCGACTAGACCGACATAGCCGGTTCTATTTATCAACCTCCGACTGGGGTGAAAAGGGGGCAAACTATTTTCAAGTGCCTTGAACTAAAATTCAGGTTGAGAATTTTTTTTAGCTGGGCCTATCGAGGTTGAGACCGGCCTTGATCCCAAAAATGAACGGAATATTTCAAAGCAAGAGTTTGAGCCTGAAAAAACCTGATCCATCTATTTTTGGGTCTAACAGGTAGACCTTAAGAAATTTTTTACTTTTTTGCACTTCTTCTCAAATTCTTGATCAACTTCAAACTCACCTTTGTTGTGCTTCTTCTCAAATTTGGTTGTCCTCGAGCAAAAAAGGCATCAAATTATTCAATTTCATTCTTATTCAGAGCCATGTGAACCTCAATGTGCCCCCACTGGCCTTAACTCTATTCCCAAACATGGAAACAATTGTACTCTGATCTATTGACACCACCTCCACCTTGTCTAGCCTGCCCCACCCAAAATCTGACCTGTACACTCCAAACTATGGCTACTTGGTGACGTTGACAATTTACATGCCAGATATGTCATTAAACCTGTAACGTCTCTCAAAAAATTCAAACCATAATTATTGACGTAACGTTAGTTATTTTAGTAATTTAATATACTTAGAATATTTAATGCAAGCAAATTCTTGATTTAATAAAGTATAGTAGCTTAAAGAGAACAAAATTGGTCATTTAAGAAAATCGAACCAAGAAGGGCATTTTAGTCATTTCATATAGTGACTAATTTTTATTTCACGGTTTGGTAGAGGACGGAAAAATATTGAATTTAAGGTATCACAGTTTTTCACGATTTTCACTCTGCCTATATGAAATTGTGAATTGATTAAATTATCTGTAAATGGTTTATATGTAATCCTAAAAAATATCATGCCTAAATTGCACGTCTACCAAAGTTGAGGACTAGGCATGTAATGAAGAAGGATTCAGGCCCGGTATAATGCTTGTTTTGGTCCTAGATTTTCTGTTCTGCCCTGGATAAGTCCTTAACGTACTTTTGTGTACAAATAAAGGACCAGGTGCGTGACACGTGCACCTTAAGCCCACATAAGTTGACTTTCCATTATTTTCTCGGCCACCTTCTTCCTCCAGCTCCACACCACCCAAAAGCACTCTCTCCTCTTCATAACTCCATAGCAAAACCAAATCCAAGCTCTAATCCATCAAAATCATGTACAATTAAGCAAATCTCGAAAGAAAATCCAAGTGTAGAATCATCCTAAGCTTAATTTTCAAGTTACTTATTCAAGTAAGTGTTGTTTTGTTCTTCCCCTGTTTTTGAGCTTCTTATGGCTTTGTAGCTGCTGGAAAATCTATTTTTAAGCTAGTTCTTGTTTGTTTATTAAGGGGAAAATAACAAGAAAAGCTTAAGAACCAAGCTTAAGTAGGAAGGAACTTAAACACGGTTTGATTCAAAGGTAAGAGCTAATTTGGTTCTTCCTTATTCTTGATTAATTACAGGTTTTATGGGTTTATTAATCTGGTATCAAGTGTATTTAAATTAGTTTTTGTTAAGCTAATAAATAAGAAATTAAAAAGGACCAAGAAACATTTTATATGTGCGTTGAGCAAAGGGCCAGTTAATTAGAATCCAATGAGAGAGTTACTCATAACCACTTAAACCATAATGAATGTTATAATATTGTCCTAATTATGGTTTATTTATGTAGCTAAATGATTAATTAAAAGATAAATACTTAAGCTACTATAAATGGTACAAAGAAGAATACAAAAATTGAGACCATAAGGACACCGAAGTTGGTGTTTGCTTGCATTAATTATTCAAGGTAAGGGATTTTAAGTTCAAGTTTAAATTGATGCATTATGAATTTTACAATGCATTATGGCTTAAGGACTAAGTAATTAAATAGCCCTTAAGTAAGTATACAAAGTACTAAATATTCAAGACGGGCTTTGACGCTGAAGAGTACCCTAACTAAGCTACCAAGCTTAGTAAGAATGAGTCACCAAAAACTCCTATACAGTGTAATCAAGGGTAAGTAATAGCATGCCAAGCTTGCTAAGGCAAGAGTTAAAATCTTGTAAGAAAGACTAGGTTGAGGATGAGTTTCCCGTCATAAAACCCGTACTAGTGGCCATTAGTCAAGACCTCATAACATTTTGAGCTCATGTTAAGATGTGTATAAATGTTATATATGTTGGGTCCTAAAGTTTATTTTGCAGGTATTTAATTCTTTACTGATAATTTATAATTCTCATTCTCTTAAGTATCACATTGTGCAGATACTAGTAGTGTGAAGCCTAACACCCACTGAAGGGTTGTTAAGCAAGGTTTTGGTGCAGGTATTTAAAATACATGAATCTTTAATGATTTTAAGTTATTGGTTAGTAATATTAATGTACTAACTAGCATTTAAAATAGCCTTGATAGATACAAGCAAAGTGTACAAGGAGAAGTTTGACCTCTCATTTCTAGAGCTTTTGTGCTCAAGTGGAAGTTATTTTGATAGTCTCAGACTTTGTACATATTGGATACTTAGGTACCAAGGAAATGCCTCTAGTTTGACAAGTGTGCATGGACTTATTTAGTGTATATGTTTGTATATACACTGTGGTTGCTTATAGATGTACATAAGCTAAGTGTTATGTGTACATAAGCTAATGCTTGGAAGTTTAAATAAATATATTTATATGATTTCAGTATGTGTTTCAAGTGTTTAATGAATGTCATGAAAAGTATTTTGAAAATTTTATTTGTTTATTTATTTATTATTTATCTCCAAATGCTGAAGTTAAGCATGCAATGATTCATGTCCTAAGAAAATCAACAACTATAAAGTTTTAAACAGTATAAGTATTAGCTTAGCTATTTACAACTAAAAGCATATTACTAAATCCTGGGAACACCCTATATTATGGTAAGTAAGAGGTTCCCTCACATAACCTTTTTTGCTCAAGAAATTTTAAAGACTAAACCAATGTATCTTCTAAACCATCTTGGAGCTTGTAATCCATACTCTTGATCCAGTCTATTATTTCATCCAAACTTCAACCTTGCCTAGTAGTGGTGAGCTGGCCTAGATAAGGTGCTAGAGATTCAAATTTGGCATCCACAATTGACGCCCTGTAAATTTTCCGCCCATAGTCTCTTGTGAGTTGCATCTTACAATTGAAGATTCTTCAATCTTGTAGCCATAAGGATGGTTGAGAGATAAAGCTGAGAGTGTCTTCCTAAGCCTAGATATCGATGTGTCAATCGATAGAGAACTATAATGGCTCCAAAGTTGACATATTGAAGAAGAAGAAGGCTCATTTATGAAGTTTATAATATAAAATCAAGGATGAGTAGCAAAAAATTAAAAAGTTTGGGATTAGTTATAAAATTTCCCATTCTTTAGTCATCTATGTAAAAAGTTGTAGATTTACACCTAGTTCGTTTTAGCTTAAGTTAATTAACTTCAAAATGACTTATTTTTATTCTTATGTCTTTTTACCTAAAATTAATTTTAATTAAACATCCAATATTATATAGTTGCAATAATCCATTGAAAATACAATTTTTGTAATCTTACTAATTTTTATGAATTTTTCTAGTTTAAGGCATTAAAAAAGAAATTTTCATAAAAATTTAACAACATCATGAAAATTTATTTTCAAATGGATTATTGCATTTACATAATATTTTCTTTCAAATAAATTTGGTTTTAGTAAAAAAATGTAAAAGCAAAAATAAGTCAATTGACTTAAGTTAAAATAAATTGTCTCTTAGTCTTCATTTTTCTCCTAAGTTATAATTATGATACCTAAATATTTATGTGTAACTTGAGCAAGACGAGCTTCAAGGTTGAGCTCGAGCCTGTCTTAAGCCGAGCTCGAACATGAAAAATTAGGCTCAAGCAGTTCGAGCTCGAATCCGGATAATATTAGGCCCATTATCACCCATACTCCCGACATGGCCTTTTTCTGCTATATTACACCTAAAAATGGCCCACCAATTTACAAGTTAGAAAGGAAGTCCAAATATGGTTTGGATTGTTTTTTTAGATTGGCTAAGAATTTGTTACTTCTTGGTAAACGTGTTTTCTTCTTCTTTTTCTTTTTGTTCTTCTTTTAAATAGAGATAGATCATTAGCGGTGTTGTGTTTCTTAATTTTGTGTCTTGTAGTTTTCAGTTTTACTCTTCCTCCTAGGGGACCAAAAGAAGAAGAAGAAGAAGATTTGAGTTATACCTCAAATATATATATATATATATAACTGGATGGTAGAACATTAGCGGGTTGAGATTAGGGGTAGAAACAGGCCAAGCAGAGCCCAAATACCACTAGGCTCGAAGCTTGACTTATTAAGGATTAACTCAGCTCTAGCTCGAGCTTGACGAGCTTAAAAAGTAAGGCTTGAAGCTCAGCTTGAAAAAGTTCAGACTTGGCTTGGTGACCCGATAGGCTTGAAACTTGATTTGAGATTCGAGCTCAATTTGATAAATAGAAATTAAATTTTTTAGAGTTTAGGTATATTAAAAATAAAAAAATATTATTTTTATATTAAAAGATATTAGGCTGGATAAAAGTTTGAGCTGAATAGTACCTTGCTCGAAATTTAACTCGATATGAGTTCGAATTTAAAATACAGCTTAAAGTTTGGGTAAAGACTCGTTAAACTCAGCTCGATAACAAAAAAATCAATTTTGAGCTTTATACTATTCGATAATAAACTTGACTCGTTCTCACCTCTAGTTGAGATGTCGTTCAAATATCCAATAAGTCTTCTTCCTCTTTTATGTATGGGTAAACTCCACCAATCATCCCTAAATTATATTCAATGTTATTTATTCGTTTCTAAACTATTAAATGTTACTTAATCATCCCTAAACTATATCCAGTGCTGCTTAATCATCCTGCCGTCTTTCATACTATTTAAGATGGATGGAAAAATGATGTTACATCAGTAGCCAAATCACTTTTCCATACCACATCAGTAGTAACATCATTTTTCCGTTCATCTTTAACGGTTGTGATAGACATCATGACGATTAAACAACACTAGATATAGTTTAGGGACAATTAAGGGCAGTAAAATCTGGTCTGACCTAAAAATTTGGACCAACTTATCCGAACCCAAACCCAACCTGACCCGATTTAACAAAAAAAGGCAATGACCTGAACTCGATTGTACCCAACTAGACCTAAACTTGAACCCAATTAAAGTGAACCTGAAAAGACCCAAAACTCGAATGACCCAAACCCGAAATAACCCGAGACCGAATTGGTCCGAACCTGAAATAACCTAAACCTGAAATGACCCAACCCCAAAACTGATCTAACCTAAACCTGAAAAGACCCGATTCTAAACCCGACAAGACCCAAATTTAACCAAAATCAACATAAAATATATGGATATATGGTCGACAAATATTTAAAAATTCATGATTTTTTTATATATTGATTATTTATCTAAAGTGTACATTAATTATGAGTATGTAAATTAAGATATTCAAAAAATACTTCAAAAATATTTGTTGTTTAGGTATCTTATAGAATTTAAATAACAAATTAATAAAATAATTTGTTTTGGTTTGTTTAGAGGTTTTACAGGATTTATTAGTTGAGAGGACTTAATAATTTTCAGTATTATCGAATTTTAGTATAATTCTATAAAGTTACTAAATCAAACTTTGATTTTTTATAATATGAAAGACTTATTTCAGCATTCATCATCATTAATTGCCTTCTACATTTGATAGCAAGACTAAACTATATAAAATTTTAATTCAAAGTACTAATAAAGCACGTATTGGTTTAAGATGATTTGATTTCACATAGTTCACATAGGCTTGAGCTTAAATTACTTAAAGCATTCTTTCTTATTCAAAACCACAAAAACCTAAAGTCACGAATAATAATCTAAATCCTGAAGCAACATAACAAATGATTCCAATATCAAGTTTTGCAACTAAATAAAAACAACAAAATGAAAAAGAGTATCGCGACAATATGTCATATCAAAAGTCTCAAGCAACAAAGCTAATTATAAAGTCTAAATTGCCTGCTTTCAAATATTTGCATTTGCTAGACATATGAATTGCCAAAATAATGGTAGTTAGTGAAATACCAAAAAAAAATATAAAGTTTTTTATGCTAGTTATAAATTGAATCATTGCTTAAAAAGCCCTAAAAAAACCCAACTATCATAAAGTGACTAGTAGTAATCTTACCTCAACACCAAAACCAAATTATAAGATGCTTCATAACTGGTCGGCTGCTCTAATTCCACTTCTATGCTATTCAAATACTTTAAATCATACTCCTCGGCTTCATTAATTGAAAAAAAAAAATTATTACTAGATATAATGTATTGAAATAAAACAAAAAAAATGATAAAAAAAAAAAAAAGAAACCATACCTTCATAACCATACACCCAATTATGAGATATTAGTAAAACTTGTACATTGTCAGGGACAAAACGATTCCTATATTTGTTAAGAATCTTACTACCCATACTAAAAGTTGATTCTAAAACTATAGTCATTATAGGAATACTCAATATGTCCCTTGCCATTTGTGCTATAATTGGACATCGTGCTTCATTTTTTTTTTCCCAAAAAACAAGGACATCCAACTTCAACTCAATTGGCTTTCTAGGCTCATTCAAATAAAAGATCAAGCTGTGACTTTAAGTCAAAAGTCCCAATTATATCTTGGGCAAAGTCATACATCCACATCAACATATGTATCAATTTTAAGAGTATTATACAATATAAAATAATAGATATTAGCATAATAAAAAAAATATAGTTTACTTACACGAAAATCTGAATTTACTCTCGACAAGATTGTCTACCACCAGTTCCAACATTACATGAGTGAGATGAACTACTACTATGAGTTTCATACTCTTTGAAAAGGACATATAATTTATCTCAAACATCTAACCACTTAAAAGCATGAGTTGTACCTAATTTCTCATAGCAGTACTTAAGCAAAGCTAATTTATACCAAGGATCAAGTACAACTGCAAATGGGAGGACTACTAAAAAATCTTCCTAATACTTCTGAAACTTCTCATTTATTTGTTATGTCATTTCTCTTATTTGGAAGTCTAGGTTATCCATTGCCTCTAGTATAAACCTTTGCATTCTCTATATATTCTCAAAGTACAAATTGGCAGTATAATACTCAGAGCCAGAGAAGAGAGTGGTCATTTCATAAAAAGGCTTCAAAATTGCTGTGATTTTTGCGATTTTGTCCCACTTAACATCACTGGGGCAATGTTCATAATATATATCAATAATCTGTAGCTGAGAAAATACTTGACGATAAAGAAGTGCCCTTTCAAGTATCAAATAAGTAGAATTCCACCATGTATGCACATCTAGCCATAATGATTTTGAAATGTTTACCCCAACTACTACGACACACTAAAAAAACTTAATCCTTCTTACTTCTGATCTACAAACATATAGAACACTTTCTTCGATTTTTTTTAGATGTTTAGAAACTATCTTCAACCTATCTTGAATAATGAGATTCAAAATATGTGCACTACAACAAAGATGAAAAATAACCAAAATTTCCTAGAATTTAGTAATTTTGCCCCAAACTTTTCAATTTTGATATATTTGCCTCAAACTCTCGAAAGTTAACAGATTTGCCTCCAAATTTTCAATTTTCCCTAGAACTTTCTAAAAGTCTCTAATTCACACCTAAACGCTTCCATTTTGTCTATATTGATTGCAAATGACCTTTAAGGCTCAAAATTAGTATCTAAACAAAATTAACTCATTTTTTGACCCTAAATAATGACTCTAAATTCCTAAAAAATTATAACTCGAATTGGCATCATAATTTAAATGTATCTGATCCTACCAACTGTGAAAGTTCCAAAATGACTGAGTTTATAGTTTCATGAATCAAATTTGCAAAGTTCAAAATTAAGTATTTTATTAAAATAATTGTATATTAGATTATTTTTTATGCCTAGTTTTTTAGTTATGAGGTACCTAAATTTTGAAATTTTCATTTTAGTCATCCATATAAATTGCAACATGGATCTCCAAACTTTTCAAATATTTGCATAAAAAATCAAATTGTTTAATTTAATTTTTAGCAAAACCTAAATAAAAAATTAAATTAATTCAATTATTCTAGCATATACACCAATACCCTGATTAGACCCGAATATCAACCCGAATCTAACCCAAAACCCAAATAACCAGACTTGAAGTTACCCGAAACTGAAATTGACTCGACCCGAACCCGAAATTAGCTCAACCTGAAATTGAACCAAGTCCAAATAACCCGATTTGAACCCGAATTAATACTAACCCGACTTAACCCGAGCCTGAATGACCCAACCCAAACTCAACGTGACCCCCCCAATTGTCATCTCTAAGAACAATTAAGTAACATTTGATAGTTGAGGAACAATTAAATAACATTTAATATAATTTAGGGACGGCCGGCGGCATTTACCCTTTATGTATTGTTTAATTCATTGAGACTGGTGGATGGATACATAAAACTCTAGTCTGGAGCGATTGACATGGGGGGTAAGTACGTAAGCAGACACAAATTTATATTTTCCGCTGGGTAGCCTCATTGAAGTGCCCTTAAGCCAGAAGCAAACAGGCCCTTAATGAAACACAGATTCAATCATAAAACTGCTGGCAGGGGCATCTGGAAAATGTGAAGGAAAGTAAAAGCACTCGTCCGTGAAGGATTGGAACAGAATCAGCGATTGTTGGCCTAAGCCTCCCTTATGTTTCGCTCCTATATCTTTTCGATTCCTAGCCTCCAAATCGTCGTATCCTATCCTATGAAATGAAGGTCCTTGGTCTTTCAAAAATGTTTGATTAATCTCATCCTTTGCTCTTTCAGAAGGGAAACTTGAACCGTTTGGGATTTATTTTAAATGGCATCGCAGGTGGATCTGCAATCTGGAGCATATAATAATGCGCCATCCCAACATATTGAATGATTGGAATATTGTAGGTTCCGAATCCCTCCCATCCACCCACCCTTGTTAGTTGAGGTATAGTGAACCTTGTTTATCCCCAACTCCAAACTTGGAAGCTCACATGTGGCTGTCTCCTGTCTGTCTATGAGATTGAGAGCTATTATTTCGCAGTAACCTTACTGTGATTACTTCAGGTTCAAAAATTATACCAAGTAGCAAGAAAATTGTTGACATCGCCCCGGCTTCTCTTCTCTGATGATGATGGAGCAGAGCACTCATGTAAACTATGAAATTCCCTCAACTCATGATCATGAACGCTTGGTTTTAGACAAGGAAATCTGACAGTTTTATTCAAACTGCGTCAACTACTATTATGTATATATTAATAGCTGCCTGCCAGAGACAGAGCCCCAGGCTGGAGGAGAGAATTGAATTATAAAAGTAAGCCAGAAACTGAATTGAATTAGTACCAAGTATCATTCCCTCCCTCAATAGCCCCAGCCCCAGGCCCAGGCAGGATCTCCATCACATTAATGCCCTGGACCATAACACCACCATTAACTAGCGTGCTCAGAGTGATCAAGGAAGAAACAAGACTAAACCACCCCCCCATCCCCCTAATGCCAGGACAGGAAACGCACACGCAAATATTCCTTCCTTCGCCACTAAAAACTCGATTCCATTTAATGCCCTCCCCTGTCTCACTCGTGAGTCATTACAACCAAAATCAGTCGGATTTTTCAGGGTGACAGCAACGCAACAACGAATCCACAGATACGAAGCCCTTCCCCTCCACATGTCCTCTCTGGCGCCTGCCCTGCCCCCTCAATAATATTTATATATCTCACCAACTTGCCACATACTTATACTACCCAGCAAACAGATATCTTTTGTTCCTGTTTATTTCCTGCTGGAGCCCGCCCTAAACCCATTCCAGGCAGTATTATTTATTCAGAAAACAAAGATGCACTGGAGTGTGGCAGCGCAGGCGGGTAGATGAGTTGAGAACGACTTCGTTTCATTTGCCCCCCGACCCCGCGTGGCCTAACCGCCCGTCTACACCGTCCAATCAATACATTCCATCCGACGGTGCAGGATCTCATCTACCACAACTATACTATACTCCTACTCGTATACTAGTATAGTACTAGTAAATAACAAAAACATTAATACTTTCTGGCGGAAAATCCGAGGGCCAGATTCCTCTCCAACTTCCATCACCAGCCGGCCACTTTCCCTTCCCTTTCGTTCTTGTTCCTTCTTTATCGTCCACGCATCAATTCGCCAAACTCAACAACACGAGAAAAACCAAACTCTTATCAATTGGGAAAAAAAAAAGGTAAAGAAATTTCGTCCAAAACTCAACATCAAACAGCCCAAAAGAAAGAAAACGAAATCCCAAACAAAGAACATAGCATTTAAAGAACAAGGTACAATCATCTCGATCGATTAATTAAACTTAACAAAAAAATAAAACCCTAGACAATTTAACTAGAGTGACAAGAACTAGAAGACAGACGAGATATGATATCTGGAGCAGAACATGAGGTGCATTTTGTTACCTGCCCACCAACCAATTCGACTAGCATTTGGGGTCAGCCTTTTCCGGTTTTCTGCACAGAATCATATGCATCGGCGTGAATATTCCCGTCTCTCCCCCTCGGGTCAAGTAATCCGCCGTCTTGAACAGCATCTCGTGCACGTCCACCGTCCCCTTTGGCGCAATCCCCAACGCCGCCAGCACCCTCACCAGAATGTGGTTCCGCCAGTACGCGATCCGCCCCATCTTCAACCGGCTCCACCACGGCTCCGCAGGAGGCTTCGCCAGATCCTTCTCCCTCAACACTTCGAAACCCACTTTCCTCGCCGTCGCCGCGATGTCCAGGTAGCTTCTCAGCCCAGGCAAGGCGTCGCCCCTCTCAATCCCCTGGATGATCTCAACGTGCTCCGGATTTTCCGCTCGGTACTTATCAGTCGTGACCCATTCATATGAGACATACATGGATCCGGGTTTAATGACCCGGAAGATCTCTGCGTAGACCTCTTCGAGCTTCGGCGCGTGGCAGGTGGCCTCGATCGAGTACGCGCCGTTGAAGCTGTTGTCCGGGAATGGCATCTGCAGAAAGTTGCCACAGACGACTTCGCAGAGCGAATCCAATCCGGCCTTCTTGTTGTGCAAACGCGCGCGGTTGACCTGGTACTCGTTAATGGTGATCCCGACGACCTTGGCACTCGAATGGGCGGCGATAGCTCGCATGGGGCCGCCGACCCCGCATCCGACGTCGAGGATTCTGCTGCCGGGCTTGACGTCGATGAGATCAACAGCCATCTCCTCGTGGAGGCGCGTGGCGTCACGGTGAGACTTGCCGGGGAGGGATGGGGAGAAGTGAAAGGACTGGCCCCATCCCCACTCGTAAATATCGGTGACTAAATTGTAAAAGGTATCGACGAAGTGTGGAACCTTGTCTTTGGTCTCGATCTCTTTGGGGCGGCGGAAGAAGGACCAGTACTGCTTGTAGTTGTCCTGGACTTTCTCGGCAGAGATGGAGCCACCGGACAGATCAACGGCGCGCTTGCCCTTCTGCTCCGCCGGACCGAGAATGCAAACGAACCAATAAAGGCCGCCGGCGAGTAGCGCGCCGGTACAAAAAAGAACGAGTGAGTCCATATGAACCACCAGATGAAGGCGAGAAGAGTGGGAGAGAGAGGAAAAAGGAAATAAAGCAAACCTCAGGTCACCTCTCCTCAATTATCCCGTGGGGCAGAGGCAGGGGGAGATTGATGAGATGAGATATAGGGTTTTTAGCTGGACTAATAGTCCAGTCTAGTCTGGCTCTAGTTGGCCCTCTACTTCCACTAGGACAAGCGCGTCCGGGTACGCGACTCTCTTCCACATTTCACCTCATCGTCGGCTGCACCTCTGTCATCCGAGAGTGGGCCAATTCCGGAACTCCACTGCTTGCTCTTCTTTTACTCTTTTACCCTTCCGCACCTTCTTTCTTTCTTTTTTCTACCACTCATGTCGTATCTCAGTGGTGTCATATTGATTGTATTTGGTAGCATGTATGAGACATTTGTTTTCATATAGATATGACATTATGCATACAAAATTAGTTCGAATTTTTTGACAAAAAAAAATCATTTCAATTAAAATTGACCCAAACAATATGTACAGACCAACCACGTCATAAGACTCTTAAAAACATCATGAACATCAAAATTAGGTATAAAAAGACTACTTATTCCTATAATACCGAATGAAATGAAGAAAATTGGATCAAGTCAAATATTTTAGATAAGCCAAAATAAATCTGGAGTATATAACTCATAAATAACTAGAATAAAAATCATATCAAACCAACAATAACCAAGTATTAAAATTTGAATAAGACTATCTATAAAAATAAAAAAAGATTATCTATAAAACCTAGAAAAACAAAGACTAAATTTATTTTACACAATCATCTCTATATTTGTTGCCAAATATCGAGACACCCAACTAAAATCGAGATTTCTATGAACCCAAAACAAAACCTAGATCCATTGTTACCTGTCTCCAATAGAAAATCTATTATGTGAGAGTACTGAATCATTATTGAACATTAAGATTTGAAAAAAATTGCATTTAACATAAAATCTGATAAAACATTGGATAAGGTTAGTTAAGCAATAAAAAGATTAAAAGAGAATAAGTTTGATCCGGATCAAAGACTAGATCTAGCCAGAAATAACAAAAAATGATGAGGGATATTGCAGAATGTGATGTGATGGAAGAGAGGAGACATCCCAATCGTTAAGGGTTAGGACAAAGCAACGGAATGACCATTTAAAGGCTAGTAAATTAATAGTTCAAATTTTGAATACATCGTGAACTCAAAATTTGATAACTTGGTATTGCACACTCCATCATCTACAACTATTTTTTTTCATCTTGTATATCACAAAGGGAACATAAATAATGTTTAATTATCAAATTGCACAAATGTATCCTAGAATTAGACAAATGTATTTTCAGAAGTGCACACATTTAAATCAAAATTAGACAAATGTACATCACAACTAGACAATTTATTTTAGAATTAGACAAGTACATTTCAACATTAAACAAATGCTTCCCATAAGTAGCTATGTTTATATCAAAGTCAAACAAATGTATCTCAGAACTTGACATATTTGCACTAAATTAAAGTTAGACAAATACACCTCAAAATTAGAAAAATATAACGATTATCACTTTAGCTTCTAAAATTAGACAAATATAGACCAAAACTACACACACATATATCAAAACTAGACAAATTCATTTCATACTTAGACAATTACATACCAAAAATAGACATGCGTGTATTAAACTAACATAAATGCATCTCAGGACTAGACAAATATAACGATTACTACTCTAATTTTTGAGATTTTGAATAAGTTTAAAATGAGAAACTCAATCTCTCATATCTTTTGTTTTTAGTTTTTACATAAAGTCTAATTCAAAAGCATATACTTGGGATTTTTTTTTATTTGATCAATTAATTCACAATTTTTAGGGTTTAAATGCTTTTAAGGGAACGTAAAATGTGAAAGATTATGATCAATGTGTTAGGTGATTAACAAAGTTTTAGTAGGGGTAACGTTTTCGGGAGATGGTAGCAGTTTCAATGTATTTGTTACTGCATAAAGATGATTTATATTTTTAAAATATGATAGCTTTTTCAAAAAGTGTGAAAAAGGTACTAATAATAGCAAGCGATGATAGTAATTACTACTATATTCTAAAGATGAACATTGGTACTATAGGTTGAATAGTAACACAATTTTGCACTGGTTGAGCCTAGTTGATTTTGGGCTATACTTCAGAAGCTTTTTTTTTTCTTTTGATTTTTTTTTTTTTTTGCTTTTTTAGGGTGCGATTTACTTTTTATTTTAGTTTTATCTCATTTCGTGAGACGTTTGCCTTTCTAGGTGCCTACGTTATAATTTTCACAATTTTTGTTAGTCTCACATTTTTTTTTCAGTTAAACACTGTTTCATTTCCTAACTTTCTAATTTTTTTCTTTTTCGAACCTAAGTTACGTCCATCTTACATTTTTGTCCTTGAATTTTATAACTATTTAATTAAATCTTCTATTTGTTCTCTTTGCTCCCAAGTTTTTCTTTTTGTTGTTTTTTATGTATTATCTTCTAAAGTAAGACATTGGTAACCATAATTTGTTTATTTTTTAGTTAAAATTTGTTTATTTTTTAGTTAAACCATATTTTATCTTCATTAAGTTAATTGTTAAATCCTTAATGCCTAAAGTTTTTTCATTTTTTTTTTGTCTTGATCATAACTTTTTTTTATTGATTTTCTTTATTATTGTTTTCTAAAATAAAGCTTTAATCATTATTTCTATCATTATTCTTTTATTATTATTTTGAAGCATGTAACATCTTTTGTGTCGCACTGTTATTATTAAAATTAATTACAAAAAATATCCACTATAATGTGCAGGTCACGAAACCTCTCCATTTGTTCTCTTGGTCTCTAATTTTTTTTTAATTTTCTTTATTGTCTTCTAAAATAAAATATCGGTAACCATAATTTATTTCTCTTATGTTTCTGGTAGTAGCATTTTTTACTTCAACCTCCACCTAACAAAGTGTGAACTTTATTTTGTTCAAATATTACAATGGCTGAAACTTGAAAGCATATTTTTTTGTTATATCAAATCTCCATGTCTTTTCATGAATTTATGCAATGATCATATGAACCACCACAACATGCAGCTTCCATATACCTCATTATATCTTAAAAGATGAAGGATTTTTACTATTCTTATACCGTGAAAATAATTCTATAGATGAACAGTTGCAATTTTTTTTTCAGTTATGTGTTTTTTGTTTTTTTTGTTTTTTTGTTTTCTCTGAGATGTAATCAACTTTTTCTAAAGTCTAGTCCCCTTTCACAAAGTGGTTCCTTTTTCAATGGCCTGTGTTGCTATTTTCCCAGCTTCAATTGAAATACATTTGCAGTCCCTCCTGAATTACTATTCTTTCCCATTTTAGTAATTGAGTTCAATTTGTGTAGCATTTTGGTCTCTAACTTAATAACTACTTTGTATAAGTGTTTATATTTACTCTTTTGATTCCTAAATTTTTCTTTTTTTTATGTTCTACATTCTAAAGCAAAAATATTGGTTATTTTTAGCTAAATTAATTATCTATTTTTGTACATTTATTAACTTAATATTTAAATCTTTAATAGCTGAAGTTTTTCATTTCATCTCTTGATCCTAAATGTTTTGGAAAAAAATTTCTTTTTAATTCTTTTCCTTTCTTTCATTTTTATCGTAATTAAGTTAATGACTAAGTCATTAATTAATTAATATAAATTAAACACAATTTTTTATTTTAGTCATATATTTTTTTATTGATGATTGAGTTGTGTAGCATGAGTTATGTACTTCAAAAGCTTTACGGTTTAATAAACTAATTTAGTCAATCAAATTTAAAAAAAATTAAATAAATTACTCATTGATATTAGAAATTATAATTTAAGTTGATAAAGGATGAAACTTTTCAGTGAATTTTTTAATGAAAAAAAAAATGCATCATTTTGAAGCTTGTACAGTGTTATTTTCACAATATTATAATATAAAGACAGTCAATGCAAAATTAAATAAAGTAAATTTTTAATTGATTAAAATGTGGCAAAAATAATGAATAAACCACTAATATTTTTGTACTAGCTTAATGCACCCATTAATGTTTTTTTTTGTCAAATGAACCATTGAAGTTTTTTAGTCGACTCAAATCAGCCACCATTGTAACTTTTTTCATTAAGTCTAACAGACTATTAGCATAAAATACCAATTTTTTCCCAACAGTTTATGCTTCTGCTCCCAGCTTCTTTGAAGTTTATTAATTTAACATTTGAACCACCTTCTTGAAGCTGACATCAATCTGTGGACTCTGTTTATTGGTAGTAATTGAGATCCTCCTGAACTTGTTGATAATGACCACGATGTTCCTTCTTACTCTGCCTCATATTGCACCATAATCTTATGTTAAACATTAATATGAGCGAGACATCATTCGAAAGTGGCAGTGTGGGGTCAGAGGTATTCCATCTTACGTAATGAAGACGGTATATGTTGATAATAAAATTTACTTAAAATTTCCACCCACTTATGTGTTTAATTGCTAAAAATTCGGCTAGCTCCAAGTATTTATGTTTGTTTGTAGGATTAATGGAGTCCAAAGAGGCTTGAATGGGAAAAAAGCAAGTTCTGGGCACGATTGGTAACAAGGAGAAAGTTAAGAGCTTGAAGTAGGACTTTGTACAAAGGAAGGCAAAGTCCATGGCAAAGTTGTCGCACCCAGGATAATGGTGCTATCGCACCAATTCCAGAAACTTGCCTAAATTCATGATGCTGTTGCACTATTCAGGGCAATGCGATCGCACAAATTTTAGAAACTTACACAAATTCATGAAGCTGTCGTACCACCTAGACAGGTGCGATCGCATTATGCCAAGTTTTGTAAGGGACCACTTTTTCTGGGCTTTGAAGTTTTAATATGGGATTGGCTTGCATATCCTCATCAAGTGGTCTTAAAAATTCACCTACCACCCCCTTAATTGGTTCAATTCAAAGAGATAAAGAAGTAACTTCTTAGAGAATGGGGAAGAGCTTGGAAGAAAAAACATCTATCATTCTCGTGTTTAGAACTTTTCTTTAGAAAGCCACCATTAAAGACATTTTGTGGGAGCTTGCTTGAAGGTGCCAAGAAGAAGCTTGAAGACTAAGGAGACTTAAGTCTAGGGGTTTTTTTTTGTTCCTTCTTTTTTTTTCTCTCTAGTATTCCTTTATGTATTCTTTAAACTCTAGTATAATGTTATTTGTTAGTTTGGACATGGAGTGGATTTATATATCTTCGTAGGAGAAAACTCTTGTTACTAGTTATCTAATGTTTATTTAAGGTTTTTTATGGACATTGACTATCTTGTGTTACAAATTCTTATGCCTAATACTTGTGGGTTAAATGACCACTTCACACAAATCACAATCTCACTTTATTCTTGAGAGGGAAAGAAGAGTGATGGAAAAGAAAAATAGAGTATGATAGGTTTTATGGATGGAGATAATCTATAAACTCATTAGGTGTTAGGAAATGGGTTAACGCTTAATCCATCTTAGATTAATTTATGAGTTTGAGAAATGCCATATTTAATCTTAGATGAACACAAAGCTTAATCTTGATAAAGAAGGTTTTTGAACATTGAGTCCCTACACCACACAAGTGGATAATACCCTCAGAGCCTCATTTAACTTAGGTAGCAAGTGAAAGAGTGAAATCATAAGGAGATAATCTTAACAATTAAGCCACTTCTTTTGTAGTTAAATTACTTAGTTCAAGTTAGCTTAGTTCCTTTTTTGTCATTATTTCATTTCCATTTGTGACATTTGCATTCATTTGGTACTTAGTATTCACTTAGCTCAGATTATATGTTAGCATTAATACCTTTATAACTCATCCTTGTTAGTGGGTAGCTAGAACTTGATTTTAAGTATAATCCTTCCTATCTCTTGGGACGACACCCGTTCTCACAATTTTCACATGACAATGTCGTACACTTGTGGATGAATAGGGGTTATAAATTTGAAACTCTTGTGTTCACAACAATATGCGTTGAATGAGTTAAAAGTGGTAATGAATAGACTATGCCCAAAAAATGTAATTGTGGAAGATGGTTATAAAATTTTATAGATGGTGAATGTAGCAGATTTGAATTGTTTTAAACCAAGTTGAGCTATTTTGTTAATTTTAAAAAGTTAATGATGGAGTTTTGTAATATTTCAAGAGCCAAATAGGTAAATTGGTTTATTTGAATAATGTTAGTGGTTTATTTGGTGGAAAAAAAAAAACATTAGTGGCCGATTTGAGCTGGGTTCAAAACATTAGTAGTTTATTCATTAGTTTTGCCTTAAAATTATTAATTATTTTACTATTAAGAACTTTTCAATGTTAAATTTTTCAAAAAAACCATCCTAATATTATCACTCTAAAAAAAAATCGTAAGCAATATGTTGTCATCTCAACATAATAAAAAAAAAACATGCATGATACATGTATCATAGAGAAGCGCTAGTGACCATTAAAATTGAGTTGGCAAACAAGCACATTAAATAATGCCTAAACAAGAAATTGTATGACACCAATTGGGAGCCCAAGTTTACTTGTTACCCAAGGTTTCATGGGATTAAGGATGAACCCAAAAAAAAAAACATGAGAGACCCCATCCCATTATTATATGGGTCAAATGCCATGATCCTGGTTGGGATTGATGTACCATGCATATGCCCAAATAGTTTACTTTGATGAAGGTTGAAATGACGAAGAGCTTAGGACCAAAATCATGCTTATTAAGGAGCTAAGAGGCTTAGCTTGACAAAAGAATTGTGTGTATCAAGACTAACAAATTAAAAACATGATCCATAAAAAAACTTCACACTTTCTAAGTAGCAGAATAGGGCAAAAATGAAGTATTCCCTAATGATCAAACCGAAAAGAAGGTTCCCCAACGTTTCAACCTTAATTCCTGCAAACAAAACATGAAAACGAACACGTTCCACAAAACAAATTTACAAACCTAAAGAAATTAGACTCACCGAGCGAGAACATAAACAAACATGCAAACCGGTGAGCGAGGACACCAAATATCTAAATTACAAGCCTTAGCCTCTAAAGCAAACAACATGAAAGAAAAATATGCAACTATCCTATATGAGATTTCTCTCCTCAGATCCCCTAGAGTCTGAGGAGTGAACACATACTCCTTGCTAACAAAGTTATTTCCCAGAGAACCTATGCAGAAATCAGGCTAGCCTTGGTAGCCTCTATGTCTGGAAATAGTTGAAGTAAAGTGAGATCTAAATTGCGACACAAATACCGTAGCACCTTGACCTTGTCGCCCACTGTGTCCTCGTACTTCTCTACCACTAACGAGTATTTTCAACTTGAAGCTCATTTTCAATGTTGTATAATAAATTTATTTTAACTTAAATCAACTTAATTTAATATGTGATTTATTTTTATTTTTATATGTTTTTATCTATAACCAATTTCATTTGAAAGTCAATATTATGCATGTTTAATAATATTCCATGATTTTTCTTCCTTCATCGTCTATCAAGCCCTCTATATACTTTAGCATGTTAATTTTTTTCCCATTTTTTAGAATGGTTTTGTACGATTTTCAGTTCTTCTAACATGTCAAAGTGTCTTGCAGATGCTGAACACACTAATGTTCAAAGCTCAGATTCTCACACCAAAAAATATCGACATACCTGACTTGCCTAGAGCGTTCCCTAGCTACTCGGCTAATCTTGCAAATCTGGAATTAACACATATTGCCACATACTTGATAACATCTATGTGTCCATATTTTATTTGTATCATATTGTGGCTCATTATGTATCACTGATCTGATTAGTCGAAGTAATTGATCAAAAAATAAATATACTAATTTAGAAACTTTCTGATGAGCAAGGACAAATTAGGTGCAAGGCTATTTCTTTATTGACCTAATTATTATCATATCACATGATTGATTAGTGTTTAAATTCTAACATGCACTTAGAAAATTATGATATTTTAAACAGTTAATAATGAGTTTAGGTGAATCAAGCTAGTGAATTATTTTTTGAGTAGACCGTCTTGTATTAATGTGAGTATAAATAAAAAAAATCTACAAATTAAAAATCACCTGATCTATGTACAAATCCAATTGTTAGCTTTCTTTTGGGTGAAATGTGTTAGAAATTAGAAGTCAATGTATTATTGTGTGCACACACATATATGTGTATGTATATAGGGATGGATTGAGAGCGCAAAAATAGCTTGGTAATATTGGCAATCACGTGGGAACTTTGCAAATGATTAAGCTTTTCTGTCGCAACTTGTATTTGTATCGTTACCCGTATGGATAAATGTTTAACAGGCCAACCCGGTCCGACTTAGACTTGGGTTGGTGTGGCCCGGGCATAGCCCTTTTGAAGGAAGGCTGGGATGACCCAAGCCTGTGCCAGGCTAGTTGTAGGTCTAGGATTGGGCCGTGTTTTTTAAGAAAAATAAAATTTATTTAATTAGTTTTACATTATTATTTTTTAAAAGAGAAGAACAACACAACTAGACTATATTTTATTAATTAAAAAAACCAAATGACACTTTAAAAAAATTGGAGTGGTCTCTCTATTTAAAAGAGATGCCATTTTTGTTAACAAAAATGACTTAAAAAACTAGTTGTTACTAGTTGTTGGAGTGGATAAAATAGTAATATATGGTTAAAAAGTAAACTAGAGCCGTTGAAGGGCCTTAAAGTATAATTTGCCCATTTTTTTGAACGAAATGAAAAATAAATGTTCAAACAAACCCACCAAGCTTAGCCCAGCCCAGCCTGGGCCCGTCTTGCTTAGGTCAGGCTGGGGTAAACCGAGCTCACTTAAGACTTCCTTCTCCCCCAGGCCCATAGTCGGGCCACTTCTCCCTTACCTCTCCTAGGGCTGGGCCGAGCCAGGCCTTAACCGGGCTAGGTCAAGTTTGACCTATGCTAGGCCAGGCCCATTAAACACCTCTACGTATTGTTACAGATATTTTATTTTCTGCCGTGAGAGAAAAAAAGTAGGCACAAAAAGGGTGGCATATAATATGTAGTAATATAAAAGTACAATACAATAGTACCGGCCGGGTACTTATTTTCTATATGGCCAATTTTGGATAGTATTTAAATACTATATTGCGAAGCTTTGGCCTTGGATCTGGGGAACATTTAATATCAAGCAAAACAAAATAGTAGTAAGTGGTTCCCAGCAAACTTGTAGATAGATAGATCCACTACCACATGTTTAAATTTTGCGGAACTAGATGACCTGCCTAAGACTAGGAGAATTACACAAATCTTACGAGTTTTAGTACCGGTTACACTTATACCTTCATAATTTAGAAATATGCACTTAACACCTGAAACAAAGCATTACCCCATTTCCATTTGCACCTTCATTAAGTTTTGAGCCTGAATGTAACCCTCGCCCATTACTAAAGATGGCAAAATTTAACCTGACCCAACCCAATCTGACCTAATTTGATCAGAAAAGTTAATGACCCAAACCCGACTAAAGTGAAACCTGAGAAAACTCAAACCCGAACCTAACTTAAGCCAAACCCGAAATGACCCGATGACTAAACCCGACAAAACCTAATTTTAACTTAAATCAATATAAAATATATGGCCGGCAAAAACTTTAGAAAAATCATGATTCAATATATAAGAATGAATTTCTTCTATTTTACTGATCTGTTTTGAGTGATAGAGCGAGTAAGTAAGAACTATAAGAAATAATTAATGAAAGAGTGATGGAGAAATAAAAATAATTAGGATTTAGAAATTATAATACCCTTTCTGTTCTATATTCTTTGAAATATTTGACTTTTTTGAATTGTTTAAATTGAATTTATTCATATTACTATTTATATCTCAAATTATTTGCACCATTCATATTTTAACAATTAATATATAATTTTTTGTAAAAAATTTTATACATGAATAATAAATTAAGACCTACAATTTTTAAATATATTTTTTAAATTTTTTAATAAACAATAATATAAATAAATTCATATCAAACCAGTCAAAAAAGTTAAATGAAGCAAAGAAAATGGGACGGAGGGAAATTATTTGTTAGAAAAAATTTAAAAAGTATATATTTAGAAACTATAGATCTTTATTTATTATTTAATACAATCATTTTTCATTTATATACTAAAATGTTGAAAATAAAAAATTATAGATTAATTGTTAAATAATGAATATTACAAAGAACTTGATATAGAGGGAGGTATTTATTAAATAAATTATATATTAATATATCTTTATAAATTTTATATTATTTTTATGTCTAGTTAAATTAAATTTTAATCCAAATAAAACAAAAAAATTGAATCAATTTAGCGATTTCAACTTATGTATTAGTAAACCGAGTAAACCCGACAATCAAGCTGAATATGGTTTAAGACCCAATAACCCGACCTAATTGAATCCGAACCCAAATAAACTCTACTTGACTCAACCTAAACCCGAAATTTACTCAACATGAACCCAAATAACTCGACTTGAACCTACATTGACCCAAATACATGTTGACCCGATTAAACCTAAACCTTAATAACCTGATCCAAATCTGACCTGACCCACCCAATTATCATTCCTACCAATTACCCTACATTGCATTTTCCCAATTAATCGAATTTCTCCTTGTCTACCCACTCACCACAATTATCTTTCCATGTTGTTGGCTAACGGTAACAATGTGATAAAAATAAGAGGAATTGTAATTCTTGAAAACACGAGGGATAAACGTAAAGTCCCCCCCCCCCCCCCCCCCCCCCCTCTTCCTTTTTTTTTCAGTACTCTGAATATAATACAATAGAAGATATTACAAGGTTAAGAGAGGGATATTAAAGATTTGGTGGTTTTTTTGCTTCTGAAAAAGCTTGAAGACCAAAAGCAACCCTAATATACCTTGAAGTAATTATTGGGCCAAATTTCAGGTACCAGTTCCTTTTTCCTTATAAGCTTGCTACTATATCTTATTTTTGCTCGCCTTTCATTTCGAGCTTTGGTATTGTTTTTTATTCCATAGTGATATGTACACATGATTATTGTTTCACAAATGTTACTAAGTATGTAAACTCATTTAAGAATTCGGATCTATGGAAACATTATACTCTGAGAAGTGAAGATACTTTCAAACTGTCTCTATCATTTATTGCAAAACAATTAACTTTATGCTCCTATTAAGTTAAGCATTCTTTTATAAGAAAAGCCCAGCATCTTGGACGAAAATGTTGAATTATATACTAATCAACCTAACCGATGAAAAATTGAAATTGTTACCATAATCTCTTTGATTTTACTCTCTATATATGCGGAAAGGTACTTACTTCCGTACGTTTACTTTTATGCTTAAAATGTGAAAGGGGAAAATAGGTAAAGGAATAAAAGGATAGTCCACCCAGGGCTACGGGGCAATGCTTTTATTGCTTAGATGTGATTAGGGATGAACAATTATTCAGTTATAACGGAAAAAAATCGAATAATTGATTCTTTTTCAGTTTTTCGTTATTAATATGAGATGGATGGATTGATAGGTTTTCATCTATAATTGAATAACCACTTTTTTAGGTTTGATTTTTGGATGGGTTCTGAGAAGTCAGGGGCCAAAATATTTGAAATATATGACTTATTTTATTATTTTATATAGTGAGTCTTAATTGAGAGAAAGAGAAATAAAATAATTAAGCGGAAATTTATTCATATACGGATTATGCCTACATTCTAAATTCATTTGTGTACGGATCAGGACTATTGGCCCAGAAAAAGAGAAAGAAGAAGAAAGAAGGAAAATAGATTCTGAATGCAAGTATATGAAATTCAGTTAACCGAATTAAAAACAAAGAAAATCAACTTTTTTTGATATTTGGTTATTTTAATTTTTTATTCTTATTCGGTCTATCTGGTTTTTAACATCCATGATTGAAAACTGATTTTTTTTTTACAATTTAATTTTAGTTAAAATAGAAATAATTGAATAACCACCTTAGTTATAATCACTCTTCAAACTCGCACGCATGAATAATTGTATTGCTTTTAACTAATTTCCTGATTTTGCCTTAGTACTCTGATCTCATATCATTGGATGCTAAATTACTTATTAAATATAAAAAAAAATGAGAAAACAATTTAAATTTACTAGAAAATAGTTTTTGAATAGTTCAAATTTGGTTTTAGTCTCACATTTTCAGTCCAACTGACAACAGGTTGAGACATCTCAAGCAAAAAACTCAGGTCCAAGTAGCGTTGCAATTCAAAATATCAGAAATCTAGAAGTGGTTAAATTGCAGTTAGAGTTCTTTAAGATTTCATGCATCAAACATTTTACTTATTAACTTTCTTATATAATGATTTAGAGTATAAAAAAATTGGATTTTAAAAGTTGATATCAGCTAGAATAAATAAGGGTTAACTGTAGAGTTTGAAACCTCAAAAGTTAGCATAGTTTTGAATAAAGTTTAGGAGTAAATGTAATTAACCTTAACATACAGAATTCGTCGCAAGGTTTTTGGGAGAACATTCTCTTTAATATATTGTGGGCTTTAGGCCCAATGTAAAGTGGGCTTTGCTTGCTGGATTATGAGGTCGTGATGTATGTGGGCGTGAGATTCAGCCCTACCTTTGGGAGCCCATATTTTCCGTAGTCATTATTAAAATCGAGGATAAATGTTAAAGAAATGATCACCCAAAATCGAGTCGTCCCAACGAAGATTGAACCCCATTAGGCAGCCCAAGCACATGTCTATAGCTCCTGTCTTGCATTTGAGCAAAACCCACATTGTTTCAGTTACAGTACATAAGTAATTATAAAGGGTAAAATCAACCGAGAGTCACTTATCTTATTTTTTTGTTCTGTTCGGATACCTTACCTTTTGTCTTAGAAAAATACCTTATGTTTTATTACGTGTCCTATTTAGGTATTTTCCGTTAATTTCAAGATTAAGTTTGACGGAAAATGATGACATGTCATTAAATAATACCAAAATAAATTTAAAATGATAACTTCGGTGCTCAAATTTTTTTCAATTACTAATTTTAGCCCTTCGCCAGGGCAGCAACCCCATGATGATTTGCTCTGCTTGCCACAATTTTGACCTTTCCTCATCCATTGTCCGATTTGGGTCACACCGTCCTGATCTGGGTTTTATGGGTGCGATGTGCAAGGGTGATGGGGGAAGCTGAGTCGGGGCAAGCTAAAGAATCCGAGTCACCGATTCTAACCCACGATTCGAACATAAGATGATGAAATCGATGAAGTAAAGGGAGGTGGTGGTGGCACTGATTCTAACCCACGATTCGAACCCAGGAGGAAAAAATCGACGAAGCAAGGGGAGGCGGTGGTGGAGTTCATCACTGATTTTGATTCCTCTGCGAATTGTGTCAGTAAAGATATTCGGAAAGGCCGGCAGAGAAACGAGAGGGAAAGGCTGAGAAAGAAATGATCATCAGGACTATCGGAAAATTCTAGTCTGGGCTTGGATGACGAGCTATCAAAGGAGGACGAAGACGCGACGGATGCGACGCGCGATTCTCGGAAGCTAGTGACGCTCGTTTCTGGGATGATGGCGATGCAAGATCCTGGGATGGCAGCGATGCGCAATTTGGGTCTGGCTGCGAGGAGCGGCCCCATATGGCGGCGAAGGTAGATTCTGGCATGGCGGTGACGCACGGCTATGGGATGGAAGATTAAAAGGTTGGGGGTAGAATTGGCTTAATTGAAAATTTAAGGGTTAGAATTAGTAATTGAAATAGTTTGAGGATTGAAGTTATCATTTTTAAGTTTATTTTAGTATTATTTAATTCCACATCATCATTTTCCATCTAATTTAACAATTAATTTGACGGAAAGTAGTGGAACAGGACGTGCAATAAGAGGAAAGGTACCTCGCTAAGACAAAATAAAGATAAGGTACCCGAATAGGAAAAAAAAAATAAGCTAGGTGACCCATGATGAATTTTACCCGTAATTGTAAATTTCAGCTCACTTTTGCTTGTGTGTTTCAAGTGTAGGTTTGAGGGCTGTATATTATTCATTGGATGTACCTCCTCCAAACTTAACACCAATAACTTAATATTTTATAATAATTTGTGTAATTTTGAGATGTTCATATTTATTTAGTGTTAAGATGCATTTATCTAGAATGAAGATTATTTTGTCTATATTTGATATGCATTTATTTTATTTTGATTGTATGTTTATTTTTTTATATGCATTTATTTCTTTCCAATATTCATTTATCTAGTATTCAGATTATATTGTTTAGCTTTGAGATGCAATTATTTTGTTTTAGTGTTGTGTGTGTGTGTGATTCATATGTCTATTTCTAATATGCATTTATCAAATTTGATAAGCATTTGTCTAGATTTGAAATATATTTATTTTTCTTGACTGCATATCTATTTCTAAGAATATTTATCTTGTTTTGAAATGCATTTTTCTATCTCTAATATATATGTGTCTAGTTCTGATAAGAATATGTATAAAATTAAGATTATTTTTATTTAGATTTTAGATACATTTGTTTCACTTTGATTGTACATCCATTTTTAGATCAATTTGTCTAATTTTGATATGCATTTGTTTAGTCCTGATATGTATTTGTCTATGATTAAGATCATTTTATCTGAATTTGAGATACATTTTTTCATCTTGATTATATGTATTTGTCTAGAATTTTCATTATCTTTAAAAGTTTTCATTAGTGAGAGGATGTACTATTGGAGGATATAAGACAATTCGAAATGTTTGATTACATGATCTTTTTCCTTATGAATTAAGTCTCATGTCTTGAATTGCAAACAGAACCTAGTCGCGGCTCTCCTATTTTCTCTACAATTCCTTCTTCCTTTCTTCTCCACTCTTTCGGCCAAATTTTGGATACCAATCCAAGCATAGCTAGTTGATTTATTATTAGTATTCCATCCAATCAACCACACTCACCTATCTTATCTTTTTTTTTTTTTACTATTTCTTCTTCTTCTTCCCCCTCCACAAAACTTTTTTATCACAATTACTAATGACATTGTCAGCTGGTTCATCCAGAGTTATATGGTGGACAAATCCATGTGATTTGTCTCGGTGTAAGTGGATTAAATAGAGTGTTAAAAGCAGTGAAGCATAGATGGTGAGGCTTTTCCAAGTCCTAAATCAAGTGTTTTTTGTTTTTTCTTCTTTTTAAGTAATCATCTATGTTTTGTACTTGTAAGATTTGTTAGTCCAATCATATGTTAGTATGTTAGTTCAATAAAGTATTGGCTTGTCAATGTGTTAATTTGTTTTCGGCCAACATACCCTAGGGGTCCTTTAACTTACCCAACTCAAACAAGTTAGTTCCTAAACTATGACTCGGTTTCTGTTGGTCCTTCAACTTGCCATTTTGTCACGAGTTAGTCCCTTAAGTAACTTGAAGTGGCATGTGAACATAGCATAACAGCGTCATCTGCCTCATTTGATATTTGAACTTGTTGTTGAATTTGTCATCTGCCTCCATTAGCGAATGGAAGAAGAACCATGGTTGCAGTTGCTCAGACAGATCAGCTCGACTTCTCTCAGCCTCTTTTAGCCCCGTTGGCTTCTTTTAATGTTGGATCTGGTTCGTATAGGCTTATGAGATACCTGTACTGACCAACCGTGCTTCCATACTACAACCTGTACCGAACGAACCAATTGTCTAAGCTCCACCGTTGTCTTAGCCTGTGAATTTTCCAACATATCTCATGATTACTTAAACCTCGTTAGATGATCAGCCGAGTGTTGGGCTCGCCATCGACTTTCCTCTGTTCTGTTGTTCTTCTTCCTCCTTCACCAAACCCTCACCCTCAAATTCCCATTCAAACCATTGATTCATCGTGGGGTAGGGGAGCAAAGATCGAGAGAACGAAGATTGCAAGGAGAGTGAAGATCAAGAGGAGAGCGAAGATTTGCCTTGGTTCATCGCTCGACGCCACCGTCAACTGGTGAATAAAGAAGGCCATCAGCCATCGAATGAAGAGACCTATGGTGGAGATAAAATGAGGCAGATGACGGTGTTAGGCAAGTGACCTCATGTGTTGCTTTAAGTGGCTTGAGGCACTAACTCGTGAGAACTTGCCAAGTTAGATGACTAACTTTAAAACAAGTTCTGGTTGAGGGGCTAACTTGTTTGAGTTAGTTAAGTTAAGGGATCCCTAGGGTATTTTGGCCTTTATTTTTCTATTTATTTTTTTAGTTTATCTCTATTAGATTGTAGGCTTAAATACCAAATGTCTCTCAGATATTCAGTTTATAGCATCACAAAGACTGAAAAATGTATAAAGCCTACAATTGAGTCAAACATTTTTTGTTTCTTAGTACTATATTTTTTATAGTAAATACCGTACATCCTTCATTTAATGGAAATAACATTTCATAAAAAAAGAATACATCTCATATCCTAAAATTAAAATGGAATCCCCAAACTTGTGAAAGCATGATATGAAATTGGTAATAAAGTTGCCAAGTAATTTTTTTTTTTTTTGTAATCTTAAGCAGCCTAGTTAAGCTCGTAAGCTTGGGATCGGGTCCCATGCCATTTTCTTTTCAAATTAATGATCTATCTGTGTTTTGTATTATTGTCTTGTTTGGAAAAAGTTTTTATGATTAAAATTGAAGTTTTCAATAATATATTTAACAGTAGAGATGAAGTTTTTAAAACTAATGGTTACAAGTTACTATTAAATAATTTTTTTAAAATTCTAATACTAATTATTAAACGCTAATTTGAGATGAGACATTACTTCAATTGCGGCGAAATTGTGAAGAATTGGAATTGCGAGCCAGGCATGGTTGATGGATCGAAGGAACACAGGAATCGATTGCACGCCTCGATTTCGTAGCGTAATTAGGAGGATTCACGCATCAACAACGGGCCGGCCCGGGCCCATTATAGGAGTAATTTAAGTTAGTACTCACTTACTACCCGCAAATCTTTCGGCTTCTTCCAAGCTACGCTACGCATCGTCTTCTCCTCGTTGCCGCTGTTAAAAGCCAAGAGGGAAATTTATAATTATCCTATAATTTACCCCATTTATTTTTAAAAACTTACACTTTATTCTTTATATTTTTTTAAATTTTTTGATAATAATTACTGAAACTATATTTAAACTATACGATAGTTATCTTACAATAATTTCAAACTTTTTAATATTTTTTGTAATTAATATACATTTTAAATCATTACTTTTTCGTTCTATAAATGTATTTTTCTCTTTGTAAATGTATATCGGAATCTTTTAAAGATTGGTTAACTGTAAAAAAAATATCAAAAATCTTAAAACTATTAGAACATAATTATCAAATAATTTAAATTATGATTTCAGTAGTTTTTGTCAGATACTGTAAAAAAAATAGGGATAAGGTTTAGGTTTTCAAAAATAAAAGGAATAGAACAAAGTGTAGGTTAGACTAAATCATAGAAATTTTTTTATAATTTTCCCAAAGCCATGTACCTTGACACGAGTTGTTATAGAGTTGTTATCTATATATATATATATGTACATTTGTGCAATCATGTGCCTTTTTCAAATCTCAATCGGGCGGTATTTGTCTCTGTTTTTTTTTTTTTTCAGTTTTTGTTCCATTTTTCTTTCTTCAAATTCTGCTGCTGTTTTTGTTTTTGTTTTTTTTTAATTTTCCCATCTAGTTTTTTATTTTCATTTTTTCGTCCTTTTCTAGTTTTTTTTTTCATTTTTCCGGTTCTGTTTTTGTTTTCTTAGTTTTTAATTTTTTTTTCCCAGTTTTCTTTGCCCCTTTTCATTTTTTAATAAAATAAAAAAGATAATAAAAGAACAAATAAAAATATATGAAATTGATTAAAAAAAATACATAATAATGCATGAAAGAATACATAAAAACTGAAAAGGAACATATAGGAATGTAAAAATATTCAAAGAACATATTTATAAAAAAAAAAACAAACAGCAATGCATAAAAGAGCATATGGGAATTGAAAATAATAGAAACAAAAGAACATGTAAGAACCAAAAAGAACAAATAGCAATGCATAAAAAATATATACAAATTGAAAAAGAGTACAAATAAAAGAGTATGAGAACCAATGATGTAAGAACAAACAAAACAATAACTATGTTCTTTTGTACTAAGTAGATGTTTTTTTTTAACTACACAAATGTTTTTTTTACAGATAAAGGTATGTTGGACAAATAGTAAATAATAATTAGTTTTAAGACAAAAAGAACTCAACAATAGAACAGTAGAAATATGAGAATAGACTAAGCACAAATGAAAACATATAAGAATTAAAAAAGAATAAACAGTAATATATAAAAAAACATCCCATAAAAGCACACATACGAACTTGTGGCAACGTCGGGTTTTCGGGAGTCACCACCAATCAGTTTACCTAGGTCGATTGGTCACCTTAAATATTGGTCTGCGAGAGTTCGGGGGTTCGGGAGTACGGTTACGTTAAAACAACTTTGTTAAAACGCCCAAAAATTGGCACCTTAGTTGATTTTAATTTTGTTTCGCTTTGCTTTTAAATAAATTTCAGTTAATTTTCAATCTAGAATTTTTAACTGAATTAATCGGATGTGGATTTTTGGTAATTAATTTGTATAGAATTTTATACTTCCGAACCATGGACTCTGCCGAGTCATTTGGACACGGAAGATTTTTATTCCGAACCATGGACTCTGCCGAGTCATTTGGACACGGAATTTGGTGAAAATTTTAATCCATATCGTAAAAATATGGATTTTTATCTTTTTATTTAATTTATTTATTTTGAAAGTTTGATATTTTCCAAACCGTAGATCCTGCTGGATCATCCGGATATGGAAATTACTTTAATTAATTGTTAGTTATATAATTATTATTTTTATGGAATTTATTATTACTAATTTGTAAGTCTTTTGTTTTTAGATTTATTAATAATCTAAAAAATTTATTTTTTATTCTTTACATTTTCTTTTCTTTTCTTTCTTTTCTTTCTTTCTTTTCTTTCTTTTTGATTTTATCTTTCTTTTAGTTTTATTTTTCCTTTCTTTTCTTTCTTTTCTTTTCTTTTCTTTTTCTTTTCTTTCTTTTCTTTATTTCTTTTCTTTTTTTATCTTTTCTTTTTCTTTTCTTTCTTTTCTTTCTTTCTTTTCTTTTTTTTATGTTTTTCTTATCTTTCTTATCTTTTTCTTATCTTTCTTTTAGTTTTTTTTAGTGAAAGTTATTTATTATTTAAATAATTATTCAATTTATAAAAGAAAAATAAAAATAATTGGCTTTTTAAAAAATTATTTTTATTAGGCTTAAAAAATAATCTTCTTTTAATTTTCATTTATTTATTTAAGTAAGGGTAAAGGTGAATTAAATTAAAAAAAATTATATAAAGGAAAATTAATAATAATAAAGTGAGGCTTTTTGGCCATCCACTTTAAAAATAAATAATAATAAAGGTTAGCAAAGTTAATTAAATTAATTAACAACAATAATAAAAATTAGCCAAGTTTAATTAAATTAATTGATTAACAACAATAATAAAAAGTTAGTCAAGTTAATTAAATTAATTGATTAACAACAATAATAAAAAGTTAGTCAAGTTAATTAAATTAATTAATTAACAACAATAATAAAAAGTTGGTCAAGTTAATTAAATTAATTAATTAACAACAATAAAAGTTAGCCAAGTTAATTAAATTAATTAATTAACAACAATAAAAGTTAGCCAAGTTAATTAATTAATTAACAAAAATAATAAAAAGTTAGACAAGTTAATTAATTAATTAACAAAAATAATAAAAAGTTAGACAAGTTAATTAAATTAATTAACAACAATAATAAAAAGTTAGCCAAGTTAATTAAATTAATTAATTAACAACAATAATAAAAAGTTAATTAATTGTTAACAACAATTATAAAAGTTAGTAATAATGCAAAAATTAAAAGGTTAGTAACAATAATAATATTAAAAGTTAGTTGTTAGTAAGTTAATAACAAAAAAAAAAAGGGTTAGTAATAATAACAAATAAGTAAAACAAGTAAAAATTAAAATAGTTAGGAATTAATTCTGCAAGAACAAAATAAAAGGTTAGTGACCAAAGTGAAAGAAATAAAAAAAATAGAGGACAAAACAAGGGTTGTACCCTTTAGTTTTAATTTTGAATTTTGCTGGGAACGTGAGACAGAGCACACGCGAGGGAGGAGGAGGGAGGAGCAGGCACGGCGCAGGGGAGGAAGAGGAAGGGCAGGGTGGCGCAAGGGAGGAACGCAGCGGCGGCGTGGCGGCGGCGCGGACGGCAGAGGAAGGAGAAAGAGAGAGAAAACGAGAGGAGAGAGAGAGAGAACGCACGGGAAATGGAAGGAAGAAGATGGTCGAACTGTCAAAATAAAAAATTTTGGGATTTTCTGGAGAAAGGAAGGAGAGCCAGGGGCTAAGGCAGTAATTTTTTCTATTTTTTAAAACGGAGCTCTAAGCTTTCTCTGTATTTTTTTCTGTGTTCAGCACAAAATTTGGGGGGCTATTTATAGAGGAAGTTTAGCTGAACTGTTGATGGATAAATTAATAAAAAATTTCAAACTTATCTCTTAAATTGGTAAAATGACAATTTTAGTCCTTTACGTCTCTCAGCCTCAGGATAAGTTCCTGAAGCTTCTGATTTTGACAATTTTGTCGTTTTCTGTCAATTTGAGCCAAAAACGTCGGCAGGCTCAAAATTTTATGTGACAAACTACCAAATGCTCCTGGAACTTTTAGAATTTGTCAATTTTTTCCGAAACTTCTCAATTTTGTCATTTTTACCTCAAACTTTTAATTTTTTGTCATTTTTTCATGAAATTTTATTTTATTTCAAACATACACATATTCACACATATATCATTTTAAATCAAATTTTCACAAAACAAAAATATATTTTAAACTAATTAAATTTTATTTAATAATAATAGTAATATATTTTTTTTTTAAATTAATTTTTTTTAATAAAATTTTTTTCAAAATTTTAAAACACCCGGACGAAATTGGGTGTCAACAGCTGCCCCCCTTTGCATGCTTCATGGGACATGATGTATGCAAAGTCGTTACCAAATTTCATCCGGCTTAGGTAGGCATTGAGAATGTTCTCGCCGCCCAAACAGTAAGGTTTAAGGAAAGGTCCTTAAAACCTCTAACGATAGGAAAGCTCCTATTGTTGTAAGATGGACTGATTGATTGATTATTTGTTTGAGGTTAAGGAAAGGTCCTTAGAACCTCTAACGATAGGAAAGGTTCTATCGTTGTAAGATGGACTGATTGATTGATTATTTGTTTTCGAGGCAAAGGTTCCATCCTTAAAACCTCGGATTGATTGATTGATCTCGAGGCAAAGGTTCCATCCTTAAAACCCCGGATTGATTGATTGATGTCGAGGCAAAGGTTCCATCCTTAAAACCTCGAATTGATTGATTGATGTCGAGGCAAAGGTTCCATCCTTAAAACCTCGGATTGATAATTGATCTCGAGGCAAAGGTTCCATCCTTAAAACCCCGGATTGATTGATTGATCTCGAGGCAAAGGTTCTATCCTTAAAACCTCGAATTGATTGATTGATCTCGAGGCAAAGGTTCCATCCTTAAAACCCCGGATTGATTGATTGATCTCGAGGCAAAGGTTCCATCCTTAAAACCCCGGATTGATTGATTGATCTCGAGGCAAAGGTTCTATCCTTAAAACCTCGGATTGATTGATTGATCTCGAGGCAAAGGTTCCATCCTTAAAACCTCGAATTGATTGATTGATGTCGAGGCAAAGGTTCCATCCTTAAAACCTCGGATTGATTGATTGATCTCGAGGCAAAGGTTCTATCCTTAAAACCTCGGATTGATTGATTGATCTCGAGGCAAAGGTTCCATCCTTAAAACCCCGGATTGATTGATTGATGTCGAGGCAAAGGTTCCATCCTTAAAACCTCGAATTGATTGATTGATGTCGAGGTAAAGGTTCCATCCTTAAAGCCTCGAATTGATTGATTGTTTTCGAGGCAAAGGTTCCATCCTTAAAACCTTGATGATGAAAATTGATTATTTTCGAGGCAAAGGTTCCATCCTTAAAACCCCGATGATGAAAATTGATTGTTTTCGAGGCAAAGGTTTCATCCTTAAAACCTCGAATTGATGAAAATTGATTGTTTTCGAGGCAAAGGTTCCATCCTTAAAACCCCGATGATGAAAATTGATTCTTTTCAAGGCAAAGGTTCCATCCTTAAAACCCTGATGATGAAAATTGATTATTTTCGAGGCAAAGGTTCCATCCTTACAACCCCGATGAAAATTGATTGTTTTCGAGGCAAAGGTTCCATCCTTAAAACCCCGATGATGAAAATTGATTATTTTCGAGGCAAAGGTTCCATCCTTAAAACCCCGATGATGAAAATTGATTGTTTTCGAGGCAAAGGTTCCATCCTTACAACCCCGATGAAAATTGATTATTTTCGAGGCAAAGGTTCCATCCTTACAACCCCGATGAAAATTGATTATTTTCGAGGCAAAGGTTCCATCCTTAAAACCCTGATGATGAAAATTGATTGTTTTCGAGGCAAAGGTTCCATCCTTAAAACCCCGATGATGAAAATTGATTATTTTCGAGGCAAAGGTTCCATCCTTAAAACCCTGATGATGAAAATTGATTGTTTTCGAGGCAAAGGTTCCATCCTTAAAACCCTGATGATGAAAATTGATTGTTTTCGAGGCAAAGGTTCCATCCTTAAAACCCCGATGATGAAAATTGATTATTTTCGAGGCAAAGGTTCTATCCTTAAAACCCTGATGATGAAAATTGATTTTGAGGCTAAGGAGCTTTCCTTAGGACCTCGAGCGAAATTTATATGAAAGCAATTGAAATTGGAATAATTTTCTTCGAAAGTGTGAATTTTCATAATAGGCGAGCGCAAAGAATTAGGCTTTGATAAAACGAGTGAATCTTGATGATGACAATAACACTGACAAATTATGTAAAGGGAACGGATGTTTGGAATCAATATTCAAGGTTCATCTAATATTTTCTTCAGTAAATATAGATTCCCTTGTGAGATATGTCATCCGAATAAGGTTAAAGCTTAACTACCCCAAAATGTTATGCCTAGTAGACCTAATAGGATGCGTCTCAAGAGTAACAAAAATTACTCTTTACTCAGCCATTCCAACCTAAAGGCATTGTCCTATGGTTTTAATATCAGCCTGGACGAAACTATATTATAAAAAAAAAAGAAATTCCCTGAAAAGAAAAACTGAAACGCGAAAGAAAATGCTGATAATAAAACTAAAGGACAAGAAAAACGGATCAGATCGCTTCTTTCTTCCACAATACTTCAACAAGGTGAGTAGAGGACCATTATGGGAGTGAACTGGTCGGGAAAGACTGTCGTGTCCAGTCTATCTGAATCATTGCTGGATCTGGTTCAGGAACAAAAGCTTGTATTTTATCTAACAATTCTTCAGCAGTTGTTGCGGATATTATAATTCGCCGTGCCACTCTTGATATGAAATTCTTCTGCATAGCATAATCCATAAAAGCTATCAGACCTGTAAAGAAATTGTTAACATTTAAAAGCCCAATGGGTTTCCTATGCAAATTAAGTTGGGCCATGGAAGCAATTTGAAAGACTTCTCCCAATGTGCCAAAACCACCTGGTAGAGCGATAAAAGCATCAGCATTTAAAAGCATTTGTAACACACGCTCTTGCAAATTTTTAACCACTAATTCTTCTCCAATTGTGCCCCCAGAAATAAATTTCAGAGGTCCAGGGATAATGCCCAGAACTTGACTTCCTCCTAGAGATGCTGCTGATGCTACACCTCCCATTAATCCGACACTACCTCCTCCATAAACTAAATGTATTTTTCGCTCAGCTAATACTCTACCCAAATGATTGGCTGCTTTTAAATACTCTTCATCTTCTCCAGGAAAAGCCCCAGAAAATACACAAATACTTCGGGATTTACGAGTTGGGGTTTTCTCCATTCCTATCCTTACCCTTGTGAGAAAAGATGATATATTTATAGAGATGAAGAGATAAGGCAATAATTTTATTTTCAAGAATGGATACATTATTGCCAGCTATTCACAGTAGTCACGAGTATGACTCTGGTCAGGTATGGGTACACTATCGTTAAAAGAGGAGGAAAATTTTCAAAATAGCTGCTAGCATGTACAGTAGTCACTACTGTAGCTTACGTCAGGAGTAGGTACGTGATTGTTGGAAGAGAAGGAAAATTTTAAAAAGTGGCAGCTATATACAGTAATCATAACTGTATCTCATGTCAGGAGTGGGTACATTATTGGGAGGATAATTTCAAAAGCGACAGCTAGCATGTACAGTAATCGTGACTTTGGTTCACGTCAGGAGTGAATACATTATTACCAAAAGGGGAGGAAAATTTCAAAAGCGACAGCTAGCACGTACAGTAATCGTGACTTTGATCCTCGTCTTCCACTGGCTTTGCGTCCAGTAATGGCTTTAATGCTTTCTATGAATCGGTGATTTGCATCTCATCTAGCTTTCTCACAAACTGGCAAACAGGGTCGTTTAGGGTCAGATTCCCAAGACTGTAACGATCTCGTTCTTTTTGGAAAATTATCCATAATCCAACAACCTCAAATTGCACTATTCCGCAAGAATGCGCTTCAAGAACCTCTCGAATATCTTCTAGAGATTCCTTACGCAAGCCATTCTTAATGAATCTTATTCTATCATTACGATTTCTGGTGATCACTCCTGGAGACCGACATTTATTGCCGCAAATCCACCATCCACAATTATGACAAACGCCTAGCCTCTTTGCTCTTCTTTTTTTGGCATAAGCGCTTTTACCAAAGCCGGGCATACGGGGAAAGAACGCTTCTGGAACTTCACCAGCTGAACGAACCTTAGCTTCAATTAGCCACCGCACATTATCAGGAATGCCTTTGTGCATAAATACTCTGAATCGTTCACATCTAGCTTGATAAATCTTTTTAAGAACATTTATTGGGAAGGAAGGAAAATACTTTCGTAGGGCGGAAAGAGAAGATTCCATTGATGAAGGAGGCAAAGAAAGAAATTAGTGATTGTAGGAAACGAAAATAACTAACACATATTTATAGTGATGAAAGGGATAATGCGTTAATTACACTTACAGAAGCAAGTACATTATTGTCAAAAGAAAAGACAAATGACAGCTTATATGTACAGGAATCATGACCGTGGCTCTCATCTTCCACTGATTTATGTCCAGTAATGGCTTCAATGCCTTCTATAAGTCGGGGATTTGCTTCCCATCCAGTTTCCTTACAAACTGACAAACAGGGTCGTTTAAAATCACATTCCCAAGACTGTAACGGTTTCGTTCTTTATGGTAAGTCCTCCATAAACTGATAATTTCACCTTGCACTTTTCCACAAGAATGCGTTTCAAGAGTCTCTCGGATATCTTCCAGAGATTCTTTACGCAGGCCATTCTTAATGAATTTTCTTTTATCTTCACGATTTATGGAGATGTATCCTAAAGAGCGACATTTAGTAATACAATTCCATCGCCCACATTTATAACACACGCCTAGTCTCTTTGCTCTTCGCCTTTTGGCATAACGGCTTTTACCTAAACCGGGCATGCGGGGCATAAATGCATCTGGAACTTCACCCGCCAAACGGACCTTAGCTTCAATTATCCACTGCACATTATCGGGAATGCCTTTGCGTGTAAAAACTCTGATTCTTTCACATCTAGCCAGGTAGATCTTTTTAAGGACTTTTATTGGAAGGGAAGGAAAGTATTTTCGCAGTGCAGAAAGAGTAGAATCCATTGATGAGAGAAGAATTTGAGAGAAGAGGGAAATGAATTAGTTATTGTAGGAGACTGGAATAACCGAATTTAGAAGTCACGGGGTATCTTATCCGCTACTTAATCAGAAGGAAGAACACGCATTTATAGTGATGAAAAGGGATAACGTGTCGATTACACTTAGGGGAGCGTGTACATCTGTCAAAAGAAAATGCAAACTTTTCCAAATATAACAAACTGTATGTACAGTAATTGTGACTGTGGCTCACATCTTCCACTGGTTTTTCGTCCAGTAACGGCATTAACGGCTTCTATGAGTCGAGGATTTGCTTCCCATCCAGTTTTCTTACAAGCTGGCAAACAGGGTCGTTTACAGTCAGATTCCCGGGACTGTAACGGTTTCGTTCTTCATGAAAAATGCTCCACAAACCAAGTAGTTCACGTTGCACAGATCCACAAGAATGCGTCTCAAGAGTCAATTGGATATCATCCAACGAGTCTTTACTCAGGCCATTCTTAATGAATCGTATTTTATCTTCTCGATTATCAGAGATCATCCCTAAAGAACGACATTTAGTATTACAAGTCCACCGTCCACATTTATGGCAGACTTGTAACCTTTTCGCTCTTCGCTTTTTGGCATAAGAGCTTTTGCCTATACCAGGCATGTGAGACACAAATGCCTCTGGGATTTCACCTGCCAGACGAACCTTGGCTTCGATTAACCACCGCACATCTTCAGGGATTCCTTTGTGCATCAGAACTCTTAATCGTTCACAGCGAACTTGGTAGATCTTTTTGAGGATGTTCATTGGGAGAGAAGGGAAATACTTTCGCAAGGCGGAAAAAGTAGGATCCATTTTCTAGGAGGAAGTAAAAGAAAGAAGGGGTGAAGGAATCAGTTATTATGGGCAACTGAGAGAACCGACTTGAGAGTCACGGAGTACCGTATCCGCCGTTTAACCGGAAAAGTAGATCCTACTTCATTTTGATAGATATTTTTTTTTTATCCGTTGATCCAGTCCTCGATTATTGAATCCATTGTCCGCTTTTGACAAAGTTTCAACGACAATATTTCTTGATGTCTGCCTTATCTTTGACCACAGCTATCTCTTATCTTGGATGCTGCTAAGCTGGCATCAATCCTGTCCTTCCAGGTGTAGCTTCGATTATTGAATCAATTGCCAAGCTTTTGACAATATTGTCTACTTTATATTTTTTTTTTATATCTGCCTTATCCTTGGCTATAGCTATCTCTTATCTTGGATACTACTAACTGGCGTCAATCCTATCCTTCCAGGCGTAGCCTCGATTATTGAATCGGTAGCCAAGCTTTTGACAATATTGTCTACTTTATCCTTGAATTCCTGATGCGGGTTGGTCCCGCATATTAGCTGTGTATCCAGTGATAGATTGGTAAGAGCTGATGACATTGAGATCTAAGTTTATACTGCTGTAACTGTGCTGTGAATGTGATTCCCGTTTGGTCCTTGTTATGTAAAGGCTATGTATGCATGATATGAAATGCATGAATGCAAAGCATGTGTAATTGATGGTTCTTTTTTATTTTTATTTTTATTTTATTTTTTTATTTTTTATTTTTGGTGAATCTAGTTCTTCATGTCTTTGCTTTACTGGATCTTCTTTATGATTGCCTTCTTGGACTATCATTGAATCTCTTTATGCTTTCCAGCTTTTGTTCACTGCCTCAAAAGCCCAACTCTTTTCAAAATCCTCTTTCTTTGACTTGTTCTTTGAATTTTGGCCTCAGTTTCTTTAAGGTTGGCCCACCTCATAATTTATATCTCTTTCGAATACTCATCCTTTGTCATGGATTTGATACCATCAAAGGCTTTACTTTCAATGTCTGCTTTGCCCATTTTCTTGTGGCCATGCCGACACTTGTTTACCCCCATGTTACAGTCCGAATGATTGCTCTTCCTTAGACTCAGGTTCTGATCCATAAGACTTGCCCCCTTGTCTATTGAGCTTCTTTCTTGGCAGTACTTTTCTTGCGCTTAGTAGAGACTACTTTGCCCCCTTGATTATGGTGTTTATGTGGAAAGAGATATCATCTTGCCTTTGATTTAACAGAAGGTTGAGGATTTCTAGACCTTTGTGATGGTACTTGATCGTAAATTTCTCTTACAAGAACCACATCTTATTAAAGAAAGAATCAAGCTATCTCCTTACTTTTAAGTCTACATACATTAATGAATAATGGTTTGGCCTTAAAGAAAAATTTTCATCAATTTGCAAAGCTTGACAAAGTAATTTACGGTCTTTGTTTTTAATTAAAATATCCTGTCATTCTTCCCTTTCCAACTCGAAGACATAAACTGTGCAAGGCAATAAGGTAGGAACATGATTCACAATAATAGCCTTTTAACTGAATGAGGATGATATCGAGAGGTAAATGTTAGGTGTGAGGAAAGTTAAGTTTGAATGTTTTTTTTTTGTGGCAGTCTTTTAGCTGAATGAGAATAATATTAAGAGGTAAATATTAGGTCTGAGTAAAGTTAAGTTTGAGTGGTGTGAAAGAAGGGTATTTTAATACTACTCGTGAGCAGTATTAAATAAGGTAGAAACAAGTTTCACAATGATAGTCTTTTAGCTGAATGAGGATGATAAGTCTGAGGAAAGTTAAGTTTAAGTGGTTTGAAAGAATGGTCTTTTAATACTACTCGTGAGCAAATTTGATTATGATGAAAAACTCAATAGTGATGACCTCAAACTTGCCACTCTTTCCAGAAAGTTAAACCTCATCTGTTGCCCCCCAACTATCGTGGTCTTTATGTATGCTTGGCTTGAAAGTTGCTTTTGTGTTCTAAACCGCCTTTGCAGGTTTTCAGTCTAGAATCCATAGCTCACTTTTTTTCTTTCTTTTTTTTTTTCTAGTTTGAGCCCTTTTCCTCTTTTTTTTTTTTTTTTTGTTTTTTTTGTTTTTTTGTGTGAGCTATGGTGATAACATACTTGATAACTCTCTTGAAGTGAGATGACTCAAGTGGCCTTGCTTGCTCGTGCTTGTTCTCAGTTCTTTTTGGTTTTGAATTTTCCCTTGTTGGCTTTTTGGTGGAAGGGATGAACTTTTTCCCTTTTTTTTTTTTTTGGAGTTTGTGTTATGGAGAGCCGAGATCATAGCCTTCTTGAAGTGAGATGACTCAAGTGGCTTTATTTGCTTCTCAGTCTCTTTTTTTTTTTTGGATTTTTTTCTTGTTTGGATTTTCTCTTTAATGGCTTTTGATGGAAGGGAGGAACTTCTTTCCTTTGTTGGAATTTGTGTTGTGGAAAACTGAGAATTTTTTTTTGTATTGAGCATTTGTGAGAATTGGGAGGCCACTGAAGTCATTTAATATGAGAGCTAGCTTCTTTGGAAGTTAATCCCGGACTCCTTGCAAGGATGTTGATAACCACTGTGAATTCTTTTTGAGGGTTGAGGTGCAACATATGAAATCCTTCTTACTAGATTTGGCAGCACTTTCAAGATCATTACTATCAAATTTTCCTTAACTTTTTATTTTCACCCACGAGTAGTATCATTTAGAAAGCAAAGTATGATAGCAATAATGGATAGTATAATGGAAAGGAGTGAGAGATGGATGTAAAAAACAGAATTTTTGGTAAGAAGTGATAGAATGTGTAGGTGTAATAATTGAATTTTTGGTAAAAATTGGTACAATATGTAGATGTAATAATGGAATTAAAAAGTGGTATAATGTACACGTAACATCTTTTTGTTAGAGAACAAAAAGAATTACCAGTTGTCAAAAAGTAAAGTGTGATGGCAATAATAGATAGTATAATGGCAAAGAGTGTAAAAATGGAAAGTAGTAGAATGCACGCATTACATCTTTTTGTTGTACCAGAAAGAATACCAGGTGTCCATCTAACAAAGACTACACCCTAGATTCTGGACTAAATCTAGGAGATTTTTACTATTAGATTACTTTTGCAAGCTTTCAAAGATACAAGTTTATTCAAAGGATTCCCTGTCATTCGAAAATGTATGCGGACTGTTAGGTCAGATCTGACTTGGAGCCCTTCCAAAATCAATGTAATTCCAGCTCAAAATCTTCACTTTCAATTACCAATCACATCGGGCCTAGCAGCTTGACCTCGGTTTGTTTGATTTGTAGAGGAATGGCCTTGGGACTTGACGGCTTAAGAGTAGGTTTTGAGATTGGTATAGCATTGACTTCTTGTTCTTTAATGATCACATTCACATCATCATAAAAACGATAAGTTGGGATGAGTCTATGAGTCTTTGCAGATTCTTACGGAATTCTGAACATTCTTGGATAGAATGACTCTTACTGTCATGAAAGTTGCACCATTCCTCATCTTCAACTTCTTCATGTCCAAAAGAAGGCTTTCCCATGATAATCCCTTCTTTCACAAGGCATGAATATACATGCTTAAGAGGGGTTATGATATCATTGACTGACTTTTTCATCAGCCGGTGTTCTTCTATCATATTGACTGGTTTTTCTTGATGAGGCGGCAATGGATTGTGAGTGACGTTCGGTTCATCGGAAAAGTCCAACCACTTTGATTCGATTAATTGTTGGACTATACGTTTCAATGCTGTGCAATTTTCCAAGCCATGGCCTGGAACGCCATCATGATATGGGCAAGTTATGTTGGGGTCATACCACGTTGGATATGGGGGTCCAAATGGATTTGTAGGAATTGGACGGATAAGTTGACTTTCTATGAGTTTTGGATACAACTCAGTGTAAGTCATGGGAATTGGTGCAAAAACTTCTTTTGGTCTTCGTGTGGGTACTGGAGGAGTCGGAACAGGTGGCCGTAACTGATTAGGCCTGTTGAGAGGATAATTGTTGGGCCTATTGGGAGGATAATCATTAGGCCTATTGGAAGGATAATCATTGGGCATATTGGGAGGATAGTCATTGGGCCTATTGGTAGGATAATAATTGGGCCTTTTAGCAGAATAGGATAGGCGAGGACCGGTAGCCACAGTACCTACGAGGGGAATCCCTCTTTCGCGTCCTATTTGTTGTACTTCTTCATCTTTTGTTCTGGATGGTCCTCCTCTTTTCATAGGATCACTAAAGGACTCAGCAATCTTCCCAGTCCTAATCCCATGCTCGATCCTTTCTCCAGACATGACAACATCGGAGAAATTAGTTGCCGAATTGCCGATGAGTTTGTCATAATATGGGTATTTCAGTGTCTGGACAAACAAAGTAACCATTTCTTTTTCTGTCATGGGTGGCTGAACTTGTGCAGCTAAGTCCCTCCACCGTTGGGCATATTCCTTGAAAGTTTCTGGCTTTTTCTTCTCCATGTTTTGGAGAGTTTGGCGATCCGGAGCCAAGTCCATAACATGTTTATAGTTGCCGATGAAGGCCTGAGCAAGGTCATTCCAAGTTTTGATGTTTCTTGGTCCTTGACTTAGATACCACTGCAATGCTGATTTTGTGAGACTTTCCTGAAAAAGTGCAATCCACACCTTTTCATCTTTTGTGAGTGGTTGTAGTCTCCTTAGGAACAGTGTGATGTGAGTGATGGGATCATTCGTTCCATCGTATTTTACGAAATCCGGTACTTTAAAGTCCGAAGGGATTATGACGTCTGGCACTAAGCAGAGGTCATCCACTGAGAGAGATCCGAATATATTACCTCCTTCAATGGCTCGCAGTCTCTTCTCTATTGTTTCGAGCTTTTGAGATTCTGCTTCTTCTTTTGGTAATATATTCTTCTCTTCATGTACAGTATCTTGTTTCAGGTGAACACTAGCAGACGGTCCTGATTCTTGCAACAGGTTTTCTTGGACTGAGACTCGTTGCGGGGTGAATCCCGGGGGATAAGTGGGATCTTGTACTTCTTTGATGGGGACTTGAGTTGCTTTCCCTTTGATTAATTCCATCAATTGTCTCATCTGTTCTGACATACTTTCAATCTTGGACTCCATCTCCATGAGACGTCCTTCGGCTTGTTCTGCCATTAATCTTGTTTGGAGTCGAGTTGAATATCGGTGTTAAGGTCCAATTTTACCTTTTTAAAGGAATATTTATTTTATTAGATTCTATGCGTATATGATTGATGTGATGGATGCATGCAATGAGATTATGTTTTTATCAAAATTTATATGCACGTGATTGATGTAATGGAATGCATGCAATGAGATTATTTTTATCAGATTTTATATGCGTGTGATTGATGTAATGGATGCATGCAATATAAAGTGAGATTATGTTTTTATCAGACTTTATATGCACGTGATTAATGTAATGGAATGCATGCAATGAGATTATTTTTATCAGATTTTATATGCATGTGATTAATGTAATGGAATGCATGCAATGAGATTATTTTTATCAGATTTTATATGCGTGTGATTGATGTAATGGAATGCATGCAATGAGATTATTTTTATCATACTTTATATGCACGTGATTAATGTAATGGAATGCATGCAATGAGTGAGTTTGCTTATCCATTATCGTAGAACTTCAAAACTTTTAGTTGTCATTATAAAGACCAAAAAGTTAGCATAATTTGATGCGTGGTTTTGATGCATGAAGAATAATTGCACAAGAAAGATAAGGTTATTAATAAGTTAAATAGCAATTAACAACTCATGAAGTATTATGGAAAAATGAATTAAAACCATAAATATAAGACACGAAGAAAATAAAAGTGTAGAGCAACAACATAGCATAACAAGGACGTGCTTATGGCGTTGGTAAAATGGTAGAAATTCTATGGTCAGTTCTATGGTTAAGTGGGGAGTTCTATATGCATAAGGTAGCTTATCAAAAAGGCAAGGGATAGTTCCCGAATCCCGTCACTAAATCATAGTGACGGCCCGATTCCTTACCCTCTAGGGTTAATGTAAGGAATGGATTAATTCGAGTCGTAGCTTTTCGTGGGCCCATGCAGAGACTAACCGTCTCAGAAGGCAATACACTACTTTGCTACTTTGAAACCGGTGAAGGCTTGGAGACCGTGGCCTCACAAGAACAGCAACACCAATTCCGCTTAGAAAGAATCGTGTTTGATTTAAGGAAGCTCGGGTATAGAGCTTCATATTGTGAATGCATTATGCATGTTTAGAATAAGTAAATATAACATATAAATCCACATAATAAGCAAAGTAAATCAAAACAAATCAACTTTAAGCTCGACTCACTAACGTGGAGTCCCCAGCGGAGTCGCCAAGCTGTGGCAACGTCGGGTTTTCGGGAGTCACCACCAATCAGTTTACCTAGGTCGATTGGTCACCTTAAATATTGGTCTGCGAGAGTTCGGGGGTTCGGGAGTACGGTTACGTTAAAACAACTTTGTTAAAACGCCCAAAAATTGGCACCTTAGTTGATTTTAATTTTGTTTCGCTTTGCTTTTAAATAAATTTCAGTTAATTTTCAATCTAGAATTTTTAACTGAATTAATCGGATGTGGATTTTTGGTAATTAATTTGTATAGAATTTTATACTTCCGAACCATGGACTCTGCCGAGTCATTTGGACACGGAAGATTTTTATTCCGAACCATGGACTCTGCCGAGTCATTTGGACACGGAATTTGGTGAAAATTTTAATCCATATCGTAAAAATATGGATTTTTATCTTTTTATTTAATTTATTTATTTTGAAAGTTTGATATTTTCCAAACCGTAGATCCTGCTGGATCATCCGGATATGGAAATTACTTTAATTAATTGTTAGTTATATAATTATTATTTTTATGGAATTTATTATTACTAATTTGTAAGTCTTTTGTTTTTAGATTTATTAATAATCTAAAAAATTTATTTTTTATTCTTTACATTTTCTTTTCTTTTCTTTCTTTTCTTTCTTTCTTTTCTTTCTTTTTGATTTTATCTTTCTTTTAGTTTTATTTTTCCTTTCTTTTCTTTCTTTTCTTTTCTTTTCTTTTTCTTTTCTTTCTTTTCTTTATTTCTTTTCTTTTTTTATCTTTTCTTTTTCTTTTCTTTCTTTTCTTTCTTTCTTTTCTTTTTTTTATGTTTTTCTTATCTTTCTTATCTTTTTCTTATCTTTCTTTTAGTTTTTTTTAGTGAAAGTTATTTATTATTTAAATAATTATTCAATTTATAAAAGAAAAATAAAAATAATTGGCTTTTTAAAAAATTATTTTTATTAGGCTTAAAAAATAATCTTCTTTTAATTTTCATTTATTTATTTAAGTAAGGGTAAAGGTGAATTAAATTAAAAAAAATTATATAAAGGAAAATTAATAATAATAAAGTGAGGCTTTTTGGCCATCCACTTTAAAAATAAATAATAATAAAGGTTAGCAAAGTTAATTAAATTAATTAACAACAATAATAAAAATTAGCCAAGTTTAATTAAATTAATTGATTAACAACAATAATAAAAAGTTAGTCAAGTTAATTAAATTAATTGATTAACAACAATAATAAAAAGTTAGTCAAGTTAATTAAATTAATTAATTAACAACAATAATAAAAAGTTGGTCAAGTTAATTAAATTAATTAATTAACAACAATAAAAGTTAGCCAAGTTAATTAAATTAATTAATTAACAACAATAAAAGTTAGCCAAGTTAATTAATTAATTAACAAAAATAATAAAAAGTTAGACAAGTTAATTAATTAATTAACAAAAATAATAAAAAGTTAGACAAGTTAATTAAATTAATTAACAACAATAATAAAAAGTTAGCCAAGTTAATTAAATTAATTAATTAACAACAATAATAAAAAGTTAATTAATTGTTAACAACAATTATAAAAGTTAGTAATAATGCAAAAATTAAAAGGTTAGTAACAATAATAATATTAAAAGTTAGTTGTTAGTAAGTTAATAACAAAAAAAAAAAGGGTTAGTAATAATAACAAATAAGTAAAACAAGTAAAAATTAAAATAGTTAGGAATTAATTCTGCAAGAACAAAATAAAAGGTTAGTGACCAAAGTGAAAGAAATAAAAAAAATAGAGGACAAAACAAGGGTTGTACCCTTTAGTTTTAATTTTGAATTTTGCTGGGAACGTGAGACAGAGCACACGCGAGGGAGGAGGAGGGAGGAGCAGGCACGGCGCAGGGGAGGAAGAGGAAGGGCAGGGTGGCGCAAGGGAGGAACGCAGCGGCGGCGTGGCGGCGGCGCGGACGGCAGAGGAAGGAGAAAGAGAGAGAAAACGAGAGGAGAGAGAGAGAGAACGCACGGGAAATGGAAGGAAGAAGATGGTCGAACTGTCAAAATAAAAAATTTTGGGATTTTCTGGAGAAAGGAAGGAGAGCCAGGGGCTAAGGCAGTAATTTTTTCTATTTTTTAAAACGGAGCTCTAAGCTTTCTCTGTATTTTTTTCTGTGTTCAGCACAAAATTTGGGGGGCTATTTATAGAGGAAGTTTAGCTGAACTGTTGATGGATAAATTAATAAAAAATTTCAAACTTATCTCTTAAATTGGTAAAATGACAATTTTAGTCCTTTACGTCTCTCAGCCTCAGGATAAGTTCCTGAAGCTTCTGATTTTGACAATTTTGTCGTTTTCTGTCAATTTGAGCCAAAAACGTCGGCAGGCTCAAAATTTTATGTGACAAACTACCAAATGCTCCTGGAACTTTTAGAATTTGTCAATTTTTTCCGAAACTTCTCAATTTTGTCATTTTTACCTCAAACTTTTAATTTTTTGTCATTTTTTCATGAAATTTTATTTTATTTCAAACATACACATATTCACACATATATCATTTTAAATCAAATTTTCACAAAACAAAAATATATTTTAAACTAATTAAATTTTATTTAATAATAATAGTAATATATTTTTTTTTTAAATTAATTTTTTTTAATAAAATTTTTTTCAAAATTTTAAAACACCCGGACGAAATTGGGTGTCAACAGAACTAATAAAATAACGTGCACCAAGAATCAATGGGAAATTGAAAAAAGACATGATATTAATGAGTACATATAGGAATTAAAAAATATATATATATATAAAAGAACAAACAATATTTATAAAATAATATATACCTATAAAAAAAACACATATAAACTAATAAAAAAACACATGGTGCACGTTTGGGCATCGATGGCATACAAGACTTACTCATTCATTTAGTTTAATAAATGAAAGAATTATTTTCTTTTCATCCAAGTCATTGCTTATACTTTAAAAAAGGGGCAGACACTTTGTTTTTTTTTTTTAATTAGAAATATCTCTACAAGTTACAAAGTTATGAAATATTACGTATTTAAGGGAGATTAGGAAATGTTTACTTTTTTAGGACCTCAAAAGATATCCGAATCAAAATTTAATGACATTTTTGTGGAAAAGTGGTAGAGGCTAGGGTCAAACTCTGGATCTCTACTTATGTCCTTTAAACACTTCGCTGAGCACCCAGGATTAGAGGTGAAAAAAAGCTAGGTTTATTTTGGGTAGCTCAAGCTTGAGCTCGAGTTAAGGCATTTTGAGTTGAGCCTATTCGAGCTCGAGTTGAAAAACGGGTCCCTTTTATCTTTTTTGTTTTTTTTTTAGCCATCAGGCCCTAAACTCTCTCTTTTTCTTCTCCTCGTGGCATTGCTTCCTCCTTCACTTCTCTCCTTCCCCTCCGCCATTGCAGACAATGCCCATTCCTCCTCCCTCAACACCATCAGGCCTTAAACTCTCTTTCTCTCTTTTCTCCTCATGGCATCACCTCCTCCTCCGTTTTTCTCCTTCCCTTCTGCCATCACCGACGACACCCATTCCTCCTCATTCGACAACATCAAACTGCCATTGTTGCTCAAACTTCCACCACTATTCCCACGATCAACGACGCCACTATCGATACTTCAACTAGGCGCCAAAGACCTAGATCGACAGCTTGAGGATGGACTACGGTGGCTTCACTATTGAATTGAGGGAGATGATGTCTCATTTTATAAAATCAGGGTAAAACCGCAAACAACTAGAAAGTTTGGGATAAGCTTTCCATTTTCCCTTATTTAGCTATCACTTAAGAAAAATTGCAGATTTAGTCCCCCATCTTTTTTCTAAGTTTTAGTTAAGGTACTAAAGATTTATGTGTCATTCAAGCTTTGTGGGTTTTTGAGTCGAGCTCGAGCTCGCCTCGAGCCGATCTGGAGCCTAAAAAATTGGGCTTGAGCAATTCAAGCTCGAGCCCGAATAATGACATATAGTGAATGGGTCAAGTTTGAGCTTAGTGGGTTCGAGCTCGGCCTGGTCCATTTTCACCCCAACCTAGGATCAGGCACCCTCATGTTTCAATCCCACAATATCATTGATAGTTATGGGTTACTTTGTACTTGCGGTGTGTGTGTGTGCTTTAACTTTCAATAAGAAATAAAGAGAAGAAGTAGATTTAATGCAAGGCTGCGAATATTAATCAAATACTTACACCTGTATGTTCCTTAAACCACTGTATTATATATAACCTGATTTGTTTTTGAAATACTCCATTTGTCTCATATCCTTTATACAATTTTACCTTTTTAAGTTAAGTTTGACTTTTATTTCTTTATATTATTATTTATTAGAAAAATTTTAAAAATTATATTTAGAATGGTTAATTACAATTTGCCTATTGAGGTTTATATGAAATTACACTGTGTCCCTTGTATTTTTTAATATAGTCTGATAATAACTTCTGAAATCTCAATTTAAATATTACGGTAGTCATTTTCAGTAATTTCAATATGTATGCTATTTTTTATAGTTAATGGATATTTTAAATTATTATTTTTTATTTCTATAAAAGAAAAATAATATTTTTTAAATGTCAATTAACTATAAAAAAAGTACCTACAAATTGAAATTACTTAAAGATGAGTACCGTATAGTTTAAATTAAGATTTTAGAAGTTGTTATAGGACTATATTAAAAAGTAGGGGATAAAGTGTATATTTCTAAAATAAGAGGGGCAAAATAAAATTTCACCTAAATATTAGGAAATAAAGTTTCTATTTATTATTATATATAAAAATTTTGCATTTGTCTACTAAAATATTAAAGATAAAAAATTATAAAGTAAATGTTGTAAATAATAAATGATATAAAAAATTTGGGACAAAGGTAGTATGTATTTATTTTTTAGTTCTTGCTTACACAAATATTAGCCTACCTTATAAGCATTATATATATACTAACTCAAGTCACACACATCTTTCGAAAAAGGATAAATAAAACTTGTATATACAGACGCACGAGAGAGAGAGAGAGAGAGAGAGAGAGAGAGAGAGTGAAGATCATGTGGTTTTCAGGGGTGAGCCAATTATACATGACTTTCTACCTCCACAGCCTGGCGGCGTTCATGGTGGTTCCAGCCATAACGGACGTCACAATGGCCGCGGTTTGTCCTGGGCGAGAAGAGTGCTCGCTTGCCATTTATCTCACCGGATTCCAGCAAGTGGTATGTGTGTGTATATGTTTTCTAATTTCTATCCCTCACTACTTTATCTTAATTAATCTCCTACTATATTAATTTCAAGAAAAAAAATTATACATGAATATATATAAGTTGAATTACTAGTAGTGTCTACGTTATTTAATTCTTAATACATGGTTTTTCTTATACAATCCAAACCAATCCAATGTATACGTATGTCAATATGGAGTATAATATATAATTCTGGAATCCGGGCTGCTCACATTATTATTAATAATTATTAGTTTATAGGATATATGATAGCTAGATCATCTGTATATATTTATTCATGTTACAGACCTGAAACTAACTTATTAGTAGTTAGTTACACCTATTTTGATCAGTATACGTAAAGAAACAAAAGATACATAATTATATTAGTGGTAAGTTGAAATTTTGTGTGCGCACACGCAAGCAAGAAAAAGTAATGCGGGGAATTTGATAGACGGAAAATCATATACGAATTAAATATTTATTATGTCGCATCCAAATATATCATTATTGTATAGGATATACTAAATACGTAAGGGCTAAAGTAATAAGGTTTTTTTATTTGTCCAAATTCCTTTTTAATTTGCTGTTTTTCTTTGGAGTGGAAAGGGTAACTAACACAACTGGTCCTTTATTTACTTGTTTTGATGTCTTTTGTTCTCAAACTTTGAAAGTATGCATTTATACCATCTTATCCGGGGTTGATTCTCTTTTGTGCAAAAGAAAAAAAAACGTAACTTACACAATTGGGCCTGTGTTTATCATCAGCAATGTCTTCTGATCCCCAAACTTTGAAAATAGATATTTTTACAATTTTTCCTAAACTTTTTGTGTTTGTATTTTAGACTAGAACTTTCGTAAGTGTCACTTAGGTCCGACTTATCTTGAATCTTAAATTTCTTATATTGGTCTTATGCCTTATGTTTTATGTTTATCAAATTTATTACCAACAATTTTCAAATGTTTCAATTTTTTTAGATCTTTTGAATTGATCATAACGTATTGGTGATCATTATGTGCGGGTATTTTTTTCTTCTTGCCTCCACGGGCACAAAATTGATTATCTCACACTAATACTTCCCATTATCAGCTTCAAAAGCACATTTGTAACCATTTTTTCTCAAAAGCGTTTAAATTTAGGGAATTTTTTTATGGAAAACTTGGACAAAGAGAAAATTTTGAGAGAAATAATTATTTTTTTTGGAAAAATACTTCAAGAAGCGAATAAAATTTAACATACTCATAAAGTCATATATGTTCGAAAGTTAAAGCTCGTTTTATATTAGCTTTATTGCATTATTCTACATTATTATTATATAAATTAATTATTTATTAAAATTATTAATTTATTGAAGACCTTTCATTTAAGAAGTCCAAAAAATAATTTTAAAATATTTTTTGTGAAAGGTAAATTTTTTTATTATTCTTTTTTGTGTTGGATAAGTTAAAAAATTAATAAAAAAATTACTAACTTTTTTTTAATAAAAGTACCCCCTTAATGCTTTATAAAAATATTAAAAATTAATTTTTAGCATTCTTAAAATATAAGGTCTCAATGAATTAAAATTTTGGGTAAATACTCAATTTATATAAATGTATTAAATTTATGCAAAGTTAACTTGTTGTAGAAGTAAATAGAGAAAAGGCGGAAGGTACTTCGGCGCGCGTTGGTGGGAGGAGAGAGAGAGAGAGAGAGAGAGAGTAGGGTAGGAAATTTCCCTTAAAGTCAGGAAAGTGAGACATTTTGGAAGCATGTATGAAGGTCCCAACCAAGAGAAATTGTCTCGTCTCATCTCGTGCCTGTGTCGTGTCCGTGTCTGTGTCTTCGTAGAACCTTCTTCAAATGTTATGACTCACGCGTTGCTCACTTTAGTTCTACTTCGTCCCTGCCTGAAGCAACGCATCTGCTTTTATTTTATTCGGAGGAGCACACACAGACAACGGCGTACTTGGGGATATCCTGTTGCAAATTTTATTAAAAATTTTACTAATTTACATCTTGAAACCAAATGTATGAAAAAGAAATACACACACACACATATATTGTCATATATTATTCCGCATAAATTATTGTGTGTGTCTCATTTTCAACTGATATAATAAGATGGGTAAGTCTTACATGAACTTGGCCAATAACGTGCTCTACCGCTGAAAATTTGAGAATTGTCATTTTAACCCCGCTTTTCAAGAAAGCTATCAATCACACCACCCATATGAAATATACTTATAGAAGTTATGTAGAGCCGTAAGGCCCGTAACGAGTGGTACTTGGTCTTTGGGTGGAACGAGCTGACGCAGGTTCAATCTACTGCTGGTGCTTTTACGCCTGTTTCTTTTGTTCTATTTTTGTTCTTTTCTTCTTCTTCACGTTTGGTTTCATTTCTTGTTCTGTTTTTTTTTTTCTTTCCTTTTTCACTTTATATATAATTTTTTATTTCTATTGTATTTTGTTTTTTTTTCTTTTCGTTATACTCTTTTCAAGTCCTTATATGTTCTTTTTTAGTTCCTAAATATTTTTTTTTTGTTTCTATTCTTTTTCATTTCCTATATGTTTTTTTATGTATTGTTATTTGTACTTTTATAGATCTGTTTTTTTTTTCAGTTAATATATGTTCTTTTATTTTTGTTCTTTTTTAGTTTATATATGTTATTTTATGCACTGATGTTTGTTCTTTTATAAATATATTCATTTTCAGTTTCTATATGTTCTTTTGTTTCTATTTTTTTAGTACTTATATGTTTTTTTATGCATTGTTTTTTGTTATTTTTCAATTGCTATACGTGCTAATTGATGTTTGGTCTATTCTCATATTTTCATTGTTCTGTAAACAAACTATATCTAATAAATGAACAAATAAAACTGGTAAATAAATAAATAACAATTGACAAAATAAAAAATAAAATTGATTAAAAAATAAATAGTAATTGATAAAAAAACAGATAAAACTTATAAAAGAATAAAAAAATCTAATAAAAGAGCAAACAAAACCTAATAAAAGAACATATAAATCTTATAAAAGAATATATAAAACTAATAAAAGGAACAAATAATAACTGATAAAATAATGAATAAAAAGAACAACTAAGAACTGATATAGGAACAGATAAAATTAATAAAAAAGAACATATAAATCTTACAAAAGAAGAAATAAGAATTAATAAAAAAAACATATAAATCTGATAATAAATAAATAAAAATCATAAAAAGTGAAATTGATTGTTCTTTTATTATTATCTATTTTATATTTTATGTTTATATGTTAATTTTTTAGAGAAATTAATTGTTCTTTTATTTACATGTATTTGTTCCTTTTAAGGAACTATCTATTCTTTTACTAATAATTGTTTATTCTTTTGGCTTAACTCATTGTTGGTTCTTGTTGTTAGTTGAAAAATTCAAAACAAAAAAAAAGAAAGAAAAATACATATATTTAAAAATGGGAATAATATAAATAATAAAAAATAAAATAAAAATAAAAATAAGATAAATTTAAAAAAAGAATAAAATTGAAAACAAAACTGGAAATAATATAAAAAAACAAAAAAAAAGGAAAAAATAGCAAAGAAATGGAGAAAAAACAAAAAAAAAGGCAAAAAACAAGCTGGTAAAGAAACGGGAAAAACTGGAATACGAGAGAGACATGGAGAGAAACGGGAAAACTAAAAAAATATAAAATATAAAATATAAAAAAAAAAAATTTGGTAAAGAAACGGACAAACTGAATGGGAGAAAGGTGAGAAACTGCCTAGTGCGACTCTAACCCCCAGTTATTCATCGACGCACGAACCTTCCACCAAATGTGGAAGTTTGTCTGAAGTAGACGAAACTAATATTAGTTCACATGTCCTAACTCACATATAAGCTGGACGTACGCAAGTTTAACCCTAATAAATAGTTTTTTACACAATATTTATCAATGATAGTAAAATATATATCCAACATTTATATTAAAATATATTAAGTAGGATTTAATTGTTTTTGGGTGTATTTATACATTATCAATTTATTGCATACTTTAATATAATTCAATAATACTTCATCTGTTTCATAAAAGATGATGTATTTTCATGGGTATGAAGTTTAAAGTATGTGTAGTTCATGATAATTTTTTATTTTTTATTTTTAAACTAAAATTAGAAAAAAATTTCTTCTTAGCTTATGTGTATGAGAGTTTTGATAATGATTAAAAAAAAAAATTCCTTTTAGGGATTTGTGCAGTGAGAGTTTTAATGAAAATTAAAAAAAAAAAAAATTCCTCTAAAAAATTTGTGTGATGAGAGTATACATAAGAGCAATAAGAAAAATTAGATGTTAAAATTTTTTTTTTAAAGGAAACATTTTATCATTTTTTAGACCAAAAAAAAAAATGTTTCATCTTTTGTTAGGGAGAGGGTTGATGGAAAGCTAGGCGATTTAGTAGTCTTGGATAAAAGACATGATGCTAGGTAGGATAGCCTGTTGCCCAAAATCCTATCCTTGACTTTTGCTTTGAAATTTAAGGTGATGTGCGTATTTGGAAAAAAATTTCATTTTCACTTTTCTTAATTTTTCTTTGTTAATTTTTTTTATAAAACAATATATTTCATTTCAATTATCAGTGAGTCAAATAATATCTTACAAATCAATGACATAAGATAATAAAGAACAATAAAGACATATAAACTGGCCAATAAAAAACTATATTTCCTTGCAATACCGAATGAAGGGAAGATAATCGGATCAAGTTGAAATCTTTTCGATAAACCAGAATAACTATAGAAAATTAACTCATAAGTAATTAAAAAAAAGATCAAATAAATGATAAAATAAATAAAAGAAATAACATATGATCATCTCGATATATTATTTATAAATGTCTCATCATTTAAATCTCAATTACTTTCTGCTCTCCACTTGATCTTTTTGTGGCTATCAATTTTAAAAATAAGCCAGTAGATTTGCTGCTATAAATAATTGGATGAATCATATGGTACTCCTATTGATAGTAATGAATGAATTATGTAGAGGAAAAAGAACAATGAAAGTAATTAGGGATAATAGAGTAAAGTAATGGTAAAAAATCAACCGGCCAAGTCTGAATTGATATTCAAGCCTAGCTGAATATTCGAAGAACAGAGGAGAAGAAATAATAAAAAGAGAAGAGGAGTATGTGAATACATAGTTTATTATAAGGATATGAAAAACCTTATTTCTAGATTGTAGAAAACTCATGTAATGAGATAAAAGTTTAAAAGGCAATATTTTACACATCTTTAAAACATATTATATATTTAAATTTTCACCAAAGATAATTTAGAAAAAAGTTGAGACATTTTCCACAACTAAACACCACTTTAATATCTTTGTGTTTTTGTCAAATAAAAAAGGGGAAGAGAAGAGCAAGAGAAAAATTGGCTAGGAGTAGGCTAGCTAACTGTCCCGCCTATCTTCTTGGAACGGGTCCGTTAATTTGGCCTTAAAAATATACGTACCTATCATCCAATGAAAAGGTGGTGCACTCGTAGTGTGGAGGAGCTCAAATCCAAAAAATTAATTAACCAAGTCCATTTCAAATTTATTCTAATTTATATGAAAGATTTGATTATATTTAATTTATTTTTTGTTCGGTATTGTAAAAATTAGCGGCCTTTTAATATTTAGTTTAATGTTTATGTTATCTTTTAAAGTCTTATACTATCATTAATTTGTATTATACTATTATTAATTTATATGTATTTAACTCACATTTAATTGGAATAAAGTATTTATTATTAAAAACTAATTAACCAAGTTGATCACATAAGTAATGCATCTTTTTTAATATTGGATTCAAATTGAACTATATGGATTTGGATCGGTTCACTAGTTGAACAACTTTAAAACAACGAGCATCTGAACTGAACTGAATGCATGTTTCATGATTTTAGTTAAGTTTTATGTCCAATATTTATTACTATGTATTATTATATCTGTGCTATTATAAAATCGATAAAAAGTGATGAAATGATGATATACATTATTAGAAAAACTAAAGAAATGCTTGTGTAATAATAATATAGTTGAGGGGAATGAATTATGCAGATGATAGGGGTGGGAACGCTGGTGATGATGCCGTTGCTGGGAAATCTTTCGGACAAGTACGGCAGAAAGGCTCTGCTTACCCTTCCCATCACCCTCACCATTCTTCCTGTGGCCATCTTGGCTTATAGCAGAGACACCACCTTCTTCTATGCCTACTACGTCCTTAAGACTCTAACCGCCATGCTCTCCGAAGGAAGTGTCCATTGCCTCGCCTTCGCTTACTTGGTACATACATTTCTTTCTTTCTAACTCTTTTCCTTCGTCACTTTCAATCCCCTAGCTATAGAAAAGTAACAGTATGGGCTTCTTCCAACTGAGCACGAGGCCCAACATCACTGTCAGCCCATTTTATGATTCACCCGCGGACCGACCGACCAGTTCACCGTTTTCCTGAAATCCGAGGTAATCAATCGGTTTCATTTTTGTAGGCAGACAATGTTGCAGGGGAGCGAAGAGCTTCAGCTTTCGGTGTCCTCTCCGGGATTGGATCCTGCGCGTTTGTTTGTGCAACCCTCTCAGCTCGTTTTCTCTCAACCACCTCCACTTTCCAGGTCTCTAAATCTTTCCTCTCTCACCATTTGCTTGCTTGCGCTTCTCTTGCATCTCCTTTTAATCGCTTGCGGCCGCTCAGTAGGTTTCGACTGCCATTGCGATTGCGTCTGCTGTTTATTTGAGGGTATTCCTCCCTGATTCCACCATTGACCGCAATCTTGGGGCCCCAATCCTCCAGAGGCAGAAGCTCCATGACATCGGCGGTCAGGCTGATGGGGAGATTCAGATTTTCAGACCCGTGCCCTCACTTCAGGATATGCTGTCATTGTTGAAGACCAGGTCACTACTTAAACTTACCTGCCTTAGCATAGCCCATGCATCTTCGTTTGCTTCGTCTCTCATACGTATGAACTAGGAATTAAGGCACTTGCAATCCGGTTAAGTAAGCATGAACTCGCTCTTAACAGTGACAATTAGTCGCACATAATTAATGGGTTTTGTTTAGTTTATCATGTTCTTTGAGTACCCATTTAACTAAACTTTCTTGCTTGAATGATGCGCAATCTCAGCCTGGTATTTTCGCAAGCTGCGATTGTTTCCTTTTTCAGCAATCTTGCGGATGTTGGTTTACATGCTTCATTACTTGTATGTCCCTGATCCAACTTGGTATCTTTTCTATGCATCTCGTTTTCTTTTTTTCTCTTTTGGGAGGAAACAGAGGCGAGTAACAAGTTGGTCTGTTTGGTTCTTTCTTGGTTCTGCAGTACTACTTAAAGGCCAAGTTTCACTTCAACAAGGATCAGTTTGCAGATTTAATGGTCATCGCTGGGATTGCAGGCGCCATATCTCAAGTAGGGCCGTAGTGTAGTTCTGTTAGTATTAACAAATTCTCTTTCACTCACTCTCTCTCTCTTCTCATTTTGGCTTAGTGAGCTGGAATTTTACATGAACAATATGATAATTGCAGCTGGTTGTCATGCCCTTTCTGGCTCCTGCATTAGGAGAGGAGAGACTTCTCTCAATAGGCCTCTTTTTTGCTTGTGCACATGTAAGCATGTTTCTTGATTAAAGTAATTAACAAGCTGGTGATCACTGTTTGCTCCTTAGTAAAATATGTTGTGATGGTGATGTAGATAAAGTCTGGATAAGTCCCTTTAGTTATAACAGTTTATTGGATTCATGCAGATGTTCCTCTACAGCATTGCGTGGGCCATCAAGGTAATTGATTTCCTAACATTTTTCTTGGCTTCTTCATTTTGTGTGATATTCTGTTCGTTGATCTTCAACCATGTATGTGGCTAATGCCTTCTTAATTTCTAGGTTCCTTATGTGGCTGCCATGTTCTCCATCTTCTTTGTTTTTGCACAGCCTTCTGTAAGCTTCTTTCTTCATTTTTATCAAAAGCAAGCCAGGACATTTCTATTTTAGACACATGTAATTGTAAACAGAATTTTCCCCCCCTGAATTGCACAGCTACGGAGCATTGTATCTAAACAAGTTGGATCATGTGAACAGGTATATATTTAGTTTATAAGCTTAACAGTACTTTGGCCTGTTATCATGTTACTAATGGTGGATCTATATATATGATAAGGGAGTCCGTAGACCCCATTTTTTCTATTAAATTGTTAATAATATATACTTAATTTAGTAATTGGACCCCCTTTAATTTTTCAATGGACCCCCATAATTTTCATAATATCTAATGAAATAAAAAAGCAAGTGTCTCTTATCTTAAAAAATACAAAAAAGGGGGGGGGGGGGGGGGGGGGGTTGGGGTCATGTTCTCACTACAAATGATTTTGTAAAGGCAAAAGCCTTACACTTGCCCCTAAACTTTCATATATTTTCACCCCTAGACCTTGAACATTTTTTACAGCTTTCTTTTCTCTTCATACATATGGAAAAATTAAGGAGCTTTTTTGGCACAAGATAAAATCAATAGGTCAGTAGGGATGAAACACATAAGTTTAAAGGGTGAATCAGGACTTTGTCTTTTAAATTCTATAAAGAATACATATCTCACTATCTATTTCCATAATTCATAGTATATAATTTGTCTTGGCCTTGGTCATGTACCAGTATATATACTTATCAGCTCTCGCATGGATTTTATGCTTGCATTGGTGGAGTAACCTCTTGATGCTGTTCCTACTTAATTTTCATCCAGGGCAAGGCTCAAGGTGTCCTGTCTGGGATAGGTTCCTTTGCTAATGTTATTTCTCCTTTGGCTTTCTCGCCTCTAACAGGTAACTAAAACTTTCTAAACTTGTCTAGTATTGGTTCAGTGACAATGAGGGCTGACAGGTGATTTTTGTTTTTCACAGCTTTGTTCCTGTCTGACACAGCACCATTTTATTTCCCTGGCTTCAGTATTATGTGCGCTGGTCTTGCTTCGGTAAGAGCCTTCTCACTAATGGATCAACACGCAAACTGCAGTTGATATGGGTCAATTTGCCTCCTGTTTCAATGACTTGGAGCCAGAACCTTTTTTTTTTTTTTTAACTTTTTTTCCTTTAAACTTTCAGCTATCATGGCTTGATTCGCTGCTAAACATGAACGCTTGCAAGATCTTGCCTAACAAGTTAAGGGGATCATAATATTATAACAGAGTAGTGTTTATGCATAAGAATGATAGTACACACTCAAGGATGACATTTGTGCGTATGATAATTACTCTCTAGGCTAACCAATCTAGAAAATGTAAAGATGTCTACTTTTTATGTGTGATCTGGCTCTGTCATGGCTTCATCAAATTCTCTTACTTAACCTATTTGTGTTTCCCAGTTTAGACTTTATGGTGTGCTTAATAATTTTTCATGCATTTGGCTGCTAATATTATAATTCATCTGTGTAGTTGATAGCCTTTTGCCAGAGCATCATGATAAGGGCAGCTACTCCTATTGATCAGAAGGCCAGCAGTGAGAGCTGCACAGAGGCATAGTTACAGGTGTGAGGATTTCTTGTTACATAAGTTACCAGACATTGTGTTCAGTTCAACGATATCTAGTAATCTAAATAGTACTAAGCTGACTGTGACCCGATGGTGACTCAAGCTTGTTCACTGCAGCAGAGAGGTTCATTGTTTAACTCATCTCTGCGGATGCAGGAATCGAAGTGTTCATGTTCAGCCTATGCTTTCCCCACAAGCTGGACCCTTTTTTATGGCTGCCCAGTGACTGCGTTAATCAAACTCTGGAAATGTTTCTGTATCTTTAGAATCAGGGATGTGTAAGACTTCCTAGCTTAGTTATGAGTTTTTGAACAGGTTTCATGTTAAAAAGTCATCGGTTTATATGTAGTTCAATAAGCTCTGCCCTTTTTAGGGTAAGTGAAAGTACTTCATAATCAAGGGTCATTTTCTTGTTATACTTGATACTAAGTTAATCAGACGCTAGTATGGTACTTATCTGTTTTCAATTTGTTAAGTAAATGTCACTGCTGTTATATGGTAACTTATGGTAGTGTTATCTCTCTTTACGTTAAACAACACAACCTTTTAAGGAAGCAACTCGGGGGAGGGCTCTCTTGCCAAGAGGATTATGAGTTGGAGTACTCAAACCGACATTAAAGAAGGAGTAGGACCTGATTGAACAGTAGATAAAGGGTATAGGACTTGTTAATGATTATGCTAGAAATGTTCCTATTTTCGGATTTCGATATCTTTCTCGGAGCAACGTTTTGTATCAAAGGGAGGCGCCATGGCCCAAAAAAAAAAAAAAAGGCTTTGAAAGCATACCGATGAGTAGTTCCCGCATAATGGAAGTCTATAAAATTTCAGGCCAGTAACGGCTGGGCACGTGGCCGTTAAGAACATCCGTACCAAGACACGAACTAGCCGTAGTTCCTCCGCCCTCCTCATCCTCTAGTTACTTTCTCGGCGTTGGCTTCGTCGGAGAAGTCGTTCACCGTCGATATACATCCGGCGATTCCTCCGTACATAGCCAACGTCGAAAAACAAAACTCTTTTGAAGTTGAATAAATAAGATACGTACGGAGCAGTTTTCGTTATCGCGCGCTGTGTCGTATATTCTGCGATTTCATTTATTTTAAAATTTCCACCTACGTGAAGTTAATCATTGGATTTGATGGGGAAGCACGAGAACGCTTCTGTGATATATCTGCATGGCGACCTGGATTTGAGAATAATAGAAGCTCGGCGGCTGCCGAATATGGATTTAGTTACCAGCCAAATGCGGCGATGTTTCTCCTCATGCGACCTGCCTCGGACGTCGAAGAAGAAAAATAATCAGCGGCTTCAACATCACGGCAACATCGTTACCAGCGACGCGTACGTCACCGTCTGCCTCGGCATGGCCAGAGTGGCGCGGACTCGTGTCATCTCCAACTCTCACAGCCCCTACTGGAACGAGCGTTTCAAGATCCCTCTCGCTCATCCCGTCGCCCAAATCGAGTTCCACGTCAAGGACAACGACGTCTTTGGCGCCGATTTGATCGGAATCGCCTCTGTTCCGGCTATTATGATTCATTCCGGCGAGCCCATCTGCGACTGGTTCCCGATAGTCACTTCCCACGGCAAGCCGCCAAAGCCCAACTGTGCCATTCGGGTAGAGATGAAATTCACAAAATGCGTAGACAATCCGCTATTTAAGCAGGGAAAGCCGGAGAATTACGGCGTCGACAACTGTTACTTTCCGGTGCGGCACGGCGGGGCGGTGACGCTTTACCAGGATGCGCACCTGACAGACGCAACGGCGCCGGAGATAGAGTTGGAGGATGGGAAATTGTTTAAGCATGGGAAATGCTGGGAAGATATCTGCCACGCGATTCTGGAGGCACACCATTTGGTTTATGTAGTTGGGTGGTCCATTTATCACAAGGTTAGGCTTGTAAGGGAGCCCACCAGGCCTTTGCCGGCCGGCGGGAACTTGACGCTCGGCGATCTACTGAGGTACAAGTCACAGGAGGGCGTGAGGGTGCTTCTGTTGGTTTGGGATGATAAGACTTCTCACAACAAGTTCTTCATCAAAACGGTAACGATGGAAACTGATTGGCATCCTTTGTTTTTTGGTGTCTGCGGCTATGTGCCTTGAATTCTCCGTTGCGTGTCACATGTTGACCCTCAGTAGTAAATATGTTCTGTTCTCCATGCTTAGTAATTACTCAACTTAACATTCAGTGATTTTCTTTTGCTTCCAACTGGGCACAAACTAGATGAGATCAAAACTTAATCGATTGATTAATGAATGAATATATCATAGGTTGGTCTACTATTTGTTGAGAAGGCAACTCTTTTCCTTTTCTTCTTCTTTTAATATAGGCATATTTGGTGGAAGGATGAAAGATTTCTTGCTTGTTCGATGCTTGTTGATTCATAGGATCAAAGATTTCTCACATGTTCGATGCTTGTAGTACAGCATTTGTGTTCTGTCGAACTAGTCTGTGGATGCTCATACAAAATATGGATTGCTTCTGGATGCAGAGTGGAGTGATGCAAACTCATGATGAAGAAACCAGGAAGTTCTTTAAGCATTCATCTGTTTCATGTGTGCTATCCCCTCGTTACGCCAGCAGTAAGCTTAGCATTTTCAAGCAACAGGCATGCTTTATTGCTATGATCCAGTTGTCAGTGCACACTTTCCATTTGCTTTAATTAGAATGAGAGTTTGGTTCTTGTGGTTTTCAAAGAAAGGTTAGTTACAGTTAGTAGCTCAAGTGCTCACTTCATTTTGACTGTCTCACACACTGCAGGTCGTTGGGACTCTCTTTACTCATCACCAGAAGTGTGTATTAGTGGATACTCAAGCATCTGGGAACAATAGAAAAATAACTGCTTTTATAGGAGGTTTGGACCTCTGTGATGGCCGCTATGATACCCCTGAACATCGATTATTTCGGGATCTTGACACTGTGTTTCATGATGATGTTCATAATCCATCATTGCCTGTGAGTTCCTCTTCTGCAACTCATAATCCATATGGCCTTCAGACATATTATTTTGTTTTGCTAGAAATACAAGTGGGTATTGTAGCTGAAACAGGATTTCATACATACCTCTCACTACCTAACAAATATCACATTCCTCTCATTACCCAACAGAACGTTTATTTTATTTTTATTTTTTCCAACTGTGTTACCCATGCGGGTACTTTCATGAACATTTGGGAATGCTTAATTGGCAGTATGTTACTGCAGCATATTCACTTTCTACACTTACATACATCCAGTTTTTTGCAGACCATGTTTTTGATGAATCTTAATTTTAATGAGTTTTTCACCTTCTTAATGATAGGCAGGAACCAAAGGCCCTAGGGAGCCATGGCATGATTTACATTGCAAGATTGAAGGTCCTGCAGCTTACGATGTTCTCACAAACTTTGAGCAGCGCTGGAAGAAAGCCACAAAATGGTCTGGACTCAAGCAACGTTTCAAAAGAGTAGCTCATTGGCATGAGGATGCTCTAATAAAGTTGGACCGTATCTCATGGATACTTAGCCCTTCCACATCAACTCCAAATGACAATCCAGCTTTATGGGTTTCTATGCAAGAAGATCAGGAGAATTGGAATGTCCAGGTGATTTATTATGCTGCTCAGCAAGTAAAACACTTGGCCTAATTTGCTTAGTAATAACCTTTCCTTTTCATTTTCCCTTGGCCATCAATTGACAGATCTTTCGCTCAATAGATTCTGGATCTGTGAGGGGGTTCCCCAAGACTGTTCATGCGGCTGAATCTGAGGTTACTTGTTGCTTTGCAAAATGTTCACCTTGTCTTCTCTACTCAAAAGGAAATAAATTGCTATTCCTAGTTTTGACCAGTAGTTCTCATGCCAAGTTTTGTCAAGTTATGTGGCTGTTCCAAGGTCATGCAACATGGTTTATCTCTTCTGTTGCAGAATCTTGTTTGGACCAAAAATTTGGTGGTAGACAAGAGCATTCAGACAGCATACATTCGAGCAATTAGATCTGCCCAGCACTTCATATACATTGAGAACCAATACTTCCTTGGATCATCATATGCTTGGTCATCTTACACAGAAACAGGTTTTAGCAATATCCATTTGACTTCTAGCAGGCAAATTTTCTTTTCAGTCATACCATTTTCCATGATACATGGTCCTTATATCATAGGGAATGATATATATTTAATTTGAAAATGAAAATAATAAATTGACAAGAAAAGTTCAGAGTTGACAGAAATGTAGCTCTCATTGTGCAAGCTGAAAAAAAAAAAAAAGGATCTGCTACTATGCCACTGATTGCTTGTGCAAACTCTGTTCTACAACTCTCCTTATTTTTTCTCTGCTATAGACCCTTTCTCATTGCATCAATCTTTACCTTTTTTTCCCTTTTCTCTTGCTTTGAGTAGGAGCTGATAACCTAATTCCTATGGAATTGGCATTGAAGATTGTTAGTAAGATAAGAGCAAGGGAGAGATTCACAGTTTATGTTGTCATACCAATGTGGCCTGAGGGTGTTCCCACCTCTGGTTCTGTGCAGCAAATTCTCTTCTGGCAGGTAACCTGACAATATCCTTCTTGATGACATTCGCTGCTTGGTGAATGGAAGGAGCAGTCATGATGAAATTAAAAGGCTTTGGATTCTCATAACATAAGTTGCGAGCAAAACGAGCATGGACAGCAAGAAATTAAATTCAATTTTTTTTCTGGCAGTAATATTTGAACAATTAATTACCCAGTGGAATTCAGATCAAATTTACAGTGAACCCTTACAAACTCATACATGTCAATGGTTGACAATAAAATTGCTAGGCAAGAGAGGAACATAGTTGGTGCATTGGTTACCTATCTATCTATCTTCCAATTCCATGGCTATTCTCAATTGCCAAATATATCTACTAGTTGCATCCCCTTTGATATTTTGTAAAATGTAACTATTTTGTTTTCCAGGGTCAGACAATGAAAATGATGTACAAAGTTATAGCACAAGAGTTGAAATCCTCAAACATTGAAAATGCGCATCCTCTAGACTACTTAAATTTCTACTGTCTTGGTACTCGGGAAGAACTTCCTGCAGAAGAGCCTGGGGGTGAAGATAAGTCAGTCTCCAGTTCAGATTCGGTAATTATACTGATAACTTGTGTTCTGGTGACACGTCTTTTCCCTAAGAATAGATTGTCCTGGGGCCAACAGTTTGAAGTTCAATCGAAGAGATTTTACTTATGTCTGCGTGAATGGACAGTTTCTTGTATCCATGCATTATTCACTTGAAATAAATCAGACATGACTAAAATTGTGAGCTTAACTGTGTTATGTATACATCTTATTTTTATCCAATGTTAAGGTTCTTTAAGTTGACTGCCCACAACTCGCAGGAGTCAGATTCAGAAACATCTCAGAGGTTTATGATTTACGTCCACTCCAAAGGTATGATAGTGGATGATGAGTATGTGATTGTGGGCTCAGCCAATATTAACCAACGATCTCTAGCTGGTTCAAGAGACACAGAGATAGCTATGGGTGCATATCAACCACACCACACATGGAGTAAAAGGAAGAAACATCCGCGTGGCCAGGTCCAAACCTCCTTGACATTTTTGCTTGTTTCAGTGCATATGAAACTTTAGAGCTTTGATACCTCCTTTGAAGATATGTAGAATAGCAAATCTGATGGAAGGCCTGATTTTAAGTTGTGCTCTATAAAATCTAATCAGTCTTTCTGTAGCCAGAGTTCGGCTGACGAACTTTGACCTGATTTTATACAGGTCTATGGTTATAGAATGTCATTGTGGGCTGAACACATGGGACTATTAGATGACTGCTTCAAAGAGCCTGAAAGTTTGGCTTGTGTAAGGATAGTGAACACCATTGCTGAAGAGAACTGGAAGAGGTATGCAGCCGAAGCATATTCAAGGTTGCAGGGCCACATTCTGAAATATCCTATTCAGGTAGATGTGAATGGTAAAGTAAGCCGCCTGCCAGGACATGAGACCTTCCCAGATTTGGGAGGTAAAGTCCTTGGATCGCGTTCAACACTTCCTGATGCACTGACTACATAAGCTTCACCTGTTCTTGTTCTAATGCTTCATCCACTTGTGCTTTGAGAGGGGCTTGTTTACACTTGGTTTTGGTTACAGAGTTGTTCGTCAAATGAACCAATACAGCCTCATGTTTAACGCAAGTGCCAAGTGCTTTGCTTTCTGGGTTGTATATCCTGAATCATTCATTCTTCATGTACGCCAAGTTTAAAACTAGTTACTTTCTTTAGTGAGGATACTCTCTCTCTCTCTCACACAGACGAGGAAAGAGAGAGAGAGAGATGGATTATATATGGGACAATATATAGATTGCTGGAAACAGAATTGAAGAGATTGTAGCCAGATATACAGGTAAACAGACGACACAAAAGCTAGCTCCTCAAGGAATTAGAAGTTTACTCCATACAATCTCTCTCATATGACACTTGCTCAGCTTGTGAAAAGAAAGGCAAAATAAAAAACCTCAACATAGGGCTGGGCCTAGTTAACGGTGACTTTTCCAACCATTCCTGCTCCTTGGTGAGGAGAGCAGTAGAAGCTGTAAGTTCCCTTCTCCGTCAAGGTGACGGCGTAGATCTCGCCAGGGGCATTGAGAAGGTCTTCGTCGCTCATGGATATCTTGGAGGCATCCACACCGCTGGGAACAGCATCCTCATCGAACACCACGTTGTGCGGGAACCCGGCATTGTTCTTGAATACGATTTTCTCACCGGCGCTGACGCTGATTTCGCTGGGGACAAAGGCCAAAGAGCCGTCGTCCCCGCCGAGGAGGACTTCCGCGGCCAAGGCGTTGCTGGCTAGCAGGGCGCTGGCGGCTGTGGCTGCAACGGCGACGCCTACTTCCTTGAGTGAGGCCTTGACTGTGAACCTGGGGGAGGTGGGTGCAACTCTGGCCGCAGCCTTGGCTGGGGTGGCGGCGGCGGCGGCTTTCAGGCCGGTGAAAGATGGGATTGCGACGGCGGAGGAGGTGACAGTGGCCATTTTCTTGTGTTTTTGGCGTTAAGGAAATCAAATCAGAGGCTGTGGGGTGGGAGGCTGGGTTTTAAGGTGGAGCGCTTCTTGGTTTGTGTGGTTTGGGATGGAGAGCAATAGGCTTTTGTGGTGACGATTGGATGATAATTGCATGGAATGGGAGGCAGAGAATTGAGGTTATCTGATGGGGATTCCTCTCATTGGCCAAAGCTCGATTTTTCTGCTGAGACGGCATGGGGCCAGCCATACGAGTACAAAGATAAACAAAAGATTCTAAAATAGGAGAAATTACAGAAAGCACCCTGAGTTTTTCTCAAACTCACATTTTGTCACCTGTTTCAAATACCTACATTTACCCCCTGAACATTTAACTCTGTTAATGGCCGTTATCAAAGAAAAGAGAAAATGTTTGACTTTGTCCTCTTTTCTTTCTTTATTTGAAACTTTGCCCCCCTAGTTTCTAATGATTGTAATAGCACTCCTCAACTTGGTTTGATCTTCAATATCAAATCTCACCTTTTGATCATTCTCTTGTCCACACAAACATCGCCAGACTGGGATAACAAATCCCCCTTCTGCTTCTCATTTATCTCCGCTGCCGGATTAGTTTGTTTGTTTCCTCTACAATGGTGATTTGCTAGTGAAGAAAGGCAAAGCAGCCGGAGAAGCCAACGGTCGGCGGTCAGCGAAGCCGACGGTCTATTTCCCTATCCTCTTCTCATCTCTTTCCTTCTCCACCATCGGAACTCAGCCAAAGCCCACTGCTCATCGAATCACTGCCGCTGTTGGGGGAATTGGGAATGAACCCGATGCGACCCGGAATAGCGGGAACGACCCGCTGCTCATCGAATCGTGGGTTCTGATCGCGAAATCGATCTGACCGCCAACAGCGACGCCGATGCCATCGCAACGGTCGGAGATGAAATGGTGTTCCAATCTTTTATTGAAGTAAATCAACCACCGCCGTATCTTCTGCTGCCTCCACCCTCGCCGAATCTCTGCCATTATTCGAGGACAAAGTGATTCGACTCCATCATGACCACGGCGGAGAAGAGGAGGAATGAGATTCTTCTGCCCAAGGGCACAGGCCGAAATCAAGGGATCTTATTGGCGGAGAAAGAGGAGGGATGAGATACTAAAACGGCGATTCCATGAAGGATCCTATCGGACGCGAGAGTGGCGAGAGATCGAGGGTGTCTGGTAAACAGAGCAGAGGTGCAGCTCGCTGTGAGAATGGAGGAGGAAAGGATAAGTGGGATGGTTGGAGGAGATCGCGGCAGAGGTCGCGGCGGAGACCGAGTGGTTGGAGAACCGCCGCGCAGAAGAGAAGAGGAAGAGGAGACATCACGAAGTTAGATGCATAAATTTGGGGGGTCAAATTATCGAAATAAGATGGCTAAGGGTAGAACAGTTTTTCCTTTTTGTGTTTAAACAGATCATTAACGGAGTTAAGGTTGGAGGGGCAAGTGTAGATATGTTAATTTTTTAAGGGTGGTAGTTATAGATGTTTGAAACAGCGAGGATAAAACTCAAGGTTTCGCCAAACCTCAGGGGTTTTTTTTTTGTAAGTTTCCCTCTAAATACACAACACCCCCGTCCATGGCTAAACCCTGAATTTCAACCAAAAGCTTTACTTTTTTGACACTCTAGTCCCTAAAGTTTATTTTCTGTCTTCTCCCTTTGAAACAAGATTTAGTAAAATTTCAAGAGATTTAATACTACCCGTAATTAAAGATTATTGTTAAGATTTTTCTAAACTATCACCCAAGTCATGTATCCACCGTAAAAGCCACCGTTGATTGGAAAAAGGGCAATAAGTTGGAATAAAATGCTAACAGATAGCCGGTAAAAATCTTAATACTAATAAATAGTTACTGATGACTAGAATCTTTAGAAGTTTGTCTAAGTCTTCTTTAAAGAGACAAGAAGATGAAGAAACTTTAGGAAGTGGAAAAGTTAAAAATTCGCAAGCTATAATAATATGAGCTGTAGAAAAAAAGTTGGAAAATTGGAACATTCCCAAAATTAACAAATGTGAAGTTTATCAAGAGGGAACTTTTGATTTGAAAACTATTCCTATAATGGAAGAAAATTATAGGTTTGAATTGTTGTCAAAATATATGATAAAAGGTCACTTAAAAAATCATTACAATTATCTACATGTTGGGTTAGTTCAAATTACTTTGAACATTTAACAAGAAAATGGATTGAATACTTCTGTTATTATTGCTTTGAGATATTGTAGGCATAACAATTTTTCTGATTCTTTACTAAGTATGGTGGAATCAAGTTTATGTGATGAACCAATTTATTTTAATTGTCATCCAAATTTCACTGTTTCCTTGAAAGATCCTAATATCATAAAAGTCTTGACTGTAAGTTTGTAGAAATAATGGCATTTGATTTTGATATACTTAAGGGATCCCAAAACATAGCACTTGTTTACAGAATTTATTACAAAGTAATGACAATACAAATTGAGCCCATGGCTATGCAATTTGATACAAAAAGAGAAACTCTTTTGTTACAAGCCAATACAGAAAATAGTCATGTAGTAATTTCTAGACCAATTAAATGAAGTGACATCAAGCTTCCAAAAAAATGGATCTTCCAAAATGAAAAACCAATAAAACCTTTGAAAACTCAAGAACTAGAAAAAATTATTAAATATGACAATGGCAAAGTTGAAATAAGATTTGGCAAATATAGAATTACAAAAATTAATTTTTTAGAATTAGAACCCTGGAGACCTCCTTCAAGAATTTCTTACAAGCCTCATAGAGCTTTATGTTCTTATGTCCTAGAATATGAGCATGAGAAATTAGTTGGAGGAGTTAGAGAATCCATAGAACAAGTATTACACCTTGTTTATAAAATTGAACCTATCACTCTAGAAAAAGGATAAACACATAAACAACAAAAAGAAGAGTCAAAATCTACATCAATAAGGTCACTCAAACCTAACTTTTCAGGTTTTCAACTAAATTTCATAACATAATCATTTAGGATGGACACTAAAAGTCTAAATGAAGATTTTTTTTCAGAAAAGAATGAAGCTACAAGATGTTGGTTCATGGGCAAATATACTAAAAAGGAAAGAAAAACAATCAAACACCTTTAGTGTAAAAGAATTATGAGAACTAAAAATAATTTAAAATTCTTGGAATTGTTTATCCCAACCCTAGTCTTGAATGAAAAAATTACATTGAATATGTTAGAAGAAACTTGGTCTACTTATAAGACTAAGGATGAAACAGAAATCAGAGCAACACATTTACCTGATGCTACAGTTGGATGAAACAGAAATCATAGCACCATATTTACCTGATACTACAATTGTATTAGAAGAAGAAATAAAAGCTTCATCTTTTAAAATGTTTATAGAAAATCATAAGAATAGTGGAAAACCTACAAAGAAGAAAGATCTCCAGAATCTTATAGAGCAAAACAAATATACAACTTTTTATCCACAATCAATAAGTAAACAAATGAATAGAATTGAGTTATCTTGGATAAGCATAAGTTTGGTCTTACAAAAACTTTAGTTTTTAAGCAAGAAATTTTGCCAAAAACTTCAAAATCACCCATAATTTTTCCTATGAAAATTTCAAAATTTAGGTTAAAGCCAAAAGATTAAAATGCTAATTTAGTTGATCAAATAGCTAAATTGACAATATAATCTTATACAAATCACAAGAAGCCATCCATAAATAAAAAATAAAAAGGCCTCCAAATTAATGTTATTGGTTCTAATGAAGACATTCAAGAAGTTATTAAGCCTCATGAAAAAAGAAATGAGATGTTAGAACTAAATCATCTCAAAATGAAAAGAATAAGAGAAGGACCAATAAAAACTTTGGTTGTAGTTCACCTTTATACTTCAAAACCATCCCCAATTAATTTGAGACTAGGGAATAGTTTTGAACCATATGTTTTTATAGAATATAAAATAGACTCTATAAAAGAATGAAACATAGATAGTTTATCAAAATATCAAATCATAAACATTATACAATATATTATTATATTTGGAATAACTACTAAAAATTAGCTAATAAATCAGACTTAGAAATAGCAAAAATGATTATAGCTGGATTTATAGAACATCTAAGAAATTGATGGGAAAAGTGCTTAACAAAACAAGTCAGGCAAAAGATAAAAAAAATGCAAGAAAAATGGCCACAACACAGCATGAAAGGCATATAATAAACTCAAGTTAATTTGATGTAGTTAATACTTTGTTGTTAACCATATATTCTCATTTTGTTAGTAATACAACAAGTAAAGAAAGTAAAAATAAAGAATTATTGTTAAATTTAAGGTGTAGAACTTTGTTAGATTTAAAATTGTATAAAGATACTCTCCTTGCAAGAATTTATGAAAAAGATGATTGTAGGTCATCAATCTAGAAAGAAAAATTTATTCAAGGATTACCAAAACATTTTGGTCAATTGGTCATAGATCACATCAAAGAAAAGAATCAAGGATAAGTTAACCTAGAAACTTATACTTATGGTCAAATATTAGCAAAAATTAAGGAATTTGGGCTAAAGATGTGCCATAAAATAAAGTGACCGAAATATGTCAAAAGAGAAAATATGGTGTGAAGAAAAAAAATGGGGAAATTTTGTTCCCGATTTGGGTATGACATTCAAAGGCCACGTCTTGAATATGATTCCAAAAAACAAAGATGTATAAATATTATAAGAAATATAGAAGAAGAGGCTTAAGAAATTAGAAGAAAAACATAGATCTTTGAAGAGATATAGGAAAAGAATATTCGCAAAAAATTCTAAGATTTGTTGGAAATGTGAAAAACTAGGACATTTTTCAACCAAATGTAAAACAAAGAAGAAAATAAATTCTTTAAGAGTAGATGAAGGACTTAAGAAGAGTTTAATGTAAATCTTGTTAAATAATAATAGTGAATGTGAAGAAGAACAAAAAGAAATGACTTTTGAAGAAAGTTCTAAAAAAGTAATTGTTATTAACCTTCCAGATAGTTCAGATACTAAATTAGAAAGTAATGATTCTAAGTGTAGTTATGATTCATGTAAGTTACAAAGCACTTTTAATAACTTGCAATGAAACATGATTTAAGTCAATGTTATCACTAAAGAGAATGAAAGAATTATAGAGTTTGCTAAGAAAATTAATGATATGAAATTGAGGAATTTTTTTTTTGTTTAAGTACCTTGATAAAGTAGGAAAACAAGAGCACTAACAGGATAAAGGTCAGTATCCTAAAAGAAATTCTAAAAGAATTAATAAATTACAAAAAAGCTATAAGAAGCCAACTGTTACAGAATTGAAAGGTGAAATTTCAAAAGTTAAAGCAAAAATAAAATATTTAAAAAATAGAATTGAGATTTTAGAATGATATGATTTTGGAGCATATTATCAAGATAATAAAAAAGATGAACTTATCATGGAAGATATGAAAGAAATTGATTTCAGGGCAAAACAAAGAAAAAAAGGGAAAAATGTTCCAGGAACAAATAAAGAAAAAAAAGGTGATCCTCAAAATATACCTTTTTATATTAATGAAGTTTGTTCTATGCCTAATTAGATATTACAAGCATAATGACTTAGTTGGTAGATAATTAGTTTACAATTATAATAGCAATTCCAATTATTTTAAGAACTAATAGAAACTGCATTAAAGAAGAAATTGTCCCTTATCAGTACTTGGATAAATATTTTTGGATTAATCATAGTGGCAAATAAAAAAAAAATTTATAAGGTTTAAGTTGACAAATTTGGATGTGTTCAATAATGATGTTTGCATTAAACAACACTTCACAGTTTTAAACATGATTCAGGACATAATTTTAGGGACTCATTTTTTAGTTGTTATTATGTCGTTTAAAGTTGATACAAATGAAATCTTTACCAGAAAATTTGGAAAGAAAATTACTTTTGAGTTTGCTGAAACATCTAAAAGATCTTGGTTAGAAGAACATACCATAGATCTAGGAAGAAAGCAAAATGTGTTTACAAGAGGAAGTAAAATACAAGAATGTTGAAGAAATATTAGAAAAATTATAAGAAAAATAGAAAATTGAGCACTTTAAGGGAATTCTAGCAAAAATAATATGTGCAGACACTCCAAATTCTTTTTAGGAAAGAAAAAAACATATTGTGAATCTTTCCTATGAACCAGGATTTAATGATACAAACATTTTTACAAGATCAAAAGTTATTTAAATAAATGAAGAATTAATGGCTCATTGTAGGAAACAAATCCAAGATTTGTTAATAAGAAGTTAATCTGAAATAATTCTTCTCTATGGAGCTATTATGCTTTTTATGTTATTAAAAATGCAAAAATTAAAAGAGAAGTGCCAAGGTTAGTAATAAATTATAAACCTCTCAATAATGTACTTCATTGGATTAGGTAAATACCTAATAAAAAAAATTATTGTCAAGACTTCATAATGCTACTGTTTTCCCTAAGTTTGATATGAAGTCAAGATATTGGCAACTCCAAATTATCAAAGAAGACAAATATAAAACAGGATTTAGTATTCTATTTGGACATTCTAAATGAAATGTCATGTCTTTTAGGTTGAAGAATGCTCATTCAGAGTTCCAAAGAGTCATGAATGAAAATTTTAATCCTTATTGTTCTTTTACTATTGTTTACATTGATGATGTTTTTATGTTTTTCTTAGTCAATTGATCAACACTGGAAGCATTTGAACAAGTTCACAAAAATAGTAAAAGAGGCCGAACTAGTGGTATCGGCAAAGAAAATGGAAATGTTCCAAATGAATGTTAGATTTTTAGACCATATGATCTATAAATGAATAATTAAGCCCATCGATAGATGAATAAGTTTTGCTAATAAATTTCTAGGTGGAATAAAGGATAGGAAATAGTTGTAAAGATTTTTAAGGAGTTTTAAACTATATTACAGACTTTTATAAAAATCTTGCTAAGAATTGCAAATCTTTATTTGACAGGTTGAAGAAGAACCCTTCAGAATAGGGAGAAGAATAGACTAAGGCTGTTCAAATAATTAAAAGAAAAATAAAAGAAATATCTTGTATTAACATTCCAAATTCAAAAGCCTTTAAAGGTAGTTGAGACAGATGTGAGTGACATAGGATATGAAGGAATATTAAAATAGAAAATTGGTAAAAAAAAAAACAATTAATATGATTTACTTCAAGAATCTAGAATCAAGCTTAGAAAAACTATGCAATAGTTAGAAGAAAATTTTGGATATTGCCCTTTGTGTTATAAAATTTAAGAAAATCTCCTCAATAAGAAATTTCTTATCAAGGTTGATTGCAAGGTGACAAAAAATGTTTTGTTTAAAAATGTTAAAAATTGGGCATGTAAACAAATTTTTGCTAAATGGCAAACTTTCTTATTTGCCTTTGATTTTGATATAGAATATATTGCTAGACAGAAAAACTCTCTACTTGATTTCTTAACCAGAGAATTTTTGCAAGGAAGAAAATATTACAAACAACAATAAGAACAAAAACATTCCCTGCCAAAAAATCTAGGAAGAAGTAGAAGCAATGGAAATGAACATGATGTCATACACCAACTTACTAGGAAAAGAAGAACTAGAATTGGAAGAAAAAATAACCAAAGCCATCTTGGCTCAAAATCATGTATATCTAGACACACATGATATTCCTGATAAAGTAGGAGAATCTTCGCAGAAAAAGAAGATGATTGAAGAAGGATCTTTCATGAAAAGAGATTTATGGAATGGTAATGATGAGCCACTAACTTTTCAAAAAAGAAGAAATTATGAGAATTACTAGAGTAATTTCCCAAGAAATCCAATGAAAGAATACCATTACAAGGCCTTCAAAAGCTCAAGAAATTATTATGCTTGGACTAAGTATTCCAACAGTATACTAAGAAATTGATAGGGAATGTTTGATTTCCCTAGAAAATAAATATATGAAACATTTATCAGTTTTTGAATCAGCAGAAAAATATTGGCCAAATCCCTAGAATCCTTAGTGGCAGTTTTAGGCCATCAAGAAACCTTCATTTTTTGAACTCATATTACAGGAAACTAGCTCAATTGAGATTGAGCATAAATCAAGGAGAACGAAGATCAAAATTGGTGATGAATAAAAAATGCCCGCAAAAAAATTCATTTCAGAAGTAAGAATCTTCTTGTTAAAGATCTCAAAGGTTTGGACTTTCAAAAAATGGGGAGTTCCTTCAAGCAGAAGAACAATCTTAACTCAAGGAAAGTTTGAGAACATATTGTTCTCTAATTGGGACTATATGAAAGCTTGGTATGAAGTTTTTCATATTCAGAATAGAGATCACTAACACTCCTAAATAATCCTATTCAAAACTAAGCAAATGAAGTTCCTAAATTAGTTTTACAACAAGTATTAAGGAAGGAGTTTGTTTAGATACTCTCTCCTGGAACAAATCCAAAAATGCTTTGATTGGTTTTGCAAATATCAAGAATAGTTTTGCAAAGAAGGTTAAGTGGTGCCTCTCCAAGAATTTTATTTTATGGCTACGTACAATATTTCATGGATCCTCTAGTGACATTATAAGAAGAGGGAGGTGGATTACCATAAGCATCTCACACGGTCACACCCTGCCTAGAAAAAGTATGGGAGACTAAGTGGTGGGACAAATATGTTATTAATTTGTATCTGCCAAATGCCCTTAGACTCAACAAAATTGATATTATTGATGAAGAAGAAAATTCAAATGAAGATTTCCTGGACATTATGCTGAGCAGGTTTTATGAGGGAGGAAAATTCAAAGATAATGAAATTCCTCTTTCTGTCATGAATGAGAAGATCATGAGATATGCATAAAACAGCTCTCTAAAAAAATAATCAAGAAGACTTTTTGTCCTCAACAACATCACATGACTAGTTTAGTAAATCTAATAAAACAGACCCCCCCCCCCCAAACAAAAGTAAAAGCAGTTCTAGCTAAAATGCTTTTACTTTCATGTGAAAATATTCTGTCGTAGAAAATGACAAAGAAAAAAGAAAGCCTCCACTTTTGATGGTCCAAAAGGATAATAATCCAGGAAAGCAAAAGGCCACTAGCATAGTGGTCACAGATTTCCTTGTTTTCCCATTAGTGGATACCTATTAGTGGATACAATTTTATCTTATCACCAATGTCTGAACCTTCTGCCTATAAAAGAAGGCTCCTTCACTAGGAAAGACACCTTTCTCTTCTCTAAGCATTCCTTGAGTCCATGTGTAGGACCCTTACTCTATTTCTTCTACTTTAATTAGCATTATTCTATTTTTTTTTCAAATGGTGTTGTTGTGTGTGCTCTATAGCTTTAAAGGTACTACTGAGGCTCAGTGTATTGTTTCAACAATATCAAATTATAATCATTCCTTTGTTCCTCATCTATGTGTATAAACTAGCATTTACTAGTTTACTGTAAGTCTATGTTATAAGCAAATAAATTACATGTGTGCAATTCAAGTTTATATTTGTGCTTGATATATGTTTTCAATTGTTTATGTTTGTGTTTAAAATACCTAGGCCATATTGCTATCAGTGCCATATGCTTGTTTATTTCAACTTTGTGTACTAATTGCATATTTTAAACTCTAGGTCCTTATGTGTAAAAAGCTAAAAACTTTGAGGATTTTTAGTGAAAAGAGCGGTGCAAGTACATCCCTGTATTTTAGAAGGGTCCCAAATAAACCAACCCTTCTCCATATCAGTCTTGTGGAGAATTCTGGCAGAACGGAAATGGGTAGACCATGGAGTAATAGACACCGGTTTAACTGTGCTTGCTTTAAATATATATAAGAGAGAACTCCCCATATTGAGAAGTGCAATTCAACAGAATTCAGCAAACCTTTTTTTAATCCTTTATTAACCTAGTAGTTAATGACCAATTCGTTTTAACTTAAGTCAACTTAATTCAAAATAACTTATTTTTATGTTTACATCTTTTTTACTTGAAATCAATTTTATTTGAAAGTCAATATTATTTAAGTGAAATAATCCATTGATTGTAAAATTTTTATAATACTATTAATTTTTTATGAATTTTTCTTTTTTAAACATTAAAAAAGAAAATTTCATAGAAATTTAACAACATGATAAAAATTTTGTTTTAAATGGATTATTACACCTATATAATATTGGCTTTCAAATGAAATTGGTTCTAGATGAAAAAGATTTAAAACCATTTTAGATTAAGTTGACTTAAATTAAAACGAATTGGGTGTAAGTCTTATGAGTTGTCATAAGATTGATAACTTAATCTCACTTCTTGTAGCCTCCTGTATATTATTATCCACACCAAAAGGTGGTTCAAGTAACCAATGAATTTGAATGTTAACCTAGAATCAACGACAGGATGCAAATATTTTCAACTTAGTGGTTCTGGATGTACATTTATGGCTATAAACTAGATATTTTCAACTTTTTAATGCTGAGAAATAGCCGCCATCGTTTTTCAGGGAAACCAAAAAGCCACAACCTTGATTACTTGTCCGATACTAGTCCATTAGCATATTTAAATGAGGTTTTCTCTGAGACATGCCGCGTTCCGAAAGCGAGAGTTGGACTGGGGGCGAGAGCAATAAGAACGGGAGTGGCAGTTAAAAATGGAAGCATGAGTGCAAGAGCAGTAGCAACAACTTAAAAGAATTATGTCGCCTGGAATTTTCTCACTTCTTAAAATTCTACTTTCAAATTTCTAGGAGAAGAAAAGAAAAATCTAAATAAAACCGCTCCAGAGACCATTTGAAACTGTGTCCTACGAAACCATGGATGAGAAGTTGGGGAAAATGACGACGCAACATATCAAGCAAAAGTAGAAAGAACAGAAGCTGAATAAACCGCTGCATTTACCAATGACCCTTAGAAACCCTTCACTGACTGCTCCTCAACTAAACTGGGTTCAAGTTCAACTCCTTATCATGCCACATAAGCCATGAAATTACGCATGAATTAAAACATTCGATTATAGGCATGGAAAAGCCCAAAGTCACATAATTCTTCTATTTTAAATCGCTGCTTCTGCTCTCAACTGGTACTCCAGCTCTTATTTTTACCTCACTTCTACTTATTTAAATTTTCAAAAGTGACACTTATCTGCTCTCTGCCCTTGCTTTTGAAATGTTTTGTGTGACTTACGGCATGCCCAAAATCATTCAAGGCACCTTAGATGAAGCATCAAATCTGTTTCAAGGCAAGACGAGAGCAACAATGCTCCAAGAAGGATGAGCTCCAAGTACGAACAACATTGTGATGGTCATCGCAAATTAACATGGTAGACTGATTTCCATCTCGCAAATAGAACTGCGACATAATTTGCCTCTGCCTCGTCTTTCGTGAGGTACTGGGCTGCGTTAACACAACTTGCACAAGTAACACAACATAAACCACAAATATATCCAGCTCTCGGTAGAAAATGCAAAGCTGCTGTCACACCTGGAAACGATAATCGCTAATATGTGATTGCAAGTTACCCTGACAATCTCTTACTAAACCATATCTCCATAGCAGCAATTTTCTGTTCCTCTCCCACATGAAGCACATCGAACTTCTAGGTAAACCATTAATCAACCCAAGTAATAGGCCTCATTGAAAGGCAGCATCTGATATCTGTGAACCAGGTCAGGCATCTTAATATCTTAACAGACAAGCATGCTGCAAAAGAATGCCTGATTTCAGAGACAGAGTACTATCATCGATGCAAGCTTCAAGCAAGTCAATGCCAATACAGGTTTTTCTTCTACGGTAGGCATGAACAAACATACAGGCTTCATCGCCCTGTGCAAAAGCGACTCAATGCCAAGGAAGAAAGCATACTATGATACATCAAAACCGGAAAACAGAGATGAAGCAAAACAATCAAAATGAAAGCCTAGTCACTGTTTCAAAGCTTTTTGTTATCAATTACCCACTAGCAGAGATGTAAAACATCATATGCAGCACAATAGCACCTAATTACTAAAATAACTGCACTAACTGTTCTCATATTCATATTGAAAGCGTATTTACAAAGATTATATATATGTCAGTTTACCAGGAAGGAAAATGGAATGTACAACCTATAGAGAAAAAACCTTATCTTTCAGACCCGAAATTCCTCATCCCCCTCGTCATCTTCATCCAACAACTTGAAACCCAAATTCCATTTTGGGTCTCCTTTGTAGTTGAAGCTTGGATCTACATAGCACTTCATCTCGGTAAACAGGTTCAGATTATCCACCAACTTGTGGAAAACATTGCATCCACAGCACTGCAAGCGAACAATTCAAAGCCTAAAAAGATCAGGAACAAGAAACAATACACTAACAGATTGAATCCACATTCTCTCTTCAAGTGTGACAGAGCCCAAGAGATTGCCTGAACAAAAACGGTGCCGTCGGTGTAGGCGTGGGGATTGATGGCTCGGGTGGTTCTCTGGCCGCAGACGTTGCAAGTAAAGGCAACAAGCATGCGCCTTCGCGGTGACTTGGTGAAGAGGGACCACGGGAAGGTGGAGACTCTCTCCGTACCGGATCCTTCGTCCGGTCTAGCAGGCACAGGCGGACCCTCCATACCCGAACCTGTCGTCCAGCCCCGGACAGAAGCTGCGCTTAGAACCAACCCCATCGCCGCGTCCTAATAAAATGCCCCAAAACAGACCACAAAATTACGGATCGGCCTGCGAATTAGAAGTCGGAGACAGGAATTGTAGACATACCTTGGAAAAGGTCTGATCGCCGAAGAGAGGGACGATGCTGGAGTTGTTAGGATTCGAATGAAGATCGAGATCGTTACTTTCTTCTGATTAAAAAACGAGAAAACACCCATCAAGCACAAATCAAGAGAGAGGCGGAAAAAACGAGACAAAAGCAACCGCGAATGGAAGATAGATACTTTTGGAAGATGAATGAAGACGAACGATTCTGGGCAGCGAACCCTTGCGTCTGGGAGAGAAGATAGAAAGGGGGGAGGGGGACGATGATACGATGGCTGCGGTGGCGCTGACGCTTTCCATGGTGTGAATTGTGAATAGCTGGCTGCCACTGTAATCTCTAGTTCTCTACCCTCTCTTCTAGCCGTCCAAGATGATCTCTTTAGTTTCTCGCCTGGCGTGGCGTTCGATTTTCTGTTGAATTTTCCTGTTTTAAATAGGCCTAAATGCACCATTAGTCCTCTAACTTTCCAACTCGCATGAGTTAGTCCCTTAACTTTGACTCAGTATTACTTAGTCCTAAAACTTTGCAAAATCATGCGACTTAGTCCTCAAACTTATTGAATAGTGCAACTTAGTCCTTCAACTGTCAGGAAAAACTACAACTTTAAGCTTTAACTTCCAATCTTTCAGCAAAATGACCATTCTATTTAGGAACTTCTATTATCACCAAAATTATAGGTTAATAAACTTTACTAAGTTGTTAAATACATAATTAACAAATTAAATAACTTACAAAATGATAATTAAAAAAAATTATATATAATAATTTTAAAAAATTATAATTATTTAATAATTTATATTTTTCTTATTTTTTAGAAACTACTTTGGTTGATTTATTGGAAAGCAAAAAAATTATCTTTCATGCACTCCACTATTATGTTGATCAATTATTTTTTTAGGTATTTTTTCTCACTTTTTTTCGTACAAAATGTGCAATATTACAAATTTATGAATTTAAAGATCATTTTGGAAGATTTTTTCTTTTTAAGTATATTTAGTTTTCAAACAATTACTAATAGTATGTATAATTTAAAAGAAAGAAATCTAATAATTACTAATATGAAATTAGCATTAAATCTCTAGAAATGGCTTAATGGATAGATTCCACTGAGTTAGAATATTAACTATTTTTTTTCTTTTGATAGATTCCAACTAATATTTATATTTGGACAAAAGATTTAAATTAAACAAAAAGAAGCCATTAATGTGCAAGAAATTAAAGAAATAAAGAAGGTAAAGAAAAACTAAGAAAGAAGATAAGGAAAAAAATCATTCCAAAGTTAGAGGTTGGATTGTCTTTTTGTGTGAAAAAATTGCTAATAATGGGGAATTTATATTACAAAAGTAAGAAATATATAGGAAAAATAAATGATCAAAGTAAAGGTGGAGAAAATAAAAAATGGATTTTTTTTGGCTTTCTAGTTGGAATCCATCAAAAGAAAAAAAAAAGTAGTCAATATTCTAATTAAGTGAAATCCATCCATTAACCTAGTTCTAGAGATTCAATGCTAATTTCATATTAGTAATTATTAGACTTCTTTCTTTTAAATTAAACATATTATAAGTCTAAAATTGTAATTTTTTTTGTTATTGTTGCTTTTTATAAAGGGGACATATCCTTACATTACTTTTTCTTTTTTTATGGTTTACATAACATTTTTTTCTAGAATCAAAAAGTTCAAAGACTTAATATAAGAGTTTTAGCTAATACCTATATAAAAGTGGGTAAATTATACTATTTATTTTTAATTTTTTTCTTTGGAAACAAATGATAAAAGCCAAGAAATTTATAGTACCATCTTCATTAACATGAGAATTGCAATGGATAAATTAGTTTTAAGATGATGTGGTATACTAACTCTAAATCATAAAATATTAATACCAAAAATATTAATTTGAAAACTAAATCTACTTTAAAAAAAACTCTTCCAAAACGATCTCTAAATTTATAAATCCTTAATATTGCACGTTTTGTAAGAAAAAAAATGTGAGAAAAAATATTTAAAAAAATAATTGGTCAACATAATAATAGAGTGCATAGAAGATAATTTTTTTGCTTTCCAATAAATCAAGAAAAGTAGTTTCTAAAAAAATAATCAAAATATAAATTATTAAATAATTATAAAATTTTTAAATTATCATATATAATTTTTTTGAATGATCATTTGTAATTTATTTAATTAGTTAATTATGTAGTTAACAATTTAGTAAATTTTGTTAACCCATGAGTTTGGTGATAATGGAAGTTTCTATAAAGAAGGGTCATTTTGCTGAAAGATTGAAAGTTCGGAATTAAAGTTGCAATTTGTCTTGACAAGTGAAGTAGGGGTGAGCATGGGTTGGGTAAACCCGAAACCGAAACCGAACCACCACTATTGGGTTGGGTAAAAATTGATCATGGTTCTCGGGTTGGTTTCACATATAGGAGAACCGACGGTTTTTAGGTTGGTATGGAACCAACCCGAGGTGGAACCGAACCCGAGATATATATATAATTATATAATAAAAATTATAATATTACTAATATATCCACACACACACACACACTTATTTCTTTGAAGTATTATGATGGTTATTTTGTGTTTTTATATTAAACTCTTAAACTGATGTTCCAAATTGAAACAGTATGGAAGTTATGGGATCATTTACGAAATTTCTCCATATTTACTTAAATCACTTTACTTCATAGACCCACCACTCCTAAATCATTTTCCTTTCAATCTTTCATTTCAAACTACTATTTATGATACAATTATGATATTTTTTTCATTTGAGTCATGCAAAATTAAAAATTTATGACATCAACATATTTTAGGTTTTGATACTGAAGAAAATGGTCTTAAAGACTCAATTTTCCATATTGAATGTCATACCAATATTGAAATTACTAGAATAAAGTAAACTAGTTGAGATAAAAGATATCCCACAAGCAACTCTTTTGAACCATTTTTGTAAGAACAACATTTTAAACTCTTTTGAATGTATCTAAGTACATATATTTAAATATTAATTTAATTGTATATTATGTTGAATATGTCATAAAACTGATTATGGATGTAGATTTATTGAATTTTGGTGTTGTTATAGATATATGGTATAAACCGAAAAACCCGAGAACCAGAACCGAGAAACCCAGAACCATGGTTCTGGTTCTGTTCGGTTCTCGGTTCTGGATTGGGTAGAAAAATTTTGGAACCGAGGCCATTTCGGGTTGATTCGGTTCTACCATAAAACCGAACCAACCCGACCCATGCTCACACCATTTAAAAAGTTTGAGGACGAAGTCGCATGATTTTACAAAGTTTGAGGACTAAGTCATGCTGAGTCCAAGTTAAGGGACAAACTCGTGTGAGTTTTCAAAGTTAGAGGACTAATGGTGCATTTAGGCCTTTTAAATAAAGTCGGCCAAGAATCTGGGCTTCAGCCGAACAAGCCCATTCGTTCGCTCAAACTTAATCGGCTCTCCGTGGATTACAAACGACAACCAGATTTTGTCCAGACCAATTCATTTCGAATACTTAAAAGTGTGGTATCTTTGTGTTATTAGGGATGTCAAAAATTACCCTATAAATAAGTCTCTATCCTTCCAAAATCAAGTTACTTGAAAATGAAACCGACCCACTCACATCACTCCAAAATTAGTATATTTATATTTAAATTATGATTTTATTTTAAAATAACATTATAATTTAATATAAATTACTATATATTACTTTAATTTATAATTTTTTAGTTATTAATTAATTACAAATATACATGATTACTGGGGAGAGAATTTAAAATTATCTAAACCCGACATAAAACTGACTCGTTGACATCTCTGTTATGAATCTCCAACACGATTACACGAAAATATATATATATATATATATATATATATATATTTTATTTCTCATGTGCTTCGTTACGAAAACCTTGTATAATCTTTTTCGTTTTAACTCTTTTGGTCTAAATTTCGTGTGTGTGCGTGTTGTGTGTGTGTGTGTGTAAAACTGTTTGTTATATCTTTTTTTTATTCCCCACTTTTTTGAGAATAACGTTATTTTATTGAAAAAGAAATGATTCTAGAAAGCCATTTACCAAATTAATTCTACAAAGTGAGGTAATAATTTATGCTCATAGGGAAGCAACTTAATTTGCAACATACAAGATCTACAAAGTGATGTAGATTGAGGGATGCCGTCTAATTACATGAGCTCTCTCAATTCATTAATGCCAATCAATTATTCTTTAACCAGTGGGCTAAGTTGATATGTTCTGCAAAGTTAGGGGTTAATATGAACTGCGTTTTAGATTGAGGGATTAACTAAACTTGGTCAACTTTATCTTTCTGTTTTTTCTTTGGTAATTAGGAAAGAGCATTGAGATTAGAGAGCCAAGGTAGAAAGGCAAAATAGATGTAATTAGTTGGTATGCTTCTTCAACTGCAAGATGTCTGATTGTTATCAACGATATACATTTAAACCTTAAGAGTATAGTTCTTACTTCCTGCAAAAGATGATTCACACATATAGGCAACTGCTTCATCAAAAATAAAAAGGAATTTTTAAAAACAATCAGTTAGGGTGGTGACATTAGAGAGAGCTAATGACTACAAATGTAAGTACATTTAGGATTGTTCTAACTCGCACATGGAGGGAGGACTTGGTTAACTGAGTTGGGAGTTTTTGACACACTTAAGCCAAATATTTTATTGATTTTACAAGGCACCCTATAATATAGATACACATTATTTGTGGATTTGTGATACCAAAATGGACAATGAATGAAGTCCCTTAAATAAAGGGTCCTAATACGCAGCCTATCAACATTGGTCCATGTGATTTACGAAATCTTACAGTTTGATTAACGGTCTATTACAAACGGTTGTCACTGACCGTTATGATATGTTTTTTCTTAAACAAATTATAAGAAAGCATCACTTGAAGAAAAATGTTTCACCAAATATATTCTAGTCTGAGTATATGTTATATCATATGACGCCAAACACTGCTTTTATATTTTCATTAATGTGCTTTCTCATTTTTTATGCGAATTTTTTAGGATGATCAAGATAAATGACTTGTCTCTGAGCCCAATTTCAAGGTATTGTAAAAAACAAGTACTTTAAAATGACACTCACAATGTCCAAAAATTATTACAACATATTTTATTTTGGACAATTTTAAATCTTTACAATATTTTCATATTTAATAAACTATTTTATCATATTACTCTTTAAACTATCATTTTGATATTTACTTCTTCCAACTTTCTCAATTTGTATGAGAAAAAAATTTTAAGGGTAATACACAAACTTTTTCTACTTTCTTAATCTTGATCCAAGCCAAATTAAATGGTTCATTAAATATGGGAAGAATGAAGTAATAGCTTATAAATGAGAAATTGTGAAAAGTTCAAAAGCCCCATTAAGGTTTACCCTAATCTACATTTACCTCCCTTATTTTTGAAATCTTATATTTTACCCCTGAAACGTCATCTTCCTAACTATTCTTTAAGCCATAAAAATAGGGAAAAGCCATCTTTGCAGTAAGTCTTTCCACTTACATTACAATAAATCAGCCTATTTGCGATGAGAAAATTCATATCTTTATCATGGCACAAGGCAAACTCGTTATGGAAAGAATCATCTCAAAAAATATCGAAAAAATCTCATAGTTTATAAGAGATTGTCGTGATATCGAGGTAAAAATGTGATGACTCTAATTGTCACAAAAAAAGTGATGATTCTGCAATGATAAGGAAGGCAGTGATTTTGCCTCAGTCTCACATTGACAATTTTGCAATGGTTGCTACTTGCCTCGATTATAGTCGTCACCCTTGATCATCGCTTTAGCCCCATTCTATTGTAGTGTTTGAAACTCCAACCCTAGACTTCCACATCTAACAATCGTGTCCTCACTTGGCAAATCTTTTGGTGATCTTCCTTCCGCCTCTACACCAAAAGTTCTCTACTTCATCAATTTGAAACAGAGTTTGACTGAATTTAAAGTTAGTTATAATGTTGTTGAAGTCCAACCCAGTCGATGCCATAAAAAATAAAAATCCACATTCAATTTTAATTCCCCCCACCCCAGATAAAATGTCCTTTCACCATTTGCCAGTGGTTGCAAAATTCATGGATAGATGAAATAGATCCTTGAAAAAGAAATAAGAATACTAACATGCAATCGACACTAGAAGCAAATTTCAGAAAGGAAGATCAGAAAAATAATCTACCCAACCACTTGTTATCATCTTCAATTTTTTAATCTCTATTAATTGGGCATGTAAACGATTGCTTAGCTATGTGTTTGTGTCTTTAGGAATCTGTGAAGAGAAACACAAATTTGAGGTTTTTCTCAACCGGTAGTGGCTGATAACGTGTCTAAAACACTAATACATGGCTGAGATCGCTGTCGTTTTTGAGTAGGCAACAGAGTCGAATCAAGATTTATATTTGTAGATGGTGAGCAACAGCAAGATTCGGGTCGTCTTGATGAACTACTGGCTAATTTGGTCGACAGCAAACGAGTCATCTTCAGCTAGGAATAGGTGGCGGTAGAGTGGGAGAAGCAAGAGAGAAATTCAGGATTTGGTCGATGAGTAGTGTTGAGAATGATTTTGGGTTCTGTGATCTTTTTTTTTTTTTTGTTTTGTTTTTTTAGTTTTGAAAGTTCCAATGATACATAAAACATAATGATGTACTTTATAGTATTCTGAGAATTAATTTTTAAAATCAATGAAGATGAATAAAATTATTTAATCCTAAAAATGATACTTAGAGGCAAAGTGATCTAGTCTATGATATGAGGAGTAAAATATAGGTCTTGAAAAATATAATGGGTAGGTGTAAGTAGATCAAACCTCAGTGTGGTTTTGAAAGTTTCCCATGAAAACTAGAGAAATCCAAAATAGAAATATACAAAATAGATATGCAAAAGTTATGTAATATGAAAATATTAATAGAAGTACTGAATACCTATGAAAATCGAAAAAATAAACCTAATAAGAAACTTGGTCAATTGTTTTTTATTTATACAAAGTCAATCTATGTGAAAATGATAATGAAAAGCTATGTATATGAAATATTAGGACAGATACATATATAGAAAAATCTAAATGGGAAGACATGAAGTATAATAGGAGTAATAAAATAAATATATTCTTATGCATGTTGCACTCTAGCAGTTGTAACCTAAGTGTAGGTTGTCGCAAGTAATAAAATATCGGGAGTCCGAATGTCGAACCGCAGGGAAGTGAATTAAAAATACAAATTATTATAGGATTTTGAGAGAGAAAGTATTTGGTGCAAAGTGTGAATAAGTATTGATTAAAAATTCAAATTCAAATAAAATAGCTAAGGTTAGAGGATCCACTTTTAGTATATCGATTATGATTAATTTTAGCCCATCTTACTACTCAATTAGGATCCACACATAAAGGAGGTCCTAATAGGGGAATTTAGTTAGTATTAACATTCATTGATCTTAAAACGCCAACACTTGCTAATAGGTTCAAATATCCATCATGTCAACCTTTATCGACAATAACTCAAGATTCCAATATAGCCATCAGAACCATGTTCTACAGAGGGAATCAGGCAGCTTTTGTGCCAATGATTTGACTATGATGAATCAAGACTCATTCTTAACAAGGAAGGAAGTTAAATAGATTAAAGAAGAAAATACCGTTAACGTTGTGATCCATTCAAATCAATCATAAACCCCTATACCAAAAGCTTCACCCTTTTACCTTAGTAACAAGAAGATTAGTTAGACATAATAAAAGTAAACAACATGTAGAAAGATGAAATGAATATGGATTGAAAGATCAAAAGAAAGAACAAGAACAAGAATGAGAAAACACTTGGACAAAGCTTCGGTATTGAAAATTAGAACAAGAACAAAGGAAAAAAACTAAAGATGATACAAGAACATAGAAATAGCCTAAGAAAATGGCATCCTTCACCCTCCCCCCAAAGTGCCTATTTATAGAGTTTTGGGGTGGGTGAAATGGTAAAAATAAAATGGTAAAATGTAGGTAAAATGTAGGTAAATACAAATTAACAATGGCAGGCCGCAACTTCTTTTAATTTTTCAGCCATCATAGACATTATATCAGCTCTTCCTCAAAACATAGAAGTTGTAGATCTCCTCTTTAGCTTTGAATTGATAGCTTGCTCATTCAAATCGAACATCCGTAACTCAAGTTATGATTTTTCTACCGAAACTGCTCTTCAGGACATAAAATAACGAAGGGTCTCATCTATAATCAGATTTCGGCGATGAAAACAATCAAACTAGCTTGCGGAATGAAGCAGAGTTGAAGATCTATGTGTTGGCTTTCGAATGAATTTGAAATCACTCAGTTCCGATGCCTATAGCTTCAGTTATGTTTTTTTCTCGTGAAGGGTCACAAAATGATGATTTTTACCTGCATAAAAAATAATTATTTAATATATATATTTTAATATTAATGAACAGTAAATCGCGTATGAACAGAAAAATATGTGTATGAACATTAAGTCGGTGAATAGTGACAAGTGAATAGTACCCGGGTGGAAAAATGTTCAAAATATAAAAATTAATCATACTCAAAGTGTATAATGATGATTTAAACCTTTAATAACAATACACTTATGAGTATTCATTAATGCATAAAGATTAAATACTCCATCTGTCTCATGTTTTTTGAAACATTTAATTTTTTTAAATAGTCTCACTTGAGTTTATTTACATTATTGTTTGTTAGAAAAAAAATTAAAAAAATATATTTAGAAAACAAGTCTTTATTTATCATTTATATATAAAGATGCACATGGGGAAAGCAAGGATATCATTTATATACTAAAATATTGAAAATAAAAAAATTATAAATTAATTTCTGAATAATGAATGTTGTAAAGAATTTAGAGCAGATAAAGTATATTTTTTTTACTTACATTTATGCACATATATACATTATTAAAAAAACTAGTTTTTCCAGCCAGCAAATTACCAACGGCTTATACGTTAGTAATTTTTAACGAGTTAGACCATTGGTAAAAAAATTTGAAATTTACCAATGCGTCAATTTACCAACAGTCTAATATGTTGGTAAATCAACTATTTTTCAACAGGTAAATTACCAATGCGCGTGCACATTAGTAATTACCAATGTACGTACACGTTGGTAATTATGAATATATAGTATTATATTTTTAATAATAATAATAATAATATATTATTATTATTATTATTATTATTACTATTATTATTATTATTATTATCATATATAAGAATATATACTTCACTTATATCATATATATACATTAAATATATATATATGATACATACAGACTTTAAATAATGTATCATATGTATCATATTTATATATTTTTTATAAGAGTAATAATATGTATAGTTTTAAATATAATACTTACTATTATTGTTATTATTAAAAATATAATAATATATATTTGAAATATGTCATATAATAATCATATATGAAATTATATATTTTACAAAGTACAATTTTAAAATTGTAAAAAGTAAAGTAATATTTTTTAAAACATTTTTACAAATAATAATTATAATTTAAAATATGCATTATCATACACATAAATAATAATAATAATAATAATAATAATTATTATTATTATTATTATATTTATATTTATATATGTATATATATCATATTTACAATATATAATAATAGGGTAAAATCCATATGTAGTCCCCTAACTTTAAGGATCGTCCTAATGTGGTCCCTTAACTCAAAAAGTGGCTCTTAAAGTCCCGTAACTCAACTTAAGTGTCCTATTTTGGTCCCTACCGTCAGTTCAGGCGTTATTTCAGACGGAAATTGCCGACGTGGCACCTAAACTGCCACATGGCATCCTATTTTATGGCAATAAGTGATGAGACTGAAAGAATAATAAACCTTAGGTTAGATTTGACACAACAAATAATTTTAGGGACTTAAAAAGTTGATAGCCCTAATTTCATCTTCTTCCCCAACTTTCACCGTCCGCCACCCACCGTCCGCCGCCCACCGTTTTCGCCCGCGATTTGCTCTCCTGCCGCAAACCCAACCTTAATTTCTCCATCTCCCTCCTCTCCTGCCGCAAACCCCGCCTTCCTCCATCTTCCTCCTCTCCGCCGCCAACCCTACCTTCCTTCGTCTCCCTCCTCTCCCGTTGCCAACCCCACTACTCCTGTTCGGGATTCCTCCGGTGCTTACACGATTCACATTGGTTGGCGGCCTTTCGCAATTACTAGGTGGCGTGGTCTAACCTCCCGCCTCACCTCCGTTTCTTAATCCATCCTCCTTCTTTGCCTCCGTTTTTTGTCTGTCTCTTCGTTTCAATTACTTGCTTGATTCTTTCTGTTTCAATTACTTGCTTGATTCTTTCAATTACTTGTTTGCGGCAGGAGAGGAGGGAGATGGAGAAATGAAGGCGGGGTTTGCGGCAGGAGAGCAAATCGCGGGCGAAAACGGTGGGCGGCGGACGGTGGGTGGCGGACGGTGAGAGTTGGGGAAGAAGATGAAATTAGGGTTATCAACTTTTTAAATCCCTGAAATTATTTGTTGTGTCAAATCTAACCTAAGGTTTATTATTCTTTCAGTCTCATCACTTATTGCCATAAAATAGGATGCCATGTGGCAGTTTAGGTGCCACGTAGGCAATTTCCGTCTGAAATAACGCCTGAACTGACGGTAGGGACCAAAATAGGACACTTAAGTTGAGTTAGGGGACTTTAAGAGCCACTTTTTGAGTTAAGGGACCATATTAGGATGATTCTTAAAGTTAGGGGACTACATATAAATTTTACCCTATAATAATAATAATAACTACACACACAAACATCAAAAACCCAAAAAGCCCAAAAGCCCAAAAAAACCCTAACCTACTCTCCCCTCTTGCCTCACTGCCGCTTCTCCCCTCTTACACCCCCGCCCAGCTGCCTCTCTCCTTCATCTCCTTCGTCCTCCGTCTCTTCTCCGTTTGCCTCCCCTTCTCTTTCATCCACTGCCACACCTCTCTCTCTTTCTTCGTCCATCCTCATTCTCCTCCGTCCTCTGTTTGCTTCTGTCTCCTTCTTTCCGTCCTCCGTCTACCTCCCCCTCTCCTTCGTCCGCTGCCTAGCCCCCCTCTTCTTTCTCTTCTCTGCCCGTCCTCCGTTTCTCCCCTTCTGCCGTTTCTCCTTCCTCCGTATTCCCTCCGTCGCCTTTCTTCCCTCTGTTGTTCACCCTTCTTGCGTTGTCGCCCCAGCCTCCTCTCCTCCGAGCCTAGCCCGACACCAAAATCACCAAGCGCCTCTTTGCCTTGCCTCGCTGCCTAACTCATTGCCACTTTACTAATTTCGGTTTTCATTTATGATGATTTTGTAGATCTGGGTGTTTGAATTTATGGATCTGTTGTTTGAATTTGTAGATTTGGTGTTTGATTGTTGGTTTCGTTTTCATTTTTTGAATTTTTAGTTAATTTTGAATTAATTGTAACTTTTGCAAATTTTGTGAATTTTTAATTGGCCTTTTGCCCCTTTTGGCCCTGAATTATATTAACTCAGACCATTTGCCCCCTCAAACATGACTCAGGCCGAATCGCCCCTTAAATTTTGTAATTTGGGACCTTTCATCCCCTGAGCCCATTAAAGTTAGTCAAACGCCGTCATGTGAGGGGAGTTTTTGATAGAAATGAGTATTTGCGTTTGATAAGGACCGAAATGAAAAAAAAGAAAAGAAAAGGAAGTAATTATTCATTGGCCCATTTAAATGACGAATTAAAAACTGAAAACAGAGCAAAATCTACGAAGCGAACAGAGCGACTAGTGCGAACAGAGCGAAGGGTGAAGAGAGGCTTAAAGCGACAACGATGAGCACTGCCTCCACTGGATCTTCAAGGTCTATTGCAAGGATGAGGCATCGCGATGAAGATTACCCTCGCTGCAGGTGTAATTTGTTGGCTGAAAGCTGGACAACGAAGAAAGGTCAAAAAACTTTTTCCTGTCTACAACCAAAAAGCAAAATGGTCTGAACTTGCTCTGTCCAGTTGTTGTATTCTAGACTGCAAGCTATAAATCTTGGGTCTTTCTCGCTCCACACCTCACAATCAACAAAATCTCAATACCCATTTCGGGATTTTGAGGGCTTGTTTCTTCAGATTTGGCACCATTCTTGAATTAAATGCCCTGCTTTGGAGTGTGTGAGTTGCTGCTTCATTGATTGTGAGACAATTTCTTGGTCAACGTCAAATCTTTTGCTGGTGAGTTGAGAATTGTTTAATTCATCAATTCTTTTCCAGTAGTTGTTTGATTCCCATATCATACATAGCAGGGAGAGGCAAAGCTTTTTTAGATGGCGGAAATGAACTAGAAAAGGGAAGAACCGAGGGGCATAGAGAAAGCGGGGAGAGGAGAAGGTGGAGATGTGGTGAAGATTAATGAAACAGAGGAAGTGAGAAGGATTGCTCCCTGGACAAAACAGATAACGGTACGAGGATTGGTCGCTAGCCTGATCATTGGGGTCATGTACAGTGTAATAGTGATGAAGCTCAACCTCACGACCGGTCTTGTCCCCAACCTCAACGTCTCGGTGGCGCTGCTTGCTTTTATATTCGTCAGGAGTTGGACCAAGTTGCTGAAAACAGTAGGCATTGTTTCAACTCCCTTCACCAGGCAAGAGAACACTGTCATCCAGACCTGCGCAGTTGCTTGCTATAACATTGCTGTTGGAGGTAATCTGACATGGACACTGAATTGGGTTACAGTAGGATGATATTTCATCTCATCCTTAATTGCTGCTTAGTCATTCGTAATCGGAATTTCACTGTTTCAGGTGGTTTTGGGTCTTATTTGCTGGGTCTTAATAGGAGGACATATGAGCAAGCTGGTGTTGATACAGTAGGGAACAATCCTGATAGTGTGAAAGAACCTGGGGTTGGTTGGATGACTGTTTTTCTTTTTGTGAGCAGCTTTGTTGGTCTCTTGGCATTGGTTCCATTAAGAAATGTATATTCTGCTAGTACTATTTTGGTTCTTTTGTTTAACACGAAATCGGTGCGAAACTCATGAGTCGCCCTTCTGCCTTCCTTCTCTACTCAATCTCACCATCATCATCACGACAAAGTAAGTACTTGGAAAGGCATTTTAGAATTTGAGAATTGCAAATTTGCTAACTTTTCTGCTTGGAATTCACTTTCCAATGGTGAATCTTGCAATTTGATCAGAATGGTGCAGCCGGAAAGTTTGAAATCACGGAAGACATGTTCTGGAAAGATGGCGAGCCGTTCCAGATAATTGGCGGCGACTTGCATTATTTCCGGATTCTTCCTAAGGTTTTACTCTCAATCTTTTCTTTCGAGAGAAAAGAACAAGGATGGCTTTAGTTTTTTCCTTCTTTGATTTTTGATGTGGGATGTTATGTTTGTGAACTATGGTCTTTGGATGCAGTACTGGGAAGATAAACTTTTAAGAGCAAAGGCATTAGGATTGAATACCATCCAAACACATGTACCGTGGAATTTGCACGAGCCAAAGCCTGGTCAATATGCTTTTAGAGGTATTGCAGACTTGCTATCTTTCTGTTTTTTTTTCCCTGCAGAAAGATAGTTCCACTACCGCGAAACGTTTAACGTTTCGCACTTGAATCAGTCCCACCAAGTTTCGATTTTAATTGGGCAAACTGTTAATTAGTTCCTTTATATTATTTTCTTTTCATTCTAGTCCTCACAAAATGCTAACACTCATTCCCGTCAAAAGTGCCCCCCCACCTGATGACATGTGACTTACTTAAATGACTCAAGGGGTAAAAGGTCCCAAATTTTAAAGTTTAAGGGGTGAGTTAGCCCGAGTCACATTTCAGGGGCCAAAAGGTCCGAGTTATCATAATTTATGGGGCAAAGTGTCCATTAGGCCATTTTTAATTTCATATTAATTTTGTGGGAATTTTTATGAATTCCATAAGTTTTTAAAATTTTTTAAATCTTTAGTTATTTTTTGCGGTATTTTTAGTTTTTCAATTTTCAAATTTAATATAAGTTTTTGAATTTTTCTATTAATTTTAAATTTCTTTTTAATTTATGTAAGTTTTTGTGAATTTTGGATTTTTTTTGAATTTTCTAAATTTTTAGTAACCTTTTTGTGAATTTATATATTTTTGAATTTTTATTTTATTTTTAAAATTTTTGTATAATAATAAAATCTTAGTTATATAATTTTACTAAATATAATTTTTAGTGAATATAATGAATAATTCAAATATTAAGTTTTTTTAAAAGCAGTTTCCAACGGCTCATTGTCGGAAACTGATTAACTTTGTTCGCCCGTTGGAAACCAGAGCTGGTATATGACTGTTGGTAATTACCAACATGCATGCGTTGGAAATTATCAAAATACATTTACCAACGGCTATGTGTTAGAAATTCAAATTTACCAACGCACGGCCATGAAATGCGCATTGGTAAACCCAATTATTTTAGTAGTGATGGTTATAGAGATTTGAGTTTTGATGTTTATTTGAATTCTAAATTTTATTTGAAATCAACAAGACATACAACCGTCTTTTTATTTGTTAAACACAAAAATTTTTAGGGACAGATAGATTCAATGAATTTTAATATCCAACTGCGGTGAGAAAAAGATAAAGTAACAGACTAAGTTCAAACTTTTAAAGCTTTTATAAAAAGCCCCCACTTTTCAAAAATTGACAAACATACCCCTATCTTCCTCCCAGTGGCCTCAACTCCCTTAGCCACTCACCTCAAACTCGTTCACTTGAAATCATGAACCATGAATGCACTCGAAAACTGATGGAGAATGATCTTCTTTATCGGTAAAATAAATACTTTAGGAAAAAAGTGTTGGAGAGTGGGTAGTAGTGACATTAATTGTTTCATAAATAATGTAATTAATTGCAAAAAAATCGCCATTTCCTAAAAAGGAAGAAAAAGTGAATATGAGTTAGTGCAACATAAGGATCAAATATTATATTGTTTATATAAACTAAAGCTTACTGATTAAGTTTATTCAAGTAAAATCTATATATACAAACTTAAATATGAAGATCCTACGAAAGAACATGAAAATAACCATTGGAAACAGAAATCATGAATAATAAAATTATAGAAGCAAGAATATAAAAAGAAGTATGCAAAGCAAAGTCAAGTCTAAAAACGTAAATTAAGAAAAGTACAAAAGTAATCATGAATTTTTCCCATATGTACATAATGACAAACAAAAGTAATGAAATATACACTGCTCAAAAGGAAAAAATAATTTAGAGAATATGAAAAGCTATAAATATGAAAATGAAAAAAGATAACTTATTGTGGTATAGGTTATGTGAGATTGAGATATATCAGTATATATAGAGCTAAATGTAAAAGGAAACACATCAGTTTATAAATAATATACTACGAAGTATATTATGGGCGATAAAATTTTTATATATAATAGTTATAAAATTTTTTATATATAGTAGTTATATATTTTACCTAATATTTATGTAAATATATATGGTAAAAAGATTGAGGTTTTGAATAATTTTAAATTTTGAAAACTTCCCAGTTCCACCCCTTCTATGCGAGTTCCTAGGTTAGGTAAAAACATAAAATATTATGTTGAACTTCAAAACTCCAGATCAAAAGTCAAATATAGTCAAAATTAGAAATTACATATAGTGGATAATTATGGTATTTTACTGTAAATATGGGATAATCTTATCATTTATGAAGTGAAATATGAGATTCTACTCAATTAAATTATAATAAATTAAGCAACTAAGATTATGCAATGTAATATAGAGTGGATGAGGTGAGGTACGGTGGAAGGATATTTCTTTTTGCGCGAAATGCTAAATGTACTAAAAATTTTATTAAAGAATTACAATTATTGGAGTAACATAAGGGGAAATAAGTGGGACCCATTAATTTTTCAACATTTAATTAATTCTAACCAAATAAAAATTTATACAAATTTTTACAACTTTTAATAAGTTTTGTAAAACTCATTTTGCATATTATGATTATTTTCTTTATTTTTTTAATTAGAAGTACACATACATATATACAATGTATGAAGGTTAGAAGCTTTTTATATTTAAAGGAGAAGAGGGACCCAATTTTTTCAAAATATAAAATGCACCTGAATAGCATCAAACATTATATGGAAAATGTGGACATCGGGGTCAAACCCTAGATTTACCCGATGTTTCCTTGACCATTGGCGGAGAACTATTATAGAGATTTAAATGTCAATTTTTGCATTCATTTTGCCTTTTACTAATGAAAGCTATCAGACTCTGACACTGTAATAGTTTGTTGCTATCATTAGCATGAGATAATCAGACGATCATGCACCATGATGTCATAGCTCGTAATTGTGCGACTCTAAGGGTCTGTCTTGGTAAATTTTTTTTTTCAAACTATTAAAATCTTACTTAAAAATGTTGCCATATAGACTAACTGAAAGTAAGTAAGTGTTATGAAGAGCTTTTTTATGTCATAGATTATCATTCAAGATGAGTACGAGTGACTTATTTTAGATAGTTGCAAATTATTTATAATGAAATACATATACATGATCATAGTCTGTTATTTTATTAGCTAATTGATTAATAAGTGTAACATGCATATATGGTATCTCACTTGAGACTAATAAGCGTAGCAAACATATATGATATCTCATTTGGTAAGCCCGTGATGCTAAAACATATCCCTTTAAAGAAGTGTGATATTGTTGCTAGTAATTTTTTTTATACTTAAAATCAGTTATACAAGACTACACGATATAAGAAGATATCTATATCATAAGAAAAAGTGTCTGACAAACATTTAAAATCTAAAAAAAGCAACCAAAGTAAAATTCAGGACATTTAACGGTATTGAGTTTAGGGGAAGAGGGCCTCAAACCCGGCACGCCGAGTTCAGTGTCTCTAACGCTCTTACAGTTGTGCGGGCCGCGCGGGGATTATTGTTACTAGCGCGCAATTTAAGAAAAGCTTGGTTGCAGGTAGGAGTAGGAAGGATGAAAAAATAATTGGAAGGGCATGGAAGATGGCAACAAGAGAAGTAATGAATGAGGGAATCTTTGTCTGACTGGCAATGCTTCCGTTGCCTTGTGAATCCAATTCAATTCAATTCAATTCCATTAATACTGTCTCTTATTCCATCTTCATTTACTTTCTCCTTTAAGACCCTCCAACGCTCCCCATGTCCCTCATTACTCTCCTCCAACCAACTCCGGCCAATTATTTCATTCTTTTCCTTCCTACTTAATTACTGATATATCTTCCACTAGCTAGCCACTTTGTCTTTCACTTCTTAATTCTCTAGCCGACCCAGCTCTTGCACCCCGCCCAATCACTTTCACCGTTTCACGGCATGAGCTAATAACTATTTACTACATGAGTCTTGCATGGTAATTATACTGATCATGAAGCTACAAGTTGCCTGCAACTGCAGTAAATAAAACTTTTAACGTGACACATTCCAACAACTTTAACTCTACTTACGGAAAGTTCCAAAATTCAATTGATGGTATACATTGGAATTAATGGGGAATTTCTGGAAAACAATTCATGCTAGCAATATTCGTCAAGTTTCAAGATTGGAACTAATTCTATATATATGAACGGCGGAAGTTTTAAATTTTACACCGGTTTAAAAAAGTACTACTATTTACCATCAATTTCACAAAAAATGAAAAAAAAAAAAAAAAAGCACCGTTCGACTCACCTCTTTTCAAAGAAAAATACTGGAGTAGTACTTTTCATTTTTGTCTTTTCTTTTTATAGGTAAATTTCACAAATGGTCTATAACTTTTAGGTATATATTATTATGTTTTATTCTTTAACTTGTTAATTGTTTTGTTTTAATCTTAAATCTATTAAAATTGTTTTATTTTAGTTCCTTACCAGATTAAAATGATGAAATCAAAGTAATTGTTCATCTTATACAAAATTTTAAAATTTTAATTTAAAATATCTAGTGATTGTCTTTTGGTAAATTTAATTATACAACAAATTTTTAACAATCAATAAACAATTTAAATCAATAATTTTCTTCTTGAATGAAATTTGTGATCCTATTTACAAGGAGAAAAAATTGGTGATTTTAAGTGTCTATTAATTACAAAAAAATAATTATACATATGAAATTTATTAGAAGACAATGTTCTACTAGTTTAAATTATAGTGTAAAAGTTGTTATCAGAGTAACTGGTTACTTAGAATTAACAAATTTCATCAAATAAAGGACTAGAATGAAATGTTTTTAATAAATTTATGACCAAAATATAATAATTAATAGGTTAGGGGCTAAAACAAAATGACAATTAAATATTAAGAACTATTCATGAAATTTACCTTTTATGTCAGTTTAATGCTTTATAAAATTAAATACTCTATCCTCTTCATTATCATTTAAGAAAATTTTTTTAAGAAAAAAATTTTTAATAAATTTTTTACGATCCTATAGTAGTAAAAAGGAAAAATTATCACAGTATACATATGGTTTTGCCGGGAAAAAAAAAAAAAGATATCTCAATATGTTGGAGAGTTATTGCTTTCAATTACTGCACAAGTGCTTTGTTTCTTTTTTAAAGGTGTATAATCATTTTTAATCATCCTTTCTGAAAATACTTTGTCAAACCCAACATGAGTTTAATCTTTTTCTTTTGTTCCAAAATATCTTTAATAATTATTACTTTCACCTTGATTAAGTAAACCTAAAAGATTGCTCAACTAATTTCTTTTATAATGTAATAATGTAACATACAATGATATAATTAAATGACGGTCAAATCACATACAAGAATTTGAAATTGTGACTTAACTAAAAAATTAGCTTGCAAGGATTGTGATTTGTAAAATAGAGTGGTAACAAGTTGGATCAATATATATATATATTCATGTACCAAGTGGCAGTAGAACTAGTAGCAGCTAGGTATTAATGTAGAAGATGCTCTTCTGTTTTAAACGTTGGATCAGTTATACAATATAAATGTGCGTATATATGGTGTTGGCACTGCCGCTGAGATATCGTGATTTAAGTCTAGCCAGCAACTGGCGCTTGCTACTGCAAGTAGGGATGATTATTCGGTTAATTAATTTGGTTAAAATTATACTGAAATTTTCAGTTATTTTAGTTTTTAATTTTTTATAATAATAAACTGAAATAACCAAATTGAATGAAGAAACCGAAGTAAAACCAAATCAAAATTTTTAGCTCAGTTCAGTTCCACACCAAAATAACCAAAATATTATTTATGAGTTCTAATCTAGTGACTAAAATGTAACACTAAAGATATGGGGCACTTTTATTAATCATTTAATGAGAAATAGAGGAAAAAGTCTTAAACTTAGCCAAAACACTTCCCATAGAGATTTGAAATTGGGAAAATTCAGTACCTTCAGGTCTCGATGTTGTTGGGGGAAATCGGCCAACTGAAAGAAAACAACCAAAGAAAAACATGTTGAAGAACACCAGGAAGCAATAAAAAGACGGCAACTGTGCAAATCAATTGCTGGTAATCGAGTTTCTTAAACAAAAAAAATGAGAAAATCTCGCAGCTCTTTTCGACACCGACAAGATCTTTGTTTCCAAGGAATCCATATAATTCTCGTTGATTCCAACCCAGAAATTGACGCTGACTAAATTACCAAGATAAATCAAGAGACAAGAATCAATTTTTTAGCAGAATTATTCAGTAGATGGTGGATTAGAAGCGCCACCATTAAAGTTCATCAATGGAGCCTTCAGCGACGGAGATGGCGTTTTAGTGAAGAGAGAGAATCTACTTTAGTTAGATGGCCAAACTCTAGTAGAAGCTTTCAACTTCTTTTTCCCTTCTACTCAACCTCTACTCTTTTTAAATATGTTAACTTAACCACCAAACCCCCAAATGTCACATAAAAATTTCAGGTTTTTTAGTTACCAAAATAACCAACACCCTCAACCGAAACCAAACTTTTCTCTATTTAGCTTCAACCGAAACCAAACCAAAAAACCAAATTAACAGAACCAAATTTCCAAACTATTTCTATTTTTCGGTTTCCTCAATTTTAACCGAATAGTGATCACCCCTCATTGCAAGACATGAGATCGATATCGATCGAGTTTCTGCTTATTAATTTGTCCCCTCTTTATTTATTAACCATCGGATTTCCATCATTTCATGCTTTACTTGACTACTATATATATTTTGGTGAATGCTTTTACAACAAATTACTCCATCTAGCTATCTCAATTTCTTTGTAATATTTACTATTTTGAGTAATTAATCTACAATTTTTTAAGATTTTAGTTTATAAATGAAAAGCCCTTATATATAAATGGTAAATAAAAACATATAATTTATAAATATATATTTTTTAATTTTTTTTCTAACAAATAATATAATATGAATAATTAAATTTAAATTTAAGTAAAAAAGAAACAAAATATTTCAAATAATGTGAGATGGAGGTAGTATTATTTATTATGGTGAGGTTTTTATGTTATTTTTCCAATATATATTGTCTTTCCATTTCTTATGACTTGCATGAGTACTACTTTTAAAATGTAAAAAATACAGCAACAATAAAACAAATGAAATGAACACTTATCAGAAACAAATAAAAAACGGGGGAAGGGCAAACATCTAAGATATACTTATAAAAGAGACCGTCTGGTTTTGGCGTTTATTGGTTATTGCGTGGATGAATATCCGTATAGATAAAATCACGGCTTACGAATGCGTCAAGTGATTTTTTAAGTTTTTCTTCAGATTAGTCGACTGGGATCAGCCAGACTTCTATCTACCTTTAGGTCACAGAAATATATATATATATATATATATATATATATATAATAAGCTACGTACAAAAAAAAAATTGAATGAAAAACGAAACTATACATATACAAATAATTCAGTATAGCAGAATACAATCAAGGCAATCGATTAATTAATTATGCAAGGATCTTGACGACCGTGGCCGTGGATATAACTGCATTAATTATAAGTTCGAGAAAATTAACTAGGTAATGGCATTAATACATATACATATATATATATATATATATATATGGACAGAAAAGTTGAAGGAATTACCTGCTGGGCAGCTATATATATATATATATATATATATTGTGAGCTGCTGGCTGGGAGGCAGGGGATGAAAAAGCACTCAGATATTGGCACGGCTCAATCAGATGAGAAAGCTAGCCACCGCACCATCCCATCCAGCTGCTCGATCAGATCAAAATGCTAGCTAGAAAGAAAACTATAACTTAAGTTGCAGCTTGCGCGCATGGGGGATATAAGAATGATCCTCCATAGTTTATCATGTATAGAACTGGGCAATTGGAAGGTAGGTATCTGAGTGAACCGAGCCAACATCACAGTGACTGTTTCAAGAGAGATTTGGTGATCCGATGGATGGAGCAGGCCCGCCGGCCGGCGTAACAGAAACCCTTATCTGATCAATATTGCAAGACAAGAGGAATATATTTGGCCGGTCGTGGAGAAGCAGATATATATATATATATATATATATATATATATATATATATATGCAGCCGGAGAGATGGATATATACCATAAGATGAAGAAGAAGCGAGGAAGAAACCATGGCTGGAGCTGTAAGAAGGTATTGGATAATAATTAATATATATATATATATATATACTAGCGAGCGAAGGAGAGGAGTTGCAGTGGTAGCAATAAAACCCCCCGGCTACCAAAATCCACATCAACCACTCCGGCATTTATTATTATTGCCCACCCTCGATCACCACCCATCCCATTCGTATACTCTTATCTCTCACTCTCTCTCTCTCTCTCTGTTAATATGCACGCAACACTAACACATACATATTGTGAAAAATATTAATCAGTGCATATAAATGACCAAAACCACGTCGAATCCCATACACTTTATATAATGAAAAATGATGACATAACAATTATCACTATTTCATCACTATAATGTGAAAAAATCAGGGCCTTATATATATATACGAGAATTATAGCTACCTCTACATTGTTTCATAAGAAAAACATTGACTATACATCTTTCAGTACCAATTATAGCTAACTAGGAATAGGAGGCAGAGAGTGTTTGTGCGTACGGGGCGCCTTAAATGCAAGCTATATCCGGGCGGCCGGCCGGCAAACAATGGCAGAGGAGAGCAGAGAGCGGAGGCAGAAGCTAGCTACCATTAGTCGAGAAACAGAATCGGGCCATACCGCTCCCCATAACTGTTACTAATTAATTCCTAACGCTCTTAACTAGGTAGCTCAGCTATGAATGGGACTATTCTTCATTACTACTACTATTAGAATCTCTTCAGATCAACGACGTTTTGTCCGTTGCTTACCTCACTACACCTACCTACTTGTACTACCTCAATTACACACCCAGACATACAAGTTCCAAGGGCCCTTCAAGATGATGACCTGGATATATATATTACCCAGATAATCAAGGTTTCATTTGAAATTTTCGAATTTAGAATATTATAATTTGGTTTTAATGGGATATATACAGTGGCTTATATTATGAAGGGGTAATTGGGTCAATTGCATCTAAATCTATTTTCATTGATGAGATAAAATGGAATTATCTTATAGGTGGTATAAGTGCATGTAGTAGAACCTTGGAACTTTGGAGCCTTAGTGCACTTTTACTTTAAATTATCTAAATCTATCATTGATGAGATAAAGTAGAATTATCTCATAAGGTGGTATAAGTGTATAGAACCTTGGAACTTTGGACCCTTAGTGCACTTTTACTTTAATTGAGTACGTAACCGATGCGGAATTTATGGGGATAGGGACTGTTTAGAGAGTCTCTTGGGCATGAGAATGTTGAATTAGTTGATATTTAGAAGACTTATGTAACACAGATATTTTGACACATAAGCATCAGATGCATGTGTCCTAATAAGCACCATAAGTAAAAGCTTCTAAAATAAAGTCCCTAGGCTCAAGCTCATCTCCTTCCTACCCCAAGGAATACGCCATTTTCAACCTCTATAGAAGAAAACTCAATCGAAGCCTAGTTCTTGCAAAATAAAGCTCAAAACCAAGGGTTTAATGAGTAAAATTCATGGTTTGGGGGAAAGGAACATAGTTTCGATTTTAATTTGCTCGGTAAGTGTGTTGATTTCGTTTGAGCTTGAATTTTATGGTTTAGGGTGGTTTAGAAGGTATGAATTTGGTCTCATTTCTTTGCTTGTATGCTAGTTGAATTCAAAGCTAGCAAGCAAAGGAGTAAAGTTTGGTGCATAAGAGACAAGAGGGTTCGATTTTGGTGCGTAAGGTGAGGTTTCAAGCTTCTGGTCATTTGAACCTAGCCTTGAGATTAATTGTTATCAAGCTAAGTATAAAGGTTGTTCATTTTGAGTTAATGGGATTAATTAGGGGTATTATTTGTGGGTTTCAATCGGGTTTCTTGCATGTTGAAGTGACCCACATCTATGGGTGGGAAACGATCACAATTTTTACATTATTTACATTCACTTGCTATTGATCCTGTGTTCGAGGGTGGACGACAATAGATTTACTTGCATTTATGTGGATGATTTTGGTTCTAAATCCCCACATCTAGCCTAATCCCAATTCCCAACCCAACAAAAACAAGAACCTGACCCCCAAATCCGACTTTGATTGAGCTCATCCACATAAGATTTCATATCCAAATCATATGTCGAAGAGTGAATGATGTGACATTAGATCGTTCATCATATCTATACAATGGCCAGGCAATGTATGATCAATGGGATACAAGATCTGATCAGGTGCTACAACGTGTCATATGCAATGATAGTGCGAGTGGGTCAAACCTAAACCTAGACCTATAACGAATTCAAGATGAAGAAAGGGAAATAGACAAACCGGTCATTGAAGACCTAGAGCCTGATTGATCCGGAGATGAAAAAGAAGAAGAAGGTCATGAGCTATAAGGTGTATGTAGTAGAAGGGAGAGTGAAAGGGTTTGCTAAAAACAAGTGCTCCAGAGTGGTCTATGGATTCTAACAACAACAACAACAACAATAATAATAATTCATTAATTAATTTCTACTTTAATTGATGAATTAAATCTTAAGATCTCTATCTTACATCTTGTTTGGCATTATTTGCATCTTTGGAGAATCAGGATTTACTTGCCCAGAGGTCAGCATCTCTTATCGTATGGGAACAAAGATGATGCGGTAAAACCATCTCTAGCGACTGGTGAAGGTGAAGCCACTTATGCCACAAGATTAATGGCAAGTAAATGTAAATAATATGAAAATCTTGACTGATTTCTCACCCACAAAAGTGGGTTACATTGGCCTGTGTGAGATCCGATTGCAACCCACGAATAATGTCCCCTCATTAATCTCATTAATGGAAAATGAATAGCCTTATAGTTTTCAGTCTTACTTTATATACCAATTGTTAAGGAGTAACCCAAGCCCACCATTGGAACCTTAAAAGCATGCTAAAACCTGAGGGTGTGTTTATAAATCTTTGAAATTCTAGACTAGGGAATCCTATAATTTGTAATGTTTATAGGTTAAATGTGGTAGCCATGTTGCTTGTGTTACAAGCAGCTATGTCCGGTGTTAGATCCAGGATTTTTATAAAAGGAGGTCCGTATGTAAATACATTTATTAAATTGTAACATTAAATAATGAATCTTATAAATTCACATAAATTATAATATAATGATGAAAAAATATTTTTAGAAGAAAATATTGAAAATGTTCTATTTGTGCCCTTGGTCGAATGACTTTAATAAGAGTTAGAAAATTATATAAAATATAAAGAAAATGACGAGATGTTCATGTTGTATAGAATGTAAATAACAAAAGTTTTTTTTTAACTCTTAAACTTATATATTTCTTTTGACTTGACTTGTTCACTTTATTTTATGTCTAACCAGCTCTATAATTTTTTCATATGTTTGAAGAAAAAAAGAGTTCAAGGACTAGATAGGAAAATATATGAAAGTTCAAGAGTTAATATGGGACATCTGCCCATGATTCTAATTGTCGGTATAGAAAAAAGATTGACCCATTTTTTTTTTATCTTTTTTTAGGTAAGAAGAATGTATTATTTTATTCCAATAGATATAACAAAAATTATGGAGATCCATTAAAAATTTTAAGGTGTATAATTACTAAATTATATACCTCATATTAACATTTTTTCTAGAAAAAAGGGATCCATGAACACCATATGTCATATGTGCATTAACTATTGGCTATATGATATATGCATTTGGCAAGTATATAAAATTGAGTAAAATTTGTTTATGATGCTCAAGAATGGATTTGGTATGATGTTTGACCAAATTATGTGACATTGTGTGGTGTAATATGGACAAATTGAACCAGGTAGGATGGCCTTTGCACAGCCAACAGCAACTAAGATATGTGCTAGATGTGCATAGGGGTAAGCCTCCTATGGCTATTACCAGGTGCATTGGAGTGTTGGGCATGGGTGTGCACTTGGAGCCAGAATTGCACCTAAGGTGTGCAGTAGTATGCATTAGGGCGCATAGGCTTGGCAGGAGCAATAATGGTCGAGACAGGAACACCGAGGAGCACCCTTATGGGTGCAATCCTATGGTGGGCAAGTAGTGGCCAGGGGAGGCTGGAAGGTGCCCCTATGTTATGCAGTAGCCCATGACATTAAAAGCACCTAATAAAGTGCAAGAGAGCAATGCCACCCTAAAGGTATTAAATGACCATAGTATGGTAATAAGTTCACTACGACTTACCTAATGAGTGATTAGATGCCAAAGGGGCTTATGGAAACCTAAAGTCGCTTAAAAGTGTACTATGATGCTCAAGTGTACCATGAAGGGTAGGCTATCTAGGTAATTCACTAAGATAAAACACAATAGGAAATTGAGCAATGCGCATAATGAAGGAAATGAATGAATAACTAGCCAAAGGCTAGTATGACCAAAAAGGTATAAAGCATTAAGTGCACTGTCTTAATAGGACTAGGGATTTAAAGACAAGGTGCCCAAAGGCACATTGAATAGTGATTAATATTATGGTTCTAAAACTATATGGGTCAAAGTATGTTGCATGTATATAAATTATACATATATGACTGCCATATATTGTGTTTTCTTTATAGGTTGAAGAAAGCTTTTTGAAAATTCTTTGAATTCTAGTCCATTGTATGTTATGTGCATATGATAATATTGTTGAGGAGCGCCTAACAACTCTTAGAGTGATTGTTTGTTTGTTGTTTTTGTAGGTAATGCCTTGTGTAAATAGAGTAAAGTGCTACGGGTTGATTATTATGATTATGTACTAACTAAATGGTTGTTTCTGACCTATGGGTAGCTAAGGGTTAGAGGTGCAACTAAGAGAGTCGAGGCATCAAAGGATACAGTTGTGGATACACAGGTTATGGTTATAAAGTGGGGATATACAGTTTTATTCTTTCTTTTGGATTAGTCATAGATCCAAAAAGATGAAATTGGCATGGGTGGATTGGTTGCTCAACTCATGTCAAGCCTTACAAAACTGTATCTAGTTTAAGTCTGCAGGTGGTGCTCTGGGGTTTGTTCTGCTCCATTTCTGGGAAAGGGGCGGGATAGTTGTGTTTTGGTTTTTGCTAGCCCCTGGCTAGTGCCTGTTCTCTTATTATTTTATTATTAATATATATTCTTGTTGCCGTTCAAAAAAAAAGTGGATCTTCATAGTATGGAGATGTGCTATATTTTGGGTACTTGTAAATACTTCTAGTAATATGTGGATACTTGAGCTAAAAGAAAACTTGTTTTTATTTATGTTTATATGTCTTGTACATGTTAAATGTCTGCTTGTTTGTGAATATAAGTCAAATATATGGTTTTGGCAAAGACTTTTTTAATATATGTTTTCAAAAGTAGATGCCACCTCTGTATGATATTGAAATAAAGGCCGAAGACTAATGTCATAATAAGGCTTTATCAATTTGTTTCTTGTAAGAAATGGTTTAATGAAACCATAAGCAACTAAAACGGTAAAGTGCAAGTATAATGGACTATATAAGTTTCTAATGACATGATACAAGCTATAAGTTCTTAGGAATTTATTCCTATATCGGGTTAAGGCATAACCTTACATCAACTTTGGCATTTTTTATGCCCTCTTGCTCTTATCCATATGACGTGTTTATGGCTCTATCGGGGTTTTAAATACCGTACTGTATGGTCGGCATGTACCTATACTAAAGGCAAAATGGAATGATATGGGTTGGTTTTATTTCATCTTGTAAATTGGCCTGTACTGGTTTATATCGGTGTCTCGGTATACCGATATCTTTGTTTATATCATTCTCCAACCGATACTACTTCTCCTCCACAGCCTCCATTGTTCCGTCTCAATAGCCTTTACTGTCCGTCCTGTTCTTTTCTACTCCACCATCACTGGAAGACGGCCTCCACTCTGCCACATCAATGGATTGAAAGTTTGTTGGAACAAGAAACAGCAAAGAAAATAAGATGAAGGTTGGACACAGAGGAACAAAGATTAGTAAAAAAAAACAGAGAGGAGACGAAGAAGACGAAGGTACCTGACAGGAAAAGAGAATTAGAATGAACAAAGAGAAGAGAAAAAGGGAAAGAAAAAGATAAGACAAGAGAGAATTAAACTTAGGAGATAGAAGAAAGTGATTCTTTCTTGGAACCAACAGAAAGAAATAAAAAAAATTTAATTAAAAATAGGAAGCAACAGGCATTGAAAGTTGTGGTTAGATAGTTCTCACTCCTCTCTACCCCGTTCAAGACAATACCGAAGGACTCTTAATGGCAGGCATGCAATTAGCCAACCCTTCTTGCGACTTCTATTATTATATTAATTTCCCTTCTAAACCAAAATAAATAAATAAATAATAAATGTAAAGAATTTCCAATAACCCTATTTAAAAATTGTTTCATTTTTCTTTTTATGTAGAACTTTATCTGAAGTAAAACTTTTAAAAGTGTTAATGTGTTGTGTGTGAAATTAATTTTAATATGTATATGTATGTCTAAAATTGATTAAAAACCCATATATCCAGATCCAGTATTGTAACGTACCACTAAAGAAAAGATACGGTAGCTAGTACGATATTTAAAACCTTGGGCTCTATTAAAATACTTCTTATATTACTAACGTGTATACATCTATGTGAGTATGAAATATTTTTATGATTATTGACTACTCCATTTGTTCCCAAACAATTGCAACATATTTTATTTTTGGTAATATCAAATTTTGTTATATTTTCATATTCAATAAATTGTTTTACCATACTATCCTTGAAACTATCTTTTCAATATTCCAACCTTCTCAATTTACATGAACAAAGTTAAAGTAAAAGTAAAAAAAG